>CM019696.1:15106365-16511365 GCA_009760885.1 Achatina immaculata
CTTATGTCTATCATCTCCGCATAATTTCGAACCTCCCAACACTGACTGCCGGGGGCCACCTAGAAGTACTGGCACTGTGTAGGTCAGGAATTATGTTGCACAGGTTCAGCATTCCTTATTAGGAAATCTCAGATCTGAAATGTTTCAAAATCCGAAACTTCTGAGCGCTGACATCACTCCACAGATTGAAAAATCCACACTTGACCTCACGTGGAAGGAGGGGGGGGGGTCCACAGTCCTAATGGGGCCGCTCAACAATTTTTTTTAGCGCCCCTAAATTCCGCACGCACGCACGCGCGCATACACACACACATAAATACATTCATACACAACACGCACACTTGTGGTCTGTTGAATGGTTCACTACAAAGTTAAAAAAAAAAGACCCTCCCAGCTTCGCTTCATCTGCACATATTTTTTCTTTTTACAGTACTGATAAATTTGTACATGTAAGAAAATGAAAGCTTTCAGACAGCACATAAAAGCAGTCAGGAATGATGGTGGTGAGACGTTACCACAGACTGTCCAAATGGCCGGCTGAGATAACCACTCTGTTGGTTGAATGTACAAAAACTCACATGGTCGCTGAGATAACCAGAGTTTTTTGCTTTTCTGATGGTTCAATGTACAAAAACTCACATGACCGGCTGAGATAACCACTCTGATGGTTCAGTGTACAAAAAACTCACATGGCCGGCTGAGATAACCACTCTGTTGGTTGAATGTACAAAAAACTCACATGGCCGGCTGAGATAACCACTCTGTTTGTTGAATGTACAAAAAACTGTTTCCTCCACAACATTATTAAAATTATATAAAATTACCATCAGGTTATGTGTACAGGGTGTTTATGAAACATACATAATTTTTGTGTTTGGACATGGGTCCTATCCCAAAGATATCTCATTATGTACAAACAAATATTCTAAAATCCGAAAATAATATCAAAATTCGAGAGAATTGTGGTCTGAAGAACTCCGGATGATTAATACTCAAACTATATTCGGTGGAATTATGCACATGTTGCCTAGAACTCCTTGTTCTGCCGGGAACAGAAGAATAAGGGAATATTTGCCAATGTTTCTAATTAATCTGTACATTATGCAAAAAAAAGAGGAGCAGATTAGAGTGTTCATTAATGAGACTGATACTGTTGGTTACAACTACTTGCTCAGATGTTCAAACATGGAGCCAGAATGCAGGTTTCCTAGCACAGTACGAGCCACAGCGAGGCCTGGACCGCACGCTAGGATGAAAGAACTCTGAGACCGTCTAACAAACAACACCACGACGAGGTGGAGGACAATCTTGGCCAGTCCCGGTCCACAAGCCCCCAATAACGGCCATTTTGTCCAGCATAGTAATTTGTATGCACCCAGTGAATATCTATAAGATTCGATATATTGGCTTGCATCCATCACAGAAAATCCGGGAACAAATTCCCTAATTCTTTATTGTAAGCAAACATCTTCCTAGTTCATTTTTATATCTATGAAGGGGAGGGGCGAGAATCTATTACTTTTAGGAGAGATAATACGAAAATTGTTGCCAGTTCATGAAGAAAGTAATTGCAAGCAAGAAGCGTGGCCAAGGAATGTCGTTTTCTGCATATCAATTTGAGAAAGGGTCACAACACAGGCGGGGAAACGCAAGTCCTGCCTGAATCTCATAACCATCCTCCGCCGTCATAAATAAAACGCCGTGGACAGGTGCTGAATAGCCGGCGAAATATACCTGTCTGCTGGCTGCGTGCTGGGCATGCAAATTAGTGTGATAACTGGTAAAATAGCAATATCAGCACGCCTGATAAGACGCATGGGGAGGGTGTGGGGATTGTTTAATCTCGAACCAAAATCTTCCTTGACGTGAGGAAAAAAAAATTTTTTTTTAGGTATATTCAGTTTTTCCTTTTTTCTTCATCATTTCTTCCCTTCTGTATTTAAAGATTTTCAGTTGTGTTTCATTCTCTTCATTTCTGTAGTTTTTATCCTCGTAAAAGTATCCATGTTTGTTCTGTCATTCTTCTTTTTTTTCACTTGTTCCTGAGATGTTTACGGCTTAATCTCATTTCTTGTCTTTTTTGTTTAATTATCTTCCAGAAGCGTTGGTTGAGAGCAGAGTCTTGTCAGATTCTTGCAGAAAATATTAATATAGATGGATATGAACTGACGTGGAGCCAGGTAACATAAATAACATGTTTAGAACGGTTCCACATAATGATGCTGCATATTTTCAAGAGAAGTGGAGAAGTTCAAAATTAACTAAATCTAAATTATGAAAAAGCAGATGGACACGTATCGGTCACGTGATGAGAGGAAACAATCACAGAATCCCAAACCAAGCTGGCAAGTGGAGCACAACAGGCCGAAGAAAAAGAGGTCGACCACGTGAAACTCTAAAGAGGATATGTTAAGAGCGGCCAAATTAGTAGGCATAACACCCCTTGATGAGGTTGAAAAATTCGCTGAAAACAGGAAAACACGGCGAACTGCCATACAAACCCTATGTGATGTTTAACGGCACGGGAAGGATGTAAGATGTAATAAGAAATTATGATGACAGGCAGATTCTCAGAAAAAAAGGCAGCATAGATTTACAAATGCACACTCAAAATCAAGCAGTAAAGCGAAAGCAGAGTTGTGAGCGTAGTTTAGTATGCAGTAAATAAGTGGTCAAGCTTTAGCATACAACAAGACGAAATTAGGACAATTCAGTTTGAACATTAATCAGTCAAAAGTGTTGTATTTATCACTGATTAAGTAAACAATAGGAGGGAGACTAAAAGGAGCACATCTATCGGTTTCTGGTGCCAAGCCAACCCATGAAGCTGTGGAGAGGGGCTGACAGAATTACAAAAATTAGATTTTTAAGACATGCATCTTTCCCATCCAAAAATATGCCTGTGAGACCTGAACACTCAACAAAACAGCTGAGAAACACATCAGTGCCTGTGAATGTAATTGTTATAGAAGAGTCCTTCAAATCTCATGGACACACACACACAAAAAAAGAACGCATATATCCATACTACAATTTAATACTGAAGGTTTATTGCTAAAGAAGATTAAGCAGTGAAAGCTGAAGTATTTTGGGCATCGTCATGACAGTTTGGAGAAGATAGTCTTAGAAAGGTACATAATGTGAAATGAAAGAGATGAAGATCAAGTCGAAGATGGCAACAAGACATTTTTGATGATTTGCGAATGGATGCGTCAGCAGCAGGGCATCTTGTTTACAACGGAGAGCCCTTCAAGAGAGCTAAAATGTGAGGCAAAGTTCCGTAAAGGTCATGCTAATGAATGAATGAAATTAAGCAATACAACTCTATAACAGAACACGATGATAAACTGGCATCCTTTTATTGTTTACCGTGTAAAATCTCAATTCTTTACTCATTATCTTTCCCTCTTTTTGTTGTATTGTGAAGACAAACATGCCAGATTATCCTCATGTCCCTAAAATTTTTACCGTCAAGAAAGAAAGTTCCATTCTTGAGTGGATAAAATGCTGAACACATAATAAAATCAATGAAATTCTGACTCCATGTCCTTGAATAATGAACTACCCAAAAAACATGACTAGAAAGAGGGTGTTCTTAGAAAACTTGACCATTTTTGCTGTCTGGACTGTCACACGGAGATGTCAATGACTCTGCCCTCAAAGCCCCACCTTAATTCTATTCAACTCTAAAATAAAATCTAATTTCAAACACTGTTTTCAATATAAAAAAACCCCTAAAATAAAGCCTATTTTCAAACAATGTTTTCAATATCAAAAGAAAAGCTCAAATTATGTTAGAATGCCATTAGATTAACAATGTGACGCCTAACTGTACTCGTATAATTAGATGCAGGTCACGGATATAAGAAGAAGAAAGAATATAATGAATCATGGTTGATGAAGGGCGGATTTACAAGAAAATTTCTGTTGGATTCTTTGGCCGATCTTTCTGAGGAAAGTTTTGTTTTAGTTTCGACAAGGCCGGCGCTCTCTCAGAAGAAATTAAAAGAAGGATCATTGCCCTTCAGGAGCCACAAGAGATGGTTAAGACTCTAGTCGACATTTTCGTTGTGCTACTGGAAACGTATCTTCTTCTTGGTTAGCAGGGAAGAACCAGGATATCTTGAAGCTGATGCTAAGACCTTGAAAGAAAGCTGTCTTCATCAGGTATGTATGCTTTCACATGACCTGACCTTTGCAGATCGCTGCTTTCTTGACAGGGAATTCGCCGTTGCCTAGCCATGATTCTTGTTTCAGTGAGTGCAGTGATGAGAGCGTCAGTGGTATCCTCAACCCAAGATCTCCTTGGTTGCCGTCTTTCTTGTTTCCCTGGAACCATCTGTTCTATACATCCCACAAATAATGATGTACAAGCCGCATGACTGTGGAGTGTAGCAGAATTATAGTTTGCCTGTCACTGATACATAAACCCTCTTCTCGAGTTTTAACATTGTTAACATTCAGCAAGATTTCATCCAGCAAATCGTTTCAGACTTTAGAATCTCTTATTATTGCTCTTTCATTGCGACTACCCTTTGTACATCAATGTAATTACTGACTGACCTATATCTGTACCTAGATTTATCTTGATTGCCGCACATGTTTGTTTTATATTAAAGTCTATAAGTTACATTTGAACTGTTCCCATCAGAGTGATTCAAATAAAGGTTTAGTTGATAGATTATTTGTCTGTGTTAAATTATATCTGAACATTTTGTTACTTCAACTGTTGCACGGGTCTATAGCTTGTGAAAGTTTAACTTCTGTGATTACTGCGCGTGAAAGAGTAAGTTTTCATCTGTAAACATCTTTTTGACAAAATTCAGTAGACTATCGTGTAAATAACCCAAATAACCGAAGCAGCAAGGGAATAACTGCAGAAACAATGGCCTCCGATTTGGCCACTTAAATATTTGTTTACCATTTATTAGTCAAACTCCCCGGATATACAAACATACTTAATCAGACTTTTCATGAGTCTGGTCTGAAGGCCTTTTAAATAAAAATATCGCAGACGAAAATGTAAGAATAAATGGATTCACCCTATTTCAAAAGACAGATTTATTCTATTTCAACAGTCGGATTTACTGTATTTAAACGGACGGGTTCAATGTATTTAAATAGACTGGTTCACTGTATTTAAATAGACGGATTCACTGTATTTAAATGGACGGGTTCACTGTATTTGAATAGACTGATTTAGTGTATTTAAAGAGACGGATTCACTCTATTTCTATAAACGGATTCACTACATGAACCAGTTAGAAGGCAAAAAACGGAGCTAGTTAATGTAAACTTCTACTCGCAACCAAACTTCATCGCAGAGAAGATCTTGAAGCGCCGGAAATTGAATGTACGTGGTTTGATATCACATTTTCGAACCACCGACAAATTATAATGTTTTATATATCGTGATCCAGGCGTACCAAAACCACAGCGTGATCGCTTCACGACTATGGTGGACTATGTTTTAGCTTTTAAATTGAAGAATATGCTAATTTTTTTTTGTTTTGGTGACTTTAGCACGGACTCGAAACAATCAAATTCTGCTTTGAATGACATTATATTATCCTGTAAATTATAGCAAACTGTAACCGAACCGTAATATTGAAGAAGGCTGGCTAGTGAAGAGGATTAAAGAGAGAAAACTGAAATATTTTGGACACATTAAACGTCATGATAATTTAGAGAAGACCGTATTGGAAGGATACATAATGGGAAAAAGAAAAAGAGGAAGACCAAGACGAAGATGGCTGCAAGACATCGTTGACGATCTGGAAATGGATGCAACAGCAGCAGGCCATCTTGGTCACAACCGAGAGGCCTACATGAGTGCTGTTTGGGAGGCAAAGTTCTCCAAGGGACATGCAAATGAATGAATGAATGAACCGAACCGACTAGAGTAACAGAACACATATATCTAATTGATCCAGAAAAAGACAATTGAACGCATCATCAATCACACACGTGGTTGAGAGATCATTATCCAATTTTTTGTGCTTTATCACACAAGGGGTCCAGTTTTGCTTAAAATAGACACATTTATATTCAGAAGTTTCCATATTTTTACGTGGATTTATGTTTTATTGATTTCACAGCACCACAGTTTTCACATGTACACCAACTGACTGACTGACCCCCGAAAAAGCGATAGAATAGTACATAAAGGTTTCCCAGGATGTATTTGACAGGCATGTTCTCTTCAAGGAAATAAGGGCGAAACATCAGGCAAAGTTCCTTTGGATAACACCTGCAATATTAGAAGTACTGATGGAAAAATATCTTGCCTTGTCTCCTTCATCGTATACCTTTCAGTGTTGAGGAGACAAACAGACGTCTTGATAGGGGTCGGCAGTTTGCTTCATTGAATGAGGTATTTAGGGTTTCTCTGATCCCCTTTCTCCAGCTCTAGCGTGGGCGGCCCCTTCCTATGTTACCTACAGATCTTAGTTTGGATGTTTTCTCCGGTATACTGTCTGGTGGTAACCGCGTAACATGGCCAAACAGTTTGACTTGCTGTTTCTGGATGTAGTGTAATGCTGGTGTGACTCCAACCTTTGCCTGGATGATGTTATTTCTTATTTGGTCTCTTTTTGTCACATTTAGTATTCTCATTAAACATGTCAATTTTCTCGTGATATGTGGCTGTTAGTGTCCATGTCTGATATTGATATCACGGAGTTGGGAGGAAAAATAGCGTTGTACAGTCCTATTTTTGTTTCAGTTGTGATGTATTTGTTTTTCATTAAATGTATCATTTGTCCAAAGACCTGATTCACTTTACGGCACCTGCTCTCATTCTCTGTGTTAATAGTGTCCTGTCTAGATATTTGAAATCTTTCACTTGTTTGAAGGGCTGGTTGTTCAGGAGGAACTTTGTTGACATTTCTCCTCCCTGGTCATGACTTCAGTTCTTTTTTTGTTACCACTGATCTTCACGTTGTGGCCTTAACAAGTCTTTGCTAAGTTGTCCATGTTCTGCTGTAGGTCTTCCTCTGACGTCATGATAATCTAGAGAAGACCGTCTAGGAAGGGTACATATAGAGAGGAAGACCAAGGCGGCGATGGCTGCAAGACATCGTTGATGATCTGCAAATGGATGTATCAGTAGCAGGCCATTTTGCCCACAACCGATAGGCCTACAGGAGTGCTGTAAGGGAGGCAAAGTTCCGTAAGGGACATGCAAATGAATGAATGATGATATCAGCTTCTCTGAATATGTTGTCAATGTATGTTAGCTTCTCTGAATATGTTATCAATGTACGTTAGCCTCTCTGAATATGTTGTCAATGTATGTTAGCTTTTCTGAATACGGTGTCACTGTACAGGGTCCAACATAAAGCATAGCTGGATTTAACTGACGTAGTTCGCAGAAACTGAATGCTTGGGAAAAAAACATGACGTCAGAGATGCAGCAGACAAACGGTCATTTTTTAACAATGGCTTCTTGGCAAACACAACATCGCGCATTCACCGTTGAAACTTATTTTAAAAGTGGAGAATCGTCTATTACTGTACAACGAAAGTTTCGTCGCCTTAATAACAAGTCTACTGGTCGTCCAAGAACTCAACAGACACCTGAACGAATTCAAGAAGTCGGCAACGCATTGCTGAGTAGCCCTCGGCGATTAGCTGTTAGGAACGCTTTGGCCACCTGACATCCTCTTACTGTTAATAGTGATCTTTATGTGCAGATACTAACTGAATACTTCATTCTAGACTTGGCCAATAGAAAGAAGAAACTAATATAGTTTCAACAAGATGGAGCAATTGCCTACACAGCCCGTCAGTCCATGGCCATGCTGCGACATGCATTTCCCAATCGTCTTATTTCCAGATTTGAGGATATTCATTGGCCGGCAAGGTCACCGGATTTGTCGGCCGCAGACTTCTTTTTGAGGTTATCTTAAGAACACGGTTATTACTAGTCTACTAGTCGACCACAGTCAGCTACAGACCTAAAAGATCGATTCCGACACTGCATTCAAAATATCCCTTTGAACATGTTAAATGGTGTTATTCAGGAATATTCCAGACGCCTGGCTGAATGTATCAAATGTAATGGCGGTCGTCTAACCGGCGTCATTTTCAAAACCTAAATATGATTGTCAGTAATAATAAAGATATCCACTTTTCTGAGTTTCATTTCACTTTTTTTTAAAATCAAAAACATGTATAGCGCTTATTTATTTTCCATTTTAAAATCCAGTCATGCTTTATGCCGAACCCTGTATGTTAGCTTCTCTGAATATGTTGTCAATGTTTGTTAGCTTCTCTGAATATGTTGTCAATGTATGTATAACCTAGGAAAAAATTAGGAACAGCTTTATTACTTAACGACTACAAAGTTGTGACGTTTCGACAGTGCGTCGTGTATGGTTGTATACTTATACACTAATTATTGTGTGTCAATGTTGTATACTTATACACTAATTATTGTGTGTCAATGTTGTATACTTATACGCTAATTATTGTGTGTCAATGTTGTATACTTATACACTAATTATTGTGTGTCAATCTTGTATACATATACACTAATTATTGTGTGTCAATGTATGTAAGTGAGATAGTACACAGCTCCGCCTCACGGGAGACACTATAATGAAGGGTCTGAAGTGTAATGCATTTGCTCTAAATGCACACTGACAATATTCGTACAGGTTTTTGCACAGGTGGATTAGATGTGTACTGACTCCGATTTTTCTTGATCTACGTAGGCTATGTACAGCATCTGATTCTGTTCGACTGAGATTTCTCATAGACAGTATCTACACATCTTCTACCATTTCATAAATCCCACCTGAGTTCCATCTAAATGTGATTCAATCATTGGCTGGAGTCTGTTCTCTAAGAATATTTTTCCAGTTTGGCTTAGTAACGAGATGCTATATAGTGGTTGCAGTCCCTTTTACTGCCTTTTGTTCTTCTATATTAGAGTAATCATAGCGTTTGTCTGGTCATGTTTCTTATTTTTCCCACACCAAGTTAAAGAGTCTGTGAAGCCAAGCTAAGTCAGTCAGTCAGTCAGTCATTTGCATGTCCCTTGCGGAACTTTGCCTCCCTAACAGCTCTCTTGTAGGCCTCTTGGTTGTAAGCAAGATGCCCTGCTACTGATGAATCCATTTTCAGATCATCAACGATGCCTTGCAACTATCTTCGCCTTGGTCTTCCTCTCTTTCTTTTTTGCCACTATGTATCCTTCCAAGACGGTCTTCTCTAGATCATCATGACGTATAATGTGTCCAAAATATTTAAGTTTTCTTTGTTCAATCCTCTTTATCAGCCAGCCTTCTTCAATATTAAGTTCCTGTAGTATGGGTATATTTGTTCTTTTTTTGTGTCCATGATATTTGAAAAACTCTTCTGTAGCAAGCTACTCCAACCTGTTTCACACATTTGATTAACTTCCTCACATCCTAGAACTTTGTTCGTTGAGACCTTTCTGATGGCTTCTCTTATTAGTCTGTCTGGTTCAAATTCTAAGGTTCCGGCTGTATTTTTATCATGGTGTTGATATGCCTCAGGTGATATACAAAGTAGTTTGTCAAAGTTTTGTCTCCATCTCTCTACCACACACTCAGGCTCGCACGTTGGTTCACCATTGATATCGTTCACAATCTCTGTCAGGATGAAGTGCTCTGCTCTCTTTCTCAGTGCAACTAATCTTTTTTTTATGAAAGATTTTCTTATCTTCTTTATGATCATTGTTTAAAATGCTTAACTGTAGTCCCGTCGCCATTTTACCTTCGCTTCTTTTAGTTGCCGCTTGTATTGTCTTCTTGCAGTTCGATATTCAAAGTAGTCTTGCTCCTGCTTACTTCTCATCTATTCTTTATAATTATTTTTTCTTGTCTTTTACAGTCTCTTCCACCTCATCATTCCACTATGTTGTTATTTTTTATTTCTCTTCCTCATCTTTTCATAGTTCCACATGTTTCCTTTGCTGCTTGCAAAATGGTGGTTTAAAAAAAAAACAACTCATTCCTCTTTCAGTGATTTCGTTTTTATAGGTAGGTTTACGAACAATTCCCTTATTTTCTTCTCATATGCTTTTTTTTCACATTCTCTTCACTGCGCTTGCTTAGTTTTGTTGTTTCAACTGCCTTCTTCTATTGAGTTCTGATATATCTGTTCCTGTGTGTTCTTATAACTGCTACTACTGCTTTGTGGGCATTGCTCTTGATGTGACTGACCTTTCTTATTGTTCATTTCTAGCATGAAACGAATTTCCATCTGGAGGTCAGGTTATTTCATTTGTGCCAAGTATATATTTGGGAGTCTCAGTGTTTAAAGAATGTGTCTGTAAGGAAAAGTTTGTACTGGCTGGCTATACAGTTTTAGGAATCTGCTGTGTTTCTAGCACACTGTTAGTCAAAGAAGGTACCCAGGTGATCTGATACTTCTCTTCTACGTGTTCTCAGTCTTGCAATGAAGTCCCCTATAATTATAATATTTTCCTGTTTCTTATGTTGTTTAGTGTGTCAAGGAGTTTGTCAAAAATCTCTTCGCGTTCTTCCTCCACCTCTCTCTCTCTCTCTCTCTCTCTGAACCTTAAGTGCCCAGGGCATATGGAGCTTCCATAAGGGTTTTCCACAAATGCCTGTCCTTTGCCTTTTTTTTCTGCTCTTGCCCAGGTGAGCCCTCTATTGCTCAACATCCTCTCTGTTGTTCTTCTCCATGTCTCTTTTGTTCTACCCTTACTTGTTTTCCCCTGTGGTGTCTATTTTAGTGCTATTGTCGTGAGTTGTCAGTCATTCAGAGAACATGTCCCAACCATTGACAGCGTCTTTCCTCAATAATTGCTGTCAGTGGCTTCATCTGCATTTCTGCCAACAAGATGTTATTTCTTATGGTGTTTGGCCAAAATATTTGTCTAATTCTTCGTAAACATTTAGTCTGGAAAGAAATCATCTTGTTTTCTATGGTTTGTCGTGATTTTCTAGCATTCGCTTCTACTCTTTAATATCCTTATTAAATATCCTCCATGTCTGGTGCATTGCAAAGAGTATACATTTGCACGTAAGTTATAGAAAACAATCTGGAGTATAAAGGCAAGGACTCGTGAAGTGATTTGTTCATTTTGAAATAAAATTCAGTACATAATAAGATAAAACTATTTTAGGAATCTGGTTCAAAATAAATCAGACAGTAGATCAGCATTAGACAGTAGATCAGCATCACACAGTAGATCAGCATCATACAGTAGATCAGCATCAGAGAGTAGATCACCATCAGACAGCAGATCAGCGAGAAGGTAGATCATCAGCATCAGACAGTAGATCTGCATTAGACAGTAGATCATCAGCATCGGGCAGTAGATCAGTATCAGACAATAGATCAGCCTCAGACAGGTAGATCAGCATCAAACAGGTAGATCAGCATCAGACAGTAGATCAGCATCAAACAGATAGATCAGCATCAGACAGTAGATCAGCATCAGACAGTAGATCAGCATCAGACAGGTAGATCAGCATCAGACAATAGATCAGCATCAGACAGTAGATCAGCATCAGACAATAGATCAGCATCAGAGAGTAGATCACTATCAGACAGCAGATCAGCGATAAGGTAGATCATCAGCATCAGACAGTAGATCTGCATCCAACAGTAGATCATCAGCATCAGGCAGTAGATCAGTATCAGACAATAGATCAGCCTCAGACAGGTAGATCAGTATCAGACAATAGATCAGCATCAGACAGTAGATCAGCATCATACAGGTAGATCAGCATCAGACAATAGATCAGCATCAGACAGTAGATCAGCATCAGACAGTAGATCACTGTCAGACAGCAGATCAGCGATAAGGTAGATCATCAGCATCAGACAGTAGATCTGCATCCAGCAGTAGATCATCAGCATCAGGCAGTATACCAGTATCAGACAATAGATCAGCCTCAGACAGGTAGATCAGCATCAGACAATAGATCAGCATCAGACAGTAAATCAGCATCAAACAGATAGATCAGCATCAGACAGTAGATCAGCATCAGACAGTAGAGTAGCATCAGACAGTAGATCAGCCTCAGACAATAGATCAGTATCAGTCAGTAGATCAGCATCAGACAATAGATCAGTATCAGACAGTAGATCAGCATCAGACAGTAGATCAGCATCAGACAATAGTTCAGCCTGTAATACGGTAAAAATTCTTGTCCACAAAAGAAAACAGCCTGCCATGATCAGTCCAGCTTGTACTCAGTTCAGTGAACATTTCAGGGAAGACATTTTTTTATTCTAAAATGGCCGATATCTACCCCTACATGATATCTAAGTGAATTAAGAACATTCAGTGGCGGTAAATGAGCAAAAGTAAAGCTATTAAATATTCCTTTCCTAAAAGTTAGAAAATTATCTTTACCTTTGAAGAAGAACAATTCTTCAGGAAGTGACGGCATCAGCAGTAAACTATTGCTTTACTTCACACAAAGGTTCTTGCAGATACACTGATATAAGTTTGCAACCAGTGCAGTGCGAGTAGTTAATTCCTTGAGGCTTTTAAAACTGCAAAGGTCTATCTCCTATTTTAAAGTCGGGTTCGTCAAACAATCCTTGCAACTATAGACCAATGTTTCATCCTTTTCATAACTCCTTGAAAAACATACAAAAAATATCCTTACTGTATCCGATAGAAAATCATTCGCTAATTGACTGGCAGTCAGGTTCTAGGTCCAGATATTCCTGCCACACAGCTCTTACTAAACAGGCAGGAAATTGGTTATCAAATATAAATGATGGCAAAATGTGAGGTGTTGGCTTTAAGAAAGCATTCTATTTGATTGATCATGAATTTCTTGTTCAAGAGTTAGGAATTTATAAAGTACATCCTGACCCATCAGAACGTATTACTTCATATTTCTCAGAAAGGCAAGTAGCGTGCTTCAAATGTCCATTTCATCAGAGGTTAATGGTGTTCTAGATAGTTCTATTCTTCATCCTCTTCTCTTTGCTGATTATATCAATGATCTTCCACTTCATTGTAAACAAAACTCGTGCGTTCTTTTTTTTATATTTTACATTATGACCATAATATCACAGACATTGAATGAGCACTTCAAGTTGAAGTAAATACTCTAGTGAAGTAGAGCAACAATTATGGCACGTTGATAAACACAGACGAAACAAAATATATGCTTATTACAACAAGACAGAAATTGCGAAATTCACCAAAAACAGATTTATGTTCTTTTTTTTTTAAATCACAGATAGAACAGGTTAGCGAACATGAAACTATAGGTCTTACTATCGACCAACACTTAGCTTGGAGCTCTCATATACAAATCGCATAGTAGGAAACGTTTACCAGTTATAAAAAATTAAGCAGTTTACTGACGAAGACGGAAGGAAGCCATATTATACTGTACAAAAAAAAAAAACAGAAACACATCACTACTGATGACCCGATTTTAGCCATAACTTTGATATTCTATATCTTTTTAAATTGAATGAATAAAATTTTCAAATTGCATAAAATATTACCTAAGGGTTTAAACACTCACTTGACAGTTTCTTGCATCTGTATGATGAGAATTTGTTAGTGCCAGGGGTTCTCAACTTAGTATGGGGTGGCCTCCGCTTGAATCGATCAGCGACTGGCATCTCCTGGGCATATATGCGATCAGATGTCTGATGTGCGCCTGTGGAATGGCTGCCCACGCTTCCTGGAGTGCCTTCCACAGATCATGACGATTGGCTGGAGAAACGTTTCGGCGACAAACACGTCGTTGCAGCTCATCCCATAGGTGCTCGATCGGATTCATGTCTGGAGACAGGGATGGCCAAGGAAGGGTAAGAATGTTGTCAGCAGTCAGGAACTGTGTGGTAAACCGTGCAGAATTGGGTCTGGCGTTGTCCTGTTGAAATACAGACCTTTGCACAGACAAAAATGGAATGGCAAGGGATCGAAAAATTTCATTGACGTATCGTTGCGCTTTCAAGCCTTTTTCAATCTGCACCAATGGTCTCCTTCCGTTGAAATTAATCATTCCACATAACTGTACACCTCCAGCACCGTGTGGTGGAGCTTCATCAACGCAATTTTGGACAAAACATTCAATTGGCCTATGGTAGACCCTTCTCCACTTGATAGCTTGTTTTGGGATTCTCTGCATGCGAAAGCTGGAAAACAACTAAAGAAATAGAAAAGAAATTAGACTCTTTTGAAAACAAATGCCTAAGGAAAATACTCGGCATCAAGTGGAATGAATTCAGGAACAATGCAGAGATAAGACAGATGACTGAACAACAACCAGTCTCACGGGTGATCAGGAAAAGGAGATGGACATATGTTGGCCACTTGATGAGAAGAAATGAGCAGAGAATCCCAAAACAAGCTATCAAGTGGAACACAACAGGCCGAAGAAAAAGGGGCAGACCGCGTGAAACTCTGAAGAGAACATTATTAAGAGAGGCCAAGTTAATAGGCATAAAATCCTTTGATGAGGTTGAAAGACTCGCCGAAGACAGGAAAAATTGGCGAACTACTTTGCGAGCCCTATGTGACGTCTAACGGCACGGGAAGGATATAAGATAAGACCCTTCTCTGCATATCATGGCGGTGCAACAAAAAGGAAGATTCGTCACTAAACTAGACACGTCTCCATTGACTGTCAGTTGTCCATGGCCGATGGTGGTTGGTCCAAACAAGTTCATTTTATCGATGGCGTCTCCTTAAGACAGGACCTCGGTGAGGTCGTCGTGCCACCAGCTTCATACAGTCTATTCCGGACAGTTTTATCAGACACACGGCGTACTGTAAGCAATGATTGGGCACTTGAGGAAGCTGTTGTAAATCTGTTTCTGAGATGATGAACCAGAATAAAGCGATCATCAGCTGCTGTTGTCATCCTGGGTGCCGGTCTTCAGCTGAGCCAGTGGGTTGGAAACGGTGCCAAAGTCGACTGATTTTACTCTGCTGCACGTTTAAATGCCTGGCAACCTGACTTGACTTTCGCCTGCTTGCAAGCGAGCAATATCAATGTTTCGTAAATTTTGCAATAGACGTTCCATAATTGTCTGCTTTAAAATTAACTGAATTTGTTTGTGTAACCTCATCCATTTATAGGGTTTTATTTGTGCGGGAAGTGAGTTGTACTCACCATAATCACTTTTCCATAAACGCAACGTGAGTTATGGTAAAAAAAATGCATGATTAGCAAGGGCAGCTACTGGGTTCTGACTATACACGATAATAGCACAGTTCGCGCTAAATCATGGACCTGATATCTTGATGACAAATTTTTGGTTTGGTTTGAGATACTCGGGCAAAAAGATTTTGTCAAAACATATTTAAAAAAAAGAAATTTATATTAAGTTATGCGTTTCTTTTTTTGGACAGTGTATATTATATATATCATTTATATAATCACACTTAGAATACTGCTCCACAATACTGGATGGTTGATCAATGCACCAAAAATTTGCCCACTTCAAAAACGACCACTACACTTATTAGTGACAACCATCTAGCACATACTACAGATCAGAACAAACAGCTTAAAATTCTGTCTCTCACAACAAATTCATATTGAACAAGGCCAAGCTAATCCATAGAATTCTATATAAAAAATGCTCACCCTATTTGTGGCCATTGTTAAATCTAATCCAAAACAGACAGTCTTATAAACAACTTTTCTCCCAAATCCTAAGGCTGACTTGAACTAAAAAAAAAAACGCCTCGTTTACTCTTCTGCTTACCTCTAGAGTACTCTTCCAACCCACTGAAAAGTCATATTCTATACTCCTTCAAATTTCAGACTTTTTCATCATTGCTTGGCTTTCATTACCTACCCACCTAAGAGATCTACTTTCATTATAGTTTTGTTTACTTAGTAAACAATATAACCGACAAAATTCTGTGTGATTTATTTATAAACTTGGCTCTACTTAATGTGTAAGAATGTGAAATAAGTTCATCGTATGTTTATTTGCATGCCATATTGAATGTGTCGGGTAAGAGGTTACGAGTATATGTAACGGTTTTCAACTCACGTTTAGTTTGCTTTTACGTTTGTAATGTTAGTACTAAACTGATCTTGAATGACTGGGTTTGAATGAAAGTTGACAGATGAGGGCAGACTGCCAGGCGGGCCTTCGTGCCCATTGCTTCATCTGTTGAAAATAAAGTTTGTCCGTTCGTTTATCTATCTATCTATCTATCTATCTATCTATCTATCTATCTATCTATCTATCTATCTATCTATCTATCTATCTATCTATCTATCTATCTATCTATCTATATCTATCTATCTAGTCTCTCTCTCTCTAACTCGTTTCTAGTCTCCTGCCGTGAGGACGTGTTTTTTCCCAGCTCCGAATTCTCGGATGTTCTATGTGGTTCTACAAGGAAATGGTCTATGTGGTTCTACAAGGAAATGGTCTATGTGGTTCTACAAGGAAATGGTCTATGTGGTTCTACAAGGAAATGGTCTATGTGGTTCTACAAGGAAATGTGTGTTGAAACTTATAACAGTGTTTTCATCTTGTGATCGTGATTATGATGAAATATGTGAGAAGTATAAATTGTATGTTTTTTCTTGGATAATTCGAGAAATATCGCAAGTTGTATTCATCACTTATTAATAACCTATTTTCGCTGTTTTGCACACGTGGAGAAGCGTGGCCCGGCCTAGCTAATCCGTTGATTAAACAAAGCGGGTGTCAGACAACGGGCGCGGCAAACTATTGTTCCCCTGTTAGAAGTACATACAACCCTCGAGGCTAAACTCCGAGGGTGAGACACACAGAAATTATAAGAATGCTGGAAGACATCAACACAGATGGGAAAGATCTGAAACTCATCAAAAATATACTGGCAGTAATCAGCAGCAATGAAGGTTGAGAACCAAATAGGAGCATTCCAAGACATAAAATTGGGAGTGAGACAAGGATGTGTTTATCTCCTGACCTCTTCTCCTTGTACAGCGAAAACATAATGAGAAATATAGAGAACATGCCAGGAATATCAGTTGGCGGGTACAACCTTAAAAACTTAAGATATATAAACGACACAGTTCTGATTGCTGAAAGTGCTACAGGCTCTTCTGGACATCGTGGTTCATGAAAGTAAAAGTAAAAGTCTCAGCCTGAATAAAAAGAAGACTGAAGTGATGGTCATCTCAAAGAAAAGAATACCACCAAAATGTAGCATAACCAATGATGGCACAGAAATGACACAAGTTGATAGATTCAAGTACTTAGGAACGATTATAACAGCTGATGGGAAATGTCACAACGAAATAAAAAGCAGACATGTTAAGGCCAAGTCAGCATTCCAGACAATGAGACACATTTTGTGCAACAGATCCGTAACAATGGAAACAAGATTCCGAGTACTTAAATGCTACATCGAGCCAATTTTGTTTTATGAATGTGAAGCATGGTCCATGAATAAGAGGGTACAGTGAGAAATGGAGGCCATGGAAATTTCATAAAAAGGATGTATAGGGTACCATGGGACACCCTTGGGCAAGGTGGAGTACCCGTATAGCCCCCCGATCAGGGTGACGTGAAGCCATGGGAGCAGGTGGTGGATGGAATGGGAGAGCAGCTGACAGATAATGTTGGTTATGGTCACCATTCTATGATGGTAGGCAGATGATCTCAATGTAGGGACAATGGCTACGATCACTGACTAGTACAGTCACTGCCCGGAAGGAAAGCAATGGTAAACTACCTTTTGGAACCATACCAAGAAACCCAAGCAGCAATCATGGAAAGTCAAATAGGAAAAAGATCTGGTGGTGAGTCCCCCAGGCCAGATAGATCTAATTTTAACACTGGGGAAGAGTGTGAGGCAGAGGTCGGTACTAGTAATTGTGATGACGGACAAAATCCTGACGGTGTTACCAAGGAAAACCCCTGTATCAAACTAAAAAGAAAAATAAGAGTAGGTACATGGAATGTAAGAAGTATGTATGAGGGAAAATATCAAGTAATAAGTGACGAGATGAAAAGAACGCGGATACACATTTTGGGAATCTGCGAACATCGATGGAAAGGATCAGGACACTTTAAGAGCGAGAATGATAATATATTTATATATTCTGGCGGAGAAGTAGGAGGAAAGAATGGAGTGGCTTTTTATTTGGACAAATCAACATCAAAAGCATTACTAGGCTACAATCCAGTAAGTGATAGAATCCTAACAATCAGACTTAAGGGCATTCCTAGAAATGTAACAGTCATCCAGGTATATGCACCTACATCAGCAGCAGAAGAAGATGAAGTAGAACATTTTTATAACACACTGCAGACGACAATGGACCAGGTACGGAAAAATGATATTGTATTTATAATGGGTGATTTTAATGCAAAAATTGGTACAGAAAGAGCAGAAGATGAAGGACATGTTGTAGGGAAATTTAGCATAGGACACAGAAATGAGGCAGGTGACAATCTAATGGCGTTTTGTATGGAAAATGAGCTAATGATCGCTAACACACTTTTTAAACAACATCCAAGAAGACTTTACACATGGACATCACCTGATGAGAAGACCAGGAATCAAATAGATTACATTTTAGTGCAGAGAAGGTGGAGGTCAAGCATAACATCAGCAAAAACTTTACCAAGTGCTTATTGTGACACGGACCATGAGTTATTAATAGCAGACATGAAGATAAAGATAAAAAAGATAGTTATGGGATCAAGACCACTCCGCTTTGACCTTACAAATATACCAGAACAATACGGTATAGAAGTGAAGAACCGTTTCGAAATCCTGATGGCTGTACAGGAAGAGATGACACCAGATGAACTGGCTACGCAGGCCAAAGATATCTTAGTAACAACAGCTAAAGACATGGTTCCAGTAAAGAAAACACAAAAGAATAGATGGATCACAGCAGGTACACTAGAACTGATAAAACAATGTAGAGAAATGAAGACGCAATGGAGAGTGACAAACAACAACAAAGATAAATATCAAACTTTAACAAAAGAAGTACGAAGAAACATAAGAAAAGACAAAAAACAATACATACAAGATTGTTGTGAAAGAATAGAAGAACATCAGAGGTGTGGAAGAGATAGTGAAATGTTTAAAGAAATGAAGACATTGACGAGAAATGTCACACCTAAGCTAAATGTAATTTGTGATGAGATGGGGAATACCCTGACAGAGACAGAGGAAATTCTGGAAAGATGGAAGGAATATTGCAAAAGAATGTATGAAACAACCGACTGTGGAAGCAGAAATCAACAGTGTGAATTATTATTGGAGGAGAAAGAACCCGAGCCGACAATGGAAGAAGTTTTATGGGCAATAAAGAGTCTGAAAAATGGTAAATCCCCAGGATGTGATGAGATAACCGCTGAATTTATTAAAGCAGGAGGAAAGGAGTGTGCAACAATCTATCATGCACTATGTAAAAAGATATGGCATTCAGGTATTTGGCCAAAAGAATGGAAAAGAACTGTATTCATACCACTGCCAAAAATGGGTAACCTGAAATTATGCACCAACTACAGAACTGTTGCCCTGATTAGTCATGCCAGTAAAATTCTGTTAAAAATCATAATGGGTAGACTTCGAAAGAAAATAGAAGAAGAAGTCAATATGGTCCAAGCTGGCTTCAGGCAAGGAAGAGGATCAAGAGATCATATATTCAATCTAAGATTAATAATAGAGAAATGCAGGGAGTTTAATGTGAATCTATATTTATCCTTTATAGACTACTCAAAGGTATTTGATTGTGTACAACACCAGAAACTTTGGGAAATAATGGAAAAAATGGGATTTCCAACACATTTGATACAATTAACATCACTGCTGTATTTAGACCAACAAGCAGCAGTAAGAATAAATGGTGAAACAACAACTTGGTTTGACATAAAACAAGGGGTCCGTCAGGGGTGCATATTGTCACCCTACTTATTTAACTTGTATACTGAAAATATAATGAGGAATGTTAGAGAAGATGTAGACAAAGAATATTACGATGCCATAACAGTTGGAGGTTATGAAATACCAGAGATTAGATATGCTGATGACACAGTATTGCTGTCCACAACACAAGAAGGAATGGAAAAACTAATTATGTCAGTCCGCAAGAACAGCGAAGAGCAGAACCTCTATCTTAATGCAAAGAAAACTAAAGTGATGACAACTGACAAAACAAACAAGGCAACTGAAATATGTATCAGTGAGGAAAAACTGGAAGAAGTGGAGAGTTTTGAATATCTTGGATCACTACTAACTAATAATGGAGATACAATGAGGGAAATTAAAAGGAGGACATCTATTGCTCTTCAGAAAGTAAAACAAATAAAGAATCTGTGGAGAGGAGCAGACAGAACCACAAAAATAAGATTTTTAAGGGCATGCATCTTTCCCATCGCAACATATGCCTGTGAGACCTGGACACTTAACAAAACAGCTGAGAAGCACATAAATGCCTTTGAATGTAAATGCTATAGAAGAGTTCTCCAAATATCGTGGACACAAAAAAGAACAAATATATCTATACTACAAGAGCTTAATATTGAAGAAGGCTGGCTAGTAAAGAGGATTAAAGAGAGAAAACTTAAATATTTTGGCCACATTAAACGTCATGATAATTTAGAGAAGACCGTATTGGAAGGATACATAATGGGAAAAAGAAAAAGAGGAAGACCGAAACGAAGATGGCTGCAAGACATCGTTGATGATCTGGAAATGGATGCAGCAGCAGCAGGCCATCTTGCTCACAACCGAGAGGCCTACAGGAGTGCTGTTTGGGAGGCAAAGTTCCGCAAGGGACATGCAAAGGAATGAAATGAGGGTACCATGGACAGCCAAGAAAACCAACGAAGAAGTTTTAAGAGAGGCTGGAGTTAAAAGCAAATTACCGCAAAGATCAGAGGCAGACAAGCGAGATTTGTAGGACATTTTCTGAGAAGAGGAAAATTGGAACACACTGCGAGAACTGGAAAATTTGAGGGAAGAAGAGACAGAGGAAGGCAGAGAGAGAAGTTACTTGATGGGCCGTCAGTGTGGCTAGGAAGAAAATCACCGGCGGATCTCATAATCAAGTCTAAAGACAGGGAATTGTGGAGAGAAATGACCGCTTACGTCATACGGCACCCACTTGATTGATTGATTGAATGAGGGACAAAATGTTACCGTCTCCTTTCACAATACTCTTCAATACGAGAGCATAAAGCAAGCCATGGATAAGCGGTATCACACCCAAAGTGAAAAACGGACAGACAAAGATGGCGTAAATGTAGAAAACATAATAAAAGCGCAAGCCGTTAACATTCACTTATACCACACCAAAAACAAAGTGTTGATACAGGGTACAGCGGAGAATGTTGGTTCCTGGTTGGTTCCTGGTTGACTGATGAGATCGGTCTTTTGCACGAATCAGTCATCAGGACAGAAATAGCTGCTAACTTGCGTCATGCACAAGATACTCTTCTAGCAGTACTTGACTGTCAGGACAGCACACTTGACGCACCAGAAGCTTGTCTAGAGAACATGGCTGGAGACCAGCTGAACAGTCCTGACACCGAACATGCGGGAGATGTCGTGTCAGACTCGACATTTACACAGACTGAAGACCACACAGGGCAGCAAGTAACTCCCCCCTCCCCCTTGTGCTGAAATCACAAGATCCTGGTCTACCTACTACTATCATGTGCATCAAAATCACAGTTGTCCAGAGTCACTTGATGATCGAAGTTCTCTGGAAACTTCATCTTCTGGTGAAAGGCCATCAGTTCCTTTTGGCCAGGAAGTAATGAATGCTGTCAATGAGTTGGTAAAGACCTTCATCAAAGACATGGTTGCCGAAATAAAACAGTCTCTCAGCAGTGAAAATGACAGTCTCTGGAGAGAAATCATGACTCTTAGAGAGGAAAACCAAAGCATGACATGTCTTATTGATTTGACGCTGACAGAAACTCTCTGACACAATATTATTCAAGAAAAAAGTATCCATAAAGTTTCTGCAGGTGAAAGTGACCCAAATCAGGGGACAGAATCACAAGCTGACCCACCGTCAGTCAGCATATCAAACAAATTCCGACAGGAACTTGAGCTTACACCCAGACAGCGCAGTAAAGAATCATCAGAAGAACTGAAAGAAGTCAACACAATGTACCCCATCGATGTAAACATTAGCAACAGATTTCAAGTTTTGCAGGACAGTTCAGCAACAAGCAGTCAACAAGTGCCTACATCACCAGAAACAGACATGGTTCACAAGCATTCCTCTCACCAATCTCCACATCGAAATCGTCACCAGCATAACTTCCACATCAAAGAAAACACGAATCATTTGTTGATTGGAGACTCCCTAATGAAATAATCTATGCTGGCCATCTGAGCGGAGGACATAGTCTCAGTGATTCCGGTACCAGGGGCTGGTATCATGAAAACAATAGGAACACTGAGAAGCTTGAACGTCGACCCAAAGATCATGAGGACAACAGTTCATGCTGGCATCAACGACAGCATGAATGGTTCGACTCTCAGACCCTACGATCTTCATGTCCTGACATCGACAATTAAACAGAAATGTCCAAACACGTCAATCTTCATATCCTCAATCATACCTGCCTACTCTGGTGCTGTGCGTCGCTTGGCAAACAGCAACAACAGAATTCTCAGCACACTGTGCCAACAAAACAACTTAAGTTTCATCGATAACTCCCCGTTCTTCTCTTTGGAGTCTGAAGCTCCTAAGAAAAGACTTTATCGTGACCAGACCTACACTAACAAGATCGGTACTAGCATACTAGCTAAAAATATCAAGTACCCCGCTAGAGCACACCAGGACAGAGTTCTACCGTCAAGCAGCATAAAGCAGCGAAGACAAGTAAAGACCCTAACACACGGGGGACCATCTCTCATCTGATTACGCAACCCCCTCCAAAACCTCACCACCTGCCCCCATACCAACTCCAACTCCAGCTCCTTTATCCTCTCTATATGACCCATCCTCTTCCTATGACTCCATATTCCCGCCCCTTCCCACTCGGCAGCCGCAACTATCCAGGCAAACCACTGCTAACACAACCCAGAATCTACCACACCCACCAAACATCCAGGCAAACCACTGCTAACACAACACAGAATCTACCACACCCACCAACCATCCAGACAAACCACTGCTAACACAACCCAGAATCTGCCACACCCACCAAACATCCAGGCAGACCACTGCTAACACAACCCAGAATCTACCACACCCATCAAACATCCAGGCAAACCACTGCTAACACAACCCAGAATCTACCACACCTATCAACCATCCAGGCAAATCACTGCTAACACAACACAGAATCTACCACACCCACCAACCATCCAGGCAAACCACTGCTAACACAACACAGAATCTACCACACCCACCAAACATCCAGGCAAACCACTGCTAACACAACCCAGAATCTACCACACCCACCAAACATCCAGGTTAACCACTGCTAACACAACACAGAATCTACCACAACCACCAAACATTCAGGTTAACCACTGCTAACACAACACAGAATCTACCACACCCACCAAAAATTCAGGCAAATCACTGCTAACACAACCCAGAATCTACCACACCCACCGCAGTAGAATCAAGACTTACGTTATCTCATGCAGTTCAGCCCAGCAGCTTTAAGCCACGCCTTCATGATGTCTGTCATCCGCAAGCAACACATATCGCCGATGTTCAGGCAATAGTAACTGTGACATTTCATGAAATATCTTGTTATTCAATTATCTATCATTGTAACGTTACCATTACTAGTTGTAGAAAATGGCCCAGATAGTTAATGAGTGGATACGAAAGGTAGGTCTTAGAATTGGTCATTTGGCACCTGTTAGGGAAACTTTCTGAGGCAACTAATATAGTTGATCATAACTTTCATGTCTTTGGCTTTTCAGAAAGTCTTCTAAACAAAAATATAACTGACAAAGACATATTAGGATAGACGGTCATAATTTACTTCGATGTGACCCTACTAGGAAGCTTGAGACATAATTAGTTTATGTTACCACAGCCATACACTCTTGCAGTAGAACAGACCTTGAGACACCAACTATTGAATGTACATGGTTGGAAATCAAACTTCCAAAGCAGATCTTAATCAGGTTTCTGTATTATAACCCAAATGCAACGGCATCGTGGTATGATCACTTTACAAGTATGATGGATTATGTTTTGTCTTTTAATTTAAAGGATATAATTGTTATTGGAGATTTCAATATTAATTACAGACAAACAGATGCTACATGGAATTATATTGTTTTATTATACAATTTATCCCAAATTATCACTAAACCTACCACTGTAAATGAAACATCCACACTAATAGATCACATATATGTAGCTCATCCAGAAAACATTATAGAATATAAAGTCCCTCACACATCAATGAGTTATCACTATCCGGTCTGTTGCACATGGACACAACATGCATTGAAAACAACCTTACAACACATGCAAGGAAATGATTTGATTGTTGACTGTCAGTCAGGTTTTAGGCCGAAACATTCCTGCCACACAACTCTCACAAAAATGACACAATGTTGGTTATCTAATATAAACGATGACAAATTATGTGATGCTGTCTTTGTTGACTTTAAAAAAAGCATTTGACACGACTGATCATGAAATCCTAGTTAGAAAGCTTGACTCTTATAGATTACACCCTGACTTGACAAAATGTAGTACATCTTTTCTTTCCAACAGACAGTAGGTAGATTGCCTCAAAAACGCAAAGTCAAGTTCATCTGTGGTTGATAATGGCGTTCCATAGGGATCTATTCTTGGTCCTCTCCTGTGTACCATCTACATCTTCCACTTGATCTCAAAAGATCATCTTGTGACCTCTTTGCTGATGACTGCACAGTTTACACTAGTGATAATGACTGTATTAACCTCGAGTCAGCTCTTCAAATTGGAAGAAACAGTCTAATTAACTGGAGCAACCAACAACAACAGAATGCTCATGAACACCAGCAAAACAAAATCCAAACAACAAGACAGAAATGTAAAAAAATCACCAACAATAACACTACAGCTCCATACTAAAACTTCACAGATAGAGAATGTTAGTGAACATAAACTCTAGGTCTCATGATTGACCACCACCTCAGCTGGAATCATGATGTAGACAATCTAACCAAACTCATTGCACAAAAAGTTGACCAATTTACTACAACTAAACATTTTCTTAACATAGACACCAGGAGAATATTCTACATATCACAGATACAAACACACTTGGACTACTATTCCACAGTCTGGTATGGTTGGTCCATGTAAAACATGAAAAGTCTTCACTTCAAAAACGAGCAGTAAAGCTTATAGATGACAAACATACAAACATCTTGATATTCTACCCCTCAAGAAGAGATTTCTTTTCAACAAGGCCAAGTTAATTTATAATATTCTATCGCACACTGCTCCACCCTATCTGTGGTCGTTGTTCAAATCCAACCCAAAACACAGTCAACGCTTAAGCAATTGTATTCTCCCAAAACCAAGGCTTGACATGTTTAAAAACAGCTTCTCTTACTCAGCTGCCCACCTTTGGAATGCCCTACTAATTCATGTAAAGCTTATAAGTAATATTCGTTCTTATAATTTCAAACTTTGTCAACATCTGTTTGATATGGACTATATGTCTTCCTAAGCATAGTCTAAAATAGTTTAAAGTATGGTTTGATTGTTGTAAAAGTTTTTTATACTGCTTTTCTGTCAATTTGTTAGTTTTGAATGAATGTAAGAATGGAAGTTTATTTCATGTTGTTGCATACATCAGAGTGTAGAGTGTATAGACATGATATAAGTTTATTATTTATTTATGTAATCATTTAATGTGTCTTCATGATTATTATGCTCATTAACAAATATGTGACTGTGACTGAGTGACAGCTGTATGATGAAGGTCAGAATGTCAGACGGGCCTGCGTGCCCAATTCTTAACCTTTGAAAATAAAATATGTTCGTTCTTTCGTTTGTTCGTTTCTCTCCCTCTCTGTTTCTCTCTGTCTCTCACTATCTCTATCTCTCTCTCTTTTTTTTCTTCTTTCTCATCTGTCCCTGCAGGTTGCTTTCCAGTTCTGTCCAGTCTTGCTATCTTCTTAACAGTTTCCTATGGCACTCTTCTGTTTCCCAGCATCTTCTCTCTGCTGTCAGTCTTCATGTCTATCTGGATTGCTTCTTCCGCCGCGTGGAGTCCACATCAGAGCTGTTCGTTGTAAGGACTCGTGTGTCATTCTAAGAATATGACCATTCCATTGCCACCTCCTTCTTTCAATCACTGTAGACAGTGTTGTCATGTCCTATTTCTCTTAACCAGATGTCATTTGGCCAAAAGACTCGTTTGCTCTTAAGCAGACACTTGGTTTGAATGAAAGGTGTCAGGTTACGTGCCATTTGTCTGCGCCATTGTCCAGCATTCCCTCTTCTATAGCAAGACTTTTGTAGCATTGCTTTTAAATATTCTGCGTTTGGTTTTCTGGCGCATCTTTCTGAATCTCCAGGTAGGGTTAAGTGGAGACCAAGATTATTGTGAATTTTTTAACCTGCTGTCTCCATCTGCTGTTTCAGAACTAATAAGATAAATTCCTTGACGTTTTCGACTGGCTAAATGATCACAAGGAGTTATAATCTGTACTGTTCTTCTTGCTAAGTCTTTCATTCATTCATTTGCATGCCCCTTGCGGAACTCTGCCTCCCTTACAGCACTCACATAGGCCTCTCGGCTATGAGCAAGATGGCCTGGTGCTGATGCATCCATTTGCAGATCATCAACGATGTCTTGCAGCCATCTTCGCCTTGGTCTTCCTCTCTTTCTTTTTCCCATTATGTACCCTTCCAAAACGGCAGGAATGATTGGGTCTAAAGCCTGACCCACTGTCTATGAGTAAATTGTTCTCTTGCATGTGTCATAGAGTTATTTTGTGTATGTGCTTTTCGAGTGGTTTTGATAATGACGATAGTATGGATTTTGGTCTATAGTTAGTAAGATGACCCAGATTTAAAGAAAGGATACACTTTAAGGAGAATTAAAAGCCTCGGGGAAATAACATTTTACAACGCTCTGATTGTAAATGTAAGATAACAAATATTGTAGGATTAAACCTCGAAAAAATCGTAGACAAAGCACTTTAGTGAGACGTGAGAGAAAGAAAAATCACAAGAGAATTACCTGGGATTCGAACACGGACTCCGGTAGGACGAGCAGCCGTCTAGCCACGAGAGAACAGCGTACTATCGACTTAGCCAACTAGCACCCCAAAAAAGGTGTTTTGTTGACATAGTCTTTAGCAACTGGTCAGCAGACATGAGAGATCGTGACACCCGGAAAGAAACGAGGTCGTGACACACAGAAATTCCGTAGCTTAGATTCATTCTCTCTAGCAGGTACCAACTAGACAAACATACACACGATTGTAAATGTATGTGAAATGACAGGTGCAGCATAACGTAAGATCTTATTGTTAATATCGTCAAGCCCAGCTGTAGGGTTGTTTTTTGAGGATAAGAGATAACTGTAAACTTCACTGACTGCTAAGAGTGCAACGTGTAACTGCTTAAATTTAGTACATCTGCTATCCAGGAATGTATATAGTTCATGTAGTCACATAAAAGAGTTGGTATTGATGATTTTAAGAACATTGATTTCTTTCTCTGAAATGACAGACAGATAGACAGGCAGGCAGATAGACAGATAGATACTTTGGACACAGTGAAATTTTTATAACTTGGTAAAATATTTTTAAATTAAACAACGAGATCTTACCACTTCTATACTAACGCCTGTTTTTCTAATATGTCTCATTTTAAAATTTAAAAAAGAAACATGTCTTTTTTCTGTCCACGTTAGAATATTTTTAATTCATTTCCTTCGATCTCATCAACTGTAAGACGTGTTTAATGGAAATGTCTGCGACAGCGGATTCAATTTTGCAAAGATGGTGACCACATTCATTCCTTCCGACACCTTTCTCATGTTCCAAAAACATGGCCGTTCCGATTTCATACTTCCGCTTCCCGTGACGTCCGAGCTGCATGTGGCGTAAATACCTGCTTCAGAGATGTTTTTGTTGCTGTTGTCGTGAAAGCGGTCTTGA
Organism: Achatina immaculata; assembly: GCA_009760885.1. Taxonomy (NCBI): domain Eukaryota; kingdom Metazoa; phylum Mollusca; class Gastropoda; order Stylommatophora; family Achatinidae; genus Lissachatina; species Lissachatina immaculata. The sequence goes on from CM019696.1 coordinate 15,134,429, forward strand.
TGTTATGCCTCCCGATGAGTGAGCTGCAAAGTCTCATTCTTCCTCTTGACTTTGATCATCATCATCATCATCATCATTCTTCTTCTTCTTGTCTATGTTATTCATCATCATCATCATCATCTGCGTCTTCTCTTGCCTTTGTTCGTTATCATAATAATCGTTATCATTAACAACTTATTCTTCTACTTCGGTTTTTTTTTTGTTTTTGTTCATCATCATCATCATCATCGTCATCATCAACACCATCATCATCATCTTCTTTTTGTGCGTAAAATCTTGTGTGCTCAGTCATCTAGACAAAGAGGACCCTTGCAACCCGCTGTTGTCAGAAATTCTTCACATATGCTCCAGTATTCCATGCCAGGTGTTTTGTATAGAATCTTGTATAGAGTCTTGTATAGAGTCGTTATAGAGTCTTGTACAGTCTTGTATAGAGTCTTGTATAGAGTCTTGTATAGAGTCTTGTATAGAGTCTTGTATAGAGTCTTGTATAGAGTCTTTATAGAGTCTTGTATAGAGTCTTTATAGAGTCTTGTATAGAGTCTTGTATAGAGTCTTGTATAGAGTGCAGATTTAAAGGAGGCATTCTGGATTTTGTATATCTCTTGGGCACTGACAGAGTGGAATCTGAGTTAAATTCTCCGAAGGTCTGTAGCAGCTCATCAAGCTTCACCACTGGGGCCAACTAAAGAAAGGCATAGAGGGTTTGCTTCCTGTCCATCATTTTCGTAGAAAAATTTCGTTGCCAGAAGTAGAAATTTCCACTTTTTCTTTCTTTCTAGTTAAATTTTTTGTTGCTAATTTTTTTTTTCAGAAGTACGTGGTTGTGCAACATGCTTTGAGCACCATTAACCTTATTTATCCCTCTGTTCACCGCTTACTGTCAACATGCCTTCGTGCTTTCAGACGATTAAATTTTAGAAAAATCAAGTTACGTTTTGCTTTCTTTAAGAAAAAAAAAGAGGCGGTGGGGGGGGGGGGGGGGGGGGAAGGAAATGTTGGAACACAAAAGCGAGAGAAAAGGATTTGGGTGGGATGGTATGAAGAGCTATAAGATCAATACGCCCGTATGGTTCATAAATACTGATTACAGTCAATCCCCGGATTACGAACTAGTTAAGTTCCATCGTGTCTTCGTAAGTCTGAGCAGTTCGGTATGGTTCGTATCTAACGTCATTTAGTCAAATATCTGTCTCAGTATATAGTATATGGTGTACCTTTCTATGAATAGCAAATAAACATTTAAGAAATCCACGAAATCACTGTAGATGAGCAATGTTTTGATGACCGCCATAAAAGTGGCTCCTGTTTGCTTGACGAAACATTGCATGTAACACGTTCGCAAGAACGGGTTAGTGTATCACTATATAACTATTCACGGAGCCACTGCTAAGTAATACAGCTGTTCCTACTTTTGTCCTAGTTTATGCAATAACGGGTTGTACGTAAATCGGAGGTTCTTAACCCGGAAAATGCTTGTACATAAAACAAGGCGACGTACTGTATCACTGCAGCGTTTTGAGAACAGAATCTTAGGGAAAAACTCTGGCTACCAGATATATATCTGAAAGGAGTAACAGACATCAGAGAAAAGCACCATTGATTGTCTCTGTTATAACATCTATTAGATTACTAGAAGTAGGTCATGTAGAATGAATAGATTAGTGCGTCAGGCTTGGATGTGTGCAAGAGATGGAAGAGACAAGACCAAAGATAGGAGAAAAAGACGATGATGGAGAGATGATGTGGAAGAAGATCTAAGAGAACTTGAAGTAAACAACTGGCCAGAGAAAGTGGGAAATGCGGATGAATGGAGACTGATTGGATCTATAGTAATGAGTCTTAAAAGTCTGAAATGCTGCAAACGAGAGAGAGAGAGAGAGAGAGAGAGAGAGCAACCGAAAAACAGCTAAAGAAAGAGGAAGCTAGAGAGGAGCTAGCTTGAGAGGTAGAGAGAGAGCGAGAGTTAGAGAGGAGCTAGCTTGAGAGGTAGAGAGAGAGAGAGAAAGAGCTAGACGGAAAGCTAGAGAGAGAGAACTAGAGAGGAACTAGAGTGAGCTAGAGAGGATATAGCTTGAGAGGTAGAGAGAGAGAGAGCGAGCTAGAGAGAGCTAGAAGAAAGCTATAGAACTAGGTAGAGCTAGAGAGGAACTAGAGAGAGAGCTAGAGAGGAACTAGCTAGAGAGTTAGAGAGAGAGAGAGAGCTAGAGAGAGAGAGCTAGAGTGAGAGAGCTAGAGAGAGCTAGAGAGGAACTAGCTAGAGAGCTTGAGAGAGAAATAGAGAAAGTAGTTTTATATATTTTCCTTGTCTCTATATCTCTCAAACAATTCTGTCATCTTATCGGCTACAATAATTTCTTGTTATCCTCATTACTTCAACTGACTGTTTATCACGATCAGTTTTGTCCGCATGGACGGTGAGAATGGCATGCAGCAGAGAAACTTGCTCCCTACAGTAAAAGAGCTCTCCAGTCCCTTTCCCTATAACAGTCTCACCGGATCCTCTGACAGACCAATCTTCCGATCACTGGTTTGGGCACACAAAGCCAGATAGAAGTGCTGGTCCCTTGCTTATTTGCAGACATAGTTGGACGTATTTATTCTAGCGTGATCAGTATTTGAATCTAAAACTGCCAAGTTTCAGTATTTACTCCTACTTAAAGTTTAACGTGTCTATCCCAAATCGCAAGAGTTTGACCCCCCCCCCCCCCCCAACCTCAATGTTCAATTCTTTTATTTCCTCATTAATGACTCCTTATACAGCTTGGTTTGCTATTCTGATAGCACCTTCCATCGAGCTTCGGTTAATGTCAAATACAAAGTTTACTGTTAATTGAACAGACATTTAGATAAATTATCTTGGTTAAGTATGAGATAAGAAAAACCAGCGAGAGCTCATGCACCTCGAGAACATCTGGATATGGGGCAGAGGACGTCCAAGAGAAAGGTGGATAGATGGGATGAAAGTGGCACCGAGGAAGGAAGCGTAGCATGACAGCAGCCCAGGCCTTTCACCGTGATCTTAACGTTTATGGTATGGGCAGACAGATAAGAAGAAGAAATTACGAGGCAATTTGTTTCACTGCTCTTTTATAAATGTTACCTTGCAATATAAAGGCAACAAATGGTAAGAAAGGGTGCAAATGAACCACGACTGGCAAATTAAACAGTTAAGTAAATGAACTTACTTGGAGAAGAGAAATTATGACAGTGCTCAGAGACAAGGGATACACATTGAAGGAGGCAGAGAATAATTCCAAGAACAGGGATGACTGGAGAGCTTTTATTTGTGGCCTATGCTCTCAAGGGAGTGAAAGACGACGACAATGATGATGATGATGACGATGATGATGATGTTGATGAAATGGATTTAATGGAAAGTCTATATTTTAAATGAATGAAATTAAACGAAGTAAAAATTGGACACACTTGACAGTAAGATAAGGTTAGTCGAAGGTGGCTGCCGACATGCCATTGTTGTCTATAAATGACAGTGTGCTTATTTTCATTGGCTTTTTGAACACTAAAAGATCAAGTGGTCAGTTCATTGGCACAGCCGGTCCCTTTTTCTTATTCTGATCTTACTGTTATAACCTTCCAGCGAACATCGGTTAATGTCAAATACAAAGTTTACTGTTAATTGAACAGAAATTTAGATAAATTATCTTGGTTAGTTATGACATAAAAGAAAGAAAGAAAATGGATAGATGGGGTGAAAGTAGCATCGAGGAAAGTCACATCAGCTCGAGCCAGGTACCTGTTCTGTGCACAGACTGGAGGGCGCCTATGGCCCTTATTCCAGATATATGCTATATATTCAGTGGCTGTTTCAAAGAATATAAACATATAAACTTTTCTCTAGTCTCAAAGGAATATTGTGATCTAAGTTACTCACAAATCAATCATTGAAGATGGGAATTACTGTCTATAAAGCGTCTTGGCTCTACCTTACGTGCTATCAAAACTAACTAAATAGTCCTCTATAGGGCGTCTTGATTCTAACTTACAGGCTGGCAAAACTAACTAGAGAGTCCTCTACAGGGCTTCTTGGTTGAAGCTTACAGGCTAGCAAAACTAACTAGAGAGTCCTCTATAGGGCCTCTTGGTTCTAGCTTAAATGCTAGCAAAGCTAACTAGAGAATCTTAATAGGGTGTCTTGGTTCTAGCTTACAGGCTAGCAGAACTAACTAGAGAGTCCTCTACAGGGGTTCTTGGTTCTAGCTTACAGACTGGGAAAACAAACTAGACAGCTCTGTACTGAAGAAAAGTGGTCCTTTTCTTGTTTGCTTCCAGTTTTTTCTTATATATAAGAAATATATATATTATTTATTATATTAAAATATATAATTTACTTAAAAAAAACGGTTAGCATTTACCTTTTTTAAGAAGCCAATTACACAAAGAAGAGCAGGTCACTTACAATCACAAAACTTGACATTCCATGCCATATGCGCTGTCACAAAGTGCCCCTAATTTGACTTAGTTAAATTTTCAGTCTTTTAAACAATAACTTTAATCATTAAATTGTACACACTTGAGGATGTAATCGCTGTGACATTGATGAATTCTAATAAACTGCTGAAGTTCCTAAAAAGTTCGATTATTCGACGTAAACAGAGTCGACGAGTGTTTTCTGTAACACAACAATTTTCAAGAAAACGTGAAATTTTTTATGACTAGTCTGACCTTTTGATATTATACGTTTCCTGGCGACAGCCTGTATCAGTTACGCTTTTTTTCCTCGATCACCAAAGAGCGTGGTGTATACAAACAGGCTGTATGTAGAACAGAATGTTATAAGTAGAATTCTCCTCAATACCTGCGCACACCTATACTTCTATACTTCAGTAATTCTACACATAGTTTGTTCTCGTCACTTCTGGCGCGCACTCAATGAAAACTGAAGTTTATTGTAACATCTGTAGCCGCAGCTGTAATAACAACTACTATTTTTACTACCACTGCTACTGCTATCACAGCTGTTACCACTTCTACTCCATCTGCGACTTTTACTCCTGTTAAAAGCTATAATAAATCAATAAATAACAAATAAATCAATAAATGAATCAACCTAACACTATTTCCACTATCGTTATCACTACTGCTGGAATTACCAATCTTTTTCTGCTGCTGCTACTGCTGCTACTACAACTACTACTACTACTACTACTACTACTATTACTACTATTACTACTATTGCTACTGCTACTACTACTGTTGGTACTACTACTACTACTACTACTAAAACTACTACTACTACTACTATTGGTACTGCTACTGCTGGTACTACTATTGTTGGTACTACTATTACTACTACTAAAACTACTATTACTACTACTACTTATCTTATATCTTATATCCTTCCCGTGCCGTTAAACGTCACACAGGGCTCGCAAAGTAGTTCGCCAATTTTTCCTGTCTTCGGCGAGTCTTTCAACCTCATCAAAGGATTTTATGCCTGTTAATTTGGCCTCTCTTAATAATGTCCTCTTCAGAGTTTCACGCGGTAAGCCTCTTTTTCTTCGGCCTGTTGTGTTCCACTTGATAGCTTGTTTTGGGATTCTCTGATCATCTCATCAAGTGACCAACATATGTCCATCTCCTTTTCCTGATTGGAAAGAGACTGGTTGTTGTTCAGTCATCTGTCTTATCTCTGCGTTTTGTTCTTGAATTCATTCCACTTGATGCCGAGTATTTTCCTTAGGCATTTGTTTTCAAAAGAATCTAATTTCTTTTCTATTTCTTTAGTCGTTTTCCAGATTTCACATGCATAAATGAGGGTGGATATTACATTTGAATTGATTAGTCTTAACTTGGTTTTTGTGCTTATAACTTTTGAATTCCATATGTTCTCAAGATTCTTGAAGATCGATGCTGCTTTTGCAATTCTGATTCTAACTTCCTTTCTAGTGTCACCATCCTGGTCTATGTACCTGCCATTTCATTCATTCCTTTGCATGTCCCTTGCGGAACTTTGCCTCCCAAACAGCACTCCTGTAGGCCTCTCGGTTGTGAGCAAGATGGCCTGCTGCTGCTGCATCCAATTCCAGATCGTCAACGATGTCTTGCAGCCATCTTCGTTTCGGTCTTCCTCTTTTTCTTTTTCCCATTATGTATCTTTCCAATACGGTCTTCTCTAAATTATCATGACGTAACTGCCAAGGTATGCAAATTGATTGATTTCTTCAATATATGTCCATTCTATGTGTATTTTTCCATTTTGGTTGAGAGGAATTTTCATTATTTTTGTTTTGTCCTTGTTAATTTCAAGTCCTATTTTGATAGCCAGTGAAAACAGGCTAACTGTTTGTTCTTGCATGAAATTCACATTATTACTGATAAGAGTTATGTCATCAGCAAAATCAAGATCTTCTAGTTGGGTCCCATGTACCCAGTCAATACCTGTGTTACCTGTGCAGCATTTTGTCATTATGAAGTCTATTATAATCCCAAAAAGTAAAGGAGACAGTATTCATCCTTGTTTCACGCCTGTTTCAATCTGGAACCATTCACTCAACCCTTCTTCTGTCTTGACTGCACAAACATATCCATTGTATAAATCCTTAATGATGTTGACAATTTTAGATGGTATTCCATATAGACATAAAATTCTCCATAATGAATCTCTGTGTATGCCATCAAATGCCTTTTTAAAATCTATGAAGTTCAGTATTAATGGTTTCTGCTTTTCAATATGTTCTTCAAGTATTATTCTGAAAGTAAAGATCTGGTCTAGACAGCTTCTCCCTTTACGAAATCCTGCTTGTTCTTCTCTCATTGCAGTATCCACTATATCTTTAAGTCTATTCAAAATTACCTTGCAGAATACTTTTGACATAACTGATATTAAGGTTACTCCTCTCCAGTTGTTACAGTCACTAAGGTTGCCTTTTTTTGGTATTTTAACAATTATTCCTTTCTTCCAATTAGAAGGGACTTTTCTTCTTTCCAAATCTTGTTAAACATTCTCTGTAGTTGTCTCATGTTGTCACTATTGATAGCTTTCAGCATTTCGGCTATTTCATCTTCACCTGCAGCTTTGTTGTTAGCCATTAAATTCACTGCTGTTTCAATTTCATGCAATTTAATTTCATCTAGGTTGACATTTAGTTGTGGGGCTGTTAAGTCAGTTTCAAGGTTTAACAATTCTTTTGGGTGTGGTCGATTAAGTATTTCTTGGAAGTGTTCAGCCCATCTTTGCTTTTGTTCTTTATTTGATGTTAATAGGGTTCCAGTTTTGCTAAGGACTGGTCTTTCTTTAGATGTAATAGTACCTGTTAGCCTCTTTTGTATGTTATATAAAGTTTTCCTGTCTCCTGTTTTTGCTGCTTTCTCTGCCTCTTTCGCCATATTGTCTATGTATTCTCTTTTATCCCTTCTAACTGAACTTTTTAATTTCTTGTCTATTTCTTCGTATGTTGCTTTCGCCAGATCTTTTCCAAGATCTGTTTTTGCATTTGTCTAATTTGACTGCTCGTCTTTCATGTATATACTTCCATGTTTTATCTGATATCCATGCTTTTCTATTTGTTTTTTTCAGTCCAGCGCTTGCTTTTGCTGCTGTGATTATGGCTGTGCTGTAAGAATTCCATAATTCATCTATATTTATCTCCTCAACTTCACTGGGTGTTTTGGAATGATTGGCAAGTTCCTGATTGAAATTAATGTTAGTATTTTCTTCTTGTAGGCTGTGGCTGTTTATCTTTCTGTGTACTGATTTCTTGTGTTGGCTTTTCAATTTTAGTTTTATTTTTCCTATGCACAGGTTGTGATCACTGTTGACATCTGCACCCCTATAAGCCCTTACATCTATGACAGATGTTCTGTATTGCTTTCTAATACAAAAATGATCTATCTGATTTCTAGTTCTATCATCTGGAGATATCCACGTTGTTTTACGTATCTCTTTGTGTGGGAATATTCTGCCTCCAATGACCATGCCCTCTGTTAGACATATTTCAATTAATCTTTCTCCGTTCTGATTAACCATGTCAGTTCCTTCTTTCCCCATCACTTTTTCAACGTCGGTATTATCCTTCCCTACCTTAGCGTTGAAGTCCCCCATAGCAATTAGGATGTCGTATTTAGGGACTTTGTTGATGATTTGTTGTAGTTGGTGATAGAAGTCGTCTTTCACATCATCATCTGCATCATTCGTGGGTGCATAGCACTGTATTATTGTCATTCTTCCGTGTCGTATGTTGTATCGTGCTCTTATTATACGACTGTTCACCGGTTCCCATTTTACAAGGTTCTTTGCAGCTACATTTGACATAATAATGCCCACCCCATCCCGGATTTTACTATCATTTCTGCCTGAATGTATTATTAATTACCGTTTTCCGCCGATCTTTTACCTGCTTCTGGCCTCGCATTTCGCTGATGCCCAGTATGTCTAGATGGTATCTCTCCATTTCTTTGATGACCTGAGTAGTTTTTGTTGGTGCTGTCATCGTTCTCACATTCCAGAATCCAATCTTTATCACATGTTTGGGGCCGACGAATGAGCTCTTCGGAGTTGGCATCCCTGATGCTCGATTGGTTTCTCTGCGAGTTTCCATAACGATATCTTTTTTTCCCATCTGGAGTCGCCTCTAGGTAGGTCCCAGGATAAGGTTGTTCGCCTTATGTCCAACTGCTAGTACATGATATGTGACAGATCAAGCGGAATTCCGCTGATTTCTGCATGCCGGCGAGAGCGTTAAAAAAACGTCTGCCAACTTGCACGTCACGCCGGAAGAAACTTCCACTACTACTACTACTACTACTACTACTACTACTACTACTACTACTACTACTACTACTAAAACTACTACTACTACTAAACTACCGCCATAATCCATATCACAGTTTGGTACCAAAAATTGTAAACATATAGTCACAGGGATGAAAGATACTCTACGTAGAAATACACATATGTACAACCAAGATTATACGTACAACCAAGATTACGCACATTTTAACAGTACTAGCAATCCATCAGACGAATGGAATTCCCAGAAACTCTTCGAACAATGATGCTCTTTCATGTTAAACAAGCAGTGCTTCGTTAACACGTTTATCAGGCAAAGAGGTTTAAGGTATAGATAATGCACTGACATAAACAAGCAAAGAAATACAGGGAGCTAGACATATAATTTACATAGTCAAGAGACTTTGTCATTAAGGATTGCGAGTCAAAGCTCACAGACTCCATTCACATTTTTCACGCGGTGCTTCTAGTAAGTGTAATACTACAACACTTAAAAACAGTATAGGGGTAAACCATTTCAGTTGTGATGGAGCACAATAAGACGTTTTGGTTTCAGGAGTTCAATAAAGTCGCTCTGGTCACGCCAACCGTCAATCACAAGGATTTACAAATGTGTTGTTCATTCCCAGATCAGGTAACAAGGACTCCTGTGGCATCTAATTACGACAAATTTTCGAAACTGTCTTGCATCCCTTAGTATTCAGTTTATCAATGGCAAAGAAAGATATTTTAGAATAGCATCCAAATAGCCAGGGGAAAAATAGACGGCAAAGCAAATAGATATCTTCATATAACGGTATTTTAATGGAGAACATAACGACCCAAGTGAATGCATTCCTGATGTGCTATGTCGAACAATGTTTTCCTGAATATATTTTTTTTAACCAAATGAATGTCGATCACATTCACTTAAATAGGATAATATAAAAAGTGAAGAGCTTCTTTAAATTATACAAGTATACCTGGTATATAAGGCATGAATAGATCAGCTTTATGATAATAACGTACTTTCTGTCTCTTTTGCTTGCAAAGAAATGGTAAACGACACACAGAATACCCAGCAAACCAACAAGGGGACAGACAGATATATAATAGTTATAAATAGACAGAAACAGTCTGAGCCGCTTGAGGCAGGAGTCTAGTCAGCCAGCCAAACAGACAGAACATCAAACAGACACAACTCCAGACAGGCAGATAAACAGGCAGATAAAAGTTAAACAGACAGATGGTCACATAAAAAAGCCAAAGAAACATTTAGATAACCAGTCAGACAAACTGGCATAAGCTCAAACAAACAGTCAAACATGGAAACAGACAGACAGCTTGAAAAAAGACCAAACAGCAGACGGGCAAATACATACATAAATACATGCATCTTCATCTCACGTGGGAAAAGTTATTGCTCAAGGGATAGATTTATAGCATGATAACAATTGATACAATCTCATATGAGAAAATATTCAAAGACGCGTATTGGGCTCAGCTGACATGTGATATTGATCTATCTATCTATCTATCTATCTATCTATCTATCTATCTATCTATCTATCTATCTATCTATCTATCTATCTATCTATCTATCTATCTATCTATCTATCTATCTATCTATCTATCTATTTTTTTCCCGGCTGTAAGTCATTGTTCTAGATTTAAACTACATAAAAGCACGGATTTCACATTTCTCTTCCTTTTACTGGTATAAACCTGCTGTGTTCTTAAACAGGACATAAATCAGAAGCGACTGGTAAGCAGCTGTCTACGTTTGGTGTAAAAAAAAAACCCCAAAATTTACACTAACTGTCACAAAGTCGCAGCCATTATAAATACGTTGCATGATCATCTGAGGCTTCAATGCAGGCTTGGCATCAGCGTGTCAGGCTATTGCAGAGTGTTTGATACAAAAAAATGTTTTGGGATATGGCTTTCCGTTCTGCATTGAGTGCTAGCTGCAGATGATTCACAGCGCTGTTGTCATACTGACGGCTCCTTCTGCTCAGTTCGTTCCAGGCGTGCTGAATCGGTTTCACGCCAGGAGAGCTTGCAGGTCAATCCATTAATTAGCATAAGGAAAGTTTACTGCTCTAAGAAACTCCTGGTAAGATTACCCGTGTGAGGTCTAGTGTTACCGTGCTGAAAGATTTTCTTACCGGGACGATTTTGGAAGAAAGGCACTGCCGTATGTCGGAGTGCCTGATTAACTTAGACGTCAGTGGTAACACTACATCTGAAAATGTGGAGTGGGGTACGGCGGTCACGGGAGAATCCACCCCGCACATGTACGCTTCCTCGCTACATACCTCTTATCTTTATCTTATATCTTATATCTTTCCCGTGCCGTTAAACGTCACATAGGGCTCCCAAAGTAGTTCGCCAATTTTTCCTGTCTTCGGCGAGTCTTTCAACCTCATCAAGGGATTTTATGCCAGTTAATTTGGCCTATCTTAATAATGACCAACATATGTCCATCTCCTTCTCCTGATCACCCATGAGACTGGTTGTTGTTCGGTCATCTGTCTTATCTCTGCACTATTCTTAAATTCGTTTCACTTGATGCCGAGTATTTTTCTTAGGCATTTGTTTTCAAAAGAGTCTGATTTCTTGTCTATTTCTTTAGTTGTTTTCCAGCTTTCGCATGCATAAATGAGGGTGGATATTACATTTGAATTGAATAGTCTTAACTTGGTTTGTGTGCTTATAACTGTTTAATTCCATATGGTCTCAATATTCTTGAAGATCGATGCTGTTTTTGCAACTCTGATTCTAACTTATACCTCTTATACGGGACTATAAACATGTATCGGCATGTCTTTCTCCCGGACGACGCCAGACACAATTTCTCCTATCAGCCACGGAGACACTAAAAAGGCTTTCATCAGTGAACATCATAATCTCCACTCAACCAATGAAGGACGTAAATTCTGTCGGCCCAAGCCATTCTGCTGGTCTGGTGACGTCTAGCAGGGTCATGGCCAGAGTTGGGACGTCTGTTCTGCAGAGACAGCGTAGTGAAGTCTGTGTCGCGCAGTGTTTGGGCTAACAAGTCCTCGAGTGCCAGGCGTATGTTCTTCTGCCTGAGATGCTGGTTGGAAATGGTTGCACAGATTCTTCAAACAGCATTTGGCGACCTTGAGGTCGTACGGGGTTGACCAGGCCTGTGACGGTCATCCGTGGTACCTGTTGCCTGAAATCGCTGGTTCAGCCTCAGTATAGTCGAATGGTCACAATTAAAGTGTCTAGCAACATCTCTGGTCGTCAGTCCACTGCTAAGCATACCAAAAGTTGACATCGCTCTTGCGACAACAATCTTGGCATGGCATAAACATTAAAAAAACTTCCTTTCGGTGGAAACAGACATAAACGTGCCTAATGTGTGTGTCAAATTTCAAAGTCATGCCATTCAAAGCTCGTAAATTAAGAAAAAGTTCATTTGCTTATGCTGCACCCCTTATTTGAAGTAAGCCTCACATCGCCGAGGAAATGTCATTATTGCCACACTTGCACTTTTTCGGTGCTTGAAAATCGCCCACATGTCGATGTACGTAAGTATTTTGGCGTTTCATAATTGTTCGATAAAGTGGTGCGTTTTTACCGGAGGCTATATAAATATGAGCTTGTGTGTGTATGTGCGCGCGCGTGTAAAATAATATGATAGGTGAGTCAGTTTTCATTAGCTTAGCACAGGATAACAATATTTATTGAACGTTTATGAAAGAAGGAGCAGAAAAACTTATTTCCGTATAAAACTTGATGCACATACACGATATGTTTTATATGAGGGCTCTTCGTGAGATCGTGTATTAAAATTACTCATTGTTATATCATTTTGTGTCACGCGGTATGTGTTTTTTTTCTTTTATAAACATGCTACCCTCATTCGTTCATTCATTCATTTGCTTGTCCCTTGCGGAACTTTGCCTATCAAACAGGACTCCTGTAGGCCTCTCGGTTGTGAGCAAGATGGCCTACCGCTAGTGCATCCATTTGCAGATCATCAACGATGTCTTGCAGCCGTCTTCGCCTTGGTCTTCCTCTCTTTCCTTTTCCCATTAATGTACCCTTCCAAGACGGCTTTCTCTAGATTATCATGACATTTAATGTATCCAAAATATTTACGTTTTCTCTCTTTAATTCTCTATACTAGCCAGCCTTCTTCAATATTAAGTTCTTGTAGTATGGATTTGTTCTTTTTTGTGTCCATGATATGTGAAGAATTCTTCTGTAGCGTTTACAATCAAAGGTATTATGTGACCTAGGTGATTTAATTACAGTATTGGTGTGTTTTACTGTGTGTTGTGCCTCTGTCTATCTCTTGTTCATAGATAATTCACTTAAGTAAATAACGTTTCCTCAGGGGTTTGTTGTATGTGATTTCTGGATGTATGTGTGTGATGTTTGTGTGTGTACAACTGAGATTCATCAACAGGTCCAGACAGATGGTCAATTAAAAAACAGAAAACTGGTGTTGTCAGTCAATGCACCTGAAGGAGATTTCGAACAGGAGATTGGAGCACCTATAGAAGCGAGGATGATACTTCATAACTAAATAAGAAGGGCTAATGCCAGCATATCACAGCACAGAGCCTGTTTACTCTTGTATTCTTCCGCCCTTTCTTTTCATGTAATATGTCCTCAACATATACAAGACAATATACTGTTTGGTAATTTCCTCTTAAAAGAGAACTTGAGACTTGTGCAGCCGATGTCATGGTCAAAACAGTGCAGGATTTTGGAACTGTAGGCATGTTATGGAAATCTATTAGAGAACTAGATTGCTTCGAGCACATAAAAAGTATACAGAGATCTTTGTTCACTGACAACTGTAGAAGTCACAAGAATATAATAAGCACTGGTCAATATAATACTTTATAACAATGTTTCTCAACCTCCTTTGAGCGCAACCCTAAACACACCAAAGGTAGGTAATCAAGAAGCATTGTTACATGACCTATGACCCATGAAAACAATGTTTAAAGATATCGAAATAACAAATTAAAAAACTAATACCATTTCAGTGCCTTTAACATGACGTAAATTTGCTACTAATGGCTAAAAATTATGTATAAATGTTACTTCGCAGTATCCTGGCATTTGTTATAACATCTTCTGATAACTCTACCTCGACTCTCTCCTCCCCCTCTTTCAACTATCATAATTTGGGTCGACGACCTGAGACTGGGAGTCAGTGAGTTATTTATAAGACTGTCTGCTGTTGACAGTCTTCGTTACTTCGACTTTAAAGGAGTCTGTAAAGTAACGTGTTCAGTGGCTGTTAAGACGGCAAAATTCCGTGTCTGTGCTCAAACTTCATGCCTGTGCTAGCAGCAAATTCCGTGCCTGTGCCAGCAGCAAATTCCTTGTCTATGCTAGTGACCCACGTTATGTTTTATCAGTATGGCCTACCTTACCTCGGAAAACAAATTAGGACATAACGTCTTTTATGTTGACTACTGCACTGTATGCCTGTGTGTATGCCCGCGTACCTGTGTGCTCTTCTCCAGTTGTAACTACCATCAAATCTTTGCTACACTTACGTTTGTTTAAATAATCTGTATGTTTAAAATATTTATTACAGGTAAATATCTTTACATATTGCTTTTGAATGTATCATGCTTTACAATGCTTGTCTACCATGGGGTAGAAACGTAGCACTTAATTATGTTTAGATTCTTTTATGTTCCACAATATGCCACTATAATTCGTGTATAATTCTTTACTCTTGAAATGATTGTTCTGTCAGAATAAATTTTGATGAAAAATTTTGGCAGAAAGAAACTTCTTACATCTTACATCCTTACTGTGCTGTTAAACGCCACATGGGCTCGCATAGTTGTTTGCCATGTTTTCCTGTTTTGGCCAGTTTTTTAACTTCATCAAGGGGTGTTATGCTCACTAAACTGGCTTCTCTTAACAATGTCCTCTTTAGAGTTTCACGTGGTCAACCTCTTTTTCTTCGGCCTGTTGTGCTCCACTTGATAGCTTGTTTTGGGATTCTCTGATTGTTTCTTCTCATCACGCGGCCTACATATGTCCATCTTCTTTTTCTGATCACCCATGAGACAGGTTGTTATTTGCTCATCTGTCTTATCTCTGTGTTGTTCTTGAATTCATCCAACTTTATACCGGATATTTTCCTAAGGCATTTGTTTTTAAAAGGGTCTCTTTCTTTAGTTGATTTCCAGCTTTCGGATGCATAAGTGAGAGAAAGAAACTAGAAGGAAGCTATTCGTTAATTTAAAAGAAATGGGTTGGGATAGACACTGCAATTTTTTCATTTTATTTAAACTCAGCCTAAACATCGCTGGAAGCTTTGATTCACACTGGTGTACAAGATCTAACATCACTGTCAGTGAAGCTTTGAAGTGTAAGAGTTAAAACTTGACTTTGTTTGTTGTACTTGTTCTTGGGGTTCTCTCCTGCTACACTGATTAAAAAAAAATATTGTAGCCACATATTTGACGATCCTCAAGTTTTAGCCAAGGCTGATATTCGCTGTCTCTTGAATGTTGCTTGGCGTCACTTTACCTATCAGCTTTTTATGTGGGCGCCACAAATAAAGATAAAAATCTGTCGTGAACTAGTTTAAAAAAATGTTTTCTTCCTACACGTGAAATGTTTTATACATCTACTGATGTGGAGTTCAGATTATGTATGTAACCATAACTACAGGTAGTCCCAGATTTGCAAACGAATTTCGTTCATAAGTTTACTCGTAAGTCAAATTTGTACGTAAATCGGAAGAGTTAGGTACGGCTCAGTTCTAACTTCAGTTACAGTGTGCCTCTCTGTGCATGCAAGACAATGAAGAAACCGGTGAACCGAAGTGTTTAGATGCCCGCCTGAAAGTAGGTTCGGTTTGTTATTGTGAATCATTGTATATAACACTACTTGTTAATATAACATGCCCTAACGTGGGTCATTCGTAACTAAAGAATGTACGTTAAGTCTGATGTTCGTCGCTACGGAATGTACGTTATGTCTGATGTTCATAATTACGGAATGTACGTTATGTCTGATGTTCATAATTACGGAATGTACGTTATGTCTGATGTTCGTAATTACGGAATGTACGGTAGGTCTGATGTTCGTAATTATGGAATGTACGTTAAGTCTGATGTTCGTAATTACGGAATGTACGTTATGTCTGATGTTCGTAATTACGGAATGTACGGTAGGTCTGATGTTCGTAATTATGGAATGTACGTTAAGTCTGATGTTCGTAATTACGGAATGTACGGTAGGTCTGATGTTCGTAATTACGGAATGTACGGTAGGTCTGATGTTCGTAATTACGGAATGTACGTTAAGTCTGATGTTCGTAATTACAGAATGTACGGTAGGTCTGATGTTCGTAATTACAGAATGTACGGTAGGTCTGATGTTCGTAATTACAGAATGTACGGTAGGTCTGATGTTCGTAATTACGGAATGTACGTTATGCCTGATGTTCATAATTACAGAATGTACGTTAAGTCTGATGTTCATAATTACGGAATGTACGTTATGTCTGATGTTCATAATTACGGAATGTACGGTAGGTCTGATGTTCATAATTAAGGAATGTACGGTAGGTCTGATGTTCGTAATTACGGAATGTACGGTAGGTCTGATGTTCGTAATTACGGAATGTACATTCTGTCTGATGTTCGCAACTCTGGGGCTGCCTGTACTAAACTACAAAACAGCTGCACACGCTATGTTCTCTCCACTCTGACACCAGACTCGTCAACCTTCTATACAGATGAGTAACGTTTCTGTTCCACGCCTCTGTGTTGTCTTTTGTATCAAGTTTCTGTTCTAAGCTTCTGTGTTGTCTTTTGTATCAAGTTTCTGTTCTAAGCTTCTGTGTTGTCTTTTGTATCAAGTTTCTGTTCTAAGCTTCTGTGTTGTCTTTGTGTATTAAGTTTCTGTTCCACGCCTCTGTGTTGTCTTTTGTATCAAGTTTCTGTTCCACGCCTCTGTGTTGTCTTTTGTATCAAGTTTCTGTTCTAAGCTTCTATGTTGTCTTTTGTATCAAGTTTCTGTTCTAAGCTTCTGTGTTGTCTTTTGTATCAAGTTTCTGTTCTAAGCTTCTGTGTTGTCTTTTGTATCAAGTTTCTGTTCTAAGCTTCTGTGTTGTCTTTTGTATCAAGTTTCTGTTCTAAGCTTCTGTGTTGTCTTTTGTATCAAGTTTCTGTTCTAAGCTTCTGTGTTGTCTTTTGTATCAAGTTTCTGTTCTAAGCTTCTGTGTTGTCTTTTGTATCAAGTTTCTGTTCTAAGCTTCTGTGTTGTCTTTTGTATCAAGTTTCTGTTCCATGTCTCTGTGTTGTTTTTTCTAAAGCTATTTACGAAATATTTGTTGCTTGTAGTCCTGTTCATTTACCTTTCTTTATTTGATCTCTTTCTTTTGAAAATTTATGTCATATATCAGCAAACATCACTAAGGCAGTTTATGACAGTAATCCTCCTCATTGTTTTAAAACAAAGAGCCAATTTATGGCAGCAATCCTCCTCAGTTTTTTAAACAAAGGGCCAGTTTAATACTTTCACCTTCCGTGGTTTTAAATACGTAAGAAACAATCCGATGTTCGATTATCTCCCTTTATCAACAACTCCGGTTGTGTATGCAAGCTGGTGGTGAAGATCTTTAAAACAGTTACAGAAGAGGATAATGAACAGGGTATCAGTGCATTATGAAATGCTCTATAGGGCACCACATTTCTTTGACCTGACAGAAGGAAGCAAAAGCTTGTTTTTATAAGCACCTGGGAAATGTAGGCCAATGTTCAGTCCAGTATTGGTTTTGCTTGTGGAGATAACTCTAGTCCAATTATTTCCAGTCCCAAGAGAACAGAGGAAAGAGAGCAATGTTCAACAGTGATTGTGTGACTGTTTGGACAACTCTTATGTTGTTACTAGTGTTTTCAAAAGCGACTATTGTGATGCAGCACTCTTGAGTATTATAACTCGCATGAAGCCGTGGAATATGATAGCTCTTTCGCTGATGTAGTCTCGTATTATCACCGTTTGCTCTTTACAGGATTACAGTTAACAAGACAAAACTGCAACTGCTTTCAGGACTGCACTCAGCAGCTGGCTCCTTTTTCCCCTTTCTGTGGATTTGTATGAAGTTTGTTTATCACTAGAGACTAGAATTCCAGATCCAGCGACACGAAAACTTTGTTGAACTGTTGAATACTTTCCGTTTAAGTTTTCATTTTTCTTTCAGTTGGTAAATATGTATTTTGTTTCGTGGCACA
Organism: Achatina immaculata; assembly: GCA_009760885.1. Lineage (NCBI taxonomy): Eukaryota > Metazoa > Mollusca > Gastropoda > Stylommatophora > Achatinidae > Lissachatina > Lissachatina immaculata. The sequence continues at coordinate 15,152,417 of CM019696.1, forward strand.
TGATTAAACGATACTTGACTAGATATGTAACTATTACTACTGCTGGTACTACTACTACTACTACTACTACTACTACTACTACTACTACTACTACTACTGCTGCAGCTGATGCTATTACTACTACTACTGCTATTTCTACTGCTACTACTACTACTACTACTACTACTACTACTACTACTACTACAGCTGCTGCTGTTGCTATTACTACTACTACTGCTACTACTACTACTACTACTACTACTACTGCTACTGCTACTACTACTGCTACTGCTGCTGCTGCTATTACTACTACTACTGCTACTACTACAGCTACTGCTACTACTACTACTACTGCTACTGCTATTACTATTACTATTACAACTACTGCCACTACTACTACTACTACTACTACAACTACTACTACTACTACTACTACTACTACTTCTACTATTATTTCTACTACTAATACTACTATTACTACTACTGCGACTACTACTACTAACACTACTACTACTATTACTGCTAATATTGCTACTATTACTGCTACTACTACTACTACAACTACTAATACTACTACTACTACTACTACTACTACTACTACTACTACTACATATACTACTACTCTTCTTCTTCTGTCTCCCTCGAACTGAGAGCTTGATGTTTTTTACAGCCGATGCAGTGAAGGTATTTAAGCACGGAATCGTGTCGTACTGGGAGTAGATTATGGTGGCTATTTATTTTTTATTCATTTTGTGAGTGAATCAGGGACTAGGGGAGGATAACACTCTTTCGCTGATGTAATATGTGATATGTAACAATAACAGCTTCGTGCGTGTTTATGTTTAACAGGTCAACGCAGGTGTAAGACTGATGATTTAAACAGCAGAATCTTTCAGCTTGCAAGTACAAAGCTTACTTAAGAGGCATATGATTTCTACAAGCGCCCCACTGTTACATATTAAAACGCAACATTAACTGTACTGTAAATAGAGCTGATTCATATCAAATGCAACATTAACTATATTATTCATAAAGCTGATTCACATTAAACGCAACAGTAGTTGTGTAAAACCATGTAAAGCTGAAAATGTACCAAACAGAAACCCGCTGTGAAGTGTTTTCAATGTAATAAAATTTGTGCAAATACTGTACGTATATTACGTGATAAAAGATTAGGACATATGCCACTCCAGCCTTTCAATAACCTACATTCATTCATTTCCATGTCCCTTGCGGAACTTTGCCTCCCTAACAGCACTCCTGTAGGTCTCTCGGTTTTGAGCAAGATGCCCTGCTGCTGATGCATCCATTTGCAGATCATCAACGATGTCTTCCAGCCATCTTCACCTTGGTCTTCCTCTCAATCTTTTTCCCATTATGTACCCTTCCAAGACGGTTTTCTCTAGATTATCACGACGTTTCTTCTTCTACTTCTTCGTTCGCACTCATGACGTTTAAAGTGTCCAAAATATTTAAGTTTTCTCTCTTTAATCTTCTTTACTAGCCAGCCTTCTTCAATATTAAGTTATTGTAGTATGGATATATTTGTTCTTTTTTTGTGTAACCAAACTAACCACCAACCTTTCATAAATCTAAGTATGTGCTCCCTGTCCAAAAATAGATTTTCCGAAGTATTAAAAAATGACGAAAAAATAATGAGCATACCCTCTCCCTTTTTCTCACTCACTCACTCACTCATTCACTCACTCACTCACTCACTCACTCACTCACTCACTCACTCACTCACCCACTCACTCACTCACCCACCCACTCACCCACCCACCAACCCACTCACTCACTCACCCACTCACTCACCCACCCACCAACCCACTCACTCACTCACTCACTCACCCACCCACCACTCACTCACTCACTCACTCACCCACTCACTCACTCACTCACTCACTCACCCATTCACTCACTCACTCACTCACCCACCCACCCACCAACCCACTCACTCACTCACTCACTCACCCACCCACCCACCCACTCACTCACCCACTCACACACCCACCAACCCACTCACTCACCCACCAACCCACCCACCCACCCACGCACTCACTCACCCACCCACCCACCCACCCACCAACCCACTCACTCACCACCAACCCACTCACTCACAAACTCACCCACCCGCCCACCAACCCACTCACTCACCCACTCACTCACTCACCGACCCACCCACCAACCCACTCACTCACCCACCACCCACCCACCCACCAACCCACTCACTCACCCACTCACCCACCAACCCACTCACTCACCCACCCACCCACCAACCCACTCACTCACTCACCCACCCACCAACCCACTCACTCACTCACCCACCCACCAACCCACTCACTCACTGACTCACTCACCCACCCACCAACCCACTCACTCACTCACCCACTCACCCACCCACCAACCCACTCACTCACTCACTCACTCATTCAGTAAAGACAAGTATGCCACTGTCTGATGAGAATCTTTCAAGCTTACGGTGTGGACAAAAAGAGAAAAATGGTTACTGATGTTTTGTTTTTTTTTTGGAACAGTTTGAGAGTTATAGATCCGTACAGAACAGTTTGAGAGTTATAGATCCGTACAGAACAGTTTGAGAGTTATAGATCCGTACAGAACAGTTTGAGAGTTATAGATCCGTACAGAACAGTTTGAGAGTTATAGATCCGTACAGAACAGTTTGAGAGCTATAGATCCCCACAGAACAGTTTGAGAGCTATAGATCCCCACAGAACAGTTTGAGAGCTATAGATCCCCACAGAACAGTTTGAGAGCTATAGATCCCCACAGAACAGTTTGAGAGTTATAGATCCGTACAGAACAGTTTGAGAGTTATAGATCCGTACAGAACAGTTTGAGAGCTATAGATCCCCACAGAACAGTTTGAGAGATAAAGATCCGTACAGAAAAGTTTCAGAGCTAAAGATCAGCACAGAACAGTATGAGAGATATAGATCAGTACAGAACAATTTGAGATATATAGATCCGTACAGAACAGTTTGAGACCTATAGATCCGCAAGTAACAATTTGAGAGCTACAGATCTGCACGGAACATTTTGTAACAACAGTCTGTCTTTGATCTTCTGCGCAGAACACGCATGCTTTCTGCTAAATGCCAGCTAATGATGGAACAAACACGCAGCGATTTACACTTGACAGAGCAATTACATTTTATAACAAGCCATATCCTGGCCTCATCCATATTTCCATCACAGCTCGTGTTGGAATGCCGGCCTAGTTGGCGGAGTGGTTAGGCTAACACTGATCCTGTGGTACCGGGATCAAGTCTTGTACCACCGCACCACACAAGGCCCAGGATCCACCTAGTCTCTAAAAAAGGATACAAGAGAAGTCTGGAGAAGTAAATGCAGTCAAGTATGATAGCGACCACATCACACTTTCATGTGCAGATGGTCTTGGAAACATAGGCCTAACATCCCCAAGAAATGCGGAAACGGTAATTTTACCTTTTTTTTCTCTCCATGATGGAATTATATGCTTTAACACGTCTTGACAATGTGCACAGACAAGCTTTGTTATAAATACATTACTGTAGATGAATCATTCAGAATAAGCCTGGGGGCTACTGTTATCTTCTTTAAAGATGCACTCCGGGAGAATATCGCCGTTATGATGAGACAGAGTTTCTAACGGGACACTAAAATCAGCTGTTGGGTGTATTTAGGCAGAAGATACTTCTTTCACATTTTATGTTCACTCAAGTACATTGAGTCTTCACGGGTTTTTCATTTATTTCTTTTTCTTTTTTTTTTTTGCCTCATTTCCTTTCCTGTCCGTCTTTTCTGTTCTCCTCCATATTCCCTGTCTTCTGTCTCACTTACTTCCTTTTCCTCCTTCTTCCTTCATTTCTTCTTCATCCATCCATCCATCCATCCATCCATCCATCCATCCATCCATCTATTCTTTTTTTCTTCCTTTCCTTCTTCGTTTGTTTGTTTCCTTTCCTTCTTTCTTTCAACACATAAATCCATCTCATCACGCTTAAATTAAAAGACATTGCTAAAAGTCCTAATCAGACATGATTTAATCTCCATGGATTAAAAAGAAACAGAAAAAAACCGATCTCCCAGCGACATGTTGTCTCCCTCAGGAAAAAAAAAACAGTAAAAAAAAACCTGCAAGAGGTCCTTATTAAATTTCAGTGCCACAGCAATAAATAGTTTAAGAAATGAAACCTGGCCATCAGAAATAATGCATTGCTTTATAAACATGCAAGGCGCTTCAACAGGCACGTTCAAGCACAAGGTAAACGAAATAAATCGCTCTGTGTCGTTTCATCACCACCGCAAGAATAAGAAAGCTACATAAGCGATAGATTTCTGTTGGAATGTGCGATTATTCCTTACTTGCGTTTAGCATTAAAAACTTATGTCCTCCAGAAATAAACGGAACAAATTTACAACGAAAATAGCGACGACAGCCTCGAATTTGGGAAAAAAAAATGATTTTTTTCAAGTTATTTATAAATTTAATTTTAAAATTAAAGCTCGTGAAAGCGAAATAATTATTTCCAGGAATGAAGGTCATTTTGCATTTATCGTGCAAGATGTGCTGAACAGATCTTAAATACAAAAGTTGAGAGTTTAAAATTCAAGTTAATGATATGGATTCAGACCGTAGAGAGGCGTATAAGAAATATACCTATAAAATTTGAAGCGAGGAAGCAGAGTATAGTTTTAACCTGCCGTGATTGGTCTTAACGTTAAGATTATAAACAATGTTGAGTATGAATATTGTACAGTTAATTTTTTTTTTAAAGTTAATTTATGACCTTTAAATATCTTATGGGTGTGTCTAATCAAGTTTATTTAATCATGGTTACTTAGGTCTGTTCGCTACCAGTTTATTTGTATAAGAATTTTGTCTGGTATATCCATCTACAGAAGTCTGTTTTCAAACACTGACACATATTTGTTTTTCTTTTTTTTTTCAAATTGAAAAAGCTCACATTTGAGCTTTCAACTTTAATAGAAGGAGTTTTTTTCCAAAGGAAGCATTGGGAAATAATTTTTCAGACGAGAAAAATCCTCCTTTTAGACTTGAGGTTTCCTTCCCAGGGTGAGCCTCCTCTTAGACTTGAAGTTCCTTCCCAGGGCGAGCCTCCTCTTAGACTTGAAGTTCCTTCCCAGGGTGAGCCTCCTCTTAGACTTGAAGTTCCTTCCCAGGGCGAGCCTACTCTTAGACTTGAAGTTTCCTCCCAGAGCGAGCCTCCTCTTAGACTTGAAGTTCCCTCCCAGGGCGAGCCTCCTCTTAGACTTGAAGTTCCCTCCCAGAGCGAGCCTCCTCTTACTTGAAGTTCCCTCCCAGGCGAGCCTCCTCTTAGACTTGAAGTTCCTTCCCAGAGCGAGCCTCCTCTTAGACTTGAAGTTCCTTCCCAGGGCGAGCCTCCTCTTAAACTTGAAGTTCCTTCCCAGGGTTAGCCTCCTCTTAGACGATGTTCCCTCCCAGGGCGAGCCTTCTCTTAGAATTGAAGTTCCCTCCTAGGGTTAGCCTCCTCTTAGAATTGAAGTTCCTTCCCAGGGAGAGCCTTCTCTTAGAATTGAAGTTCCTTCCCAGTGTGAGCCTCCTTTTAGACTTGAAGTTCCTTCCCAGGGAGAGCCTTCTCTTAGAATTGAAGTTCCTTCCCAGTGTGAGCCTCCTCTTAGAATTGGTTCCTTCCCAGGGTGAGCCACCTCTTAGAATTGAAGTTCCTTCCCAGGGTGAGCCACCTCTTAGAATTGAAGTTCCTTCCCAGGGTGAGCCTCTTCTTAGAATTGAAGTTCCTTCCCAGGGTGAGCCTCCTCTTAGAATTGAAGTCCCTCCCAGTGTTAGCCTCGTCTTAGGCTTGAAGTTCATTCCCAGGGTGAGCCTACTCTTAGACTTGAAGTTCCTTCACAGGGCGAGCCTCCTTTTAGACTTGAAGTTCCCTTTCAGGGAGAGCCTTCTCTTAGAATTGAAGTTCTCTCCCAGGGTGAGCCTCCTCTTAAACTTGAAGTTCCTTCCCAGGGTGAGCCTCCTATTAGAAGTGAAGTTCCCTCCCAGGGTGAGCCTCCTCTTAGAATTGAAATTCCCTCCCAGGGCGAGCCTCCTCTTAGAATTGAAATTCCCTCCCAGGGTGAGCCTCCTCTTAGAATTGAAATTCCCTCCCAGGGTGAGCCTCCTCTTAGAATTGAAATTCCCTCCCAGGGTGAGCCTCCTCTTAGACTTGAAGTTCCCTCCCAGGGTGAGCCTCCTCTTAGAATTGAAATTCCCTCCCAGGGTGAGCCTCCTCTTAGACTTGAAGTTCCCTCCCAGGGTGAGCCTCCTCTTAGAATTGAAGTTCTCTCCCAGGGTGAGCCTCCTCTTAGACTTGAAGTTCCCTCCCAGGGTGAGCCTCCTCTTAGAATTGAAGTTCTCTCCCAGGGTGAGCCTCCTCTTAAACTTGAAGTTCCTTCCCAGGGTGAGCCTCCTATTAGAATTGAAGTTCCCTCCCAGGGTGAGCCTCCTCTTAGAATTGAAATTCCCTCCCAGGGTGAGCCTCCTCTTAGAATTGAAATTCCCTCCCAGGGTGAGCCTCCTCTTAGAATTGAAATTCCCTCCCAGTGTGAGCCTCCTCTTAGACTTGAAGTTCCCTCCCAGAGCGAGCCTCTTCTTAGAATTGAAATTCCCTCCCTGGGCGAGCCTTTAGCGAGCTTGCTGGGAATCATTGTTCTAGAGAGAACAATGACAGAGGTTAAAGTTTCTGAGAAACGAATAATGAGGAGACTAAGGAAACGATGGGCCCAAGACATCACTGAGGTTGTAAACACCACACTCACTAAAGCACGCATCTGGGTTGGAAAACTAATGGATGATGCGCGAATTTTTATCTCTAAAGAGTGAATAATTGGGTATGCTCCTACACTTCAGAACAGCAATAGCAGTCTTGGTATAACATGCACACCCATGATTAATGGTTAGAACGATACTTAGGCGAAGGCTAAATAGCACATGTCTAACCCAACCCATATTTCTATATTCTGGTGTTAGTTCCTTCCAGTTTCTTTCTGCCACGGTTTCTCATCAAAATTTACTCTGGCAGAGCATGGAAATTAATTCTGAAGTGAAAGGGTTATATTGGCTATCAAGAGAGCAACGTACTGAGAATGGCAGGCTGGCAATCAATACAGCTGGCCGTACTGAAAGCTTTTACGCACTCTCTTCTGGGTGATAGGAACGTATATAAACAAGCTCAGATGAAAGACAATAGATCGCACAACTACTGAAGAAAGTGAATACGTTCCAACACTGGCATACACTTGTACAGTAAATGACAAGCTTGATGAGAGAAATCAAGCGTGATCAAGTGTAGAGAGCAAACAAGAAATCAAACAAATCAGTCTTCAGAAAGGGGTATGAAGAAATCGATCCTTCTTTTATACACTAAGGACACAAGAAATCGAATACGCTAACGTTACCTAATGTACAGGAAATCAAACTCGTTGCTGACATATTGACAGAATGCAAGAAATACCTCGTTGTTCATATAGCATATTTTAAAAAATCGAAGATGTTAACGAATAAATTCAACGTATAAATATACACATAAACTGAAATCATAAGTGAATACGATCACCAGAGATATATGAGGTCACCACTGTGTCGAGATACATAAAGAAAACCAGATATTTGAAAACTTAAACGTAGATGAAAAACAAAATACATGTAATAGTTAACCTAAGGCAAACATATACAAACTACACACACTTACAAGAGGAAATTTAACCTTAATGGTACAATAGTTATTTGTTTATTTATTTAGTTAGTTATTTAGTTACTTTAGTTGGGTATATATCCAGATATAAGCACTTACGTCAGCAGCAGAAGAAAAGGAAGTAGAAGACTTTTATAACACACTGCAAACGACGATAGACCAGGTAAGGAAAAATGATATTGTATTAATAATGGGCGATTTTAACGCAAAGATTGGTACAGAAAAAGCAGAGGATGAAGAGCATGCTGTAGGGACATTTAGCATAGGGCATAAAAATGAGGCAGGTGACAATCTAATGGTTTTTTTTTTTTGCATGGAAAATGAGCTAATTATCGCTAACACACTTTTTAAACAACATCCAAGGAGACTTTACACATGTACATTACCTGATTGGAAAACCAAGAATCAAATAGATTACATTTTAGTGCACAGAAGATGGAGATCAAGTATAGCATCAGCAAAAACTTTACCAGGTGCTGATTGTGACACGGAAAATGAGTTATTAATAGCAGACATGAAGATAAAGATAAAAAATACAGTTACGCGATCAAGACCATTCCGCTTTGATCTTACAAACATACCAGAACAATACAGTATAGAACTGAAGAATCGTTTCGAAATCCTGATGGCTGTACAGGAGGAGATGACACCAGATGATTTGGCCACACAGGCCAGAGATATCTTAATACCAACAGCTAAAGACATGGTTCCAGTAAGGAAAACACAAAGATAAAACAATGTAGAGAAATGAAGATGCAATGGAAAGTGACAAACAACAACAAAGAGGAATATAAATCTTTAACAAAGTAAGTTCGAAGAAACATAAGAAAAGACAAAAAACAATACATACAAGATTGTTGTGAAAGAATAGAAGGACATCAGAAGTGTGGAAGAGATAGTGAAATGTTTAAAGAAATGAAGACACTGACGAGAAATGTCACACCTAAGCTAAATGTAACTTGTGACGAGATGGGGAATATCTTGACAGAGACAGAGTAAACTCTAGAAAGATGGAAAAAATATTGCAGAGAAATGTATGAAACAACCGACTGTGAAAGCAGAAATCAACAGTGTGAATTATTATTGAAGGAGAAAGAACCCAAACCGACAATAGAAGAAGTTTTATGGGAAATAAAGAATTTGAAAAATGGTAAATCACCAGGATGTGATAAGATAACAGCTGAACTTATTAAAGCAGAAGGAAAGGAATGTGCAACAATCTATCATACACTATGTAAAAAGATATGGCATTCAGGTATTTGGCCAAAAGCATGGAAAAGAACCATACTCATATCACTGCCAAAAAAGGTAACCTGAAATTATGCACAAACTACAGAACTGTTGCCCTGATTAGTCATGCCAGTAAAATTCTGTTAAAAATCATAATGGATAGACTTCGTAAGAAAAGAGAAGAAGAAGTCAATATGGTCCAAGCTGGTTTCAGGCAAGGAAGAGGATTAAGAGATCATATATTCAATATAAGATTAATTATAGAGAAATGCAGAGAGTTTAATGTGAATCTATATTTAGCCTTTATAGACTACTCAAAGGCATTTGATTGTGTACAACACCAGAAACTTTGGGAAATAATGGAAAAAATGGGATTTTCAACACATTTGATAAATTAACATCACTGCTGTATCTAGACTAACAAGCAGCAGTAAGAGTAAATGGTGAAATAACAATTTGGTTTGACATAGAACAAGGTGTCCGTCAGGGGTTCATATTGTCGCCTTACTTATTTAACTTGTTTACTGAAAATATAATGAGGAATGTTAGAGAAGATGTAGACAAAGAATATTATGATGCCATACAAACTGTAGGTTATGAAATACCAGAGATTAGATATGCTGGTGACACAGTATGACTGTCCACAATACAAAAAGGAATGGAAAAACTGTGTCAGTCCGTAAGAACAGCGAAGAGCAAAACCTCTATCTTAATGCGAAGAAAAGTAAACTGATGACAACTAACAAAACAAACAAGGCAGCTGATATATATATATATATGAGAAAAAACTGACATTCATTCATTCATATAAATGATATCATATAAATCATATAAATGAGGAAAAACTGACAAAACTGACATATATCAATGAGGAAAAACTGGAAGAAGTGTAGAGTTTAGAATATCTTGGATAACTACTAATTAATAATATAGATAGAATGAGGGATATTAAAAGAAGAACATCTATCGCTCTTCAGAAATTAAAAGAAAAAGAAACTAAAGAATTTGTGGAGAGGAACAGACAGAACTACAAAAATAAGATTTTTAAGGGCATGCATCTTCCCATCGCAACATATGCCTGTGAGACCTGGACACTTAACAAAACAGCGAGAAACACATAAATGCCTTTGAATGTAAATGCTACAGAAGAGATCTTCGAATATCATGGACACAAAAATGAACAAATATATCTATACTACAAGAACTTAATATTGTAGAAGACTGGCTAGTAAAAAGGATTATAGAGAGAAAAGTTAAATCTTTGGACACATTAAACGTCATGATAATCTAGAGAAGACTGTCTTGGAAGGGTACTTTATGGGAAAAAGAAAGAGGAATACCAAGGCGAAGATGGCTGCAAGACATCGTTGATGATCTGCAAATGGATGCATCAGAAGCAGGCCATCTTGTTCACAACCGAGAGGCCTACAGGAGTGCTGTTAGGGAGGCAAAGTTCCGCAAGGGACATGCAAATGAATGAATGAATGAGTTATTAGATAGTTACTTAGTTAAATAACTAGATATCTAGTTAGTTATTTAAAAAGATAGTTAGCTAATTAGATAATTTATTACTTAGATAGCTAGCTAGCTAGTTAGTTAGTTAGTTAAATAGCTAGTTAGTTGGTTAGTTAATTCATTATTTTTTAAATTAGATAGCTAACTGGCTATTTAGTTAGATAGCTACCTGAATAGTTAGATAGTTAATAATTTAGTTAGTTAGTTAGTTAGTTTACTAGTTAGTTAGTTAATTAGTTAGTTAGTTAGTTAGTAAGATAGTTAGCTAGTTATTTAGTTAGCTATTTAGTTAGTTAGTTAGTTACTAGTTATTTACCTAGTAAATTAGTTAGTTAGTTAGTTAGGTAGTTAGTTAGTTTAGTTATTTAGTTATTTAGTTAGTTATTTTGTTAGTTATTTAGTTAGCGAGTTAGTTATTTAGTTAGTTATTTAGTTAGCGAGTTAGTTATTTAGTTAGTTATTTAGTTATTTAGTTAGTTAGTTAGTTAGTTAGTTAGTTATTTAGTTATTTATTTAGTTAGTTAGTTAGTTATTTAGTTAGTTAGTTAGTTATTTAGTTAGTTATTTAGTTATTTAGTTATTTAGTTAGTTAGTTAGTTAGTTAGTTAGTTTGTTAGTTATTTAGTTATTTAGTTAGTTAGTTAGTTAGTTAGTTATTTAGTTAGTTAGTTAGTTAGTTAGAAGTATCTTTTCTTCACCGCACCCAGGACATAACCATAGCTGCTAGAATCTCTCCCCCTAGCCCCAATGTATAGCGCTGGATACAACGACTGATGACACCTGTCCGATGTTGACTATTTAGTTTTGTCCTGTCTTGTATCGCGCCGAAAGGCATCACATTTACCACACTCCAGCTTTAATGCCCACCCCCAGAAATCCTGATCAACTGCTGGAGCTACCACCTGCAGAAATACACTTTCATCTTTCGGCATATGTTATAGCGAGTGTAGTATCAGCTCTGTCCACCGTCCGAGCCTACGCGCGGTAAATCAGCAAGTACATCCGCTCTCTCATTTCCCCACTCAACCAACCCCCCCCCCCCCCCCCCGGCGTGACCAGGAACAAAATAAAAAAAAAATTACTGACAAATCTGTGAGCTATGAACCAGTTCACACAATTATTGTCGGATGAAGCCAGCTTGAATCTGATTTATCATGTTCATAGGATCTCTCAATTTACATGCCCGGCCGTAAGTCTGTGTTGTCAGTCAGTAGAAATAACCAAATGATATGAGTACACTGATGTCAGTGTGAATCAGCGCGTGTTAATAAACAGCTTAACCAGAATTGCAGAGACTGAAGATTTAATGCATACCACTCCAGTCAAAATATAGGTAGGGGCCGGCTAGCGTAGTGGTTAGAGCACTCGTCTAGCAACCAAATGGTCGAGGGTTCGAATCCCCAGCTGAGCGGGATTTTTTTTCCGACCAATACGGCCCCGAGGTCGACCCAGCCTCGTAAAATGGGTACCAGAGAAAATCTGGGAAGTAAAGGCAGCGAGGAAAGGAACTGGTCACCCTACCCCATACGCTGATGACCCAGCATAATGAGGTCTCTAACGCTTCACCCCCTACGGCATTTGCTATGGGACTATCTTTACTTTACTTTTTACTCCAGTCAAACAGAAATAAATTCTACAGGCTATGTGTAAGAAGTGGAGAGTTTTGAATATCTTGGATCACTACTAACTAATAATGGAGATACAATGAGGGAAATTAAAAAGGGGACATCTATCTCTCTTCAGAAAGTAAAACAGCTAAAGAAGCTGTGGAGAGGAACAGACAGAACTACAAAAATAAGATTTTTAAGGGGCATCTTATCAGCTGAGAAACACATAAATGCCTTTGAATGTAAATGCTACAGAAGAGTTCTCCAAATATCGTGGACACAAAAAAGAACAAATATATCAATACTATAAGAACTTAATATTGAAGAAGGCTGGCTAGTAAAGAGGTTTAAAGAGAGAAAACTTAAATATTTTGGACACATTAAACATCATAATAATTTAGAGAAGACCGTCTTGGAAGGACACATAATGAGAAAAAGAAAGAGAGGAAGACAAAATGAAGATGGCTGCAAGACATCGTTGACGATCGCAAATGGATGCAGCAGCGGCAGGCTATCTTGCTCACAACCGAAAGGCCTACAGGAGTGCTGTTAGGGAGGCAAAGTTCCAAATATAGGAAAGTTAGTGATATTCATTTGTAGATTGAAAAAGAAGCTCAAATGCTAGATGGTCAGAAAAGCTCAAATGCTAGATGGTCATAAAAAAACTCAAGTGCTAGATGGTCATAAAAAAGCTCAAATGCTAGATGGTCATAAAAGCTCAAATGCTAGATGGTTAGTCATCACTGTTCGGTGGACAAGTCCATAAGGTCTCCCATCTCGTCTAATGAGGCAGGATCTTAGCACTGTGTACGAACTCTGTAGCACTTGCGAGAACGCTGAAAGGTTGGAAGTGGCGTGTGAGATTCGACTCCACACTAGAAACGAGATTATCGACTCCCAATTCCGTCAGCCCTATTTCATTTGAAAATTATAGTGTAGTTTTGGAGTATGAAAACACAGATAAATGTGGAATGATCTAATGAATTATGTGATTTTGCATTAAAAAAAAATTACATGGTAATTTGAGCCATAAAATTGAAAAATTGAACGGAAAACTAAGTCATGAAAAACTGAAGAGAAAACTAAGTCAGGAAATGGAAGAGATAATCGATGGATAAAAAAAAAATTGAAGAAAAAAAATCATGAATTATAAAAGAAAACTAAGTACTGGAATGGAAGAGATAACTAAGTCATGAAAACTTGAAGACGAAACTAAGTCTTTAAAAAGCGAAGAAAAGAATAAACATGAATCTGAAGAGAAAATTAAGTCATAAAATGGAAGAGAAAACTTAGTCACGAAATTTTAGATACTGAAAAAAAAAGTGTTCGTATTGTACTGCACTGAATACAAGACCTAAAATTAATACTCGTATATGACATTGATATATACTGGGTCCGACAATTAAGTAATTCAGTTAAAAAAAACAGTTGAAGATATAACGTGTAATTTATTCAAAGCAAGCTCCTTGTGCATTGATATAGCGAGTGGCACAACCTAACAAACACTGGAACGATTTCTGCCGTTCTTCTGTTGTTATGGCCCTTAAACTTATTGTTACGGCCCTTTGGATGTCATCGGTATCGTCAAAGAAGCGTCCTTTCAATGGTAACTTTAATTTTGAGAATATAAATAATCGCAGGGTGACAAATCTGGGGAATAGAGTGGATGTTTGAGAACAAACATTTGTTTTGGGACCAAAAATTTCTGTAAAACTAACCGCCCGGTGAACTGGTGCATTATCATGAAGAAGAAAAAAAACTGCCAGGTGTTGAATACTCGGGCAGGACTCGGAGAATCCCATTCAATAGGCGTTTCAAAATACTTAAATAAACTTTGGCACTGACAGTTTGTCCCTCTGGAATAAATTCTTTGTGAATAACTCCTTTGCTGTCGTAGAAGCACACCAACGTTGTCTTCACTTTGGACTTTCGAAGACGAAATTTTTTTTCCTTTTGGTGACGATGATGACTTCCACTGAGTACTTTGGCGTTTATTTGTGGGATAATAGCGGAAAATACATGTATCATTCTCTGCAACAATCAAATTTAAGAAATGTTTATTTCTGCGACACGTTTTGATGATGTCTTTTTGCTTACTCAACACGCGACGTTTTTGTTTATCATTCAACGCATGTGGTACACACCGCCAAGCAACTTTTTTCTTGCCCAAATCTTCCACTAAAATTTTACGAATGGTCTTTCGGTTAACATTATATTCATCTGCCATCATCCTCACAGTCAAACAATGATCTTCTTGTATCCATTCTCTGACTTTTGCAATGAGTTCTTCATTAAGAACAAAAATTTGGCGTTCATGTCTAGTTGCATTTTTAATCGTTTCCATACCATTTTTGAAATGTGAATATCACCTGAATATATGTGCACGAGATAAACAATTATCTCCATAAACTTGTCGCATCAATTTAACTGTCTCAATGGCACTTTTTCCAAGTTTTAAACAGAACTTAATGTTAACTTTTTGCTCCATGCTGATTACGTGATAATGTACCTCTAACTAGGTCAACAAAATGGCGGGTTGTTTGTCGTCTGCATATCGGACAGCGATGAAAAGTTGCCAGATCATAGATGAAAGTTACCTCCTTCCATCCTTGCTTCATAGATGGCATTTTTATCTCGGCCATAATAAAAAAGTAGCATTACTTAATTGTCTGACCTTATATATATATATATATATATATATACACACATCTTATCTTATATCTTATCTTATATCCTTCCCATGCCGTTAAACGTCACATAGGGCTCGCAAAGTAGTTCGCCAATTTTTCCTGTCTTCGGCGAGTCTTTCAACCTCATCAAAGGATTTTATGCCTGTTAATTTGGCCTCTCTTCAGAGTTTCACGCGGTCTGCCTCTTTTTCTTCGGCCTGTTGTGTTCCACTTGATAGCTTGTTTTGGGATTCTCTGATATATACTGATACTCTGATATATATACATACATACATATATATACACTGAAATTAATATTGCAATAATGAGATACACGGCAATCTGTCAAAATGTATAAACTAGGGAGAAAGTAGGAATACCTTTATTACTTAACGAATACAAGCATACATTTTGGTATCACAACTTTACTGCAGTGTTTCGTGTATAGTTGTATACTTATACACTAAATATTGTAGGCAATCGGACAAAGTGTTTCAAGTATATTTTAACACACGAAAGTAGCACTGTATAGTTTAAGTAAAATACATAACAGTAACTGTGATATATGAAAGAGAAGATTGTGGCGAGTATTGAGATGTTCAGAGAGAGAGAGAGAGAGAGAGAGAAGGATGAGTTACTACCTTGAAACCATATCTGAGAGAACAGATAATACTGATAAATTAAAACTGATATCTTCAGAATCATATTCGGTGGTACTCTCTAGAATTGAAATATACTACACACGGTATCACGCAATCCCGCTTCAGAGACCCACCAGGAATACAGGCTAAAGCACTGTGATACTCTGAACCCCTTGTGGTCCTTTCGTGGAACTCGTGTGGTCTATTTTGGACCACACATGAGACCACGGGACCTAACGAGGACCACATGCGTGAATTCAGTAGGTTCACAGTGCGGTTTTTGGTGGTAGAAGTGAACGAAGAAGAAGAAGAAGAAATATACTACACTCAATGAATTCCCCCTGTTATTATTATTATTATTTGTTTTTGTGCTGCGCCGGTAGGCGTTGGAGATCATATTCTCTGTTATTTTTTCTCTGCCTTTTCTAAGCAGTTCGGCTACCTATTCCTTCCATTGTCAGTCCATTCAGATATTTTTCTCTTTGCCTTCTTTTTTTTCCTTTGAGTTTTCCAGTGAATGCAATATCATATAATCTTTGTCTAAATTCTTGGCAGATTTTTTTTTCAAGGTTACAGAACTTTATAGTCACTAGGATAATACTGCGGTGTAATGTTAGACAGGCTAATTGCAAGAACAATTTGGAAAACTTACAAAATGAACAAACAGCTGAAGCCAAATATAAAGTTCAGTATAACAACACAGAAAAACTCACACAAAGCCCAGATATCGATATATCTCAAGGGACAACACCGTATAATCTTAAATATGAAATGTTGCTTTCTTATAAATGAGTATCTCAGAAACTAGATATGAAACAGAGTAGATCATAGAACATTGTCTTGAACCTGTTTCGAATGATGTGGACGTACATGTATTCTCTGTATTCCCAGACGATAGATTTTGCGCCGGTCAATAAATGTAGTAGCTCATTATAGTGATTTATATAAGGTAACATAAGAAACGGTCTCCAAATAAGCTTTAATGCCAGTCTTACCAGCAGGACTAACTTAAAACTATGACTCAGTGGTCAGTACATCACTCAGGTCTGCGTTGTAGGTGACCGACTAAGTGTCCTCATGATAAAAACACCAAGTGAGTTTATTACTAAACTCTATTACAGTGGGGTCCACATCGATCAATACATTATGCTCCATGTTGTTGTGATGTAACTAGTTCCAGAAAAATTCGTGAAAGTCATGTATCGGCACCTCGTAGAGGTTATGTAGGGGTACCTCGTAGAGGTTATGTAGGGACGCCTCGTACAGGTTATGTAGGGGCGCCTCGTAGAGGTTATGTAGGGGTGCCTCGTAGAGGTTATGTAGGGGCGCCTCGTAGAGGTTATGATGGGGCGCCTCGTAGAGGTTATGTAGGGGTGCCTCGTAGAGGTTATGTAAGGGCGCATCGTAGAGGTTATGTAGGGGCGCCTCGTAGAGGTTATGTAGGGGCGCCTCGTAGAGGTTATGTAGGGGTGCCTCGTAGAGGTTATGTAGGGGTGCCTCGTAGAGGTTATGTAGGGGCGCCTCGTAGAGGTTATGTAGGGGCACCTCGTAGAGGTTATGTAGGGGTGCCTCGTAGAGGTTATGTAGGGGTGCCTCGTAGAGGTTACTCAGGGGCGCATCGTAGAGGTTATGTAGGGGCGCATCGTAGAGGTTATGTAGGGACGCCTCGTAGAGGTTATGTAGGGGCACCTCACAGAGGTTATGTAGGGGTGCCTCGTAGAGGTTATGTGGGGGGGGGGCTTCGTAGAGGTTATGTAGGGGCACCTCGTAGAGGTTATGTCGGGGTGCCTCGTAGAGGTTATGTCGGTGCGCCTCGTAATGTTGAGGTCATTTATGGACACTTCATGGAAGCCATTTAGAGGAAGTCATTCACGGTCTTAGACAGCTAATATTGGCCAGCCGTCTTCCCTGACGTGCTCCTCGCTTTTGGAACTTTGCAAAGCAGAAAGCCACCAGCTTGTCCTCTCTTTTGCGCGCCATCACCGCCCTCTCCTTCCCCCCCCCCTCCCCCGCGCTATCACAACCGCAGCATAAAACTATTGACCGAAATTGGAACGCTGCGAACATAAATACCTGCTTCACCGAACAACGAGAACAGCCCAAGATGTTGAAATCACGGCACTGGATACACATTCGAACAAGTGCAACATCACAACATGTCGGACCTCACGCCGAACAAAGTAAATCATACTGCTGAACCCACGTCCCTTTCACGAGTTATGCGGAACAAGAATGATCAGCTCTACTACGTTAGGCCTCTGTGTACAGGATTTGTGCTTTCTTCTGCATCAGTGATCATGATTAGCATCAGCGGCTAGTGTTCCCTCCCCTCGTCTACTGAGATTAAGCTTAGCGATCTCTCGCCTGCCGTGTATCGTGTGAGACTTGCACGCAATGCTTGTTTCCATTTTCAGGCTAACTCTAAGAGTAATCGTTCTTATATTTCTAAACGATTCTAACTAAGGCGTATCGCATTTGCCATCCTCTAAACCGCCCTCTCTTTTAGTATCATCAAACAGCCTGAGGGCGGGGGGGGGGGGGGGTTATAATAAAAATCAGTGTCACATGTTCTAAATGAGTGATTGCCCTGCTTTATGTTTATAGAATATTAACTTTCGTTGAATTTGCTTTCATTTACATCAAGATCGATCGTGATTGTATTGTGTTATATAATCGCCATTTTCCCAGTTAGCCTCTCTTTGACTTTTGATCCTATTTTTGATGACCCAATCATTCAGTAATTAGGGAGAAACTAAAGAAAATGTGACGGTGTTCTATTTCAACCTTTTTTTTTCCAGTTTCAAGTGTCCAAAAAAAAAAAGTAAACTTTGCCAGAGTTTTTTTCTCCTAGCTTGGTTTTGTGGCCGGAGTATAATGAGAAAAATGCCATTTAAGTTGGCCGGAAGGGCATCATCTGTTCTTACTGCGCAAACCCAGGAAGAGACGACAAAGGTTGCGATATTCACATTTGATGGTCAGCGACTTTTGCACATCATTTGATCCTCTAGTATTCGGAAAATAACACACAGGTTGTCACTGATCGTCACATCTCGGTATACGTATATATATATATATATATATATATATATATATATATATATATATATATATATATATATACCTATTTACTAGTCTCTTAAAAGGATTCGTGACATGAGAGGTAAAGAAGATTAAACATGGAAAACTTAAATATTTTTTGACATGTTAAACGTCATGGGAATTTATAGAAGACACTCTTGGAAAGTTACATAATTTGAAAAAGAAAGACAGGGGGAACCAAGATGAAGATGGCGACAAGACATCGTTGATGATCTGTGAATAGATGCATCAGCACTAGGGCATCTTGCATACAACCGAGAAGACTATAGGAGAACTGTTAGGGAGGCAACTATTAGAGAGGTAAAGTTCCGCAAGGGACATGCAAATGACTGACTGACATGAGAGGTCGTTACCAAATTCCTTTATTAAAATCATCTTTCATGTGACTGCCAAAGAAAGCTGTAAAGTGAAGACTGTGATCAAAAACAAAAGCAACAACTCACAAGACCACTGGGAGTCATGACCCAGAGGGGCCCACCCCCCCCCCCCCCCTTAGAGTGTCAGGAGTTTGAAGGGCCGAAACTCTTATCTGAGAGGGGTACTTCCTCTGATGATATGAAGGAGTTGTGTTGTTGTTCCGCTCTCTACGGTAGAGAGTTTCCTGCATATAACCATGTGATAAAATATTTTGAAAGGATCTTTAACTTAAGAACTCAGAACAAGAGAAAGATAAAGACTGCATAACAAAGTGACATTGTGGAGGAGAAATATTACTGTTAGAATAATTTATTTTAAAAAAAAAAGAAACAAGATATGCATGATCAGCTTGGAAAGGCCCTTAACAAATCACTTTAGTTGTGATGAAAGTAAGAATAATTAGATAATTAAAGTGACTGCAACTCTGGACATCGGTAAGACTAGTAACTGCCACGTCGCGAAAGGACAAAGCACAATCGTTTCCGCCATGAATCATCCCCGGAGAAGTCACTAGACATGCAAAGTGTTTAGTTTATCTGTGAGCGCTTTACACTTGTTACTAGACATGCAAAGTGTTTAATTTATCTGTGAACGCTTTACACGTGTTACTAGACATGCAAAGTGTTTAGTTTATCTGTGAGCGCTTTACACGTGTTACTAGACATGCAAAGTGTTTAGTTTATCTGTGAACGCTTTACACGTGTTACTAGACATGCAAAGTGTTTAGTTTGTCTGTGAACGCTTGACACATGTTACTGGACATGCAAAGTGTTTAATTTATCTGTGAACGCTTGACACGTGTTACTAGACATGCAAAGTGTTTAGTTTGTCTGTGAACGCCTGACACGTAGACAGAAACTGAGTTAAAACAAGGGAACAAATCAGCTCTTCCAGGTACTAAATTTATCAGACAAAAAAGTTGAAAAGTAAAAAAAAAAATCCAAAATTCAGACTCTGGTTTCACTGCGTTCGGGACAACCCCATACATGCTCCACCGCATGCCGCAACATCCACCCAAGAGTTTGTTTGCTAATAGTTCCTGTCAAATGTTGGTTGTTTACGATGCGTTTTCTGCCACACAGTTCGGTTTCCTTCCAGCACATTTAATTTGCCCTAGCTCCAGAATTCCCTTAAGATCTACATTGTTCTTCCATTCCCACTCTTCATTTTCCCGCAGTCTGTCTAATACAACATTAACAATGTCCCACTTGTCCAATGTCAGTCTGCCATTTATTTTAGCCTGTCCAGCAAGTCTGTCTGCACATCACTGCCATGCACTTGCAAAACTTGCTTGGTGCAAGTTTACATTTTTTTAACTAGATTTTTTAACTAGATTTTTTTAACGACCACAACTCCAGCTAAACCCATACACGTGGTGCATTCAGAAACAGTAACATCGATTGAACAATTTTACATACAAACAACTTGTGTGTTGTGTAACTGGCATAGCTTTTAGTTTTCCTAATATAAGACTTTCTATGTCTCAGCCTCCTTTCTGCCCTGAGTAAAAATTCTGCTTGCAGAAGTTGTAGCAATTACTAATTTTGTACCGAAATCAAGAGCGGAATCTCTGAAAATAAACATGAATTGACACGTGTGCTTCAATGATAGCATCACAATTTATCGATAAGACATAAACGTTCTGAGAAAAGTTTCAGATATATGTTTAAATCAGAGAAAAAAAAGTATTAAAACTCTTCCACTCCTGAATTAATTTCCATTCTCTGTGCCACAGAGTAAGAGGTAATTCCTAATCAGTTTGAGTAAAAATACAAGTACAATATGAGTGAGTCAAGAGAATTTGGGCTCCATTCTCGAGTAGTGAAAGTGCTGACGTTATAAAAGCGTACGAATAAGACCAAGAGCAGCAATATAAATGAGACTTTATAAGATCCATGCGAAAGATATTAGGAGTTCTCTCATGTAATATAAGATAAAGAAAAAAGGTGAACTGTCGCACTTACTGCGTGCTAAAGACATGTGAACTCTCTCACTATGTGCTAAAGACAAGTAATCTCTCTCACTTACTATGTGCTAAGGACAAGTAATCTCTCTCACGTACTATGTGCTAAAGACATGTGAACTCTCTCACTATGTGCTAAAGACAAGTAATCTCTCTCACTTACTATGTGCTAAGGACAAGTAATCTCTCTCACGTACTATGTGCTAAAGACATGTGAACTCTCTCACGTACTATGTGCTAAAGACATGTGAACACTCTCACTTACAATGTGCTAAAGAGGAGCTCTCGAACTTCCTGTGTGATAAACAGGAGCTGTCGAACTTACTGTGTGCTAAAGACAGGTGAGCTTTCTCACTATGTGCTAAACACAGGAGAACTCTCTCACTTACTGTGTGCTAAAGACAGGTGAGCTCTCTCACTATGTGCTAAAGACAGGTGAGCTCTATCATTATGTGCTAAAGACAGGTGAGCTCTGTCACTATGTGCTAACGAGAGGTGAGCTCTCTCACTATGTGCTAAAGACAGGTGAGCTCTCCCACGTACTGTGTCCTAAAGAAGCTGTCAAACAATACTATGTACTAGAAGACAGCGCTCTCACTTACTGTGTGCTAAAGAGGAGCTGTTGAACTTACTGTGTGCTAAAGAAGAAAGTACACTCTGGAACATGCTAGTTGCTTAAATTTACTACGCCAGGTCAGAAAGTACTGCATGCTCCTAGTATTTTGTTGTGGTTATTGCCGTGCTCACTCGCCTAACGATGTGCAACGAGTAAACTGCATCACGAACATCTTGTATGGTCTCACAGGTTGTTGTAGCGCTCTGAGGAAGAAGGATATGTTTATACAACCTTATTTTTGTTTCAAGTTTCCTGATCTCACTCTGGAAGATTCTGCCAGAAAAATAATTGATGAGAAAATTTGGTTGAAAGAAACTGGGAAGAAGTTACTCTATTTAAAAACACGGCTAGAGTTAGAAATGCGCCAGTTTTCATGTATACAGTCAGTCAGTCAGTCAGTCATTTGCATGTCCCTTGCGGAACTCTGCCTCCCTAACAGCTCTCCTGTAGATCTCTCGGTTGTAAGCAAGACGCCCTGCTGCTGATACATAAATTTGCAGATTATGAATGATGTTTTGCAGCCATCTTAGCCTTGGTCCTATTATGTACCCTTCCAAGACTGTCTTCTCTACATTCTCATGACGTTTAATGTGTCCAAAATATTTAATTTTTCTCTGTTCAATCTTCTATACTAGCCAGCCTTCATCAATATTATGTTCTTGTAGTATGGATATATTTGTTCTTTTTGTGTCCATGATATATGAAGGACTCTTCCGTAGCATTTACTACATCCTAAGGTATTCATGTAGTTCTCATCTGTTTTATTACGTGTTCAGGTTTCACAGGCATATGTTGCGATGGAAAAGATGCATGCCATTAAAAATCTTATTTTTGTAGTTCTGTCTATTCCTATCCACAATTTCTTTAGTTGTTTTACCTTTTGAAGAACGATATATGTCCTCCTTTAAATTTCCCTCGTTGTATCTCCATTATTAGTTAGTACTGATCCAAGATATTCAAAACTCTCCAGCTGTCCCGACGTGTTCATTTATACGCTTTGCCTGAATGTTCGTTTGACCATTTATTCGCACACGTGTTCAAGATTTACCAATTCTGTCAGTGTTTACTGAATGAAAAAGTTGCGCTAAAGTAAAGCAATAATCAGATCGAGCACGGAAATAAAGAATATATCCACATCAGCAAAGAATAAGATTATTCTGTCACAGACTTCTTCTCACAGTACGGCGACACCATTACCAAGTGTTTTAAAATATTGAAAGGCATGAAACAACAGACTACAACATCAGTGACCTAAAATTTGTAGATGACATGATAGTCTTCGAAGAAAATTACCACAAAGTACAGAAAATAATGATTATGAAATAAGTCAGTAAAGATGATTAGATATTTTAAAATAAAACACCAAATCTGAAACAGATATTAAATGTGTTAAAGTATCAAACTGCAGTTGATGATGATGATGATGATGATGATGATGATGATGATGATGGAATTTACTCCTTCACTACTGTAAAAAAGTTCACTTTAGATTCATTACTGCACCGCCCACAAAAGTAACTCGAAAAATAGAGCACCACTGACACTGTTTTAAAAGTCTAAAATCAGATATAATGGCCTGCTCTGAACTGTCTCCGGACTGATGTGACAGAGAGAGGCCATTAAATATTTAATCAACGATAATAACCCGTACCTTAAAGCTAGCGACTCACTGAAGTCTCGTCAGACGATGCCACGTAAATAATTTATAGATGATTAAGAAATTCTTTTCTGTGATTTATTCAAATGTCCGAATGTACTGCCATGAAAGCAGTACAGTTGTAACAAGTTGCAAATCTGTTTTATATGTATATGTGGACGTCAGTGAAGAAGAGGCCATACTTGGGTTGGGATGTGTGTCGGAAAAATTACGTTTGAAAACGAAGGAGTTACATATGCAAAGCGAGGCAGACCAGAAAACAATGTTTGCCAGGACGTATAAGAAAAAAACAATCAGGCATGTTTAAGGAGAATTTAATCGCATGTTTAGACAACTACCACTGGCGAATGTGAAGATAGAAGAAAAGGAAAATAAGGAAAGAAGGAAATACAGGAATATGAGAATATGATTTTTTTTACGTTTTCGATGATGAACAGCTGATAAGGAAAACATAATCGTCAAGAGGATACTATATGAAAATAAAAGCATACGCTATCAATTTGTGCGCGAGGAGATATGGTTTATAAGAAGGATGTTGAAGGTACCATGGACAGCTAAGAAAACCAATGAAAGAAGTCTTAAGAGAGGCTGGAGTTAAAAAGCAAATTACAGCAAAGATGAGAGGCAGACAAGCGAGATTTGTAGGACATTTTTCTGAGAAGAGGAAAATTGGAACACACTGTGGCAACTGGAAAAATTGAGGGAAAAAGAGACAGAGGAAGACAGAGAGAGAAGTTACTGAATGGGCTGTCAGTGCGGCTAGGAAAAAAACTCACCGGTGGATCTCATATCAAGTCTAAAGACATTGTGTAGAGAAATGATCGCCTACGCCACACGGCACGGTACTTGATTGACTGATTGAGGAGATGAGATAGAATGGGTCTTGATTAGCTGCTGTGAATCATGGTTGGAGTGGTGTTCCAACTGTAGTAACATTAGTAACAGTAGTGACGAAAAAAATAACAGTAATAGTGATGAGGATATAAGTAAAAGTAACACTGGTGACGATATAAGCAACAGTAACACTGGTGACGATATAAGCAACAGTAACACTGGTGACGATATAAGCAACAGTAACACTGGTGACGATATAAGCAACAGTAACACTGGTGACGATATAAACAACAGTAAGAGTGGTGACGATATAAACAACAGTAAGAGTGGTGACGATATAAGCAACAGTAAGAGTGGTGATGATATAAGCAACAGTAACAGTGGTGACGATATAAGCAACAGTAACACTGGTGACGATATAACAACAGTAAGAGTGGTGACGATATAAACAACAGTAAGAGTGGTGACGATATAAACAACAGTAAGAGTGGTGACGATATAAGCAACAGTAAGAGTGGTGATGATATAAGCAACAGTAACAGTGGTGACGATATAAGCAACAGTAACACTGGTGACGATATAAACAACAGTAAGAGTGGTGACGATATAAACAACAGTAAGAGTGGTGACGATATAAGCAACAGTAACAGTGGTGACGATATAAGCAACAGTAACAGTGGTGACGATATAAGCAACAGTAACAGTGGTGACGATATAAGCAACAGTAACACTGGTGACGATATAAGCAACAGTAACAGTAGTGACAATATAAGCAACAGTAACAGTAGTGACAATATAAGCAACAGTAACAGTAGTGACAATATAAGCAACAGTAACAGTAGTGACGATATAAGCAACAGTAACAGTAGTGACGATATAAGCAACAGTAACAGTGGTGACAATATAAGCAACAGTAACAGTAGTGACAATATAAGCAACAGTAACAGTAGTGACAATATAAGCAACAGTAACAGTAGTGACAATATAAGCAACAGTAACAGTAGTGACGATATAAGCAACAGTAACAGTAGTGACAATATAAGCAACAGTAACAGTAGTGACAATATAAGCAACAGTAACAGTAGTGACGATATAAGCAACAGTAACAGTAGTGACAATATAAGCAACAGTAACAGTAGTGACGATATAAGCAACAGTAACAGTAGTGACAATATAATCAACAGTAACAGTAGTGACAATATAAGCAACAGTAACAGTAGTGACAATATAAGCAACAGTAACACTGGTGACGATATAAGCAACAGTAACAGTAGTGACAATATAAGCAACAGTAACAGTGGTGACAATATAAGCAACAGTAACACTGGTGACGATATAAGCAACAGTAACAGTAGTGACGATATAAGCAACAGTAACAGTAGTGACGATATAAGCAACAGTAACACTGGTGACGATATAAGCAACAGTAACACTGGTGACGATATAAGCAACAGTAACACTGGTGACGATATAAGCAACAGTAACAGTAGTGACAATATAAGCAACAGTAACACTGGTGACGATATAAGCAACAGTAACACTGGTGACGATATAAGCAACAGTAACACTGGTGACGATATAAGCAACAGTAACACTGGTGACAATATAAGCAACAGTAACAATGGTGACGATATAAGCAACAGTAACACTGGTGACAATATAAGCAACAGTAACACTAGTGACGATATAAGCAACAGTAACAATGGGAACAGAGCGTAATAGTTACAGTCTCAACGACTGTGCTGACCTGATTAACAATACCTTCAGTAACAGTGGTGATGTTACATATAACAACAACAACAACAACATTGGCAACAGACAGATACCAGGTGGAAATATAACTTTCCTAACAATAGCCATGACATGACTAACAATAACTTTAGGAGTTCAGGTTCGGCTCAGTTTCGGCATCACAGCAGACGAGAACATATCATAATTGCTTCGCCATCCTAGCCGCCAGTGACATCTCCTGGAATGCACAAGAACCGTCCCACATAGTGTCCATGCACAAGAACCGTCCCACATCATGTCCATGCACAAGAACCGTCCCACATAATGTCCATGCACAAGAACCGTCCCACATCATGTCCATGCACAAGAACCGTCCCACATCATGTCCATGCACAATGAAGAAAAGTGATCCGTACACAATGAATGTGTACATCTCAGCACATGTCCTCAGCAGGAAGGCACTCGCTGCCGACTGTCTCAGCAGCTGTACGTCGCCAACTTTTCAAAGAACACAGCGGTGGTTACAGTGGCACTGGTGATGGCCATATCACTAGTTCTAAAGCGAATGGAAGTGGAACAGAAATATCATCATTTTCATTCACGTTTCGGCCACTGAAAGTCAGACAACGCTAGCTCAGGGTGGAGTAAAGATACTCACGCAACATCCGGTTCAGCTGCTCTCACCAGTAATGCTTATCTAGAGGTCGCTCTTAGTCCCAGTTTTGGGACAATATAGGGAAAAACCTTGCTTATTTTACAGTTCCAAAGTCTACAAATAATCATTTATTTTTAACAATTTTTTGTGATTGTAAAGGATTTATTCACGTATTTGGTGTGTGTGTATGTGTCACAGAAAGCGAGTGTTTATTTCTGATAATCTTAGCTACAGATACTTCATTTATACTTGGTATTTAAGTGTTATTTTAATAAATATACGGAGGGATGAAAAAAGTGGTTTTGTTTGTTTTTTTTTTATCTGAGGTATAAAATAATGAATTTATAATCATGTGAGGTGCAATGAAGGTTGTGAAAATAAAAAAAAAACAAAATCTCTATCTCTCTCTCTCTTTCTCTCTCTCTTTCTGAAACTTAAGTGCCTAAGGCACATGGAGCTTCCGCAAGGGTTTTTAACAAACGCCTGTCCTTTGCCCTTTTTTCCCACCTTGCCCAAGTGAGACGTCTATTTCTCAGCATCCTCCCTGTTGTTCTTCTCCATGTCTCATTTTGTCTATCCTTACTCCTGTTCCTTTGTGGTGTTCATCTCAGTTAAGTTTTTGGTAGTGAGTCGTCAGTCATCCGAAGCACATGTCCCAAACATCTTCAGCCTCTTTCTTCAGTAATCGATGTCAGCGGCTTCATCTGCATTTCTGCCAACATGGTTTATTGTTATGGTGTTTGGCCAAAATATTCTTTTAATCCTTCAAAAAAATTTAGTATGGAAAGAATTTAGCTTGTTTTCTACAGTTCTGGTGACTTTTGTGTTTCGATTTCATGAGGTCTGCTGTCGGGCTGGGGACTCCAACAAACAGAATCAAGCTTTGTTAACTCGCAAACAAGAAAGATATTCTGGTACACAGGATCAAGCTTTGTTAACTCGCAAACAAGAAAGATATTCTGGTACACAGGATCAAGCTTTGTTAACTCGCAAACAAGAAAGATATTCTGGTACACAGAATCAAGCTTTGTTAACTCGCAAACAAGAAAGATATTCTGGTACACAGAATCAAGCTTTGTTAACTCGCAAACAAGAAAGATATTCTGGTACACAGAATCAAGCTTTGTTAACTCGCAAACAAGAAAGATATTCCGGTACACAGAATCAAGTTTTGTTAACTATTAAACAAGAAAGGAATTCCAGTACACATACACACACATATTCACACGAGAGAGAGAGAGAGAGAGAGAGAGAGAGAGAGAGCGGAGCAGCTGTAAACTTATTTTTACAGTAAAGTAAGGGCAAAGATATAGTTAATAATGAAAAGAAACATGATAAACTATAAAATCAACCTCAGCTCAATGTTCTTAGTCCTCTGTGATCTCAGTGTTCTCGATGATTCTCAACATCCCAGAACTGCATCCTCCCTTTTCAACCGAATCTGCCACCGAATACTCCCCTATATATTAAGTCATCATCCAGAAAGGGATGGCAGGGTAGAGAGGGGATTTGCTACGCCGTGAATGGATAAGTTCAGCTCTAGGGAAAATCCAGTGTCACAAGGTTGGTGTGGATATTTTGCCCAGGACAAGCGGGAGACAGTGAGGTAACCCTTCATGATCCCCGTAAAGCTGATGTAAAATATTGTTCCTATGGATAGGACGGACATACAGAAGTCGGTGACCAAGGACCTAATGCAGGATGAGGAAGGGACATGTGTTGGTAGTATACGTCTACACAGGAAGAAAGATTGAGGTATGAGGAGGAGGGAAAGGAAGAGCAGAGCAGCTGGCTGTTAGAACGCGAGGGTGCCAAAAACCAACAGCTTACTGGCACAGCTGGTCTCCATACTCTTCAGTGGTTGCTAAAACAGAGAGCAGAGCATGTATGGTTGTGCCTCGAGTGCGATGATGCCAATTCCTAGATTCAAGATCCAAGACGCAGAAATGATTTTCACTTATAAACATTCTGACCCCTATCCAAAAGTTTTTAGGCTGTGAAATTCCTCTCCGGAGAGCCACGTACCTCCCAGTTGAGAATCACTGTTTTAGAGACTAACAACAAGGACAGTAACAAACAACAAATGCACGTTGACATGGTGAAACTACAGAGGTGGAAAGAAAATAAAGAGAAACAATTACAAGCCCCGTCGTGTCACAGTGATAGCTTTCTTCTATCAGAAAACCAACAATTATCCTAACTCTGCACACATTACGACATGAACGCCGTAATCAAAACAAATGAGTTCGCAAAGAATATCTAGTGGCTGTCTGAACGTACCCGTCAAGGAATCTCCCTAACAAATTTCAGGATTTTTAACTTGCGACAGAAAAAGAAGGAAGTTCAGCGGATGTTAAATGCAAAAAGTTAATGCAAAATAACAATTTAAAAGTTTCGTATCAGAGAAACACATTTTATGCACGGACATTTTAGCTAAATAGGAATCACGTGCGAAGTGGTTTTCAACCTGGTGGCCATTGTCCGGGATAGCTATATTCCTTAGAAAAAAAAATATTTTTAAAGTTTCGGTGAAATCAAACTTGAATTTATTGCTTCTACAATTTGTTACTACAGCAGTGCTTTATGACTGTATATAATGCTGTTGCTTTTGTTTTATTTTATTTATTTGGAATATTTGGAATTGCTTTAACGAATCAGGACATTCTCATACTGGTTTGGCCGCCACTTTCCAAATGCCACCTCTAGAACGGGTGCCGCAGATAGCATAATGCTCCAAAAGCCAGCCACATTTCAATGGCAATTTTTTCCCCTAGAATTTTGTTAATGTGGTCTACTCATTTTCCGATTCACAACTGCCAAGGGATTTTTAATATGCACGGCAACGTACACGTTAAGTTCTGACTCACTACACACAGACTAGGGGGGGGGGGGAATTTACTGCAGGAAGATTTACAAGTAAACAATTCCATGCAACTTCTAGTGGGGTACGAACCTGCGACCATCAACATCCAAGGTGGACCTCTACCCCCAAGACCGCACAGTCCACAATAGTTCTACTTTCCTAATAGTTCTCTATTTATAACTTTTATTTCCGGGAAACTTGTAGTAAAATATTTATATTTTAACGCAAAGGCAAATCTATATTTCCTCAACTTAGTAGAATTTTTCTGTTTCAGACTTGCAATTTGAAGCCATTTTTCTGTTTCACCAGTTGGAGATGTAAGGGCAGAAATCTACTTCTCACAAAACTCAGTCATGGAGTCCCGAGGTCAAATTACACTTTCTTCCAGCGCTTAATAGTCACATAACACAAATAAATAACTCGTGCGGTCAACAACAACAAACAAACAAAAAAACACCAGCTGTAATAAATGACCCACTACATCGACGTCAACATTGAAACATTGCACTTTTTTCCTGAGTGGTTCAAACAATACTTATCTGTCGACGAGGATTAAGTAACGGAAAGTCTTTTCTGTGAAATGTTCTGTTTTGTTTTGTACCATTTGTTTGTATAACAGCTCTCATATGAGTATCGAAATGAGTGTGTTACGATAGTCTGTGCTTACACGCTAGAGTTTGGTCTCAACTGTGGCTCACATTTAGTCCTAATCTCGGAACGCTCTTCGATGATTTAGCAACGAGGAAACAAGGCCTGGGGAGAGTCTGGAGAGTTTAAGACATGCGAGAAAGAAAAATAGTAAGTCAGTGATCAGGTCTTGACATAGACTCTGGTAGATCGAGCAGGTGCTTGGCTGAGAGATGGCCACGCTCTGTTTAACCTGGTCACTCCACATCATGTCACTTTATACACTTCATATATGATACAGGATTCATCAGCTGAGAGAAGAAGAAGAAAAAGAAGAAGAAGAAGGAAAGAAAAAGAAAAGAAGAAAAAGAAGAAGAAGAAGAAGAAAAGAGAAGAAGAAGAAAGAAGAGGAACGATAAGGAGAAAAAGAAGGAGAAAGAGAAGGAAAAATAAGAAAATTAAAAAGGAAGAAGAAGAAGGAGAATGAGAAAAAGGAGTAGAAGGAAGAAAAAAAGAAAGAAGAAGAAAGAAGAAGGAAAAAGAAGAAGAAGAAGAAGAAGAAGAAGAAGTAAGAAGAAGAAGAAGAAGGAAGAAGAAGAAGCAAGAAGAATGAGAAGAAGAAGAAGAAGGAAAAAGAAGAAGAAGAAGAAGAAGAAGGAAAAAGGAAGAAGGAGAAGAAGAAGAAGAAGAAGGAGAAGAAGAACAAGAACAAGAACAACAGCGAGAACAAGAAGAAGAAGAAGAAGAAGGAAGAAGGAGAAGAAGAAGGAAGAAGAACAAGAACAAGAGCAACAGTGAGAACAAGAACAACAGTGATAACAAGAAGAAGAAGAAGCACCAGATTTGAAAAGTTGGAAACCACTGCCATAAGAAAACAAGATTAATCAAGTTCTCGGAGAACAGAGAAAATCAAGACGGGGCTCCACGTCAAAAAGCAAGCTTCCTACTCTGGGCTGTGCTTGGACGTCATTGAGTAAGATTTGTGCAAACATCCTGACTGCAGTTCAATTACTCATTCTCTTGACACGACCGTAAACAGCCTGGGATTGCTCAAGTTGAGGTATCGTGGGTTCACTGATGGAATCCAAGTTCAGAGTAATTGGTCAACGTTTTCAGCTTGAAGAACTTCCATTTTAAAAAGCAAAAAAAAAAAAAAAATGCGGAAGAAGGGGGGGGGGGGCATTTCCCTTTCTGCTTCATAACTTGGGGGCACGGAATCAAAATGTCTACTATCACACTGTTTCAGCTGATGATGATGATTGATGATGATGATGATGATGATGATGATTTATGCAAGTGATGAAATACTGTTTCCAGTGATTATTGTTATGATAACGGTGACGACAGCAACTATGGTGGTGATAATGCACTAAGTTTTACAATGTAGTTGATTGCTCTCTCTCTCTCTTTCTCTCTCTCTCTCTCTCTCTCACACACAGACACCACACAAAAATACCATAATCTCTTGCGGACAATAAACACATATTCTCACAGTTTCTCTTCTCCTCCCCCCTCCCCCTTTCCGCCTTGTTTCAGTGCTTGAGATACATTATTCCTTCTAAAACCTTACGTCTGTTAGAAGCCACGTGTGTATGCTCCAAAGGTTGTCCTTGAGACAAGCATACAAATCTTCTAAACCTTTACGTCTGTTAGAAGCCACGTGTGTATGCTCCAAAGGTTGTCCTTGAGACAAGCATACAAATCTTCTAAACCTTTACGTCTGTTAGAAGCCACGTATGTATGCTCCAAAGGTTGTCCTTGAGACAAGCATACAAATCTTCTAAACCTTTACGTTTGTTAGAAGCCACGTGTGTATGCTCCAAAGGTTGCCCTTGAGACAAGCATACAAATCTTCTAAACCTTTACGTCTGTTAGAAGCCACGTGTGTATGCTCCAAAGGTTGTCCTTGAGACAAGCATACAAATCTTCTAAACCTTTACGTCTGTTAGAAGCCACGTATGTATGCTCCAAAGGACAACCTTGAGACAAGTATACAAATCTTCTAAACCTTTACGTTTGTTAGAAGCCACGTATGTATGCTCCAAAGGTTGTCCTTGAGACAAGTATACACATCTTCTAAACCTTTACGTTTGTTAGAAGCCACGTGTGTATGCTCCAAAGGTTGTCCTTGAGACAAGCATACAAATCTTCTAAACCTTTACGTCTGTTAGAAGCCACGTATGTATGCTCCAAAGGTTGTCCTTGAGACAAGTATACAAATCTTCTAAACCTTTACGTTTGTTAGAAGCCACGTATGTATGCTCCAAAGGTTGTCCTTGAGACAAGTATACACATCTTCTAAACCTTTACGTTTGTTAGAAGCCACGTGTGTATGCTCCAAAGGTTGTCCTTGAGACAAGCATACAAATCTTCTAAACCTTTACGTCTGTTAGAAGCCACGTATGTATGCTCCAAAGGTTGTCCTTGAGACAAGTATACAAATCTTCTAAACCTTTACGTCTGTTAGAAGCCACGTGTGTATGCTCCAAAGGTTGTCCTTGAGACAAGCATACAAATCTTCTAAACCTTTACGTCTGTTAGAAGCCACGTATGTATGCTCCAAAGGTTGTCCTTGAGACAAGTATACAAATCTTCTAAACCTTTACGTTTGTTAGAAGCCACGTATGTATGCTCCAAAGGTTGTCCTTGAGACAAGTATACACATCTTCTAAACCTTTACGTTTGTTAGAAGGCACGTGTGTATGCTCCAAAGGTTGTCCTTGAGACAAGCATACAAATCTTCTAAACCTTTACGTCTGTTAGAAGCCACGTGTGTATGCTCCAAAGGTTGTCCTTGAGACAAGCATACAAATCTTCTAAACCTTTACGTTTGTTAGAAGCCACGTGTGTATGCTCCAAAGGACAACCTTGAGACAAGCATACGAACCAATAGATTTAGTCACTTCTGAGTGGATTTCTTGTTAGAAAAACTTATGTAGAAACGTTACTAACCTTCGCAGCTGAAGAACTACCCCTTAAAAATGTGCCACAAGACCAGAGAAAATATACATAAAGAACATAACAGAATACAATCTACGTTCATCATTCGACCTAAGAAAATTTACATCAAGAAGATAATACAAAACAATCAACATTCGTTGTCCTGATATAGTTTAGCTATAAGCAACGAATCACTCTTTTTTCTGTTGTAAATAAAAGGAGCTGTTAACGTTTAACACCGCGTTCTCTTGTATAACAGACATTTGAGGCGCTCTAAATCTGAAGACCTTGCCGTGATATTCTTCCTCTCTACGCCAGATTGCACTACGCTTCTTGAACTGACCTCCCCGTCTAATAAGATTTCTTCGGAAATTGATCCCTCTTAGGAGTAGTTCACGAAAGACTGTGACATCCATTACCGTCATTCTCGCCTCTCTGATTCTCATATTGACCTTTAAGTGTCTCTTTCCACCTGATGGTTATCTCCCACAACTAAACCGTCATTATTTCTAGAGGGGGGGGGGGCGGCGCCCGGGGGCGCGTGGGCGGGGAGATAGAGTTCCGGGTTAACAGCGCTCTGAATGACTGATGTGATTCTTCTGAGTTTTCTAATAAATGTGAAGAGACATGATTATGTTATTCTATATGTGGCATAAAGTGTCGTGTCTCGTTAATTCTCGCGAGAACACACGGTGTATAACACTTTTTTTTTTTCAACCAGATTCGGAGCCATATAAAACAGTCTCTGTTGACGTCTGAATGCAAGTTTAAAAAAAATTTGAGTGCAGTCAATTTCCTAGGTCATTTTAACTTGTTTCTAAAATATAAACGGGTAAAGATTCAACGATACTGCAGCTAAATGGAAGGAAATAGAAATGTATACTCTTCATTAAGACCTTATATAGAAATAAATGGCAGCAGTGCAAGATGAGAAGCATCTTGTAACAAGATGAGAAGCATCTTGTAACAAGATGAGAAGCATCTTGCAATTCCACACTGAAGTAGAAAATAGTCCTTACGAATGTTGGTATTCTCATAGTTCGACATTCAAAGTTTATTATCACCACTAGTTGTAACATCGTAGCAAAATGACAGGAAAAGAAAAAAAAATTTTTTCTAAAAATGGCATTAATTCAATTTGTTTTTTGTTTTTGTTTTTTTTTTAATAACTTGTTGTGGTTTCTTCGTTGACAGGGATTCTTTGCCTCAAAGTGTGCAACAGAACAGACATATATAAAGCATTAAGTAGATGAAAGTCGACTAAAGAATTTCAATAATAGTTCGCGAAACATGGACACTTAACAGATCACTAGGAAAGGATTCAAACACAAGATCACAGGATTCAAAATGAAATGTTACAGAAGGGCACTTAGAATATCAAGCCGCAGAAAACTGGCTCGTTAACATCGTAAAAATTAGAAAGCTGAGATGTTTAGGCCACATCAAGAGACACAATAGTTTGGAGAGGTTAGAGGAGAAGGCAAAGTGCCCGGCAAAAGAGAAAAGGGACGACATCGCCGGATGTGGACTCAGGACATCGCGGAAAGTCTGAATGTATCATTGCGAGACGCCGGTCAACTTGCCAATATCATCCTGCATTCTGGGAGGCTGTGAGAGGGCCAATGTTCTTGAAAGAACATGTCACATGAATATTTCACTTCATGAAGTAAGTTATATGAATATCTAAGTTCTTTCACGTATCACAGCACAAGCTAAAGGCAGTTTTTATTTCGTTCTGAAGTACCTATAATGGCAACAAACAGCGATAATAAAAGTGAACAGTAGCATCAGCGAGTTCCAACAAATAAAAACAGATGTGAGACACGGATGTGTTCTGTTTCCAGTCTCATTCTCCTTATACAATGAAACAATAATGAGGGAAATCAAGAAAATTGGTGGAGTAAAGATTGGAGGAGAGATAGTAAACAACACCCGATCTGCAGATGGCAACGTCCTGACAGCAGAGAGTAGGAAAGCATTACAAGAACGCCTCTAGACAGAGTCACAGAATAAACCTCAATAAAAGGGGTTAGATATCCAAGAAAAAAGAAATACCAGAAGGCAGATTTATAACGCAGGAAAGACAATCAACCAGGTCAAAAGATACACATTCTTAGGTACAGTCATAACATCTGACGGCAAGCGCACTGAAGAAATCAGAACCAAGATAGCAATGTCAAAGCCAACTTTTAGAAAAATGAACATATTAAGAATTTAAAAAACTGCCAATGACAATAAGAAAGAGAGCTCTAAGATGCTGTATATGCTATTCTACTTTATGCAAATGAAATATTGACTAGGAATAAACAATCACGATAAAGAATAAAGGCTACTGAAGTGTGGTTCCTAAGAAGAACACTTCGCGGACCCATGGATGAGCAGAAAGACAAATTAAGTATTCCAGCAGGCAGGGGAATATCTCAAACTATTGCAGCAAGCAGAGGAATATCTCAAACTATTGCAGCAAGCAGAGGAATATCTCAGACTATTGCAGCAAGCAGAGGAATATCTCAAACTATTGCAGGAAGCAGAGGAATATCTCAAACTATTGCAGCAAGCAGAGGAATATCTCAGACTATTGCAGCAAGCAGAGGAATATCTCAAACTATTGCAGGAAGCAGAGGAATATCTCAAACTATTGCAGCAAGCAGAGGAATATCTCAAACTATTGCAGCAAGCAGAGGAATATCTCAAACTATTGCAGCAAACAGAGGAATATCTCAAACTATTGCAGCAAGCAGAGGAATATCTCAGACTATTGCAGCAAGCAGAGGAATATCTCAAACTATTGCAGCAAACAGAGGAATATCTCAAACTATTGCAGCAAACAGGAATATCTCAAACTATTGCAGCAAACAGAGGAATATCTCAAACTATTGCAGCAAGCAGAGGAATATCTCAGACTATTGCAGCAAACAGAGGAATATCTCAAACTATTGCAGAAAGCAGAGGAATATCTCAAACTATTGCAGCAAGCAGAGGAATATCTCAAACTATTGCAGCAAACAGAGGAATATCTCAAACTATTGCAGCAAGCAGAGGAATATCTCAAACTATTGCAGCAAACAGAGGAATATCTCAAACTATTGCAGCAAACAGAGGAATATCTCAAACTATTGCAGCAAACAGAGGAATATCTCAAACTATTGCAGCAAACAGAGGAATATCTCAAACTATTGCAGCAAACAGAGGAATATCTCAAACTATTGCCGTACATAAGAAACAGACAAAGTTTCTCGGACACGGCAGCAGACGTGAAGGTCTCGAAAAACTGGTCATGACTGGAAAGATAAATGGCAAAAGACACAGAGGGCGCAGAAGACAGAACTACCTGGAAGGCCTGATTGCATGGTTTGGCAGGAAAACAGCAATCAACTTGACTCTAGACTCGGGGGGGGGGGGATCGAGCGAGATGGAGAGAGATGACTGCCTGCGCCTATTTTCATGGCATT
Organism: Achatina immaculata; assembly: GCA_009760885.1. NCBI lineage: Eukaryota > Metazoa > Mollusca > Gastropoda > Stylommatophora > Achatinidae > Lissachatina > Lissachatina immaculata. The sequence continues at coordinate 15,188,648 of CM019696.1, forward strand.
ACCTGATTTGATCTGAAATATGACAAGCTACTTGCGCTAAATAAAAAAAAAACCGTCAGGCTCCATCGCTACTGCACAAACTATAGCACAGTGAAAGGTTTTAATGGCGACAGCAAAAGAGTTAATTAAATAGCTGCCAATAAATGGAATCTGTTTCAACAGAACAATTATCCGTACAATATTGACCGCTACAACCGATAACTAATTTCTGCAGCAACACATATGTCCAGGACGGAAACGATTTTTAAATAAAAATAATATTTTTCTTGTGCCATGAAAAGAGGGTCAGAGGTTCTCATTAAAATGCAGGGAATGTAAGCGGCTTCTAGTTAAGCAGATCTGCTGAGAGACTAGCGTCAGTTTGATACAAATACGCCATATGTTTGATTGGAATCTACGGTTATGATACATCTGATAGAAATACGTCATATGTTTGATTGGAATCTACGGTTATGATACGTTTGATAAAATCACGTCATATGTTTTATTGGAATCTACGGTTATAATACATTTGATAAAAATACTTCATATCTTTGATTGGAATTTACGGTTATAATGCATTTGATAAAAATACGCCATGTGTTTGACTGGAATCTACAGTTATAATACATTTTATAAAAATACGTGATGTGTTTGAGTGGAATCTACGGTTATAATACATGTGATAAAAATACGTCATATGTTTGATTGGAATCTACGGTTATGATACATCTGAAAGTAATCTGACATATTATTATAATATGTTTAATAGGACTTTATCAAACGGTTATAACATATTTTATAAGAATATATCATGTGGTTATACAATATTTGAGCAGAGGCCACAGAAAATCTAAATTATGTTTTATAAGAAACTAGCACATAGCAGCACATAGTTATTAATAGTTGTGAAAAGAAAAATTAGTTATCTAGCAGTACTTATAACATATTTGAAGAGAAAATTAAGTAACTACAAAATACTTATAAAACATTTGAAAAGAAAGTTAGTTAACTTGCAAATATGTATAACATATTTGAAAAGAAAATTAGTTATCTAACACATAGTTATATTATAGTCGAAGAAAAAACTAATCCACAATCATGCTATATTTGAAAACTTTGTGAACAACATCTATATTTCTGTGATTAAACAGCAGTCTCGATTGCCGCTGTTTGTTTGAAAGTACATCTCCTTTTTTTTTAGTCCACATGAATTACTTATAGAACCAGGTTAACATTGTTTTATCTCAAAACCTCCCGTAAACAAATAACGCCTCGACTTCATTTAATAAACCCGATTTCAAACCCCACGTATCACACACTTTGAATTTGTCATTGATTCTTTATTTCGTTCAAGTGTGGCACTAAAACCACTGACCTGGGATTGTTAACATATTTGCAGATATTTTCTTCGTTGTCTTAAGTCATAATGAGAAAATTGAGTTACTATAGAGTTGGGCGGCCAAAATCCTGTCTGTCTGTCTGTCTGTCTCTGTCTGTCTGTCTGTCTGTCTGTCTGTCTGTCTGTCTGTCTGTCTGTCTGTGTGTGTGTGTGTGTGTGTGTGTATGTGTGGAGAAGGTGGGAGTGCACAGAACTATGGCTATTCGGTTTCTGCAATCAGTTCTGCTTCCGAATCCGGATTCGAAGACGATTGTGTTAGACTGAGGGCACAGTTGTCTGAGTCAGAGAGCTATAGCTACCCAAGGTGTTAGACTGAGGGCACAATTGTCTGAATTAACGAGCTATAGTTACCAAAGGTGTTAGACTGAGGGCACAGTTGTCTGAGTCGGATAGCTATAGCTATCCAAGGTGTTAGACTGAGGGCACAATTGTCTGAATTAACGAGCTATAGCTACCCAAGGTGTTAGACTGAGGGCACAATTATCTGAATTAACGAGCTATAGCTACACAAGGTGTTAGATTGAGGTCACAATTGTCTGAATTAACGAGCTATAGCTACCAAAGGTGTTAGACTGAGGGCACAGTTGTCTGAGTCGGATAGCTATAGCTACCCAAGGTGTTAGAGTAAGGGCACAATTGTCTGAATTAACGAGCTATAGCTACCCAAGGTGTTAGACTGAGGGCACAATTGTTTGAATTAACGAGCTATAGCTACCAAAGGTGTTTGACTGAGGGCACAGTTGTCTGAGTCAGTGAGCTATAGCTACCCAAGGTGTTAGACGGAGGGCACAGTTGTCTGAGTCAGCGAGCTATAGCTACCCAAAGTGTTAGACTGAGGGTACAGTTGTCTGAGTCAGAGAGTTATAGCTACCGAAGGTGTTAGACTAAGGGCACAGTTGTCTGAGTCAGAGAGTTATAGCTACACATGGTGTTAGACTAAGGGCACAGTTGTCTGAGTCAGAGTGCTATAGCTACACAGGGTGTTAGACTAAGGGCACAGTTGTCAGAGTCAGAGAGCTACAGCTTACCCAAGACCTGATCCCATCTTTCTGCAAGTCGATATGGTAACCATTATGGTGGGGGCTGCAAAAGAAATATTTAATCTTTTTCTTGCTCTTTGAAGCTTATATCTGGATCTGCAAAAACTGGCCGTTGTGACCTACTGCATCTAGGACGTTGTGATCGTACTCCACCATCTTCACCACATCGTCGGCAGAAAAACATCGTTGCTTGCAGTCGTAGGGAGTTACAGAAGCGACAACAACAACAGAAGCAACATTAACAACAACACGAAAATAAAACAGCAACATACATACCAATAAGAAACACAACAACAACAGCAAGAAACATAGAAACAGCAATAAATACAAGAACAATAACAACATACAGAATAACAACTACAAGAAACATAACAACAAGAAACACAACAAAAACAACAGTAACAAATGTAAAAAAACAACAAGAAACACAATAACAACAAGCACAAAAATAACAAGATTCAATAACAATAGCAAAAACAATCATAACAAAAACAAACACAAAACAACAACAACAAACAGCAGCAACAAACAAACACAACAACAAGAAATACAACATTCCTACTGTCATTGTCCTTAGTCCCCTCAGCCGGAAAAGTTGCTACTCGCCAAACTGCGCAGGAAAAGTTGCTACTCGCCAAACTGCGCAGGAAAAGTTGCTACTCGCCAAACTGCGCAGGAAAAACATCTCCTAAAACGAAGCGTGGCGAGACGTACTGGATTACAATGCACACAAGAATACTATTCTATGAAAGAATGTATCCTTTTCTGGTAGGTGGTCTGCATATGAATGTAGGACTTACCCTCAGTCAACTGTGGGTAAAACAATGAAATATACAAGGCAAAAAAACAAGCATACAAAAGCTTGCTGACTGAGGCGAACGTGACCTTGCAGGATATCTTGATAAAAATAATTGAAGAGGAAATCATGATGTACTCATCTCACCACATCTTGGTAGATATGAAATAAAAGTTTCAACAGCCTTTCCAAGGTTGTCCATTGTAAGCTGACGTTGTCAAAAAAAATAATAATGAAGAATCTCGGAAATAGCTTCAAAGTTGACGATAACAAAAATCCCTGTTTGGTGGACAGCGACTAACCAGTTAGCCAACTAGGCCGCCAAAATTTTTTACCGAATGCAGTTATTGTAATCTGATGTAAAAATACACATCCTCTACATATGTAAAATATTGACAACACAGTCACTCAGTCAGTCATTTGCATGTCCCTTTCGGAAATTTGCTTCCCTAACAGCACTCCTGTAGGCTTCTCGGTTGTAAGCAAGATGGCCTGCTGCTATTGTATCCATTCGCAGATCATCAACCATGTCTTGCAGCCATCTTCGCCTTGGTCTTCCTTTCTTTCTGTTTCCCATTATGTACCCTTCAAAGACGGTCTTCTCTAAATTCTCATGACGTTTAATGTGTCCAAAGTAGTTCAGTTTTCTCTGTTTAATCTTTCTTATTAGCCAACCTTGTTCAATATTAAGTTCTTATAGTATGGATATATTTGTTCTTTTTTTTGTGCCCATGATATTTGAAGGACTCTTGTTGACAACACAAGAGATACAATCTTATATACTAATACACAGCATTTTCCTGTGCACTACATTTCCTTAAGATGAAAATCTTTCTTGCCCACATCCGCTGCAACGACATCCATCAGCAGGTTTGCTTCACAAAGAAGATTAGTACAAGAAAACCTAAAAAAGCTATCTAAGTAATGTGAGATTTAGCTTTAAGTTTATTAACCAGTGCGGAAAAAAACTATTTCTTAAAATTAAGAATTGTAACTATTTCTGGAAACCCGAGGATTATCCATCGATAAGGAAGAACTTTTCCAGCATTATATAGTATATAGATATACTCGTATGTCCCTCTCTGCTCAATTAGGCGCTGGTAGTTATTGATTTCCACAACCATCTATTTTTGTGCACTTTCTATAAGGTGTGTGTTTGACCGTGATCCGTGCCCCGCTTTTAGTCCGTCAAGAATCTTCCTTCTTTGCCTTCCTCTGTTCCTTTTTCCCCTCCAGTTTTCCTGTTGTCATTAGGTGTTAGATCTCAGTGATTGATTCTTGGGAAGCTACACTTTGCCTTCCAACGGATTTCATTTTGGTCTTCTCCATTAGCCTATGACTCTGTCAAGAGCCTAACCCACGAGCTACAAGTGGTTCGAAATCAGAGTTTTCCTTTCTCCTAGATGGGCTGTCATTAAGGACTTACGAACACCACCTACCTGAAGATATATGATAGAAGAGTCCTTCAAATATAATGGATACAAAAAAAGAACAAATATATCCATACTACAAGAACTTAATACTGTAGAAGGTTAGCTGGTAAAGAAGATTAAGGAGAGAAAACTTAAGTATTTCGGATATATCAAACGCCACTGGCGTTTACAGAAAGCAGTCTTGGGAAAACGAAAGAGAGGAAGACCAAGGAGAAGATGGCAACACGACGTTGTTGATGATTTGCAAACGGATGCATAAGCGATAGGGCATCTTGCTTACAATCGAGGCAAGGATCCACGAACTAGTGAATGAATGAATGAATGGCCATACAGCCACACCTCGAAGACAGCTACGGGCTCAGTTTCAGACCATAGCAATAAAGCGAGGTATGCCTACGTGTCACTGCTTGTAATGTAACAAGTGATATCTTCCAGAGTCACCGGTGACATCAGCAAATCCAGATTATTCACAAATCTGCATTCTCTTCTCCCCATTCCGAATTAATTTCCTGTATAAGGAATGTGATTTAGAAAATAAAGGTTAAACTGTGATGCTAGCTGGCTTTGGAACTATCTGTCTTCGTTCAAGGCAAAAATGAGTCTAAACCAATGTTTCCCAAACTTTTTTCGGATCATGCCCAATCTCACGCAGCATGTTAACCAACCAAGTTCTGAAAAAAAGTGCAATATAAATAATATATTCTAATTCCCCCCCCCCCCTTAAGAAACAATAAAACATTCAAATTGCCCCCTCCCTAAAGGGGCGAAAAACTCCACGTTGGGAAACACTGGTCTAATAGGGTCAGTAAATTTGTCGCCGCGGCGTGAGTTTCTTTGTTTCTCTTGAGTTTGTATTATACAGAATATAACACGTCTGAGTTCGTCCGTTTATGTTTGAAGTATATAAATGAATGTGCTGAGAAATTCCGACAATTTTTAGAAGCATAATAATTGTGCAGTTAATTTCTTGAAAATGCCTAATTGCAGATTATTTCTTTTTATTTCGAATAATAAAAGCATAGACATTCTAATACCTCGTTAATATTAATATAATTATTGTATAAACCTAATAATGATAATAATGATAATGATAGTAATGATAATGATAATAATGATAGCTGAAATATGTATCAATGAGGAAAAACTGGAAGAAGTGGAGAGTTTCAGTGTCTTGGATCACTACTAATTAACAATGGAGATACAATGAGGGAAATTAAAAGGAGGACATCTATCGCTCTTCAGAAAGTAAAAAAAAACGAAAGAATCTGTGGAGAGGAACACAGAACCACAAAAATAAGATTTTTACGGGCATGCATCAAGGAGGACATCTATCGCTCTTCAGAAAGTAAAACAAATAAAGAATCTGTGGAGAGGAGCAGACAGAACCACAAAAATAAGATTTTTAAGGGCTCTTGCTCACAACCGAGAGGCCTACAGGAGTGCTGTTTGGGAGGCAAAGTTCCGCAAGGGACATGCAAATGAATGAATGCATCTTTCCCATTGCTACATATGCCTGTGAGACCTGGACACTTAACAAAACAGCTGAGAAACACATAAATGCTTTTGAATGTAAATGCTACAGAAGAATTCTTCAAATGTCATGGACACAAAAAAGAACAAATATGTCCATACTACAAGAACTTAACACTGAAGAAGGCTGACTAGCAAAGAGGATTAAAGAGAAAACTTAACTATTTTGGACACATAAAACGTCATGATAATTTAGAGAAAACCGTCTTGGAAGGGTACATAATGTGTAAAAAGAAAGCGAGGACGAGCAAAGCGAAGATGGCTGCAAGACATCGTTGATGATCTGCAAATGGATGCATCAGCAAAAGGCCATCTTGCTCACAACCGAGAGGCCCACAGGAATGCTGTTATCGAGGCAAAGTTTCGCAAGGGACATGCAAATGAATGAATGAATGATAACAACAATAACAATGTTTACTAAGATTGGTTCTATATAGAAGTGTAATAATGAATGTCGTTTTTCAATTACACTTGAAGGATTGTGCTGGGCGTGAGCCAGGTATGAGAAAGATAGGCTTAGAACAGCCAGTAATAAAAATATATTACATTCCAACGCACGCGCACAAGGAGAAGCACAAGAAACAAGAAATATACGGCTATAACAAAACTAGGAAACAAGACACTCAGCTTAGAAGAAATTAAAATCCCGAACTATAATTAGAAATGATTCATTCATAAACGAAAAAGTAATGGGAAAATGCCCAAACGAAGATTATGCCTTAATGTATTAATCCGTTCTTCTGGGAATGTTTCTTGTCTTTGGATATTGCATATTTCCATGAGAAATATATATGCTTTACTCCAATGAACATATAAAAATATCTAAAACGTGGAGCGCTGAAGAGGAAGAAAGAAGAAGAAGAAGATCTCCTTTGTTGACCCACAATGCCACTAAACAGCTTCAGGCATGCCCAGTCAACAGACGGAAATAAGACTTTGCAATACCTTCCTGTTTGCTAAGACGCCGCCTTTCAAAGAGGTAATCCCCAGTAATTTCCTTCTTTCCCCAGTCTCACCAGTGAAACATGTATCTGAGACAACGGACTCCCGGCTCCACTATATGACAGCTATTAAACCTGACAGCAGAGATAAAAAGATATCGTCCCAGCACTAATGGATACAATTGTTAAAAAAAGCCAAATTCATCTAGCACAACAATGCGCTTTTATTATCTTACATAAATGGTAATGTTAGCAATAAATAACATGGCCGCCAATATGACAGAGTTAGACGGACAGTTATGGCTTTGGGCTAGTTAACAGGAGAGATTCTCATAGAATAAAATATAAACTAATATGAATCATATATAAAATGCCGTCACGGTTATTTGTATAGATTACAAAATGATGGAAGTTAAAGAGTTTGCTAGTCATTGAAAAAATAGTCAGTAAAAAAAAATAAACAGAATACGAGATGAGAAACAGAGACAAATACCGTGAAGGGCTGACCAAGTGGCAGAAGAACAGGAAAGAATAGGATTTTATTAGATATCCATGTGATTTCTACAAAAAAAAAAACTCGTCTTTTTCTATACTCGTGATGGCGATAACTGAAATACAAACTATACCCTTAGTCACAATTTTTATGCAATTTCATCTGTATGTTACTGTACCCTTCTCTGCATTTTTACTATAACCCAATCTTGTAATGTTTCTGTACTTTTATCTTCCTGCAATTCTTTACTCATTTTCTTCTGTTACCGTGCGCTTTATTTTAGTATTACTATACCTTTATCTACCTGTATTACTATACCAAATATCTTGTGTTGCCATGCACTTTTCTGTCACGTTATTATACCCTTTAACAGCGCTGTTACTATACCTGTATCCACAGTGTTACTATATACATTAACCAGTGTTACTGTACCCTTATCCATAGTGTTACTATACACTTTATCAGCTGTTACTGTACCTTTATTCATAGGGCTACTATACACATTAACCGCGGTGTTACTGAACCTTTATCCGCCGAGATACTATACACACTGGCCCCTGGTACTGGGCCCTGACGCACAGTTTTAATATACACATTAACCGCGGTATTACTGTACCTTTATCCACAGTGTTACTATACCCTTAAGTCGTGGCGCTACTATCCATTATCCACAATGTTACTATACCATTTTCTCGCAGTTTTACTTCACTGCCAGACGAGTTGGAATCCAAGCTTTACCTGCGACATATTTCTCAGGGTCAAGGAGAGGCGTTAATAAAAGTCACAAGTCAGCTTCCTATCCTGCTCCGTGCCTGTACTTGGAGCACGGATCCCCATATTTTACACGCATCAAGCACTCAATGTATGTTTACACATTGCTGGTATTGGTAATTATACCCGTGTTAGTGTGCAAGGATTTGACTGTTATGAATGTGCTAGAATGTGACACCGGATGCACGGCTTGTGTTTAGTAATGTTGTATAACTCAGTGTGAATAGGAACTCGAATGCAAATGTTCCGCCATTTTAAAATGATACTAGTGCTCGTTAATTCTCCAGTCTGCTTGTATTAGGCTGATTGTTTGAAGGTAGTGAAAAAGTTGAGAGATGAAAGATAGGACATTAAGCGAGACCGTTATGATGATGATTTATTACAAAATTCATTGTAGATTCGTTTTTCTCTGACTATACGTGTTCATAAGAAATTTAATGTCTTAGTTCTTGATAAAGTTTTTTTCTCTGACTATACGTGTTCATAAGAAATTTAATGTCTTAGTTCTTGATAAAGTTTTTTTCTCTGACTATACGTGTTCATAAGAAATTTAATGTCTTAGTTCTTCATTTTTACAAAACCAAATTGGTTAGAATCTGTTAGAGCTTTCTTACTGGCCTCATTCCACACACACTCTCTCTCCCATCCTCACTTTCTTTTCTATGTTTATTAATGTAATTTTTCCCATTTATCTCTAAGCCGGCCTTTTCCGATATATTCGGGTCCTCGCATCCTTTCTCCAAAGCAAATAAATCGCGCGCCCTTTGGCATGGGATCTTCAGTGCTATTCCTGTTTCAGCGCCAAGATGGCGGAAAATGGAGTCTGCAACACACGCCGATGGAGATTTAGGAAGGACAACCGAAAATTGTCTGCACTCAGGGCTGAAGAAGAGCGACAGAGGACTGCGCAGAGTCGGTCAGTCGATCACACAGATGAAGCAGCCAAGTTGTTAGGAGCTGAAGACAGGTGGGACTTGGCGCTTGATCTCAAGAATGAAAAAGGGGAGGGGGGGGGGAAAGGGGAAGATTTTGTATTTTTGACAAGTAAATGTTGTATTTTTATTATTATTTTATAACTGTTTGTTGTCTCAAATTTATGAGAAAGTGCAAAATAGTTCTTTTCTTTCAAACTTCTCTTAGCATGAAGCGATAAGAAATTTCTTTTATTATTCATTTTGTTATCCTTCTTGTTGAAATAGTATCATTTAGATTTTTTTTCTTTTCTTATTTTTTTAAACAGCCCTGTTCTTACGTTGCCACTGATTTCCAGGATGGCTGAGAAGATGATGAAGAAGAAGAAGAAGAAGAAGAAGAAGAAGAAAGGATGCATCAGCAGCAGGGCACTTTGCTTACAAACGTGAGGCCTTCAAGAGAGCTACCAGGGAGATAGAGTTCCGTAAGGGGCATCTAACGTATGAATGAGGGCGACTGAGAAATATGACTGGAGCATTTAGTTTAAAAGGTCATGGCTGATTAAAATTTAGAGCGTGCGGATGAAACAAAGATATTTTGTCTATAGGCTGATTAAAATTTAGAGCGTGTGTATGAAACAAAGTTATTTTGTCTATAGGCTGATTAAAATTTAGAGCATGTGGATAAAACAAAGTTATTTTGTCTATATGCTGATTAAAACTTAGAGCGTGCGGATGAAACAAAGATATTTTGTCTATAGGTTGATTAAAATTTAGAGTGTGTGGATGAAACAAAGATATTTTGTCTATAGGCTGATTAAAATTTAGAGTGTGTGGATGAAACAAAGATATTTTGTCTATAGGTTGATTAAAATTTAGAGTGTGTGGATGAAACAAAGATATTTTGTCTATAGGTTGATTAAAATTTAGAGCGTGTGGATGAAACAAAGATATTTTGTCTATAGGTTGATTAAAATTTAGAGCGTGTGGATGAAACAAAGATATTTTGTCTATAGGTTGATTAAAATTTAGAGCGTGTGGATGAAACAAAGATATTTTGTCTATAGGTTGATTAAAATTTAGAGCGTGTGGATGAAACAAAGATATTTTGTCTATAGGTTGATTAAAATTTAGAGCGTGTGGATGAAACAAAGATATTTTGTCTATAGGTTGATTAAAATTTAGAGTGTGCGGATAAAACAAAGATATTTTGTCTATAGGTTGATTAAAATTTAACTAAATATCAGTGGATTTTTTTTTTTCAAATCAGCGTTCAGTGACAATGTTTCTTAAAATTCTTTGTCTCCAAATATCCGAATTTAATTGTCTCAAAATCGTCACTACACGGACATAGCTCTGGCAGTGCTTGAAAGACAGAACAACAGCACCAACATCTCTTGTGAGCACCAACATCTCTTGTGAGCACCAACATCTCTTGTGAGCACCAACATCTCTTGTGAGCACCAACATCTCTTGTGAGCACCAACATCTCTTGTGAGCACCAACATCTCTTGTGAGCAATAACATCTCTTGTGAGCACCAACATCTCTTGTGAGCAAACATGTGTTTCACTCCCCCCCCCCCCCCCCGCCCACCTTTACGACAGTTGCTATTCAGTTTCTTTTGGCTATTCAACATTTTCCAAATTCTGTTTCCAGATTTCACGTAATAAGAAAGATGTTCACTTATGTTTTCAAAATATTTCTTTTTCTGAATTTATCCCTTTACACAAACACTACAGCCCGAACGCATTTTTTTTAAAAAAATTCATTTTCAGTTTATTAATTTTCCACATGTTGTTACTTATTTTAAAATCTCTCTATCTTCTATAATCATCCCACTCCACAAATCTCGACGTCTAATCTTAGCTCTGTAGCTGAGTTTTAGACATCTTCTGATGCGCAAAGGATTTTTTTTAAAACCTCTAGACTCGTTACTGTGTGCTTCTCTGCTTTTAATAAATTATTTCTACATTCCAGTAAATAAATTTTCGCTTAAAAAAAAAGTGGGCACAAATATTTTGTTCATAAAAACTAGAATCAACATTACAAAATTCACATTAGCATAACTCTGGCAACATATGATCAGACTTTCCAAGGATTCTTTAATATGCTTATTTCGGTTTTGTTTTTTTGTTTTTTTGTTTATTGGGCCACGTAAAAATCTTTACAGCTCTCCAATGTCGGAGGACTTTCTTAAACGAAATATGTTTGAAATCGTAATACAGATGTGTTCTCCTTCCCTCCCTCTCTCTCTCTCTCTCACGCACACACACACACACACACACACACATATATATATATATATATATATATATATATATATATATATGTGTGTGAATGGAAAAGAACTGTGTTCATACCACTGCCTAAAAAGGGAAGCCTGAAAGTACGCACAAACTACAGAACTGTTGCCCTGATTAGTCATGCCAGTAAAATTCTATTAAAAATCATAATGGGTAGACTTTGAAAGAAATGGAAGGAGAAATCAATATGGCCCAAGCTGGTTTCAGACAAGGAAGAGGAACAAGAGATCATAATTTCAACATAAGATTAATGATAGAGAACTAATGGGAATTTAATGTGAATCTATATTTATCTTTTATAATTATTCAAAAGCATTTGATTGTGTACAACACCAGAGACTTTGGAAATAATGGAAAACAATGGGATTTCCAACACATGTGCTACAATTAACACCACTGCTGTATCTAGACCACAAGCAGCAGTAAGAATAAATGGTAAAACAGCAACTTAGTTTGACATAAAACAAGGCGTCCATCAGGGGTGCATATTTAACTTGTATACTGAAAATATAATGAGGAATTTTAGAGAAGATGTAGACAAAGAGTAGTGTGATGCCATAACAATTGGAGGTTATGAAATACCAGAGATTAGATATGCTGATGACACAGTAGTACTGTCCACAACACAAAAAGAGATGGAAAAACTAATTATGTCAATCCGTAAGAACAGCGAAGAACAAAACCTCAATCTTAATACGAAGAAAAGGAAATTGATGACAACTGACAAAACAAATAAGGCAGCTTTTCTATGAGGAAAAATCGGAAGCGGTGCAGAGTTTTGAATATCTTGGACCATTGCTAACTAATAATGGAGATTCAATGAGGGAAATTAAAAGGAGGACATCTATCCCTCTTCAAAGAATATAACAACTACAGAATTCGTGGAGAGGAACACACAGAACTACAAAAACAAGATTTTTACGGGCATGCATCATTCCCATAGCAACATAAGCCTGTGAAAACATGAAACTTAAGAAAACAGCTGAGAAATACATACGCGTAAATGCTTTGAATGTAAATGCTACAGAAGAGTTCTTCCAATATCATCGACACGAACAAGAACGAATATATCCATATCACAATAACTTAATATTGAAGAAGGGTGACTAGTAAGGAAGATTATAGAGAGAAAACTGAAATATTTTGGACACATTAAACGTCATGAGAATTTCGGGAAGACCGTCTTGGAACGCTACATAATGGGAAAAAGAAAGAGAGGAAGACCAAAGCGAAGATGGCTGCAAGACATCGTTGATGATCTACGAATGGACGCATCAGCAGCAGGACATCCTGCTTACAACTGAGAGGATATAGGAGAGCTGTTAGAGAGGCAAAGTTCCGCAAGGGACATGCAAATATATATATATATATATATATATATATATATATATATTTATATATATATATGCGATTGGCGTTCAGAAAGTATGGCACCACATCGTTTTTCTCAGGAGCTGTTTATTAAAAAAGCATGAAATTTATACATAATATACATGGACATGTCATACAACCATCGGTATTATTTAACATAACCCCCATCAACGGATTCAGTCCCAGCAGTGGGATTTTTTCCTGGTACACACCAAAAAGGTCCCGGGGTTACACAGCCTCTAAAAATTGGTACCAGAGAAATCAGGGAAGGTAAAGCGTCCAGGCGTGATACTGACCACATCATATTTTCATGTGCCGAAGGTCATGGAAAATACGAGCCTAACACCGTATTTCCCAATATGCCTTAATGGCATGGAAACGGGAATTTTACATTTTTTATCATCAGTTGTACGGCTTTACGCCAGCGCGAAACAAGTGCACGTATTCCTAGCCCGCACCAGATTTTCTCTTGATTATGTAGCCATTTCTTCGCTGCATGAATTACGCTTCCTCATCCACAAATCTTACCCCTCGGAGTGCATCTTTAAGTGGACCACAGAGATGGAAATCAGAGGGTGCCAAATCGGGACTATAGGGTGGATGGGGTAGTACAGTCCAACCCAATTTGGTGATTGCTTCCGGTGTTGCCAGACTTGTGTGAAGGAGGGCATTGTCGTGAAGGAGAAGCAGGTCCACTGGATTTTTGTGCAGCCGAACTCTGCGAAAACGTTGATTGAGTTTTTTCAATGTCTTAATGTAAGCTTGAGAATTGATTGTCTCTCCTATCAGTAAGAGTAATGCCCTCAACGAATTCCAACATTTCTCCCTTGGTAGCTGTGGCAGGACGTCCACACCGCGGCGGAGCATGCAACTCCTTATCTCCTCTTATTGATTCTTTGATTCTCTGAACCCAGCGACTGACTGTACTCTTGTCGACTGCAAAACGTCCATACACATCACATAGACACGTTCGTGAATCTTCATAGCAGTTTTCTTCTCTGCAAGAAGAAATTCTATCACAATTCGCTGCTTATACCGCAAGTTGCTAACACGCTCCATTTCAACAATATTCTTTGTGTAGTTGCGGTGCAATTTGATTCACACAATCGGCATATGCCATATTTAAAGTGCGCAGGATTTCATGCTTCTATTTTCATTATTAGCTGAAAAAACCACGTGGTGCATTATTTTCTGAACGCCACTCATATATATATATATATATATATATATATATATATATATATATATATATATATATATCAATGCAATTCGAAATAGAGGCAGCTGACGAAATAGATTCTCAGTGTCATCGCGAAGGAGATCATCATCATCAGATTGTCCCATGCCGACAGGTACTTTCCCTTTTGCCTTCAACCGCAAACGTGATACTCCTGTAATCGCTCCATCGCCCGTGTCAGTGAATATCGCACTGAATGTTCATTGATGGTGATTCGCATCAACGCTTAATGATGAGTCACGCAGTGAGAACATCATTTTAGGAACTACAATAGTCCAAATGCGACACTCTTCAACGTAGCTCTAGACACGAACTCGAAGCTAAGACGCTAAGCCGAACTAGGACATGCGAAAACCATCACAGTTCAGAACTGGCCGGACAGACATAATTGAAAACCATAAACGATGTCTGTGTTAAGTTCGCACAGTGGTGCTTTAACACTAAGCTCAGTAGCTCGGCACACAGGACCGACCTCCATCTTGAAAGCAATAACAACGCCGTTGCTCATTCGATACGTTTGTGCTTTTCTGTTTGCACTACGCTCAAACAGCGAAGAGCCACAACAAGAAGCAACCACTATGAACTAGTAGCTCAGAAATACATGTCTAAATCAAATATCATAACAATCACTGTGTCGATTATGAGAGCAAGAAACGGTCAAATGCGACATACCTTCATTGTCGAATCGTGAATGTTCACAGCAGTTTTCTTCTCCGCAAGAAGAAATTATATCACAATTCGCTGCTTATACCGCAAGTTGCAGTACTTACACACAATATTTTACTACACCTTTTGTTTTTATTTTATTTTATTTTATTTGAGAAAAGTATTATCAATAAAAATACCTGATATGAGAACGTATAATACCTGATAGCATTCATTGCATCCCTTGTATTCTATCTTTGATATCTGAAACACATCGCAGTTTCGAACAGCGAACATAAGGTTGTAGCTAACATCTTTTGCGAAAAAATGTATGAACAAAGCAGAGACACAAAGTACAACTGACGACGTTTATAAATAAAAGTAGTGAAAATAAACGTCATAACTCACATTTTTGTTTTTGTAAACACATCCGAAAAAAAAGTGAAAATAAACCTCCACCCAATATCACTTATAAATAAACGAACAAAGCAGTCAAAATAGAGGATATAACTAATATATTTATTTCATATTTTCTACCAAGATATAAAGTTTATGCCTATGCACCAGGGTATAAAAATTATGCTTATCGACAATGATATAAATATGATTATATAGATATGACTATGCCTATCCACTGAGATATAAAGAGTATGGTTATCCACCAGGATGTAAAGATTATGCTTATCCACCAGGATGTAAAGGTTATGCTTATCCACCAGAATATAAAGATGAAGAAAAGCTTGCCTGAAGCCTGTCTCTTGACCCAGAGGTAACAGACCAAGTAGTTGATTGTACATCTGGAAAAAAATAATTTACGGGAGTATCTAAAATCAAAGAAGCATATGACACGCCTTTCCTTTCAGAGCAATACTAAATACCTCGTTCCTATAATTGGTCTTTTTTAAAATTAACTCTTTCGTAGTCAATGCTATTTTAATTAACACTTCTATGTCATAACATTTTCGTCAGTTCTTTCTTATACTATTCAACTTTAAATAATAACGTTTCTACCCTGCGTCATTTCAATTTTCCTTTTCTCATTCTGTGTCAAAGTATTCCCACGGAAACTCAGATTGACAGTTCCAGGGTAAACCGATAACTTAAACGAAGACTAAACTACGAGACTCGCACATATCCTAGAACGCGAACTAAACTACGAGACTCGCACATATCCTAGAACGCGAACTAAACTACGAGACTCGCACATATCCTAGAACGCGAACTAAACTACGAGACTCGCACATATCCTAGAACGCGAACTAAACTACGACACTCGCACATATCCTAGAACGTGAACTAAACTACGAGACTCGCACATATCCTAGAACGTGAACTAAACTACGACACTCGCACATATCTTAGAACGCGAACTAAACTACGAGACTCGCACATATCCTAGAACGTGAACTAAACTACGAGACTCGCACATATCCTAGAACGCGAACTAAACTACGACACTCGCACATATCCTAGAACGCGAACTAAACTTGCACAGATCCTAAAACGCGAACTAAACTTGCACAGATCCTAAAACGCAAGCTAATTCATGGCTCTGAAAGACACGTCATGGGTGGGATTTGTGGAGTAACACCCTTTAATTAAAAAAAAAATGTATAAAAACTCCCATGTGGACAAAAATCACGAACACAAATAACCACGTACCTATGTTATGGGAATGAATATCATTATGTCATGAATACCATGGATAGAAATAAAGCCAAATAAAGATATTAATGGAATTAGTTGTCGCAGAAAAATGCTTCGTAAATACCAACAAATTAGAAAGATGAGATATCTGAGACACATTAAGAGACACACTGTTATGGAGAAGCTGGCAGTAGAAGGCACGGAGCTACTCGCATCTGCTTTGCTTTAATGCATTACATGCGAGCTGTTGAGGCTTTCTTGAAAACTATTGCGAAGTTCAGAACCTCGAATGTCTGGATCTTTTGGAACTCGACACTCACCTATGTGCGCTCGTGTGTGTGTGCGCGCGTGTGTGTGTGCGCGTGTGTATTTGTGTGTTTGTGCTCTGCGTGCGTGTGTACTTTTGTGTGTTTGTTGCAAAAGAAAAAAAAAGGGGGTGGGGAGACCTTGTCGAAGGTGGACTTAGGACATCACGGAAAGTCTGAATGTGTCATTGCGAGACACTGGTCAACTTGCTAAAGACCGTAGACAGGCAGTGAGAGGGACAGCGTTCTAGACAGGACACGTCACATAATGAACACGTGTGCCTCTTTGTTTCATATTTTAAAATCTTTCTAAGAAGCGAAAAAAATTTTTTTTTCACAAATCCCATACAAAAGCTTGTTAAATTGTCGAGGAATTTGAGACGAATTCATCATTTCTGTCATTACCAAACAAACAGTTCATGCCCACATATAATAAGCGTATAATAAGCGTATAATATGCGTATAATAGGGTATAAGAAACACCCCCAAGTTTTTACTAGTAAATGACTAGAGGCCTATATTAAGTTTACACACAAATTTAAAGCTAAAATCTCTGAATATGTAGCATAATATCATCATCACTGACAACTGACATAGATTGAGAACAGATGCAATAAAGCGAATCAGGTCATTGGACAAATGACTCCTTTACCGAAAAACAAATACATCACAACTGAAGCAAAAAGGGCACTGTACAATACAATTTTTCTCCCAACTCTATGTTATCAATGTCAAACATGGACACTAACAAAAATGAGATGTTTAAGGAGAATATACTAAATGTAACAATAAGAGACCACATAAGAAACGACACCATCGGGGCAAGGGTTGGAGTAACACCAGTATCACACTATATCCAGAAACAGCAAGTCAAATGGTTTGGCCATGTTACACGGTTACAACCGGACAATATATCACAGAAAACATTCACACTAAGATTTGTAAGTAACAGAGAAAGAGGTCGCCCACACAGGAGATGGAGAGAGGAAATTACAGAAGCATTAAATATCCCATTATATGAAGCAAATCGTCGAGACCTATCAAGACATCTATTTGTCCCCTCAACAACGAAAGGTATATGAGAACTGAAACAAGACAAGTCAAGACAAGATCTCTAAACTAAGGAACATAACCAGATAGCATAACCAGACAGAAATAGAAATAGTTGTTTGACAAATTAACGACTCATGATAATAAAAGTGCTCAATTCAAAGGGAGATGATAGAGAAAGAGGAAGCATTATATTACCAGTATGTTCAGGACACATGATATTAGGTCATAGTATGAACAAGTACTGACAGTTCGTACACTTTTGACAAACGTTTGGCTCAACGTCCAAAGCTGGACACATTAACTTGTTACATATCTCCGGTGTGATCTGAGGAGCCTATGAAAACGACCGCCAAAAGAATAATTCGTTTACATGCCCTGTTCTTTATACCTGAACTCATGCTTGGGGACGTTCTTCAAAGAGCATTGCTGTCTTTAAAGTCTGAAAAAGTCTGAAAGCCTTCCGTTGTGTGACCAGGTTGTCGGTTTCTATGAGTGGTGTCCGTGGTATCTTAATCTGAAGGGAAGGAAAGGAAATGAGAAATAAACGTGATCTAGCTGTAGACGCCTGTGTTTGACACCTTCTTCCTCGCCGTACTCCTCTCTGGAAGTGCAAAAGTAACAGCCGAGCCAGTGATGATTTTAAAGCACAGACATCATGTCGCGTGGTGAAGTGGCTGGTGCATTAGTCTCTCATGACGAAGGTGGGTGGTTTGAATCCTGCTACAGGGCGCGGGGGCCTCACCCTCCCCCCTCCCAAGTCCTTCAACTGTAAAAATGGGGTATCTGCTCTCTTCTGCAGCTGAAGAAGGAAGGATGACGAGGCAAGATGCTAACCGCGTCGTCTTCTAGTCTACCGACAGCTCAATGAAAATATGAATATTAACATCATATCCCCTAGATACCTTTGTTCCATAAGAAGGCTGGCTATTTTTACCTTTACATTGCGGTGTGCAGACATCAGACTACAGTGGCTTGCATTAACGTCCAGAAATGATCTCCTTAAGCAGG
The DNA here is from genome assembly GCA_009760885.1 of Achatina immaculata. Taxonomy (NCBI): domain Eukaryota; kingdom Metazoa; phylum Mollusca; class Gastropoda; order Stylommatophora; family Achatinidae; genus Lissachatina; species Lissachatina immaculata. The sequence goes on from CM019696.1 coordinate 15,207,515, forward strand.
TTTGTCCCCAGACTCCAACCCAATCAGACCAGACCGAGTTCTAGGATCTAGACCAGGCTGTGCCACCTGATAAGACTGTCATGAGAAATTGCAAGCAGAGGCTGGGCTCCTATGGTTTTGCGCATCTCTTAATGGTCGGCTGAGATAAATACACAGTCCCAGTAGCACGGTGATTTCGTCCTCCACAGATCAGCTCATACAGAGAGTATTGGGAAGAGTTATAATGTTTATTTTCCTTACATTCTGTCGCTTAATGCTTATATTATTCAATCATACTCATATTTCACATTTATGAAATTCTGTCATATATCATATGGTTTGTATGGCTTCCATTTTTATTAAAACCACGATCTCCAGTGAGACAACTAACAGACAGCACTAACTTACAAGATATTCGTATTATAAGATTCTGTCCAGAGAGAAAAAAATTGTAAAATGAGCAACAGTGCATGAATTATGTCACTTCGTGAATTTTTTCATATGGTTGCGCTATGTTGAATGAAACAGGCACTTCTATTCTGCGCAGATGTAACATTACGACAGATGGCTTTCAAGGAGATAAGCTGTGGTTTCATAAGTGGAACCTAGGGCATCGATCACATGAAGCGAAAAGCCTTCAGGAAATTACCGTCTAATCTTCAATTTACTGCACAAGTAGATTTAGTGTCTGATACAATCTTGTACAAGCTCGCCTAGGACTACCGTCTTATAGAAAGTAATAAACATAAGTTTCAAGATTATGGTGACATCTTTCCATCCATAAATGACAGTGTCAAAAAGATGTAACTGTCATCATGGCCGCGAAACAAGGATGACCAAGACCATTTCTATTTCCAAAAAGCGTTCATGACGAACAGGCTGTTCTAACACAGCAGCTTTGATTTCATTTCGTTTATCCGATCCAGCAGCCATTTCAGCTTGTGTTCTTCGGTTCGAAGCGATGACCAAGTATCTGCAGGCCTTCTTTTATTGTAATGAGTTTGTATATAATGTGTTTTTGATGTCTGGGATATTCAGGCAGGTATTCTTGTCGTACATCATTGAGTGCTGGACATTCTAGAAAATGGTGTGCGACTGCTTCTTGGTTGTTATGACACAATGGACATTTGGGAGCTTCATCCGGCTTTATCCGGTGTATATGTGCGCGTTCAGGGTGTGTGCCTTGTTCTTATGTAAAACATAATAATTTGCTCTGGTCTATCTGTGTTCGTGGCGTTTTTTTAGCTTTTAGGGCGGGCGTGTACTGGAAAACTGCACTGCCCATATATCCCAGTGCTCATTCATTCAGCCATTTCTCTTTTTCGTTATTTCGCAATATGTGTCTTACTGTTTGCAACGAAATTGGAAACAAATTTGATAAATGAGCTTCCATAATCAAGCCTATCAAAACAGAGCAAAGCATGTTTTTCAGGATCCCTTCTGGACACAGCAGACAAGGAGCCATTATGTGCGTAACCCCCTCACTACAGGTGCCAAAAACAGTGTCCAGATTGAAATGCCCAAGTCTGGCCCCAGGTAAATAGTATGAAGGAAATTATGAAAGCTGAAGCAGGAACTCATCCAAGCTGCAGAGAATAACGAGAAGAAACTCTCTGGCGACAATTAGATTCATGGCGGAGACCTCTTGTAGAGGCATGAGCATATGATACTGAAAACGGAAGAAGAAAAAGAATATAACAGCGGAGAGAAGAGAACAAAAATAACTGATTATTCATGGATACATTCTTTTGGATGACGAAGCTTGGCCAAAATGTCTCTTTTTAAACGGAAGTGCAACAAATGCGACATGGATATCTTATTTTATGAATTATGTTTCCCACAACACACACACACACACACACACACATATATATATATATATATATTATATATATATATATATAATGTTTGAACAATATATAGTTTCACTAAAGAAGAAAGCGTGGATTACTTCCGTATTGTAAAACTGGAATTTAACCAGCCTGTGATAGATTTGACTGATGCACTAATTTGTAAAACAGATAAGCACACATAGAGATGGACCAATCTATATATTTTGTACCTCTGTAACAATGCATCGGTTGCTAAGTGTGTTGTGTGTACTGCTTGCTCAGGCCTTGTTACAGCACATGTGTAAGAAGGTGACGATGTGAACGTTGGTTATCTGGTCATGTTAGTCATGCTCATCCAACTTGGCCATGGGATCATCTTTTTTTAGAGGGGAGCTGGGGGGGGGGGGAGGGAGGCGTGGGCTTTTGTGTGGAAAGAGAGTTGTGTATAGTTAGATGGCGCGCCTAAAGAAGTATGCGAAGTCCTTGTCTGTCTATGTGAGTGCTGAGAACGTCATTATGCATGTAGTATATATCCGACATCTTGGAGTTGGAACTTATCCTTGGATTTGTTCTTTAGTGTAGAAGTTGTTACGGGTTTCTGTGGAAGTCAACGTGAAGTGTTTGTTTCTTTGGGTGTTGTTGTATGTTGAGCAGTCACTGCTTACAACTGTGACTCATCACACATATACTCATTCACCTTTAGATCACGCCGTGTGCATATGAGAGGCAAACGTAGCAAGTTCCACATGAAGAACAAATATAAAGGATCTGACTGTAACAAGAAACGCAGTGGACATGACAGCAGAGACTAGCTACCATTTATGTGAGAGAAAACTGACACGATTAAAGAGGCCAGAGGAAACAGAAATGAAATGTGTACAGCAGAGAGGCAGTCCACTCATTATTTTAGTGCTACGCCTTTGTACATGTCGGTTTCTTTTTTCCTTTCGTGTTCATTCCCATAATTCCACTTGACATCCGGATATGATTCCACTTAATCTACAATATTTGTGATTTCGTTAGTTCTTTCGTTAGCTTCTTCTTCTACTACTTCTCCTTCTTCTTCTTGTCTTTTTAAAAAGAAAAAAGAGATAGAGTTGAAATATTAACTTATTATTTTGTTTCGTTTATGATCCGAGGAACTTGTACTAAAATAAAACTTTACTAACTTTACTAAATAACACGTTACTAAAACAATATATACAGGGTCCGGCATAAAGCATGGCTGGATTTAACTGGCGTGGTCCGCAGAAACTGAATACGTGTGAAAAAAAATCATAATGTCAGAGATGCAGCAGACAAACGGTAATTTTTAACAATGGCTTCTTAGCAAACACAACATCTCGCATTCACCGTTGAAACTTATTTTAAAAGTGGAGAATCGTCTATTACTGTACAACGAAAGTTTCGTCGACATGTTGAGTTGCATTCCCATGATAATATCGAGAACGATTTTGAGGTGGGTCAAAACTTTAAGGAAACCGCTAACTGCCTTAATAACAACTCTACTGGTCGTCAAATAACTCAACAGACACCAGAAATAATTCAAGAAGTCCGCGATGCATTGCTTCGTAGCCCTCGGCGATCAGCTGTTATGCACGCTTTAGCACTTGGTATGCCCGATCGCTCGCTACGTCGCATCATTCATAATCATCTGCATTTCCATCCGTACAGATCGCAAGTTGTGCAGCAACTGAATGAATTTGATAAAATTAACAGACTTGAATTTGATACCGATTTTCTAGCACGCATTGAAGAAAATACGAATTTCCTCAATAACCACATAATGTCTGATGAACATTTTGAGATGTCAGAAAGTATGAACAAGCAGAATCTCAGACACTGGTCAGCTGAAAATCCACAATCACTGCGCGAGAAACCGCTCCATGGTGAACGAGTAACAGTGTGGTGTGGTGTTGCACTATTCGGCGTCATTGAGCCAAATTTGTTTTGAAAACGAAGACGGGCATACTCTTACTGTTAATAGTGATCTTTATGTGCAGACGAACAACGCATAGATAAGGCAGATGACTGAGCACAACCAGTCTCATTGGTGATCAGGAAAAAGCGATGGACATGTGACAATCATGTGATGAGAAGAAACAATCAGAGAATCCCAAAACAAGCTATCAAGTGGAACACAACAGGCTAAAGAAAAAGAAGTTGACCACTTGAAACTCTAAAGAGGACACTGTTAAGAGAGGACAGTTTAGCAGGCATAAAATCCCTTGATAAGTTTGAAAAGCTCGCCGAAAACAAGAAAACTTGGCGAACCACCATTCGAACCGTATGTGACGTTGAACGGCACGGGAAGGATATAACATATAAGATAAAATGTGCATATGCTAAATGAATGCTTCATTCCAGAGTTGGCCAATAGAAATAAGAGACTAATATGGTTTCAACAAGATGGAGAAACTGCCCACACAGCCCGTCAGTCCATGGCCATGCTGCGACAAACATTTCCCAATCGTCTTATTTCCAGATTTGGGGATATTCGTTGGCCGGCAAGGTCACCGGATTTATCGGCCGCAGACTTCTTTTTGTGCGGATACCCCAAGAGCACAGTGTATGTTTGTAGGCCACAGTCAATTGCAGACCTAAAGGATCGAACCCGACACCGCATTCCAAATTTCCCTTTGAACATGTTAAATGGTGTTATGCAGGAATTTTCCAGACGTCTGGCTGAATGTATCACATGTAATAGCGGTCGTCTAACCGGCGTAATTTTCAAAATTTAAATATGATTGTCAGTAATGATAAAATTACCCACTTTTCTCAGTTTCATTTCATTTTTTTCCCCTAAAAATATATATGGCGCTTAATTTATTTTCATTTTGTAAAATTAACCTACGCTTCATGCCAGACCCTGGTACATATCGTTTAGAAAAGTACAGAAGAGATTACCTGACCTAAAGAGCAATCTATTACACTTTTATAAGAATCTTTCTAAGAAAGCATATCCTATCCAGTTTAACACCTTGAACAAATTTTTCGATCACGCCGAGACAAGATTAAAATAAAACTTATTTTGTAGATAAGAAATTGCAACTGACATTTGGAAAAACGATTTCTCGCCGTTTGCGTCTTCTCGCGTTCATGAGGCCAATTTTTACTGACGTTTAAATCAATATTTCTAGTGCACTTGTCCAAGTGGCTTCCTATGCGTTCTGTGACGAGCTTTCCTCTACGCCGGGGCTGTCACAAAGCGACATCTAGACACGACAGTTGTTGAGGAGCCGAGAAAGTCTTTGTGGACTTCATTATTTTTACGCCTTTATGCCCGGATTAATGTAGCACTACTACAAGGACAGCATTTTTTTTTATTGGGATGAGATAAAGCCAGTATTTTCTCAGATATCTTCTTTTATACTAACAACGCGCCTTGTAAAGCAGTACGCTACAGAGACCACGCCCCTAGCTAATAAGCTATTTAGCTCTTGATTGAATTTTCATGCCATAGCGGAATAAATATTGATGAGAAATATGAGTAAAGAGAAACTGAAGGGAAGTTACTTGACGAGAAATATTGGTACAGAGAAACTGAAGGGAAGTTACTCTATAATTTTTTTTTAAAAAATATGGGTTTCATTAGAAATGTGAAGCTTTTCCATTTTATTTAGACTTTGCCTTAATATGGCTGTGGCCATTGGTCCACATAGGTATGCAAGATCTAACAACACTGCAACAGTGTTGTTTTTGGGGTGAAAGAGTTAGATGACAGAGCACAACCAGTCTCATGGGTGATCAGTAGTTACGTAGTTACTCGTAATTAATAAAATACCTTTGCTGAACAGTAAACTGATGGTGGAGATTCTTTTCCAATTACAAATATAAAAAATCGAGCAACGTTGCATTAAAATCAGAGCTAATGACCTTGGTTGGAGAGCACGAAATCGTGAATTACAGGCTTTAGAACCAAAAAAAAAAAAAACTCTTTACCTACAGAATATCGCAACTAATGAAAAATACTAACCTAAAAAGGAATTTCATAGAGGGTGTTTTGTTACTCACAAATTTTGAACCAGATTAAAAATGTTTCCTTTACTTTCGAAGTGATTCGAGTTTTCTGTTTTTAACCAATCGTGTTTGGACTTTCCAGCAAATTCATTCCAGGAGGTTAGGAAGCGGGGAGTGATAAGGTGATTGGGGGGAGGGGGTGAAGTTGCAGTTTGGTGGGGCTACAGAAAGACTGGATCAAACAAGTGAAATTCATTGGCTGGAATTCGTCACAACACAAGTCCATTTTATTTAATATCCACCTACGATCAGATTACTTATTTAGGGAAGTACAAATACAGTATGTGTATCGCCGTTATTGCACCATATGCCTGTGAGACCTGGACACTTAAGACAACAGCTGAGAAGTACATAAATCACATAAATACCTTTGAATGTAAATGCTACAGAAGAGTTCTTCAAATATAGTGGAAACCAAAAAAAAATAACAAATATATCCGTACTACAAGAACATAATATTGAAGAAGGTTGGTTAGTAAAGAAGATTAAACAGAGTAAACTTAAATATTATGGACATATTAAATGCCATGAGACGTTAGAGAAGAAAGTCTTGGAAGGGTACATAATAGGAAAAAGAAAGAGAGGAAGACCAAGGCGAAGATGGCTGCAAGACATCGTTGACGATCTGATAATAGATGCATCAGTAGCAGGGCATTTTGTTTATAACCGAGAGGCCTACAGGAGAGCTGTTAAGGAAGCAAAGTTCCGCAAGGGACAAGCAAACGAGTGACCGCTTGATAGTTGTTCTCAGGACGGCTTTGGTTTTACCTATGTGTAGTATATATATGTAGACCAGGATGGTGAGACTAGAAAGGAAGTTAGAATTAGAATTGCAAAAACAGCATCGATCTTCAAGAATCTTGAGACATATGGAATTCAAAAGTTATAAGCAAAAAAACCAAGTTAAGATTATTCAATTCATATGTAATATCCACCCTCATTTATGCATGCGAAAGCTGGAAAACAACTAAAGAAATAGACAAGAAATTAGACTCTTGAAAACAAATGCCTAAGGAAAATACTCGGCATCAAGTGGAACGAATTCAAGAACAATACAGAGATAAGACAGATGACTGAACAATAACCAGTCTCATGGGTGATCAGGAAAAGGAGATGGGCATATGTTTGTCACTTGATGAGAAGAAACGATCAGCTATCAAATGGAACACAACAGGCCAAAGAAAAAGAGGCAGACCGCGTGAAATGTTGAAGAGGACATTGTTAAGAGAGGCCAAATTAACAGGCATAAAATCCCTTGATGAGGTTGAAAGACTCACCGAAGACAGGAAAAATTGGCGAATTACCTTGCGAGCCCTGTATGACGTTTAACGGCACGGGAAGGATATAAGATATTATATATATAATACACATGAAACATATTGTTTAATGCAAGTATTGAACAAATATAAATTTTAAAAAAACAAAGTTCACAGGAATAATAATCATGAAAAAAAAAAACAACAGGAAATGCGCAGGCAAAATCAAAATCAAATCTATCAGCTAATGGAAAACACAGGAGGGAGACAAGCTGCGTAGATCACGTGATCATTATGTCTTTGTTTTCCTATTTATCTTTTAGACTCCAGTTCACGCCGTGCAGCACTTATTGTGCAGCCACACGTTCTTGAAATTGTCGGATAATGCACACAGGTTCTACATGACTGGATATCTGTGTCGTGTCTGAGGGCTAACCGGTTGTTTATTATATCAGAATATATATAATATTGTATAGAACAAATGTTTATACAAAGCTATAATAAGACCAGCAGTCATGTATGGATCAGAAACGTGGACTACAACAAAGAAAGATGAACAACAATTGCAGATCTTTGAGAACAAGATCCTAAGAAGAATCATTATGCCCACAAAGAATATTAATGGTGGAGAATGGAGAGCTAGCAAGAACAATGAACTTATTTAAATCCCCAAAAATTATAAATGTCTTGAAACTAAACAGACTACGCTGGCTGAGGCATGTAGAAGGAACGGAAGAAAACAGACACACGAAAATTATTTATGCACAAGAGATGAGTGAAACAAGACCAATGGGGCAGACCAAGAGAGAGGTGGAAAGGCAACGTAGAAGAGGATATAAAAGAAGTTGATATCACCAACTGGAGAGAGAAGATTAGGAATAGAGAGGAAAGGTGGCGATCTTTATCTGCAATAATGAGCCATAATGGTTCTTAAAGCTGAGAAACATATATTAATTTAACGTAATTAAAACAAACCTGTAATGTTCTTACTCAGTAACTGCAAGCAACATATAACGCGTTACACTTTAAAAAATAAAAAGAAATAAACGTGAATATATACTGTCCAAAGAAAGAAACGCATAGCTTATATAAGCTTCATTTTGTATATGTTATGACGAACATTTTTTTCCCGGGTATCTCAAACCAAACCAAAAACTGTCACCAAGATATCAGGTCCATGACTTAGCGTGAATTTTGCTATTCTCCTGTATAATCAGAACGCAACTGTAGGAAATAATAGAAAAAAATGGGATTTCCAACACATTTGATACAATTAATATCACTGCTGTATATCTAGACCAACAAGCAGCAGTAAGAATAAATGGTGAAACAACAACTTGGTTTGACATAAAACAAGGGGTTCGTCAGGGGTGCATATTGTCACCTTACTTATTTAACTTGTATACTGAAAATATAATGAGGAATGTTAGAGAAGATGTAGACAAAGAATATTACGATGCCATAACAATTGGAGGTTATGAAGTACCAGAGGTTAGATATCCTGATGACACAGTATTACTGTCCACAGCACAAAAAAGAATGGAATAACTAATTATGTCAGTCCGTAAGAACAGCGAATAGCAAAACCTCTATCTTAATGCGAAGAAAACTAAATCGATGACAACTGACTAAACAAACAAGGCAGCTAAAAATGCATCAATGAGAAAAAACTGGAAGAAGTGGAGAGTTTTGAATATCTTGGATCTTACTAACTAATAATGGAGATACAATAGGGGAAATTAAAAGTAGGACATCTATCGCTCTTCAGAAAGTAAAACACCTAAAGAATCTGTGGAGTGGAACAGACAGAACCACAAAAATGAGTTTTTTAAAGGCATGCATCTTTCCCATCGCAACATATGCCTGTGAGACCTGGACATTTAATAAAACAGCTGAGAAACACATAAATGCATTTGAATGTAAATGCTACAGAAGAGTTTTTCAAATATCACGGACACAAAAAAGAACAAACATATCCATACTACAAGAACTTAATATTGAAGAAGGCTGGCTAGTAAAGAGGATTAACCAATGAAAATGTAAATGTTTTGGACACATTAAACGTCATGATAATCTAGAGAAGACCGTCTTGGAAGGGTACATAATGGAAAAAAGAAAGATAGGAAGACCAAAGCTAAGATGGCTGTGAGACATCGTTGATGATCTGGAAATGGATGCATCAGCAGCAGGCTGATAAAGTCACTAGGTTTACATACCTAGAAAACAAGTTAACACCCGCGGGAGACATACCAACAGAAATTATGACCCGAATTGCTTTAGCGTAAAACGCTTTCAACAAGTTGACAAACATCTGGAAACCAAAACAACTCAGTAGGCACACGAAATTCAAGATCTTGAACTCCTGTGTAATGCCAGTACTAACCTATGGTTGCCAGAGTTGGAGATCCACAGCAGTGGAAAAGAGACTAGATGCTTTTGTAAATAAGTGCCTTCGAAGACTGCTAAATATATGTTGGCACGATTTCAGATCGGTTACATCAATAAGACAAGAAACTAAACAAGACTACGTATGAAACTTTATCAGAAGACGTCGCTGGAACTACATCGGCCACGTACTTAGAATGGATGAAAAACGACTCCCACACCAAGCATTTACGAGGTCACCAGGGGGTAAAAGAAAGCGGGGAAGACCCAAAGACACACTAAGAAGAGTTATCACCAAGGAGTGTTCAACAACGCTCATCAGAAACACCGAAGATCTAAAGCAAGTAGCAAGGAATCGCCAGACATGGAGAGCCTTGTCCTCCGCCTTATGCGCCGCCTTTGGCCCAAGAGGATCAACTAACTAATATATTTTTTTATTTCTTGCTCACAAAAGATCGGGCAATTTGTATTATGCCTCTGCTCAGACTGATCGCTCAGCACATCAGTGTGTACAACAGTTTTGCTTTATTCTTACTGTTACGAAGAAGCACTTCAGAGACAAAACCCATAAAGTTGTCATAAGATGATATTCAATTCTTATGGGAATTAGTCGCCAGAGGCGATTACATTTCTCAATGCTTTTTCTCTATAAAAGAATTAAGCCATAAAAACAGAAGCATACCTCCATTGTCACTAGATGCTTCTACGTATAAACTCAACGGATGCTCTCTACAAAAAAGCACACCTCCATTGTCACTAGATGCTTCTACGTATAAACTCAACGGATGCTCTCTACAAAAAAAGCACACCTCCATTGTCACTAGATGCTTCTACGTATAAACTCAACGGATGCTCTCTACAAAAAAAGCATACCTCCGTTGTCACTAGATGCTTCTACGTATAAACTCAACGGATGCTCTCGACAAAATAAAAGAGAAAAATAAAACGAACATTGGCCTACGGGTGAATCAACAATTATATAGGTCGCTGCTTTTATCAAAATATTGAGCTTTATATCTGAAACAAAAATAACTCCGAAAAAATCAACTATGGCTCTTGAAGCTTTGGAGAGTGCAGTTCGCCACAAATCTTTTTGCTAGTATTAGGCAAATATTTAGAGACGATACATTTGGGGAATAATGCAACATGACAAGTGTCTGCTTCTGTTGTTTGTTGTTGATACAAAGATCACAAAACGTTTATTTTTTTCATGTTTTATGTTAACTATACTTTGAATGTACATTACGTTACTCGCTATTTCTATTTGTAATCTCTCTCTATCTCTCTCTCTCTCTCTCTCTCTCTCTGAACCTTAAGTGCCCAGGGCACATGGGGCTTCCGCAAGGGTTTTCCACAAATGCCTGTCCTTTGCCTTTTTTTCCTGCTCTTGCCCAGGTGAGCCCTCTGTTGCTTAACATCCTTTCTGTTGTTCTTCTCCATGTCTCTTGTGGTCTACCCTTACTTCTGTTCCTCTGTGGTGTCCATCTTAGTGCTATTTTTGGTAGTGATTTGTCAGTCATTCGGAGCACATGTCCCAACCATTTGTAATAGTTATATTATTTCACTCTGCACACACCATGTGGAACAACTGTGATGTAAAAAATATTAAATATTTAATGTAATTAATATTACTATTATTAACGTTTTTTTAAACTGTGCCTCGACAATGAAAGTCCAATTGTCATTAATCAGCTACAGTGCGCGGATTTAAACAGAGAAAAAAACTTAAAATATGTTGTACACATTAAAAGTCACGAGAATTTAGAGAAGACAGTCTTGGAAGGGTACAAATGGGAAGATGACTGCAAGACATCGTTGATAATTTACAAATGGATGCATCAGCAGCAGGGCATCTTGCTTACAACCGAGAGGCCTAAAAGAGAGATGCTAGGGAGGCAAAGTTCCACAAGGGACATACAAATGACCGACTGATCAGGTTATGTCAAATTTGTGTTAGAAAATAAAGTACACATTGCTACTTCATTCTAAACATTACAAAATGACACTTTGGTCATGTCTTTTCGCGTTCAAACGTGGCAAAGTAAACAGCATTTAAAAGATTACATATAAAGCAACAGATAACGGAATAACGATTCACCGCCTAAAACTATTGTAGAGGGAGAAACAACTACACCTTTCATCAGTTTATTTAAAGCAGAACTTTCTCAGTTTTAAACATCAAGTGCACATTTCAGTCCTACAGATCCCTGCTCTTCTTAGAGCATTAAACCTTTTCAGGATTAATTCATTCACCCATGTGACATGTCCCTTCCAGAACGGTGTCCCTCTCACAGCTTCCCTGAATGCAATGTGGTCTTGCGCAAGTTGACCGGCGCCCTACAGTGTTGCAAGACACATTTAGATTTTCAGTGATGTCCTGATTCCAACTGCAGCGAGGTCGTCCCTTTTTTCTTTTGCCAGGTACTATGCTTTCTACTATCAAACTCTCCAAGCTGTTGTGTCTCTTGATTTGGCCAAAGTATCTCCACTTTCTAATTTTTATTGTGTTAACGAGTCAGTTTCTAATCCTGTCAGTATCTCTTTATTTGATTTTCGTTCTATTTTCATATAATATTAGCATCAATACTTTCCTTGATTATTCGCAATATATTCTGGTATTTTGGCCTGCATTATGCCTAGACACCTCTCCTCCATTGTTCTAGGAGGTATCAGGTGCCCATTTTTGGTGCACTAGGTGGTATCAGGTGTCCATGTTTAGCACATAGTTGACCTGGGCACTTGAGAGTGGAATTGAAGTGTGAGACTGCAATCGAATCACGAACCAAATACTTGGCATTTGCCATTGCAAAAATTAACTGAATTTGAGCAAACCACGTCAGTGGAGATATGGACAAAAAAAAAAGAGACCAGTTTCAATAAATACAAAAGCGAAAGAGTTCATTTATTACCGCGATAATAAAACTATTGTTCAGTATTACCCCATGGACTGAGGAATCCTTTCTATGTATCTGTGCCATTTCAAACCAGTTTCCCGTACAAATGGATGCCCTGCAGCTCTCTACTTCGTATCATCTGCCATTTGTGAATGTGTGAAATCAGTTACTATTGTTATCCCCACACAATGGCTGGTTGATGTTTGCTCATGTGGCAGTTTTCACAGCAGCTGGGGTTGTAGATGAACTGAGCAGAGCACATTTTAGCAATTTTACAACTTTACATGTTGCTACTGATATATTAGACATGTGTCAATAAAACGTTCTGTGTCAAGTTGTCATCCTGTAGAAATGTCATCTGTGTATGTAGACAGACGGACAGACAGACAGACAGACCAAAATTCATTCAATAATAACACTGAGACAACTTGATTATGTGCTTCAGTAGAGGGATCACTAGAAGCAGCATATATATATACATATATATATATATATATATATATATATATACATATAAGGCCATCACATAGTTGGAAAATGGCGTATCACGGGAGAAGAATTAGCATTATTATTGTTTATGTAAATATTCAGTTTTGTTTCGGCAGCACAGGAAAGCAACGAATAGTTGTTTACAACGTGCTATGCCTGTTTATTAATGAAGATGAATATATCTTGTTAGCCTGGCTAGGTCTGTTAATGGGGGTACCAACGGAGAGGTGAGACAGGGTCTTGATCAGCTATGGTTTTCCAGCCCTGACTCCAGCATAACAGCTAGGGTTGCTGATTGCCAACACAGGCAGGATCTTCGCTCTTTCCACAGCTACTAAAACATTTTGTGAGAGAAACAGTATTTGATGCAATGTTGTCAGAGGAGGAACAGATAATAAATTAAAAAGATTAGTTGGCCTGACAATAACCTAGGATAGAGACACTAGTAAGCAGAAAGATAGACGCCACAGAAGTAGCTGGATAGCTGAAGTAAGAGACTCTTAGAGAGCACAACAAGAAAAAAAATGATCAAGATCCACGCCCTACATGAAGGTCATAAGAATCCGTTAACGAGCATCTATATACTACACTTCTTAGCAACACTTACGAATAAACAGGAAAGCAAACAGAAATAATAGTTGCGGATAAAAGGTAAATCTCGTCTGATAATATCATCACTTCGAGTAGGTTAGGTCAAGGCACCCAGGAACATTTATCCTTGTATTCTGGATAAATCCGCAGACGTTCCGTTTTCCTTCTTAATCTATTGCAGTGTTTATAACGACTGATAACATCAGTTCTATATTGATTTCTAGTTATTTTTTGTGTCCTTGACATGACCATTCGTGTCAGGTGTGATAATAATTTACCCATAGTTCTAACACCTTGAACAAAGATGGGATATGTGTCCACAATGTCTATACTGCCAATCTCAAGATAGGGGGTGTGACCACATTGTCTATACTGCCAGTCTCAAGATAGGGGGTGTGTCCACAATGTCTATACTGTCAGTCTCAAGATAGGGGGTGTGTCCACAATATCTATACTGCCAGTCTCAAGATAGGGAGTGTTTCCACAATGTCTATACTGCCAGTCTCAAGATAGGGGGTGTGTCCACATTGTCTCTACTGCCAGTCCCAAGATAGGGGGTGTGTTCACAATGTCTATACTTCCAGTCTCAAGATAGGGAGTGTGTGCACAATGTCTATACTGCCAGTCTCAAGATAGGGGATGTGTCCAAAATGTATATACTGCCAGTCTCAAGATAGGAGGTGTGTCCACAATGTCTCTCCTGCCAGTCTCAAGATAGGGGGTGTGTCCACATTGTCTCTCCTGCCAGTCTCAAATTAGGAAGTGTGTCCACAATATCTCTACTGCCAGTCTCAAGATAGGCGATGTGTCCACATTGTCTATACTGCCAGTCTCAAGATAGGGGGTGTGGTGTGTCCACAATGTCTATACTGCTCATCTCAAGATAGGGGGTGTGTCCACAATGTCTATACTGCCAGTCTCAATATAGGGGGTGTGTCAACAATGTATATACTGCCAGTCTCAAGATAGGGCGTGTGGCGTCCACAATGTCTATACTGCCAGTTTCAAGATAGGGGGTGTGTCCACAATGTCTCTCCTGCCAGTCTCAAGATAGGGGGTGTGTCCGCAATGTCTATACTGCCAGTCTCAAGATAGGGCGTGTGTCCGCAATGTCCATACTGCCAGTCTCAAGATAGGGAGTGTGTCCACAATGACCATACTGCCAGTCTCAAGATGGGGCGTGTAGTGGTGGATCTACTCAGCCTCCCTGGCAGGACGTTGATTCTGATCCACATTATGTGAAACCAATAAAGTCACTGGCGTGAGCTGTCGCTGTTGTATATTCCAAATTTCAGGCACTAGAGTTCCAAGCCACTAAACTACAGAAGTCATCATCTATGCTGGCTGTCCTACAAATATGCTACCGCCCTGGAGACACAAATTAGGGGGGAAACTGTTCTGACATTATTTCAAATTCTTTGAAAAGCACTATTGCAGAACTATTTCAAGCCAAGATAATGATCCATGGTTTCATTTCAAACGCCAAAGTTATGTGAGCAGGCAGATTCTGGTCTATCTCATTTCACATAAAAGTCAAATCTGAAATAAGTTTGGCGTACGAAGATAAACATGATATTTTATCAAATTATTTTCCCTGGCTGTGGAAGAAAATATTGTAAGTAAGATCTTTTGAAATCTGAATTAGATTATGAATAACGCAGCCCAACAAAAGAAATTCTTGGTGACTTGGTGTTTAGGCGAGTTTCTGGGGTTATTTGCCACGCTGTTTCAGAAAATTGCACTGGATAGACCACATCAGCTCTAGTTTCTTAGATATGGTTCAATTTATAAAAATTTTAGTCCACTCTTCTGTAGAATTGTTATGTCATAACAAGCTGTCTTATTTGAATGCGAAATTTATGTATTTAATTTACCCACATCTTGTGTGTACAATGACCTTTGTTTCACGATATATTCGTCTACTTCCTTTCTTGTAATGCACACTGGCATAAAAATGTATAGCTCAAATGACAAAATTGCTTTAGTTCTGCTTTGGTATATAATTATGTGTAAAAAATTAAAATGGTAAACGTGTTTTTGTAGACTACATACATTTGAATTTCAAAGGTTTCTCAGCCTGATCTCTTTAAAACAGTTGCGCCGTATAACAGTTATGATCGTATAGGAGGTATGTGTATATTTCTACTCACAGCATTGCATTTGTCACAAATCGAACACCGTTAGAGGTTACTGCTACTTCAAGACGAAGTTCCTTGCATCATCTCAACATATTTTGCTAATATTTGTGAGGAGTACACACAGAAACTAAGTAGGAAACCTATTTATGAGTTTGTAAAAGAGCATATGTAGGTTATTTTGGTGTCAAGCTTGGAGATCAAGATAAGCCATGGGCTCCTCATATGGTATGCAAAACGTGTACTGAGCATTTACGCCAGTGGACAAACAGAAAGAGAAGCTGCCTGAAACGTGGAGTACCACTGATGTGGAGGGAACCGAAAAACCACTTCGAAGACTGTTATTTTTTTATCGTTAGGCATCAGTCGAAATAATCTAAATTTAGCCAGAAGACCCATTCCACACTCGGATCTTGTGCCCGTTCCACCTTTCTTTGAAATATCACAGCTCTCAGAGGACGGGTCTTGCATGTCTGATATGGCACAAGCTAAAGAAAGTGGGTGGGGGCAGTGACGGTGAATTCCAAACAACTTTACATAGTCATCATTTTGATTACATGGTGAACTGAGTGATCTGATCAGGGACTTACATTTTTTCAACGAGTCTTCTGAATTGCTTGCCTCCAGACTAAAGGAAAAGAATGCACTTCAGCTTGGAATGAAAATTACATTTTACTGAAGGAGAGAAAAAGATTTGCTGCCATCTTTACCGAAGACAACTTAGTATTCTGTAATGACATCGGAAAAAGTGTGAAGAAAATTGGTCTTTCAGAATATAACCCAAGTGGGTGGCGCATTTTCATTGACAAGTCAAAACGTAGTTTGAAATGTGTTCTTTTAAACAAAGGCAACAGATATGGTTCTATTCCAAACGGTCATTCCGCCAGGATGAAAGAAGAGTACAAGGCCATCTCTTTAGTCTCGGAAAAGATTAATTACCAAGAACGTCAATGGGTGATTTGAAGATGGTTAGTTTTCTTCTTGATCAGAACAGTGGCTACACAAAGTATCCTTGCTTTTTATGCCTTTTGGATAGTAGAGGCAAATGTGAGCATTGGGCAAGAAAAGACTGGCCTCCGAGCATTATATGATAGCTGGGGGACAACATGTAATCAATGAACCTTTGGTAGCACGCGATACAATCATACTGCCACTACTACGTATAAAGCTAGGTCTGATGAAATAATTTGTAAAGCTTTTAATAAAGATTCAGTTCGTGAGGAGTATGAGTTACTTGGACTTTCCATGGAAAAACTGAAGGCAGGAATTTTTGATAGTCCACAGATCAGACACCTTATATATGACCCACATTTCATAGCACCAATAAGTGAAATTGAATCATGTGCCTGGTCTTCATCTGTTCTTCTTGTGAAAAGCTTTCTTGACACAAGACGGCAGAAAACTACATACAATTAGTAGAGGATATGCTCTTTCATTTCATCAGACTTGGCTGTATCATGAGTGTTAAAATCCATTATCTGCATAGTCACTGAGATCGTTTCCCAGAGAACCTTGGTGACTTGAGCGAAGAGCAAGGTAAAAGATTTCACCAAGACATAAAAAGAATGGAAGCCAGGTACTAATGCAGATGGGACGCAAAATGATGGCAGACTTGTTGGAATCTTATGCAGGATTGTTCTGGCAGATCCCACTCTCAGAAGTCTTACAAAAGAAGCTTCTTGTGTCGAATGAGTGGAAAGTTTGTATCATACACTTTTGCTTTTCGTATAAAATAAGTAGATTTTCATGTAGTACACTTTTATTTTAATTCAGGCGTGAAACAAGGATGTATACTGTCTCCTTTGCGTTTTGGAATTACAATAGACTTCATAAAGAAAAAATGCTGCATAGGTAATACAGGTATTGACTGGGTACATGTGACCCAACTAGAAGATCTTGATTTTGCTGATGACATAACTCTTATCAGTAACAATGTGAATTACATGCAAGAAAAAACAGATATCCTGGCTAGCAAAATAGGGCTTGAAATTAACAAGGACAAAGCAAAAATAATGAAAATTCCCATTAATCAGAATGGAAATATACACGTAGAAGGAACAGATATGAAGACGTTAATCAATTTGCATACCTTGGCAGCTACATAGACCAGGATGGTGACACCAGAAAAGAAGTTAGAATTAGAATTGCAAAAGCAACATCGATTTTAAAGAATCTTGAGAACATATGGCATTCAAAAGTTATAAGCACAAAAACCAAGTTAAGACTATTCAATTCAAGTGTAATATCCACCCTCATTTATAAACAGACAAGAAATTAGACTCTTTTGAAAACAAATGCCTAAGGAAAATACTCGGCATCAAGTGGAACGAATTCAAGAACAATGCAGAGATAAGACAGATGACTGAACAACAACCAATCTCATGGGTAATCAGGAAAAGGACATGGACATATATTGGTCACGTGATGAGAAGAAACAGTCAGAGAATCCCACAACAAGCTATAAAGTGGAACACAACAGGCCGAAGAAAAAGAGGCAGACAGCGTGGAACTTTGAAGAGGACATTGTTAAGAGAGGCCAAATTAATAGGTATAAAATCCCTTGATGAGGTTGAAAGACTCGCCGAAGACAGGAAAAATTGGCGAACTACCTTGCGAGCTCTATGTGACGTTTAATGGCACGGGAAGGATATAAGATATAAGATAAGACAGTTTTATTTTAATTTTAAATATTTCTTTCATGTTTAAAAGACATTAATTTAAACACTACACTAAAATATCCTGATTTGTTATTGACGAATAGAGTGAAGAGTGGTATATGGCATATACTATTTATCTCAAAAACTGGAACTGATAGGGGAAAACTTGAGCCATTTTTGGAATCAGCGGGTCAAACAACCAGAAAGAGGTCTAACATTTGAGGCACCAAAATGTGTGCTGGCCAGTGTAACAATTTGGTCATTTTATTGCAGAGAATGTTCTTCGGATTTCAATTACAAATATTTCAACGAAAATTTTCTGTTCAATTATTCCTTTAGGGGTGCATGCACTCCTGACTGTGTAATGTAAGATTTTTGAGAAGTGGGAAAATAAACTGACTCTCCAAATTCCATTACATAAAACACTGCATGTATAAAAGACAAGCGTAATATAATATTCCAGTATAATTCCATCTTCACTCTCCACTTTTATATAACAGCCATTATGAAAAAAAAAAAACAGCAGACTGAAGTTACTAGGGCATTTAGAGAAAACGTAGGAAGATGGACAAATAAAGATGATCTATACAGAAGAATGTTTACCAAGAGGTAGACCCAGACAACAGTGGCCAGACAACCTAGAGGAAGATATACTCGCTCTTGGAATCGACAGTTGGCAAAGGAAAGACACAGAGCAGACAGACATATGTCTTGTCTGCAGCAGTGAACCTCAATTTTCTCGAAAATCTGGATTCAGCAGCTGCTCCAATAATAATAATAATAATAATTCCATCTGATGTCATGTAAATCGGTCGAGGACAAAAAAAAGAATTTGCACAGTGCAAATATAAACGCTAACTGGTTTTGTTCGGTTTGAAGATTACTGCCATCCAATCATATAAGTTTGTTTTGTTTTTTTTTTTTGGGGGGGGGGGGGGGGGTTCAAATCCGCTTCTGTAATTGGAGATTGCTTCTTTCATGATTCACATTTTCCTAGATGGAAATCTATTCAGAAAACTGAACGTCCAAACCATCAAATATTGCTGACATTATAAACAGTTCTGTCCCAAACTGTAGTTACAAATAGCTTTGTTTTCATTGCTACGTATGATTGCATACATAAGAAATTTTAGTAGATGATATTTTTTCAAACTGACTGGAACGACTTTTTGTAAGTCAGTTTGGAACACAAATGGTTAAATCTCAGGTGCAGTTGCTCTTAAACATAGACATTTCACAGAAAACAGTAAATGAACTCTCTGTTTCAGTGTTCCTGACTTCAAGTGTTAAACTTATTACGAGTATATAGCAATCAGGCTGAAGTGCAACTTATGATGCATGACCAGTATCAGGTACAATTCTTGTCCTAATGTTTTGTTTCTATTCATTTTCAATGTTAGACAGTGGTTGAAGAAATGGACACTTATTCGATCCAGAGAACCAGAGCTGTCCTAGTTATCTTCCATCCTCCAAGGTCCCTGGAAAGTTTCTGATGAAAGTTTACGTGTCGTGTAGATAGACTACTTACCTGCGCCCATCATGACAGAGTCTTTTGTATAATCTTTTTTTCGAAAATCTGTGAATAAAGAAAGGAACCATACCCTAGTCCGCATCCAACTCCGTGTATCTGTTTCAAGATCTCGCCACGGCATCAGCAACATTAACTCAGGTTGATAGTTACACACAAATCTTAAATTAGGATCATAAATCAACCAACTATTTTTTAAATCTCAGAGTTTGTTTTATTTCACATGACCTTGTACATTTTCTCGATGCTCCGCCATCATCGTTATGTGCCACCTGTACATTGGATACATCATCATCATCATCATCATCATCGTTGTGTGCCACCTGTACATTGGATACAACATCATCATCATCGTTGTGTGCTACCTGTACATTGGATACATCATCATCATCATCATTGTTGTGTGCCACCTGTACATTGGATACACCATTACCATCATCATCTTCGTCATCATCGTAATTAAGATGTTTTATATTTTTAAAGTAAGAATTACAAAGAGTAGTTTGAACCTTGTTAGCGAATGGTGACCAGCAGAGAAAACAGTGACCCATGCCCTTTGCAGGTAGGCAAGAATCGAGTACCGATAAAGGGACCAGCAGAGCAAAGAATATTGGAGGTGACACTGGATAGTTTCTTAGACTGGACGTATAGAATCTGAGATGAGTTAGCTTGTAATATGAAACGGGAAGTAACAGTCGTAAATCCGAAGAGTTTTAGAACACACAAGATATGGGTGGGGGCGGTAATTAAGAACAATTGTTAGGGAGACTATTCTCAAGGACAGTTGTTAGGAAAAGGTTGGTCAAGGACAGCTGATAGGTAGACTTTATTCAAGGACAGTTGTTAGGAAAACTTTGCTAAAGGACAGCTATTGGGTAGACTTTTGTCAAGGACAGTTGTTAGGAAGACAGTGAACGAGTTGTTAGGAAGGCAGCCGTTAGAAAAACCTTGAGCAGATCAAACGCCGACAAGACAGCGAATGGCGTCCAAGTATAAACAGTCAAGAATCAGAGTCAGAACTGTATTTTAAACATACACAATAAGTATATGTGGAAACGAATAGAGGGAACTCGGTAGTACGAAATTTGTGAACATGAATATGTTAATTTCAGTAGACGAAGAAGCCATCATCTAGATCAATTTAAGAGAAGCTATATGGGGATGTACGTCAACTCCAGCTGACCACCGATTACTTTAGAAGTATGTAAGTCGACAAATGAGAATGATCGAAGAAGAAGAAGAAGAAGAAGGACTAGAGGAAGAAGAAGAAGAAAAAGAAGAAGCAGTAGAGGAAGAAGCAGTAGAGGAAGAAAAACAACAACAACAAAAAAACGAAAAAGAAGTGAGAACAAGAAAACGAGAAGAAAAGAAAGAAAGAGAAAGGAAGAAGTAGACGCGAAGAACAAATAAAAGTGCTTTATAGTTCGTGATTTTGTTTCAAGAATTCCTTCTGGACGTAACTTATCACCAAGAGTTTTGTTAGCGATATCAGTAGTGGGAGTCATGCTACACGTACAGAGTTAAAAGTTGATATGTAACAAATAAAGTATAAATCATTCATTCATTCTTTTGCATATCCCATGTGGAACTTTGCCTCAGTAACAGCACTCCTGTAGGCCTCTCGGTTGTGAGCAAGATGGCCTGCTGCTGATGCATCCATTTGCAGATCATCAACGATGTCTTGCAGCCAAAGTATAAAACAAATAGTAAAATAACGTAACAAAGTATATAACGTCAAACAGAAGTCATTATCTGCTATGGAAGTCGCGTTTTGTTCAGTATCTCATAGAAACTTGCCTTGTTATTTTCTCTATGCAGATTATTTAAACTAGGAGGTCAACACTAATCCTTGACATAATCCTCTCCTTGTGCAAAATTCATGCAGACTGAAGCACTACTGTCATCGCTCATATATAGGGTGCTGGAGAGTTTATGAACAAAGAAATACTAAATCCTACTGAATTAAGACAGAGTATATGAAGACATAAAGAGACTCGGAGCAAAATAAACCAGATTATATAATTGTTTGCGATGTGGCCATTAGGAAAACAGAAACATAAAAGTATCTAGAAACAGCTTTCAACAGCTGAAACATAGTAAGCCAGAAAACTAAAAGTAGAGTACAGATATAGAATAAAATATGCTTTGCCTTGCAACACATGTTAAAATTAAAAATCCTGTCCCAAAATACGAAGATAACTTCTGCACAACTATGATAAGACCAGCCTTCATGAATGGATCAGAAGCGTGAAGTATAACAAATAAAAACACAGCAACTGCAAAATCTTTGACAACAAGATCTTGAGAAGAATCTTTTGGTCTATAAAACGGTACCAACAGAGAGAAATGGAGAGCTAGAAAGAACTATAATAAATATGAAAATCAGGATATTTAAGAGTAATGTTCTAAGTGTACTACTCTATGGAAGTGAATGCTGGAAAATCACCAAAACCATAGAAAACAAGTTGAATTCTTTCCAGACTAAATGTTTACGTAGAATTTAAAAAAATATCTTGGCCAAACACCATAAGAAATAACATCTTATTGGCAGAAATGCAGATGAAACCACTGACAACAATTATTGAGGAAAGACGCTGGCGATGGTTGGGACATGTGCTCCGAATGACTGACAACTCACTACCAAAAATAGCACTAAGATGGACACCACAGGGGAGCAGAAGTAAGGTTAGACCAAAAGAGACATGGAGAAGAACAACAGAAAGGATGTTGAGCAATAGAGGGCTCACCTGGGCAAGAGCAGAAAAAAAGGCGAAAGACAGGCATTTGTGGAAAACCCTTGCGGAAGCCCCATGTGCCCTGGGCACTTAAGGTTCAGAGAGAGAGAGAAAGAACTCTGAACTGAACAGCTTATTTAAATCAAAGTGGAATATAAATGTCTTGAAACTGAACAGACTACGCTGGTTGGGTCAGGTAGAATAATGGAAGAGAACAGACGTACGAAAATTATATATGTACAGGAGATGAGGGAAACAAGACCAAGGGGTAGACCAAGAAGAAAAGACAATACAGAAGAGGATATAAAAGAAACCGGTGTCACTAACTGAAGAGAGAAGATCAGGAATAGGGAGAAATGGAGGCGAACTATATCTGCAGAAATGGGCCTTAATGGATCGGATAACTGAGGAAGAAAGAAAAAGAATCCCAAACTAAATGAGAATTAACAAGACACGAAGGGGGAGGGGAACTGAAATATTCTGAGCATTTCAAGAGCTATAATAATGAAAACCATACCTGAGTGGAAAGAAAAAAAGTGCAGAAAATGATGCAGATTTATGGACAACATAATCCAGTGGATATTCTCTGGTGCGCCATGAAAGCAAGGTAAACAGCAAAATGTAGATCCTTTACATGCAATCTTCTATACCGAGATGGTATACAACGAAGTTTCCTTCATACATCCAAAAAAAATATGATCGTGTTACTAAATGTAAACTTGCGTGTTTGTAATATACATTTCCAATGATAGCGAAGCTGTAGGTAATGAAAAATAAAATGTCAGCAATCTAGTTCAGATATTTGTTGGAAAAATATTTGAATACTAGAGGTTTTGAACAGAACCATTTCAAAATCAGACTTTAAAAGTTTGGAAGGACTCAAAAAATTCTAAAATGAAATGAGCAAGGCCAACAACCGTAGCCAAAGATCCAAGAAGGGAGAGCATGTTTTAAAGAGTTTCAAAATTATGCCCGTCTGTTTTAAGGTAAAATCGATTTAGTGCAAGACAAAGCTTTTAGACCATGAGGTTAAGCTGGTCCGCGCTGGATTCAGGAACTACAGCGATATCGAAGAACAGTTGTAGTTTTAGAACATTTAGAGTGAGACAAATTAAAAAACTGTTATCGATAATTGCTACCAGGCAGTACAAGAAAGATTTATAACACTGTCAGGGTTCTACACACATATTCTGCCTACCAGTCTGTCTGTCTGTCAAGTCTTCTTTCCTCTCTGTCTGATTTCTTGTCTGTTTGCCTGTTGTCTGTTGAACCTACCTAGTGTCTTTCTGGTGTCTTTCTTTTCGTGTATATTTGTTCATATTTCTCTTTCACTTTCGTCTACCAGCTCCTGCGTACCCTCTTACTAAAACCATAAGCGTCTTACTTCTTTGATTGATTTGTGGCTGAAAACACTTTGAATGAAAAACAAATTAAAAGAAATGTTTTAAAGTCATAAACGCTGACAACATACTACCAGATGTATATACGGTGAAGTGAATTTAATAAGAACAAGACATCCCTATACAACCTCGACTTGGACACCTCAAGCGAACAGAAAGAGGAGCAGGCCATCTGGTGACATGGAGACGGACAATACAGGAAGAACTAAGGAGAGCAGGGAAGACATGGTTTCAGGTATGCCGGCTTGTTCAGGACAGGACTTTGTTGATGCCTTATGCTCCAGAGGACTGATGATAATGATGATGATGATGATGATAACTTTTATACTGCTTTGATAATATATCAATTAAGATTTTTAAAAGCGATTTTGTTGTATTGTGGTGTTCATAGCTCCAATCATTGTCAGTAGATAACCGTAGAGCACACTAAGACTCCCCATATTTGAAATAGAATAAAAATGTAAAAACAACATTAATGAAGAAATGATGAACTGATACTGCCATGATCACTGATCATTTAAAGTGGTGATAATTTAAGATATTAACTTTATTTTAAACTTTTGCCTTATATACAATAACAAGAAGAGAAGAAACAAAAAAACGGGGTCCCCAGGAACGGTCAAAAGCTCGAGACCCAAGAGTGCAACTCTAATCTCTTTCTCTCTTCCCTTCTCTTTTTCTGTCCCTCCGCCTGAGTTTGTCTCCTCATTTCCATACAGTAGTAAGAGTAAAAGTAAGAGTAGTAAGAGTAGAAGTAGGAGTAGTAAGAGTAGTAGTAAGAGTAGTAGCCGGAGTAGTAAGAGTAGTAACAGGAGTAGTAAGAGTAGAAGTAAAAGTAGTAAGAGTAGACGTAGGAGTAGTAAGTGTAGATGTAGGAGTAGTAAGAGTAGTAGTAAGAGTAGTAGTAAGAGTAGTAACAGGAGTAGTAAGAGTAGAAGTAAAAGTAGTAAGAGTAGACGTAGGAGTAGTAAGTGTAGACGTAGGAGTAGTAAGAGTAGTAGCAGGAGTAGTAATAGTAGTATCAGGAGTAGTAAGAGTAGTGATAATAGCATCAGCAGCAGCATATTCGTAGCAGTAGCAGCAGCTACATATATAGTACCAGCATTAACATTATTAATAGATCCTGAAGTTGTAGTTTAAGCAGCAGTATTACAGCCAGAAGCAGTAGCAGTAATAGTAACAGCTGTAGTAGTAGTTGTAGTAACAGCAGCAGCAGTAGCAGATGTAGTAGCAGTAGTAGTAGTAGCAGTAGTAGTAGTAGTAGTAGTAGTAGTAGTAATAGTAGTTGCTGTTACTGTTGTTGTTATAGCAGTTAGTAGTAAAAAGATACTGCTGTTGGAATAAGCTGCTGGTGGCGTTTCTGTAATTTTTGTAAGTCTTACAGGCATTTCATTGAAACTTCTTAACCTCAGTATTTCTCCTTTACATTCGCAGAAGTCAATACTGATATGAATATTAGGAGAAGTGTCTGGTTTTTTTTAACCAGTTTTTTAAAAACTTTTAAATAAGTGATTGATTCACCAGACTTTGGCATGCAGTCCAGCACAGAACTGTCGGTGGTTTTTTTTTCAGAAATGGGGGACAATCCATGGCGTCTAACCTTCGTCTTAAATAGGAAGAGTGGGAGCGACACAATACTTATAGGACTTTATTTTCCCGATGAGACGAAGAACTGGGTTCAGACTTAGGAAACGTTTCTTCTGGGTTTGAGAGAAATCTGATGATTAATCCACGGGCTGATATGTCGACTTTCCATGTAGATAATAAATCTGTATTACCTTCTAAATATAGATTTGTTGGTTTTACTTTCTTTAGTCTAAGAGCACTCCAGAACGCTAAGATTATTGTCAGTGGTATTTTATTTGTGGTGGTTATAGTGGGAATAGGCGGTCTGGTTGGTTGAGTGGTTGGTCGCCCGGTCTACTAATCCGGTGGTACCTGGTTCAAGTCCCAGCAGCGGGGATCTTTTCTGGTACCACCCACACTAAAAAGGCCCGGGGGTCCATGCAGCCTCTAGAAATGGGTACCAGAGAAATCGGGGAAGGTAAATGTGGCCAGGCGTGATACTGACCACGTGATACTTTTATGTACCGAAGGTCTTGGGAATACGGGCTTAATACCATATCCCTAAAATGACTTAACTGCATGAAAACGGAAACTTTGCCTTTACAGTGGGAATAGTACTAATCCATTAACTGAAAAATCCAACCAGTTATCTATATTAAGGCTAACTGAAAAATGCATCTCATTTCCAGCTGTAACAGTAGCGAAAAACTGAAAATGATTTCGGCTGTTATCGCCAGGTTAAAGATGAAATATATTTCTCATAAATTTCGCCCAAGTTAGAAACAAAGAGATTTGCCTACAATAAATTGACATGGCAGCCTGTGTACGATTTTGGCCTCTAAAACTGTACACAGAGCACTCTAGACGTGAGAGAAAGGCAAGAAAAAACTTGTAAGAGAATGACCGTATTTCTAGCCACGGACTTGAACACAACATCCTTGCTACGAAAGGACAACTAAGCTGCAGATGCGGCCATTTCGCATCACTATTTGACAGAGTACGGCTACACCGTTATAATGGTCCTCGGGTTTCGAATCAGCCATTTTCTTATTACTTTTCTTTCTGCCACATATGAAGTCCTTTTCTTCTGCTATCTGACGATAAGCATCAAAAACTGTGCTCCATCGATGTCATTTTCCATAATACTACAACCCGAAGCATGCGACTAAATTGCAACAGCAACACCAAGTTTAAAAGTTGCAATATATATATATTCAAATTACCCTTACTTGATTGATGCAACAGACTGTGCATACCTTCACTGAGAGAAACAACTAATTTCGCAGACTAATGTGTCGTTTACCACATGTTGCTAACCATTTGTTCCCTCTCAGATGTTTGGGATAATATTCACATCAATGGCGTATTGTTGCCATTCAAATCAGAAATGTTAGCACGTTCGTTATAAAGTCTGAGTTTTGGTTGAGGTCATCTTGACACTGTGATTTTACAGGTTGAGCAGAAGTAAATATTGTGAGACCAGAGTCAGAGACAGTACAAACACGGCATCGACGCAGACTTCAGGAGTCCGATTATACGACTTCGATTCCAGTCAAAGTGCCCTAGACTGCACTCAACCACACCAACTTCATGACTGACTCAACCACTCCGACTTTATGACTCTGATTTCATGACAGGCTCCACCACTCCGACTTTATGACTATGACTTCATGACTGACTCCACCACTCCGACTTTATGACTCTGACTTCATGACTGACTCCACCACTCCGACTTTATGACTCTAACTCCACCACTCCGACTTTATGACTCTAACTCCACCACTCTTACTTCATGACTCTGACTCCACCACCTCAATTACTACTACACAGCAGTAGTAGTGATAGCAGTAGCAGCAGCAGCAGCAGTAGTAGTAGTAGTAGTAGTAGTAGTAGTAGCAGTAGTAGTAGTAGTAGTAGCAGCAGCAGCAGTAGTAGTAGTAGTAGTAGTAGTAGTAGTAGTAGTAGTAGTAGTAAGAAGAAGAAGAGCAGCAGTAACAGCAGAACCTTTATCATCGTTCATACATAAAATTCTCTACTATAGAGAGCGGAACAACAACTTTAGATCATCAGATAAAAGATAACTCAAAAGTTACAACTGACTGAATCAAATGACATTTTTGCAATGAATAGAAACTTGACTCAGTTCAAAAAAAGAAATTAAATTACTTGAATATAAAGGGGCGAAACACATGATGAATGAATGAATGAATGAATGAATGAATGAATGAATGAATGAATGATCTTTATTTTTAAAGGGTAAAGAATTCTGCACGCAGGCCCGTCTTACATTTAGCATTTAGCTAGCACAAGGAAAAACCCACGCAAGAAAAAAGGTCCAATGAAGAAGCACTCAGTGAGATGTGCTAGAAAAGCACGGTGAGATGTGCTAGAAAAGCACGCGGTGAGATGTACTAGAAAAGCACTCGGTGAGATGTGCTAAAAAAGCACTCGGTGAGATGTGCTAGAAAAGCACTCGGTGAGATGTGCTAGAAAAGCACTCGGTGAGATGTGCTAGACAAGTTGTAACATTATTTCGACTTCTTCTTCTTTGGGCAGTTGCAGGATTAAGCAGTTTTCCGAGGCATTGAGGCTCACTGCTGTAGACAGGGCACATCTCCTATCCTGTCTGGTCTTGATCTTTTCTTGCCACCTGTCGATCCCAAGAGCTGGTATATCTTCTTCTAGGTTGTCTCGCCTTCGTCGTCTACGTCTACCTCTTGGTCCATCTCTTTTCATTACTTTTGTATAGGCCATCTTTGTCTGCCTAATCTCCTCCATTCTCTCTAACTGTCCCAGCAACCTCAGTTCTGTTATTTTTCATATTGTCTGTTATTAGCGGAGAGTTAAACATTGTGATCGATTTCTGTGTTACTTTATATCTTCCATTGTTATTCTATAGGGTCTTACCATAAACTCTTCTCGGGATTCTGTTATCCAGTGTTTGCATTTGGGTTTCATCTTGTTGTAATATTTTATTACCGCCAACTTTAATTGATATTAAACTAGTGGTATGAAAGGAGATAACCGGGAAGCGTGATGATAGTATTTTCTTACTGTAACTACTCGTAAACTGGAGATATTTGATCCTGAGCTAGAACTGATAAGATGCAGAAAGGAGTAAACGTTGCGTAAAGCACAGTAACTGGTTCTATAAGCATCGGTGGTGCTGTAACTAATTTGCACGCGCCTTTAACAATTAGAGTGCACAAACATCTTTACATTTATTCTTTTTTTTCCCAATGATCATTTATTAAGCTATTCCAAAGGTTTTCAAATGATGAGAAGAAATGATCAGAAAATCCCAAAATAAGCTGTCAAGTGGAGCACAACAGGCCGACGAAAATGAGACAGACCACGTGAAACTCTAAAGAGGGCATTGTTAAGAGAGGTCAAGTTAATGGGCATAAAATCCCTTGATGAGGTTGAAATGCTCCCCGAAGACAGGACAAACTGGCGAACTACCTTGCGAGCCCTGTGTGACGTCTAACGGCACGGGAAGGATATAAGAAGAAGAAAGGTTTTCAAAAGTTTGAACACGGAATCAAACTAATTAAATACATTTATCGGAATCTGTCTTTGACATAAAGTCTTTTGATATATGCTGTCCAAGTCATGCGGGAGTACATGGAAATGAAATGGCAGATATACTTGCTGGGCAGGCTAAAATAAAAGGCAGGCTGAGAAAGGACAGGAGTGACACTGCTAAACTTGTACTGGACAGACGTGCGGGAATGGAAGGACAATGTTGTTAGTTGTAAGGAGACTGCTGGAACTGAGACAAATTAAAGGCGCTGGCAAAGAAATCCGAATCGGGTAGCAGATTGCGCCTTGTAAACAACCAACACTTCTCGGGAACTGTTAGCAAACAAAGTCTTGGGTGGATGCTGCGTCATGCGCCGGAGAATGTATGAGTCAGTCCTGAATGCAATGGCGCTGGAGTCTGAATGTTTAATTATGAACATTGAACCTTATCTTTGATATGATTCACGTTTATCTGAAACTAAATCTACTTCTGTGATAGTATTTTATTCTGTTTACGTAGTCTTTTTCTTGGTCTGTGCTTAATGCAACTATTTTTTTTTTCATTTTAAATGGAAGATCAAAGAGTTTCTAAGCAAACTTTTGCCAACAGACATTTGTTTGTCAAACGAGCTGTTGGAGGCTCACGAATGAAAATCAGATGTAAACAAGATATGTAAGCGCTGGAGAAAGTGTTCAACAAATCTGTACTTCCAGCTGTCACTAGCGGAAATGCTTTCTGAGTCTTTAGATCAGATGCCGCTAAAAAGGACCTTCTTAAAAAGGAGAAGACACAAAAGTTCTTATTACGAGTACATTAGAATATTCTCTCGTGAGTTGTTAGCCTGTCTTTGTGAGAGAGCTTGTATGTCCCCATGACCTAAAGAGGTATGGGACCAGCTGCTTCTGGCAGGGTCACCCAAGCCAGGCAGGGCTGAGGGTAGAGGCCAGAGAAGCGCGACTCAGATTCTGCTATCTTGCAGGATGTCTGGAGACACCCATAGCACGTGAACTCAGATTCTGTTGTCTTGCAGAATGGCTGGAGACACATATAGCATGCGAATTCAGATTCTGCTATCTTGCAGGATGGCTGAAGACACCCAAAGCACGTGAACTCAGATTCTGCTATCTTGCAGGATGGCTGGAGACACACAAAGCTTGAGGAAAAAACCCGAAAGAAATTCCCGCTGAAGGCGGATGTTACTCGGCCCAGGATGCTACGGGACGCAGATAAGCGAAAACTACAGTACAACGCAACTCATATGACGCCATATTAGAATACCAAGACAACATAACAGCAAGGCATGTATTTCGAGACCGAATCACATCTTCGCGGGAAAGGTTATCGTATTGTTAATATTTTATACACACGCAGCTTCTGTATAGTTAGTAACAATCATCTTCATGAACTCTAGATAAAACCATCATTCCCCGACCTCAGAATTTGTCAGTGTTGGGAGACTGGTGGCACTAGTTACATGTTGCTTTACAGTTTTTCCGTCCATCATAAACATATACTTGGCGCCCAACATTACAAACAATGTTCGGATAAAGGTTAAAGATATGCAACCATATAATACTCACCGTTTCCTGGGTCCTTTTCCAGTATTATAGCAATGCAAAACATACATACCGAAGCATGTCGGTAGCCAACCTATATTTAACAGCTCACACCTGGCGAATTACCGTGTATCAAAATGGAGAAGCTGTGTGGTATAACCTCACTCACCTTCCACTCTGTGATCATGTAGTGCTGGTGTGGTGGTGGTAGTAGAGGGTTGTGATTATTTACATATCAGAAGTGATACCCTTATTATTTTCAGTGCTGGTAGGTGATATCACGTCTAATGTAAAATAAAACGCCGAAGAAATGGATCACCTGTTCAGGTAAATGAACAAACATATGGTAAACAGGATAAAGCTGGTGTAGTTGGACTACTTGTAGCTTAGTACAGCTTTAACTAGTTGCAGTAGTAGGAATTGTAGTAGTAACTTTAGTAGTAGTAGCAGTAGTAGTACTAGTAGTAGTATGTATGGCAGCATTAGTACTAGAAGCAGTATTTATAATTATAGTAGTTTAGTAGCTGTAGTAATAGTAGTACTAGTAGTTGTTACTGTTGTTGTAGTACAAGAAGTAGTAGTAGTAGTAGTAGTAGTATTAGTATTTCTTATCTTATATCTTATATCCTTCCCGTGCCGTTAGACGTCACATAGGGCTCGCAAAGTAGTTCGCCAATTTTTCCTGTCTTCGGCGAGTCTTTCAACCTCAACAAAGGATTTTATGCCTGTTAACTTGGCCTCTCTTAATAATGTCCTCTTCAGAGTTTCACGCGGTCTGCCCCTTTTTCTTCGGCCTGTTGTGTTCCACTTGATAGCTTGTTTTGGGATTCTCTGATCATTTCTTCTCATCAAGTGACCAACATATGTCCATCTCCTTTTCCTGATCACCCGTGAGACTGGTTGTTGTTCAGTCATCTGTCTTATCTCTGCATTGTTCTTGAATTCATTCCACTTGATGCCGAGTATTTTCCTTAGGCATTTGTTTTCAAAAGAGTCTAATTTCTTTTCTATTTCTTTAGTTGTTTTCCAGCTTTCGCATGCATAAATGAGGGTGGATATTACATTTGAATTGAATAGTAGTAGTAGTAGTAGTATTTATGGTAGCTGTAATTGTAGCTGAGACAGAATTAGCAGTAGCAACAGGTGGAGTAGTAACACAATGGTAGTGCCGTAATGGTAGTTTCTTGCTATTGTTACGGTAGCAATAGTCGAAAGAGTTTTATGAATAGATGAAAGAAAAAAATAATAAGTCGTTAGAAATATTGCCAAGAGTCAATTAGTAATAGCAGTAGTAAGAATAGTGTGCTTCTCCTATTGACAATATCTCTAATAGAAATTGTACCAGTAGTAGTCGTGGTAATCGTAGTAGATTATAGTAGTAGTAATAGTAGTAGTAGTAGTAGTAATAGTAGCAGTAGTGATAGTAGTAATAGCAGTAAAAGTAGTAGTAGGAGCAGCAGTAACAACAGTAATAGTGGTAGCAGCAGAAATAGTAGTATCAGAAGTCGTAGAAGCAGAAATAGTAGTATCAGTAGCCGTAGAAGCAGAAATAGTAGTATCAGTACCCGTAAAAGCAGAAATAGTAGTATCAGTACCCGTAGAAGCAGAAGTATTACTATCAGTAGCCGCAGAAGCATAAATAGTAGTATCAGTAACCGTAGAAGCAGAAATAGTAGTTTAGTAGCCTTAGAAGCAGAAATAGTAGTTTAGTAGCCTTAGAAGCAGAAATAGTAGTTTAGTAGCCTTAGAAGCAGAAATAGTAGTAATAATAATAGTTGTACCATCGATAGTAGTAAAAGTAGGAAGGGCAGCAGAACTAGGAGTATTAGTAGTAGTTTTAGTATTAATAATAGTTTCAGTATTAGTAGTAGTTTTAGTACTAGTAGTAGTTTTAGTATTAGTAGTATTTTTATTATTAGTAGTATAACCGTAGTAGAGCAGTAGTAGCAATCGCAGTAGTGGCAGCAACAGCAGTAGTAGTAGCAACAGCAGTAATAGCAGGAGAAGTATTAAAGATCATTGATTGTTATTAAGAGGCAGGCCAAATAATCATCTACCCAAAGCCACTGTTCAGACTTAATTTACCTTAGAATGTAGTTTCTGACGCTGTTATAAATGCACTATCACTGTTTGATTATTCCAGAAACCTGTATATTCTGGCCTTTAAACTAACTTTGCCCACACTGGCAGCTTAGATTCAAACAATCTGCCCTCTTTGTAACACACGGCTGTTCTACAAACAGCTTTCGTCACAGCCATCGCTGAGAGCTGTGGGCCTCTAAAGTTTGGTTCAGTGTTTAACACAGCTAGATTCAACAAGGCTTGTGTACATAATGAAAATGAATGAGCGAAGCACGGTTGATCAAAATTTCAAGAAAAAGTGGAGAATAAGTATTTCTGACGTGAAAGAAAAAAAAAAAAAAAGAGGAATGACTGTGAATCGAACCCCTGATCATAAGTAGAGTAATTGGATCTAAATTCGACAACCAGACGCGTGCATGAGTTAAAAGCATAATATTAAAACTTCACTGGGGAAAAACAACCGCTCTTTGATATACAAATATCTAGATCAGTTCTATAATGGAAATCTAAGTGATTTCTTCTTCTTTAATATTCCTGCGCGCGAACTTTTCTCCAGCTTTCAGCATCTTCTTTTACTTGACCGGATAAATCTGATAATCGCTTTGCTTTTTTCGATATATCTTGTTACAGTCTTTACGCTTAGAACAAAATCCTTCCAAGTATCTATTGCAAAGATTTCCAGTTTTTTTTCCTTTTCGTTTAATACATCAAAGGCTGAGCTAGAAAAAACGATGCCAGGTAGTTCACATATCTGTAGTTTTAATACTCCATTTTTATCTCTTACTGTCTGGGTTATTTATTTTTCATGTTTATTGGGCACCTTTACTCACTGACAGATCCTTGCTATTGCTCTTAATATATATTTATAGCAGTGAAAGAAATGCTGGAATAAATAAATTATTATGACTGTTAGCAGCAGCAGCAGCAGCAGCAGCAGCAGTAGTAGTAGTAGTAGTAGTAGTAGTAGTAGTAGCAGCAGCAGTAGTAGTAGTAGTAGTAGTAGCAGCAGCAGTAGTAGTAGTAGTAGTAGCAGCAGTAGTAGCAGTAGCAGTAGTAGTAGTAGTAGTAGTAGTAGCAGCAGTAGTAGCAGTAGCAGTAGTAGTAGTAGTAGTAGCAGCAGTAGTAGCAGTAGCAGTAGTAGTAGTAGTAGTAGCATCAGCAGTAGTAGTAGTAGTAGCAGTAGTAGTAGTAGTAGCAGCAGTAGTAGTAGTAGTGATGGTGGTTGCGGCATCGGTAGTAGGATAATAGTAGTGGTTTAACGGTGAAGTTGTAGTTCTAGTTCCGGTGATTGATTCAAACAGTTGTAATTGTAACTAGTTAGAAGTAGTAGTAATGTTGTGTAACTACAATAATAGTAGTAAATAGAAGAAATAAAAGTAGTACATAAAGTACCAAAGTTAACATCATTTGTGGTTGTTGGAGCTGTAGTATAAACAGCAGTACTAGAGCCAAAAGGAGCAGCAGTAGTAGTAGTAGTAGTAGTAGTAGTAGTTGTTGTTGTTGTTGTTGTTGTTGTTATAGGAATTAGTAGTCAAAAGTTATTGTTGTTGAAATAAGCAGCAACAGCATCTTGGAGGGTAATATTTCTAGTTCTTGTACGCGCTTCCTCGGAACCTCTCTGCCTTGTAGCAGTATACGGGAGATAACTGTTGTTTTTAACAGAAAGGGCAATCCAGAAACACTCAGCAAACACGGCTTCAACTAGTGCCCCAAAGTTCTATTCAGTAACATAGTAACACAGTAAACACGTCGGCACATACGATTCTAACCTGGACCTCTCTTTTGCTTTCCCAGACGTCACCACTGATTTTAATATTAGGTGAAGTGTCTGGTAATAGTTTTTTTTTTTCATGGGGGTTTTTCTTCTAGTACCAGCCTCTAAAACTGGTACTAGAAAAATCTGGGAAGGTAAACGCGGCCAGACGTGATACTGACAGCATCATACTTTCATGTGCCGAAGGTCTTTAGAGATACAGGCCTAACATCTTATCCCCCAGTATTGCTTTAACGGCATGGAAGCTGTGATTTTACCTTTACTCTTTTGAATAACTGACCGTCTGTGTAAACGTACTTTCCCTCGAAAACAGCAATGGAAGGGTACAGAAAAGTTGGGTTAGCCTAGGAAATAAACAAACAGTTTAGATCTGAGAGGAAGAAAGAAGCAACAGTCAGGGAATAACCCGGAACAGGCTCTTGGATTAGACTAGGATGAGCAAGAACATGAGAAAACAGGCACTTGCTCATGAAGGACAAGTACTTGCATATCTCCCAGGCTCGTTGGTTGCGCGTTATTTTTCTAAAACTGCCCCTTAAGCATGTGTTCATCAAAAGATAGTAAACATTTCAGTCCCTCCTAAGCTTTCAGTATTTACAGAACATACAGTGAGCACTGAACGTCAGTCGTGGAGTTAAACATGAGCATCACCATGGTCAGTCAATCAGTCCATTTGCAAATCTCGTGCGGAACTTTGCCTCCCTAACAGCTCTCCTGTAGGCCTCTCGGTTGTAAGCAAGATGCCCTGCTGCTGATGCGTCCATTTTCAGATTATCAAAGAAATCTTGCAGCCATCTTCGCCTTGGGCTTCCTCTCTTTCTTTTTTTCCCATTATGTATCCTTTCAAGACTGTCTTCTCATGACGTTTAATGTGTCCAAGATATTTAAGTTTTCCCTGTTTAGTCCTCCCTACTAGCTAACCTTCTTCAATATTAAGTTCCTGTAATATGGATATATTTGTTCTTTTTGTGTCCACCATAAGATGCCATTGTAAAATATACTTTGTTCTTCCTTGGCTTAACACTTATTCATATAATCAAATTATTTCTTCTCATTTTTTTTGCGTACATTAATACATTGGGACAAAAAACTGCACCCCTTCATAAAACAACCCAGGTTCTGACCCTTGTATGTCTAGCTTACTTCCCGTGTATTTTAAATGTAGAAAAAATCAATATTTTGACGTTCAGCACAACTCTAACAGAGACACAAGCAACCACGCGTAACTGCTTGGTGATCATAGGAATATACTGTATAGTATTTAATCAAATGACAGATACAACGTCTACAGGAAACAGCGAAAACTAATACGACACGAAAACGAGAAAACACTTGACAAAAAAGGTTAGACACTTCGAAGTACACGAGAAAGTAACTGTCCTCGTGGAGACTCATGTTTACACGTGCTTCAAATGGCTCCTCTTCAAGAAAAAGCCTCTATAAGTCACCTTGTGCAAATCGCACTACTTTCATTCGTTCATTCATTTGAATGTCCCTTGGGGAACTTTGCCTCCCTAACAGCACTCCTGTAGGCCTCTCGGTTGTGAGCAAGATGGCCTGCTGCTGATGCATCCATTTGCAGATCATCAACGATGTCTTGCAGTCATCTTTGCCTTGGTCTTCCTTTCTTTCTTTTTTCCTATTATGTACCTTTCCAATACTGTCTTCTCTAAGTTATCATAAAGTTTAACGTGTCCAAAATATTTAAGTTTTCTTTGTTTAATCCTTTTTTATTTGCCAGCCTTCTTCGATATTAAGTTCTTGTAGTATGGATAAATTTTTTGTGACCATGATATCTGAAGAACTCTTCTGTATCATTTATATTCAAAGGCATTTATGTGTTTCTCGGCTGTTTTGTTAAGTGTCAAGGTCTCATAGGCTTATGTTGTGAGTGGAAAGATGCATGCCCTTAAAAATATTAATAATATATTCCCTACAAATAGTTCTACATCTACAAACTCATGAGTCATAATCAAATCGCGCAGTTTTCATGAATGGACTTGTCTACATACAAACAAAAAAAGAAGAAATGATACTCAAATGAAATGAGAAATTCACTTCATCAGATCTATGAAATATATCATTAAGCACGAAAAACCTCTGGCATTTCTATGTATGAATCGTGAAAATAGAAAAAAAAAGTATTAATGCACACAAAAATCATTGAGCATTCGCATGTGACATCTGACAACATACATGATTAAATGATTCGAAAAGATTGAGCTCAGCAAAATGACATAAAGAACAAGCTGCACACAATAATGGCAAAAACGACAAAGTTCTCGTACACTAAAACACGACGATGGCAATTCCAGTGAAATAAGATTTCATCGACGTAGCAAATACGACATGAACAAATAATGGTCATTCATGATACACTTAACACGCATATGTAAAGCACTGGAACATTTACATTTCACTGAAAACTTCATCTCCACTACATAAATCACGT
This sequence comes from Achatina immaculata, assembly GCA_009760885.1. Classification (NCBI taxonomy): domain Eukaryota; kingdom Metazoa; phylum Mollusca; class Gastropoda; order Stylommatophora; family Achatinidae; genus Lissachatina; species Lissachatina immaculata. Next base: position 15,244,369 of record CM019696.1, read on the forward strand.
ACAGCAAAGACATACGGTTAAATTCACATAAAAGAAACATCAGACATACGCCACCGTACACAACCTAAGGGAGGTGCAAGTGGAAATCATGGCGGAAGACAATTTACAAACATATCACACTAATATCCATAAGGCAGGTCACGATAACACGCTCCCTCACTTCCCTGGACGTATCTCAAAAGAAGAATGAAGTGATCAACCACATATTACTGACTGGACAATAAACACTAGCCAGTCACATGTCCACACGAGGCGCTACTTTGACCTTTCCAGTCGGTCGCACACCAAAAAAAAACCAAAGTCAGCCACCTTTACACCATGCCGGTAAGTGCTGGCAGTCATGTTTCAACACAGATCTCGTTCCTTGATATTTTTCAACAAGTCATTTTGGTGATTTTTTGGTGACATCGTGTTAGAATGTTAATAATTTTTTTCTCTTGGTCTCCCCCTGCATCTCTTGTCATTTATCTTCCCTGTTCTTCTGCTGCTTAAAGCTCTCCTCTTATCATTATACGTTCAAAGAATTGTGCCCGTCGTTTTCTTATGAATTTAATTAGGTTCATTTCTACCTTTGTTTTTGTTCGACATTCCCTGTTTGTCATCTTACCTGTCCATGACATTCGTAACATTGTTCCTATGAACGACATCTCTGCTGCCGCCAGCGATCTTTCGATCTATGATGATTCACTTCCATAGACTGGGATAGGCAGGTTTCATCATCATCATGTGCCGTGCCGACTGGCGTTGGCTATTATGTTTCTCCAGAGTACGCGATCCTTCATGCAGGCCATCAGCTCAGTTGGTGATCTCCTCTCACACCATCCCGTCAGACTGTCCAGTATCATTTCTCTTGGTCTTCCTCTTGATCTTCTTCCTTCTATTTTTCCTGTTGTTATAATATTTTCAATGCCCCCTCTTCTCACTGCATGTCCTATGAAAGTACATTGTCTCTCTCTTATCTTTTTGACAAGGTTTTTTGTCTCTCCAGCTCTTCTCCTACATTCTTCATTAGTTATTTTTGCTGTCCAGGGGATTCGCAACATTCTTCTAGGCAGGTTTAATGTAGCATTTTAGAACTCTTTTTCTGGTGTTTATTAATAAAGATGCATTGCATAAGATGTTTCTCGGTGTTTGCAAGCTGTTTTACTTGGCATATTCTGTTCACTTTACTAAGATTTAGGCAGAACTGAGGAAAAGTCCGCACCTATTAAACATCGGGTGTTGGGTTTGTAGCACTGAAAGCGGCCGAGGTTTTCAAGTGCTTTCAAAGCTGCTAGAGCGGTTCAGTTTTATTTGTATGAGCAGAAAGGCTGGGTCTAGTAGTTAGTAGTAATGTCAATCAACTCAAAGGCCTTTCGGAACAGAATGTTGAAATTGCAAAACGTCTTCTTGGACAAAAGACCCAGTAGATCATAGAAAGCCTGGGGAAACAGAGCCCAAACTAGGGGTACAGACAAAATAATCAGGAAAATCTGGAACAGCAAAGATGAACAAATGAGAGCTTGGGAAAAGCACAAGGAACTAGCACGTTGATCCTGCTTAACGCTTACACAACATCAGCCCCGAGTGCTTGTAACGAGCCCAATAAATCTTCCCTAGCACAAGCTTATCCCAGGTGTGAGGCAGGCAGGCAGGCAGGCCGCACGGCAATCTTCCCTACCAAAAGACGTAACGAGATCCCCGTTAACTGATTAGAAATAGTATTAAACCGAGCTGTGATAGCGAGTGAAAGTGACGATAAGACGAGATAGTAAGGGAGTCATTACTAGCATCTTACCCTCTCGCTGGATATAATCTTCTCACGCACACGCACGCACCACATGTGGCTCCGTCATTTACAACGCTTTTAACTCCTTCGCCTCCGAGTTAATTTCCGTGCTATAGCACAATAAATTTTGATGAGGAATTTTTCGAGAAATAAATGGAAAGGAAGCCACTCTAAAATTTAAAACAAACAGATTGGGTTAGAAATGTGCTACTTTCCGTTTTATGTAGACTTTCTCTAATTATCGATCTGAGCATTGTTTTTGCACAGATGTGTGACATTTACCACCACTATCAATGAAAGAGTAGAACATCTGCAGATACCGTAACCTGATTGTAGCATGGTTCTAGCACATGGTGTCCATTAAATAATCCTGAAGCAGGGGAGGAAAAAAAGGCACCATCTATTTATCCACATATCCTGGGCCATCCATTTATTCACATATCCTGGGCCATCCATTTATCCACATATCCTTTGCCATTCATTTATCCACACATCCTTTGCCATCCATTTATCCACACATCCTGGGCCATCCATTTATCCACACATCTTGGGCCATCCATTTATCCACATATCCTGGACCATCCATTTATCCACATACCTTGGGCCATCCATTTATCCACACATCCTGGGCCATCCATTTATCCACACATCCTTGGCCATCCATTTATACACATATCCTGGGCCATCCATTTATCCATACATCCAGGGCCTTAGAGTGCCAGGTTCGGCGCTTAGGCAATTACTAATTTATAGTTTTTTTTTCCCTCAAATTTTGTTTCCTCTTAAAAAAGGAAAGAAAAAAGCAGAAACTAGAGCTGGAGGGCCTCCTTAACTGCCGGCCAGCTCCCTACCCAAACCCCCGAAAATCGAACAGTCACACACTCTGATTATCCATCTATCCACTCACAATTTCTATACTTGTATCTCTGATACACAATCGGACAGAAAAACTATTAATTTATCAGAAAGGGTATTAAAACTAATTTTAAAAATATGGAAAAGATTTCACTCTTAAGGCTTGTCATCAGAAGTAGGAAATTACAAAACCTGAAATTCACTGGAACACTCAAAGGAGAGAGAAACAGAGAGAGAGAGAGAGAGAGAGAGAGAAATAGAGAGAGAGAGAGAGAGAGTCAGTCATTTGCATGTCCCTTGCGGAATTTTGCCTCTCTAACAGCTCTAAATTATCAAATTATCATGATGTTTAATATGTCCATAATATTTACGTTTTTTCTGTTTATTTACTAACCAGCCTTCTTCAAACTTAAGTTCTTGTAATATGGATATATTTGTTATTTTTTGTGTCCATGATATTTGAAGAACTCTTCTGTAGCATTTACATTCAAAGGCATTTACGTGTTTCTCAGCTGTTTTGTTAAATGTCCAGGTCACACGGGTATATATTGCGATAGGAGCAATTCATGCCCTTAAACATCATATTTTTGTAGTCCTTTCTGTTCTTCTCCATTCATTTATTCATTTGATTGTCCCTTGCGAACATTTGCCTCTCTAACAGTACTACTGTGGACCTCTCTGTTGTGTGACAGATGGTCTGCTGCTGATGCATCCATTTGCAGATCATCAACGATGTCTTGCAGCCATCTTCGCCTTGGTCTTCCTCTCTTTCTTTTTCCCATTATATACCCTTCCAAGGCAGTCTTCTCTAGATAATCATGACGTTTAATGTGTCCAAAATATTTAAGTTTTCTTTGTTTAATCCTTTTTATTAGCCAGCCTTCTTCAATATTAAGTTTTTGTAGTATGAATATATTTGTTCTTTTGTGTCCATGACATTTTAAGAACTCTTATATACCATTTACATTCAAAGGCATCTATGTGTTTCTCAGCTGTTTTGTTAAGTGTCCAGGTCTCACAGGCATATGTTGAAATGGGAAAGATGCATGCCCTTAAACATCTTATTTTTGTAGTTCTGTCTGATCATCTCCATAGCTTCTTTAATTGTTTGGTTTCTGAAGAGCGACAGATGTCCTCCTTTTTTAATTTCCCTCATTGTATCTTCATCATTAGTTAGTAATGATCTAAGATAATCAAGACTCACCACCTCTTTCAATTTCTCCTCATTGATACATATATCAACTGCCTTGTTTGTTTTGTCAGTTGTCATCAATTTAGTTTCCCTCGCATTAAGATAGAGGTTTTGCTCTTCGCTGTTCTTACGGACTGACATAATTAGCTTTTCCATTCCTTTTTGTGTGAGAGACAAACGGTAAATTAAAAAAATGATTCGAATAGACCTATGTGTCTGGGGCAGACTAACAGACACTACATTATATCCCCCCCCCCCCCCGACAGAGTTGCCAGCTACACAACCAACTCAAGCAATGAGACCAGACTCCGGCCTCCTATAGGGGACGCTGCAAACCTGAGACGAACTGACGCATCTGCGAGTCTCGTATCGATGTCAGGGGAAATAACTGCCAAGAAGAAGACATTAAAAAAAAACTCAGAAGTACCAAAGACAGCACAAAATGGAGAAACGTGTTGACCGGCAACTATCAAAAGGTCAAGTCATTCATTCATTCATTCCTTTGCTTGTCCCTTGCGGAACTTTGCCTCCCAAACAGCACTCCTGTAGGCCTCTCGGTTGTGAGCAAGATGGCCTGCTGCTGCTGCATCCATTTCCAGATCATCAACGATGTCTTGCAGCCATCTTCGTTTCGGTCTTCCTCTTTTTCTTTTTCCCATTATGTATCCTTCCAATACGGTCTTCTCTAAAGTATCATGACGTTTAATGTGGCCAAAATATTTAAGTTTTCTCTCTTTAATCCTCTTTACTAGCCAGCCTTCTTCAATATTAAGCTCTTGTAGTATAGATATATTTGTTCTTTTTTGTGTCCACGATATTTGGAGAACTCTTCTATAGCATTTACATTCAAAGGCATTTATGTGCTTCTCAGCTGTTTTGTTAAGTGTCCAGGTCTCACAGGCATATGTTGCTATGGGAAAGATGCATGCCCTTAAAAATCTTATTTTTGTGGTTCTGTCTGCTCAAGTATGTGAATGTAAATACAGTATGTGTCAGCTTGTCATCATTCCCATTAATCTCTCTATATATTTGTCGGTTGGGCATTCTGTTCCCGTTTCTGCTGTTCACGTCTCTACATGACGGGACTGTTTCTTCTTCGTTCACTTCTACCACCAAAAACCGCACTGTGAACCTACTGAATTCACGCCTGTGGTCCTCGTTAGGTCCCGTGGTCCCCTGTGTGGTCCAATATAGCCCACACGAGTTCCACGAAAGGATCACAAGGGGTTCAGAGTATCACAGTGCTTTAGCCTGTATTCTTGGTGGGTCTCGGAAGCGGGATTGCGTGACACCGTGGTTTTCATTGCACCAGTTTAGTCTAGGGTTGGACTTTCTCACCAGAAAACCTCGACGTGTTTAGGATATCAGTGCATCCCCGCTGGGTGAGAAGCGGTAGCCCACCCAGGCCAGAATTGGACTTTCTCACCGGAAAACCTCGACGTGTTTTGAGATACCCGTGTATCACCGCCGGGTGAGAGGTGGTTCCCATCCAGTCCAGGGTTGGACTTTCTCACCGGAAAACCTCAGCGTGATTAGGATACGCAAACATCCCCGCCGGGTGAGAGGTGGTTGCCTATCTAGACTTCCCTGGTCCAGTGTCTCCGACTTCAGCATTTTGCGGTCGTGGCCGCTACCCTTCCTAGTTGTGACCAGGATGGAGCTTTTGTCCAGGAGGACGAATCCTCGCCACTAGTGACTTCTACCCCTGGGTTGAGCCGGTTTAGGCATTATCCCAGTATGGGCGTGTTTGGGACGGGACCGACCTCTAGAGCAGAGGTACTGTGACATGCATAGCCTTCAAGATTCACCCCTGGTATGAGCCGGTTTAGGCAAAATTCACCAGTATGGGTGTTTATCAGGCGTTACCAACCTCTAGAGCGGAGGTGGCATGACATGTCTAGCCATCAAGTTCCACCCCTGGTGTGTGCCGGTTTAGGCATATTTCACCAGTGTAGGTGTATTTCGGACGTGGGCAGCCTCTAGAGCAGAGGTGCCGTGGTATAGCTCTCGTAGCGATACTACTGGACATACCGGTTAAACTTCACTTTCCACCACCTTTTCCCATCGGCTCCGCACAGCAACCTTTATTTCTTTTCCGCATTTACTTCCTTAACCGGGAGGAGCTTCACTCCACGCACGGCATTTGAAGAGTCTCGCCAGCAGTGTCTTAACCTCTGGGACAAGCCGGTTTATGCATTTCACCCGACATGACTGCACTCAGGACGTGGCCGACCTCCAGACCAGAGGTGCCATGATTTGACTGTTTGCTTCGCTTTATCCTTTCTACCACCTTTTCCGCAGTGATGCTGCGGGGCAACCTCATTTGCAATTTTCTTCATTGGCCGGGAGGAGCACCGCTCCACGCACGGCAGCTGAAGATCTCGCCAACAGCGGCAGATGAGCTACCAAACGTGCCACTCATCTACCCTAAATAACTGGTTTTCAGGCGCCAGATATTCGCCCTCGCCCCTTCTCCTGTCAGTTTAAACAGTTCTGCCACGGGAAGGCCAGGAGCTGGACTTGACTGCCAGAGGCTGTTTGTGGCGCATTTGCAGTCCTTAGAACCACTGTTTCTTCATAAGAGTAAACTTCTGCCAGCTCTATCGACCAACGAGAAGCAGAGTTTGAAGAAAATGTTCATCATTAGTCCCTATATGATATTTATTATAATTATTATTGTTATTAAGTTGGTTGCGGACAATGGTGACTATCTTTCATCTTTGGCTTTACCAGTAATGAATATAAATAACAGTAACAGCAGTATCTTGAGTTACAATAACTAGTCTTTAATCTCTATTTCCGGCGCACCACTTGCCTGGAATGAACAGATGACATGTGGAAAATTCATTGCTTTATGTTGCACTTTCTTGATTTTCAATATTATTGGACTAGCGAATGCTCATTAACATTAATTATAACTGATGTATATACTGACACTTTTCAGCTGGAAATTTGACTAATTCATTTTCTTGATCTCAATGAGAATTTCACGAAAAAATTGGTCTAAACATAATACTGGGATTTTTTTAAAAAAATGGAATTGGGAAATAATCATTCTTTAATTATAATTATCCTTTCATCCTATACGACGATGAATCCGGTAGATATTAGATTTTTCTGGAAGTTGTTCTAGAAAGTGTTGCTGAGGAACTTCCGCCACAGCTGAGTGAAAAAAAAAAGTGTCTCATATGTTGAAATGTACGAGAGATTGTCAATCTTGCGTTGTACAGTGTGAAAAAAAGACATTCCGAGTTTGGGTTACAAGGTATAAAATGTTTATTTTCAAACACAGATGCCTATTCGAGGAAAGATAACATATAACACTGCCTAATAGATTCCTTCTGAGTTCATCCTTGGCAAGGATACCATGCAATATTGACTGTCAAGATGGGGTTTCGCACGTGTTCGAGATATCGTACTGAAACTCATACATTTGATGTGCGTAGAGCTGAGAAAAGACCAAAAATATATGTTCAGTGCATTCATATTTGTGCTAGTGTCCGTGGCTTAGTGTGCCCACAGCATGTTATCAGAAGTTCTACAAGAGAAGTAAAACATAATCTTAATTGCCCTTGACAATAATATCATATATATGTGTCACGACTCCCATAGCTTCGTGATTGTGAATCTCGTAGTACAGAGACGTAACGAGGAGAATTCAAAAAATGAGACACAAATCTTAAGCCTGCTTCAGTATCATTCAACGGAGCAATAAGGAAAATAATTAAATCATTGTCAGTTAGACAATTAATGGATCCACACATTATATATATATATGTAAGTGTATATACATGTATATATGTTACCGGTTACAATGAAATGGATAAAGAGAGAATAAAAACAAAACAAAAAAGAACGTATAATCCATCAAACTGGACGACATAAAAATAATGAGAGCTTTGTCTACTTGAGGATGCAAGGGCCAGTAAAACAGACGCTATCCCGGAGCCATAATTCCTGCCTCATTACGTGGAAGGTGCAGTTCTATGGCGCACATGATTTTATTAGGGCAAGGAGCGCGCGTCTTGAAAACTGAAGCCGTTGACATTAACGTTATTTCAAGAAACTGGTCAGAGGCACACACTCGTGTCTAAGGCGCCATTAATATCAGTCCCCTGACAATGGATCTCAACCAGCCAAAGAGGAAATCATATAAAAATGTCAGTGAAAGTTAGAAGATAAGTGGCTCTCATTTGCCCCTTGAATGGGATGGGTCATCTCGCCCCTTTTATAAAAAAAAAAAGCACAGATGGCGTTACGATATTTTCAAGCCAAGTTGTGGCAGTTCCGCGTAGGATGTTTAGAGTCTTGTATCTGATGGGGTCTAAAAGACACTTGAAAGATTAGGCTTTCTATACATATTTTTGTAAGTGCCTGTTCACTATGCACCAACGAAGATGTCAAGTAGTATTTCATCATAAATTAGGGAGCAAGTATGGTCACTGATAAAGTAATGTGTGTGTCACCAGCGTCAATCCTCTGTACTCCCATCTGAACTTAAGACATCAGCAAAGGTTCCCCAGCCGATCCTGTCTTGAGCAAATCAGGATACCTCAAACCAAGTTCTCCTCGCGTCATTTAGTTCTTCCTGTATTATGAACTCCATGTCCTTAACTGCCTGACCCTCTTGTTTTTTTTTTTCACCCGAGGTGTCAAAGTCAAGGCGGGATGAGAGGACTATCGTTGTTAAATTTTAATGAAATTCAGCGAAGACTCACCGTTCTTGATAAACGTTCTCAGGTAGACCTGTATGTAAGAAGGAGGTACAATGCTGTTAATCGTTACTAGAATTCTCTTTTTCACATCAAGTGGCACGTAGTAAAGTAGATGTTAAATGTTGAAAGGTTATCATCGCTGCAACCTGGACATGTCCATTAGCGCTCCACTTTTCTTGAACGAAGGAGGTCCTCATTATGTTGTACAATCTCAGTTTAATCGTCGAATGCTATGACTAGATGGAGGTGGCGGCAGGCAGGATTCGATCTCGTACCTGGAGTCCGAGGTTGACGAAGAGACCATGTCTATCGATCTGGCCTATCCTACCTCCAAAGGATTGTAAAGAAAAAAAAAGTTAAAGGAAAAAGGAATAAAAGAACGAGACAGACATGAGGGTAAAGATGCTGTCCCATCTGGCAGTCATTAACCCATAGCTGAATTGCAAGTGTCTGGGTTGGCATCCCATAGATGACCACCTGTCCCATTTCCCCGTTGGTAGCTCCAATAACAGGTTTAACCTGGCTAATAGGGCAGAGATCGCCCTAGTCAACCTGACGATGAAATCTGCTAGAGAAGTCTTGCACACTCCCTGCTTTTAAGATCCTATTAGGGACTGAAATAATAGCCCACATAAGCCACTTCCAGTCTGGTACGATGCCTCAACATTATCACTGCATCAGCTACAAGAATATGGTGCTGGCAGTTCCAAGAAGAAGAAGAAGAACAACAACAACAACAACAAAGGTGGACAAGATATAGACTGGATTCAACTTGCTCTGTTGCACTTTGAAAACAAGAGACAGAAAAAGTTAGGGCCATTGTCACTGACGAGAAGGCATGGGATTATTGGAAGGTAAAGATGTCAAAGGCTACTATTTAAAACATCAATACGCTCTTCGCATACGTCAACTGCAGCTTCATACTTGCCCGGCTTACTTTTCACTACGGAATTCTAGCAGTTATGAATATAAAAGGATGTAAGATATTATAGATGGGATATGACATAGATAAGGTATTTCCGAAAGTGAAAAAAAAACAAGTTACAAATCTACACCCTCCCCCTCCCTCCCACAAATCTAACCTCTGTAATATGTCAGTATCATATTCTGTGACGCTTTCGCTTAGAACGGGTTTCATCTAACAGCAACTGTAAAAATTTCAGCTTGTAATATATATATATATATATATATATATATATATATATATATATATATATATATCCCTTCTGTTTTTTACAGATATCTTTGCCGCGGAATATTTTGCTCATCTTGAAGCATTTTCCTAACACCTGTCAGAGGTATTGCATCATTCATGAGATATATTAAGTTATCATTTACACAACGTATTTTTTAAAAAGCTATAAAAACGATATACCGGAATCTTATCAATTGATATTGAAATTAAGTTCTGCTGTCCAATATCTCAAAGCACAGAGCTTATGCAACATTCTGTCTTGTCATGTCCAATCTGATATTGCCTGGAAGAGATGTGGAATATTTTCTTGGTGACATGCCGACATGGAGAGGTAAATAGATAGTTGATTTGTCGCTGTGCTCTGTGTGTCAGAATGAACAGATAGGCGTCGTTCTAGCATACTGAGAGAAATATAAATGGCAAAAAACGCCTTTATAATCTGGCACATAATGAAGAGATAAACTAATTTTCTCACAGCCTTTTGACAAAGCTTGTTAATTAAATTTAGGAACAGACGTTCATCGACTCATACCAAATTATGTTTTTTAAGAAACTAATATTTTATTTTAGAGAATCGTTCCTTCTTTTATGATCATTCATATTCTTCGTTGCAGACTTCATTTCTTTCTTTTTGTCTGCCCTGTGTAACAGTAATGGGTGTTAACCCTACTAACGTTTTTCGTGCCCACGCCAATGATTTTGTGTTTACCTTTGAGTTGTTGTAAAGTGATTTGCGTTAACTGAGTGACTAGCATAGTCCGTGTACCGAAGTGCATATGAATGTCGGGGGAGACTGGTTTAAAGTGTTGTAAGATTTGGAAAAGAAATAGATTGATACTTGAGCCGAACGGACGTGTGTGACATGGAGTTTCTGTTGTAATGAAAGCTTGAACTGTGGACATTTTTTTGTCTTATACATTTTCGACTGTATGTATGGCTCTCAAGTTCGGTCTCTGTTCGATGACCAGACAGTTAAATGGCTGAACTGGATATATATATATATATATATTATATATATATATATATATATATATATATATATAATATATATATATATATATATATATATATCACACGATAGATCTTCCACTCATAAAGTTATCATCCTCAAGTTCCACCAATTCCAATGTGTACTGTCAAACATGGACAAGGCTGGTTTGTTACAATATGTGTTGTCTTTGCAAAAGTAAGCGAACCTGGGATATCTAAAACGATGTATATTCATTCAAAGACTAATTACCAATACTGCAGCATTACTATTTATCATTACTACAGCAATACTAGTTACCAATACTGCAGCAATACTAGTTATCAATACTGCAGCAATACTAGTTACCAAAACTGCAGCAATAGTAGTTACCAATAATGCAGCAATACTAGTTACCAACACTGCAGCAATACTAGTTACCATACTGCAGCAAGACTAGTTACCAATACTCCAGCAAGACTAGTTACCAATACTGCAGCAATACTAGTTATTAACACGGCAGCAAGACTAGTTACCAATACTGCAGCAAGACTATTTACCAGTACTGCAGCAAGATAGTCGATAGTGTCCTCTAACAAAATATGAGTCACCGTTACACCTATATATTTTCAAAAAAATTCTCTATTAAATTCTGTTTTTATTATGCCTTCATTTTTTTTCATTCCTCGTCATATATTATACTCTTTCTTCATTACATACTTGCTTTCATTTTAATTTCAGGGACCATAACAGTTCATACGAATACTTTTCTGATACGTTTCAGGTTTTAGAAATATGACTGCAGATGATGTACAGAGGTTAGACTGACCATGCATTCGTATGTGAAATTGAAAGTAAAAATACACTTAATTGTAAAACTGTTATCTGGAGTAACCATTGACGCAAAATTTCACAGTAAGATAAACATAAATATACACAATCAGAATCTGGATTCAGTGAGTATGTATAAAATCGGAAAAAAGTAGGAGCAGCTTTGTTACTTAACGATTACAAAGTTGTGGCGTGAGCCTTAATCATACAAAAACATACAGGACGAAGAAATAGAGAGAGGAGATAAAGTATAGATTCACATGAATACTGTTTTTAAAAAAAATTTTTTTAAAGGAGTACTTAGCTGTAAATTGCTTTGTAATCGTTAAGTAATAAAGCTGCTCCTACTTTTTTCCGATTTTATACATTCTGGTATCACAGCTTTACTGCAGTGCTTAGTGTATAGTTGTATACTTATACACAAATTATTGTGTTACTGGATTCAGTGAAAGTGTCTTTTCTTAGACGGTCGGTAACGTTACATTTCAAAAAGAGTTATCTCCGCGTGTCAAATCTTTCTGGATCTGGGACAGAGAGTTATGGAACTGTACTATTTCTTTCTTCAGATTCCTGTTTTTTTCTTTTTGTCTTTTTCCAAATGGAAAATATTTATTTCTTAGTTTCCAGGTACTTTCCTGACATTTGCCTATCTCTCTAACCTGTTCCGTGATACCGACCACGTCGCTCTCTAGAGTGCTGACAGGTCAAGGTAAAATATGGGCACCAACACCTTTGAGCCTATAAGGCATGACAGGACTACCTCCCTACCTAACCTCTTCAGGTACACTTTTCTTACATCTTAGTCTTCATTCCAACTGTCAGGTGTCTCTTTTCTCTCTTTCTCTATCTCTGTCTCTCTTATTCTCTTCTAACGTCTCTCCATTATTCTCTCCCATTTTCTCTTATTTATTATCCTCCTTTTGTTCTCTTTCCTCTTTCATTCTCTCTTTCTTGAGGTCTTTCTCTTATTCACTCCTTTTTACCGTCTTTCTATAGTTTTCTCTCTCTCTCTCTCTCTCTCTCTCACTTTTTCTCTTTCTTATTATCTTTATGGTGTTATAATTTCCAATTTAAAGTTGCCTCACTATGGCCATGTGATATAGCGCCTTCACGCGGCATTAGATTCGATGGTCATATTTTGTTAAAGATGAGAGACGATAACGCTGCTCGAATTGGCGATCATCGATCCATAGCTAACATGCTAGCACCATGGTTCTGGCAACCCATAGCTAACATGCTAGCACCATGGTTCTGGCAACCCATAGCTAACACGCTAGCACCATGGTTCTGGCAACCCATAGCTAACATCCTACCACCATGGTTCTGGCAACCCATAGCTAACATGCTAGCACCATGGTTCTGGCAACCCATAGCTGAGCAATATAGCAGAGTAAGGTTCTGAACAGTTATAATATTGATGACGAAGAAGTTCGAATTAATAACTTTTTATATTTCCAGATCTTGATTGATTTGATGCTTGAACGAATCACTGATCATCTGTATTTTCTATACCACGAATAACTGTTGTGGCCATCACGGCATTTTACTTTATTCTAGAAATTTAAGCTTTATTATTATTCATCGTATTATGCTCCAATCTTCGTTAGCCTTTATGGGACATTATCTTCACGCACACATCAAGATTTCTGTGGTCTAGAATAGGTTTCACAAATATTACAACATTCACTTGAGTAAGTCCGCTGAAAAGTTCACTGAATTCATTTAGTTCTGACAAATAAGGTCACAGATGTACTGTTGACAACATCATTTGGAATAAGATGCAATAGGATATAAAATTCGTTGGTTTCATCATTGAAGCTCATAATCATTGTTCACAAAATCAAACTCTAGCGTTATTTTCTGCACAAATTATGACCGAAAATGTCTTACTCTACACTGCACTAGGTCACCAATTCGTGAATAACTCTATCTCCTGTTATAGCATGGCCTTGCAAGAAATGATTATAGTTGTTATTATTATTATTAATGAATATGATTCTGAAAATATAATGTAAACAAAATAGTAACATCGAATAGCGACAGAGAAAAGTAGGTAGGAAAGAAAGAGAAAGGTATAAAACTTCCAAGACACGGGAACAAAACGCGGACAAAAGTAAACAGTGGAAACAGTGAATAGAAAAAGATGAGACTCAGTGACGCTGAGATATAGGTAATACAAAGGTAGACGCCAGAAAGTAGGGTGGTCCAGTGATAACAAAGCGGTGACTGGACGTTGACACGTGTAAACAAAATAGAAAAGACGAATAGAAAAGGCAGATATAATGAAAATTGAGGACACAATAAAACCTCCGACATGAAAGAGCAAGATAATGACTTAGGTAAATAACAATTGTATAGACGCAGACTGACACGCATGACACGCGTTAGGACGCTAGTGCATTTTAAATAAAGGAGTGACCAACTCGGCCAGCTGACCAATTAAATATTTAAAGGCGTGGCCTATTGGACAATTGACTTAAGATATGTAAGTCACGGGGCAGTTTGAATGACGGACAATCAGAACGCTCATGAGAACCAGTGGACATCTGAAAGGTGGAGCCAAAATACTTATTGGTTAATCCATCAAGCTGAACTTGTAGATAAAAAAGGCGAGCGGAGAGACAGGATAAGACGAAGAAGTACAGAAGTACAGGAGAGGACGAAGAAGTACGGAAGTACAGAAGAAGACAAAGAAGTACGGAAGTACAGAAGAGAGGAGACAGAGGAGGAAGATCATTAGAACACCGTCGATCTGGCAAGTAGCGACTGACTAGGACTGCAAGAAGGATGGTCAGTGCACGTGGACAGTCAAAAGTGAAGAAAGAAGGTCCGACCAGAACAGCAGAGAAGCCATCAGATGAGAGATAAGAACAGAAGTCTAGAGAAGAGGCAAGTAGACTTTGCTCGCTGGTACACTGCGATTGAGAGACGGCCGAGGAAGACCTCAGAAGAAATCAGAGAAAAACAGCAGAAGGAGAACACTCACCAGAGAAGACACGAGAGAGGAAGAAGACGTAGGTAGCGACAGATGGACAATTAAAGCAATAAATACTCAGGAAAAGCAGTTTTGAAGAAGTAGTTTTAGGACAGACTGAAGATGTGTTTCAAGTGATTCAAGTGATTACGAAAAATTGATACTTTTGAAACTTTGAGTATAGTGATTTAGTGGTGTAATTGATTGACCACGTGTTGCAGATCTGATATAATACTTAGTTAGGAAACGTTCTCGTATCAAGTGCAGAATATTGTCAAGTTGAGAACATTGAGAAATGCTGCATGTAGAATATGATAGAGCGATATTGTGAACACATGACTATGTGCTTCAACGAAGAAACTAACGAAGATTATGGCATATTACATCTTGTTTCAAGTGATGTTGTGAATACTAAATCGAATATTTTAATTGTAAGAATTAAATAATGCAGTGAACATTTCATCAGACTTGCTGTGGTCTAGTGAATGTGGTAAATGCGTGTGAAACCTGTGTTGTGTTAATCAAAGAGCGTCTGTAAGATTCAATACCACAGAACTATTAAATACTACAGAACTATTCAGAAATATATCATTCGCAATCTAACACTATTGTACTGTTCTGCTCAGTCCTTTTCTATGTCCCTCTTTCCTTTTTTTCTGTCCTTGGCTAGCTTATATGTCATAAGTCAAATGTCCAACTGGACACACCTCTAGATCTTTCTAACTGATCAGCCGGTTGACTACCTACTGATTAGACTTTGACTGGATTTCGGGAAGAGTCAGTCCACTCCCTTTTTTCAAAACTGTGCAAATTGCGTCCCTCGATTAACCTGTCTGTTGTGTCAACTCCGTCTGTTCAGTTGTCGAGTTCACAATCTCTTTCATGTCGTATGTTTCATGGATGTAGTCCGTTCTCTACTTTTATTGTGTCCTTGCTTTTCTTTGTGTCTTGTATTTTTGGTATCTACTTAATCTGACGAAACAACAATGCAACTGGTTCAGGTGGAATTGCTGCAGAACTGATTAAGGAAGGAGGTCTAAATCTACATGAACTAATGTGCACTAATACAACAAATATGGAGAGAAGAAAAACTACCTAGTGAATGGAGAGAATCATTACTGATCCCAGTATTAAAAAAAAGGAGATAACAGCAAGTGTGAAAAATACAGAAGAATAGTACTACAAACAAGCTACAAAATACTGTCTGTTATACTTTTAAATAGATTAAAACCATACAGCGAGAACATGCTGGGAGGTAGGTTTTAGGAAGAGTCGATCAACCATAGACCAAATATTTTATCTACGTCAAAGAGCAGAAAAGTACTGGGAATATGGAAAAGAAGAACATAATATCTTCATTGACTTCAAGAAAGCCTGTGACAGGATAAACAGGAGCAATTTATGGAAAATTATGAAAGAACTTAAGATACCTAATAAATTAATCAATCTGGTCAGAATATGTGTGGAGGATACATAAGATATAGTAATATATAAAGGAAGAAAGTCAGAACCCTTCTCTATAAAAACTGGTTTAAAACAAGATGTTACATTATCTCCGTTACTATTCAACCTAGTACTAGAAAAAGGTAATCAGAAACGCGAAAGAAGAAAGCAGTACAGAAGAACAAGCTAAAATACTACGACAAACGATGACATAAACCTGGTGGGGGAACTATGCAAGATGTCATCAATACCTGCACACACCTGAGAGATGTAGCACTAAAAGTGGGCTTGACCAATAACCAAGATAAAATATAGTATATGAAGATATCAAGAGACCAGGGGCAGAACGATCTTATGTTGGAGAGATGATTATTAGGAAAACAGAAACACACAAATATCCAGCCACAACCTTCAACAGAAGCAACATAGTAAGTGAAGAAATTTAAAATCAGAGTACAGATAGGGAATAAAATATACTTCGCCTTGCAACACCTGTTAAAATAAAAAATCCTGTTCCAAAACACCAAAATAACAATCTACAAAACTATAATTAGACCAGTCGTCATGTATGGATCAGAAACGTGGAGTATAAGAAAGAAAGATTAACAACAACTGCAGATCTTTGAGAACAAGACTTTAAGAAGAATCTTTAAGCCGATAAATGATACCAACAGTGGAGAATGGACAGCTAGAAAAAACACTGAACTAAACAGCTTATTTAAATCCCAACGAATTATAAATGTCTTGAAACTAAACAGACTACGCTGGCTGGGCCATGTAGAAGGAATGGAAGAGAACTAAAAAAAAAAAGAAGAAAATGATGTACGGAGAAGAGATGAGGGAAACAAGACCAAGGGGTAGACCAAGACAGAGATGGAAAGACAACATAAAAGAGGATATAAAAGAAACTGGTGTCACCAGCTGGAGAGAGAAGATTTGGAATAAAGAGGAATGGAGGCGAACTTTATCTGCAACAATGAGCCTTAATGGCTCGGAAAGCTCAAGAAGAAGAAGACTATTCTTCTGAGCGTCCCGTCGTAATATTACTACTAATGGCGTGGGAGTGTTCCTCTCCCACAGGACCTCAAATTTTCCAT
Source organism: Achatina immaculata (assembly GCA_009760885.1). NCBI lineage: Eukaryota > Metazoa > Mollusca > Gastropoda > Stylommatophora > Achatinidae > Lissachatina > Lissachatina immaculata. The sequence goes on from CM019696.1 coordinate 15,261,406, forward strand.
CGTTTCTGACCTACTTTCTACTTCTCAGCAACAATAATAACTATAATAAATATGACCAAAATAATAATAATAAGAACATTAATAATAATGATGATGACATTGTCCTAATTTAGAAGGAACTATGCTACTGTAAGACACTGTTGGGGCCCCCAATAACAGGCCTACTCTGGTTAAAGGGGTCGATATCGCTAGAGTCCTCATGGTGGTGGAGTCTGCTAAAGAAGTATTGCCCACCCCGTGGTTTATAGCTCCACACAGGGCCTGATAAAACAGCCGCCATAACCTGCTCACAGCCCACACGATGCTGTGCTTCATCATCTTCACCGCATCAGCTGCACAGAACACTAGCTCGCAGTTTCAGAGAGCTTGAAGAAGAAGAAGAAGAGGAGGAGGAGGAAGAAAAAGAAGAAGAAGAAGAAGAGGAAGAAGAAGAAGAAGAGGAAGAAGAAGAGGAAGAAGAAGAAGAAAAAGAGGAAGAAGAAGAAGAAGAGGAAGAGGAAGAAGAAGAAGAGGAAGAAGAAGAAGAAGAGGAAGAAGAAGAAGAGGAGGAAGACATATAGATAGAATGTGCGTCCTCCAGTGGCCAACATATTGCTAAAACTAGCTAATTCTTAATTCTCTCTCGTTCTTTCTTTCTTCAGAGTATCACCTCTTTACTTTCTGCTTCTTTTCACCTCTCCTTGTACTGCATAATCTGTTTCTTGTTACTTTTTAGCACAACACGAACCTCTAGACTTCCGGATGTTTGGCACCACAGTATTGAATTAAAATCTGCTTATAAATTGTGATGGAGATTGAGTTTGTGGTGGGATATTCTAAATCTCCAGTATCAGACTATGTTTAATTGCTGCTCGGCCAAGAAACGACAACACTCCACCTCAAAACTACTAAGGGCTTTAATGCAGGTCCGGACAAAATGACCGACAAGTCTAGCCCAGCATAAAGAGCTTTCTATTTATCCACGCTCTGTGGAGCCTCGCCGTCTCGCTCAGTGAATCTACTGCGAGCCGCGCTAGCGCATGGCTTCTGATTCTAGGATGTTGTTATCCACTTTATCTATCAGATGGATTAGTGGCTCGTGAATACACGAGTCTGTAGCACGTGACTAGGGGGCCAGTGAACGCGACGCACGCAAAGTTTAAGAGTTGGGGTAAGAGCCAGACAAGCGCCAGCACTTAAAGGACATCACTGTTAGATATGTATTTGCAACACTCACGGCAGTGAAGGAACGAATGAATAAATTTGGTTTTATAAGGGTTAGGACTAGACTAGCACACCGTTCTACATCTCTCAACGTTCATTTCACCCCAGCTTTGGTGTAGTACACATATAAAGGACACATAACGAGCTTGAATAAAATATAAAATTTCCCACGTATTATGGTTAAATTGTCAGAATATATAAAGTAACCAAAGGCATGAGGTATTTTCGTATTTTTAAATATTTATAATTTATTAACAGAATTATTATAGTACTTCTGTAAACACCCAAAGACTTCTAGGCCTGCCAAAACGTCTAAGAAAGGTGGGCGACTTAAACAGGTATATATTATATCCCACCCGTGCCGTTAAACGTCACATAGGGCTCGCATGGTAGTTCGCCAATTTTTCCTGTTTTTGGCGAGCTTTTCAACCTTATCAAGGGATTTTATGCCTATTAATTTGGCCTCTCTTAACAATATAACAGATAAAAGGGATGGCGATTGCAGTAAAACTGGTTAATATAAATAAGGTAGATAGAGGTGTATGGTGCAGTTTTACAAAGTGAGAGAGGAAGTGAGCAAGGTGAGAAAAAAACGAATATAAAGTATGAATAACATACTTTATATTCGTTTTTTTCTCACCTTGCTCACTTCCTCCCTCACTTTGTAAAACTGCACCATACACCTCTATCTACCTCTCTTAACAATGTCCTCTTTAGAGTTTCATGCGGTCTGCCTCTTTTTCTTCGGCCTGTTGTGTTCCACTTGATAGCTTGTTTTGGAATTCTCTGATTGTTTCTTCTCATCACATGGCCTACATATGCCCATCTTCTTTTTCTGATCACCCATGAGACAGGTTGTTGTTTGCTCATCTGCTTTATCTCTGTGTTGTTCTTAAATTCATTCCATTTTATATCAAGTATTTTCCTGAGGCATTTGTTTTCTAAAGTCTAATTTCTTGTCTATTTTTTAGTTGATTTCCAGCTTTCGCATGCATTAATGAGGGTGGATATCACATTTGAAAATTTTAACTTCGTTTTTGTGCTTGTAACTTTTGAATTCCATATGTTCTCAAGGTTTTTGAAGGAAAATGCTGCCTTTGCAATTCTAATTCTAACTTCCTTCCCGGTGTCAGCATCTTGGTCTATGTAGCTGCCGAGGTATGCAAACTGGTTTACTTCATCAACAGCTGTTCCTTCTATGTATACTTTTCCTTCTTGATTAATGAGAAATTTCATAATTTTTGCTGTGTCTTTGTTAATTTCAAGACCTATTTTGAAATTAACAAAGATGAAACAAAAGTTATGAAATGTCTCATTTCTCAGCATTCGTTTCTCTGCAAGCACTATTCCGTAATAAATAACAGCCAATGTACAGACCGGAGACCGGCTAGCATAGTGGTTAGAGCACTTGCCTAGCAACCGAATGGCCGAGGGCTCGAATTCCCAGCTGAGCGGTATTTTTTACGGCCCCAAAGTCGATCCAGCCTCTCAAAATTGGTACCAGAGAAAATCTGGGAAGGAAAGGCGCGAGGAAAGGAACTGGCCAGCCTACCTCGTACTATGATGGCCCAGTATAATGAGGTCTCTAACGTTTCATCATCTTCGGTATTTACTTTTTACCATTTTGTTTTACCTTAATGTATAAACGGCATAAGCAACCAGAAAGCTCACGAAATAACGTCAATATTATTCTCAAACATAAAAGAAACGAATACATTTCCCTGTAAATGACAATGTCACTAGAAACTGGAGACATTCCATAATGTTTGTAATGTCGTCCTAGTATTTCCTGTTAAATATTTATACATAGCAAGAGAAAACTTTTGTGCACGATTACCTCATAAAATATTTCTTAGAGACAAACGGGCTTCACCACAAAGCGAACGACTAACCTGAGAAACGTGCAGTAGTATCTGAATGCACCATCGATCGCGCTACATATTGCTATAAAAACGAGTACTGTAGTTAATGATTTATACTAAGTCTGGGCTCTCAAGTACTTACTTGTATTTCTTTGCTACGTGTTCTCTCTCACGTATGCTACATCAAGGGGTTTTCAAGCTCTCTCTAACGTTTCCTTGACTGGGAAAAAAAAACAGAATTGATCAGTTTCCGTCCCTAACAAAGAATTTAATCTCCATGTTCGGCCATCCTCGAAGGGAAGATCAACATACGTCAATAGGTTTCAAAACTCTGTCAGGTCATGGGTCCCTTGAGCCAGTGAATATTTGCCGTTTTTCCCAATCTTCCACCCCTTCCACTTGGTAAGTAAAAAGCCTTCACAACTTTCTAATGATCGACGCCATCGAGAGTTGTTAGGAGCCTAGCACCCTTTCCTAGAGCGCGAGTTATCAACAAATGCTGTAATCGAGCACTTCTGCTTAACACAGTAAGTAAGAATTTCAAACACATTAAAACATAAAGGAGATGAGGGGAACTACAATGGAAACGTTCAATATTTTGACCACAGACTGGAATAGACAAAAACCAAAATATGATTTTTTCTTTTCATAAAGAAAAATTCATAACCAGATATTTCTTTGTACGATGTTTGTGTTTTGTTAAATTTTAGCTATCGCAACTTCTCTTAATCTAATGTCGTTTCCTTTGCTGTTTTGCAACTACTGTACTTTTAAACCTGCACAATGCGGCTTTGACTGGTTTCACTTGTTTCTCATCATTCCTTCCGGAAAAAAAGACATTAATAAGCAGAATCTTTTGTTCCACACTAATAAGGTATTCAAATATGCAGCAAATTACTGGTTGTTAAGAGAAGTGGGACGATCCCTTATGTAAGGACTGGACAGTGAAAGAACTCCAGACCTCAGCTCTTGGCAGAGAACGCCAGTTTAAGAGCCTGAAAACAGGTATTAAATCTAAAATGAGACATGATTGACGTTAGCTTTCCTGTCTCGTCGCCAAACCTTACGTAAAACAGGTTTTTCACCAAACTCATTTATTACTGGAAACGTAAAGGAACATTAGTTTACGCCCACTTCAACAAAACAATTCGAGGGTTGTAATGTCATATCTGACGAAGGAAGCATGAACAGCGGTTATAGAAAGTTATGAATGTTTTTCAAATGAAGTTTATTTATTGTTTCCGCACCGTTCAGTGCTATTTCTCTCTCTCTCTCTCTCTCTTTCTCTCTCTCTCTCCCTCTCTCTCTACCTACCTACCTACCTACCTACCTACCTACCTACCTACCTACCTACCTACCTACCTCCCACTTCCCACTCTTGGAATTACAGGCAAGAGGAACCAGTATTCATTCAGTTCTAATCATTATTAAGATACAAGAGAATACATAACCAAATATGAAATGAGATGTCTAAGAAAAGCAGCAAACATTGCCGAGTTTGACAGGCTAAGAAATGGCGCTATAAGACAGATGGTAGGAACTACATCATGTCTACGACACATAGGGAATCAAAGAATCAAATGGTTAGGCCACTTAATGAGAATGACACACTCTAAGCCAGTTGCGAGAGCCTTCAACACAAAAAAAAACCTTTAACACAGATTACAACGAAGACTCACAAAGATATGGATAGGTGGTACCAGCGAAACATGACCGTCACTGAGGTCACCCATGTGACCCAAAAACGTAAATTGCATCTCCCCTCGACACTTCACGATACAAGAGGAAGGATAAAGTCAAGTAAGTAAAATAATTTAATTAAGAGGATTACTCCAAATTCAACCTCCGACTGGCTGATTAAAAAGTCAGAAAAATAGAGATGCAGTTTTATCACACACAAAACTTCCATGGAAACCTGCATCTATATTTGCCACCCAAATCCAGGCATTTGTCTTACAGTAGCACCAGATTTTGCAATCCATCCTTAAAGAACTGCACGGCCAGGGTATCCAGCCAGTTGTTTACTCCATCAATGAGCTTCTCGTTGGTCTAATTGTGACAATTCGAAACAGATTAGTCCTCGAAATTTTAGAAAATTCATCAGAAATACCAGAAAGATATCGTAAAACAGCGGGGTTTTTTTTCAGCACGATTTTGTGGACTTTCTGAACGAGTGCATCAATCATATTTGAGTGTTGTCGTCCTATTTCCCCCCCCCTTCCCCGAAATCCCCGTCCCACTCCCAAATTCCCCCATTCTCTCTCCCCTCCCCCCCCCCCCAGTCTCCGTCATACACATCAGTGTTGAATTTTCTACATCAGCCTCACAGATCTGGCACTCATAACATTATCACCGTACAAACGAAATCGAGGACGAACTCTGTGGCGTTATGTCCTTACAGAAAACGACTCTCGCCACAGACATAACAGTCAGCGGGAATGATGATTATATAGTCCAAATTGTGTAGGTCGCTACTCGTGCACAAATGAACACAGTGGGCCCTGGTTTAGCACTTAGCGAGATAGCGCTATCCTGAATGCTAAAAGGAAATGCGTCCTGTAGTTATGATAACCGCTTTGGTTTTATCAGCCAATTGGAAGTTGATTTTGGAATTGCCGAAGTATGTCTGAGTAATTCGGGGGTGAATACGCTTGTCCGATGAGACAATAAGCGACCCATAGCTGATATACCAGGGTCAGGGTTAGCTAACTATAGCTGACCAAGACCCTGTCCTACCTTTCCGTGGTACCTCCAGTAACAGGCCTAGAGTGGTTAACTGGGCAGGGATCGCCATATTCCCCACAGTGGTGGAGTTGGCTAAAGAGCCATTGCACACCCCCAGCTTTTAAGTGTATTCCGGGACTGAAAAAGTAGCTGCCGTCACCTGCTCCCACGCCGAGACGATGCTGTGCCTCACCACCTCTACAGCATCGGCTGCAAAGAACAACAGCTCGCAGTTACGGGGAGCTTGTACAAGTCTGAATAAGTCATTCTCATGAACAATAATCTCACATTATCATCCACATAACACCCCCTCTCCCAACTCTCATCCTTTATACCACATACGTACAATAGTAATAGACATTGTCTACGTGACGTACCGTTCCGTAACTACATCAAAAGAAGAAAAAAAAGATTGCATTTTCGCAGTTCAAAATAAACTTAAATTATTCCCTCCTCTTATTTGCCTTGTTTTAGATCCAGCATTGAGAGCTATAGAAATCTCCATGCTGTCCTTCCATATTAACCACTATTCCCCCCCCCCCCCCCCCAATCTCCCGTCGTCTCGATGTTCTAATCCTTAATGTTTTGGCTCAAAGACGATCGTGTATGATCGATGAGACCAAGCTCTAGCGCAAAACAGGAATAAACAGCATTATTCCTACATTAGACGCCCTTCTCGTCCTTTCATCTCCTATCTCCCTACAACGGCCTAGGTGGCTGTCTTTTCTTTTATCCTAACAAGCAACCATCTGCTAGTTTACGTATGAAAGAAGGGTTTCTTGGCTCCAGCACGCAGCACAAAACCAGTCTTGGCAAGAAGGCGCGCTGCCTCAAGGGAAAATCTTAGATATAGATTTTTGTTTTACATCTTTCTCAAACAGTTTAACAGAAGTGTTTATAATATTTAACATATATAATGTTATGTTTAACCTATATAATGTGCGTTTAACCTATGTAATGTTCTCACCCTTTGGTGAGTTTACAGTGTACGGATATTTGTTTGTGTTTTTATTTATTATTTATTTACAACTTTTCTCTGGCTTATAACACTAACATCTAGCATTTCATGCTTTCATAATTATCTTACATCTTACATCCTTCCTGTGCCGTTAAACGTCACATAGGGCTCGCATGGTAGTTTGCCAAGATTTCATGTCCTCTGCGAGCTTTACAAACTGATCAAGGGATGTTATTCCCACTAAACTAGCCTAACAATGTCCTCTTTAGAGTTTCACCTGGTCGATCTCTTTTTCTTCGGCCTGTTGTGCTCCACTTGATAGCTTGTTTTGGGATTGTCTGGTTGTTTTTTTTTCCTCATCACATGGCCTACATATATCCATCTTCTTTATACCGAGTATTTTCCTGAGGCATTTGTTTTCAAAAAAAGTATTTAAATATGCTAATATTTTGAATATTCAGAATAAAGCTATCAACATTTTTAATCTTCGGTTTAATGCTGAAACTCTTCACAAATAACAGTAAGGTTTAATGTGACCCACCTGAGCCTACGAAGTGTGATGTGCTTGCTTCTTAATAAAAGTTGAACATTGGAGATCGAAGATCCAGCCGACATTTTCAAGCTTTATGATGAAATATGAATATTCGTAACCCCTGAAAGGTCACAGTTTTATCATATTTTAAATTAGGAACGTTCATTTGACCAGCGCTTCATCAAAGCAGCGCCCTGGGTCCACCACCCAGCCTCTTAAAAAATGGGTACCAGAGAAATCTAGGAAGGTAATTGCGGCCATGCGTGATACTGAGCACGTCAGACTTTCATGTGCCGAAGGTGGGTGCAAATATGGGCCTAAAACCTCATCCCAAATATGCTTTAATGACATGGGAACTGGAGTTTTACCTTTACTTTCTCTAAGATGTTTACTGTTTCTGATATTTTTTTGTCTGTTTTAAACATTTAACTACATCTTTTTTCGGATTTAGTTCAGTCGCTGTGGACTATTTAGTCAGACAAGATAATTTACGACCGTGTGATAAGTACAAGTTATATCTACCGAAATGTCTTCAAATCTACTTTAGTAATTCATCATGTTACTTAAAATGCTTGATTTAGGTTTGTTTCTCTCCCCGCGTGCAGTTATTATTTGATGAAAGCACAAGAAGAAAGATTAGGATTTTCAGCTCAAATGTCTTCTTCTTCTTCTTCTTCGTTCGCAAGCTCAAATGTAATTTCCATCCTTACGTACGTATGGGCAGTCTGGACAGCAACCAAAGAAACAGAGAGCACACTGAACGCATTCGAAAAGCAATGTCTAGGAAAAAATACTCTGTATACAATGGGACGAATTCAAGACTAAAGCAGAGATACGAGAAATGATGAGTTACCAGTCTCAGCTCTGATCAGGAAAACAAAACAAAAAACGTGGGCATATGTGGGCGATATGATGAAAAAAAAACAGTCAGAGAATCACAAAGCAAGCCATCAAATGGAAAACACATGAAAGAAAAGAAAAAAAAAATAAGAGGCCGATCTCGAGAGACCTTAAAGAGACACTGATAAGATAGGCTAATACGGTGGGCACCAAATCAGTTGAGACTGGGAAGCTCGCCCAGAACCGAGACTCGTGGCCAGACACACTGAGAGCCCAAGAACGGGAAGCATGTAAGTTGTAAGATTACCTGATAAAATGTAAGTTGTAAGATTACCTGATAAAATGTAAGATGTAAGATTACCTGATAAAATGTAAGATGTAAGATTACCTGATAAAATGTAAGATGTAAGATTACCTGATAAAATGTAAGATGTAAGATTACCTGATAAAATGTAAGATGTAAGATTACCTGATAAAAGTAAGATGTAAGATTACCTGATAAAATGTAAGATGTAAGATTACCCGATAAAGTGTAAGATGTAGGATTACCTGATAAAATCCTGAATTATATACTTGTCCACTCTTTATTATTATTAATATTATTATTATTACTTTACTCGCTCGGTCCATGATTGGAATTGTGAAACATGTGAAAGAAATAATAATATGTTCATTAAAAGGAGCAGCGCATATAAGAACTGAAAACACAAATAAAATCTTCTAAAAATCATTCGACAGCAGGAAACACAATTAACGAAGTAGAAAAATAAATCCAAACAGACTAAATAAAATAAAGGAAACGAAATACAGACAGACAGACAGACAGACAGGCAGGCAGGCAGGCAGGCAGGCAGATAGATAGATAGATAGATAGATAGATAGATAGATAGATAGATAGATAGATAGATAGATAGATAGATAGATAGATAGATAGATAGATAGATAGATAGATAGATAGATAGAGAAAAGAAGACTGTGGAGTAATTTGAATGAGCAAATGTTGAAACTAATGAAAACTAGAACCTACTTGTATGACATAATCACTGCAGTAAACGATACATGGTTATGTATTACTGAGACATGATTCATGAACCGGTGTCAAGATAAAAGTCTCCGGTGAACTCAGATATTGTTAATTTATACTGAGGGTATCTTCTTCTGTGAGTGCGATCGTACATTGTCGGTGTCAGTGCCATTCAGTCTCACCAGGGACAATATGGGACAGGCTGTCAACAATGAATTAGTGATAAGAGGTAGATGAAAGGTAGTGTCGATATAGCGTGAGTGAGTGAGTGAGTGAGTGAATGTGTGAGTGATGTGTGAATAATTTGAAAATATACTAGATAGAACTTCTGAGTGGCGGAGTGGTTAGTGCTCTGGTCTCTCATGGCGAAAGGTCGAGGGTTCGAAACCGGCTGGAGGCGCCCCAGTCGCCCAGCTGTTGAAATGGGTCCCCATCTTCTTCTGAAGCTGGGGAAGGAAAGGCGGCTAAGCTGACCACATCACCCTCTACTGTACTGACAGGTCAAGGAAAATATGGGCGCTAACACCATATCTATATGTGCCTCTAAGTCATGGCAGGGTTTAACCTTTACCTTTTACCTTGAAAACAGATCCAGAAAGAGAATAAGGTCATTGAACATATGACACCTTTACTGAAAAACAATTACATCATAGCTCAAACCATCACACTTTACATGAAGACACCTCAGCTAATTAACTGACACGGGGCATTAGTTGTTGCTGTTGTTGTGGTGGCTGTTGGTGTGTCTTGCTGGAACTGTCTGCAAAATGGTCTTAGCCGCGGGCGAGGCTGTAAAGATGTTGAAGCACACGCGTCGTACTAAACTGAAAGTAGACATTGTTGGCTGTCTTGAAGCGCTCTGGTCAGCGGATTCAGAAAAGCAAGTTTTCCAAAACATTCCGCCATGACATGGACTAATGTGACCTCTGCCCCCTGTGGCCAGACTACCCATGAATCCAGAAGAACCACCTGCACGCGTATACAACTCGAGAACATCTGGACAACTGGCGTAAGGATGACCAAGGACGACCAAGGAAAAGGTGGATAGATGGGGTGAAAAACACAACATGAAAAGCCACCCAGTACTCTCATTTTGCCCTAGACCGATGTCTGGAACTTTCTGCGACGCTGTTACACGAGCAGACTGATAAGATGAAGAAGGAGAGGAAGAGAAGAAGAAGAAGAAGAAGAAGACGTAGTAGTAGTAGTAGTAGTAGTAGTAGTAGTAGTAGTAGTAATAGTAGTAGTAGAAGTAGTAATAGTCCACTCAAGTCTGTTTCTGGAAAATAATTTGTAAGTGCAGTAAGATTTTCCTGTTTCATGAGATTACAACAGATATGTTCTGCAAGCAGGAGTCCGTCCACTTCTTCCTTTCTTTGTATCTTACATTCTCAATATAAAAAAAGAACTCAATCATTGTATGTTTTGCATCCTTACCTATGTATAATATTTTAATTCCTATCTCATCCTTCAGTTCTACACGCTAACAGCCCAGTACATAATTTTCTACAACGAGAACAGTGTAAGATAACAAGAGTCTGTTCTCGTGGGGGGGAAAGTTAATTAAAGCTCACTGATAGACACACCCCGCCCGTTGCCACGTGCTCTTTTATTATGTATTTCCTGTAATTAACGGAAGCGGTGGGCAGAGCTGATGAGTCCAGAACTGTTTGAGGACAAATATACGTTGCTAGAAGCAATGAATGAGAAGTGTGAGGAGCAAGGTCTTTGAGTATCTGAGGGTGTGGGGGGAGAAGTGTCGTTTATACGTTTTCTTTGCCTTTTGTTGCCAAAACGTTAGGACTCTGTGAAAGTAAAAGAATGGGCACTATCGCATCCAAAGAAGGACCAATCCTTAGTAAAACTGGCAGACTTTCAACATCAGGGTAAAGAACACAAGGCAAAGATGGGCCGAACACTTCCAAGAAATAATTAATCGACTACACCCTAAAGAACTGATAGACCTTGGAACTACCATTCTCACAACTAAATGAAGACCTAGATGAAATTACATTGCATGAAATTGAAACGGCAGTGAATCTAATGGCTAACAACAAAACTGCAGGTGAAAATGAAATAACAGCCGAAATGTTAAAAAAGCTATTAATATAGACAACATGAAACAACTACAGAGAATGTTCAATAAAGTTTAGAGAGAAGAAAAAGTCCCTTCTAAATGAAAAAAAAGGAATAATTGTTAAAATACCAAAGAATAAAGAGACAACATTAGCGATTGCAACAACTGGAGATGAGTAACCTTACTATCAGTTGTGTATTTTGCAAAGTTATTCTGAATAGAATTCAAGATATAGTGGATGAGAGAAGAAAAGACAGAATTTCGAAAAGGGAGAAGCTGTCTCGACCAGATCTTCACTCTAAGAATAATACTTGAAGAACATATTGAAAAGCAAAGGCCGTTAATCCTGAAATTCATATACTTTAAAGAGGCATTTGATTGTATACACAGAGAATCATTATGGAGGATTTTAAGAATATATGGAATACCATCTAAGATTGTCAACATCATTAGTGACCTCTACAATGGATATGTTTGTACAGTCAACACAGAAGAAGGAATGAGTGAATGGTTTCAGATTGAAACGAGCGTGAAACAAGGATGTATATTATCTCTCTTGCTTTTTGGAATTGCCATAGACTTCATAATGAAACAATGTTGCAAAGGTAAAACGGGCATTGACTGGGTACGTGGGACCCAATTAGAAGATCTTGATTTTGCAGGTGACATAACTCTTATCAGTGACAATATGAAATCAATGCAAGTAAAACATACCCCGTCTTCAATGGCTAGTAAAATAGGACTTGAAATTAACAAGGATAAAAACAACAATAATGAAGGTTCTCTAACGACGAAGGACAAAATATACGTAGAAGGAACAGCTGTCGAAGAAATAAACCATTTTGCATATCTCGACAGCTATATAGACCACAATGGTGACACTAGAAAAAAGTTAGAATTCGAATTGCCAAAGGAGCATTGACCTTCAAGAATCTTAAGCATTCTAAAGTTATAGGCACAAAAACCAAGTTAAGATTATGTAATTCAAATGTAATATCCACCCTCATTTATGCATGTGAAAGCTGGGAAACAACTAAAGAAATAGACAAGAAATTAGGCTCTTGCGAAAACAAATACCTAAGGAAAATACTCGGTAAAAAGTGGAATGAATTCGAGAACAACGCAGAGATCAGACAGATGAAAAACAACAACCTGTCTCATGGTTGAACAGAAAAAGAAGATGGACATATGTCGGTCATGTGATGAGAAGAAACAATCAGAGAATCCCCAAACAAGCTATCAAATGGAACAAAACAGGCCGAAGAAAAAGAGGTCGACCACGTGAAACTCTAAAGAGGACGTTAAGAGAAGCCAATTCAGGGGGGGATTACATCCCTTGATGAGACTGAAAAACTCGCCGAAGACAGGACATCTTGGCGAACTACCATGCGGGCCCTATGTGATGTTTAACGGCACGGGAAGGATTTAAGATGTATGAAGGAGAGTATGACACAAGGACGAGACAAAACAACGGCTTTTAGTAACTAGATGGATAAGTTGTCAAGGGCAGAAACGGAAGAAGAAGAAAAAGAAGGAATGAGACGATTGCAGGTCTAGTGTTGCCAATAGACCAATATATAAGCAGTAGCCTTGGGTGGCGGGAAGAGAGAGAGAAATGGGGTAGGCAGCCTTCAAAAAGGCACATTACAAATATCGCAGGGCTACAGACAGATTTTCTTTTAAAGCTAAGCTGTGTAGAAAAAGAATGCGGCTCACAATGTTTGAATGTTAAGATAAACACTACAACAATGCTATCTTCAGGAGTCTGGAGTCTGAAATTTTAAACATTTGCAACTTCGGATTTTCTGCTTTTCTTTCGCTTTTTGTTTCTACGAGACGATTATCTCTCTGCTCCAGAGATGTGAGACTGTCTATAGACATCTATATCTAGACCCTTGGGATGTGATAGTATCCACAAGCTTTTATATCTGGACACTGCAATGTCCTAGTATCTAGAAGAGTTTATTCCTCGACCTTTGAGGTACCTTAATATCCAGATATATCGGTCTGTTGATCTTGATGGCTTGACAGTATCTAGAAGAGTTTATTCCTCGACCTTTGAGGTACCTTAATATCCAGATATATCGGTCTGTTGATCTTGATGGCTTGACAGTATCTAGAAGAGTTTATTCCTCGACCTTTGAGGTACCTTAATATCTAGACACGTCTGTCTCATGATCTTGACGGCTTGGCAGTATCTAGAAGAGTTTATTCCTCGACCTTTGAGGTACCTTAATATCTAGACACGTCTGTCTCATGATCTTGACGGCTTGGCAGTATCTAGAAGAGTTTATTCCTCGACCTTTGAGGTACCTTAATATCCAGATATATCGGTCTGTTGATCTTGATGGCTTGGCAGTATCTAGAAGAGTTTATTCATCGACCTTTGAAGTACATTAATATCTAGATACGTATGTCTCTTAATCTTGAAAGTTGGGCAGTATTCTTCAAACGTCTGTCTCTTGATCTTGACAGTGTGACAGAATCTACAAACATCTGTCTCTTGATCTTGACAGTGTGGCAGTATCTACAAACGTCTGTCTCTTGATCTTGACAGTGTGGTAGTATCTACAAACATCTGTCCCTTGATCTTCACAGTGTGGCAGTATCTACAAACGTCTGTCTCTTAATCTTGACAATGTGGCAGTATCTACAAACGTCTGTCTCTTAATCTTGACAATGCGGCAGTATCTACAAACGTCTGTCTCTTGATCTTGACAATGTGGCATTATCTACAAACATCTGTCTCTTGATCTTCACAGTGTGGCTGTATCTACAAACATCTGTCTCTTGATCTTCACAGTGTGGCAGTATCTACAAACGTCTGTCTTTCGACTATGAAGATGTGACAGTATCTGAAAACAGTCATCTATCTCTGGATACTGATTGTCTGGTATTAAGTAGAGAAAAAGAGAGGAGAAAAGAGAGCGCCACATGAAGATGCGTGTCCCTCGGTGGACAAGCGTCAGGTTTATCCGTCTTTCAGGGTGGTAGCTCCTGCTACCAGGCGCCCCAGCCAATCCAGTTGTAAAAAAAAGGGCGTGCGACTCTTCCAAAGTAAAGAATCGGGAGTGCTTTAGGAAGTGAGGTCTGAGCATGCTCACTGAAGAGTTCAAGCTCGCTTACAACGATAACATTAATATTTCATCATTTTATTCTAAAATTTTTTGGGTATGAATTAAAGTACTTAATTCTGATGAGTCTTTTGTTTTCTCTGAATGAAAGTACTTATATTAAAGTACAACACGAGGATCACTCAAGAACTGAGGATTCTATCAGTATTCAACAGTTTTCTATATCCCAAATGAAAAAAAAAACAGAAGAACAAAACAGTTTGAATAGTTCCTGCCAACTGATCCACCTCTTCCAACTGATTTTCAATATAGCGTTCTGTTTCACGATGTGCAGGTAAAGTAATCTTCATCTAACGTCATCGAGCAGTCCATAACTGAATTCACGTTGAAGCCCGCCAGCAATACGAGGTATAGATATAATTCATGTTCAAGCCTGCTAGTAGTACGAGGTATAGATATAATTCATGTTCAAGCCTGCTAGTAGTACGAGGTATAGATATAATTCATGTTCAAGCCTTCTAGTAGTACGAGGTATAGATATAATTCATGTTCAAGCCTGCTAGTAGTACGAGGTATAGATATAATTCATGTTCAAGCCTGCTAGTAGTACGAGGTATAGATATAATTCATGTTCAAGCCTGCTAGTAGTACGAGGTATAGATATAATTCATGTTGAACCCTGCTAGCAGTACGAGGTATAGATATAATTCATGTTCAAGCCTTCTAGTAGTACGAGGTATAGATATAATTCATGTTGAACCCTGCTAGCAGTACGAGGTATAGATATAATTCATGTTGAACCCTGCTAGCAGTACGAGGTATATATAAATATATGTACTCACATTGACAGAACTTACCTGTGGACCTGTGGGGCAAAGCTTCTGTACCCTCCAGCAAGTATCTCACCGTTCTCGTTGAGTCTGAAGTCGACGCTGCTTTTTTTTTCCTTTTGGTAACTTCGTAAACAAAGATTACAGGACGAAGCGAATCGCAAATTTCTTGGTTTGGAAGCAGTTGATCGTTACCTAGGCAACGATGTTGATGAAAATCTGTGGAGAAACCATATCCAGTACTGCGAATTATTTAATGCGTAAAGAGAAGAAAAGACGAGGATCTTACAAGAAAATATTATGTTTGATGACGACGCTGATGGCACAGATATGTATAAAAATGTATAAATTGACAAATAAAAAAAACTCGCGACCTTGACATTTAGACAAGTGAGCAATGAACAACAGGACACTGAAGAAAGCATACACTGAGCAGGTCATGACGATGGACGTTGAATGTCAGGTACAATAAATCCTTTGCCACAAAAGAACAGTTTGGAATCCACACGATTACATCTACAGCTTTCGGGTTGCTCAAAGTCATAAATATCACGATTTTTAAAAATAATTTTCTTTTTAGAGACGGTAGCAGGCTACAGTCATACCGCTAGAATATAATGTAATCAATACAAACATTCATGCTACTAGAATATAATGTAATCAATACAAACATTCATGCTACTAGAATATAATGTAATCAATACAAACATTCATGCTACTAGAATATAATGTAATCAATACAAACATTCATGCTACTAGAATATAATGTAATCAATACAAACATTCATGCTACTAGAATATAATGTAATCAATACAAACATTCATGCTACTAGAATTTAATGTAATCAATAGATCCATTCATGCTACTAGAATTTTATGTAATCAGTACAAACATTTATTCATTCATTTTCATTTATTTGCATGTCTCTTGGGGAACTTTGCCCCCCTAACAGCGCTCCTGTAGGCTTCTCGGTTGTGAGCAAGATGGCCTGCTGCTGCTGATGCATCTATTTGCAGATCATCAACGATGTCTTGCAGCCATCTTCGCTTTGGTCTTCCTCTCTTTATTTCCCCATTATGTACACTTCCAAGACGGTTTTCTATAGATTATCATGACGTTTAATGTGTCCAAAATAGTAAAGTTTTCTCTCTTTAATTCTCTCTACTAGCCAGCCTTTTCAATATTAAGTTCTTATAGTATGGATGTATTTCTTCTTTTTTGTGTCCATGATATTTGAAGAACTCTTCTGTAGCATTTACATTCAAAGGCATTTATGTGTTTCTCAGCTGTTTTGTTAGGTGTCCAGGTCTCACAGGCATATGTTGCGATGGGAAAGATACATGCCCTTAAAAATCTTATTTTTGTAGTTCTGTCTGTTCCTCTTCACAGATTATTTAGTTGTTTTACTTTCTGAAGAGTGATAGATGTCCTACTTTTAATTTCCCTCATTGTATATCTATTATTAGTTAGCTGTGATCCAAGATATTCAAAACTCTCCACTTCTTCCAGTTTTTCCTCATTGATACACATTTCAGCTGCCTTGTTTGTTTGTTAGTTGTCAACAGTTTAGTTTTCCTCGCATTAAGATAGAGGTTTTGGTCTTCGCTGTTCTTACGGACTGACATAATTATTTTTTTCCATTCCTTTTTGTGTTGTGGACAGTAATACTGTGTCATCAGCATATCTAATCTCCGATATTTCATAATCTCCAATTGTTATGGCATCGTAATATTCTTTGTCTACATCTTCTCTAACATTCCTCATTATATTTTCAGTATAAAAGTTAAATAAGTAAGGCGACAATATGGAACCCTGATGAACCCCTTGTTTTAAATCAAACCAAGATGTTGTTTCACCATTTAATCTTACTGCTGCTTGTTGGTCTAGATACAGCAGTGATGTTAATTGTATCAAATGTGTTGGAAATCGCATTTTTCCCATTATTTCCCAAAGTTCCTGGTGTTGTACACAATCAAATGCCTTTGAGTAGCCTATAAAGGAAAATATAGATTCACATTAAACTCACTGCATTTCTCCATTATTAATGTTATATTGAATATATGATCTCTTAATCCTCCTCCTTGCCTGAAACCAGCTTGGACAATATTGCCTTCTTCTATTTTCTTACGAAGTCTACCCATTATGATTTTTAACAGAATTTTACTGGCATGACAAACATTCATACTACTAGAATTTCATGTAATCGATACAAACATTCATGCTACTAGAATTTTATGTAATCAATAAAACCAAAACTGAAGATAAACCATGCAAGGAAACTGCACTTAAAACAAATCAAGTGACATAAACAAATTTAAGTACTTATGCGCTGAACAGTCAGAGATCCCACCAAAGATAACTTAACGCAGACAAACAGAACACTCAGTGATCATCCAGTCCATGGTCAAACTCACGAAAATGACGCACAGTCGTTCTGATCCAATGATGGAGAGCTATTTCTTTTTAAAAATCCTTTCGTAAAACGCTGTTTCCAAATAAAACGCATCAGGAGTGATGTAAACAATTCGGTCTAAACCAAATGTTTTTTTCTTTTAATTCAAAGTATATTGAAGCCAAGAATTCGATTTGTTTTATTTTGGCAGAGACAGAGGCCGTCAGAAACTCTAGATTATCTCTAACAGTACTTGTGTTTGAGGCAGTAGTTCATAATCGCGTTTGGAAATGAACTCACGCTGTTCAGTTTCTTTCACGGCCTGTCCTTGTGGTTTGAACGAATATTTATACATGCTTACATTTTTTTGTGTAATATTATTATCAGAATGTTTACAAATGTCTATAAGCAGTTTAGACTGACATGTCTATATATGTTCTAATTATCCCATGGGAAAACCCCAACCGAAGCATGTCTCAGCACAGGTGCATGCATTCTGTAGCACCGATGGGATTAGCGGCAACGTTCCTCAATACATATTTCGAGTATTTTTTTTTACAGCTATCTTGACTGAAGCTAGGAGAGAAAAGGAGTTAGAACCAGTGCCTTCATTCTGATAAGCTGTGTCGTTATAGACCTGACCACACAGAACATTCAGAGCCTACGAGCGAACTATTTTAAACAGTTTAGAAAACATAGCAATCATAATATGTTAAAATAATGTTGTAATGAAAGAACCAGAAAGAAACAGAAAACAGAATAAAGGCTGGAGATTGTTTCGTAAATTCATGAGATGGACAGGAGAAAGTTTATTCAAGTGCACCATCTTGGAAGTAGACAAAGGGAGCTGTGGAGTGACGGCAGCCATCCTCGGCTAGAATGGTGATATAGGATTTAGGCATCAACTTTTACAGAACTTCATTTGTTTGGAAAAGATATAAATATCTAGGCAGATAGCTTAAATGCCCATACTGAGACAGACAACAGACAGACACTAAACTAGTTATTACAACACTGTAAGCGATGTTCTGGACAAGTATGAGCAAGCACATTTCAACACTGACTGGACGTGGAGATGTTATTCTATTCTTTCACTTTAAATTCAGCAAAAATCAGCTTCAAAAAATGTTCGGCAGGAATGTTGAAAGTTTACTGCACCACAGAACCAGGCGTGGCCATGAGGTCTAGATCTTTGGATACGAGCTCTCGCGAGAGCCTGGTGAAAACTGGAACAGACTACCTCCAGATTTAGCGTGACCTACATCTTCACAATAGAAGAAGAAGAAAACGTAATTTGTTTCTCTTTCAGATTATATCTACTTTTTTTTCGGTAACAAGTGTTTGCACGTTAGCCTAAATATTTGCTAAATGTCATATTTTCCATCTTTTATCCATTAGATGTTAAAAAATTATTTTTATCTGTTCCCGGACGGTTTTGCTGAGATATTAGCCCCATTCGCGTGTTCATCTTTGCTTTTTTTTTCTTCTGAACATAACTGACAGCCTGCATGATCCACCACCCCAAATCAACCCTCCCTCTAATCCACTCCTGAACCCACCATCCACCCTCGGGCCTTCCCACCCACTACCTCAAGTAGTATTATACCAAAAAAAATATAAGAAAATGAGAGTAAATCGTATTTAGCAACAGATTTGACAAGTTTATTTCCACAAAAAGACCTGGTCCTATAAGCCGTCTTAGTGGACTTCCAGGTCACGTGCTGGCGGGCCCTTGATTACTAATTTGTCACATAGGCCCCCCCCCCCAACTTCCCACCTGTACAGTCTTATCACTGGATAAAAAAAAATTAACACCTGCTCGAATTTCTAGTAACTCACGTGAAATAGACTTGCTTACAAGGACGGTCAGATAATCATTGGAGAACTCCAGAATGGAGAAGCGAAGTACATTTTCTTGTGTTCAGACTCATGTTTATCAACATATTTTCTGCAAAAGCTTTGCTAAGTACCCCTGCATACAGTATCTTATTATATTGCTCAGTTATATTTTTCATAAATTTCTCTTCGTATATAGCGTCTATGGGCCGGCTAGCGTAGTGGTTAGAGCACTCGTCTAGCAACCAAATGGTCGAGGGTTCGAATCCCCAATACGGCCCTGAGGTCGACCCAGCCTCGTAAAATGGGTACCAGAGAAAATCTGGGAAGTAAAGTCAGCGAGGAAAGGAACTGGTCACCCTACCTCACACGCTGATGACCCAGCATAATGAGGTCTCTAACGCTTCACCCCCTACGGCATTTGAAATGCTATGGGACTATCTTTACTTTTTTTTATATAGCGTCTGCTCTCAGTGAGAGTGCATATTATCATGCCGGTATCACAGATAATGCAGTGGCAGATCAACTGGCAAACAAAGCAACAACCCTGGACAAATGGACAAAGCAGACATTTTAACAGCCACCCTTCGAAAATTACAGGGAGATGAACAAAAGAATTTTGAATGCAGTACCTGTCACCAAAATCTATGTGATAGGGGAATAACGAAAGGCAGTGGCAAACATTCAGAACTGCGGAAAAGATCTAGCTGTGTTCAATCAATATGCTGGTGGCACTGTCATCTAGGACGTACTACGAACAACACTGAGGTTAAAGGCTGAGCAGATATGGTAGTGTTCTGAGTGCAAGGAGGGCCCATCTCTAGGCCAGCATCAGGGCATGCCCGTTCTTCAAATTCAAGCTTAAGCATTTTATTTAATTTCTGTTCAATACATATTAAAGGCTCCTTTTTTGTGGTCGCCAATTTTATTACATTTTATTATTGTGTCCATTTTATTTTGTCCGGAAAGATGGCGCTCACGGCGCCTGTAATGTGATTTTTCACTTGTTTTCGTTTATGACATCAGCACCTCCAGCGCGTCCTGTGTCTTGTGTTTTATTTCTCTCTACATTTTTATCGTTATCTTATTGACCCCGGCGTCGACTGTATTCTCAACTTCCCTACACTTTTGGCACTTCATGAAACCAGACAGTTTTTGTTATTTCCTAATGCGATGTCTCTCATAACGTCTCCGAACCTCTCTTGCAGATATGGAAGTTCCGACAAAAACAAAACAAAAAAACACATTTTTGTTTTATTTATTTGTTTATGTCATCATATGATGCAGTGAAATTTTCACTTTTATTGAGAAGTTATACTTGCATATTCTTATAAACTGTATGTCATTATCTTAAGGTGCCGTGGTAGGCATATTTAGGTAACATAAGGGACAATAAGAAGGTAGAGCGGAAAACTGAGCGGTAGCTACAACGGCTACCACCTGATGGAAGACAAAACGTTGACTGATTGATTGATCGATCTTGACTTCCAAAGGGTTAAGAATGGCAAATCAGTGCTGGTTCATTCCTCTATGTCTAAGGCTGCGACTGTCACTAAGTCTTTTAGGCAGAGGCTTATAACAGAATGGGCTGCGGCTTTGTTATAAAACTTAACGAACGAATACAGACAGGTATGAAGAAGAGCATCTCACTAGGTCACGTGAGCGTAGTTTCAAGATTTGGACACCCGGGGGTGGGGGGGGGGGTAAGAACTATGAGAGACTATGAGCAGGATTGATAATGAGCGTTTGAAAATGGCTGACTTGGGTATGTTGTTGTAATGATGGCTGTATTTGTTTACGTGATGCTGGCAGAGCGTGCAATCAAACAAGACTATGATATGATAAATAAATAAGTAAATAAATAACTGCTGTGGCTGAATAAGTTAAGTAAATAAAATAATTACGAATGTCACGTGCTGAGATCTTAGCCGTAAATTGATTGGGTTACGTAAATTTGGAAAGAATCGAATTATTTGATTAGCTGGCCAGTGAAGCTAGATTTGAAGTATTTATTCGTGACATTTTTGACGGATGTCGGAGGCCAAAATGTGAGGCAGAGTTTTATTGGCTTATGTATAAAATGTGTTCAAAATCGCATCACCTGATTGGTTCTGACAGGGGGCATATTTGGAAGTATCGGCATATGACTAGTAAGGAACGGATCACTCATTTGAAAATGATGAATGGTTAATGTGGATTGCTATTGCATCACCGTAAAGTCGAAACATCGTAAGTCGAGAAGTGTTTGTACTTTGTGATATCTGCTAGTAAGAGGCTTGAATATAGGAATTATCATCATCGCAATCGGAGACATCCACACATGCTCTGTTCCCCGTATTAGTAACAAGCGAAGAGTATGGACACTAACTGTGTCAGTAAGCTGTTGGTTGTGACAACCTCGAGTTCGACCAGCCAGCCACCCGACTCTTCCTTCCCTCCTCACACCTCTGTCTTTCTTCCTCTCTAGATATATATTATCAACACATCCCCTTTTCTCCTCCTGCATCAGTTTCGCCTTCACTGACTTCAGTATATCCGTCTTGTCCACAGGAATGATATCTATTGCAATAGCGTTACGGGCACAATGATCGGCTACCTCACTGCCTCTCACTCCCACATGCCCTGGGCAATATGTCCACGTCAGCCTAGCGACACTGGATTGTCGCAAGAGCTGGACACATTCATAATATAGCAAACCCCTCTCTATTTTGCGAAGTATGCTTTGAGAGCCCGTCACCACCACCGTGTGTATCATCCTGCCTGTCACCACCACCGTGTGTATCATCCTGCCTGTCACCACCACCGTGTGTATCATCCTGCCTGTCACCACCACCGTGTGTATCATCCTGCCTGTCACCACCACCGTGTGTATCATCCTGCCTGTCACCACCACCGTGTGTATCATCCTGCCTGTCACCACCACCGTGTGTATCATCCTGCCTGTCACCACCACCGTGTGTATCATCCTGCCTGTCACCACCACCGTGTGTATCATCCTGCCTGTCACCACCACCGTGTGTAACATCCTGCCTGTCACCACCACCGTGTGTATCATCCTGCCTGTCACCACCACCGTGTCCTGCCTGTCACCACCACTGTGTGTATCATCCTGCCTGTCACCACCACCGTGTGTATCATCCTGCCTGTCACCACCACTGTGTCCTGCCTGTCACCACCACCGTGTGTATCATCCTGCCTGTCACCACCACCGTGTGTATCATCCTGCCTGTCACCACCACCGTGTGTATCATCCTGCCTGTCACCACCACCGTGCGTAACATCCTGCCTGTCACCACCACCGTGTGTATCATCCTGCCTGTCACCACCACCGTGCGTAACATCCTGCCTGTCACCACCACCGTGTGTATCGTCATGCCCAATTAGCCAGGAGAGAACCTTGGCACTGCCTCACTTTCTATCCGCATGCTTGATCTCGTCGTACTGGAGGCCCCTGCCT
Source organism: Achatina immaculata (assembly GCA_009760885.1). Taxonomy (NCBI): domain Eukaryota; kingdom Metazoa; phylum Mollusca; class Gastropoda; order Stylommatophora; family Achatinidae; genus Lissachatina; species Lissachatina immaculata. The sequence continues at coordinate 15,284,216 of CM019696.1, forward strand.
TCTGGGCCACTAATCTGCCTCGCCCATAAACAACGAAGAAGCCCCATCCAGTAAGAGTCTGAATAATCCCAGCTAAATGTGATGGATCCAACTGCAGTTTTCAAGCAAATCATCGCAATTCACTTTCTGTCCGCCATGAAGTCCTCGCGATGAGACAACAGCATTTTAAACTTTCCTGGAGGTCGCAGCAGAGCAACAAGATTGATGTCCTTAAGGGCTGATGATAAAGTACAGTTCCGAAATTGGAAGTCGTTCATCCTGTTTTGTATCAATCATCGTTACTGTTGCAAACATTTCAGATAATGCCGGCCTTTCTTTTAGTCTGCATATCCAGTTTCCTTCGGTTTAGCAGCGAAAACAGATTAAAATGACAGCTCTTTTTTTAGCAGCCATTCTAATAATGGCTTTTAAAAGTTCACATCTTTGTACATGCTAAAGACAGTATTTGCATTTTCCATGCACAGTTAGCGCTTTAGTTTTATATTTATAGAATTGTTTTGATATCACGTTGTCTTTTTTTCTTCTCTAATTTTATTTGTTTATATTTGCAACTTTAATTTGCTTTCTCTTTCAGTGATGAAAAAAGTATCCCAGTGCAGCTAACAAGGTCAAGGTCAGTCCCATGTAAAGAAAATTTGTAGGGTGATAAGTTAAACAGCAAGACAAACTTGTTGAGAAAGATTTTAGAAAGAATGAAAAAAAAAACATGATCAGATACGTTACAAAGGGATATCATCTTTTCATTCGGCCTGGTCCTTGGGTGCTCAGATCTTCCATTCATTATCTTCATCAGCGCCAAATGAACGACAACACCTCATCACGTACTGACTGAGCATTTTGTTTCTGGTGCCGTTGTAAGTAATTTGTGTTTCGTAAAGTTTCACCAAGGACAAAGTTTCGGCAAGACGCTAAATTTCATCAAGACTCCAGCCTTCATCAAACTCCAAGTTTCATCAAGACTCCAGCCTTCATCAAACTCCAAGTTTCATCAAGACTCTAGCCTTCATCAAGACTCCAAGCTTCATCTTAACTCTAGCCTTCATAAAGACTCCAAGTTTCATCAAGACTCCAGCCTTCATCAAGACTCCTAGCTTCATCTCAACTCTAGCCTTAATAAAGACTCCAAGTTTCACCAAGACTCCAGCCTTCACCAAGACGCCAAGTTTCACCAGGACTCCAACCTTCACTAAAACTCCAAATTTCATCAAGATTTCCAGTTTGCTAAGACACAAATTAACTACATCAAGTAGTCAGTGAAATGAGCCTGACGATCTGAGATCTTTGCTGACTTCAGAAAGTAGAAATCGTCATAGAATTATCACCATTATCCTATTCTTTATCAGTCGTAATTTTTTTCTCAACAGTCTTTGGGATTAAATTATTTCAACAGCCAACTTCTTTAGTACAACTAGCATAAACTGCCACAGTAGCTTAAAAATGCTGCCATCACTAGAAAAGGAGATAAATACAACTTACGTAGATCTGAAAATATTTCCTGAGACAAAATAAAGGTGCCTGACTTTTTGTCAGGGAAGTGTGAAGAGACTGTTAAGAGACTGTGAAGAAATCCGCCAGACCGTGCCATATGCTCATGGTTGACTGGACTCTTCAGTCTCTTACCAGTCTCTTGATAGAAGAAAACTAAAATAATCATTGAATGCGTTTATAAGAATGAAGAAAAACGGCAATAACAGACCATAGAATGTTACGGATGCGTGTTAGAGATTAAATTAAAATGCAGTGGTACCTCGGGTCACGAACACCTCTAGTCAGGAACAAATCGGCCAAGGAACACAATTTCCGAAAAAATTTACTCAACCCGCGAACAATGCCTCGGCGCACGAACGCACAAACGTGGCTTTCGCGTCATGTTTTTGGCTCGCGAACAGCATCAGTTGTACTCAGGTTTGCGCGCTGTGAACATTGTCGTTGCGTTGTTCTTGATACAATATATTTTCTGTTGCTTTCTGCATTAAATTAACCCTCATTATGGCTCCTAAGAAAATGAAAAGTGTTAATGACAGTGGTGTAAAGGAGCCTAAGTGTATTACAGTAGTAACGAAGAAGGAAATAATAACTAAACATGAGAATGGTGTTTGTGTTTCTGATCTCGCCAAGCAGTACGACACTGCTAGATCTACGACCTGTACGATCTTAAGTCTTCCTCCTCCTCCTCTACCATCTACATGTGCCAGCAAGTATCAACCACAAAGGTAAAGTAATACTGTATACTGTCTTTTTCTTCTTATTCTTCGTTCGCTTCTACCACAAGATCGCCCCGTGATCCTGCTGAATTTACTCCTGTGATCCTTGAAGTGTCCGTGGTCCCCCTATGGTCCCCGAGAGACCCACAAGAGATCCCCGAGAGGATCACAAGAGGTTCAGAGTATCGCAGGGCTTGAGCCTGTATTCTTGGTGGGTCTCAGAAGCGGGATTGCGTGACACCGTGGTTTTCGTTGCACCAGTCTAATCTAGAGTCGGACTTTCTCACCGGAAAACTTCGACGTGTTTTGGATATCAGTATATTCCCGCCAGGTGAATATACTGACTTCAATATTTTGTGGTCGTGGCCGCTACCCTTCCTAGTTGTGACCAAGACGGAGCTTTTGTCCCGGAGGACGTATCCTCGTCAATATTAAGTTTCATCCCTGGATTGAACCTATGTAGGCGTATTATCCTAGTATGGGCGTGTTTAGGACGTGATCGACCTCTAGAGCGGAAGTACCGTGATATGTACTCATTCCAATTATTTTTCGTCACTACCTCCCCGTGCCAAGAGTGGGTATTGCGTGCTTGCTGCCTTCCTTGGATGTGGTAGCCGTTTCTCATGCTCCCTCTCCGGAATCGAACCCTGATTCCCCGTTACCCGTTACAAACATGGTAGGCATGTCATGTACCATCGACGTTTGATAGGGCAGACATTTGAAAGATGCGTCGCCGGCACAAAAGGCCATGCGATCAGCACAAAGTTATCCAGAGTCACAAGCTGGGACGCCGCGGCCCACGAAGGGCAACGACGAGTGGTTTTGAACTAATAAAAGCGCTCTTTCCAGAGGGTCGGAGCTTGGTAAGCATGTATTAGCTCTAGAATTGCCACAGTTATCCAAGTAGGATCGTGTCATCTAAGGAACCTCGACTGATTTAATGAGCCATTCGCGGTTTCACCGTGAGACAGTGTGAACTTAGACATGCATGGCTTAATCTTTGAGATAATTATGTGACCACTGGCAGTATCAACCGGATAGCTTTCTTCATCGAACTTTAGTCGGATATCTGCCGATAGACCGACGCGGGGCAAGGGAGACAGAGTTCCGCTCAGAGCGGATCCCTTTCGACCCCGGCGGCGTTTCATTTCCTTTAACCGGCGGGGGCGGCTCTCTCTGCTCTAACGAGCGGAGAAGAAAGCGCGGCACCAACAACCAACGTATATTACATAATGCAAACCAGATACTCTTTGCGAGAGATGGGCCAATTTGGAGACCATCGGTAGACAAAACTGTAGTACACCGTTAGCACGAACCTGGCTGACTAGCCGTTTATAGACTTCAATCGACGGATAAAACACTCGCTTCTGCATCGAAACACTTTAACTCTCGCCGTCCGGGAAGGGAGTGAAAACCTGTCTCCCCACGCACGGAACTCGAGAGCACTTTTTCGCCAAAAGAACGGTCGGCCTGCGCAACAGCAGCCTGCGCTGTGCAGCTTGGAGCGGCTCTGCGCGGCTGACATACTGTGTTTTATATTATATATTTTTACAGCACATAAATCCATAAAAAAGTTTTTAAAAAACAAATTTTTTTTCTGGGGGCGGGTAAACGGATTAACTGGATTTGCATTAATTTCAATGGAAACAATTATTTTGGTTCGCGAACGGAGCAAAGAAAGAATTAAGTTCGTGACCCGAGGTACCACTGAATAAAAATCCATGGCGATTCTTGTGTTAGTTTTACAGGACCTCACCCGTCTATATTACATAAGGGTTCAGTACTCACTGCAACAACAGCAATGACATATAAAGCTGTAAGTAACAAGAACTATCATTCTGTAAGAGCAGCTATTTTTATCCGTGACAAATGTTTTGTTGTTACAGTAAATTATTTACCCCCCCCCCCCCCTGGGCCCTCCATCCAACAACACCCCCCCCCCCAGGACTATGCTTGGGGTAGATGGCGCCTTTTCGTCCTTTTTGTTTACCTAAGATTTAAGACAACCAGCTTCCCGCAAATAAGAAACTATAACATAAGCAGTTAGAAGGTACATCCACCACGCCTACAGAACAGAGAGAAATATTATTTAAGTCAGTGGTCCGGTCACTTAATGAGAATGACGCCCTTACAGCCATATACGAGGGTCTTCAACAAAAAAGAAAGAGGAATACTCCTAAAAATATGGATATACTGTGTTATAAAAAAAAAACACTAAAAGACTCTCAGTACTCGCGAAGTGAGGCATGAACATCACAGAGGCCACACACATGGCCCAGTAACGTCAATTGCATCTTCCCCTCGACGCCTCACAGTATAGGAAGAAGGATAGCGAAAGTAAAGTAACCTTGTAACGATAAAACTGCTTGCGCTTTGAGCAAATTTATGACACGGGCTATCTGAGGTAGAAATAAGCGTACCGAAAACTTATCCCAAGCTTTATTTCCGCACGAGAAATAAACAAAAAACCGAACAAAAGTTAATATTTTGACACAGTAATCATATTTGTATACCCGAGTTTATGTGTCACAGAATAATCATATTTGTATACCCGAGTATATATGTCACAGAATAATCATATTTGTATACCCGAGTATATGTGTCACAGAATAATCATATTTGTATACCCGAGTATATGTGTCACAGAATAATCATATTTCTATACCTGAGTGTATGCCACAGAATAATCATATTTGTATCCCCGAGAATATGTCACAGAATAATCATATTTGTATCCCCGAGAATATGTCACAGAATAATCATATTTGTATCCCCGAGAATATGTCACAGAACAATCATATTTGTATCCCCGAGAATATGTCACAGAATAATCATATTTGTATACCTGAGTGTATGTCACAGAATAATCATATTTGTATCCCCGAGAATATGTCACAGAATAATCATATTTGTATACCTGAGTGTATGTCACAGAATAATCATATTTGTATCCCCGAGAATATGTCACAGAATAATCATATGTGTAAACCTGAGTGTATGTCACAGAATAATCATATTTGTATCCCCGAGAATATGTCACAGAATACCTGTACTCTTTGGGCAGCTTCGGATTAAAATGTTTGAGAAGAAAATACGCCTAAGTATAAAATTAACGTTTAAAAAACAGAGCCACGAGGAAAGCGAGCTTTGTTACAGGCGGGTCAGAAAAGATGGAAGGTTCCTCGGGCTGTGGGAAGACAACTCTTGAATTACATGAAAGGTTTTCACATTCTTTTCAGACAATGCTTAGTTTTGCAAGACTGACTTAGATCCGTTTGTTAAATGTTGAGAAAAGACACACACACAAAAAATTGTCTTGACTGAAAAATGTGAATGAAAATGAAATAAAGGAAACTTTCATGAAATGCTACAGCGTTTTGCTGGACCTACTCGTAATTAGTCTTTCATTGACAGTTTGTGATGCCTGATATTCTTCTTCTTCTATTCTCTGTTGAGAAACACACTGGGCTAAGAGACACAACAAGCGGAAATCCGCTCCCACCTACTAAACACGATCACTGGCCTACAGGTGATCTTGGACAGGATCCTTCTCTTGGTCCTTCCTTTAAACACTCTTCTTTGATAACTCTTCTGTTCTACAAGCCTCCAAAATAGGCTGTAGAAGTGGGAGCGAGAGGATTCGTAGCAACATTACCATACGACCTATGTAAGCAACTGGTCATAAAGGGACAAGCAAGAGCAAGGGCATTGAAAAGCCTTTCAGAAACAGCAGAAAAGGCTTCATGCTGGATGTGGAGTATGCGAAACAAGCATTGAGAAAGAACATAAATAATTTTTCTTGTCGCGGCCAATACCAGTCCTCCGTGGCTAAATCGCTAAAGACACACTTCAAACGTGCAGTGCCAACTCAATCCCGGGACAAAAAAGCAACAACTCACAAGACCTCTGGGAGTCATGATCCAGAGGGGCCCACCCCCTTAGAGTGTCAGGAGTTTAATAGGGCCGGAACACTTGTCTGAGGAGGGGGGCGGGTACTTCCTCTGATGATCTGAAGGAGTTATGTTGTTATTCCGTTCTCTACAGTAGAGAGTTTCCTGCATACACCGTCTGGGCTATATCTTCGGTTTTCTTCACGCATGTTTTTTTTTTTTTGCCTTCCTTTCTTTTAAGGACCTGCTGCTTGTAGTTATTTTTCCCCAGTTTCGTGTGCTTTGGGTGTGCTCTATTACCACGTATGTCTTCTACAATCTGGACAGTCTGCTCTGGTTTTTTAGTTGGACATTCAAAGCAGCCATCTCGCTGTTCTTCTAGACTAAATACAAATACACGTTACCTCGCTCTGTACTCTCTGCGGTCTTTCCATCCATGGGTAATTGAGCTTAAGTATGGCCACTGCGCAACCCATTATGAAAATACACAACTAGTTAACAACACATTCATCCATAGTTACAAAAAGCCACACACTCAGTCATAGCACAAAGCCACACACTCATTCATAGTTAGCACGAAGTCACACACTATACTGTAGCTAACGCATAGCCACACTCAGTTGTTGTTGGCACATAGCCACACACTCAGTAGTAGTTAGCAGATAGCCACATTCAGTTGTTAACACACAGCCACATACTCAGTTGCAGTCAGCACACAGTCATACACTCAGTCATACACTCAGTCATACACTCAGTCATAGTTAACACATACCACACATTTAATCGTAGTTAATACATTACCACATACTCAGTCGTAGATACTACATAGTCACACACACTCGGAGTCACAGTTAGCATACAGTCACGCACGCAGAGTCACGATTAACACATAGCCACACGCACAGAGTCACTTAGCACATAGCCACAGACGCGGAGTCAAGGTTAGCACATAGCCACTTACACAGAGCCACGTTTAGCATAAAGCCACACACAGTCATAGTTAGTATGTAGTCACTTACACAGTCACGGCTGGCACATAGCCACACACTCAGTCGTAGGCAGCACATAACCACTGCTGTAACTTTAACCACAGGTAATCCTCTTTAAAAATGTGGAACGAGGCACCAAATATGACTTTTTAAAGTCCTGACTACAGAGAAAGTTATACTTAGTTACAGCATGTTATTATTTTTTTGTATCTACTATGTAAGCACTTACTCTTTTTTTGTGTGAACTTTTATACTAAAAAATTAACTTCATGTATTTTTTTAAAAATTATAACTTAATAGCGAATTGATCTTCAATAGTTTTTATTTTTGGTTATTGTTATAAATTTCCTGTTATCTTCCAAACCTGAATCATTCCCCCGCTCTCTGCCTCCACCCCCACCCCACACACACACCCCACAAACACACCACCCACTTTCCAAACTCTGTAACCCGGGAGATAACATAATCAACAATGTAGATCTTAAACCGGATAAGTCACAGAAAGAAAATACGTGCACATACAGGCGTCAGTTCAGTTTAAACAATTTGGAGCACGGTTTATATTGAACCTCGCAATTTGAGGGGTGATTTCCGAAGATACTTCACAACAGCTTTCCGATGATAGTTCATAGCAGTTGAAAACTAATTTGACTATGGAGTTATTTGTTACAGTTTTTTGTTTGTTTGTTTGTTTGTTGGGTTCCTGTCTCTTTATTGTGTCGTATTTTGTTTGGGAGGAGTGGTTGTCTGTGGAAAGGAACTTTGGAAAAACAGAAATCATCCGGACTTAGAAGCGAGCACAGAAAGGCAAATTATGCTCTAGCCACAAGATTAATGTTCGCAATTTTCTCAGCTCTGCAGATCGTTTCTCATCTTGCCAAAACTTGCCCAAGAAACAGAGAGATTTAGGAGAGAAGAGATTTTCTTGCAGTGTGGGCGAGTTTCTCTGGAAAGAAACGATCATATTACAAGAAAACATAAAATGGCAGGCGGTTCCTGGCAGTGGCCACTCAGCTACGCAGTTTCCATCTTTGTTTCTATTTTTCGTCTTTTTGAACAATATCTGAATCACGAATCAAACAAACACGAACAGTTTGAAAATAAATAAACAAGTTCAGTTATACATTTCAGTGACACTTTCACTGAAAAAACAAATGCATCAAACTGAAACAAAAAAGAACACTTTTAAACACAATTTTCCTCGCAAATCTGTTTTTATCAATGCAAAGCATGGACGCTAACAGCTAAGAAAAAGAAAAAAAAAAACAAGAAAATTGTCCTGGGTAAAAAAAAAAACAGAAAAATCATCAGGACAGAAATAAGATGTTTAAGGAGAATACTGACTATAACAAGAGAAGAAATCAGAAGTGGCAACACCAGATCAAGGGTTGGAATAACACCAACACAGTACTACTTGCAGAAGCAACAAGTCAAATGGTTTGGCCACGTTACCCGACTAGCGCCAGACAGAAAACATTCCAGCTCAGAATTATAGGAATTAGAAGGAGAAGCCCCCTCCTTCCCCTCCCCAACGCTAGGGGTAGGGGAAGAGCATCAAATATCCCATTATACTCGTATGATGCAAGTCGCTGAGTTCTTTCAAGAACACTTTATATGTGAAGATATATAAAGGAAAGGAGGGGGAGACCCTGTCCGTTTTAGCAATCAGCCACCCATAGCTGACATTCCAACATCAGGAGTGGCGAACTATAGCTGACAAAGACCCTACTCCACCTCTCCTTTGAATCCCCCCCAGTAACAGACCTAGCCAGGCAATAGATCTGGGATGATCATAATCCGAAATAGCGGTTGAATCTGCTAAAGAAATATTGCATGCTGCTTGTTTTTTTTTAGCTGCATGCAAGGACTAAACAAATAGCTGCCATACCCTCCCCTTTAAAAGTCGACACGACCTGTGCCCGAACATCTTCACAGCATCAGCAGCAAAGAACCCCAGCTCACAGTTTCAGGGAGATAGGAGACACGACAAGACAAGACATACGAAGGAGGAGACAAGACAAGACATACGATGGAGGAGACAAGACAAGACATACGATTGGAGGAGACAAGACAAGACATACGATTGGAGGAGACAAGACAAGACATACGAAGGAGGAGACAAGACAAGACATACAAAGGAGGAGACAAGACATACGATTGGAGGAGACAAGACAAGACATACGAAGGAGGAGACAAGACAAGACATACGAAGGAGGAAACAAGACAAGACATACGAAGGAGGAGACAAGACAAGACAAAACATACGAAAGAGGAGACAAGACAAGCTATAGGTTTCATGATGGGCAAAGGTATTTGTTTCAGTTTAAATAGTGGCAGAATACATTAATAGTAAAACAACTGAATGTAAAGCAGTAATTAGCAGAGCTAAGTTGGAGACGAAAGACGCAATGACCAGAAGACTGCACATTGTAAAGTCGTTGATCTCCCGTTGCTGAAGTTGATTTTGCAATCCGCCGTTCAAGGAGCTGATATAGGAAACTATGACGCGGAGTCGTATCCTGTCTACACCGGTACAAGTACTATGACGCAGAGTCATGTCCTGCACTGCACTAGTACAAGTTCTGTGACGCAGAGTCGTGGCCTGCACTACACTAAGACAAGTTCTATGACTCAGACTTGTGTTCTGCACTACACTAGGACAAGTTCTGTGACGCAGAGTCGTGGCCTGCACTACATTAGGACAGTTAACTGCCACATCACCAGAGGGCGTCGCACAGACCACTAGACCACTTTGCGGCACATCTCACAGACCACTTGGCCACTGCGGCACATATAACATCGATCACTTAGCCACTGTAGCATATAGCACCGACCATTTGATCACCCCTGCACAAAGAATACAGCACTTGGCCACTCAAGCGCATGGCATCGACCACTTGACCGCTGTAGCAAGTTGCGCAGACTACCAATCAACAGGAGCAACACAAATCATGAATGCTCCGTTCCGCGTTGTTTTGTTCTACCTTTATGTTGCCTGCCCCTGGGAACAGCCCTGTTAAGAGCACACTTATCTTAACATAGTCTTTGTGAAACAGGGAACATTAGACTTGATTGCTTTAAAAACTCTGAACTACTCCAGCAGCTCAGAAACCTGTAGAAACGAACACTATTTGTTATTGTTATTATTATAAAATATAATGTCACCCTCTTATAAGGAAGAATGTTTGGGGAACAGCACTTTCTGTAAAAGTAAGAGGGAACATAGAACAAATATCCTAATAGCCTCCTATTTATTACAGGAGTGTCAGATAACTCAGACAAAATGCTATGTACGCTAAGAAAACCCACTCGCCTGTAGGAAAAATGACAAGCACAAATACCCCTCCTAGGACAGAAGACCCTCCAGCTTTTGACATTGCACACCCGTCAATAGGTGGGGCTGAGATCTTGGCCTGGGGCTGCACTGGGCTGTTTGGGATGGTGGACGGATGGGGACACAGAGATCACCTGCGGGGATGGGGAAAGTCTTATGGAAATCGACGAGTCCAGGACGTGACAACCCTATGGGTCTCTACAACAATGGCTATCAGAATGAGGCAAACAAAGCAGCCAGCAGACTATAGGTAGCGGGGAATGGACATCACTGAAGCACCATCAGATCCCTCATCCCAAAGCCAGTGTCCCTGTGAAACTGTCTCAAAGCCGTCGGGCGGGCCGATGTTGCACTCGGGGCCTGATCTCAGCTTCTCACTGGAAGCCCTCCTGGGTATGAAAGAAAGACTTAGGACCCCAGTTTGAAAATGTCAGAAACAGAAAGAAAACCATTCGAGCCCGGATGTCGCCTCGTAAAATGTCCCCCCCCCCCCCCCGGCTACCATGAGCGAAAAATCAGCTACGGGGGGCACACTAAACATTCTTCAGATAAACATTTCTAGACTTAGGCCAAAGGCCTCAGAAGTAAGCAGACAGCTAAAAAAAAGTCAACATCCGTATTGCGATCATACAAGAAACCCTTCTACATGGAAAGTATCACTCAGTGACTGGATACATCATGTACAAATGTGAATGTGGTAAATGCAGGGGTATTGCCACACTCTTGAGTAATGACATCCAAGGAGAAGTTAAAAACAGAAAGTGCAATGAGAATGTTACCCAAGAGATAACAGTATGGAATGATGGACAGCGGTACACTCTGTATAATGTTTATTGTCCCCCAAACTCTAAAAGTCAAATCAACATACACAGCACAGACATGCATAAAACTATCATTGCAGGAGATTTTAATGCACATCTATCATCACTAGGATACAATGACCGAAACCCTATGGGAAACAACATTGAAGAGCTATGCAACACCAGCAACATGATAATATTGCAAGACTCCTCCTCCCCACCAACACTAATCCACAGAGCCACTGAAAGCACATATAGACCTGATCTCACCATTGTCTCAGAGACATCCACAACGATTGTACTCTGAGATGCTTGATGACAAAAGAAGCGACCATCGCCCCATCCTTCTACAAATTTCTCACACACGAAACCAAAGACCACACAAACCCCTTCGCTGGAATTATAGAAAACCAGATTGGGAAAAATTCAGAACACAAACAGATGAAAACCTATCAAAATTAAATGACAACACAAACACTGACACACTCTACACCAACCCAACATAAATCCATGCCATAATTAGTGTAGTTTACAAAACAATTCCCCGACAATGCAGAAAGAAATACAGCCCCTTCTGAACAAAATCTCTGGAAGACTTAGTAAAAAAAAAAGAAGAGCAGCCAGGAAAAGTTCAAAGACAAACTCTAATTCAGAAAACAGAATAGAGTACAATAAACTAACAGCTAAGATAAGACTTGAAACTAAAAAAGCAAAGAAAGAGAAGCGGTTAAGAACATGCAGCAATCTCAACCTCAGAACTGAAGGAAAGAAGGCTTGGAAACTCTTAGATAACATGGCAGGAAAAAACAAACAAACCCTAAACGAGTGCGAATCTCTGGTCGAGTCCTCTCAAGTGACCTATACGAAGCCATTACTTTTAACACACTCTTTGCTACAACCAGCAAATCCTCCAAAAGAAATTACTTCAAAATGCTCTGGGAAAGGTTCTGAGAAGGAAAGAGAGATCCAGCTTGGCACCATTCCACTTTTTGAGGAAAACTTTACCATCCATGAACTCCAGAGTGCTATGGGTAAGCTACAGCTAAGAAAAGCACCAGGACCAGACAAGATATCAGATGAAATAATCCTTCACCTGGGCCCTGTAGGAAAGTCAACACTGCTCAACTTCATTAACAAGACTTGGCAAAGTGGAGTACTACCAAAATCTTGGAAGTCAGCCATAGTTAGACCTATCCTGAAAAAAGGAAAGCCAGAAGATGACCTAAAAAGTTTTAGACCAATCTCACAGACTTCCAGCATTGGAACACTAGCAGAACGAATGCTTAACAATAGGTGTACTGGACTGCAGTGCACTGAAGGACCTTCGGAAGAACCTGATACCACCAAACTCCTCAGTCACCGATATTCTGTATGGAGATGTAGAACAGCTGAAGAGGACCTGTACGTTTCATTATCTGGCACAAGAGAAAAAGGATGAAAACTCGCAAACCCAGGGATCGGAAAAGTGAAAGTCAAAAATGTTGCTGCCTGAACTGGCTGACAAACAAGTCCTCATGTTTCCAATTATTTTTTTAAAAATAATTTGTAAAATAATCGCATAAAGTGAGTTATGTTACAGTAAGTAATATATAAAAATGTCGAGTAATTAATAATTAAATAAATTCACTTTTCAATGCTTTATCTGACATTACTTAAATAAATTCACTTTTCAATGCTTTCTCTGATATTACTTAAATAAATTCACTTTTTTAACGTGTTCTCTGATAATACATTAACAATACCAACAACAATGCACATACACTTTACAGATTTGGGGACAGTTTTAAATCACACAGCTAAAGACGTGCATTAAAAAATAATGAATATGAAATGTGAGAAATAAATAAATAACTAATGAATAAATAGAGATACAGGATGTACGACATAGATAAAAGCTTAATTTCTTGATCTTGTGAGGCTGGAAAATATGAGGATGTATGTGAAAGATATATGAGCACTTTCTTGCAAGAACTCACTGTAAACCATTCCCCCCTCCCTCCCAAGGCTTATTCGGGCCCCGCCCCTTTGTCTCTCAGGTCATATCCTCAAACGCCCTCCCCCCCCCCCCCCCCCCATTACCCCCATGTTCTACTCGTACAATGACCTATTAAACTAGAATCTGCTTTACACAACTAAAAGCTTCGGCGAGCACACCAGTTTATCTTACTACATGAAGGAGCACATTTATAACTCGCCCGCTGTATCATCTTCTCAACTTTTAGTATGACGGAAGAGCTTCATGTAGGAGCACACGTTTCTCAATATCCGATTAAAAAGAAGGGAGCTGTTATTGCACCTGTCTGTTGCTTCGTTTTCCCCCCTCAACCCCCCCCCCCCCCAACACCTACCCCAAACCCCTACTGACTCTTTTTCTTTCACCACCTCCTGATCTTTTCTTTTTCTTAAACGCCCAAGGGGAGAGGGAGAGGGGCGCAACTATCGGCCACTTTTGGAAAAGCTGCTCTAAACATACGAGTAGGAGACTCGTTTCCCCGCAATCTTCACAGTCAAGCTTGACCTTTTCATATTCACTTCTACGGAACAGAGCTGTTCTAGAATCTAATATCTATTTCTACAGCATAGGTCCTTTCCAGGATCTAACATCTATTTCCACAGAACAGATCCGCTCCATGATCTAATATCTATTTCTACAGTACAGATCTTTTCCATGATCTAATATCTATTTCTACATCACACATCTTTTCCATGATCTAATATCTATTTCTACAACACAGATCTTTTCCAGGATCTAATACCTATTTCTACATCACATATCTCTTCTGCACTTACTACTAAACAGTATACCACAAAAAGCATCCACATTAAGATTCGGAATTAACGGGGGAAGAGCCCGCCAACGGAAGAGATGGACAGAGAAAATGACAGAAGCATTAAGTATCCACCTATATGAAGTAAATCGTCGAGCCCTGTCAAGATGTCTATTTGTCGCTTCAACACCGAGAGGTAAGTTAGGAAGGAGACAAGAAAAGACAAAACATATATGTTCCAGGATCTAATATCTATTTCTAAAGAATATAATATCTGTTTCTACAGAACATATTTGTTCCAGGATCTAATATCTATTTCTACAGAATATAACATATATTTCTACAGAACACATCTGTTCCAGGATGTAATATCCATTTCTACAGAGCATATCTGTTCCAGGATGTAATATCTATTTCTACAGAACATATCTATTCCAAAATCTAATAACTATTACTGCAGAAAATATATGTTACAGAATCTAATATCTATTTCTACAGAAAATATCTGTTCCAGGATCTAATATCTATTTCTATAGAACATATCTGTTCTATGATCTAATATCTATTTCTACAGAATCTAATATCTATTTCTACAGGACATATCTGTTTCCAGGATGTAATATCTATTTCTACAGAACATATCTGTTTCCAGGATGTAATATCTATTTCTACAGAACATATCTGTTCCAGGATCTAATATCTATTTCTACAGAACATATCTGTTTCCAGGATCTAATATCTATTTCTACAGAACATATCTGTTTCCAGGATCTAATATCTATTTCTACAGAACATATCTGTTTCCAGGATCTAATATCTATTTCTACAGAACATATCTATTTCCAGGATCTAATATCTATTTCTACAGAACATATCTATTTCCAGGATGTAATATTTATTTCTACAGAACATATCTGTTTCCAGGATGTAATATTTATTTCTACAGAACATATCTGTTCCAGAATGTATTATATATGGTGCTTTCCTTGCCTCGTCCTTGATTTCAGAACGTTGGTTGTGTTCCCTCCATGTGCCTCTTTCGTTCTTCCTTGCTTTCCTCGGTGCACTTATGGACATGTACAAGGTGAAGTTTTGATAACTATTTAACAGTTTAACAATCTGATATTTACTTTAAATTTTGGTAACTATTTAACAGTTTAACAATCTGATATTTACTTTAACATTGTTTGTTTGAGACTGCTTCTGTTTCTTTTTGTGTCTGCCGTATAAATGTTATAAAAGATAATTTAGTTTCACCTCGTCAATCCACTTATTCGAGAAAACATTGAACACAAAACTGGTTTGTCTAAGAGATCTTTGAGACAGGACATGAACGCCAGCACTGGTTTGTCTAAGAGATCTTTGAGACAGGACATGAACGCCAGCACTGGTTTGTCTAAGAGATCTTTGAGACAGGGCATGAACGCCAGTATAGGTTTGTCTAAGAGATCTTTGAGACAGGACATGAACGCCAGCACTGGTTTGTCTAAGAGATCTTTGAGACAGGGCATGAACGCCAGTATAGGTTTGTCTAAGAGATCTTTGAGACAGGACATGAAAGCCAGTACTGGTTTGTTTAAGAGATCTTTGTGACAGGACATGAAAGCCAGTACTGGTTTGTCTAAGAGATCTTTGAGACAGGACATGAACGCCAGCACTGGTTTGTCTAAGAGATCTTTGAGACAGAACATGAACGCCAGTATAGGTTTGTCTAAGAGATCTTTGAGACAGGACATGAACACCAGTACTGGTTTGTTTAAGAGATCTTTGAGACAGGACATGAACACCAGTACTGGTTTGTTTAAGAGATCTTTGAGACAGGACATGAACGCCAGCACTGGTTTGTCTAAGAACTCACACTAATTAGTGCAAACGTAAATAACTATACACGGAGCCACTGCAGTTAATCATTGATACCAAAATGTATAAACTAGGAAAAATGTAGGAGCTGCTTTATTATTTAACGAGTAAACAGTTGTGACGTTTCGGCGTGAGCTTTAATCATACAAAAACACACAGGAGAAAGACATAGAGAGAGGAGATAAAGTATAAATTCACATGAATGCTACAAAATAAAAGTAAAAAGAATAGAGCACGTAGCTGCAATTTTTCAGGAGCTGTGACTTGTCCGACGCTGTATGTCAGAAATGCGCATAATTGAATGTAGAGTATTTAAATCGAGACTTGGGATGTGTGATAGGTGGATCTTAACTAAGGGTGGTGGATGGGGAAACTAAGGAGGGGAGAGAGAGTGACACAATGTTAATCTAGACGAGAGAAGGTGAAATAATTAGGATAGAGCGGTTGTAATGTGATGCTGCGATGAGGTTCTGAACTATGTGTAACAAGTGAGAAGGGAGTGGAACTTAGTGAGGAGGATTTGTGGAAGAGGAGAATGTTAGGTGTAGCTGAATAACGAGGTCAAACCATGTGGTTCCAGCATTCCATATTCCTGAATGTAGAGGTTCTCAAGCGATAGGCGGTTCTGTCATCTGCGTAACATTGTTTGATGGCTGTTACCAGAAAGTCAGATTTGAATCTGTGGCTGGGGCCGTTGAAATGATTCCGGACTGGTTTCGAAGCATGTTGGGTGATATCGTACATATGTTTCTGCGTGCGGTCCCCTAATTTGATGATTTTATTTGATTTTTGTAACACAGCAATCATGTAAATTTATACTTCAACTTCTCTCTCTGTTTCTTTGTCCTGTTTGTTTTTGTATGATTATGGCTCACGCTGAAACGTCACAACTGTGTGCTTGTTAAGTAATAAAGCTGTTCCTACTTTTTTCCTACTTTATACATTTTCGTTTGTCTAAGAGATCTCTGACACAAGATAAAAATCTCAAGGCTGGTTTGTCTAAGAAATGGCTGACACAAGATAGGGCTGATAAGGCTGGTTTGTCTAAGAAATGTTTGACACAGGATGAGATTAATAAGGCTGGTTTGTCTATAAATGTTTGACACAGGATGAGATTAATAAGGCTGGTTTGTCTATAAATGTTTGACGTAAGATAGGATCACCAGAACTGGTTCGTCTAGGAAATGTTTGACAAAAAAAGAGACTGACAAAACTGGATTGTCTCAGAAATGTTGGACACAAGATAAGAAAGCCAAGATTGATTTGTCTCAGAAATGTTTGACGTAAGTTAGGAACGCCAAGATAAAAAATCCAACAGCAGACATCAACACCAGGTTTATCTAAATGGGTGTGATGAGTGATTGGAAACAGCAAAAATATTGTCCGCTGTTTCATTTTCTGCAAGTGCAGAGTTTTTATAGAAAACCTTTTAGTAAAACGCGACAAATTTTAATCCTCACACAAATATTTGTAGCAGAAGGGATGGAATTCATTGGCTTGAAGTTATATCCTGAGCTATGAAGAAAAAAAAACGAAAAAAAATCAGAGTGATATAAGCATTTTATATTGAATATATCAAAAGTTCTCCTTGCTTTCATTCTAGCACTGGATCTATCCTCAATATAAAGATGCAAGACGATGAAACTAGCGCTGAGTTATTTATTAATGCCAAGAAGAATATTTTTTTTAAAAAACAAGCAGTTGTTATGATAAGATATAAACATGGAAGACATTGGAAAAATGAGGAGAGAAAAACGAGCTATAAAAATGCTAAAAGACATTTCAATAATAAATATCTTAGATTATAAGCTCTGTTTTTTATGACCTTTTGTTTTCGTGTTTGTCCACAGCTCTCTGCTTGTGATTTGATTTAAAGTTTTTTTTAAAGCATCAACGTAATTGAATACATAAAGGCTCGCTGGTTGTATTTTCCTCTTGAAAAGTGATACGTTAGCCAGCATACATAAATTATCGGATCTCCCCCCCCCCCCCGCCCCAAAAAAAAAAACAACTTCTGGAGTTATTTAGCGTTTGATAAAAGTGTTCTGTGTGTCTATGCCTCTGTTATGTAGGTAATATACTGATTCTTCTGTCAGTTATTACGTATTATTCATCTAAGATCTGTGCTGCCATTAGACGATATAAGTAACCACCTACGGCCCGGATCCCAAAACCCGTACGTCTTTGACCTGGGACATCAGGATATCGTTCAGTGATGTTTTGGAGAAATGATACCAATATTGTATTGGTTGTGTATCTGCACGTGATTCTAGCATTTATGTCGGATTTGTATCCGTTGCCATTCGCTACATGTAACTCAGCGAGGCGCGCGTGGTTGCTGCCTCGGAGGAAATGACGATTGTTCCTCAAGTTTTCCAGTTGGAGAGACCCTCTGGTTTGGCTCTTGCTGCTAGTTAGTCAGCCTTTTTCGATTCCATCAACTCCATGTGATGTTTTGGATGTGTGATCTATTATGTATTTCTTGCCGTTCATTTCTAATCGCTTTATGTTCCACTTTTCCGGACAGGGCGAAGTATTGACATAGAAGGGTACAGTTATATACAGATTAATCAGTCTTGTTGTTAATCTTCCTTAGTCCGCAACATCGCATGATTTTAGTGCTGGATGCATGTGATTCATTTACCAATTCACAGAAATGCTTCAGGCATGTGGTCATTTTAAAAGTACACATTCATACACAGAATACATTCGATGCAATGTGCGCACAAAACATGGGTGAATGCGCTCCAAGATTAATAGATAGAATAGAATGTTAATAAAATACTACAGCTGTTATTTTGTTGTCTTGGACAGTGCACTTTAACCAAAAGATAGAAGGCATTCAGTAATTCTCTCAATGGTAAAGATGAAAAGTAGTACTTGAAATCATATGCTACATGATAGTAAGTGAGATAGAAACTACCAGTAAGATTTTGGACACGACAATTGGCAGAACAAAACAATCTTGTTTGCACAGAAAAAAACTTGACGATTATGTCGGAGATGATACTGTCTTTAGTATAAGAAAAATTACGCTAGTCTGGGTTCTCGTCTACATCCTTCCAAAGCTGGGTCACCGCTTGAAGTCAACCTACTCTGCAGTAATGATGGACCAAGCTTCTGGAGCCCACTCGAGGAGAAATTAAAAAGAAGCCACCAATGTCAAACTGCGTGATATGATATTTGTTTTACAAGAAAATCATAAGTTTGAAGGTATACGAAAATGTGCCAAGTAGTGATATTTTCTTCTTAATACGCTATAGAACATGCTGCCTTCTCAAGGAAGTAATCATGCATTATTCTGTTCAGCAGGTTCTTTGGATACTTGACTGGCATAACCTGCCACGTTAGCAGCAAGAAATGTTTGTGTTGGAAGGTTCATTCTCTTTCGGCTTGCGAACTCTGATGTAGCTTCTGGCCCCCATTTTCTGCTAAAATTCCTCCGTGCTTTTTCCTGGATTAGCTTTCTTATGGAAGTCTTTCGATAGCTCCGTTACGTAGCACATGTTAATATTTCTCATGTATGGCTTATTGATATCTTTGTGCGTCTCATCATTGTTCTAGCTTGTAGCTTCATCTTTCCAGGAGTTTTCCACATAATATTCACCTGAACAGTTGCAGCCATAGTTGTAATTTGTATCTGCATCTTTATCTTATGATCTGAAGTTTTATTATCATGGAAAGAAGCTTCGCACGGCACAGCTCTTCAGAAGTCATCTCTTTCTCCTAACATCTGATTAGGTGAAGGCTTGTGCCCACTTCGAGCAGGTGTAGAACGAAGGTTCTGGTTGCTTATGTTAGCGAAGCAGACCACACACGTAAAATATACGAAACATCTATAACCATGTCACACAAAATACGAAGAGTGCTAAAAGGAAAAAAAACAGCCAAGAACTAACTCTGTAGAAATGTCCAACCTGGCCAGAACAGGAAGCGCCGACTAAAGCTGATCACCTGGACCAATCGCCAAAGTTTTGTACATGGAGAGCAGACTGTGTTTCCTCAAGTGTGCCCAGGTAGTAACTGCCGAAGAGTATCAGATCCTAAGGATTGATTTGTCTGTGAAAGTGGTTGCTAGATAATCGAAATATATATAAACATGGACGTGTGTGTGTATATGTGTATATGCATGTTCCAGCATAACTCTAGAACGCCTGGAACAATTTCAACCAAACTTGGTACACATATGACTTACATCTACTTCTTACATCTTACATCCTTACCGTGCCGTTAAACGTCACATAGTGCCCCCGTGGTAGTTAGCCAAGGTGTCCTGTCTTCGGCGAGTTTTTCAATCTCATCAAGGTATATTATGCCCACTGAATTGGCTTCTCTTAACAATGTCCTCTTTAGAGTTTCACGTGGTCGACCTCTTTTTCTTCGGCCTGTTGTGTTCCATTTACGTTACATATATGTTGTGTTACACATATGACTTACAATCTGGAAAAACATGCTGTGGGGGTAAGACAGCCCTATCACCTCTAGGGGTCGGGGGCAACGTAAAAATAATCGAAAACGACCGATAGTAAAACTAGCCCTGTGATGCAAGAGATGCAACTACCGCTATATTTATTCGCAATGCCTGCCTCGGGTTGTGGGCTGTGCTGGATAGCGTTGACATAAGTAGAACTGTGTAGAACTCTCTGGAAAGTTTTAGACATCATTTTGGACTCATGATGTTCGATTCCCTCTTTCAGTTGAATGTATAATTTTTTTCTACTTTATTTGACAGTGATAGTGTGCATTTTGGATTCAAGTTCAGTAATACTTTTTTATTTCTGTGTAGAGTTTTATATTTATACACGGATGTAAGTACTTCATTATTTTAACTTTTTTTCCCTTACGTTTATATTAGCTTTTTATTGTATTCTATAGTAGATTTCATTGTTCAGTGAGAATGTGCCTTTTACTTTTCACTGCTCTTGCGCATTTTATATGTGGAACAGAAGATTGTTGTTAGTTTCAGACAGATTTAAATATTTTGATAGATCAATGATGTAAAATCGGCATGGGGGAGGCCTAGAGTGGGGGTGGGATGGGGGTGACATGTACAAATAATCGAAAACGAGTCCATAGTTTTCGGGGTCGCTGAGATGAGTAATGGCACTCCCGATGCATTTAAGTCCAAGTTCAGCCCCCATCGAAATGGGGGGGGGGGGGTAAGATGGGGTTTCTGCCTAATAGAAGATTGGGATAAATAAATATCCGGGCAACGCCGGGTAATCAGCTAGTGTAAGATAAGATAGGATCAGTTCCGTCCACGTTATTCTTGGAAAAGGTTGAGTTACCTGGGATATGACTGATAAAACGGATGGCGACTGCAGTAAAACTGGTTTAAATAAATAAGGTAGACAGCGGTGTATGATGCAGTTTTACAAAGTGAGAGAATAAAAAACTTTATTTGATTTTTTATTCCCTCACTTTGTAAAACTGCACCATACACCTCTGTCTACCTGGGATATGAGACGAGTCTTGTACTCTAGAAGACTTTGTTAAATGCCACGTTTTGATTATATGTAATGCTGTAATGGTACCACAGATCTACTGTAAGGGAAAGTGCTGGTAATTTGTGTGAATTTACAAATACTTCAGTGTTTTTCTATGCAGATGACATATTCATGGCTTTCATCAACTTCGGGAAGACTAAGTTAGCACATTCTGAGTGTATGTGATTGACTGTCCACCTCGCCCCTGCTCATTTTATAGCTTACCTGTCTGTTGTTAAACAAAATTAAATGCTAATGATTTCATATATCCTGAATCTCATGACTATTTTGATTGAGTGAGTGAGACAGACGGTCCAACGGACAGACAGACAGACAGATAAACAGACAGACAGGCAGACATATAGATATTTTGAGTTCTCTTTTTATCTTCTTAGACTAAACAGAAAATAATGTTTTGGAGTGACCACGAATCCAAACAAACCAGTGATCATGCCAGAAAAAGAAGACAGAAAAGAATAAAAGTACTAAAATTAGAACCAAGATTCTGTGAACTCGGCAGCAGCATTGTCTCAGTAAGACCACACTGACTCGTACATGATTTCGTCAGTTCTCCATCACCTGCCATTCTCCGGCGTGTACCGCTACATCGAAAGCAAATCTACCTACGCAACTACGTGCCTTTTTTTTTATACAGGTGAAAATAATTACCCCCAGACTCTAGAAATAACAAAGTAAAATTGTCACAAAGAACCAGCTGCTGTGAGGAGAGGTTAATTAACGCCAGCAAACAGAAAGAACAAAGATCGTGGCCAAATATACACGTACCATTCATTATATCGATGATAATTTCGTCAAAACAATGTCCCTATTAACGCTAATAATATTTATTGTTTGGGCAGTTTTTGTTCTTGTGGCTGATTCTTTCTTTTTTTGTATTTGTTTTGATTTCCTTGTGTCAGTGCAACCGAGAAGGCTGATCCTACCAAGTTTTTAAAATACAAATCTAGCCAAGAGAGACGTAGGAACTTAATGCTTGATATTCCACTTTGCGGGGATGTATTTAAACGTTCATAAAACTGTGAAATTTGATATATTTTGAGATGTTATTGTAGTGTTTCTTCACACCATCTTCACGTTTCTTTAGTCCTTTATTGTGCTCATATTCAGACAGTAACCGGTTTACGAACATCCGATTAGTTACGAGAAGTAACCCTTAGCTACGAAAAGTAACCCTTAGCTACGAAAAGTAACCTTTAGCTACGAAAAGTAACCCTTAGCTACGAAAAGTAACCCTTAGCTACGAAAAGTAACCTTTAGTTACGAAAAGTAACCCTTAGCTACGAAAAGTAACCCTTAGCTACGAAAAGTAACCCTTAGCTACGAAAAGTAACCTTTAGTTACGAAAAGTAACCCTTATCTACGAAAAGTAACCCCTAACTACGAAAAATAACCTTTAGTTACGAAAAGTCTATAATGATTAAAAGTTTTTTTACCTTTACACATACGTGCATTTTCTCTCTCCTCCTCTTCCCTTTCTCTCTCTCTCTCTCTCTCTCTCTCTCTCTCTTCCTTTCCTTCTCTCCCTCCTTCCCCTCCCCCTCTCTCTCCTATACGTTCTGAAGTTACATATTATTATTATTAGTAGTATGTTTTCATGTATCTGAAAATGTTATTCTTTAATGTTTCTATGCACGGAAAGGTAGACTGTATACTTTATACTAAAACAGACATTTAACTAACTGACCTTAGATACGAACCATAGCTAACTGTCCTGACTTACGTACAAATTCGACTTAAATTCGAGTGGAGCTCGTTCGTAATCCTGGAACCGCTTGTTTCTCAGTACCGAAATTTCGGGAGTTGTCGCTTCCAAAATATTTCAGCTCACACAATTCTCTTAAAACACGAAATTGTATTTAGTCTTTCCTGTGACTTTTTAAGTGAATGCTACTAGGTATTATCACTTGTATTACAGTAACTTTTTTTATGTTCCTTTTATCTTTGTTCTGATTCTTATATGGCGAGTTCACCGCTAACTTTTCCTTCCGCTCGTATACTGTTTCATTTGGGTGCCATACAGGTGTGAAGTGTTAGTGCCTTTACTATTCTAGAGTACTATAGCACCTGAAATCAGGGTACCAGTAAGTATAAATTACACGGAGAAACCTCAGTTAACAATTTTTGAGGTTAGGTTAAAAATAAAGGTAAAATTTCCATTTCCATGCCATTAAGGCATATTGGAGAAACGAAATCCGTATTTTCAAGACCATCGGAACATGAAAGAGCCAGCATCAGGCCTCGCTGCATTACCTTCCTAGATTTCTCTGGTAGCCATTTTTAGAGTCTGGGTGGGGGACTTTTTAGGACATATATCGCTCTTCAGAAAGTAAAACAACTAAAGAAGCTTTGGAGATGAACAGACAGAACTATAAAAATACGATTTTTAAGGGCATGCATCTTTCCCATCGTAACATATGCTTGTGAGACCTGGACACTTAACAAAACAGCTGAGAAACACATAAATGCCTTTGAATGTAAATGCTACAGAAGAGTTCTTCAAATATCATGGACACACAAAAAAAAACCAAATATATCCATACTACAAGAACTTAATATTGAAGAAGGCTGGCTAGTAAAGAGGATTAAACAGAGAAAACTGAAATATTTTGGACACATTAAACATCGTGATAATCTAGAGAAGACCGTCTTGGAAAGGTACATAATGAGAAAAAGAAAGAGAGGAAGACCAAGGCGAAGATGGCTGCAAGACATCATTGATAATCTGCAAATAGATGCATCAGCAGCAGGCCATCTTGCTTACAACCGAGAGGCCTAGAGGAGAGATGTTAAAGAAGCAACGTTCCGCAAGGGACATGCAAATGGCTGACTGACTGACCAGAAAAAAACATTCCACCGCTGAGACTTGAACCCGGCTCCACCGAATTACTAAGCAGAGCGCCTAACCATCATCTAGCCAGACCATTTTTTGAAGTTGAGTAATATAAATAAAACAAACCATAATTGTTTTAAAAAAGCTGAAATTTAAAAAAAAAACACCAGCCCAAGTGCGAAATCGAACGAATGCAGTGACCACTACAGCACTGCGGCTAACCTCTGGTGTGACGAAGTAGAAATATGTAGCAGTCTGGATGTGTTCACCATTAGGTTAGCGCGTTCACCATTAGGTTAGTGCGATCACCATTAGGTTAGCGCGTTCACTACTAGGTTAGCGTGTTCACCGTTAGGTTAGCGCGTTCACCAGTAGGTTAGCGTGTTCACCGTTAGGTTAGCGCGTTCACCAGTAGGTTAGCGTGTTCACCGTTAGGTTAGCGCGTTCACCACCAGGTTAGCGTGTTCACCGTTAGGTTAGCGCGTTCACCACTAGGTTAGCGCGTTCACCATTAGGCTAGCGCGTTCACCATTAGGTTAGCGCGTTGACCATTAGGTTAGCGCGTTCACCATTAGGCTAGCGCGTTCACCATTAGGTTAGCGCGTTCACCATTAGGCTAGCGCGTTCACCATTAGGCTAGCGCGTTCACCATTAGGCTAGCGCGTTCACCATTAGGCTAGCGCGTTCACCATTAGGTTAGCGCGTTCACCATTAGGTTAGCGCGTTCACCATTAGGTTAGCTCGCGCTGTCTGATCTGACCAGAAAATACACTGGCACTGTTTTTTTTAGATATCTGTGCTTTGACACCTTCAATCATTGGTCAGATCAGGGCTCCTAGCGAGAAAGAAAAAAACCTGAGCAGATATATTATGGTTTTATAAAAAAATATTTAACTCTAAGATGTGTTATGAGAGCACCTGATTAGCAAAATGGTTAGTGCACCTGCCTCTTACGGCGAAGACCGGTAGGCTAGGATTCGAACGCTGGTGTCCCAGTATGAGTGGATACATAGCTCCTTCTAGAGCTGCTGTATGAAACACAGGCAAGCGTGACGCTGACAACCTGATAAGCGTGATGCTGACAAAGTCCCTCTCTCTCTCTCTCTCTCATGTGCGGACAGTTACAATTTAAATATTTTAAAAAGTAACAACACATCCACCAGGTGCTTCTATAGTTCGATGGGGCTGCCAGCGTATCTTCATATGCTGCTATGACAAACATCTCATTGTCAACCACCTGGCGAGCATGCTTGGAAGGACAGAATCCTACTTACCAGATATTTAGAAAGGTGTTGTAACGATTCTCCTTAGTTTGATAAAGGAATCCCATGAAAAAAAAGGGCGTCTAACTCCCCGGGGACCAGGTTTCCATTTCCAGCCCCGCCTGGCACAAACTCCCCGGGGTACACTGGCCTCATCAAAAAATGGCTACCGGATTTAACGTAGCAGAGCACTTAAGGTTGACCGTGTGCGATGACGCTGATTCACAAATCACACCTTTATCTTTTTTACAGGCTTTACGGGTCATGAAGATCCATGAAAAAAAATTTGACGAAAGCAACACAAAAAGGACTAGACACTAAAGTAAAAAGTTCAGCTAGAAGAGATAAGAGAGAATACACAAACAATATGGCGAAAGCAGCAGATAAGCATAAACAAGAGACAGTAAAACTCTATACAACATGCAAAAAAGGACAACGAGTACTATTACATCCAAAGAAAGACCAGTCTTTAACAAAACTGGAACCCTATTAACATCTTGTAAAGATAAAATACAAAAGTGGGCCGAACACTTCCAAAAACCACTTAATCGACCACACCCGAAAGAATTGATATATCTTGAAACCTACTTACTAGTCCCACAACTAAATGTCAACCTAGATGAAGTTAGACTGAATGAAACTGAAACAGCAGTGAACCTAACGGCCAACAACAAGGTTGCAGGTGAAGATGAAATAACAGGCGAAATGTTAAAAGCTATTAACGGTGACAATATGACCCAACTGCAGAGAATGTTTAATAAAGTTTGGACACGAGAAAAGGTCCTTTCAAAATGGAAAAAAATACAAAAAAGGCAACCTTAGCGACTGCGATAATTGGAAAGGAGTAGCCTTACTATCTGTTGCATCAAAAGTATGTGGATAGCCATTGTCAAAAATATTTGGAAAGTCATTCTGAATAGAAATAAAGAAATAGTGGATACTGCAGTGAAAGAAGAACAAGCAGGATTTCGAAAATGCAGAAGCTGTCTCGACATGATCTTTAAGAATAATACTTGCAGAGCATATTAAAAACCAAAAACCATTAATCCTAAACTTCATGGACTTCAAAAAAGCATTTGATATCCAGAGATTCATTTTGGAGAATTTTGAGACTATATTGAATACCATCTAAAATTGTCAACATAATTAAGGATCTCTACAACGGAAACGTTTGTGCGGTCAACACAGAAGAATGAATGAGAGAATGGTTCCAGATTGAAACAGGCGTGAAACAAGGATGTATACTTTCGTTACTGCTTCTTTGGAATTGCCCTATATTTTATAATGAAAAAATGTTGCACAAGTAAAATGGGCATTGATTGGGTACATGGGACCCAACTAGAAGACCTTGATTTTGTAGATGACATAACTCTTATCAGTGACAATGTGAATTTGGAAAAAAACAGATACCCTGTCTTTACAGATACTTTGGTATTTTAACAGTGACAAAAAATAGAGAAATTAACAGAACAAAATAGGGCTTGAAATTAACAAGGAAAAAAACAAAAATAATGAAACTTCCTAATAATCACGAAGGAAAAATATACGTCGAAGGAACAGCTGTTGAAGAAGTAAACCAATCTGCATACATCGGCAGCTACATAGACCAGAATGAAGACACAAGAAATGAAGTTAAAATTCAAATTGCAAAAGCAGCATTGACCTTCAAGAATCTTGAGAACATATGGTATTCAAAAGTTATAAGCACAAAAACCAAGCTAAGATTATTCAATTCAAATATAATATACACCCTCATTCATGCATGCGAAAGCTGGGAAATAACTAAGGAAATAAGCAACACATGTCTAAGGGAAATACTCGGTATAAAGTAAAACGAATTCAAGAACAACCAGATATAAGGTATATGGGTTAACAACAGCCTGTCTCATGGGTGATAAAAAAAAGTGATCGCTCGCGTGATGAGAAGAAACAATCAGAGAATTCTAAAACAAGCTGTCAAGTGCAACACAACATTCCACGGAAAAAGAAAAAAAGAAAAAATGTCGACCACGTGAAACTCTAAAGAGGACATTGTTAAGAGAGGTCGAATTATTAAGAATAAAATCCCTTGAATACGTTGAAAAACTCGACGAAAACAGGAAAATTTGGCGAACTACCATGAGAGCCCTATGTGACGTTTAACGGTACGAGAACTATGTAAGATGTACGATCCATTAAGGTCTATCACATGTATACAAAGAACAAAGGACAGATGGTTGTGTGA
Source organism: Achatina immaculata (assembly GCA_009760885.1). Lineage (NCBI taxonomy): Eukaryota > Metazoa > Mollusca > Gastropoda > Stylommatophora > Achatinidae > Lissachatina > Lissachatina immaculata. Next base: position 15,311,884 of record CM019696.1, read on the forward strand.
ACTTAGTGACGATTAACGCCTGACTTCTATGAACCAGATAGATAGATAGATAGATAGATAGATAGATAGATAGATAGATAGATAGATAGATAGATAGATAGATAGATAGATAGATAGATAGATAGATAGATAGATAGATAGATAGATAGATAGATAGAGAGGGGACGGGGAGAGAGATCAAGAGATCTGTGACTGATTCCTTCTTCGCAAGGAAAAAGTTATTAGTATCAGCATCAATACGAGGATGGTGGACGGGATCTCCACCGACCTTTTTGGTAGTCTTTGCTGATGATGTTGATAGCTACAGTGTCATATATTACTCTGTATTTCTTGATAGCTACAGTGTCATATATTACTTTGTATTTCTTGATAGTTACAGTGTCATATATTACTCTGTATTTCTTGATAACTAGTGTCATATATTACTCTGTATTTCTTGATAGCTACAGCGTCATATATTACTCTGTATTTCTTGATAACTACAGTGTCATATATTACTCTGTATTTCTTGATAGCTACAGTGTCATATATTACTCTGTATTTCTTGATAACTACAGTGTCATATATTACTCTGTATTTCTTGATAGCTACAGTGTCATATATTACTCTGAATTTTGTGATAGCTACAATGTCATATATTACTCTGTATTTCTTGACATCAGCAGTGTCATATACTACTCTTTATTTAATTTCCTTTTTATATGCTTGTTATTCAGTTTCATAGTAATTTACCAGACATTTCTACAAATCTTCTTACTGGCTGGAGTTATTTTAGAAATGTTATATCTCAGGAGACAGAGCAGTGGGAGAAAAGACAACCCCAAGAACGAAATGATACATAATTTCGCTAAGCTTATTGTTTGTTATTGATATTTTCGCAGCCACGAATATTTCCAGAATAAATTTCGTATCTGAGCTCCTTCAGTGATATATTTTCCCCGGCGTGATCGCAGAATAATTCTTGCCATCGATCAGTTACCACAGCGTGCACTTTTGTCGTATCAGGCCCCCCCCCCACCCCCACCACAACCCCCAACCCCACCCCGAACCCCACTCGTCTATATTTGACACTAACAACAAATAATTATTTCGTGAAATAAGACAACAAAAGAATGATACTTATAATTATACAGCAATTACACGACTGTAAATCATCATCATCTATCATTGTAATCATCATCACGTGCCATCTTCAGAAACGAAGGTTTGCTGAAATGAATCTCCAGTTTCCCAATTCCCTTGCCTTGATGGTGCACTCAGCCAGGCTATGTCCTGTCCATTTCTCGTTTGTTATCTCTTCCCATCTACATCTCTGTGTCTACGGCCTGCTCCTATTTCTCCTTCCATCATTCCTTCTATTGTTGTCTTCAGTATATTGTTATGTCTTTTGATATGACCAAAGTATTTTGTTTTCGTGATCTGTGTTTCTTTGAGCAGTCCGCATTACACTTGGAGCTGTTTGTTCTTTTCCTTATCCATGATATATGACCTAATATATGACAAATGCACAGCAAATATGCAATGTGTAGCAAATATAATAGGGTATAGAAGGTAGAAAATATACAACTACCGTGAACATTTATACAGCAAACATACTTCTGTGTAACACATATACGGCTGTGTAGTATACATACAACTGCATAGCAAATTCACAGCTGTATAACATATAATACGACTGTACGGCAAACAAATAACTATATGGCAAGTATATAATTCTATAACAAATACAACTGTACAGCAAACATATAATTATAGAGCGAACATATAACTGTACAATAAACACGGGTATATACCAAACATACATCTGTGCAGCAAAAATACAACTGTACAGTAAATACAACTGTAAAGCAAACATCTCTCTCTCTCTCTCTCTCTCTCTCCCTCTTTCTAAACCTTAAGTGCCCAGGGCACATGGGGCTTCCGCGAGGGTTTTTCACAAATGTCTGTCCTTTGCCTTTTTTTCTGCTCTTGCCCAGGTGAGCCCTCTGTTGCTCAGCATCCTCTCTGTTGTTCTTCTCCATGTCTCTTTTGGTCTACCCTTACTTCTGTTCCCCTGTGGGGTCCATCTTAGTGCTATTTTTGGTAGTGAGTTGTCAGTCATTCGGAGCACATATCTGCACATAAAGATCACTATACAGTAAATACAAATGTACAACAAACATGCTACAGTACAGCAAATATACAACTGTACAGCAAACATACAACCGTGTATCAAACATACAACTGTACAGCAAACATACAACCGTGTATCAAACATACAACTGTACAGCAAACATACAACCGTGTATCAAACATACAACTGTACAGCAAACATACAACCGTGCATCAAACATACAACTGTACAGCAAACATACAACCGTGTATCAAACAAACATCCGTGCAGCAAACACGCAGCTGTAGAAGAGTCTTCACAACTAGATGCCAGTCAAAACTGTCTAGATTTCATGAAGTTGGTTTTCCATTACAATTTTTTTTAAAATTTTATTCTGAAGTACAAACAAAAAGTGATGAATCTGCGTGCAAGGATCTGAAACGGAAAGTGATATATCCCGTTTGATGGACGGAAAAAGATATGACTGGCTATCACATAATTAGCGTAAAAACTGATTTATGTTGCTTGTCAATTGTCGTACGTCTATTTCAGTTTCTTTCATTATTTCTTCTGTAAAAACTCTACCTGTCTAAACGACCCGGGAAGGTTATGAATATCTCCTTATACAGTGTCTGGCATAAAGCATAGAAAATAAATAAATGGAAAATAAATAAGCGCTATACATGTTTGTGGTAAAAATAGTGAAATGAAACTCAGAAAAGCAGGTATTTTTATTATTACTGAAAATCATATTTAGGTTTTGAAAATTACGCCGGTTAGATGACCCCCATTACATTTGATACAGTAAGCCAGGCGTCTGGAAAATTCCTGCATAACACCATTTAACATGTTCAAATTGATATTTTGAATGCAGTGTTGGATTCGATCTTTTAGGTCTGCAACTGACTGTGGTCGACTAGCATACACTGTGTTCTTGAGATACCCTCACAAAAAGAAGTCCGCGGCCAATAAAACTGGTGACCTTGCCGGCCAATGAATATCCCCAAATCTGGAAATAAGACGATTGGGAAATATTTGTCGCAGCATGGCCATGGTCTGACGGGTTGTGTGGGCAGTTGCTCCATCTTGTTGAAACCATAGTCTCTTATTTCTACTGGCCAAGTCTGGAGAGAAGTATTCAGTGAGCATCTGCACATAAAGATCACTATTAACAGTAAGAGAATGCCAGGTGCCAAAGCGTTCCTAACAGCTGACCGCCGAGGGCTACTCAGCAATGCGTTGCGGACTTCTTGAATTCGTTCAGGTGTCTGTTGAGTTCTTGGACGACCAGTAGACTTGTTATTAAGGCAATTAGCGGTTTCCTTAAATTTTTTGACCCACCTCAAAATTGTTTCGTCCTCCGATTGGGAACATTATCACGGGGATGCAACTCAAAACGGGGAAGAAACTTTCACTGTACAGTAATAGACAATTCTCCATTTTAAAAATAAGTCTCAAAGATGAATGCACGATGTTGTGTTTGCCAAGAAGCCATTGTTAAAAATGGCCGTTTGTCTGCTTCATCTCTGACATCATGTTTTTTTTTTCACACGTATTCAGTTTCTGCGCACTAAGTCAGTTAAATCCTGTCCTGCTTTATGGCCGACCCTGTATAAAACGATGTATATACAAGTATATGTGTTAAGAGTATGTTGTTTGTTTCCATAATACTCTTTTTAAGTTTTCTGTCCTTCTTTCTGATTCTTCTTCTTCTTCTTTTCCTTCTTCTTCTGCGTTCCACTGTTATAGCCGCAAACATCCATATTTATTACCCGAATAAATAGTGAAGTTTTTGGAGGTTATGAAGCGAAATTCGTCTTCCGGTGCAGCTGACTATGGCCAGAGCCGGGTTCTGGATTCTTACTAAAGGGACAGAACTGCAGGCTGTGGTTCAAAGTCTGGATGTCTGTTCTGCAAATGCAGTCACATGCAGGCGTAAGGCGACAGAAGTGTGCTCGCTATCCGCAGTGTCCCGAGCGTAATCCGAAGATGGTGATTTGTTCTTTTCGGGAGAGTTGCGGCATGTGACCAGTAGATTTGTGCTGGCAGTCCACAGCTTCTTGTACTGATGCTTTGATTATAGTTTTGGCTTCCCTGTATGATGACGATGATGATGGCGACGTTAAGAATGGCACAGATTTCCTCGCTTCCCTGGAAGGTATGCAAGGACATGGATTGACCCATCCCCAAAGAATGACAAAACTAGATTGTATTACAAAGTCTCACTACAACGTAGGCAGCTTTATCACCACACATTGTCTGTGCTGCAGGATGCTCTTACCACGGGCGACAGAGAGTAAGTGATGTAGGGTCTTGACAATTAGCAGCGTTCTTTAGCTGTGACATCAATAAGAACACACGTGCACACCAAAAACATGACACGACTATATATAGCTTAATGTGCACAAACCACTGAAGTGCATTACGATGCATTTGTTAAAATAAACGAAATGACAAATCTTCTGTATGAGCCCACCCCTTTACCGTGTCCCCCTTTTTCGAAATTTAATAAAACAAAACACGAAACAAAACAGTTTTGTCAGAGATAATCCTAAAAATTTGAAGAGCCCTCGTGAATTCCAGGCTGCCAATTTATTTCCGACCTCTTGGTCCACGGCCTCTAATGAACAAGCGCTCCTCGAGAACATCGAACACACAGAAACGAGGAAATGGCCTCTCATTACATAATCCTGGAGGGTTTTATTTCTTTGGTCTGTCCGAGTGTGTGAGGGTGCTCTGGGAGACGGGCCAGAATGCAGGAGATATGGATGTTGTCAGAGCTGTTCATCGCTACGGAAAGAAAGTTCCTGCCAGAAAATGCTTGCAAAAATGTTTTAAAAAATGAAAAGAGAGAAAGAGGGGGAAAGAGAGATGGTTGGGGGGGGGGGGGGGCAGTATAAATAAACGTTAGTGAAAAATTGTTAAAAGATATAGCATGATGGAATATACGAATATATGTGTGTATGAGTATGTGTGTGTGTGTGCAGGTCGAATGACTCTCCTGGGTGGGGTGGGGGTGGGGGTGTCCAGCCAGTGGATCCTCCAGGATTGTACCTGCTGTTTTTTTAGGGTGGGCCTAAATTCGAGGTGGGGCCGGGAGAGGGGGGTGAGATATAGCGGATGTAAACATGACTCATCAATAAGGCAAGCCTGGTAGAGGGAGGAGAAATTGCCTTGACTCCGCCTTACAAAACCCCACCCTGAGGCTCCGTGGCTGTGTATGTAAAGCTAATGTAAATATAAACTTCAGGTAATGTTCAAATAAAGTTAATACTAAGAAGATAACGGTGTCTTCTGTGGTAAGCATGAACTAAGTGACTCCCCCCCCCCACTATGAAAACAAGTGCATTTACTGCACTATGTTGAGGGATAAACTTAAATGCTCTATTATTTATAAAAGCGTTGGCTGCTTATTCGACTGGTTATGAAATACTCTTGCCTGGTCGAACATTGGATTTAGCCGAAAAGTGCAATACAGTTTTCTTTTCCCTTTAGCTTGCATTTGTAGTTTGACAGTAAAAATAAAAACTTCAGTAACAGATTATATATCTTTTGCGAATATGAGCGAAAGGTAAAGAAATAAAAATACACAAAAGTTTCAAGTTTATTACGCATAAGATAAAATCATGCCCTTTCATGCCTTAGAGGCACATAGGGGATGTGCTCATGTTAGTGCCCAAATGTTCCTTGGCCTGTCAGCACACTAGAAGGCGATATGGTTAGCATCACGCCTGGCTGTCTTTCCTTTCTCCAACTCTAGAAGAAGTCAGGGACCTATTTATACAGCTGAATAATTAGTGTATAAGTATACGAAGCCACGGCAGTAGAGCTGAGATACCAAAATGTATAATCTAGGAAAAAAGTAGGAACAGTTTTATTACTTAACGAGTACACAGTTGTGACGTGTCGGCGTGAGCCTTAATCATAAAAAAACACATAGGGCGAAGAAATAGAGAGAGAAGGTAAAGTATAAATTCACATGAATGGTATGAGAAAGATATGAATGGAAAGAAAAAAAATAGAATAAAATAAAATGAATGGAGCACTTAGCTGTGACTTGTAAGAAGCTGTGATTTGTATGAGGATGTGTTCAGAAATGCGCATGGTGGAGTGTAGAGAATATTTAAATGGAGACCTGTGACGTGTGATAGGTGGGTCGTAAATGAGGTGGGGGGGGGGGGAACGTGAAGAGGAGTGATAAAATGGTAATCTAGCCGGGAGAAGGTGGGATAGGTGAATAGAGAGGCTGTAATGTGATACTGTCCACAGTGCGCATTTCTGAACACAGGCTCTTACAAGCCACAGCTAAGATCTCCATTTGATTTGATTTTGTTTTATTTTATTTTATTTTGTTTCTTTCCATTCATATCTTTTTCACAGCATTCATGTGAATTTATACTTTATCTTCTCTCTCTATTTCTTCGGCCTCTGTGTTTTTGTATGACTAAGGCTCACCACGAAACGTCACAACTGTGTACTCGTTAAGTAATGAAGCTGTTCCTACTTTTTTTTCTAGTTTATACTTATCCGTTTCTACAGCTGTATGACTGAGGCGTCTTCGGCCGGATTCGAACCCCGACCTTCACCATGAGAGACTAGTGCATTAACCACTGTACCACAAAGAAACCCATTTTGTTGGTACTGGAGTATTTTCGAAAGATATTTGTGCCACGTGAGTTCTGTGAAGATCTTATTCCAGATCCAAAAAGAGAACAAAAATAATCAACTCCGCTTTATCAATGGTCATATATAATATAATTTAATTCATAACCCACCGAACAATATCCACGTTACACAAACATTTTTTGTTATCATTCGAGACGGACTCCCAAACTGTTCTTGGAAATGACGTCGTGCGTAATTTTAGGGTTAGTGGAAGTTTAAAATTAAAGAATCAAATAACGAAACAAAACCATGTGACTACAGTTTTTTTTAAAGCCATTCAAACGAATTATGACGCTCCAGTATTAGGATGTGGCATTTATACAATGTTTTAAGGTTATTCTGATGGTCAAAAAGTTACTGCAATAACCAAGGTCGTTGACAGACATCAAGAGAAAAACATCGCTTCCCCATACTTAAAATGTTTTCAGTCTGGGAGACAGGATTAATTGGTTTTAGTTACAGAAAGGAAACAACTGGGTAAGATAAATGGATAAATTGGAGAAAACTGTTATTTTTCTTGTTGTAGCTGTTGAGAAAAAGGGCTGAAAGAAAATGTGCATGTTTTGTGTATACTGCCTGATTAACACAAAAACGGAAGATCTTCAGGAATGGTTAAACATTGGCGAAGTCTTTCCTTTGTAGGTAAAAGCGATTAGTTGTCCCGAGTTTAGCTCTGCACAGCCAAGCTAACTCTGTGGGCGACGGTTGAGTTGAGGTTTTCTTAGACAACGAGATAAAGAAGCGAGCGAACAGGGCCGTGGAGTCGCTGCTGTGATGACGTGGATATAACGTTTGAAGCAAAGCGCAAGAGAACAGAGTGTTTCAAAGAAAATAAAATATAATATTTCGCCAAAAAGCCCTCTTCATACAACAGCTAAAAAAAAACTCCCCGTTTTTTTTTTTTTAGAGCCCGCATGGGCTTGCTAGATAATTTTACCACGTGTGTGGTGAGGGTTTGTTGGTTAAAATAGCTAAAAGGCCGATTCTTCTTGGGTCATTATATATGATAACCTCCCCGTTTTGCATGTATTGAACGAAAGCATCCACACGGATCAACTGCAAATACCAGAGCGTCCAAAAATTAGATGAAATCAATCTCATCTATTTTTCCACTGCGTGTAATTTTGCCCACCCTGGACTGATCCAGCAATGGTGGGATAGTAAACATGTCTGTCTCTTTGATTGACACATGTCAAGATGTTAAACAAAGAACATTCGTGGCCTTTTTTAATCAGCCGCCAAACGTTCACGCATGTGGCTTTAATCCAGTAACGCTAGTCAATGATAAGAGGAGTTTTGCATGAAGTTCGAACTAGAGGCATTTAAAGCAGTACCGACCAAGCGAGTGTTCAGTTTTACACCGGTGTAGTATCGACGTAACTTCCATGTAACATGGTCAACAAAGCTTGCCAACCTGAACTGAAGAACGAAAACCTCTATCAGTCAATCAAATCGTCAGCTGTGTTATCGCTGAGTTCAGCTCACTGAGTTACTGCTTTGATATGCAGTCGTTCTTTACAACTGCTAGAACAGCCTACTACCCGTTTTGCCTGTTGGGCTGATGTTAAAATAAAAATGTATGATTTTCAGGCTGAACATAATGGCCTTACCAGTTGTCTATGATATCACGAAGTGAATAAGTTGATATAAAGTTTTGAAAGACAGTAAAGTTACGTCAGTCAAGCATGAACAATAAATTAAATCATATTTAAATATTTTGTTTCTAGAAACCAATAAACTCCACTTTGGAAGATGTGTAATGTCCCTGTGGAAACTATTTTACAAACTGGCAATGGAACATTTGCGGTTTTTTCGAGAAAAAAGAAATTGGAGAAACATCTAAACGTTGTGGCTATGTCTCGTAGGTAAATATAGGCAAATTATAATAGCATTATGTAAATTCTTCTTCTTCTTCTTCTTCTTCTCTGTCAACTTATGCAATTATCATAGTAGGGGGTTTCAGACATCGGACCAGAGCAAGGTGAGAGACCTGGGTAGCTGTCATGTTATGTTTCCTCAGTGTCTTTCACTCCATCTATCTACTTTTTCCTTGGTCGTCCACGCGTTCTATATTCAGGTGTTTTCTGGTTGTCGCTGGTTGTTCTGGATTCATGCGTCTGATCTTATAACACTTGACTCTCGACCTAGTTGTTGACAGGTATTGTTCCCACCATCTGCCGGAATATTTCCTACTTATCCTTTCTTGTCTTGTTTACCATGTTTTCTTCCGCATTCCATCTCGCATGTTGTTGCCTTTCTGAAATGGTGGTTGGTGGGTGTCCTTGTTTGGAAGTGATAGCAAAGAATCAGGGGTGAATACAGTTTGATCGAGATATTTCTGTGTTTTAGGATTGGTGCAAGTTGGTAGGTAACATTGTTTGCTGCGTGATTTCTTTGTCTATTTGCCCATCCTATTTAAATGTGTCTACATCTTCTCTAACATTCCTCATTATATTTTCAGTATACAAGTTAAATACGTAGGGTGACAATATGCACCCCTGACGGACCCCTTGTTTTATGTCAAACCAACTTGTTGTTTCACCATTTATTCTTACTGCTGCTTGTTGGTCTAGATACAGCAGTGATGTTAATTGTATCAAATGTGTTGGAAATCCCATTTTTTCCATTATTTCCCAAAGTTTCTACTTTCCCTACTTATTTAACTTGTATACTGAAAATATAATGAGGAATGTTAGAGAAGATGTAGACAAAGAATATTACGATGCCATAACAGTTGGAGGTTATGAAATACCAGAGATTAGATATGCTGATGACACAGTATTGCTGTCCACAACACAAAAAGGAATGGAAAAACTAATTATGTCAGTCCGCAAGAACAGCGAAGAGCAGAACCTCTATCTTAATGCAAAGAAAACTAAATTGATGACAACTGACAAAACAAACAAGGCAACTGAAATATGTATCAATGAGGAAAAACTGGAAGAAGTGGAGAGTTTTGAATATCTTGGATCGCTACTAACTAATAATGGAGATACAATGAGGGAAATTAAAAGGAGGATATCTATCGCTCTTCAGAAAGTAAAACAAATAAAGAATCTGTGGAGAGGAGCAGACAGAACCACAAAAATAAGATTTTTAAGGGCATGCATCTTTCCCATAGCAACATATGCCTGTGAGACCTGGACACTTAACAAAACAGCTGAGAAACACATAAATGCCTTTGAATGTAAATGCTACAGAAGAGTTCTCCAAATATCATGGACACAAAAAAGAACAAATATATCTATACTACAAGAGCTTAATATTGAAGAAGGCTGGCTAGTGAAGAGGATTAAAGAGAGAAAACTGAAATATTTTGGACACATTAAACGTCATGATAATTTAGAGAAGACCGTATTGGAAGGATACATAATGGGAAAAAGAAAAAGAAGAAGACCAAGACGAAGATGGCTGCAAGACATCGTTGACGATCTGGAAATGGATGCAACAGCAGCAGGCCATCTTGCTCACAACCGAGAGGCCTACAGGAGAGCTGTTAGGGAGGCAAAGTTCCGCAAGGGACATGCAAATGAATGAATGAATGAATGAATTTAAATGTGTTTTTTAGATATTTGAATTCAGTACGCTTTATGAGTTTGTTGTTATTTTAATAAATAAATTATGTGAATTCAAAACTGAAAAATACTCAAAACTAAGATCGATGATTCCTGTCGGTACAGTATCTTCTGATGTAGTAGCAGATATTGATGTGATAATGATGTATTTCTAGGTAGCGTTCTTTTCAGAAAACACACTTAATAATGTAAAATTTTAACACTGAAACAAACTAGCATATAAAGTGCTGAAATCACAAACAAAACATAGCTATATTCTGTACTAATTCTTAATAATTTTTAGTTCACTCATTTGCAACTATAAAATTAAATGAAATGACATCTTTAAGCCAAGAATACAAACAAGGCTACATGAGATACTGACAATAATTATCACCTCACGCAGTAACAGGTACAATTCCCGTTTCTATGTTATTAAGGCATATTGGGGATACGGTGTTAGGCCCGTATTTCCGCGACCTTCAGCACGCAAAAGTGTGACGTGGTCAGTATCACGCCTGGCTACATTTAACTTCCCAGATTTCTCTGGTACCCATTTTTTGGGGCTGGGTCAACCAAGGGGCCTTTGTGATATGTACCAGAAAAAAAACCCCACTCCTGGGACTTGAACTCAATACCACCTGGTTAGTAAACCGAGTGCTTCACAACTTAAGTATATTGAAAATTGGATACTCACACTTCCGTTTAAAAGAAACTCCTTTAAATTTTAATTTATTTAATTACGCTCTCTCTGTCTCTCTCTCTGTCTCTCTCTCTGTCTCTCTCTCTCTCTCTCTGAGGCACATAGGGCTTCCACAAAGGTTTTCCACAAACGTCTGTTCTTTGCCTTCCTTTCCGCTCTTGCCCAAGTGAGCCCTCTATTGTCCAACATCCTTTCTGTTCTTTTCCATGTCTCCTTTTTGTCAACCCTTACTTCTGTTCCCCTGTGGTGTCTATCTTAGTGCTATTTTTAGTAGTGAGTTGTCAGTCATCCGGAGCACATGTCCCAACCATCGCCAGCGTCTTTCCTCAATAATTGCTGTCAAGGGCTTCGTTTTATTTGATATGCCTATCTAAAACTAGAATCTGTAAGCATAAAAAAAATCTAAATATATTTTTTTCACATTCGTTAAGCCAAATGTCCATGATGAAGTAGAAAAGACTTTCAACACAAAAAAATTGTATTTCTTCTGTGCGTTCGGCCGTACAAGATCGTAAATGAGAAATAACCACGGCGGTAAAACTGGTTATAGTAATAAAAGTAGATAGAGATGTTTTTTTCGGTTTTACAAAAAAGGTAGAAAGAGTGAAGAATGTAGGAAGGAATGAGAATGGCAGAAAGTAGGATGAACGTGTATAAATTTAAAAACAACATACGAAAATTCAGTATTTCAGCAAATGCCTTTCTCAAGGACCATATAAAAAAAGCACCAGAGATAAACGAAGAAAAACTGGATGGGAAATTAAAGGCCCAGCTCAGCTTTGCCTCTTTTTTCTTGAACACTACTTTATATTTCTGCTTATCTCCCAGCTCTTTTTGTTTCTGCCTAGGAGGTCCAGCTTTCTGCCAAGGATGTCCAGCTTTCTGCACAGGAGGTACAGCTTTCTGCCAAGGATGTCCAGCTTTCTGCACAGGATGTCCAGCTTTCTGCAAAGGATGTCCAGCTTTCTGCACAGGATGCCCAGCTTTCTGCTCAGGATGTCCAGTTTTCTGCTCAGGATGTCCAGTTTTCTGCCCAGGATGCCCAGATTTCTACCAAGGATGGCCAGCTTTCTGCAAAAGGATGCCCAGCTTTCTGCCAAGGATGTCCAGCTTTCTGCCAATGATGTCCAGCTTTCTGCTCAGGATGCCCAGCTTTCTGCCAAGGATGTCCAGGTTTCTGTCCAGGATGCCCAGTTTTCTGCCAAGGATGTCCAGCTTTCTGCCCAGGATGCCCAGCTTTCTGCTCAGGATGCCCAGCTTTCTGTCCAGGATGCCCAGCTTTTTGTCCAGGATGCCCAGCTTTGTGGCAAAGCTGTCCAGATTTCTTGTCTTAGTTCTACTCACTTCGTTGTGTTTTCTCATTCTTTCGGCGGACGAATTTTGGTTAATTTTCCAGCCCTTTCTAGACTTATCATCTAACGGCTGGAAGGCGCTGACATCTTCCTTGTCCAGGCATCCTAACAGAGCACCCTTGTCCTTTCAGTGAACTCTGTTCATTCTGAACCTTCTTTCATTCACCCTTCCCATAATGTTTTCTCACTTATATGGTCTGCGCCATTTGGGCAGCTTTTCTTTGGACCATAGTCATCCGACGGGATCAAGATGGGACCGTCTAGGACATGATTTGTTCTTTGCAATTTGGTTCCCTTTGTCTCTCTAGCTCATTTCTCAGCAATCGTTGTCTTTTACTTAAGTGTTCACGTACATCTTTCTGGGCGCAATTTGTGGAGGGTATGAAAAGACCCAAATGTTTACATTTTCATTTATTCTTCTTGCTTTTATATGTTGTGCTGCTTTTGCATGTTTTCCTTGAAAAAAAAGGGCACTTGCCGAAATATTGGATTTGCGTAAGTTTTTATTTATTTATACGCGTTCCTCTTATTTAACCTTACGTAATCTAAGGAAAAATAAGGGCACTAACGCCATATTCCCATGTGCCTCTAAGGCATGACAGGATTACCTTTACCTCTTTTTTTTAAAATCTAAGGTAGCCCAGCTGATGACTGATCTGTAGGTTAGTCTGAGATCAAATATGAGAGACCATATGTTTACTTTGACTACGGGAAATGGTTCCACCGATATGCTCTCTTCCAAACAGTCCGCGCTGTACCTGTGTTACTGTACATCTAATGTAATATCTAGGCAACTCAGTCTTGCACTACAAAATGATGGACTCAGTCACAAAAAAAAAAAAAAAAACGCTAGGCATGGCAAACAATCACAGGCGTTTCAAGCACAAGAAAACCTGGACTAAGCATAACGCTGTAGAGAAAAATTAATACAGCAGAAATGTTCTACAGAAAACTTGGTCATATAACATAGGGAATGAAAAGAACAAATGCACAAGTTTTAGAACAGCTCCGACTGAGATGTGAACGCAAAGAAATAGGAACAAAATACTTTGGGCATATCAAAAGACATAACAGTACACTGAAGACCATACTTAAAGCAAAAAGACCAACAGGTGGCCAGAGATGTAGATGGAATGATAAATATACGGAAATGGACAGGAATGGATAGCCTGGCTGGAGGCAACCTTCATTCTGAATAAGGCATATGATTATGATGAACACAGTGTATAAGTGAAGTTCAGGCGAAATGGGTCGATCGGTTCACAGGAAACAGTGATACGGCAGTCGTCAGTTTTTCATTGTCAGTGAAATACGGGGGGGGGGGGGGGGGCGGGAGGGGGATGTGCAGTAACTAGGGGAGGGGGATGTGCAGTAACTAGGGGAGGGGGATGTGCAGTAGATTCTTATTGCTGTAGGTGACTAAAAATAAGCAAAAAAAAAAAACCCGCGCAAATCAAGGAAGGTACATTATCTGTGGCTCAGTTTCATAACTTGAATGCAGTTAATCTTCGATCTAGCTGTAGCAGCAATTATTCTTTCATCTAAACAATTACAATCAACACGGCCATGTACATCGTATTTCGGTGGCTTACAAGACTATGTAGTGAGTACCCCAGCAATACGAGTAGAATTATTTGGGGGGGATGTCGTAATGTATGTGTAAGCTGCCTAATCATCGTTGTCATCACGTGTGGTCTTTACAGTGATGGGTGACTGCAGTGTACCTACGATCCAGGCTAGTCTCAGCCTAAATAGATGGGCAAGCTGACAGCTTTGAACATCTCTGATTAAAAGTCATTGATTGTACTGTTGTCACGGTACTGTTATTTTCACTTCTCGTTTTTCTTTTTAATGCTGTAGTCAATATAATTTTAATCCCTTTAATTTTTGTGAAACCCTATATTTCTCAGATGATTACGATATGTTTTAGCTGAAATAAATTCTATAATGTTTTTGATGATTACAATGTGTTTTAGCTGAAATAAATTCTATAATTTTTTTTATGATTACAATGTGTTTTAGCTGAAATAAATTCTATAATTTTTTTGATGATTACAATGTGTTTTAGCTGAAATAAATTCTATAATTTTGGATGATTACAATGTGTTTTAGCTGAAATAAATTCTATAATGTTTTTGATGATTATATTTTCTTGGGGGTTTGTTTTTTTTGCTCTGTTTCAGTTTTCCTGGCTGTAACGCTTCGAAGTATTTCTCTTTCGTCTGCTGACGTGAGCTACATCATTCGTTTCCGTGAAAGATTTTCTCAAAGTTTTTTTTTTGGACTTTTCTTTTCGTTGTGAACGCCACGAGCATTTTATTGCACCCCCCAAATCAACAACATTATCCATCTCACTGTTTGCTGAAAGTGACATTTCCTATCATGACAATTTCGTGTCTTGCTTAAAACGATTAATATAATACAATAAATATTTCGTTATGTAGCTGAGTTCGTGACGTATTTAAAATCTTAAATATCCTTCTTCTTTTTCTATGAGCGGCCGCTGAATTGAGCAGCTTTTCTAGCCACCGAGGCTCATCGCTGCAGACAAGACTCATCTCCGGTCCCTTGTTCCTAATCTTTTCTTGCCACTTGTCTGTTCCAAGAAAGCGTGCAGCTTCTTCCAGGTTATCTCGCCATCGTCGTCTAGGTCTACCTCGTGGTCTATCCCTTTTCATCACTTCTTTTTATGCCATCTTTGTCTGTCTATCTTCCTCTGTTCTCTCTAAAATCCTGAACCACCTCAGTCTGTTGTTTTTTTTAAAATAATGTCTATTATCAGCATTTATTAAATGCAAACATTAAAACTTAAGGACACGTCATTCTCATTCTGTGTACGCTCTCTTAACTCTGTTGTTTATGCCAGAAAACTCCGGGGTTGTAGCAGGATTGTCGGGGCTGGAAAATCAAAGCTCGGTATATCATCCCTCTCCTCTGTGGTGCACCTCGTAGCATCATGAAGCGCCCATTTCAGGATGGATGGCCAGATACGGCTCAATTTGGCACACAACTTGATAGATAAGAAAGGCGCAACTGACCACAAAAAAAAAACACAACAAACTGGGGATCTTCAAAGAGTTAAAACTAAAAGAGATGAAGCGATTGTTTGTTTCATGTTGACAAACCGAAACGTAGGCACCCCGATATTTTCCCAACAGCGTTTGTCGCATACAACGTAAGCACGATAGAGATATGTACTTATTTACGTGACTCTAAGCAAATAACATCTTTTACTAGAGCCAGTGGGTGCTAAAAACAGCTTTTATGCGGCCACACAAGCACTCTGGAGTCCGTGAATGACATTCCTAGCGGCCATTTCCTATTTATGTACCACGTGACATGTTTATTTTTTTGTGTACTTGCATGTTTATTTATGTCTGGATCGGAAACAGAGTAATTTGAAGCCCCGGATGTTTTCACTGCCAGAAAATCAGTGGCTTTGACTCCATAAACTGCTCATTTGCCAAAAATTTTTCGTCGAGGCACTTTGTAAGTACGCTAGTTTTGTCTGTCAACACGATAATGTTGACGCTATTTCGAAATTCTGTTTGATCACGAATATTTCTCTTCTGTCTGACAATTATGATGCTGACGATAAACAGACGGTCAGGCAAGTAGCTATCAATCCCATGATTACATTCCATTGACTATAATCATGAGCACTGCCATTTTCCTTTCACTTTATTTTTCTTACGGTGTATCCAGTATATTATTAAGCCTCTTTAGTTTTCATAGAGGATACACAAGAAGATGGCCAACACCTTCTCAGTGAGCTACCAAACTAGGCTTCTGAGTAAGTCTCGCTCGTAGATCGACTTCTTCTTTGGTGAAGCTATGAAGACTAGATCTGTAATCAAAGGAATCTTGTTTGGAAGAGCATTCAGCAATGGACAATTCCCCGGTGCTGGCATAAACAGCAAACTCCTCTCGTAACGAAGAGCATTCCACGGGATTCGGAAAAAAAACACACGGGATAGAAAATCAGTGAACAAAGTTTATGTAAACAAGGAAACTGAACTGCCGACCAAACGTTTTTCCAGCTTCAACAAAATAAAAAAAAAAACGTAGAAATGAAGCGAAAATTGATGAATGTTATTGATGACATAAATTTCTAGATATTTTGATATCTAGGAGAATAATGTTTTTGATCTTACGCGATTAAAAAAAGCATTGTTGATGGTATTTGATCCTTCATGATTTCGGTCATTGATGAATGTTTGTATTAAATGTGACGGTATCCCCGCACCAGTTGCCCTTCCTTTGAACTGCAAGTCCAGGTTTCTTAACAACCACTACTGCCAGGTTATATGGAGTAATAATTATACACAGATCACAAATGCTAACAATATACTGCAAGAGTAAATAAAACTGAGATTTTACCTCGAAATAATATAAATGATTAAACAGAAAAAAGGTCATTCCTGGGCTATTTCATTGACTTACTAAAGACAGTGTGGCAGAATAATTTAACACCAGAAATGACCTCAACTGTAGTAACAATTGCAGTTTTGATTATATTTACAATTTTAGCTTTGACTGTACTTACAATCCTAGCTTTAGCTATACTAACAAACCAAGTCGCGACTATACTTACAATCCTAACTTCAGCTGCACTCACATTCCTAGGTACCATTTTGTTCTGATGGGTCACATGATCTCATCACGCATCACAATAAAAGAAACATAAATAAAAATAATGTTACCTCCCACCAACTGTGAATGCCCGACTTTTCAGGCAAGAAAGCCCAGTATATGATATATATGTATATATCTGTGGCACAGGGACCTTTAAATCATGTCACAAATATGTTCTCTCTTGATTCTGAAGAAAATGAAATCCATAGAAGAGATCTTCTCATTCAATCCTCGATACTCTTTTCCACCCCTCCTAAAACAAAAAAAAAAAAAAATGAAACTCCCAAAGATCACGGAAGAAACAGAAGGAGATAAATAATTGACAGCAACCAGTTCCACCGGGCAACGCGTTATCTCCCTTGTTTAGAGAAAAATTAGGCTGAAAGTCGACACTCCGCGAGAAGATTTAGAAATAATGGATGTCCCTCGTGATCACACTCGTCATTTTCTCCATCTTTATCGCAAAAGTAGATGTTGGTCTGTCCAGTAATGTTTGGTCCCATCAACAACTGAACTAGCATTTATAATCATATGCCATTGGATTTGTTTTCTTTTTCTTTTTTTTTTTTCTGAGGAGACGTAAACGACCAAGTCTACAGTACTTTAAAAAAAACAGAAAACCACTGTAAGAACTAGTGTAAAGAATTCATAATGTGATGGTTGAAAGTTTTACTACAGATACGAAATACTCTGTCTGGCCGGTGGACTACAGATTAAATATTCGCAAAGCTATAGACTTTGTTTATACCGAAATGTAGTGAAAGTTTAACAGAAGCATTTTGAAATCTGTAGAATAAAATGAATTTATTTCAACTTTTTTTTAAAATAAAGGATTGTATAATAGATCGATATTCCTGTTTGTTTGTTTTTGTTTTGTTTTGTTTTGTTTTGTTTTGTTTTTTTTTGGGGGGGAGGGGGACCCTGTACAACAGAAAATAGACAATGAATGTAAAACTCTTATCAAGAAAACTGAAACTTATAGTTTAACAAGCCACCAGCAGTTGTTCAGACTGGAGTTAAATGCTTGGAACGTTGCGTAACTTGATTCTCACCTTATATTTATACACGTTTACACCTACGCTAACTTTGATTCTCATGTTATAGATATTGTAGATCTAGGCTAACGTAATTTAATTCTCGTGTTATGGATATAGATCTATGCTGACATCAGAAGATGCTTTTCTGTGTTATTCTACATGGATCGCCAGTCGTGAAGTTCTAAAAGGACATAGTTCTAAAAGCAACTTGTTAGATCTTGTTAGAAAATATGTTAACGAATTTCAAAGAATATATGTTATTGTACTGAAAATGTATTTTTGTTTATGTATATGCTTGCATGTATGCTTGCTTGTGCGCGCGCTATATTTTGTTAGGTTAATTACTTCTTCTCTTATACTGTGAATGTATAACAATCACAGTAACACTCTTTTGATGTTTTTTTCCTCATGTAATTTTAATACTTGTATTAAATCGAGTGTGTGAGAAGAATGAAAGAGGAAGTGATGAAGGGCAGAATGTAAGACATGCCCAATTCTTTACCCTTTAAAAATAAAGATAATTCATTCATTCACTCATTCATTCCATAATTATGTTATTATAATGTAATTTCTCAGGTTTGTTTAGGCCTAAGTCAGAGCTGAAAGTCTTAATCCATAAGCTAATATGATCAGAGAGTTCAAACGATGTTTCGCCAACTAATTTTCTTGTGTTTTGAACCCCTGCAGTTTGCATGCTGTTTTCACAGTGGATTCTGAAGAAATAAATCCTGCTAGCTAGCTTCATGTGTCTTGATCTCTCTACCTTTGCTACATTCTAGTACGTAGCGGTGTTAACACAGAGACGAGACACAATGTGTTTATCACTTGCTTCTTTGATGTGATGCCTATTATACTTCTTCAGGATTAGGGTTACGGATCTGGCTTTCTTTCAGCCCCTTCTTTCGAGTTCAGTTTTACACGTATCGTGAACGCCCGGCAGTGTGTTGACGATTACTCTGCTCACAGTACTTGCCGAAGTAACATTCCTGTAAGTCTGGAGAGCTAGAATCTGCTCTCATTCCTTGCCGAGGTAACATTCCTGTAAGTCTGGAGAGCTAGAATCTGCTCTCATTCCTTGCCGAGGTAACATTCCTGTAAGTCTGGAGAGCTAGAATCTGCTCTCATTCCTTGCCGAGGTAACATTCCTGTAAGTCTGGAGAGCTAGAATCTGCTCTCATTCCTTGCCGAGGTAACATTCCTGTAAGTCTGGAGAGCTAGAATCTGCTCTCATTCCTTGCCGAGGTAACATTCCTGTAAGTCTGGAGAGCTAGAATCTGCTCACAGTCCTTGCCGAGGTAACATTCCTGTAAGTCTGGAGAGCTAGAATCTGCTCTCATTCCTTGCCGAGGTAACATTCCTGTAAGTCTGGAGAGCTAGAATCTGCTCAAAGTCCTTGCCGAGGTAACATTCCTGTAAGTCTGGAGAGCTAGAATCTGCTCAAAGTCCTTGCCGAGGTAACATTCCTGTAAGTCTGGAGAGCTAGAATCTGCTCAAAGTCCTTGCCGAGGTAACATTCCTGTAAGTCTGGAGAGCTAGAATCTGCTCACATTCCTTGCCGAGGTAACATTCCTGTAAGTCTGGAGAGCTAGAATCTGCTCAAAGTCCTTGCCGAGGTAACATTCCTGTAAGTCTGGAGAGCTAGAAGTGCCTGAGATGTTTGCCTTCCGCGAGTTTTTTCCCCAACGTTTACTGCCTTCCTACAGTGAGATGTCGTCATTCCACGCGGTAGGCGTGACACTGTGTTCCCGCCGCGTGACACTGTGTTCCCATGGCGTATTGCTGAAATGCCTGATAATTCAGTTTAGTTTACATTCTATTTGATCCCTCTGTGTCTACTTGCCAGCCGGCACCAGCCCCCCCCCCCAACTTTTCTGTTCTCTTTCTTTTTCTACAAGTAACTCCCTAGTAAAACTCTATATCACTCGTTTTATTTGCTTAATCAGATGTTCTGTGTGTGATGTATTGCTTTTATTAATGTCATGTCTTTGCTTTCCTAACTTAAAGGTGACCAGAAGTCCAACTACAACATAAATAATAGGTTTCTATAATAATAACCCCCCCCCCCCCCCCCCAACTCCCTGAGCTCCGGAAAAAAAAGGAAAAAGAAATTAAAAATAAAAGAAAAATAAAACGAAAGTAGGAATCAGAAATCAAACGATTCCCAGAAGATGACGTCACACCTATGCCAGCTTTTATAGTAATTTCAACTTTGAATCACAGATAACTCAAGGGAAAAAACCCCGTACAGATACAGTTGTTTAGTTTCTAATACTTTTAGAAACAGATATATCTATAGATCTATTATTCTGTGTTTTGGTTGCTTCTGTGTTGATTCTTGACCGTTTACTGGCAAACGTTCACTCTTTAGCTATAGATAGAGAGATGACGACTGCAGTAAAACTGGTTACAGTGATAAAGGTAGACAGTGGTGTATGGTTCAATTTTTAAAAAAGCCAAAGGGAGTGAGGAAAATGAACCATACATATATATATATATACATATATATATATACATATACACACTTCACTAGAGGACCAAATAGATGGTGCCTGGTCTCTTTCGCCCACACGATCGCTAGATCTACTCAAATACATGGGTCACGGTCACTCTTTAAGAGTGTTTTTTTCCTCTTTCAAGTCACAAGTGTTTTAATATCTTTCAAGACCAGCCATACAGCGCTGTCCTCTGTTGCCAGACATTCACCCCATGCGCTAGTGCATAACGGACAGGACGCAGTGGGCGGCCAATGTAAATAATCTGGAAATACTTGACAGTGAGTTCAGGCTCATCGTTAAAATCTGCCTGTTCTGTCAAATCCTTAAAAAAAAAGGCTTAACGGCGTTAGCCGCAGGGACACATGCCAGCGCTACTGTTGTACAAATCCAGCGAGGGAATCCTTAATCAACGAGACACAGAGTTTGTAGAACTCGGCTTGAACTTTCCCCGTGTGCACTGAATCACATGGAAGAAGCACGTCTTTACCATTCCTTCCATGGCCGCTTGCACATTATTATGCCAGCAACTGCTATGGCTGAAGACGGGACTTAGCATTTCTGAGTTCCTGCATCATTATTACACATATCTCGCTCTCTCTTCTTGTTTTGATGCAGTGCATAGCTAAGAGAGAGAGAGAGATAATCACATTGCACTTTGTCGTGCAATCTGGTGGAGAATAACTGTGCAGTTGTAAATGTTCCGTAAGCAAACCATTCAAGGGTTTGTGCTGATAAGGGCATGGTGTCTCGGCTAGGAAAATGAAGACACAACCTCAAAAGAGAGAGAAAAAAAACTCATCTTGTGAAACAACGTTCTGGGTTAATGGCAGCCTGAACTCTGTGGACCTCACATCTAAGTCCATGGGGAATAAAGACGCTGTCCGATGAAGCAATCAGGGACCCATAGCTGATATGCTAGCGTTAGGGTTAGCGACCAATAGCTGACCAAGGCCCTGTTCCACCTCTCCGTTGGTACCTCCAGTAACAGGCATGGCCTGGCTAATGGGGCAGGGATAGCCATAGTCCTGATGGTGGTGGAGTCTGCTAAAGAAACATTGCACACCCCTGCTTTTTTAGCTGTATTCAGGGACCGAAAAAAATAGCTGCCATAACCTTCTCCCACGCCGATACGATGGTGTAGCCCAACACCTCCACAGCATCGGCTGCAAAGACACCACAAGCTCGCAGTTAAAGGGGCATAGCAATCATTCAATCATTCATTTGCATGTCCCATGTGGAACTTTGCCTCCCTAACAGCACCCCTGTAGGCCTCTCGGTTGTAAGCAAGATGTCCTGCTGATGGATCCATTTGCAGATCATCAACGATGTCTTGCAGCCATCTTCGCCTTGGTCTTCCTCTCTTTCTTTTTCCCATTATGCACCCTTCCAAGACCGTTTTCTCTAGATTATCATGACGTTTAATGTGTCCAAAATATTTAATCCTCTTTACTAGCGAGCCCTCTTCAATATTAAATTCTTGTAGTATGGATATATTTGTTCTTTTTTTGTGTCCATGATATTTGAATAACTCTTCTGTAGCATTTACATTCAAAGGGATACCAATAGGTACAAGTAATCTAAGATGACCACTCAGTTTATACAGCAATTCCTCACTTGTATCACATAAGCGCTACCCCCACAAAATATAGAACAAAACTGATCTTAAATTACGCGTCAACTCGTGACAAAAGTTTTAAGATATTAGTGAGGTCATCCTTCACGAGCTCGTCGTCGAAATCTACAAGGGTTGATATACTTCTGAATCGTAACCGACTTTTTGTGGCACTTGGATTTGTGAATATTTATGAATTTATTAAGGAGGTGGGCCTGAGAACAAGATCCTAACAAGAACCTTCAGGCCCATAAAAGACACCAACAGTGGGGAATGGAAAGTTAGAAAGAACTCTGGACTTAACAGCTTATTTAAATCACAGCTCAGTACAAACCTTTATAAATAAACAGATTACGCTGTTTTGGCCATGGAAGAGAACAGACAAACAAAAATGATGCATATAGAAGAGATGAAGGAAACATGACCGAGAGGTAGACCAAGACAGAGATAGAGAGACAGCATAGAAAAGGATTTACAGGAAACTTGAGTCATCAATTGGAGAGATAATATTAGGAATAGGTGAGAACATAGGCCAACTTTATCTGCAGCAATAAGCCATAACGACTTGGAAGAAGAAGAAGAAGAATAAGAAGAAGAAGAAAAAGAAAAAGAAAAAGAAGAAAAAAAAGAAGAAGAAGAAGAAGAAGAAGAGTTGTGGGCTGGACGGGAGGGGGGTCTCCGGAGTGAGAAATTTCTGAAGATATTTCATAATCTACACGGAGAAATGAAGAAGATCATATCAGTCAGTTTTTAACATTTCCTTTGATCATCATCATCATGTTAGCCGCGCAGAGCCGCGCCGAGCTGCACAGCGCAGGCTGCTGCTGTTGCAAAGGCCGACCGTTCTTTTGGCGAAAAAGCGCTCTCGAGTTCCGTGCGTGGGGAGACAGGCTTTCGCTCCCTTCCCGGACGGCGAGAGTTAAAGTGTTTCGATGCAGAAGCAAGTGGTTTGTCCGTCGAGCGAAGCATATAAACGGCTAGCCAGCCAGGTTCGTGCTAACGGTGTAGTACATTTTTGTCGACCGGTGGTCTCGAAATTGGCCCATCTCTCGCAAAGAGTATCGGATCTGCACTATGTAATGTGTGTTGTTTGTGGGTGGCCAGGCTTTCTTCTCATTCGTTAGAGCAGAGAGAGCCGCCCCCGCCGGATAAAGGAAATGAAACGCCGCCAGGGTCGAAAGGGATCCACTCTGAGCAGAGCGCTGTCTCCCTTGCCCCGCGTCGGTCTGTCGGCAGATATCCGACAAAGGTTCGGTGAAGAAAGCTATCCGGTTGATCCTGCCAGTAGTCATATGCTTATCTCAAAGATTAAGCCATGCATGTCTAAGTTCACACTGTCTCACGGTGAAACCGCGAATGGCTCATTAAATCAGTCGAGGTTCCTTAGATGACACGATCCTTCTTGGATAATTGTGGCAATTCTAGAGCTAATACATGCTTACCAAGCTCCGACCCTCTGGAAAGAGCGCTTTTATTAGTTCAAAACCAATTGTTGTTGCCCTTCGCCGGGCGCGGCGTCCCAGCTTGTGACTCTGGATAACTTTGTGCTGATCGCATGGCCTTCTGTGCCGGCGACGCATCTTTCAAATGTCTGCCCTATCAAATGTCGATGGTACGTGACATGCCTTCCATGTTTGTAACGGGGAATCAGGGTTAGATTCCGGAGAGGGAGCATGAGAAACGGCTACCACATCCAAGGAAGGCAACAGGCGCGCAACTTGCCGACTCCCGGAACGGGGAGGTAGTGACGAAAAAAAAACAATACAGGACTCTTTCGAGGCCCCGTAATTGGAATGAGTACACTTTAAACCTTTTAACGAGGATCTATTGGAGGGCAAGTCTGCCCTCGCAAGACGAGCTGCTGCGAAAGCATTTGTCAAGAATGTCGGTACCTCTGCTCTAGAGGTTGGTCACGTCCCAAACACGCCCATACTGGGATAATATGCCTAAACCGGCTCAACCCAGGGGTGGAAGTCACTAGTGGCGAGGATTCGTCCTCCTGGACAAAAGCTCCATCCTGGTCACAACTAGGAAAGGTAGCGGCCACGACCGCAAAATGCTGAAGTCGGAGACACTGGACCAGGGTAGTCTAGATAGGCAACAACCTCTCACCCGGCGGGGATGTATGCATATCCTAACCACGCTGAGGTTTTCCGGCGAGAAAGTCTAACACTGGATTGGATGGGCTACCACCTCTCACCCGGCGGTGATACACTGGTATCTCAAAACACGTCGAGGTTTTCCGGTGAGAAAGTCCAACTCTAAACTAAACTGGTGCAACGAAAACGCAGTCCCGCTTCCGAGACCCACCAAGAAGTCAGGCTCAAGCCCTGAGATACTCTGCACCTCCTGTGGTCCTCTCGGGGATCTCGTGTGGTCATTTCGGGGGACCACGGAACTTAAAGAGGACCACAGGCGTAAATTCAGTAGGATCACAGTGCGGTCTTGATGGTAGAAGTGAACGAAGAAGAAGAAGAAGAAGATCATCATCATCACCATAATTACAAAATTAATCAGCTCCATAGAAGTTCAAACAAAATAGTATAGAAAAAGGCAGTTAGTGCATTTACTGGTACTAAAAGCGAGAAATCACTATCATGTATTCTAAAGAACAAAACGCAACAAAAAAAACCAAAACACCGGCAGCACTTGTCCCATATTCAGGCTATGGTGAAGACTGACAAGTGTTTGGCGTATTTATCTTGTGTTCGTGGCAGTGAATATAATTTTGTCCCAGTGAACATCACGTCTCTGAGATAAGCTATTTGTCTGCGTCCAGGCCCAAATACAAACCACTCCATCACTTTCTCTTCATCAGTGCTAGTCGGGTGGGCGGTATCGGTGATAAGGCTCTCTCGCACGAGTCGGATATTGAAACTACGATTCCGCCCTTGCTCTGAGATACTACTGTGTAAAGACCCAGAAGTGGACGGATGTTGCTGGATCGCAGCGATGCATTAATGGGCTTCATTAGGTGCATTTTTGTAATTAGAGCTGTTCAGCGTGGACAAAAGAGCTAATGAGCAAATTAAAGGAGAACTTTGTACGAATGTCCGCGAGGTCACTTTGCATTAGGATTCTACATTCTTTTTTTTTTTTTGTAATCTGCTGTTAATTACATGTTATATATGGCTGTCTGTATTTTATTTCTTTCTCGCACATTTCGCGTCTTCGTCTTTTTTATCCTTGATAGTTAGTGCAATATATATATATATATATATATATATATATATATATATATACACACACATACTTTGTTTAAAAAATATGTGTTATACTATTTAAACATGTGATAAAACGTGAAAGAGATTATGGAAAAAAAAATGAACTTGATCAAATGTCAGTGTATTGCAAGGAACAAAAGCAGGAGATAACGAACTCTAACAGAATCTTTTATAAATATTCTATCTGAAGATGAATAATCATTTTACTATGTATTGTTCGCTGCCAATTTAACGACTTTGTGTGAGAGGTTCTAGTTAAGAAATGACCTATACAAGTATACTGCTTATAAAAAGTCACTAGTCATAATTTCACTGGGTGTTTTGGAATGATTGGCAAGTTCCTGATTGAAATTAATGTTAGCATTTTCTTCTTGTAAGCTGTGGCTGTTTATCTTTCTGTGTACTGATTTCTTGTGTTGACTTTTCAATTTTAGTTTTATTTTCCCTTTGCACAGGTTGTGATCACTGTTGACATCTGCACCCCTATAAGCACTTACATCCATGAGAGATGTTCTGTATTGCTTTCTAATACAAAAACGGTCTATCTGGTTTCTAGTTCTATCATCTGGCGATATCCACGTTGTTTTATGTATCTCTTTGTGTGGGAATATTGTGCCTCCAATGACCATGCCCTCAGTGAAGTTGAGGAGATAGGTATAGATGAGTTATGGAATTCTTACAGCACAGCCATAATCACAGCAGCAAAAGTAAGCGCTGGATTGGAAAAACCAAATAGGAAAGCATGGATATCAGATAAAACATGGAAGTATATACATGAAAGACGAGCAGTCAAATTAGACATGTTGAATGCAAAAGCAGATCATGAAAGAGATTCGGCAAAAGCAAAATACAAAGAAATAGAAACGAAAGTAAAAAGTTCAGCTAGAAGGGATAAAAGAGAATACATAGACAATATGGCGAAAGAGGCAGAAAAAGCAGCAAAAACAGGAGACAGCAAAACTTTATACAACATACAAAAGAGGCTAACAGGTACTATTACATCTAAAGAAAGACCAATCCTTAGCAAAACTGGAACACTATTAACATCAAATAAAGACCAACAGCAAAGATGGGCTGAACACTTCCAAGAAATACTCAATCGACCACACCCAAAAGAATTGTTAAACCTTGAAACTGACTTACCAGCCCCACAACTAAATGTCAACCTAGATGAAATTAAATTGCATGAAATTGAAACAGCAGTGAATTTAATGGCTAATAACAAAGCTGCAGGTGAAAATGAAATAACAGCCGAGATGCTAAAAGCTATCAATAGTGACAACATGAGACAACTACAGAGAATGTTTAACAAGATTTGGAAAGAAGAAAAGGTCCCTTCTAATTGGAAGAAATGAATCATTGTTAAAATACCAAAAAGGGCAACCTTAGTGAATGTAACAACTGGAGAGGAGTAACCTTAATATCAGTTGTGTCAAAAGTATTTTGCAAGGTCATTTTGATTAGACTCAAAGATATAGTGGATACTGCAATGAGAGAAGAACAAGCAGGATTTCGAAAAGGGAGAAACTGTCTCGACCAGATCTTTACTCTCAGAATAATACTTGAAGAACATATTGAAAAGCAGAAACCATTAATACTGAACTTCATAGATTTTAAAAAGGCATTTGATAGCATACACAGAGATTCATTATGGAGAATTTTATGTCTATATGGAATACCATCTAAAATTGCCAACATCATTAAGGACTTATATAATGGATATGTTTGTGCAGTCAAGACAGAAGAAGGGATGAGTGAATGGTTCCAGATTGAAACAGGCGTGAAACAAGGATGTATACTGTCTCCTTTACTTTTTGGGATTACAGTAGACTTCATAATGAAAAAATGCTGCACAGTTAACACAGGTATTGACTGGGTACATGGGACCCAATTGAAATTAACAAGGACAGAACAAAAATAATGAAAATTCCCATCAATCAAAATGGAAAAATACACATAGAAGGGACAGATATTGAAGAAGTCAATCAATTTGCATACCTTGGCAGCTACATAGACCAGGATGGTGACACTAGAAAGGAAGTTAGAGTCAGAATTGCTAAAGCAGCATCAATCTTCAAGAATCTTGAGAACATATGGAATTCAAAAGTTATAAGCATAAAAACCAAGTTAAGACTATTCAATTCAAATGTAATATCCACCCTCATTTATGCATGAGAAAGCTGGAAAACAACTAAAGAAATAGAAAAGAAATTAGACTCTTTTGAAAACAAATGCCTAAGGAAAATACTCGGCATCAAGTGGAATGAATTCAAGAACAATGCAACAAAATAAGACAAATGACTGAACAACAACCAGTCTCATGGGTGATGAGGAAAAGGAGATGGACATATGTTGGTCACTTGATGAGAAGAAATGATCAGAGAATCCCAAAACAAGCTATCAAGTGGAACACAACAGGCCGAAGAAAAAGAAGCAGACCGCGTGAAACTCTGAAGAGGACATTATTAAGAGAGGCCAAATTAACAGGCATAAAATCCTTTGATGAGGTTGAAAGACTTGCCGAAGACAGGAAACATTGGCGAACTACTTTGTGAGCCCTATGTGACGTTTAACGGCACGGGAAGGATATAAGATATAAGATATGTCATAATTTCAATTCACAGATAGATTATAATTATAAAAAAGAATGACAAAAAGAAAGCAGACGAGCACAGAAATTCATAAACCTCAAATTTCAAAGAAGCTGGGTAGTCCGTTTTGACAGTCAGCTATCCACAGCTGATATGCTGGTGTCAAGGCTGGTGAACCATAGCTGACATGCCGGTGTCAAGGCTGGTGAACCATAGCTGACATGCCGGTGTCAAGGCTGGTGAACCATAGCTGACATGCCGGTGAACCATAGCTGACATGCTGGTGTCAAGGCTGGTGAACCACAGCTGACATGCCGGTGTCACGGCTGGCGACCCACAGCTGACATGCTGGTGTCACGGCTGGCGACCCAAAGCTGACATACTGGTGTCAGCGGTGGTGAACCATTCTGTTCCACCTCTCCGTTGGTGCCCTCATTTACAGGCTTAGCCTGGCTAACAGGGCAGCGATCGTCAAAGTCCCCATGGTGGCGGAGCCTGCTAAAGAAGTACTGCACCCCCTCTCCTTATTAACAGCAAACACGGATCGAAAATATAGCTGCCATGATCGGCCTCGAAGTCAGCATGATGCTGAGCCTCAACATCGTCACCGCATCTGCTGCAAAGAAGGCCAGCTCTCAGTTCTAGAGAGGCTGAAGCAATGTTTACTTCAGTAGTGAGCAGTAACAATTTCGGGGCAAAGATGTCCAAGCGGCGAGTACAAACATATCTTGTCAAAGTTCAAAACTCGACTAACATATTCTCGTCAATCTCGTTGGGATGAGCTGTAGAAGAAGAAAACGAGAACAAACCAGGCAGCAAAGGCCTGTCGAGGCCAGGACTTCGCGTAACCATGTCCTCAAGTGGCAAGGGTGAGAAAATGCAGATTCAGTGAATGATTTCTTCAACATTTGCTAAACAACAGATAGTAGAAATATAGATGTCATGAGCAATGAAAGTGGCTCTTCATTCATTTCTTACTTGCGTATAAAAAGTGCCCCTTTTTTGTCTCTTCAAAAATTTGAATGTTTAGAAATAATAACAACTAGAGAATTTCATGTCACAAATAGAGTGTCAGAGAATTTCCTGTCACATATATAGTCTCGGAGAATTCCCTGTTACATAAAAAGTCTCGGAGAATTTCCTGTTACATATAGAGTCTCGGATAATTTCCTGTTACATATATAGTCTCTGAGAATTTCCTGTTACATATAGAGTCTCGAAGAATTTCCTGTTACATATAGAGTCTCGGAGAATTTCCTGTTACATATAGAGTCTAGGAGAATTTCCTGTCACATAGAGAGTCTCGGAGCTTCTTTTGGAGGAGGGGTGAAGACGAGAGAAGCTTAGGGAGACAGAGAGAACTCAGAAGATTTAAATAATCCCAGGAGCAGTGCTCTATTTTATACCCATTCCTGGTAACATCTGGTTTAGCTAGCATTCCTTGGTTAGGGAATCTCCAGCTAACATATTGTTACACTACAGTTTACAACCGACGTGACAATAGTTCATTCATTCATTTGCATGTCCCTTGCGGAACTTTGTCTACCTAACAGCGCTCCTGTAGGCCTCTCGGTTGTGAGCAAGCTGCCCTGCAGATCATCAACGATGTCTTGCAGCCATCTTCACCTTGGTCTTCCTCTCTTTCTTTTTCCCATTATGTACCCTTCCAAGACAGTCTTCTCTAGAATCATGACGTTTAATGTGTCCAAAATATTTATGTGTGTAATATGAGTCAGAGTGATTCTCCACTTTGTGAAAGAGTACATTGCAAAATAAATGAAGCAGATATTAGAAACTTGCTCATTTATTCAGCGTGCACATCCATAGGCAGAGCTGCCAGTGGCATAAGAGTTAATTTAATTTACTATGAGCCATTTAGACGGTTTTCCAGAAAATTTAAAATGAAATAACTAAATGCGTATAGTTTTAATCTGTAGTCTGAAATCCATGATTTTAATTTCCTCTTACAGCACCACGGCAATGATTTTTTTTTAATTACAAAAATATTTCTGTGCAATGGATGTTTGTTCTCGTAAGTTAAGAACTAACGACGTGCCTATATTATCTCTCTCTGAAAACAAAGTATATAGACGAAAAATTGTAAAGTGTGAATTCATCATATTAAAATCATTGAATACGTTATAAATTGGCGGTTTTAAAGTAATCATAACAAATGGATCAAAAGCCAACTATTTCCCAGCCAATCTCAAGATTACTGAAAATATATGGCGTTCTTTGTCGGGCATGATGTCTGTTTGTTCCTTATTTTTGTTGAGATGTTGTTGAGAGCACGATGCAGTTTCTTGAATTTTTCTTGAATTCACTTCGCTTCTTCGGACATCTGTTATGTTTACAGTAATTTTGTTCAACTGTTGTTACGTTTTCAGTGATTTTGTTCCAACTGCTGCTATGTTTTCAGTGATTTTATTCTGCAGTTCTTACGTTTTCAGTGATTTTGTTTCAACTGCTGTTATGTTTTCAGTGATTTTGTTCAATTGTTGTTACGTTTGCAGTGATTTTGTTCAAACTGCTGTTATGTTTTCAGTGATTTTGTTTCAACTGTTGTTATGTTTTCAATGATTTTGTTCTGCATTTTTTACGTTTTCAGTGATTTTGTTTCAACCGTTGTTACGTTTTCAGTGGTTTTGTTCAACTTTTATTACGTTTTCAGTGATTTTGTTCCAACTGCTGTTATGTTTTCAGTGATTTTGTTTTGCAGTTTTTACGTTTTCAGTGATTTTGTTTCAACTGCTGTTATGTTTTCAATGATTTTGTTCAATTGTTGTTACGTTTTCAGTGATTTTGTTCCAACTGCTGTTATGTTTTCAGTGATTTTGTTTTGCAGTTTTTACGTTTTCAGTGATTTTGTTCAACTGCTGATACGCCTGCCGTGATTTTGGTGAACTGTTATTATGTGTACAATGACTTCGTTGATTCACACTGTGACATGTGACTGTTATTATTGGACCGTTATTACATCTACAGTGACAGTTTCTTGTCAGTTGAGAAACAACGAAGCTTTCTTACAGTCTTGCGATTTAGCACCTTGTTGTATGGTAAGCATCGGGGAAATAGTAGACAAAAGCACTTGATAGAAATGATCACAGAGAGTTCTTTCTTCTCCATCACAATTTTGCTTGTCATGTAGCAGATTTTGGGTAGTCTCAGATAAACATTCGTGGATGTATTCTTTTTTTAAAAAATGTTTGGAATCTATTTTTTTATATTGAAGCTTTCCTTAGAGTCTGAGCATTGTAACTTTTAACAATGATTAAATATACACGCGTGGTAAATGAAAGCATATTTTGTGCTATAAGATACAGCTGACGATAGATTGTTTGGCAAATCAGACAGTTGTTCGAAAGGATAATTAATCTATATAAAAAATGTGTCTGTTGAACTTTCTCTACAGGCTTCTAGGGTCAGCATCCTTGGCGGCTCAGCTGGCCTAATGTCACCCCAGGCCTTGCGCGTCATCAGTGTTTTGAGGTGGAGCCTCCCTATAATGTTCTGGAATGTTCCTCACATTAGTTATACGATCAGCCTGTGCAAGTCAAGCGGTGATGCTGGTCGTATTACTCTTCTATGTGTTGACTTGCCGACTGACTTCACGTCATAACGTTTCTATTCTCTATCCTTTAATTTAACGTCATAACATCTCTGTACACTACAATATAATTTAACGTCATTATATCTCTATATTCCATGCTATAATTTAACGTCATTACATATCTATACTCCGTGCTATAATTCAACGCCATTACATCTCTATACTCTAGGCTATAATTTAGCGTCATCACAACCATACACTCTGTGCTATAATTTAACGCCATTACATCTCTATAGTGCATGCTATAATTCAAAGCCATTATATCTCTATGCTGCATGCTTTAATTTAAAGCCGTTGCATCTCTATACTCCATGCTATAATTTAACGCCGTTATATCCCTGTACTCTATGCTATAAGTTTACGTCATAACACATCTCTATACTCTATGCTATAATTTAGTGTAATTGCATCTCTATACTTCATGCTATAATTTTACGTCATTACATCTTATTACGCTTTGCTATAATGTAATGTCAGTACATCTCTTTATTCTATGCTATAATTTAACGCCATTATATTTCTATAATCTACGCTATAATTTAACGTCAGTAATCTTTATACAAACAACTTGGCCTAAAATTAATAAGGAAAAAAAAATTATTGATCTCACAAACAGACCTGGCGAGATCTTGCAACGGTTTTGCTTTTGAAAAAGTCCACAATTTCACCTATCTGGGAAGCAAAATGTCAGCCTCGGGTGATACAATACCGGAAATCAAGTCCCACATTGCAATGGCTTCCAATACTTGCAATAAACTGTCTCCTATCTGGAAGTCAAATATGTTCAGTAAAACCACGAAACTTAAAATTTTAAAACTCCTGCGTGATCCAAGTGTTAACATACGGTTGTGAGAGTTGGAAATCAACCAGTCTACTCAATCAAAGACTTGATGCATTTGAGAACAAATGTCTCCGTAGACTATTGAACATCAGATGGTCCGTGTTTAAATCAAATGAGTCAATAAGACAGGAATCGAGCCAAGATACATCAAAAGACGTCGATGGGCCTATCTCGGCCACGTTCTCAGAATGGACGAATCCAGATTCCCTCGCCAGGCCCTCACATGGTCAGCGAAGGGCAAAAGAAAGCAAGGCAGACCAAGGGAGACTCTACGTAGAACCATCACTAGAGAGAGTACAACTTTGGGATTCAAGTCCATCCAAGACCTACAGTGGGCGGCGACTAGTCGTCAGACATGAAAAGATATGATTTCCACTCTATGAGACAATGCTGGCCCTATAGGAATGTCAATCAATCAAACTTTATACTCTATGCTATAATTTAACGTCGTTATATCTCTATGTGGACCGGATAGCGTAGTGGTTAGAGCACTCGTCTAGCAACCAAATGGTCGAGGGTTCGAATCCCCAGCTGAGCGGGATTTTTTTTCCGACCAATACGGCCCTGAGGTCGACCCAGCCTCGTAAAATGGGTACCAGAGAAAATCTGGGAAGTAAAGGCAGCGAGGAAAGGAACTGGTCACCCTACCTCACACGCTGATGACCCAGCATAATGAGGTCTCTAACGCTTCACCCCCTACGGCATTTGAAATGCTATAGGACTATCTTTTTATCTTTATATCTCTATACTGTATGCTATAATATGACTGTCTTTTCCATTGCAAGCCAGAACGCTACTTTACGCAGTTGTTTGTATTCTTTTTGGTTGTTTTTTTTTACCATTTCCTCAAACCTATACACGACAGAAGCTTTCTCTCTCTTTCTCACTCCCTCTCTATTTTTCTTTGGGTGTATGCGCGTGACAGAGAGAGAGAGAGAGAGAGAGAGAGAAAGAAAGAGAGAGTAAAAATGGAGAAACAAAAAGAGAGAGAGATCGAGGAAAAGAAAGAGAGAGAGAGGGAGAGGACACGAGGGACTGAGGGAAAGGAAAAGAGAGAGAGAGAAAGAAGAAAAGAAAGAGATAGAAAGAAGAAGAGAGTAAAAGAGAGAGAGAGAAGAGAGGAGTACAGAGAGGGAGGGAGAGAAAGAAAGAGGGAGAGAGAGAGAAAGAGAGAGAAATGAAGAGAGAGAGAAAGAAAATTATTAAAAAGGAAAGAGTAAAAGAGAAGAGAAGAGAGAGAAAGAGGGAGGAAGAAAGAGAGAAAGAGAACTAGAGAGAGACAAAAAGAGAGAAAGAGATTGTAAACACGCACGTAGAATGAAAGAACAGAAAAACGTATAAACAAATTATCGCCCACTTGGCCAGAATTGACGTCGTGTCCTCACTGTTTATCTGTGTTCTTGACATTTGAAGATTCTCTTTCTTTTCAATCTTAATCAAAGCGTGCTTTCATCGCCTACATTTTCCTGGGTTAAAAAACAAACATTTTTTCAGTCTGTAAGTGTTCAGTTTAATGGATTGTAATGAAATGTTTTTTTATTATCATTACTATATTTCTTTATTCAAATTCAACTACAATTTTCAAACAGTAGTTTCTAAACTAAGTGAAGTAAAGGTGAATGATATAATTAAGAAATTAATGATGGAGCTGCATATATATCTCCGCAGACCGCTCTGTGCTTGAAGGGAAGTAATAGTAAAATAATACATTCAGTAAATGCCTTTTATTTATGAAGGTGGTAGCAGGTACTAAAATTCTACCAGCCGTGGTGAATCTTTCACTGTCTGATGTAGACGTTGATCCCTGTGTGAGATGTCGAACCTGATCCTTGAAAAAGAGTCTGTATGTCAGGACTGGTTATTGTTCTCCTGGTAACCTTAGTGCTGAGTGAAATAAAACCATTTCTCTCTCTCTCTCTCCTTCCATTTCTCTCTCTCTCTCTCTCATTCGCTTCCTCGTTCACCCTTTCTCTCTATTTCGCTTCCCCGTTCTCTTTTTCTCTCTCTCTCTCTCTCTCTCCTTCTCCCTCTTTTTTTCTCTCTTTCTATCTTCCTCTTTCTCCCTCCCTCTGTCTCTCTTTCTCTCTCTCTTTCTCTCTCTAGGGTACAATGTCAGTTGGGCCTGCGTGCCCCTTTTGAAATAAAGATCAGTCAACCATCAATCTCTCTCTCTCTCTCTCTCTCTCTCTCTCTCTTCTCTTCTCTTCTCTTCACTTCTCTTTTTTTATCTCTTTTGCTTCTTCTTCATCTGATATTTGTTAAATGGTTCGGTTTTTATTTTTGAATTTTCCTGTTTGGATTTTCGTCTATTAACAACGGGCAGCGTGAATCACGTGGTACAGTGGTTAATGGGTACAGACGGGAAGGGAAGATTAGGCGTTAAATTCTTTCAGGATAAAGGGAATTTTGTTGTAGATTTTCTGGGGAAATAAAACCTTCCAAAACTTCATAAATGTGGGCAAAAATCATTATTCTCATTTCTTTTCCTTCCAGCGGTCATTCTCTTTGTTTAGGGATGTTTCAGTGAGACGATTTTATTTCACGTAACACAGAGGTTACCACGACACT
This sequence comes from Achatina immaculata, assembly GCA_009760885.1. Lineage (NCBI taxonomy): Eukaryota > Metazoa > Mollusca > Gastropoda > Stylommatophora > Achatinidae > Lissachatina > Lissachatina immaculata. The sequence continues at coordinate 15,346,863 of CM019696.1, forward strand.
AACAGTCCTGATAGACAGACTCTTTTCAACCCCAGGTTCGACATTTCACACCAGGGAAAAACGTATACATTCAGACAGTGAAAGATTCACCACGGCTGGTGGCTGAGTTGGCATTAGTTCATTCAGTGTATGGCACATGATAATGATGACACCATGTGGTATAAAGACGTCAAACTGCACATCAAAATGCTCGGGACGACGAGTACAAATTCCTGTGGCTCAGTTTCATAGTTACAAGCAGAGCCACCAACTCATTCAGAATCTCAAGAAGAAGAAGACATGTTCCAAATTCTATCACTCTGACGGCGACATATCACTACACTCTTTCGGGACGGTGCAACAAACTTTCAGTCTTGCGCACAGCTCCAGCTCTTCGCACTCACCCTCGCCTGTCGTGCAGTGCCCGCAGTCTCTCACGAACAAATCCCACTCCTGGGTTTTTCAATATTCTCGCGTCAAGAATTTGCACGGATTACCTCAAGTTTCATGGTCACAAGAGGCGTTGTTTTGTAAACATCTGTCAGGTTGAACACCCCTGCTCAACACATACTGTTACATCTTTCATTTAAAATTTAAATCAGTAATGGCAACTTCACATATGGAGAAAAATGTTTATTAAATATTAAGTGTCGAAGGAAGGATGAATGGGGAGCAGACGCTGTCAGCGGAGCTAATACACCAGAGTTGGTCAAGGCCATGTCTTCTCTCTACTTGACCATCTTTCTTTCTGCATTACTGAACAGTGGAGGAAAGGAAACTCCACTGCGGTGGACGTCTGCAGAGAGGACGTTCCTTAAACAAAATCACTGGAAAGTGGTTCAAGGTGTTCACAGCATCGTCTGGAAAGAGCGCAGACTCTTACGTGGTAGAGGCTGCAGTCAGAATCCTGGGAAGATAGCAGCAATTTTGGAGTCGAGTGGGCAGAAAATCACAATTTAGGAAGGACAATGATTTGTGACAGTGACAAAATAAAAGCACAGGAGCCAGAGGATGAATACATTTTGGGTGTGGCTTGAGTGGGAGCCGATAGAAATATGCCACTTATGAAAGTGTAGATAGAGCAGAGGTCTACAGCATAAACAAAAATAGAGGAAGCGGCAGATGAAAGTTTAGCATACCGACTCCGTAGCCCCGCTTCGCAGCTACAGGAAGATTCTTGGACTCCTCATACTGAAGAGTTCAGAGTTTCCTTATTGACACAACTGATCTAGGCGAAAGTACTCCGCTGAAACTGAACTTATCTCATTTACTTACATACATTTCCTGTCTGTAAAACTTGACACTGCCAATTTTGAAGGATTTCCTGAAGACTCTCGGTAGGAGATCGATACCCTGCCGTTTCTATGTAGTCTAAGGCTAATATTAGAGCTTTGTTTACAGTGTATCCCATACCATTACACGGGAGTACTGGGAAGAAGTGCCGGTGTACCACGCCACGTGGTCACCTACTCTACGTATGGGCGCGGGGCCATTTGAGCTGGCCAGGGAACTCAGTCTGAAGACTGGTAAAAGCCCCCAGCCTAAGATGACTGGACACTGTGTCGTCGATATTATTTGCTAGTACAGTAGCCGATTCTGCAAAGAAATGATACTCGGAAAGTGCTATGGCATGTTTTATATTGTCCTAAATGATCTTCTAGTCTGTTTATCAAGACATAATGGATGCTAACTGCTGTTTGTAGAAACTCCCCGGATTTCCGAACTTGATGCCCTTGGTAGGTGTTGCCGTGGATAAGAACCTCGAACAAAAGTATCAAAACGAGTTGAGATGATGATTTGGTGGCCTTCCATACTTCTTAAAGAGAAAATAAACATCAAGATTTACCATCAGACTCTAACACTTAAAGAGCAAGTTAATATCTACTTATGCGATCAAGGCGAAGTATCACACTGGTGCACTGTCAAGGCCACGTCCGATTTAACAATCAGCGACCCATAGCTAAAACGCTAGGAGGGTTGATTGATAAGTTCTCGGCATAAGGTACAAATACTTGAAAGACGCAGTTGATATTAGGTGAATCTGTAGATCAGGACAAAGTAAGATTAAACACCAAGTTTCAAGAAATTAAATGCAACCAATTTTTTAAAGGCTACTGAAGTGGTAAGGGGTGGCAGAAATTGAGAAAATGGATATTTCTCATCGAGCAGTCATTCGCTACCTCAGCATCTAGAGCTTATCATCGAAGGAGATCCATGAGGATATGGTAGAGACTCTAGGGGAGAGTGCCCGTTCCTACAGCACAGTGAAGAAATGGGCAGCTCAATTCAAACATGGAAGGGAGAGTCTGGAAGATGATCCCTGTCCAGGAAGACCAAGAACGGTAACCACCGATGAAACCACCGGCAGAACCCATGACATGATAATGGAGGATCGACGACTAACTGAACGGTACATTGCTACTGAGTTGGGCATCTCCCAGGAACGTGTTCATGCCATTATTCACAATGATCTTCAAATGACAAAGGTCTCTGCTCGATGGGTCCCGAAACTTCTTGGAGCTAATCACAAACGACAGCGTCTGAACATGTCAAGAGACAATCTTGGCCATTTTTCTGCAGGCCATTTTTCGGCAGATCCTGAAAAGTTTCTTCAGCAATTTGTGACTATGGATCAGACTTGGGTTCATCATTTTCAACGAGAAGCCAAAGAACAGTCAAAGCAATAGAAACATGATGGAACCCCACCTCCAAAGAAAGCAAGGGTGGCTCTGTCTGCAGCAAAGTGATGGCTTCCATCTTTTGGGATTCAGAAGATGTGTTATTGGTAGACTATCTTCGAAAGGGCAGGACGGTCACCGGGGCCTATTACGCTAATCTTGTGAAGCAAGTGCGGGTCAAACTGAAGGAAAAGCGTCGTGAGAAATTGACGAGAGGAGTCATCTTTTAGCAAGACAATGCTCCAGTCACAAATCGGCTTTGGCAATGGCTTCTTGAACATCCTCCTTATTCCCCAGATTTGGCCCCTTCGGACTGTTACCTGTTTACCAAACTAAAAAAGGAGCTCAGTGGTTGCAAATTTGCCTCAGATGATGACGTCATTCATGCTGTAGACCACTTTCTACTGGCACAAGATGCTGACTTTTACAAAGAAGGGATCCGTATGCTTCAGGATCGCTGGACTAAATGCATAAACTTGCAAGGGGACTATGTTGAGAAATAACCCAAAAAAGTTGTCCACAAATAATCCTTGTAGCTGATACCGAGAACTTATCAATCAACCCTCGTAGCATCAGAGTTAGTGAACCATAGCTGACCAAGACCCTGTCCCACCTCTCTATTGGTACCCCCAGTAACAGACCCAGTCTGACTAACGCTATAGTTCCCCACCCTCTTCGTGACAGTTGAGTCTGCTAAAGAAATACTGCACACTCACTTCCTTTTTAGTTCCACTAAGGGACTGAAAAACAAAAATAACCACCCTGACCCACTCTCAATAGGATACGATACTGTGCCTCAATATCTTCACGACATCGGACCCAGTGAACAGGATTTCGCAGTTCCCAGAAGAAGAAGAAGGCCAGATCTTAGAGATAGGCAAGATTTGTTTGACCAGCTCCAGCCAACATTCCTCAGAATACAAAGCTGTATCTCGCCAGCAAAATAAGTAACAGCACAGCAACGCAACACTGACGCTGTTGTCAGAAGGCTGCAACGTTTACATGGTAGTAAAAGAAGAAGATTAAAAACTGAAAGTTGAAGCCCAGCTGCGTTAGAAACGTTAATAAATAAAGAACACAACGCAAGTTCTAATACATCAGGGATCTACTCCAGTGTCTACCACATCAGAACTAAGCAATCAAACAGATCCAGGGACCCGAGTTGAGAAGCGAAGCGACAGAGCGGCCAGCGGGAACTGAGGGAGGGTGTGTGTGTGGGGGGGGGGGGACTATGAACATTAATTTAGCTAGCAGACATCAAATTGTATTTGTTTGTTTACCGTGACTCGTGTAAAGTCTGGAGTTTCTGGGGACTGAGTTTTCCCACGATATCCTGTTTTGCCCCTCATCGACTGATAGCCCAAGCGTGCGACGGGCTCTCTACGTAGGCAGACACTCTCAGTCCGGTAATTCTCTTAGAGGAGTCTGGGGGAGTCCGATCACCGCATTGACCTCTCGTCCAAGCTCTCCGAGAGAAATTTTGTAAATCTGATTCATCCTCTTCCCACACTTATCTGACCCACATGCAGACCCATGAAGTCCTCCGGTCCTATTCATACCACATTCTGGACCAAAGACGGAAAATTCCGTCTTTTGGCAGATGATAGTTGAAACTTAAAAAAATAGGGGAAGATTCCACTTTCGATTTGCTTTCATGTTCAAATTATTTGATGCTGATACTGAGTATTTATTTCAATCAATCAATCAAGCGCCGTGCCGTGTGGCGTGGACGATCATTTCTCTCCACAATTCCCTGTCTTTAGACTTGATTATGAGATCCGCCGGTGACTTTCTTTCTAGCCACACTGACAGCCCATCCAGTAACTTCTCTCTCCGTCTCTCCTCTATCTCTTCTTCTCCTCTCAATTGTTCCAGTTGCTACAATGTGTTCCAATTTCATTCTTCTCAGGTTCATTTCAATTGCTTAAATTTTAATTATAAAGTTCATTTAATTGTTTTTTTTTCACTTCAGAAAAAGTGAAATTAAATAGCTAACAATAAAGAAACCCCTTTGAACCATCAGGCGATGCACCAGCTGGACCCTAATCCTGTAGGACCTGCACTCTTCATAAGTAGAGATATTTATCACATACGTGCACATACGAACATATTGTCAGTAAATATATCATTAGAGTCCAGAAGGGCTGGAGCAATAACTGTGATTTTTATCTGCTACACAATCATTTGAGAGTCTCAAAACTGCAAGGAACCACAAAACGTGCGTTGTACAAACTGGATCTGGTGTTGTGTAGGAGCTCTGTGATGCTCTTCCGTCGTTATTTACATGCAAGGATTCACGCACGGCAGGCCAGGGAGTCAATAAAACAGCCATAAATCAAGGCCAGCACACACATTACATGTTCCACTGATATCTAAGGACGACAGATTTATATTTGTCGTTATTCATACTCATACAGAGAACATCCGTTGGAATATATTATTTATATATGCATGCAGAATATCGTTCCTGTTCTCCATTTTTACATGCATCACGGAAGCTTAATGGAGTCTTTGTTTTTATGTGTGCAAGATACATTCATTACTGCCTCATTTATATACAAGAAAATTAGTAGATTACATAATGTTACATTTTTACAGATTGTTATGTTCTTCTACATACAGCTGTGCTGTAAAATCGTACAAAAGGGGCTGAATGTTACATAAAAATAAGAGTTTAACCGTACTAAATGTTACATAAAAATAAGAGTTTAAACGTAACGACGTAACAGCTGCAGTATTACAAAATGGCCACACGGCATCGTTTCCACTACTTCTAGTATGCTAGCTTTGATGACATCATTATCTCATACAGTAAGACTGTACTAATTATTACCACAAAAGGGATAATTGCCACTCTTCTCTCGTAATGTAGATTTAACAATATTGACGCAGAATTAGCGTAGACAGCATGAGTTAAGAAAAAAAAAATAGCTGAAACAAAAACTAGAAACAAAAGACAATTTTTTCTCGACATGACATAGAAAGACAGAAATGAGAAAACCTGACAATCAGTGGAAACCTCTACCAAATGATGCGATGATGAGGAAAAAAAATAATTGGCTAATAAAGTAACTTCGGATTTGAAGAAATGATTACACTAAAAATGATGAAGTATGATCGCCGCATATGTTGGTCACTTGATGAGAAGAAATAATCAGAGAATCCCAAAACAAGCTATCAAGTGGAACACAACAGGCCAAAGAAAAAAAGAGGCAGACCGCGTGAAACTCTGAAGAAGTCATTGTTAAAAGAGGCCAAATTGACAGGCATAAAATCCTTTGATGAGGTTGAAAGACTCGCCGAAGACAGGAAAAATTGGCGAACTACTTTGCGAGCCCTGTGTGACGTTTAACGGCACGGGAAGGATATAAGATATAATATATAAGATATAAGATATAAGATATAAGATAGAAGATATAAGAAGATGATCGCCGTGGTTCGGAATGGATTCAAACATAGAAAGCATCAGCAAAGTTGATGAACGCTTAATGTAGACTAGAACGGTTACTTCTACCCATTCAAGAATTCCCACTGCTTGCATATATCTTCAGCATAAAATTATTGCTAACGAAAAGTACAAGAAACAAAGCAACGACCAAAAAGCACCTTACACAGAGTGATTAACAAGACTCTTATTCCGTGGCAGCGCCAGAGCAAGTGAAGTATCGAGTGGCCATAGCGGTTTAGGTTTGAACCGATACAAGAATTGATGACTACTTCTGGAAATGTTTCAGGTTTTTAATCTACTGCCCGCTGTACGTGTCAACATGTTGTGGACAAAAAGTGAACTCTCTTTCTCCCGCAGACAACATGGAGATAATAAGAACAGCAACGATGTGAAATATAAAGTTTCGTTGCCTGGGACAACGGGTTTTATTGTCCGAAGGACAGTCCTGTACCTAGTTCATTTATTCATTCATTTGTATGTCCCCTCTGGAACTTTGGCTCCCAAACAGCTCTCATGCAGGCGTCTCGGTTGTGAGCAAGTTAACTGTGAGCCAGAAGAAAATTCCATGTAAGCAGCAGATCACTGTACCCAGTGAGCTAGAAGAAAATTCCATGTAAGCAGCAGATCACTGTACCCAGTTAGCCAGAAGAAAATTCCATGTAAGCAGCATATCACTGTACCCAGTGAGCCAGAAGAAAATTCCATGTAAGCAGCAGATCACTGTACCCAGTGAGCTAGAAGAAAATTCCATGTAAGCAGCAGATCACTGTACCCAGTGAGCTAGAAGAAAATTCCATGTAAGCAGCAGATCACTGTACCCAGTTAGCCAGAAGAAAATTCCATGTAAGCAGCAGATCATTGTACCCAGTTAGCCAGAAGAAAATTCCATGTAAGCAGCAGATCACTGTACCCATTTAGCCAGAAGAAAATTCCATGTAAGCAGCAGATCACTGTACCCAGTTAGCCAGAAGAAAATTCCATGTAAGCAGCAGATCACTGTACCCAGTTAGCCAGAAGAAAATTCCATGTAAGCAGCAGATCACTGTACCCAGTTAGCCAGAAGAAAATTCCATGTAAGCAGCAGATCACTGTACCCAGTTAGCCAGAAGAAAATTCCATGTAAGCAGCAGATCACTGTACCCAGTGAGCTAGAAGAAAATTCCATGTAAGCAGCAGATCACTGTACCCAGTTAGCCAGAAGAAAATTCCATGTAAGCAGCAGATCACTGTACCCAATTAGCCAGAAGAAAATTCCATGTAAGCAGCAGATCACTGTACCCAGTTAGCCAGAAGAAAATTCCATGTAAGCAGCAGATCACTGTACCCAGTTAGCCAGAAGAAAATTCCATGTAAGCAGCAGATCACTGTACCCAGTGAGCCAGAAGAAAATTCCATGTAAGCAGCAGATCACTGTACCCAGTTAGCCAGAAGAAAATTCCATGTAAGCAGCAGATAACTGTACCCAGTTAGCCAGAAGAAAATTCCATGTAAGCAGCATATCAAGCGAAACAACGTGCAGGTCTCCTTAGATGCAAACATTGCCAGCATCTTTAATCTCGAACGAGCAACTCTAAACATCAAAATACTTTCTAACACCCAGGACAGATACTTGCAATTTATGCAGGTCGTGTCGTTTCTTGGGATAAAAAAAAAGTAAAGGTAAAGGTAATCCTGTCATGCCTTAGAGGCACATAGGGATATGGTGTTAGTGCCCATATTTTCCTTGACCTGTCAGCACACTAGAGGGTGATATTGTCAGTATCACGCCTGACCGCCTTTCCTTCCCCAGCTCCAGAAGAAGTCGGGTACCCATTTCTACAGCTAACTCAGTGTCAAAACCATGATGCCTCCGGGTAGACAGACCAGTGGCTTGCCTAGAACCGAAGGCACATATTTTCGGCTTGTGCCTTGGTGAGACAACAGAGCTCCTTAGTCACGTATACCGGTAAGGTAAAGTCAAAATTCCTGTTTCCATACCATTAAGGCATATTGGGGACATATTGTTAGGCCAGTATTTCCAAGAGCTTCGGTACATGGAAGTGTGATGTGGTCAGTATCATGCCTGGTAGCAACTGCCTTCCCTGACTTCTCTCGTGCCCATATTTTGAGACTGGGTGGACCCTGAAGTCCTTTTGGTGTGTAGCACACACAAAAAATCCCACTTCTGGGACTTGAACCCGGTACCACCTGATTAGTAAACTGAGCTAACCATGAAAGCCCCATATTCCAGTATTTATAGAAAATTGGCGTGTAAAAAAATGACCGAGGAAAATGGAATTGTGTTCCTACTTTCAGTTTCAGCCAAAAAGCAATTTCGACGAATAGGGCACGACCTGTACGGTAGACCAGTGTCTGCCAGTCTGCTTCACGCCAACATGGACGAAGAAGAAGATTGCCGCTAGCTATGTTCCTTCACTTGCGGGTTTTAATTTCCGGCCACGTGGCGTAGACCTTCCGGGGACAGCAAATATTCTGCTGTTTTGGCGCCATGAATCTTTCGAATTTTCACAAATTTAGAAACGCACCCCGTCTGACACGTAAGACATCATAAGCGAATATTCTTCTTCTTTTTCTTCTTCCTCTTGTGATGATTCTTCTTCTTCTAACATTTTAAGATGTCGACTTGTATACTTTTAAAGTAGCGGGTAGTCATCTGGAAAGTATGGACATCCATGTACAGTTTGTCTTGGACTGGTGATGTAGTAGTTGGTCATATTTGTCTTCTGTGTTGTTCACAAATTGGGCACTCATGCAGTATGTGGTCTGTTGTCAAGCATAAGCGAATGAATTTGCACAACTAGCCAAGCAGAAAGGAACAGAGAATTCATTATAGGAAAAATGAAGTATGGAACATGAATGGAAACTTTGCAATCGTATCTATTCTACTAGAACACGTGAGAAACCACCGTGCACAGGGAATAGATTTGCTAAATCGGTATAAAGACTGCATAAATTATAGATCTACTACGTAGAAGGAATAACGTAGATCTACTACGTAGAAGGAATAACGTAGATCTACTACAAAGAACGAATGACAGAGATCTACTATACTGAAGGAATAACGGTTTACAGTTTGAGACCACATTAAACTGATAATCATATTTTATTACATTTAGTAGAACATGACAAAACATGATGTTATAAGCAAAAGCCACCAAAGAGACGTATCTTCCTACACGAAATATGCCAAAGCCTTCCAGTCGGCCACGGTGTAACAGCGCGTACTCGAAAGTAGGAGCATAAACACGGGGAAAGCTCTGCTACACACACCCGCGATTAAATGCAGGGCCTGGGAGAGAAATCTTATAAGCTGATGACCCCCTTCTCTCTCTCTCTCTCTCTCTACACACACACCCGCGATTAAATGCAGGCCTGGGAGAGAAATCTTATAAGCTGATGACCCCCTTCTCTCTCTCTCTCTCTCTCTCTCTCTCTCTACACACACACACGATTAAATGCAGGGCCTCGGGGAGAAATCTTATAAGCTGATGACCTCCTTCTCTCTCTCTCTACACACACACACACACGATTAAATGCAGGGCCTCGGAGAGAAATCTTATAAGCTGATGACCCCCTTCTCTCTCTCTACACACACACACGATTAAATGCAGGGCCTCGGAGAGAAATCTTATAAGCTGATGACCCCCTTATCTCTCTCTCTCTCTCTACACACACATGATTAAATGCAGGGCATCAGAGAGAAATCTTATAAGCTGATGACCCCCTTATCTCTCTCTCTACACACACACACACGATTAAATGCAGGGCCTCGGAGAGAAATCTTATAAGCTGATGACCCCCTTATCTCTCTCTCTCTCTCTACACACACACATGATTAAATGCAGGGCATCAGAGAGAAATCTTATAAGCTGATGACCCCCTTATCTCTCTCTCTCTCTCTCTACACACACACATGATTAAATGCAGGGCATCAGAGAGAAATCTTATAAGCTGATGACCCCCTTCTCTCTCTCTCTACACACACACACGATTAAATGCAGGGCATCAGAGAGAAATCTTATAAACTGATGACCCCCTTCTCTCTCTCTCTACACACACACACGATTAAATGCAGGGCATCAGAGAGAAATCTTATAAGCTGATGACCCCCTTCTCTCTCTCTCTACACACACACACGATTAAAAGCAGGGCCTCGGGGAGAAATCTTATAAACTGATGACCCCCTTCTCTCTCTCTCTACACACACACACGATTAAATGCAGGGCCTCGGGGAGAAATCTTATAAACTGATGACCCCCTTCTCTCTCTCTCTGCACACACCCACAATTAAATCCAGGGCTTCCAAAAGAAATGTTACATCTGATGACCCCCCCCCCCTCCCCCGCCCCTCTACAGACACAAATCTACGTCCCTTATCTGTTTTCATCCAGTACGGGAAAGCCGCAGGGTCTACCGTTAATTAGGGAAACAATTTGGTCCCCAGAGAGATACAGCGGCAAGACCAGCCCATCCCCTCCACATGGACCTAGCAGAATCGAAGAAAGAATAAGATATATCTGACGAAGGTCAACATTCGCATAAAGAGAGTTTCCAGGGATCTGGTGTGAGTGAGAACACTCATCCTTAGCCCGCGCCTCCTCAACGTGATGAGGACCACAGCGGAATCTCGATCCCTTGACCACAAAATGTCTTCTCTCTTACACGCGCCAGGATTCCTTCCTACTGCTTGCTTGACGCTAGGCAATATTATCTATGTTATTATCAATGCTATCTACTTTTTAAAATAAGATTTTTAAGGTCATGCATCTTTCCCATCGCAACATATGCCTGTGAGACCTGGACACTTAACAAAACAGCTGAGAAACACATAAATGCCTTTGAATGTAAATGCTACAGAAGAGTTCTCCAAATATTGTGGACACAAAAAACAACAATTATATCTATACTACAAGAGCTTAATATTGAAGAAGACTGGCTAGTAAAGAGGATTAAAGAGAGAAAACTTAAATATTTTGGACACATTAAACGTCATGATAATTTAGAGAAGACCATATTGGAAGGATACATAATGGGAAAAAGAAAAAGAGGAAGACCGAAACGAAGATCGCTGCAAGAAATCGTTGACGATCTGCAAATGGACGCAGCAGCAGCAGGCCATCTTGCTAACAATCGAGAGGCTTACAGGAGTGCTGTTTGGGAGGCAAAGTTCCGCAAGGGACATGCAAATGAATGAATGAATGAATCTACTTTCTAGAGTAGGCACAGAAAATCTTTGTTAAGCTTACTACAAAAATAAAAACTTCAAACCTGCTGATGAAAAATGAACAGTATTTTTGTTTGTTTGTTAAAAATGATTTAAAACTATATCAGAATGTCACTGTAAATCAAAAGAGCAATTTGTTTGTTCCACGGGCGTCTGTTAAAAACCAAGTTCCGATAACATCTACGTTAAAAGGCCAGTTAGAAAACTTAAATGTACGAAAACAAAGCACCCACAAGGCTCCAAGTCAGGAAAAAGATTGTCTTCTGAGAAATTGCGTATAGTTTTGGTGGCGTCTTACCTTTCGTTAATGTAATTGTGCTTATAATGAGGATCAGTTATAAACGTTTAATTCTCCAAACAGAGAAAGATCTGCTCATATACTTCACGATGATGAGTCACTGCAGTGAATGAGAGAAAAAATATTCTTCACCCTCATTATCAATTTTCGACATCGTACACGGTTATATGTGCAGAGATTAATCAACCCGCCCCCCCCACCCCCCCACCCCCAAATTAAATTTCTAGTGTCCTTATCCTTTTTTTCCACTTACACTTTTGTGTTCTCTCATTCTCTCTTGTTCTCTGTCTCTTTCTTTCTCTCAACAACTGTACAGGACACAAACACAAGAACCTCGAGTCATTATCCGTGGAACTTTCAGCTACAATATCTAATGCAGTTTAGTCCTGCAGCTCTGAGCCACGCGTATATGATGTGCCTACTACACAGTCAACACTCAACACCCACATACAGATACTAGATAGCTTGAAACTTCTAGCACTCTTTAACTTCTGTAGATAAATTTAACTGAACAAAAACAAAAAACCACAGAAGTTCTTACAGCAGAACAGACATTTCTTAGTGCTAGCTTACAGCTAATATTGTCATCAAGTCTTTTACAATTTACACTTACATAACGTTCATTGCATTGTTGATTTTTGTACTTTTTCCATTATTTGTCAGTATATTATAAACTTAGTTAGATTCATTATCTCTACTAGCTTAAACGTATACCTGTAATTGTATGATTGAAGTCTGACCAGTTATTTTATTTTTACTGAAATATAATATTTCTAACATTGTTATAGTGACTCAGAAAATGGAGGAGTGGCTGCGACACGATGGCCTGCGTGTTGGCCACTTAAATGTTTATCATTTGTTAGGAAAACTCCCTGAGGTTACACATATACTTCAACAACATTTTCATATTTTTGGTTTCTCTGAAAGCAGATTACATAAAAACATCACAGACAATGATATACGAATAGATGGTTTTAATTTGATCAGGCGCGACCCAACTAGGAAGCTAGAGACAGGTTTAGTCGTTTACATTTCTAACACAATTAAATTTTGTTGAAGAGAAGACCTGCTAGAAATCAAAATATCAAATCTTAGTCCAATTCTAATTAGTTTTATATACCGAAATCCAAATGCTTCAGCCGAGTGGTATGATCACTTTGCGACCATGATGGATGATGCTGTAACTCATAAATTCAAGGACATAATCATTCTAGGTGACTTCAATATAGATCTTAATCAGCCAAATCCTACATGGAAGAACATTTTAACATCTTACAACTTCTCCCAAATTGTTAACAAACCTACTAGAGTTGCTGAATCATCATCAACACTAATAGATCATATTTATGTAGCTGATCCAGGAAACATTACTGAATGTACTGTCCCTCATGTGTTGCTGAGTGATCACTACCCGGTCTGCTGTACGTGGTCACATAAGGGGTATAAAATACCGAAACACAAACATACCAGCATCAAATATAGGAACTTTAAAAACTTTAACTTGGAATTATTTTTAACTGATCTAAAAGCTTCGCCTCTTACGTACGTTTTCCAGTTAACAAATCCAGATGAGGCTATCGAATACTGGATCAAGATATTTCGAAATATTTTTGACAAGCATGTCCCCATCAAAGAAATGAGAGGAAAACACGTAACAAAATCCCCGTGGATAACTCCCGATATATTGCAACTCATAAGGAAACGGGATGAAGCTCACAAAAACAGAAATTTCAGTAGCTATCGTTCACTTAGGAATAAGGTGCAGTATTTAATTAGGCAGGAAAAGAAAAATTACTTCAGAAATTTAGTGAAAGACAAAACTGATAGTAAATCAATCTGGAAAGCGATTAATACTCTTGTAAATAAAAGGAAGCAAACTGACCCACAAACATTTAATGGTGAACATACTTGCACTAACTTCAGTGAACATTTTAGGGAAGAAATTAGTATTCTAAAATTTTCATTACCGACCCCTAATTGCGACCTGAGCGTGTTGAAAACTTTCAGCGACAGTAAATGTGTAAAGCTAAAACAAATTAATATTCCTTTCCTCACAGTCGGTGAGGTTTATAACTACATCCGGTCCTTAAAGAACACTAACTCAGCAGTATGTGATGACATTAGAAACAAGATACTACGCTACGCTGCACCAGTTATCACAGACACACTAACATACTTATACAACTTGTGTATTGACAAAAAATATTTCCCTGACGCTTTTAAACTCGCCAAAGTTTTTCCTCTTTTTAAATCTGGACAGACTAGTGACCTCTCAAACTATAGACCCATATCCATTCTGTCATCACTATAAAAACCTCTTGAAAAACATATACAAAAGTTAACTCTGCTCCACATGCAAGAAAACAATCTACTAATAGACAGTCAGTCAGGTTTTAGACCAAATTACTCCTGCCACACAGCATTAACTAAAATGACAGAAAGCTGGCTGTCAAATATAAATGATGACAAATTGTGTGGTGCTGTCTTTGTTGATTTTAAGAAAGCCTTCGATATGATTGATCATGAAATTCTTGCAAAAAAGCTGGAAGGCTATAGATTACACCCTGACCTAACAAAATGTATTACATCTTTTCTCTCAGGTAGAAAACATGTAGTTTGCTTTAGAAACAAAATATCTGGCTCGTCTGTAGTTGATACCGGTATTCCTCAAGGCTCCATTCTTGGTCCTCTTCTCTTTGCTATCTATATTAACGACCTACCACTAGATTTAAAGCACTCTTCATGTGATCTTTTCGCTGACGACTGTACTGTTTACAATAGTGAATATGACATCAATAAACTACAGACAACGCTCCAAAATGATATAAACAGTTTGATTAAATGGAGTAATAAAAATGGTATGTTGATAAACACCAACAAAACAAAATCCATGTTCATCACTACAAGACAGAAACTGCAAAATGCAACTATAAATACTGAAGTTTTCAGGTCCTGTGGTAGGTATCCTCTGTTGTATACATCGTTGCACAAATCTGTGATCTCTATTCCAAATTCTTCTAGGGCTTCTAACAATTCTGTGCTGATGATGTTAAAGCCAGTAGCTCTCCCATGTTTTAATGTTCTCATGGCCTCTCCAACTTCTGATTTTATTATTGTTGGGTCCGTCGCATTGTCTATGTACGGGTTTTTATTTCCATTATCTGCATAAAGCTCGTCAATGTATTCCCTGCACCGTTTATTTGTGTGTGAGCACTCCATCAAGAGTTCTCCCTGCTTACTTTTAATGCAGCCGCCCTGATTTACTCGTACTTTATGATTCGAACTTTATCTTCCTCATACATATCTCTTGTCTTTTATTGTTTCTCCATCTCTTCTATTTCCCTGCAGCTGTTATCTAGCCATATTTCCTTTTCCTTGTAGCACATTCTGTGTACTTCTTTGTCTATATAATCATCATCTGGAGTGTTTCTGAGTTTTCTTTCTTCCATCTTTATCAATATTTAATTGCTCATCCACGTTTGCTTAGCCTTCTGTTCTTTCTCTGGTAGGATATCTTTTGCTATCTCCATACTTGATTTTAAACATTCCCATTTGTTGTCTGTTTTCTCTCTTGGGTTTATCGTCTGTACTACTCTCTTCTAGCAGGCACTTGTACTTGTTCTTCATTTCCACTGAATATTTCTGCTTTAAGTCTGTTTCTTATGGTTGTAATGTCTATTTTTGTGTCCAGTAGTTCTTGTTTTTGTTACCGTTCTTTTGTTAAACTTCCATTTTCCTCACTACCGGGTTAAGATCTGGTATTATATCAATCTCTGGGTAGATTTTTGTTGACTTAACATTATTTCTAAACCTGCCTTTGATCATTATAAAATCAGTCGATTTCTTCTTAAATCTCCAGGGCTTTTCACAGTATATAGCCTCCTCTTCTCTTGTTTGTAAATTGTGTTGTAGGTGATTATATAGTTTTTCTCACAAATCAGTCTCGTCTCTCTCTCATTTCTTTACCAAGTCCACATTTTCCTGTGATGTTCTTTGTAAATTCCTTTCGCTATGTCTGAATTCATGTCCCCCATTACTATCAGAATATCTGTCGATTTGATATATTTAAAAGCTCTTGCAGTTCCTCACAGTAAGTCTCTAGCTATTCATCTTCATATTTTGTATAAGTCTGTAAGATGGCGATGTTGAAAGGTTTTGCTCTTAGCTTTAATCGCATCATTCTTTCGTGGGTCCAATACCCACATATTAGGTTTTTTCAGCGATCTTGTTATTAGTATACTCACTCTTCTCTGATGTTCCTCTCCACCTGGATAGATAAGCATGTGATTATCTTCCTTAATATACTCTTCATCCTTCTATCTGGTTTCATCTACTCCTATTATGTCTACGTCCAAACAGCCAGCTTCTAAAATTATATGTGCCAGTTTTCCGCTTTGGAGTAGATTTCTAGCATTTATTGTATCCATGCGTTTAATGTATCTATGCGTTTAATGTATCTATGCGTTTAATGTATCTATGTGTTTAATGTATCTATGCGTTTTTTTAGGTTTTAGGCAACTTTTGTTGGAGCATACCCCAAAATCTCTGAAAATCTCAGTTGACCTACTAATAAAATTCCATTGTGGTTTCAGGATCTGGTTTCTTCCTCACTAGGCAAATCAAACAAACAAACAAGCAAATAAGCACACGCATGCACACACCGATTTTTAAATCAAGAATTTAAAGAAAATAATCCTAGAAGTGAATACTGAAAATCAACTCTTTAGTGGGAATACTTACCCTCATTCTCAAGTACATGTTGCTTTTTTCCCCCAAGAAATCATCTTTCAACATTTTTTTTTGTAATTTGATGAATACCCTGATGGCATCCACTGGTCTCTTTCTGATTTAAATTTGTTCAGAAATGTCTCTAAAATATTCTATACAAATCTGTTGATGTGTCCATCAACCAAATTTCAATGAGTGCAAATTATATTTCAATGACTTTCAGCGAACGATAATTCTGGGCAATTTTTGGTCTGTTGCTTAACAACGCTGTTTCATGGCAAATCGTAAATACATTCAACATAAACTGAGAGGGGGAAAATCACCAAAGAAATAAATCAAAACTTCGTAAAAGGTATAATTTGTGAAGAATTTTCGTGAATGTAAGTGCGGGAATGGAACTGTCGATAGTACACTCTTTTCTGAAGAGAAGACCTGATGTCGTTAAGCATTTGTTTGCAAAGTTGTATCCTGACACGCTTATCTTAGGTAGCTTATAAAACGCGAGAACACCTCCAGCAAAAGAAATGACGACCGCGGTAAAACTGATTCTAGTAACGAAAGTAGATGGAGGTGTATGGTTCAATTTTACAAAAAAGATAGAAAGAATGAGGAAAGTGGGCAGAAAGTAAGATGAGCACATACAAATGAAGAACATTCAAGAATCAAATTTTTCGGCAAAAGTCTTTTTCAAGGATCACATACCAAAAAAAAAACAACAACAACAACACGGCAGAATGTAAGACTGGCCTGCGTGCCCAATTCTTTATTCTTTAAAAATAAACATCATTCATTCATTCATTCATTCATTCATGCTGTCATTTTTGTTTCTATTCACTTTTCTCACTCTTTCTATCTTTTTGTAAAACTGAACCATACACCTCTATCTGCTTTCAGCAAAAGCTAGGCAAAATTCAGTCTCATGAGTTTGAGACTGTTAGCGATTTTGTTGTTTAAATAGCAGACATTCTACTTTAGAGTCACTCCTTCTCTCCCCTCCTCCAAGAAACATGAGCTGGCGTTTAATTAAGGCGGAGGCGCTAGGATCAGACATCGTCAAGTGTTTGTCCTGAAAGTGCATTTAGGCCAATTACCTATCGGAAAAACTTGACTGTCACGTCCGTGACCTTGGCATCGATGGGTCTGCTTGAGCGTCCTCGAGAACTACACTAGATATAGGTCGTTGCCGGAGTATTGAAGGTGATGCTATGAAGATGATCAAATTCCAAGGGAATCCATAGAGCCGAGATGCCTCAAGGATTCTGGAATGTTTCCAGTACAGACGTATAGAAGATTCTAAATTACAGGTTTATTTTAGTTAACTTCTGTGTTAAAGAAAACAATATTTTTTATACATATTGTGTATTATACATATGATATATACTCCATTTGTTTAGTTCACAGTGCGTATAAAATATATCAAAACAGCGGCACTGATTAGTATATTTTTATATCACGTCGAAAGATCCACCTGGTCTTATTCTGACCCCCCCCCCACCCAAATATCACAGCGACACTGAACATGCGGTGTATGGGGTAAGTTTTGTAATCATTGTTGAAAGGGAAACGCGTAGCTACGAGAAATGAGTAGAGCGACGGCGTGTTACTTTTCATGCTAGGATTAGAATAGGGTGTGAAAGGGTGTCCTTTCATATTATGGAAGACATAAAGATGGAACAAAAGCAAAAAAAGAAAAGCAATAGGGATCGACGAATATTACGAGAAAAAATAACCAATAATTTTGTCATAAATCTTATTAATGGACACCAGGGAGAGAAGACGCTGTCTGTTTTGGCAATCAGCGACCCACACCTGACATGCTAGAGTCAGGTCAGGGGAATCACAGCTGACCTACACCTGACATGCTAGAAGCAGGCCAGGGGAATCATAGCTGACCCACACCTGACATGCTAGAGTCAGGCCAGGGGAATCATAGCTGACCCACACCTGACATGCTAGAGTCAGGTCAGGGGAATCATAGCTGACCCACAACTGACATGCTAGAATCAGGTCAGGGGAATCATAGCTGACCCACAACTGACATGCTAGAGTCAGGCCAGGGGAATCATAGCTGACCCACACCTGACATGCTAGAGTCAGGTCAGGGGAATCATAGCTGACCAAGACCATGTTTCACCTCTTCGCTTGTATCCTCAGCAACAGGCCTAGCCTGGCTAACGGGGCAGGGATCGCCATGATCCCCATGGTGGTGGAGTCCGCTAAAGAAGTACTGCAGCCCCTAACCCCGCCCCCTGTATTTTACCTCAACTCAGGAAGTAAAAATATTAGCCGCCATGACCCACTCCCAATCAGACACAGTGCTACACCTCAACATCATCACTGCATCGGCGGCAAAGAGCACCATTTCACAGTCTCGAAGAGACAGAAAAAGAAGAAGCTGATCAACGGGCATTGCGTGTGTGACAGAGAGAAGAATCAAATATGGCAGCGCAGGTGCGCTTGTATGGCTATGATGATCAACTTACCAGCGCTGGCCAAGACCAAGCCATACATCTATATTTTTGCGAAAAATATTTCATTGCAAAATTTTGTTATGTAACTGGTAATTTCCATTGTTCATTTGTAAATAATTTCCACAGTGGACTTAAAATTCTTCCCGAGTAATTAAAGATAATTCTTCCCGAGTAATTAAAGATAATTCTTCACGAGCAATTAAAGATAATTCTTCCCGAGTAATTAAACATAATTCTTCCCGAGTAATTAAAGACAAGTATTCCCAGGCAATTAAAGATAATTCTTCCCGAGTACTTAAAGACATGAATAAAAGAGGTTTAGAATTAAACAGCAACAGGACAGAAACATTGGTATTATCAACATGTGTAAATATACCAAAGTGTAGCATCTTTTCAAACGGAAAGATGCTGGCACAAGTAAATAAATTCAGTCCCCTCGGAACGACAACAACAACAACAAAACAACAACAACAACTAATGGCAATGGCACAAATGAATTAAAATCACGAAGAAGTAAGACAAAAGTAGCTATTTATGACATGAAGAGGATGCTAACAAATAAAATGGGTATTTATTTCCTAAAAAGTGAGGGGGAAAACAAAGAGCTATACGGTGTTGACTGGAACCAGCTTTGCTGTATGTTTGTGAAACCTGGACAAGTCACGAAAAGATGGCGCAGAAGATGCAAGCAGCTGAGATGTGGTTTTGGAGAAAGATGAAATAAATACACTGAGTTCATTCATTCATTCATTTGCATGTCTCTTGCGGAACTTTGCCTCCCTAACAGCACTCCCGTAGGCCTCTCTGTTCTGAGCAAGAAGGCCTGCTGCTGGTGGTGCATCCATTTGCAGATCATCAACGATGTTTTGCAGCCATCTTCGCCTTGGTCTTCTTCTCTTTCTTTTTTTTCCCATTATGTACCCTTCCAAAACGGTCTTCTCTAGATTATCATAACGTTTAATGTGTCCAAAATATTTAAGTTTTCTCTGTTTAATCCACTTTACTAGCCAGCCTTCTTCAATATTAAGTTCTTGTAGTATGGATATATGTGCTCTTTTTTGTGTCCATGATATTTGAAGATCTCTTCTCTAGCATTTACATTCAAAGGCTTTTATTTACACTGAGTAGACAGGAAAAAAAGCAAACAAGTGGGTCCTCGGAGAGGTTTCGGAACAACCAAAACTAGTTAAAATTATAAGAACATTTCTTGGACACGCCATGAGGAGACAATTAGTTAAAATTATAAGAACATTTCTTGGACACGACATGAGGAGACAACTACTTAAAATTATAAGAACATTTCTTGGACACGACATGAGGAGACAACTAGTTAAAATTATAAGAACATTTCTTGGACACGACATGAGGAGACAACTAGTTAAAATTATAAGAACATTTCTTGGACACGACATGAGGAGACAACTAGTTAAAATTATAAGAACATTTCTTGGACACGACATGAGGAGACAACTAGTTAAAATTATAAGAACATTTCTTGGCCACGACATGAGAAGACAACTAGTTAAAATTATAAGAACATTTCTTGGACACGACATGAGAAGACAATTAGTTAAAATTATAAGAACATTTCTTGGACACGACATGAGAAGACAATTAGTTAAAATTATAATAACATTTCTTGGACACGCCATGAGAAGACGGAAGTTAGAGAACCTTGCGATACCTGGAAAGCCGAAGGTGAAAATAAGCAAGAGACGACGTCCAAGTGGACAGACCAAGTGCCATGGAAAAGAAGAAAAGCATCATAACTAATCGGAAACACCAATGACCGTGCAAGATGGGGAGCACGATCACCGATGCTGTTCGGCACTAATAATAATAATAATATAGTGTAAAATATTATTCATCAGTTCAAATATTTACTGTATTTAGAATTTAATTTATTATTGAATATTTCAACATGTAGTATAAAATTAAACGGAACTATTCTAAACCAGGTGCAGAAATTCAAATACTTTGGAGCAGTAATAACTTCAGATGGGAAATGCAGAACAGAAATTAGGAACAGAATAGGCCAAGCAAAGACTGCACTTCAGAGAATGAGAAACATATTATCCAACATATCCTTATCAATGAATGTTAGATAAAAAGTCTTAAAATGATATATTGAACCTGTCTTGTTATATGGAAGTGAATGATGGACAATAGGCAAGTCTGCACAAAAATCATTGGAAGCAGCAGAAATGTGGTTTATTAGAAGAATGTTGCGAATCCCCTGGACAGCAAAAATAACTAATGAAGAATGTATGAGAAGAGACGGAGAGAACAAATCTTGTCAAAAAGATAAGAGAGAGACAATGTACTTTCATAGGACACGCAATGAGAAGAGGGGGCATTGAAAATATTATAACAACAGGAAAAATAGAAAGAAGAAGATCAAGAGGAAGTCCAAGAGAAATGATACTGGACAGTCTGACGGGATGGTGTGAGAGGAGATCACCAACTGAACTGATGGCCTGCATGAAGGATCGTGTACTCTGGAGACGCATAATAGCCAACGCCAGTCGGCACGACACATGATGATGATGATATATCAACACTAACAGTCTTATATGTGTATGCGTATCCATCATACGAACGTTCACGCAGGGTTAGGCAGCTACAGAGACTTCTGGGAAATCCATATCCGCACATAAATTACCAGGTTCAGTTCAGCTGGATCGCCAGTGGTGCGTGATTCAACAAAACATATGCTGGGTTGGTTCTTTCCTTAGCGGGGAAGCAAACAGCACAATGAGCTGAACCCTGCCTGGTTGGTATTCAGCCGAGGGTTTGGCTGGGGAAATGTTTTGGTTCACTTTTGCCGTTCTCACGCTTTCGTTAAGGATGTTTATTCTTTTCAGTTCGCGGGTATAAAACTGAGACACGTTGTTTTGACATTTTATCTTTCTCCACCTTGAGCTCTGACGTGTCTGATCAGAGTCCGGTCAGTCGAAATGACTTGTTTAGATTCTGACCAGCCCCTCGTGATGTCCTTCTAAGTAACCATGAACTCCCCTAACTTTAGTTGTGGAGAATCGGAAGGCTTTTCTCAGCGGCTACGTTCCATCATTCTACCTTGCGCTTCCCACTTGGTGAACTGGGACAATGTTACAGTTTACTCGAGTAACATGGGACAATGCTATAGTTTACCCTAGTAACATGGGACAATATTACAGTTTACTCGAGTAACATGGGACAATGTTACAGTTTACCCTAGTAACATAGGACAATGCTACAGTTTACTCTAGTAACATGGGCAAATGTTACAGTTTATTGGAGTAACGGATTCCGCTTGGCGAAAGATGCTGGACTCACGAGTGAGCGCTCTGTCTTAAGAGTGAACTCTGTCATGAAACCCGCTGTTTGGATCCATTCAGGATCTATGAAGTAGCCACTATATCTCAGTTTCTGTTCGATACCATGTCCTGTATCCAACATCTCCGCTGCTTCGGCGGCTAAGGCCACGCTTCTAGTCATGCGTTCACTAGCATGTCCCTTGTGGAACTTTGCCTTCCTAACAGCACTCTTGAAGGCCTCTCGGCTGTAAACAAGATGCCTTGCTACCGATGCATCCATTAGAAAATCATTAACAGTGTGTTGTTACCATCTTCGCCTTGTCTTCCTTTTTTCCCATTATGTGCCCTTTCAAGACTGTCTTCTCCAAGCTTTCATGACGTTTAACATGTCCGAGAAAATCACCGGCTGATCTCATAATCACGCCTAAAGACAGGCAATTGTGGAGAGAAATGATCGCCTACGCCATGCGGCATGGTACTTGAATTGAATATGTCCGAAATACTTGAGTTTTCTCAGTTTTAACTTCTTTACTAACTTTGTCAATATATGCCAGTGAGACCTGGACACTTAACAAAACAGCTGAGAAACACATAAAAGCCTTTGAATGTAAATGCTACAGAAGAGTTCTTCACATATCATGGACACAAAAAAAAAAGAACAAATATATCCATACTACAAGAACTTAATATTGAAGAAGGTTGGATAGTAAAGAGGATTAAACAGAGAAAACTTAAATATTTTGGACATATTAAACGTCATGATAATCTAGAGAAGACCGTCTTGGAAGGGTACATAATGGTAAAAAGAAAAGGAGGAAGACCAAGACGAAGATGGCTGCAAGACATCGTTGATAATCAACAAATGGGTGCATCAGCAGCAGGGCATATTGCTTACAACCGACAGGTCTACAGGAGAGCTGTTAGGGAGGAAAAGTTCCGCAAGGAACATGCAAATGACTGACTGACTGACTAACTTTATCAACATCAGCCTGGGAGATAGTCATTTTTACATGTATGTAGTTACTTTCTGTAGAGAACGCACGAATACGAGTGAAATGTAAATTTTATTTTATTTTATGTTTCTCAGCCTTTCAGTGTTAACTGTGCTTGTTATTAACTGATTGTTAATTGTGCTTGTTATTAACTGATTGTTAACTGTGCTTGTTATTAACTGATTGTTAACTGTGCTTGTTATTAACTGATTGTTAACTGTGCTTGTTATTAACTGATTGTTAACTGTGCTTGTTATTAACTGATTGTTAACTGTGCTTGTTATTAACTGATTGTTAACTGTGCGCAGCGTATATGTAGAATGTCTGGAACGAGTGAAAATTAAAGGGTAGAATGTCAGACGGGCCTGCGTGCCTAATTCCTAAGCTTTTGGAAATAGAAATCAGTCAATCAGTCATTCAGTCTTCATATTAAATTCTTATAGTATGGATATATTTGTTCTCTTTTGTGTCCGTGATATTTGAAGGGGTCTTCTATAGCACTTACGTTCAAAGTCACTTAAGTGTTTCTCAGCAAATTTTGTTAACTATCCAGGTCTCACACGCTTCTAGGAACTTCAAGAAAATAAACACCACCACCATTATCACAAACAGGAAAAACTTCACTTACTGTGTGACAACCTGTTGCTGCACTGCTGACATTCATTGGTGAAGAAAACATTGTGAATGTAAATTAACCCACAAACACGCATAAACATCGAAAAAAAAGTGTAAGAAACATCCAGAAAGAAGGGAAAGGGTCACACAAGTCACACAGGGAAAAGAAAAGAAAAAAATTACTGAGCGTAAAATACGAGGCATGAATAATGAGTGCACTTAGTTCAAAAACAAATGATATGGAATGACAAGAGAAATGGTGTTTAAAATAAAAATCAATTAGAAATTCAAACCAAATGGATGGATATTTCCAGCTTAAAATGAAGTGCAATTCCTAAGAGCCATTCCACTCCATTTGTAAGGAAAGAAATATTGAGATGTCATTTACGAAAGTGTGGTCGATTCTGGTAAAATATTCTGAAATTGACTTCAGTGTGTTGTTGAATATTTAGTAAAAATTTTCTGATTATGTTGTATGTATGTTCAGAAGTATGCGGACCAGCATACAGTCTTTGTAGTAAATGCAGTGGATAGTAATTTAAATATTACACGAAAACGCTTTGCACAGTTATTAAAAAGACAGCAGTATTATGATCAGGTCTTATTTTCTTCACACGGAAGTAAACATTCAAGATGGAGAGAGAGAGAGAGAGAGAGAGAAAGAGAGAGAGAGAGGCTGACATCAGATGACACAAGTGAAGACAAGTTTTTAGAAAAGTAAAATCCCGTTTCCATACCATTAAGGCTTATTAGGAATACGGTGTTAGGCCTGTATTCCAATATCATAGGCACACAGAAGCCTGATGTGGTCATTAACACGCCTGGTCGCATTTACCTTCCCTGATATCTCTGGTGCCCATTTTTAGAGATTTGGCAGACCCCGGGGCCTTTTAGATGTTTACCAGAAGGAAAAAAAAAAACATCCTACTGCTGGGACTTGAACCGGTACTGCCGGATTACTAAACCGAGCGCCTAACCACTGAGCCAACCATGCCGCCACAAGTGAAGAGAGAAGAATTTAAAATGTAAAAGTATATTATATAAAATAAAATCAAATCGCGGGCGTGGCTGATTCTGAAATTAGATATAAGGCCCGTCATCTTTGCATTCCACACACGTGCTTTGCTACTCCGATATCCTGGTAAATCCCCTTCACCATGAGTAACTGATAACAGCCATCTGATCTGACTAACCACCAATCTATAACACAATTATTGTAATTTGCGATTCCACACGTTTCACCCTTAGATCTTTCATTCTTTCCAGGGAAACTGGAACATGTCAGTGATACCTTTTGCGCTCTGTCAGATTCTCTTATACCTTCAGGCAGATGATGATATGCTTTTGCCTCCCTAAAGCTCTCTTGAAGACTTCTCCGTTGTAAGCAAGATGCCCATGCTGCTGATGCATCCATTCGCAGATCATCAAAGATATTTCGTTGTCATTTTAACCTTGGTCTTTCCCTTTTTTTTCCTCATTAATAACCCTTCCCAGACTGTCTTCTCCAAACTTACATAACGTTTATTATGTCTGAAATATTTACGTTTTCTCTATTTAATCTCTTTAATCTTCTTTACTAACCAATCTTCTTCAACATTAAATTATTGTAGTAGGGATATTGGGACCATCAAGAGCCTGAAAACGTAAATAAATATGAATATCTAGGTTCAATCATCACCAACAATGGCGACTGTGTAGTGGAAATCAAAAGAAGAACTGCAGCTGCATCACAGAAACAAGCACAAGTGAAGAGTATGTGGCAAGGTAACAACAAGAAAACAAAGTTATGTTTACTAAGAGCTTACATATTCCCAGTGGCAACATACAGATGTGAAACAATAACATTTAACAAATCACTAGAAAAAAGAACAACAGCATTTCAAATGGAAGGTTACATAAGGGAGCATAAAATGTGATGGAGAGGACGAAAATCAAATAAAGAGATGCTGATGGGATTAGGTGTCGCAGAAAACTGGCTCGTTAACACCGTACAAATAAAAAGCTGCGATATTTCGGCCACATCAAGAGACACAATAGCTTGTAAAGGCTGATAGTAGAAAGCATAGTGCCCAGCAAAAGAGAAAAGGGACGACGTCACCGCAGATGGACTCAGGACATCACAAAAAGTCTGAATGTGTCACCGCATGACGCCAGGCAACTTCCGCAAGACTGTGTTGTATTCAGGGAGGCTGTAAGAGTGACAACGTTCTGGAAAGGTCATGTCACATGAATGAATGAAGTAGAGATGTATTTGTTCTTTTGTATTCATTTTATTTGAACGAGTCTTCTACAACGATTATATTCAAAGGCGCTTATGTGTTTCTCTTTTAAGAGTCCAGGTCTCAAAGGCACATGTTGGGATGGGAAAAGTGCATGTTCTTAATTGTAGTTCTATTTGCCATTTTTTCGCAGCTTATTTAGTTGGTTTAGCTTCCTCATTAATACCATAACGACTGGAGGTTATGAAATACCAGAGATTAGATATGCTGATGACACAGTATTACTGTCCACAACACAAAAAGGAATGGAAAAACTAATTATGCCAAGAGCAAAATCTTAATGTGAAGAACACTAAATTAATGACAACTGACAAAACAAATAAGGCATCTGAAATATGTATCAATGAGGAAAAATTGGAAGAGGTGGATAGCTTTGAATATCTTGGATCACTACTAACTAATAATGGAGATACAATGAGGGAAATTAAAAAGAGGGCATCTATCGCTATTCAGAAAGTAAAACAACTAAAGAAGCTGTGAAGAGGAAAAGACAGAACTACAAACATAAGATTTTTAAGGACATGCATCTCTCCCATCGCAACGTATGCCTGTGATACCTGGACACTTAACCAAACAGCCGAGAAACACATTAATGCCTTTGAATGCAAATGCTACAGAAGAGTTCTTCAAATATCATGACCACAAAAGAAAACAAATATATCCATATTACAAGAAGACTGGCTAGTAAGGAGGATTAAAGAGAGAAAACCTAAATATTTTGGACATATTAAGTATCATGATAATCTAGAGAAGATCGTCTTAAAAGGATTCCATTCATTCATTTGCATGTCCCTTGCGGAACTTTGCCTCCCTAACAGCACTCCTATAGGTCTCTCTGTTGTGAACAAGATGGCCTGCTGCTGATGCATCCATTTGCAGATCATCAACGATGTTTTGCAGCCATCTTCGCCTTGGTCTTCCTCTCTTTCTTCTTCCCATGATGTACCCTTCCAAGACGGTCATCTCTAGATTATCACGACGTTTAGTGTGTCCAAAAATATTTACGTTTTCTTGGTTTAATCTGTGTCATCTATTGCTCTTCAGAAAGTAAAACAAATAAAGAATCTGTGGAGAGGAGCAGACAGAACCACAAAAATAAGATTTTTAAGGGCATGCATCTTTCCTATCGCAACATATGCCTGTGAGACCTGGACACTTAACAAAACAGCTGAGAAGCACATAAATGCCTTTGAATGTAAATGCTATAGAAGAGTTCTCCAAATATCGTGGACACAAAAAAGAACAAATATATCTATACTACAAGAGCTTAATATTGAAGAAGGCTGGCTAGTAAAGAGGATTAAAGAGAGAAAACTTAAATATTTTGGCCACATTAAACGTCATGATAATTTAGAGAAGACCGTATTGGAAGGATACATAATGGGAAAAAGAAAAAGAGGAAGACCGAAACGAAGATGGCTGCAAGACATCGTTGATGATCTGGAAATAGATGCAGCAGCAGCAGGCCATCTTGCTCACAACCGAGAGGCCTACAGGAGTGCTGTTTGGGAGGCACAGTTCCGCAAGGGACATGCAAAGGAATGAATGAATGAATGGTTTAATCCTCTTTACTAGCCAGCCTTCTCCCATATTAAGTTCTTTTAATATTGATATTAAACTATATAATAGATCCTCTTCCTTGCCTGAAACCAACTTGGACAATATTGACTTCTATTTTCTTACGAAGCCTCCCGATTATGATTTTAACAGAATTTTACTGGCATGACTAACCAGCGGAACAGTTCTCTAGTTTGTGCATAATTTCAGGTTACCCTTTTTTGGCAGTGGTATGAATACAGTTCTTTTCTATTCTTTTGGCAAAATACCTGAATGCCATATCTTTTTACATAGTGCATGATAGATTGTTGCACATTCCTTTCCTCCTCCTTTAATAAGTTCAGGTGCTGTCTCATCACATTCTCGTGATTTACCATTTTTCAGATTCTCTATTGTCCATCAAACTTCTTCTATTGTCGGTTTTGGTTTTTTCTCCTCCAATAATAATTCACACTGTTGATTTCTGTTTTCACAGTCAGTTGTTTCATACATTCATCTGCAATATTCCTTCCATCTTTCTAGAATTTCCTCTGTCTCTGTCAAGGTATTCCCCCATTTCGTCACAAATTACATTTAGCTTATGTATGACATTTCTCGTCAATGTCTTCATTTCTTTAAACATTTCACTATCTCTTCCACACTTCTAATGCTCTTCTATTCTTTCACAACAATCTTGTATGTACTGTTTTTTTGTTTTGTTTTTGTCTTTTCTTATGATTCTTCGTACTTCTTTTGTTAACTATTTATATACCTCTTTGTTATTGTTTGTCACTTTCCATTGCGTCTTCATTTCTCTACGTTGTTTTATTAGTTTTACTGTGTCTGCTGTAATCCATCCATTATTTTGTGTTTTCTTTACTTAGAAGGGTACATAATGAAAAAAGAAAGAGATTAAAACCAAGGCGAAGAAGGCTGCAAGACATCGTAGATAATCTGCAAATGGTTGCATCAGCAGCAGGCCATCTTGTTTACAACCAAGAGGCCTACAGGAGTGCTGTTAGGGAGGCATGGTTCCGCAAGGGACATGCAAATGACTGACTGACTGACTGAATGATTCAAGATATTCAATAGTCTACACCATTTCCAATACCCCCCAATCTATTTTTCTGTCTGTCTGTCTATCTATCTATCTATCTATCTATCTATCTATCTATCTATCTATCTATCTATCTATCTATCTATCTATCTATCTATCTATCTATCTATCTATCTATCTATCTATCCATCCATCCATCCATCCATCCATCCATCCATCCATCTATCTATCTATCTATCTATCTATCTATCTATCTATCTATCTATATCTATCTATCTATCTATCTATCTATCTATCTATCTATCTAAGGTTTGGCGGTACTGAAAGATTCATGCTATTGTCGTTGTGTGCCGAGTAGCGATATAAATTAATTTGTAGACTGATATGATAAACAATGGGAAGACGATTTCTGGCTTCTTACAGAACTACAGTTTGACCAACTGTTTCTACCACGGCCATATTGTCGCGTCTGTTGCGTTGCCCTTAACAGTGAAACTGAGGTAGCTGACCTATTGTCCCTATACATCGTGACCAAAGGTTGCCTCCCATTCTCTCATGTGCTCTCTACTCCACCATAAAAATTCTAACAAGGACCCGAAATAGAAATGATCTTTGCCAGGGGCAACAGGTTTGATTATCCACGGGGTAGACATGTCGCCAGTTTAGCCAGAATATATGATATAAAGCAAGTGAAATTTAAAAAAAAACACAACAACTATTGTTCAACTTTTCTAACGTACAGTTTCCATACATCTTGATAACTTCCATAAATCTCGAACAAGCATGTCATTTTAAACGTTTCTAAGACATATAGCTTTAAACAGCTCCAAACCATTATAAACATCTGTGGACAGCTCTAAACAGCTCTATACACCTAGCACAGGTAACAGATAAATGATGGTTAGATTATGCAAAGTGTGTCCTTAAAGTCAGAAACAATATAACGCGCTACATTAGATCTAGTTAAAATAAAATTGACACCTGTTAACTCATCAGATCTCATTCTTAGTCTAGACAAAGTTTACATTTCATAAAATTAGTTAAATGAAACACGTACCCGAA
Source organism: Achatina immaculata (assembly GCA_009760885.1). Lineage (NCBI taxonomy): Eukaryota > Metazoa > Mollusca > Gastropoda > Stylommatophora > Achatinidae > Lissachatina > Lissachatina immaculata. Next base: position 15,376,529 of record CM019696.1, read on the forward strand.
ACACAAAAGAGAATACCCTAATCTCCACTGCCATGTTGTTTCTATCTCCATGCGGTCGGACCAACGACCCCATATTTGACGAATGAAAGTATCACGATATTGGCTGTATAGTCTCTTTTAAATCGCTATATAATTTTCTAATGTAGCAGTAAATATGAAGCATAAAAGGTTACAAAATCTCAGACCAAGAGGTATATTTTAATTCAACGTCAAATTAACACAAGAAAGTTACTCCCTGAAAGAATATAGATCTTAAACTTGCACTAAAATAGCACAACATAACTCGTGGAAGAATCATACAAAAAATAACATAAAAATAACATAATCTGGATTAAAATGTGGTAAGGAAATTTCCAGCTTACACTTTTTAATGGAAGATTGCCTTACAGCAGAATGTCATATCAGGCTTAAGCCTGGGATCAGTGGCTGGTCCGAGCCCAGCACTGCATGTTGCCACTCTGGCGGGTGGAGTTGGCATGAAACTTCGTCGTGGGTCGAACATTATATGACCCTGAACGTCGGAAAATGATAGATATCTCGCACAGTCTCGTATGACTTCCCTTTTCGGCTCGATCATAGCGTTTTTATTTCGTGGAAAAAAAAAGACAGAGAATTTTACATAAAATTATAAATATCGAGAAACGTGAACCGTCTTATATGTTAGCTAATATATGCTGAAGATGTGATTGGCAGTGAGGCGATCCTGCAGAGTCTGTGATGGGGAGTGAGGCGATCCTGCAGATCAACAGTATGACAGGAGCGTGTTTCCACTGACGGTATTAACATAATGTGGTTCTTGGACAAGGCATAATCACACCAAGCTGTCAAGCAGTGAACGGAAGCCTGCTTCAGTCATTGAACAAGATCGGCAATCTTGGATCCACAGTTACTTCCACCTTCTCCTTGTGGAAGACGTCAGTTCAAGAAAAGGGAACAGTTTCCGTCTTCGCTGCCTTCGAGAATAAGGAACATCAAATGGCGATGTAAAGTAACCAACTGTAAGATTCTGCACCGTGCTAAAGTTTTTATCAGTGTTCGCAGCAGTAAGCAGCAGAAGACTAAGATGACTGGGACATGTAACAAGAATGGATGGTTGCTGTATTCCCAAACAGGGTTTATGTGGTTAACTTAAGACAGAAAGTATGTCACATGGTAGATATAAAGTAAGATTTGAAGATATTTGTAAGTCATCGGTGCGAGATTATCAACCGAGAGGTCTAAGAAGAACATGAGAGAGACCGAGGTCATTTGGGGAGCAAAACAGCGCCAAATGCGCAGCATCATTTGAGGGGGAAATAAAGATCACACTTGAAATTAAAAGATGCAAGAACAAGGGAATCGGACCTTGCTACACAAACATTGCGTCGCTGTTACTTTCACCGGCTATGAAATTCAACATTCGTGGAGTCAGCAATGACAGGAGCTGCTCAGCACAAAATAATGCTTGGCAAAACTCACAAGCTGATATCCTCATTCTTCAAGCTGATATCCTCATTCTTCAAGCTGATATCCTCATTCTTCAAGCTGATATCCTCATTCTTCAAACTGATATCCTCATTCTTCAAGCTGATATCCTCATTCTTCGAACTGATATCCTCATTCTTCAAGCTGATATCCTCATTCTTCAAACTGATATCCTCATTCTTAAAACTGATGTCCTCCTTCTTCAAGCTGATATCCTCCTTCTTCAAGCTGATATCCTTCTTCTTCAAGCTGATATCCTCCTTCTTCAAGCCGATATCCTTCTTCAAACTGATATCCTACTAATTCAAGCTGATACCCCCCCCCCCTTTCATCAAGCTGACATCCTTCTTCAAACTGATATTCTTCTTCTTCAAGCTGATATCCCCCTGCTTCAGAACTATCTCCATAGGCGCAAAGTATCAACACATTTGGGTGAATACAACATTATTATAACATAACAGTAATAACTGTTAAATGTTAAAATACTGTAGAGTTTCGTACCGATATGAACTAGACTGAAGAGGTTCTTGAATCAAAGACTGAACTATACGACCAGACAAAAACTGGATGAGAAATAAGCCGGAGACACGTTTTTTTTTTGGCTTGTGTAATGTATGACGTCAAATAAGATAAGCAAAGCTCCAGCCAGGCATGATGAACGGGGCCCTCCAGGGAGTTCCATCGCCTCGCTCATTGTCTGTTTTCTTTCAGCTTCTCGTGGGCCCGAGAGATTACCTCATATTGTCTTACCCATCAGACTCCGGATCCTTCAGGTTTCCTGTCTCTTGACCTCTCAAGTCTGGCTTGAGGGTCAGTCCGTGCCTGCCACGCAGATATATCGAAACGAGCGAAATTTGTCATGCTCGATTTCTGTGTCCAGTGAGTGGGTATCTGCTTCTACCTTTATCTGATATTTACTTTCATGTTTGTTAAAAAAAATACGTGCTAGAAGATCTGTACTGAAAATGTATTTTTGTTTATGCCTGTGTGTGTGTGTGTGTGCGTGTGTGAAAACTATTTTATTACGAGTGGGTTTTCTCTTTTACTTTGAATGTAATACTTTAATCTTACTTTCTTTTCATATGCTCTTTTTTCCTAATGTAATGTGTATGCTTGTATTAAATCGAGTTTGTGGGAAGAATGAAAGATGGAGTGATGAAGGGCAGAATGTAAGACGGGCCTGCGTGCCCAATTCTTTACCCTTTAAAAATAAAGATCATTCATTCATTTATCTGACATGTACTATTCGGTGTGTACTTCTCAGACTAAAGCAAATGTATGTCTAGCATTTTTTTATGTAAATAATTTACCCTGTATTCAACAACATGTTATACAGAAAGTAATTATTTACAGTACTTACACTGCCTTTGTGAAAACTATTCTCGCAGCCAATAGCAGAAGCGAACGGGCGTTCACTTCATGAAACCATAGCCAGGAACCAGTTAACGAAGCGTAAATACACGATACGAACAAAAAGTGGGCATTTGTTTATTTTCGCGCATTAGCACGCACTCTATGATTACGTTACTCGTGCAAACATAAAAAGTGAAGGAACAAGCGCTTTGTATGGACGAAATTAACAAGCCAATGGGAAGGGAGCTGTCAACAAGCTAATAACCGGGTTGGCTAAATTGAATCACAATCCTGATTGCTGCTTCCCCATTCCGCTTTATAGAAGATAGAAAAAAAGTTTTAAAAAAAAGCTATGCTCCATTGAGATAAGAAGCAGCCAGGGAAATTAATGATGCAGAAATGAAGGTCGCAGAGAAAATAACAGAAAAATGAAGAGAGTTCTCAGCCTTCGGCGAAACCCCCCCCCCCTCCCTTATAGAGAGAGCATAACAGAATACTGGAAAAAATGTGATTGAAACAAAAGGAAAAACGGGCCTTAGTGGGAATACCGGAAAATAAAAATATAATTTTATCGTAGAATATAATACCGTGCTTTTGTAGTTACAAAATAAGATCACAGCTTCAGTCTGGATAAAGAGATGGGGAATTATGTCCCTATTTATATCCATAACCATTCTCCGACCTTATGATGAATGTTACATTATGAAATTAGTAACACATCATTAAGAACACAAGAAAACAAGAAACGGAGGGTAATTTCTTTAAGTACAGTGTACTCAGAGTAGACAACAGTAAGATGGAAACTGTGTTCAGATATTGAAAGATTTAAAATGTACTAAGTATGGAAAACAAATATTGTTAACTCGTGTAGTGTCATACAAAAAAATGCCAAGACTAAACTTCTTCCCAAACTTTCCGAGCCATTAAAGTTCATTGATGCAAATGAAGTTCGCCTCCTTTGCTCCCTACACCTAATCTTCTCTCCTCATTTGGTGACACCAATTTTCTGTATGTCCTCTTCTTTCTATGGTGCCTTCTTATCTCTATCTTGGTCTGTCTCCTAGTCTGTCTTGTTTCCTTCATCTCTTGTACATACACAATTTCGTTTGTCTGTTCTCCTCCATTCTTTATATGTGACCCATTCATTCATTCATTTGCAGGTCCCCTGTGGAACTTTGCCTCCCTAACAGCACTCCTGTAGGCCTCTCGGTTGTGAGCAAGATGGCCTGCTGCTGATGCATCCATTTGCAGATCATCAACGACGTCTTGCATCCATCTTCGCCGTGGTCTTCTTCTCTTTCTTTTTCCCATTATGTACCCTTCCAAGACGGTTTTATCTAGATTATCATGACGTTTAATGTGCCCAAAATATTTAAGTTTTCTCAGTTTAATACTCTTTACTAGCAAGCTTTCTTCAATATGTGACCCGGCCGCAACTATTTTACCAAGTTTATAATAAACACATCTGTTTTCTTATGAAATTAAATGGCAGGATTTCTATTTTTAGCACATATGGTAATTTAACGTCTGTATCCTGGAAAGTGGAATAGTGTACACGATATATATATATATATACATAATCGTTGATGATCTGCGAATGGACGCATCAGCAGCAGGGTGTCTTGCTTACAACTGTTAGGCCTACAGGAGAGCTGTTAGGGAGGCAAAGTTTCGCAAGGGACGTGCAAATGAGTTCTGACTGATATATATATATATATATATATATATATATATATATATATATATATATACTTATATCTAATATCCTTTCCGTGCCGTTAAACGTCACATAGGGCTCGCAATGTAGTTCGCCAAATTTTCCTGTCTTCGGCGAGTCTTTCAACCTCATAGAGGAATTTAATGACTGTTAATTTAGCCTCTCTTAACAATGTTCTCTTCAGAGTTTCACGCGGTCTGCCTCTTTTTCTTTGGCCTGTTGTGTTCCACTTGATAACTTGTTTTGGGATTCTCTGATCATTTCTTCTCAACAAGTGACCAACATATGTCCATCTCCTTTTCCTGATCACCCATGAGACAGGTTGTTGTTCAGTCATCTGTCTTATCTCTGCATTGTTCTTAAATTCGTTCCACTTGATGCCAAGTATTTTCCTTAGGCATTTGTTTTCAAAAGAGTCTAATTTCTTGTCTATTTCTTTAGTTGTTTTCCAGCTTTCGCATGCATAAATAAGGGTGGATATTGCATTTTAATTAAATAGTCTTAACTTGGTTTTTGTGCTTATAATTTCTGAATTCCATATGTTCTCAAGGTTCTTGAAAATCGATGCTGCTTTTGCAATTCTGATTCTAACTTCCTTTCTAGTGTCATCAACCTGGTTTATGTAACTGCCAAGGTATGCAAAGTGATTGACGTCTTCAATATCTGTCCCTTCTATGTGTATTTTTCCATTTTGATTAAGGGGAATTTTCACTATTTTTGTTTTGTCCTTGTTAATTTCAAGTCCTATTTTGCTAGCCAGTGAAGACAGGCTATCTGTTTTTTCTTGCATGGAATTCACATTGTTACTGATAAGAGTTATGTCATCAGCAAAATCAAGATCTTCTAGTTGGATCCCATGTACCCAGTCAATACCTGTGTTACCTGTGCAGCATTTTTTCATTATGAAGTCTATTGTAATCCCAAAAAGTAAAGGAGACAGTATACATCCATGTTTCACACCTGTTTCAATCTGGAACCATTCACTCATCCCTTCTTCTCTTCTTGACTGCACAAACATATCCACTGTAGAAGTCCTTAATGATGTTGACAGTTTTAGATGGTATTCCGTATAGACTTATAATTCTCCATAATGAATCTCTGTGTATGCTATCAAATGCCTTTTTAAAGTCTATGAAGTTCAGTATTAATGGTTTCTGCTTTTCAATATGTTCTTCATGTATTATTCTTAGAGTAAAGATCTGATCGAGACAGCTTCTTCCTTATCGAAATATATATATATATATATATATATATATATATATATATATATATATGCTAGTATTGCTTGAAGTGTTTGAAAGAGTAATCAGTGGAAATCACCACGACAAATATTTAAACAAACACACGTCACCATCCCCTGAATCTCTCAGTGCAAAATGTGGTGGTTCGAATCCAGCCAGAGACGCCCCAGTGACGCAGCTGTAGAGATGACTTCGCCGCCTGTATCACTTTTTCTTTCCTTCGTTTTTCTTTTTTCGTTATTTATGTAAAATTGCACCTAAGTTCCATCTGATTCTAGTCCACGTTTATCAGTTTTACCTCAGCCTCAATTACTTCTAGGGTCTGTTGTAACACTTTTACAGAAGGTCTTAATGCAAATGCATTCTGTGTAAGTTCGAATTTATAAGGAGAGATTCGCATGTTGGCTACCACAGTTGTTGTAGAAACGTGACATTTATCCAGCTGTGTGAAGAGATTGGCATCTCTCTTAATTGGCAAATCACTGTGATGATGATGATGATGATGATGATGATGATGATTTGTGCATCCATGTATTAAGGAGACTTTATGCACTTTTTTAGTATTCTAAATACCTATGAACTGTATGAGACAAAAAACTATATGCTGAAACAGTGTAGTGCAGCCGTAGAAACTGTTAAAACTTTGCTACAGTAAATAAACTGTGTGACAAATACTATAGTAAACAAACTGTGTGACAAATACTACAGTAAACAAATAGAACGTAAAAACTATATACCTAAAATTTATAGACTAAAAGGCACAGAGTAGACAATTGTATGAAATTTAACAACATAATCATATAAATGAAAGCTCTCACCCATACCTTCAAATGCAGCATTATATCTACAGCAACATGCACATTATATCAAATGACAGAATGTTGCAGAGCGTGGCAGATCGTAAAGGAAACCCATAACAACAGCCATGAGCATTGACAAGTCAGGACATGATGGTTGGAGTAATGTATCCAGCCTCTTCAAGGGGTTAAAACCAAACAAATCAGACTTTATGAGGTACAACGCAGATGAACCCTATTACTTTAAGAGCGACAGACGGGCCCAGGTGCTACCCTGAAATAAATATGGATGGGGAAAAGCCTCTTATTTTCTGTAGAAAGATATTGTTTCGTCCTATTCGACGGGTGCCCTGTTTGTATGTTTACTCGAGTCTTAGTCACACACAAATTAAGCACTCTAACATCACATTTAATTTCGAAGCAAATTATCGTTCAACATCAAGAATAGAAGATGACCACAATTTCACCCAAGCCTCATATGGCCGTTCAGGTGACATTTACACAAATTACCCTCGGAACAAAAGACGGCGTTTGTTAATTGCGCTAACAGGAAAGGGAAAATGATTTACTGATGACAGTCGATTTGGAGGGTCAACAGACAGGGAAGGGTTGTCAACAACAACAACAACAACAACAACAACAACAACAACAACAAACTTCCAGGACCTAAATTTTATGAATGAATATTTACGAAACATTTACGCATAATTAACATAATTACTATGGCATGTAGTATAAAAGAATGCACATATATTATGTATTACGTAAATGTTTAGAAAAAATACTCGGTTAAGGCTTACATCTGGTGGATCTGGTTGATCTGGGATTTTGCCTATGGTGAGCAAAATGGTGATGTAGTGAAGTTTCGGTTATCCAGAATTGTTTCCGCAAAATTCGAAATCCGCGAAAATCGAAATTCATCAATATAAACATCCAGAAACACTAAACTCACATAATGCGGTGTTTTTTAGTGACAAGGCGGTGTTTTTAACTTACAGTTAAAAAGAAATGGTGGATTTGATGGAAAATCATCAATATAAACATCCAGAAACACTAAACTCACAGTTAAAAAGAAATGGTGGACTGGATGGAAAGTCATCAATATAAACATCCAGAAACACTAAACTCACAGTTAAAAAGAAATGGTGGACTGGATGGAAAGTTATCGGAATATGCTGTTCAAGTGACACAAGAAAAGAAAGGCAACTTTAATGGGCCGAAAAATAAATTGCAGGCACAAAATCACCAACCATGATCTCCAGCGTCTTCGAACATAGAATTTGATGACAATAAATCGATGACCCATATTCCATATTTGGGTGAATAAACTTAAGAAATGAAAATAAAGCACGTTACGAAGAAAAAAAAAACTAAGGGTCTGAGACATCATGTCACAATATCACTAGAGACAGATCTGATAGCATCATGTCACAATATCACTAGAGACAGATCTGAAAGCAGCATGTCACAATATCACTAGAGACAGATCTGATAGCATCATGTCACAATATCACTAGAGACAGATCTGATAGCATCATGTCACAATATCACTAGAGACAGATCTGAAAGCAGCATGTCACAATATCACTAGAGACAGATCTGATAGCATCATGTCACAATATCACTAGAGACAGATCTGATAGCATCATGTCACAATATCACTAGAGACAGATCTGAAAGCATCACGTCACAATATCACTAGAGACAGATCTGATAGCATCATGTCACAATATCACTAGAGACAGATCTGATAGCATCACGTCACAATATCACTAGAGACAGATCTGAAAGCATCACGTCACAATATCACTAGAGACAGATCTGATAGCATCATGTCACAATATCACTAGAGACAGATCTGATAGCATCACGTCACAATATCACTAGAGACAGATCTGAAAGCATCACGTCACAATATCACTAGAGACAGATCTGATAGCATCACGTCACAATATCACTAGAGACAGATCTGATAGCATCACGTCACAATATCACTAGAGACAGATCTGAAAGCATCACGTCACACTGGAAGAAGGTATGAGAATAGTACGTCACAATATGACTGGGAAAAAAGTCTGAGAACAGATGTCATAATATTTCTTGAAAAAGTCTGAGAACAGATGTCATAATATTTCTTGAAAAAGTCTGAGAACAGATGTAATAATATCTCTGGAAAAATGTCTGAGAACAGATGTCATAATATCCCTATAAAAAAGTCTGAGAACAGATGTCATAATATTTCTTGAAAAAATTCTCAGAACAAATGTCATAATATCAGTGGGAAAAAAGTCTGAGAACAGATGTCATAATATCCCTATAAAAAAGTCTGAGAACAGATGTCATAATATCTCTGGAAAAAAGTCTCAGAACAGATGTCATAATATCTCTGGAAAAAACGTCAGAGAACAGATGTCATAATAGCTGTGAAAAAAGGTCTGAGAATAGATGTCATAATATCTCTGGAAAAAAAACGTCTGAGAACAGATGTCATAATATCTCTGGAAAAAAAAACGTCTGAGAACAGATGTCATAATATCTCTGGAAAAAACGTCTGAGAACAGATGTCATAATATATCTGGAAAAAAGTCCGAGAACAGATGTCATAATATCTCTGGAAAAAACGTCCGGGAACAGATGTCATAATATCTGTGAAGACAAAAAAAGTCTGAGAATAGCAAGTGACAATATGAGTGGATAAGCCATTTTAATAATGTAGTCACATTATGAAACAATGTGTCAACTTCACTGCAAGCTGGCACCACACTGGAAGAGAAAAGAGCATTTGTCCTGACCTTTGTATGTTTATGATTACCTCAAGGCGGTGTAAGGCAGCTGGAGTTACTATCTTTTTTTCATCTCTCCCTCTTTCTCTCTCTCTCTCTCTCTTTCTCTCTTTTTTTCTCTTTATCTCTCTGTTTCTCTCTTTCTGTTTCTATTTTCTATTTTTCTCTCTTTCTCTCTCTCTTTTTCATCTCTTTCTCTCTCTCTTTCTCTGTTTCTCTTTCTCTCTTTTTCTCGTTCTCTCTCTCTTTTCTCTTTCTCTCTCTATCTCTTTCTCTCTTTTTCTCTTTCTCTCTCTTTCTCTATCTCTCTTTCTCTCTCTCTTTATCTCACTTTATCTTTTTCTTTAGTTTTTTTCTCTCTCTTTCTCTCTCTGTATATATATCTGTCCTCGCTTCCCCCTCTCCCCTATCTCTGTGCTTCTCTGTCTATGAACAAAGACGTTCAGTTCTGTAGTAAAAGTGATGTAGAAAAAAAAAACAATCCTGCCCCTCCCTCCCTTCCCCCCCCCCCCCCCCCATCTCGTCAAACAGAGAAAAATCTCTTTCTCTCTTGCGAAGGATGTTCACCATTTAAAGATTGTCTGCCTTAGCTAGTAACATCTATCTGTCTGTCTGTCCGTCTATCTATCTATTTGTAGCATGGCCTTATAAGTAATGATTATAGTTGTTATTATTATGATTATTATTATGATTATTAATAATGAATATGATTATGAAAATATACTGTAAACAAAATAGTAACATCGAATAGCGACAGAGAAAAGTAGATAGGAAAGGAAGAGAACTGTATAAAACCTCCATGACACTAGAACAAGACGCGGACAAAAGTAAACAGTGGAAACAGTGAACAGAAAAAGACGAGACTCAGTGACGCTGACATAAAGGTAATACAAAGGAAGAACACTTGAAAATAGGATGGTCCAGTGATAACAAAACGGTGACTGGACGTTGACACGTGTAAACAATAGAAAAGACGAATAGAAAAGGCAGACACAATGAAAAAGCCAGGACACAATAAAACCTCCGAAATGAAAGAGCAAGATAATGACTTAGGTAAATAACAATTGTATAGACGAAACTGACACAGACTGACACGGGTTAGGACACGATTGCGCAAGGTTTTTAAATAAAAGAGTGACCAACTCGGCCAGCTGACCAGTTAAATATTTAGAGGACTGGCCTATTGGACAATTGACTTACGACATGTAAGTCACAGGGCAGTTTGAATTACGGACAATCAGAACGCTCATGGGAATTAGTGGACATCTGAAGGGTGGAGCCAGAATACGTATTGGTTAATCCATCAATCTGGACTTGAAGATAAAAAGGTGAGCGGAGAAGACCAAGGAGAAAGAAGAAGTAGAGGAGAAAGGAGACAGAGGACGAAGCCCGAAGACGGAAGAACAGACAATCAGGAATGAAGAAGAACCAAGAAGACCGAAAACGAAGAAGGAAGAAGAAGTACGGAAATAGAAGAGACAGGAGGGAAACAAGAATCACGTAAGTACAGGAGAGACAGGATAGGACGAAGAAGTAAATAAATCCTGGAGAGAGGAGACTGGGCCGAAGACGGAAGAACAGACAAGCAGACAACCAAGAAGTACGGAAGTAGAAGAAAGGGAGTCAGAGGAGAGAGATCGTCAGAACACCGTCGGTCCGGCAAGTAGCGACTGGCCAGAACTACAAGAAAGATGGTCAGTGCACGTGGACAGTCAAGAGTGAAGAAAGAAGGTCCGACCAGAACAGCCGAGAAGCCATCAGATGAGAGATAAGAACAGAAGTCCAGAGAGGAGGCAAGTAGACTTTACTCGTTAGTACACTGCGATTGAGAGACGGCCGAGGAAGACCGTCAGAAGACAGACAGAAGAAAGAGGACAAGACGATATAAAATCAGAAGTAGTGTTAGACGGAACATGGTTTTCAAGTGATTCAAGTGATTAAGAAGAATTGACACTTTTGAAACTTTGAGTACAGTGATTTTAGACGTGAAACTAGTTGACCACGTGTTGCAGATTTGATATAATACTGAGATAGGAAATGTTCTCGTATCAAGTGTAGAATATTGTGAATTTGAGAAATTGAGAAATGCTGCATGTAGAATATGATAGAGTTTGATATTGTGAACAAAAGATTAAGTGTTTCAATTCAAGTGACGTAGTTGACAATACATCTTGAACTTATTTGTCAGAATAGAATTATGCAGTGAACTTTTCATCGGACTTCCTCTGATCTAGTGAAATTGTAATATTTGTGAAACCTGTGATGTATTAATCAAAGAGCATCTGTAAGCTTCAATACTATAGAACTATTCTATAATATGGAGTTATTCAGAAATAGATAATTCACCATCGAAAATATTATACTGGTGCCGTCAATAATATGATAGTCCACACAGTTGTCAATATTATCTATCTATCTATCTGTCTGTCTGTCTGTCTATCTGTCTATCTATCTATGTATATCTATCCATCCGTTTCTCTGTCACTCTCTGTCTGTCTCTATGATGAAAGGCGTTTACTTCCTGGTGCAAATTCGACCATACAAATTTACTTACCATATCTACCTGAAATTATATACTCCTTCATTATTTTCCCAAACTAAGACTACCAAGTCTCCACTTCCCCCTGGGTATAGAACCAGATATGAGAGTGTCTGAGTCCGTAAAGTATAGTTGCCGTGGCAACAAGCCACTACTTGGCGACATTTACCCATATTCTTAGGATCACCCCTAATAGTTACAGTCAATCAGTTAGTCAGTGATTGAATAAATCGGTCTGAAAGTTTGTGTGTCAAATTTCTACACGGCTATCTTTCTGTCTATCCCGTCTGCCGCCTGTCCATCAATCTTGAGATTCCTATTTTATGTTCGTCCTCTAGTCTGATCGCGCGAATAGACTGTATTTCCCGCCATAGAAGGCACGCCGATATATAAAACCTACCAGTATTATGGGAATATTTCGGAACACAACTAAAAACGGCTTAGGATGGTAAAGGTAAAGGTAATTCAGTCATGCCTTAGAGGCACATATTGCATATGGTGTTGGTGCCCATATATTCCTTGACCTGTCGGCTCACTAGAGGGTGATGTGGCCGTCTTTCCTTCACCAACTCCAGAAGAAATGGGGTACCCATTTCCACAGCTGGATGCACTGGGAGAGTCGCCTTCGAGAGGATTCGAACCCATTCGCCATGAGAAATTAGTGCACTAACTACTACACCATTCAGACGCCCAAGAATCGCATATTTTCCATGAATGTCATAGCCCTCTACTCAGTAGATAGGGTTCTGATCCAAAATTGAATGCTGCTGGATATTATGATGCTGATTTCTTAAGCTAAACAGGTTATTAATCTTATAAATACTGGTCTCTCTGCACTCAATGGCAGGAGAAGAACCTTATTATATCCTTCCAGTGCCGTTAAACGTCACATAGGGCTCGCAATGTATTTGACCAATTTTTATTGTCTTCGGCGAGCCTTTCAACCTCATCAAGGGATTTTATGCCTATTAATTTGGCCTCTCTTAACAATGTCTTTTTGAGAGTTTCACGCGGTCTGCCTCTTTTTCTTTGGCCTGTTGTGTTCCACTTTATAGCTTGCCTTGGGACTCTCTGACTGTTTCTTCTCATCACGTGACTAACATATGTCCATCTCCCTCTCCTGATCACCCTGAGATTGGTTGTTGTTCAGTCATCTGTCTTATCTCTGCATTGTTCTTGAATTCATTCCACTTGATGCCGAGTATTTTCCTTAGGCATTTGTTTTCAAAAGAGTCTAATTTTTTTATTTCTTTAGTTTTTTTTCCCCAGCTTTCGCGTGCATAAATGAGTGTGGATATTACATTTGAATTAAATAGACTTAACTTAGTTTTTGTGCTTATAACTTTTGAATGCCATATGTTCTCAAGATTCTTAAAGATCGATGCTGCTTTTGCAATTCTGATTCTAACTTCCTTTCTGATGTTACCATCCTGGTCTGTTTAGCTGCCAAGGTATGCAAACCGATTGACCTCTTCAATATATATCCCTTCTACGTGTATTTTTCCATTTTGATTAATGGGAAATCTACAAATCATGTCTAGGAAATGAAGGTTGTTTGGCTACATTCTGAGGAAACCCAACACCAGCATAGCAAGACAGGCACTGACATGGAATCCTCAAGGAAATAGAAAACGAGGAAGACCTAGACTTACTTGGAGAAGAGAAATTATGACAGTGCTCAGAGACAAGGGATGCACGGGGAAGGAAGCAGAGAATAATTCCAAGAACAGGGATGACTGGAGACTGATTGATTGATCGACTGAATGATTGATCTTTATATCCAAAAGGTTAAGAATTGGGCACACAGGACCGTCTGACATTCTGCCCTTTATAATACAACTTTCACTTTGTTATAGACATTCTACATATATGCTGCTCATATAACCAACATAACTAACATTGGAAAGCTGAGAGACATAAGCCTCTAATGAGCCTTTATCCGTGGCCTATGCACTCAAGGAAGTAAAAGACGACGACGACGACGACGACGATGATGATGATGATGATGATACTACACTCATAGCTAACAGGTGTGGGCTAAATTGCTCCAGATTTATCGACTAGCTCACAAACTGCAATAGTATCACAGTGATACAGGCCATTGCAACTGTCACTCACGGAACCTGACAATCTGAATAAGCTCTATACCGATTCTCGAATAACGTGGTATATTAGCTGTTGATGTTGTGACCGCCGGCGTATAGATAACTGTCGGCAGCACTGCAGAGTCAGACAAATTTCTCTACTGCAGTGCAATAACAGCAGCAACATTCACTCAGTTCCACTCTGTTGTCTCTAGTTTACCACCATTAACTAGATACTGCGGTAAACACACTAAAGCTTACAAAACTGACTACAATGGATAAACAGTATCGTTCAACTAGATCTTTAAAAAAATAGGTGACTGTTAGTTTGTTACCGGTGACCTTTGCCCCAGGACATACTCAGACCTAACATCTAGGTATAGGACGCAGAGTGATTCTTGTGGATGAAAAGTGCGACTTATATGTTGGGATATACGGGATCAGCCTGAAGTATGTGTATGTTAATATGTGTAGTTCGTGTGTTTTGGTATGTACGGAATTCTGCCTGCATCTGTGTCTGTCTGTATTCATTTGGAACTACAGTGCCATAAACATCTTGTACTTTGATAGCTCAAGATGTCATCACTTCACTTATTAGAATATTTGATAGCTCAAGATGTCATCATTTCGCTTATTAGAATATCTGATAGCTCAAGATGTCATCATTTCACTTATTAGAATATTTGATAGCTCAAGATGTCATTACTTCACTTATTAGAATACTTGATAGCTCAAGATGTCATCATTTCACTTATTAGAATATTTGACAGCTCAAGATGTCATTACCTCACTTATTAGAATATTGATAGCTCAAGATGTCATCATTTCGCTTATTAGAATATCTGATAGCTCAAGATGTCATCATTTCACTTATTAGAATATTTGATAGCTCAAGATGTCATTACTTCACTTATTAGAATACTTGATAGCTCAAGATGTCATCATTTCACTTATTAGAATATTTGACAGCTCAAGATGTCATTACCTCACTTATTAGAATATTTGAAAGCTGAAGATGTCATCATTTCACTTATTAGAATATTTGATAGTTCAAGATATCATCATTTCACTTAGAATAGATGTTTCATAGAAAAAAAACATAGCAAAGAATTTTCACTGCAAGAAACACTTCTTGACCTTGAACTTTCACTTTTATATTTGCACAATGTTCTGTTTTAATTGATGCGTGAGAATGTATAGTCAACATGGACTACTTTCAAAACACAAACGAGTGAAATGACGACTGTAAGAAATGAGCTTCTAACAGGTGAACCTTTATGAGGTCACATAGTAAAGATTTTATGAAGTTTCTTCTTCTTCTTCTTCTTCTTCTTCTTTGAGTAGCTGCAAAATTCAGACAATTCTTATCTTACATTGTTGTGTTAGATAGATTTATTTGTTACTTCTTATCTTCCAGTGTTGTGTCAGGTAGATTTTCTTGTTATTTCTTATCTTCCATTGTTGTGTTAGATATATTACTTTGCTGCTTCGTGTCTTCTATTTTTGTGGCAGACAGATTTCTTTGTCATTTCTTATCTCCCATTGTTGTGTTAGATAGATTTCTCTGTTGCTTCTTTCTCCCATTGCTGTGTTAGACAGATCTATTTGTTATTTCTTATCTTCCACTGTTGTGTTAGACAGATCTATTTGTTATTTCTTATCTTCCACTGTTGTGTTAGACAGATCTATTTGTTATTTCTTATCTTCCACTGTTGTGTTAGACAGATCTATTTGTTATTTCTTATCTTCCAGTGTTGCGTTAGACAGATCTATTTGTTATTTCTTATCTTCCAGTGTTGCGTTAGACAGATCTATTTGTTAATCCTTATCTTCCACTTTTGTGTTAGATAGATTTCTTTGTTACTTCTTATCTTTCCCTGTGTTACAGCGTCTCTTAGCGGTCTATAAATTCTGTTCGGAACTGCTGTGGGGTTTAAACATACGAAATCCTCTTTGTTACGTGTGTGTGTGTGTGTGTGTGTGTGTGTGTGCATGCCTGCTTGCGTGCATGCGTATGCGTGTAAACACATTTTAATGGCTGGGGTCAAGATCCTGGCGAGGAACTTTGTTAAGTCGATGCAAAATTATTCCAGAAGCGCCCCCCCCCCCCCGCGCTTAACCTAATGATTACCTCTTCTGTTTTCATCCATTACGCATGCTCCCTTTGAAAGATTCGCCGGGTGAATATCTTAGTTGGCGTGCACTAGAAAATCAGTGATGTACGTAGTTACAGCCCACGAAGAACTGTTGAAAAGTATTAGAAGTCCAGTGAAATGTAAAAACTTTCTACTAATCTCGCGTCTATTCGCTGGCATAACACTTCAAATTACAAGACTCCTCTATTATTTTTCCTGTTTGTTCACGCTGTTTTGAGCTGGGAGAGATGATAAACCGGGGAATATCTTTCAGGTTTGTCCGGGAATGTTATTTATTCCCCCTAGCCGATCCTGAGTTCATGACATCTTCTGGACAAAAGAAGTGGCCTTTCTTGGCGCCGGGCCTCAGGCATCTGTCAAGTTCTTGTTCAGCTCTTGACATCAGAGAGCCTCTTCTTGCGATTACTTTCCATAGCTCGCAGGACACGTAACAAGCATCAATCCGGCGATCTTGAAAGAGTCTCACTGGTGTTCGGGCTTTGTTGTGAGTGCTACAGATGACAGCGTTTTGTCAAGTGTAACTAAATTACCTCCCCCTACTTTCGAGGCGGATGACTTTGTAGTGCGTCCAAGACGTTCTCCCGGCGTGAAATCAGTGGTTCTAAACATTTCTTGATGACGGTACCCCAGTTTGACAATTTGGCAAAAGTCGGAGGCATATTCCAATAAAACGTCTTTATATTTATTTATATTGTGTTTATTTATATGGCTATAAATTTAATTTAAAAAGACAGTTTGCCTCATTTCAGCGACGATTACAGTGCTAAAATACTACTACAAAGAAAGTGTGGTATTTCACATTATAAAGTTTCCTGCTTTCAGTCTATTATTTAACTGTTGGACTGCAACAAAAATGTAAAAAGAAAAGTTAGAATCTCCAAATATTGTAGACAACTTCTGTTGTACAGGATGACTCTTTTGTACAACTTTAGAGAATAAAAACGTATCTTAAATCTAGTTTATACGTAGCTGTACATCGGCATCATAGCCTTCCTGTGTTACAGAAGGGCACTTAGAATATCAAGGAGAGAACGAAATAAAGAGATACTAATGGGATTAGGTGTCGTAGAAAACTGGCTCGTTAACAACATACAAATATAAAGGTGTTATACTTCGGCCACATCAAGAGACACAATAGCTTGGAGAGGCTGGTATTAAAAGGCATTAAAAGGTAGGTAAAGGTGACCCTGTCATGCCTTGGAGGCACATAGGGATATGGTGTTAGTGCCCATATTTTCCTTGACCTGTCAGCACACTAGAGGGTGATATGGTCAGTATCACGCCTGGCTGCCTTTCCTTCCCCAACTCCAGAAGAAGTCGGGTACCCATTTCTACAGCTGGGTGACTGGGGTGCCGTCGGCCGGATTCGAACCCATTAAAAGGCATAGTGCCCAGCAAAAGAGAAAAGAGACGGCCTCGCCGCAGATGGACTCAGATCACGGAAACTCTGAATGTGTCATCCCGATAGGCTGGGCGGCTTGTGCCCCGCCCCCCTCATAATACACTAACAAATAGCAGAACGTTTTTCGGTAGGAAGTAGATACTGTTACTGTGCAAGTAGACAATATACCCCTGTGCTAGGGAGCTTGGAGGGACCAAAGCGAGAGTTGAAGCAGCAGAGTTGTGGGAAGCCAGAAGAAGAAGACATTCAGAATTCTGTAGATACGTCATGAGAAGACGGAAGTTAGAGAGCTCAACAGTCACTGGGAAACTCGAGAGAAAACAGCTAAAAGGTAGTCAAGGGAAAATATTTAGATTAATCATGAATTCCTTCACCAGGGAAGAATTAGACGCATTAGGAGAACTTGCCATAGAAATAATTACCAGACTGCTGAATGACGTCTATAACTATGTCCCATCAGACCTTTTTGCAATCAGTTTTCATTGCCCTACCAAAGAAACAAAGTGCGGTTAAATGAGAAGAATTAGAGGCAAAATAAAACCAGAAATCGATGAAGAACAGTGTGGCTTCGTCGAAGGAAAAGGCACAAGTAATGTTATATATATATATATATATATATATATATATATATATATATATATATATAGAACATTGATGGAAAGATCAATAGAAGTAAAGAGGGACCTATATTTATGCTTCATAGACTACTGTAAAGCATTCGATAAAGTGAGACACATAGAAACTATAAGAATGCTGGAAGACATCAACATAGATGGGAACGATCTAAACTCATCAAAAACAAACACTGGCAGCAATGAGCAGCAATGAAGGTTGATAACCAAATAGGAGCATTCCAAGACATAAAATTGGGAGTGAGACAAGGATGTGTTCTATCTCCTGACCTCTTCTCCTTGTACAGCGAAAATATAATGAAAAATATAGAGAGCTTGCCAGGAATATCAATTGGTGGGTACAACCTTAACAACTTAAGATATGCAGACGACACAGTTCTGATTGCTAAAAGTGAAAGGGTGCTACCGGCTCTTCTGGACATCGTGGTCCTTGAAAGTAAAAGTAAAGGTCTCAGTCTGAACAAAAAGAAGACTGAAGTGATGGTCATCTCAAAGAAAAGAATAGCACCAAAATGCAGCATTACCATCGATGGCACAAATCTGAAACACGTTGATAAATTCAAGTACTTAGGAACGGTTATAATAGATGATGAGAAATGTCACAACGAAATAAAAAGCAGACGTGCTCCGGCCACGTCAGCATTCCAGAAAATGAGAAACATCTTGAAGACCAGATCCATATCAACGGAAAGAAGATTCCGAGTGCTTAAATGTTACATGGAGCCAATTTTGTTTTATGGATGTGAAGCATGGTCTATGAATAAGAGACTACAGCGAGAAATGGAGGCCATGGAAATGTGGTTCATAAGAAGGATGTTGAAGGTACCATGGACAGCTAAGAAAACCAAAGAAGTCTTAAGAGAGGCTGGAGTTAAAAGGCAAATTACAGCAAAGATCAGAAGCAGACAAGCGAGATTTGTAGGACATTTTCTGAGAAGAGGAAAATTGGAACACATTGTGGCAACTGGAAAAACTGAAAGAAGTAGAGACAGATGAAGACAAAGAGAGAAGTTATTGGATTGGCTGTCAGTGTGGCTAGGAAGAAAGTCACCGGCGGATCTCATAATCAAGTCTAAAGACAGGGACTTGTGGAGAGAAATGATCGCCTACGCCACACTGCATTGCATTTGATTGATTAATTAATCAGGAGGACTTTTGGGATTGAGGAGTATGATTATCAACACTTTCTGCAGGGGGCATAACTGCTATAGTAACTGAGGCTTTGCACGTATTTTGTAATTACTTTTTTTTTTCAGGAAAGTAACAGAGCACAGTATTGTATGGTTAGACCTTTCAGTAAAAGAGCACATTATTGCATGCTTAGACCTTTCAGTAACAGAGCACAGTATTGTATGTTAGACCCTGAAGTAACAGAGCACAGTATTGTAAGTTAGGCTTGAAGTAACAGAGGACCGTATTGTATGGTTAGACCCTGAAGTAATATAGCACAGTACGGAATGGTTAGACCTTTAAGTAACACAGTACAGTATTGTACGGTTAGGCCTTGAATTAACAGAACACAGTATTGTATGGTTAGACCTTGAAGGAACAGAACACAGTATTGTATGGTTAGGCCTTGAATTAACAGAACACAGTATTGTATGGTTAGGCCTTGAATTAACAGAACACAGTATTATATGGTTAGACCTTGAAGGAACAGAACACAGTATTATATGGTTAGACCTTGAAGTAACAAAACATAGTATTGTATGGTGTAGGCCTTGAATTAACAGAACACAGTATTATATGGTTAGACCTTGAAGTAACAGAGCACAGTATTATATGGTTAGACCTTGAAGTAACACAGCACAGTATTATATGGTTAGGCCTTGAATTAACAGAACACAGTATTATATGGTTAGACCTTGAAGGAACAGAACACAGTAATATATGGTTAGACCTTGAAGTAACAGAGCACAGTATTATATGGTTAGGCCTTGAAGGAACAAAACACAGTGTTGTATGGTTAGACCTTGAAGTAACAGAACACAGTATTATATGGTTAGACCTTGAAGTAACAGAACACAGTATTATATGGTTAGACCTTGAAGGAACAGAACACAGTGTTGTATATTTAGACCTTGAAATAACAGAACATAGTGTTGTATGGCTAGACCTTGAAGTAACAGAGCACAGTATTGTATGGTTATACCTTGAAGTAACAGAGCACAGTATTGTATGGTTAGACCTTGAAGTAACAGAGCACAGTATTGTATGGTTAGACCTTGAAGTAACAGAGCACAGTATTGTATGGTTAGGCCTTGAATTAACAGAACACAGTATTATATGGTTAGACCTTGAAGGAACAGAACACAGTAATATATGGTTAGACCTTGAAGTAACAGAGCACAGTATTATATGGTTAGGCCTTGAAGGAACAAAACACAGTGTTGTATGGTTAGACCTTGAAGTAACAGAACACAGTATTATATGGTTAGACCTTGAAGTAACAGAACACAGTATTATATGGTTAGACCTTGAAGGAACAGAACACAGTGTTGTATATTTAGACCTTGAAATAACAGAACATAGTGTTGTATGGCTAGACCTTGAAGGAACAGAACACAGTGTTGTATGGTTAGACCTTGAAGAAACAGAGCACAGTATTATATGGTTAGACCTTGAAGGAACAGAACACAGTGTTGTATGGTTAGACATTGAAGGAAAAGAGCACAGTATTGTATGGTTAGGCCTTGAAGGAACAGAACACAGTATTATATGGTTAGACCTTGAAGTAACAGAACACAGTATTATATGGTTAGACCTTGAAGTAACAGAACACAGTGTTGTAAGATTAGGCCTTGAAAAAATCGTTAACAAAACACTTTTCCACATGAGAGAATGAAACATGAGAAGTGAATTACATGGGATGTGAACCGCGTGTTCTAGTGGGACGATCAACCGCCTAGCAACGAGAGAACAGCGCATTAATCAACTTAGCCATCTAGCACACCGGAGATGGTGTTTGAAAGCTATGCCATCAATTTCTGTCTGAACTGAACGAAAATAGTCACACACGAAAGAAACGAAGTCATGACACAGATTTTCCATCGCTTAGACTCAGTCTCTCGCAGGTACCAAGCTTACGACACAAACATAAAAACAACCTCCTGTAAACGTCTAGCGCACAGTGGACAACAATACCAACAAATACTTTTTACATAAAGTTAGTTTCAGTCTATTTCAGATACAAGGTCTAACTATACAATAATGTGCTCTGTTACTTCAAGGTCTAAACATACAATACTGTGCTCTGTTACTTCAAGGTCTAATCATACATACTATGCTGTAACTTCAGAGTCTGTTATACAATAATATGAAGCTACTTCAGGCTCTAATTAAACAACACAATGTTGCTACTTCAGACTGCAATCATACAATACTATGATGTTACTTCAGCGTCTAATTATACAATACTATGCTGTTACTTCAGCGTCTAATTATACACTACTATGCTATTACTTCACGGTCATTTATACACTACTATGCTGCTCCTTCAGGGTCTAATCATACAATACTATGCTGCTACTTCAGAGTCCAGTTATACAATACTATGTTGCTACTTCAGGGTCTAATTATACAATACTATGTTGCTACTTCAGGGTCTAACCATACAATACTATGCTGCTACTTCAGGGTCTAATCATACAATACTATGCTGCTACTTCAGAGTCTAATCATACAATACTATGCTGCTACTTCAGGGTCTAATCATACAATACTATGCTGCTACTTCAGAGTCCAGTTATACAATACTATGTTGCTACTTCAGGGTCTAATTATACAATACTATGCTGCTACTTCAGGGTCTAATTATACAATACTATGTTGCTACTTCAGGGTCTAATTATACAATACTATGCTGCTACTTCAGGATCTAATTATACAATACTGCTCTGTGTTGCTTTACTGTGCTAAAGCCTTATTTCCTATGTGTGTTATAATAAAAAAAAGGTAAAGGTAACCCTTTCATGCCTTAGAGGCACATAGGGATATGGTGTTAGTGCCCATATTTTCCCTGACCTGTCAGCACACTAGAGGGTGATGTGGTCAGTATCACGCCTGGCTGCCTTTCCTTTCCCAACTCCAGAAGAAGACGGGTACCCATTTCTACAGCTGGGTGACTGGGGTGCCGCCGGCCGGATTCGATGTGTGTTATAATACTCGTATATTACTTTCAGGCAGCGATTTCTGTTCTTTAAATAGACGTGTTTCTGTATTAGTTCTTGTGTACTCTGTATACTACAACTTTTATCAAATGGAGCAACTCCCCGTCTTGATGGCCCTATAAGCTGTTTTTTTTTTTTTTGTGAATAGAAAGTTCAGAAAATGTACGTAAAGCCATATTGTTTTCATTAAAATATATACTGTAGATACTATTTGTTATGGTCTTGACATATTTAACCATGTTTAGCAATGTAGAACTATAACGTTGCGTGCCCGTCTACGGGAGACATGACATCCTGATATTGACGAAAGGAAATACGCTTGTTATTCAATATTTTCCACTGGTTAATACCTGCAGTTTAGAATCGCTCGTTGCGATAAGTTTGATAAAAGATAAACAGTCGTAAAACTACGTGTCAGTAAATGGAGAATTGATACGCGTTTTGATATTAAGTGAGACGGGGGGAAGCCGGTATTAAATTATTCACTATTATAAACTCACGGGAACATTTCGAAAAAAAAAAACAAAAGGGCCAGGAAGGGAGATAATCCACCGTTATGAGTGGGAAATGAAACATTCAAGGAAACAATGTGAATGTCATGAGCAAAAAGAAGTGAAAAGGCGTTTCAAGAGTGTTAAGAATGAAAGAGTATACAGAATTTAATACGAAAGAGGGAAGATCTAGTTCTGTGTGTGAAATAAGCGAAAGATAGTGTTAACTAACATCTATGTAATATGAAATAGTTTCTATTTGTGCGTAGTTTGAAATATTTAACCATCTAGAACATTAATGTACATTAGTGTTATTATTATGGTTATGCTCATATTTGTATCTATGAAAAATACACGCGCTTAGGTCAAGTGTGTACTGAAAGCTGTATAAAATATTATAAGGCATGGGGGGGGGGGGGAGAGGAAAAGAATGAACAATATCAAATATTTATTCTCTCTACCTGTCTACCTTTCTGTCTATCGGTCCGCTTGCTGGTCTGTAAAGCTAAAACAACTAAATATTCCTTTCCTCACAGTCGGTGAGGTTTATAACTACATCCAGTCTTTAAAGAACACTAACTCAGCAGGATGTGATGACATTAGTAACAAGATACTACGCTACGCTGCACCAGTTATCACAGACACACTAACATACTTATACAATTTGTGCATTGACAAACATTATTTCCCTAACGCTCTTAAACTCGCCAAAAGTGTTTCCTCTTTTTAAATCTGGACAGACTAGTGACCTCTCAAAATATAACCCCATATCCATTCTGTCATCACTAACTAAACCTCGTGAAAAGCATATACAAATGTTCACACTGCTCCACATGCAAGAAAACAATCTACTAATAGACAGTCAGCCAGGCTTTAGACCAAATCACTCCTACCGCACAGCACTAACTAAAATGACAGAAAGCTGGCTGTCTAATATATATATATATATATATATATATATATATATATATATATATATATATATATGACAAATTGTGTGGTGCTGTCTTTGTTGATTTTAAGAAAGCCTTCGATATGATTGATCATGAAATTCTTGCAAAAACGCTGAAAGGTTATAGATAACATCCTGACCTGATAAAACTCATTACATCTTTTCTCTCTTGTAGAAAACGAGTAGTTTGTTCTAGAAACAAAATATCTGACTCTTCTGTGGTTGATAGTGGTATTCCTCTAGGCTACATTCTTGGTCCTCTTCTCTTTACTATCTATATTAACGACTTACCACTACATTTAAAGCACTCTTCAAGTGATCTTTTCGCTGATGACTGTACTGTTTACAATGGTGGCTATGACATCAATAACCTAGAGACAGCGATCCAGTATGATATAAACAGTTTGATTAAATTGAGTAATAAAAATGATATATTGATAAACACCAACAAAACAAAATCCATGCTCATCACTACAAGACAGAAACTGCAGAACGCAACAAAAACTTCACTGCAGCTTTGTGCTGGGACTAAGCCAATAGAAAATGTTCATGAACATAAAACTCTAGGACTTATCACTGATCAGCACGTACATAACCTAACAAACTTGATTGCACAGAAAGTTTACCAACTAGTCAAAATTAAACATTTGATTGAAAATGACACAAGAAAGATATGCCAATTAATTTTTTAAAATTCGATCAGACTTTCAATCATTAAGGATGATTGTTGGATATTATGTATTAGACGAATGTGTTGTAATCATGTAAACCCCATAATATCTGCAAGGTGTTATTTTGATTTCAGTTATTCCATTGTTCGTATTTTTATTAAGGAATAAAAATTGTTCAAAGAAAAGGATAAACGGGTGAGTTTGTTGTTAATAATAAAAATTTATAATCTTTGGATGAAGAATCGTCATTTGCATTTTCCTTCTTTATTGCAAATCTTTTGACATGTAGGAACGAAGGAGATATAGGACAGAGTGAAGAACAGTTCACAGGGCAGACATAATATTGTGTAAGAACATCCAAACATTCACTCTCCCGTATCCTAAAATATCAACAACAAAAAACTAAATAAAGTTATATATATATATACACATTTTCCTACATCACATCAGATCCTTCAGAGTTGCCAGCTACACAACCTACTCAGACAAAGAAGATGGCCAGAACCCAGACCAACCCCCCCCCCCCCACAACAATAGAAGCTCTACGGTGATGCTGAAAATCTGATACGAACGGCCGCATTTGTGAGAGATATTAACGTCGATGTCTGAACGAACGACGAAGAAGGAGAAGCATTCCATCACATCTTTGCTCTCAGAACCATACTTCTTTTTTCTCTCTTTCTGAACACAGATTTTATCCTCGCTAAAAGGGATACTTGCCCTAGATAAAAGGGATACTCGCCCTCGCTAAAAGGGATACTCCACCACCTTGCAGTAACACCTGCAGTGTAACAAAGCCTGCACAAATATAAATCCTGCTAAAATAATCCCACCCTAAATTGTGATCATCCTGTCACTGATCGTGTCAAATATCTCTTTAATAAATCAGTTTTAGTGTCGAGTTCCGTGGCAAAGTGTCAAAGCTGCATTTTAAGTGTTAACTTTGAAAAACAAACAGACATTAACTTTTAAACATTTCTTTTTTAGTCACATGGCTCTTTCGTCACTTTGGGTTATAATCTTGTTTCCTACTTCAGCTGCCTGGCTGAAGTAGTGTGTAAAGTATAACCAATGGTTATATTTTTATCACTTGGCTTTTTCGTCCATTTTGGGTTATAATCTTGTCTCCTATTTCAGCTGCTTGCCTGAAGTAGCCTGTAAAGTAACGGAAGCAAGCTGTAGTATATGAGATTGGAGCAACTGAACCTAAACAGTGACTAACTGGATTTGGGCAGCCAAAGTTTAGAATGAAAAATAAGCTTCACTGACTCATGTTTATAAACCTGTAAAGGACCAAAGCTCATGAGACCACGGGCAAGTGGATCTACAATATAACCATCCAATACTGTCTTTCCTTTTTTTTTCTGCATCCAGGAAAGCATTAACTCTTTCAGTGCCAACGCTTTTTAGAATATATTTATGAAACATCCTTAAAATGTGAACTTTTTCCGTCCGAAATGCTTTAGAATCTTCTTTCATGGAGAGATAAATACTGAACTTTTTTAACGTCATATGTAAGCATTTAATAGGGGGCGAATACGCTGTAGGTTTGGCAGTGAACGAGCTAACATTCTGGCGAACCATAGCTGATTAAGATCCTGTCCCATTCCTCCGTTAGTTCCCTACAGTAGCACACCAAAGATCCAGTCCCATACCTCCATTAGTTCCCCACAGTAGCAGATCCAAGATCCCGCCCCATCTCTTAGTTAGTTCCCCACAGTAGCAGGCCCAAGATCCCGTCCCATCCCTCCGTTAGTTCCACATAGTAGCAGGCTCAACATCCCGTCCCATCTCTCCGTTAGTTCCCCATAGTAGCTGGCCCAAGATCCCGTCTCATCTCTCCGTTAGTTCCACATAGTTGCAGGCCCAAGATCCCGTCCCATCCCTCCCTTAGTTCCCCACAGTAGCAGGCCCAACATCCCGTCCCATCCCTCCGTTAGTTCCCTATAGTAGCAGGCCCAAGATCCCATCCCTTCCCTCCGTTAGTTCCCCACAGTAGCAGGCCCAAGATCCCGTCCCATCCCTCCGTTAGTTCCCCATAGTAGCAGGCCCAAGATCCCGTCCCATCCCTCCGTTAGTTCCCCATAGTAGCAGGCCCAAGATCCCGTCCCATCCCTCCGTTAGTTCCCCATAGTAGCAGGCTTGACCTGGCTAACAGAGCTGGAATCGTATTGGTCCCCATGATAGTGGAGTCTGCTAAAGAAGTACTGCACATCCTCTTCGTTTTACCTGCACTCAGGGACTGGGATGGAAAGTAGCTGCTATGACCCGCTTACTAGCCAGCACGATGCTATGCCTCAACATCGCCACCGCATTGTCTGCAAAGAACACCAGCTCGTAGTTCCAGGGAGATTGAAGAAGAGAAAGAAGAAGAAGGAGAAGATGAAGAAGTACAAGAAGAAGAAGCACAAGAAGAAGAAGAAGAAGAAGCAAAAGGTGAAGAAGAAGAAGCAGAAGAAGAAGAAGAAGCACAAGAAGAGGAAGCACAAGAAGAAGAAAAAGCACAATAAACAGGAGAAGCACAAGAAGAAGACGAAGAAGAAGAAGAAGAAGAAGCACAAGAAGAGAAGAAGAAGAACAATAAGAAGAAGAAGATGATGATGATGATGATGATGAAGCATTTAAAAATAAATGCATTTTGAAATTTGTGTGACACTTTCTTTGTAAATGCCAGTCAACTAGACAGAAGCAAGGCAGGTGAGTGGCATTGCTAGCTCTGTATCTTGATATATCCAGGTATTCCCACCTCCGAGGACAAGAAAATAAGCCAGTCTCTTGACTGGGTCGCTTTATTCCTGAAATAAAGATTTAGTTGTGCTTTTCATTCCATCAAGCTTGAACAAAGTAAAATGTGCATTGTATTTCCATCTTATTTATTATCTCTTACTTATTAACTGATTATGTGTGGCTACTTCAGTTAGGGAGTACGGCTATTAGGTACAGCTGTTAGGGAGGCAAGGTTCCGCAAGGGACATGCAAATGACTGATTGATTGACCGACTGACATCAGTTTAGAAAACAAGGAATAACAAGTACATGTGTTCAAGAATTAGAATACGCTGTTTATTTTAGTTCCAATTTTTCGGAATATGCTTCTTTGTGAGGAATGAGAGCAATAAAAAGGATTCAATACCATTAATACCACTTCTATACAACAACTGAAAAAACAAAACAAGATTTAAAAAAAACAGATCATGAATGTTCATGAACATTGTCTATTTCATCAGTTCAACAGACTGACACTTCTGAAAGTGGCAAGAACAATTCAGGTTAAAAACTTCCAGACACACATATGTCAGAAAAACTCTCTTCATTCTCTACAGCAAAAGTAGCACATATCTATGTTAACACCCTAACTCTTGAAACGTAGAGATAAAAGTGTCCAAGTTAACTCCAGTTAGTCCAGTCTAACTCTTACGCTGTAGATTAGAACGTGTCTAGGTTACCAGGCTAGGTCTTGTACTGTAGACTAGAAAGTGTCTAAGTTACCAGCCTAGCTCTTGTACTGTAGAGTAGAAAGTATCTAAGTTACCACTCTAGTTCTTGGAATGTAGACTAGAAAGTGTCTAAGTTACCAGTCTAGTTCTTAGACTGTAAGGTGGAAGTTTGAATTTGTGATGGCAGAATGGTTGATTATTCTTTCCTTATTGCAAAATGCTTTGTTCAACGTGCTAGAAACATTTGAAGCTTTTGGTTTATAAAATTACAGTATGCAGGAAGGCGAATATGTTATATATATATAGTGCATATATATATATATATATATATATATATATATATATATATATATAACAGAGCGGGTTAACTTTCACGTTTTCGTTTTATGGTGATGGTCAGAAAAAAAGCTCACATCTGAAATGGAAAAGAATACATGCTCACAAATACGTCCCTGGTTACATAGTTTCAGTTAAAGGAACTGATGAAGTACAGTAAAGTAAAGTACAGTAACTGATGAAGTACAGCAAAGTAAAGTACAGTAACTGATGAAGTACAGCAAAGTAAAATACAGTAACTGATGAAGTACAGCAAAGTAAAGTACAGTAACTGATGAAGTACAGCAAAGTAAAGTACAGTAACTGATGAAGTACAGCAAAGTAAGGTACAGTAACTGATGAAGTATAGCAAAATACAACTAATGGACAAAAACTAGAAACTGAATGTCTGGAATGGCTCATGAAAGGGAAATAACAAATAATATACGTGAACCCTTACAATATATTAATGAATAGCCAATTACTGTATATTTGTGAAGATTAAATTACGAAATGAATAGTGATACTTCACTGAACTGGCTGTTTGTATAAGCGTTGTAAATCATATTTACTGTGGCATTAGAGCTGCGTTATTTCCAGACATTTTGGTTAAAGAAGTAAATTATCATTGTTTCCCTACATTGAGCCACCCTTAAGTGCGAGTAGAATAATGCCATGTTTTTGCCGAAAAGCGCATGGTAAACAACCAACACTTGATGGGAACTACTGACAAACATATTCTTGGATGGATGCTGCGGCATGCGGCGGGGCATATATGTGTCTGACCTGAATGCTATGACGGCGGAGTCTGATTTTGAACCTTTGAACAGGAAAAGCATTTAACAAAAACTGCGAACCTGTTCGGTGATTTAAAACAGAAAAGAAAAAAAGAGGATGGTACAGGCAAAGAATTTCCGCAAATATAACATCACATCTTGAATTACTGTATACCAAGCTTGGATAAAGGTTTCCTCAGGAAATATTTAGTTTTTTTTTTCAAATATGATTGACATTTTGGTAAGCTTGGTGCCGTAGATGAACTTTCAAAACTCTTCAAAGAAACGTCCCCTCTCATTATTTATGTGGCGAAAAACTTATTAAACGAAAAACGTATCTTAATACGGCATCCTCCACATTTCTCCGTTTCCTATTTCTGGAGAATCTCCATATAAGTTTTTCGTTTAGTTATACGTTTTTATTTTGTATGTGTCTCGTTTGTGTATGTAATCCTCGAAAAAGGCTCACGCCGAAATATCGGATGTTGTATGTTTTTCATTTATACATTCTCATCTCGCTCTCATATTTTCTATGTGTTTTTTTTCTCACTTTACTCACTCCCTCTGCCACCTTGTAAAACTGCACCATACACCTCCATCTACCTTTATTATTGGAACCAGTTTTACTGCAGCCGCCATCCTTTTTATCTATTATTATTTTAGCTCTGTGTCAGTTATACATGTATGAATATGCTATTATTATTTTAGCTCTGTGTCAGTTATACATGTATGAATGTGCTATTATTATTTTGGCTCTATGTCAGTTATACATGTATGGATGTGCTATTATTATTTTAGATCTCTGTCAGCTATACATGTATGAATGTGCTATTATTATTTTGGCTCTGTGTCAGTTATACATGTATGAATGTGCTATTATTATTTTAGCTCTGTGTCAGTTATACAAGTATGAATGTGCTATTATTATTTTAGCTCTCTGTCAGTCATACATGTATGAATGTGGTTTTAGTATTTTCTACTAATTTTCCAATAATGCCAAGGAGATTTTTGACATAAACATTTTTTAAACAAAATTCTTCTATGTTCCGTAAGATCATCTCCAGAAATGCAAGTTTGTGTAAAGCTATCATGAGACCCCCATACCGAAAATAAATAACAATGCTCTCTACAGAGATACGAACCGTACAGAACAGTCTTATCTGCCTGAAAAGGGTCTTGAGATTTAAAGAATCTCTCACAATAAAAAAATCAACCCCCACGAAGTATCCCGACAATTCTCTTGCTACCGTGAAACACTCACAGCACGTGAACTATGTGCAGGTCAAGACTGTGCATAATTAACTCAAGAAAAGATCATCCACACCCCTCCACCACCCCAAAAAAAGGGTTTAACTACTACGGAAATAGCCATGGGCATTAATTTTAATTAATAAAGCAAGGGAACAAACTCTTTAAAAAGATATATTTTGTTATATATGGACATTCTTTAGATTCTAAGATTTCCTAGCAGTATATAAACTGGTAACACCAGATTTGTTTTGATTTATATTAGTTCGTGTGCTCTTAAGGCAATGTTAAGCCCTGAATAACCACATTTCCTCCCTCTCCCAGCTCCTTTCTGCTAAGCATAAATTTTAGATAAAGCTTCAAGAAAGGAATGTCACTGAGTTTATCTTTCTTTTTTTTCCTCACAGTAATACAAGATCCTCAACAGCTCCACCTACCTTCTTCAGTAACACAAAATCTGTTTCCAAATGACGAGCCATACAACCTAGGTATACCATGACATATTAAGAAATAGCGAACACAATTTTCAAGACGCGGAACAGTCGAAAAGAAGATAGAGAGAGATAGACGAAAAGAAAGACTGAAAGATTTGTTGGAAGAAACGTGAGAACTAATCCAAGACGAAATGGAAGAAACAAATAGAAAGGTTTTGTGGAAGAATCGTAGACTAATCACATTCTGTCTCGGCTGGGTTAAAGTGCTTGCATTATAATCGACTCTGGTGTTTTCTAGAGTTTCTGGCTCCGAGGACACTATGGGTTAACTGGGGAGAAATCGGAAGAATTGAAGAATCGAATATTTTGTTGTCTAGACAACTACAGCGCTCCGAATTTCAACATACTGTAGCTTACAACAGAATTTCTTAGACAGAAGACAAATCAAGACAGACAATACAGTAAGTAGTGAAAGACAAATCAAGGCAGACAATACAGTAAGTAGTGAAAGAAAAGAAACAATGATAAAACACCTAGACTTATATCTGAAAATCTTGTCTTGTCTTGTGCTATCTCCCTGTAACTACGACCTGGTGTTCTTTGCAGCCGATGCTGTGGAGGTGTTGAGGCACAACATCGTATCAGCGTGGGAGCAGGTATGGCGGCTACTTTTTCAGTCCCGGAGTACAGCTAAAACGCAGGGGGTGTGCAGTGCTTCTTTAGCAGACTCCACCACCATGGGGACTATGGCGATCCCTGTCCCATTAGCCAGGCTGGGCCTGTTACTAGGGTACAAACGGAGAAGTGGGTCAGGGTCTTGATCAGCTATGGGTCACTAACCCTGACGCTAGCATATCAGCTATGGGTCGCTGACTGCCTCATCGAAAAGTTTCTTCACCCCGTGTATCTGAAAATATAGAACAAGAAAAATACCCAAACATAGCTCTGGACAAGAAAATAGAATTCAAAAGAAAAAAACATTGATCGAATGGTCAAAAAGAATTGTGGGCTGTTCAGATAATCATTTGTCGCCCGCTGTGCATCATGTTTTTTCTGCGAAAAGAGAATACAGAACCGCCATTAGAGAGAGTTTGATGAAGCGGCCAGGACATAAAAAGCTTGGAGAGAAAAAAAAAAAGAAGCGCCAGCTGGAACCAATGGAAAGAACCAACATGTAAACATAATAAACATGTCAGACAGAGAGAGAGGTATAAACACCACTGTTTTCATGTGCTACTGCTCTTCCACGTCCTGTTAGCCTTTCTTTCGTTAATATTTGATCGCCTCCACCAAAGTCACACTTCTACCGCACAGGAGAGCCGGGGAAAATCAATTATTCACATTATGTCACTTCCGCTGTAAATGGCCAGAGTACCGCAGGAGGTCTGTCGCGGGGTTCAACTTTTCTCAGTCCCGGCCATTAATTAACGAGAAGTCATAAGGTGACTAGGCCAAAGTTCTCAATGATAAGCCAATATCTGTCGCTAGCTGCCATTGTTCGGGATTTTTATTAGCAAATCCTAAGAGTTTTTGTGTACCAGTAGAAGCGTGCACACTTTCAACAGCGCAACAAAATACACATAATTTGAATGAACACTATTAAAAAAACAGAACTCTTAAAGCTGAAGGTGAAAACCAAATATGATAATGATTTAATCCGGTTGTTCATTAACCTCAGAGAGAAAGCCAAAGGACGAACTTTTGGGAGTCTACGTACTAGCAAATGGATTGCTTCCAATAAAAACAAAACAGACTTACCACCATCTGGGTTCTGTTTAATGCTTTATTTTTAATAAGGGGTTCAAAGATGTTCTCAGACTAAAGAAAGAGTTCACAGATGTTCTCAGAATGAAAAGAGAGTTCATAGATATTCTCACACTGAAAAAAGTTCACAGACATTCTCAGGCTGAAAGGAAAGTTCACAGATATTCTCAGGCTTAACAGAAAATTCATAGATGTTTTAAGCCTGAAAAGATAGTTCACAGATGTTCTAAGCCTTAACAGATAGTTCACAGATGTTCTAAACCTTAAAAGATAGTTCACAGATGTTCTAAGCCCGAAAAGATAGTTCACAGATGTTCTAAGGCTGAAAAGATAGTTCACAGATGTTCTAAGCCTCAAAAGATAGTTCACAGATGTTCTAAGCCCGAAAAGATAGTTCACAGATGTTCTATGCCTTAAAAGATAGTTCACAGATGTTCTAAGCCTTAAAAGATAGTTCACAGATGTTCTAACCCCGAAAAGATAGTTCACAGATGTTCTAAGGCTGAAAAGATAGTTCACAGATGTTCTAAGGCTGAAAAGATAGTTCACAGATGTTCTAAGCCTTAAAAGATAGTTCACAGATGTTCTAAGCCTTAAAAGATAGTTCACAGATGTTCTAAGGCCGAAAGGAGGACCATAACCAAAAAAATAAAAGGCTAAAATCGAATCTGAATGTAATGACATTTTCTGCAGACCTTTGGTATTATTACTGGCCTCCTCGAAGTCAGATTACATCATAATTGTCTCCCAATTTAGTGCTCGATATAAAGTCTGTCATATGGAGGTGGTAGGTTATATTCAGACATGAATATAAAGATAAAAAAGACAATTACGGGATCAAGACCACTCCGTTTTGATCTTACAAAATACCAGAACAATACGGTATAGAAGTGAAGAACTGTTTCGAAATCCTGATGGCTGTACAGGAAGAGATGACACCAGATGAATTGGCTACCCAGTCCTGAGATATCTGAATACCAACAGCTAAAGACACGGTTCCAGTAAAGAAAACACAAAAGAATAGATGGATTACAGCAGGCACACTAGAACTGATAAAACAACGTAGAGAATTGAAGACGCAATGGAAAGTGACAAACAAAGAGTAAAATAAAATATTTAACAAAAAAAGTGCGAAGAAACATAAGAAAAGACAAAAACAATACATGTAAGATTGTTGTGAAAGAATAGACGAGCATCAGAAGTATGGAAGAGATAGTGAAATGTTTACAGAAAAGACATTAACGAGAAATATCACAACTAAGCTAAATGTAATTTGCGACGAGATGGGGAATACCTTGACAGAGACAGAGGAAATTCTAGAAAGATGGAAGGAATATTGCAGAGGAATATGCGAAACAACCGATTGTGAAAGCAGAAGCCAACAGTATTAATTATCATTGGAGGAGAAAGAACCCGAACCAACAATAGAAGTTTTATGGGCAATAAAGAATCTGAAAAATGGTAAATTACCAGGATGTGATGAAATAACAGCTGAACCTATTAAAGCAGGAGGAAAGGAATGTGCAACAATCTATCATGCACTATGTAAAAAGATATAGCACTCAGGTATTTGGCCAAAAGAATGGAAAAGAACTGTATTCATACCACTGCCAAAAAAGGGTAACCTGAAATTATGCACAAACTACAGAACTGTTGCCCCGATTAGTCATGTCAGTAAAATTCTGTCAAAAATCATAATGGGGAAACTTCGTAAGAAAATAGGAGAAGAAGTCAAGATGGTCCAAGCTGGTTTCAGGCAAGAAAGAGGATCAAGAGATCATATATTCAATATAAGATTAATAATAGAGAAATGCAGAGAGTTTAATGTGAATCTATATTTATCCTTTATAGACTACTCAAAGGCATTTGATTGTGTACAACCCAACACATTTGACACAATTAAAATCGCTGCTGTATCTAGACTAACAGGCAGCAGTAAGAATATATGGTGAAACAACAACTTGGTTTGACATAAAACAAGGGGTCCGTCAGGGGTGCATTTTGTCGAATTACTTATTTAACTTGAATACTGAAAATATAATGATGAATGTTAGAGAAGATGTAGACAAAGAATATTACGATGCCATATCAATTGGAGGTTATGAAATACCAGAGATTAGATATGCTGATGACACAGTATTACTGTCCACAGCACAAAAATGAATGGGAAAACTAATTATGTTGGTCCATAAGAACAGCGAAGAGCAAAATCTCTATCTTCATGCGAAGAAAACTAAATTGATGACAACTGACAAATCAAGGCAGCTGAAATATGTATCAATGAGGAAAAATTGGAAGAAGTGGAGAGTTTTGAATATCTTGGACCACTACTAGCTAATAATGGAGATAAAATGATGGAAATTAAAAGGACATCTATAGCGCTTCAGAAAGTAAAACAACTAAAGAATCTGTGGAGAGGAACAGACAGAACTACAAAAATAAGATTTTTAAGAGCATGCATCTTTCCCATCGCAACATATGCCTGTGAGACCTGGACACTTAACAGAACAGCTGAGAAACACATAAATGCCTTTGAATGTAAATGCTACAGAAGATTTCGTCAAATATCATGGACACCAAAAAGAATAAATACGAGTATATCCATACTATAAGAACTTAATATTGAAGAAGGCTGGCTAGTAAACAGGATTCGACAATTCATTCATTCAACTGCATGTCCCCTGCGGAACGTTGTCTCCAAAACAACTCTCCTGTAGGCCTGTCGGTTGTGAGCAAGATAGCTTGCTGCTGATGCATCCATTTGCAGATCATCAACGATGGGATTTGACAAAGAAAACTTATATATATATTTTGAACGCATTAAACGTTATGGCAATCTAGAGAAGACCGTATTGGAAGGGTACATCACGGGAAAAAGAAAGAGAGGAAGACCAAGGCGAAGATGGCTGCAAGACATGGTTGATGATCTGCAAATGGATGCATCAGCAGCAGGCCATCTTGTTCACAACCGAGAGGCCTACAGGAGTGCTGTTAGGGAGGCAAAGTTCCGCAAGGGACATGTATATGATATGATTTAATTAATTATATATACATATACAATGTCTCCTATCATAGTTTTAGTCTTCCACTTTGTGAAACCTCCTTGTTTCGAAATTCCCGATACCCCGTGTTGTGTGCTCATGAGTCATCATCTTCATAGCAAAACTAGAATAAAACCCTGAGTGTTGCTGCCTTTCTTTCTCTGTATCCCAAAGTATTATGTTCTTATGTCAGTATTCGCAGTCTCTTTATTTCATATGTGGTCTAAATATCCGCTGTTTAAGTATACATTTTACTAGAAGAGAAATTTAAACTGAAATTAATACTGGAAAGAGGAACCTTTGGGAAGAGCATGATGAATGATCAATAAGAAATTAAGGGATACATTAGAGAACTTTCTACTTTCTCTACGGCTGAACTACCTGCACTTGGAAAATGGATAGTAAACAAAACTTTGCTCTTGAAAATGCCATAGAACGTGAGTAAAAAGGTAAGGGTGATCCTGTCATTCCTTAGAGGCACATAGGGATCTTGTGTTATTGCTCATATTTTCCTTGACCTGTCAGCACACTAGAGGGTGATATGATCAGTATCACGCCGGGCTGTCTTTACTTCCCCAACTCCAGAAGAATTCGGGTACCCATTTCTACAGCTGGGTGGCTGGGGTGCCTCCGGCCGGATTCGAACCCCCGACCTTCGCCATGAGAGTGCTGAAGGTTTTTACACTATTCCTCTGCTTCTTCATCGCCTTTAGTTTCAAATGGTCAGCCATCTGGACAAGGAGACACGCCACTCAACCATTTAGGCAAGAAAACAGGTTCACGTTTCATTTGTTCTAGCATCTAAAGATGGTGCAGTCAGTTTGCTCAGGTGCACGTTTGCAAATTTTGTGGTCATTATTTATGTATCTGTGTTCATTATTACTGTATCAACTGCGGTGTTTATGGTGATTCAAGTATAAACTACGATATCAGGCTGCCGTGGATTTCGTCTAAATACCCCGTGATATACATTACAAGATGGGCAAATATACTCTCACATCTGGCTGCTAAGTAAAGACATATGCTTCCACAGGTAACGGTGATAAAATCCACACAAAGATTTTTTTGTTCAGCTTGTGCGATGTTTTCTGTTTCCTGGCAGCATTTCTCGAACGCGAAGAACCGTTGCTAGCCTCACCTGCGAACACAACGCCCGCCCCCATATAGAAAGGTTAAAGGAAAAATGATTAGAAAAGTAAAGGTAAACTGTTCACTAGCTGCAACATTATTATTATTATTATTATTATTATTATTATCAGGTGCTGTGCTTGATAGCGCTGGGTATCATGTTTCCGCATACTGTGCGGTCCTTTGTGTTTCTGATTAATTTAGATCCCTTTTCTTTTTCTATGTCTACTGAGATATTCTTCTCTTGGTCTTTCTCTCTCTCTCTCTCTCTCACTCTCTCTCTCTGTCTCTTAAGTTATCTTAAGCTGCTCTTACAGACACCGAATACAATTAATTGTTTTCTGAATAGTCCCGAAAATTTTGTTTAGTAGATAGTCATTTATAATGTGTGTAGTTACTTCTGTACTGAGTGAATGTTTAAGAGAGAAAAGTAAATGTTATATTTTATTTTATGTCTCTCAGATTCAATGTTAGTTATGTTTGTTATATGAACAGCATATTTGTAGAATGTCTGGAATAGAGTGAAAGATGTATGATAAAGGGCAGAATGTCAGACGGGCCTGCGTGCCCAATTCTTAACCCTTTTGAAATAAAGATCAATCAATCAATCAAAGATCAATCAATCTTCTTTTTTTTCCTTGAATTTTCCAGTGATTATTGGGCTCTTCAAATTCTATCTTCTGCTGATATTTCCAAGAAATTCTGACTGTCTTTTTTCTTACTATTTTAATACTTTTCGGTGTGACGAAAATTGTGTGAGAACTTCATCTGTTTATTTTTGTTTCTGTCGTTATATTTATTCCATTTTCTCAAAAACCACATCTCCGTTACTTTCAGTTTCATTGTCGTCTTTTCGTTAGTTGTCCAAGTTTCACATCCATATAGCAATATTGGCTCCATATAGAACAGTAATACTTATCTTCACTTTTAGGGACACCTAATTTGTTAGTACCTTCTTCGTGATATAAAAAGCTGCACTTGCCTTATCTATTCGTGTATTTCTCTCATTTGTGCACTTGTCATCAGTTGTTATTGTTGTTCTGAGGTATCTGAATTTATTTACTTATGTCAGTCTCTTCTCGTTTTTGATATATCTGCTTCTGTCACATTACATTGCTTATGTCTTGTTGTTCTGCTATAAACCTCTTTTATTACTCTCTTTAGTAGTAGTTTTTACAAGGCCTATCACTTTCTCTTGCTAGAACGACGTCATCTGTAAATCTCAGGTTGTTGATATTATAACGTCCAATTTTAATTCATTTCATATTTTTATTTTGCTCCGTATCTTCTTTGTCAAAAGCTTTCGTGTAATCAATTAGTCACGAATATAAATCTTTCTTTAACTCTAGAGATCGTTATATTATAGTTCTTAACATACAAGTGTCCACAACACAAAAAGTAATGGAAAAACTAATTATGTCAGCCCGTAAGAACAGTGAAGAGCAAAACCTCTATCTTAATGCGAAGAAAACTAAGTTGATGACAACTGACAAAACAAACAAGGCAGCTGATATATGTATCAATGAGAAAAAACTAGAAAAAGTGGAGAGTTTTGAATATCGTGGATCAGTACTAACTAATAATGGAGATACAATGACGGAAATAATAAGGAGGACATCCATTGCATTTCAGAAAGTAAAACAACTAAAAAATCTGTGGAGAGGAACAGACAGAACTACAAAAATAAGATTTTTAAGGGCATGCATCTTTCCCATTGCAACATATGCCTGTGAGACCTGGACACTTAACAAAACAGCTGAGAAACACATAAATGCCTTTGAATGTAAATGCTACAGAAGAGTTCTTCAAACATCATAGACGCAAAAAAGAACAAATATATTCATACTATAAGAACATAATACTGAAGAAGGTTGGCTAATAAAGAAGATTAAAGAGAGAAAACTTAAATATTTTGGACACATTAAACGTCGTGATAATTTAGAGAAGACCGTCTTGGAAGGGTACATCATGGGAAAAAGAAAGAGAAGAAGACCAAGGCGAAGATGGCGGCTACAGGACGTCGTTGATTATCTGCAAATGGATGCATCAGCAGCAGGCCATCTTGCTCACAACAGAGAGGCCTACAGGAGTGCTGTTAGGGAGGCAAAGTTCCGCAAGGGACATGCAAATGAATGAATGGATGGACATACACATTTCAACATTTGTGCTTGTTCCTTCTGATAACTATATTGTTCTTTGCGATTTTAGTTTTTACCTTGTGTCATATTCTCAGGTTCGTGATTCTCAATATTATTTCTGTGGTTTGGTTCATTTATGCCAGTACAGTACTGGCATAAGGGAAATAAGAATTTTATTTCTGTAACACGAATCACTGATACTATTTCGAGAACTTTCAGTAATGTTCATGAGTTTGTTAAAACTGGCTACGTTAGGGTGAACAAGCACAGTACGGAAAGTCTGATTATCACAAGAAAGGTTGAAAGAAGCTTCTAGATCCTAACAGCGTGCGTTGTAACTGGCACAGTTGGAAACAGTGAGGAACCGAGATTTTACAGCGGAGCTGGGAAATATAAAAACGGAAATACGGAAAATACGAGGAGAGGCTCTAACAGAGATGGCTCAGACATAGGAGTCAGAGATTGTTGGTAGTTGAGTTTTTCCAGACATGATTGATAAGGAGAATCACGTATTGTCATAGCTGGTTGTAGGAGAAGAACAGTTGCTCTAGTCATGTAAGGTATTATTGTCTGTCCCATTGGACAAAGTTTTGCATATGAGGGTTGGCTCATGTTACGTACCAGTTTTAATTTAGTTTTGTGATATCAGGAGAGGCTATCCTACTGTTTAGTGTAGGACATAGGATGGAAGTGTAATAATGGGTTTTTTTTTGGGGGGGGGGGGAGAGGGATATAGATCCAAGTGTTGGAACAGTGTGGTAATTCGAATTGAAGTCTGTAAGTATGTCTTGAGTCATAGTTTGTTCCTTTGACGGGATAATTCCCTTGCCTGGACACTTGGCACTACGGGGTTTTTTTGTGTGGTATTGTTTGATTTTTCTGTACTTAATCCATCCCTCATCTCGTCATCCACATCTATTCTCATATTAAAGCTTTCTTGGTTCTTTGGAACTATAATTTGAAGACTCTGTCGTGGCAACTTGTTCTGTTCTTGCGTTGTATCGTGGAATGACAGGTTGGTTGTTATTAGTCTTGTGCTCAAGGACATCTATATTTTAACTGAGTGAACTTGTTGAGAACCTGTGTTGTGCCGCTGTTTTGTGTTTAATTTAGTATCAACTTAGTGGATTCCAATTCCTGGAATAGTTATCTTGAGCAGTAAAGAGAAAGTTAATTACATTCACACTCTTTTAGTACAACACCCAGCTGGCCAATCTAATTAGTTCTTCAATAGTCTCGTATTCTATTATGTCGTCTATTGTGCCATGCTGTATATTCTGCTCAACATAAAAATGATTATGCAATGTTGATCGCATTCTGTTCTTTCATACTTTCTTTGGAACTGCGATAACGACGCAAGGATCAGCATATTAGGACTGTGTAAGACTTTCAGAAAATTTTAAGAACAAAAGAAGTTAGAAGGTCATGAAGTTTTATATCCAGGTTTGAATCTAGGGAAAGAAGCTGACAATGACCATGGACAAGAAATTTCAAATTCTGTTAAATGACACTGGGAAATATCAGAAATGGTACCGCTAGTCAAAATTATATTATAATTCATGGATTATGATTGTCTACGAGAATACCAGAAGATAAGGTTTGGCGTAGGACAGGGAAAATGTAATGAAACATATAGAAGACATGCAGGAAGTAGCAGTAGGAGGTGTCCACGTTAACAACTTTAGACATGCAGACGACACGATATTGACAGCCAAGAGTGAAAGGGAGCTTCAGCAGGTACTTAATAAGTCATCAAGGAAAGTGAGAACAAGGGACTTAACCTTAACACAAAGAAAAGAGTTATGATGGTCATTTCAAAAAGCCAAGACCCATCTCAGCCAACCCCCCCCCCCCCTCCCTTCATCCCAAAGTGCACCGTATAAGAAAAAGACACAAAATGAAACCAAGTTGACAGTTTTAATTACTTTGGCACCTTACCAACATCACATGGAAGATGTATCACCGAAGTAAAAAGCAGAACTTCACAAGCCAAGACCTCTTTTGACAAGTTGACATACATACTTTGCCATAGGTCACTCACTATCTATGAGAGTCAGGAAGAGAGTGCTACAGTGTTAGATAGAACCAATCCTGTCCTATGAATGCAAAGCCTGGACGGTCAGTAGAGAAGCACAAAAGCGGCTGGAATCAGCACAAATCTGGCTTTTAAAAAAGAATGTACTAACGACAGCGAGAAAAATCGAACGAGGAAGTTTTGACACAGGCACGAGAAGCAAGGACAATTATAACAAAGAAAAAACATAAATGACGACCCAAATTTGTGGGGCATGTCTGGAGGGGAGAGGGCTAGATACTTAAAGGCAACAGGGAAGATAAAAGAGACAGAGGTAGACAAGAGAGAGAAAAGATGTTTGATGGTCCGGCATCCTGGCATAGGAAATGCTCAGTGACCAGTCTGTTGAGATGCACAAGAGATCGAATGTTGCGGAGGGGCATGTTATCCTGCGCTCGAGGGTTGTGGAGGGGCATGTTATCCTGCACTCGAGGGTTGTGGAGGTGCATGTTATCCTGCGCTAGAGGTTTGCGGAGAGGCATGTTATCCTGCGCTCGAGGGTTGTGGAGGGGCATGTTATCATGCGCTCGAGGGTTGCAGAGGGGCATGTTATCCTGCGCTCGAGGGTTGTGGAGGGGCATGTTATCATGCGCTCGAGGGTTGTGGAGGGGCATGTTATCATGCGCTCGAGGGTTGTGGAGGGGCATGTTATCCTGCGCTCGAGGGTTGTGGAGGGGCATGTTATCCTGCGCTCGAGAGTTGTGGAGGGGCATATTATCCTGCGCCTGTCGGAAAGGGCCTTCAGAAAGATGAAAGATAATTCTATCGACATTAACATCGTACAACCTATGGCCCTGCAGGAGATAGCTCAGAAGAGGAGGTAGAGAGATTGTATGAAGAATTGGACAGTGGAATAAAACAATGCAAACAATATTAATTCATCCTAATAATGGGGGATTTCAATGTCAAAGTAGAAAACTAACCTCAGGGTCGTGTAGTACGACATTATGGTCTTGGAAAGCATATCAACAGAAAAGATAAAATTATCCGATGGCTAAAAACCCAAGATCCAATCATCAGTACCTGGTACCAGCGATGCCCACTAAGGCAGTTACACATGGAAAAATCCAGACAATACGAATCGAAACCACACAGACTTTATTCTTATTAAAAGAAGATTCAGAAATATTCTCCAAGTGATTAAAACAGTCCTTCGAGCAGATTGGCCCGGTGACAACAGATAGATAAAGGCAAAGTTAAGGTAAAAAAAGGACGGTTATTGTAATACCAATAAAATCTCAATTAAACATGGACGTCTTTGGAACAGATAGAGAAATAAAGAGGAAAAAAATTCAATATAGAAGTTAAAAATACACATCATGTATTATCAGATTATGAAATAGTATTTCAACTGATAATTTGGAAACTTCCAAAGAATCATTCCGCCAAGCATTAGAGGCATCAGTACCAAAGGAAAGAGATAAGGCAAGAAAAAGTGGATCATAGATGATGTCCAGAATTGATGGAGAAGAGAAGAGAAGGAAGAACAAAAGTAACTAAGCAATGTACAAAGAGAGTAAGAAAGAAATAAGAAGACGTTGAAAGGAAAAGAAAGAAAAGTGATTATTAGAACACTGTAATGAGTCTGAAAAACAGTTTCAAATACCAAAGATTATATATATATATATATATATATATATATATATATATATATATATATATAATATATATATAATTCTGTGATACAAGAATAAGCAAAGCAACAAACAGCATGTTTGGAAACAAAAGGAGGGTAAAGTTATTATGAGGAGAAGAGGAAATCGTAGATGGATGGTCAGAGCACATAAGAGGACTGTATAAGATAAGTGAACAGTTCGATGTAAGTATGAATAATGAAGAACTAGAAAAACTAGAATTGGAAGTAAGAAACGCCCTCAAACAAACGTAGGCAAGAAAGGCACCAGGGGCCATATAAAGTCACAAGAGAAATGATCACGGCACTAGGAGATACAGGCATAAAAAAGGGAACAGGTCTCTTAAACATGATCTATAACTCAGGACACAGTGTACAAGGTATAAACTATGAAAAAAACGTAGTAGCAGCTTTATTACTTAACGAATACACAACGAGGACATAGCGTAGGGAGGTTCCCCAAACAGTGTACATATTTGTGTTTTGTAACACACAATAATTAGTGTATAAGTATACAACTATACACGAAGCCACGACAGTAAAGCTGTGATACCAGAATGTATAAACTAGGAAAAAAGTAGGAGCAGCTTAATTACTTAACAAGTGCACAGTTGTGACGTTTCGGCGTGACCCTTAATCAAACAAAAACACACAGGATGAAGAAATAGAGAGAGAGGATAAAGTGTAAATTCACATGAATGCTGTGTTTAAATAAATCGACCCATCTATCACACATCCCAAGTCTACACTTATATATTCTCTACACTCCATCATAAGGTGCCGTACCGATTGGCGTTGGCTATTATGCTTCTCCACCATGCGCATTTCTAATACACAGCGTCGGCCAAGCCACAGCTTCTTACAAGTTACAGCTAAGTGCTGTGTTCATTTTATTTGATTTTTAAACATAGCATTCACGTGAATTTATACTTTATCTCCTCTCTCTAGTTCTTTTTCCTGTGCGTTTTTGTATGATTAAGACTCACGCCGAAACGTGACAACTGTGTACTCGTTAAGTAATAACGTTTTTCCTAGTTTATACATATATGTTTTTTTATACAAAAAGCTAACTTGAATATCAATCAGTTTATTTCTCTCCAGTATCAAACACAAAAAGACACGCTGTCCTAGCTCCCTCGATCTTCTCAGGTTCTCCTAACAAGCCAAAACAACTCACACTGGAAATAATCTTAACTCCTTTCAATAGTCACTAAATCAAAATGTGTATGATGCAGGTCTTCCCTGTTAAAACCAATACTTCCCGACTGAAAACATAAAACTGATTGTTTACTGCCACCCGCCCTATCTTGGACTGCCTGTCGCCATCTTTGCTCCAACCAAACTTGTTGCAGGCATCTTTCCGCCGATCTG
Source organism: Achatina immaculata (assembly GCA_009760885.1). Lineage (NCBI taxonomy): Eukaryota > Metazoa > Mollusca > Gastropoda > Stylommatophora > Achatinidae > Lissachatina > Lissachatina immaculata. The sequence goes on from CM019696.1 coordinate 15,420,338, forward strand.
AGTCTCACGTTGGTCAGTTGTACTTTTGCGTAACAACCTTCAGCACTAACCTTCTCGAGAATTCGATGTTAAATACTTTATATGACAGGTCTGGCCTCAGCCTGTCCAACGGACACAAAATGCTCCTGGCCGCCTTGACCCTATCTATCTATCTATCTATCTATCTATCTATCTATCTATCTATCTATCTATCTATCTATCTATCTATCTATCTATCTATCTATCTATCTCTATCTGTCTATCTCTATCTGTCTATCTCTATCTCTGTCTCTATCTGTCTAAATCTATTTATCTATCTCTCTATATTTCTATCTCTATCTCTATCTATCTGTCTATCTCTCTCTATCTCTCTCTATCTCTCTCTTTCTCTCTCTATATCTCTCTCTGTCTCTATCTCTCTCTCACACTCTGCCTATGACGTCATACTTTCCATCAGTCGTTCGCACTCATTCTGCTCCTGCGTTATTTCCCCTTGCAATAGACCAGCGGATCTGTTCATACCAGTTTTTACTGCAATTTAAAAAGACACAAATAAAATTAACAGATATCTCTGCTCGGGCGTATGTTTAAACACGTTACATGTTGGTATGGATTTCAGAGAAACCGCAGAAGGCAGCCATTTCAAGTTCAATTCTGCGTCCCGTTTGTGTATTTGATTTATAGCCCAGCAAGCAGAATGTAAACTAACTGTGTAATGAAACTTTCCTTATAAGTGCTAAAACATTTCGTTTATAATCAGGTAGTTTGAAACAGGCACTGGCGATAAACATGGAATGCTAAGAAGCTAACGATTATAGATGTTCACATTTACTGAAGTATATGATATGTCATTGATCGTGTTTCGATGTCTGGAGTACCTGTGAATTATGCATGAAGCGTTAAGTGACAGTTAAAAAAATCTTTTGATTACAAGCAATTACTGAGTTATGTGACGCCTTTTATAATATGATATTCATTTATTAATCAGTCTCTGTTTATAATTAGACGGCAGCCATTTGTTTACTGGTCTGATTTATGTAAAGTTTATGTTTCAGTTTATTTTCCTGGACAACAGTTTGTGAAATAAATTCTCTGATGAAAACAATAATGGCCACAGCATGGCAGGCAGTCAACTCTGACACAGCTGGACTGGGTATGTAGCAAGAATGAAAGTAGCCAGTTCCTACAACATTAAACTAGGGTATGTAGCAAGAATGAACATAAAATAGCAAGCAGTCAGCTCCTAAAACATTAAATTGGGGTATGTAGCAAGAATGAACATAAAATAGCAAGCAGTCAGCTCCTAAAACATTAAATTGGGGTATGTAGCAAGAATGAACATAAAATAGCAAGCAGTCAGCTCCTAAAACATTAAATTGGGGTATGTAGCAAGAATGAACATAAAATAGCAAGCAGTCAGCTCCTAAAACATTAAATTGGGGTATGTAGCAAGAATGAACATAAAGTAGCAAGTAGGCAGCTCCTACAGCATTAAACTTGGGTATGTAGCAAGAATGAACATAAAATAGCATGTAGTCATTTCCTACAACATTAAACTGAGGTACGTAGCAAGACTGAACATACAGTAACAAACAGCTAACTCCTACAACACTAAATCGAAGTATGTAGCAACGAGTAAATAACAGCCGTATTCCCAAGTACCAAAACACGGCGAATTTGTGGATGGAGGAGGCCAAATAGCATGTAACAGAATATGGACTGACAGAGTGTGCTCCCCTACAATATAAGTTGACGTTAACACACTTTGTTGTTTTATTTTTTTTACCATAGATGAAATTTTGGGGTAACATTTGACTCAGAACAAGATCACGTTTTGCGGGGGCTAGTAAAGGCATGAAATTTGTTTGGAAAACCTTACAGGTGATTTTTGGTATGAGATAGATCAGACAGTCTTTTATTTAACGTTGTGTGAGAGACGTTCTGCGTTGTGAAGTCACGGAGTGAATGGACAACTAGGAGGTCAACATGCCTCCAGTGTTTTTTTGTCAGCTACAGTGGAACTCGCTGGTTAGTGTCGCTGTTGCAAGTGGCATGCGATCGCTCTGCACTTCTACCAACAGTTTGAGATGTAGGAATCGACGTTTCGTCTATCATCACGGAATTTCATCATCAACTTGTTCCATGATTAAACCGGTTTTCGTTTGAGTATAACAAGCGGCGCTAGTTCAACTTTTGTAGGCAAGTGTGAGATGTCCGAGCACTAAGTCTAGTTACACCGTGAGATGTTTACCTGGTACCTGCCGCATATATAATGTACAGGGAGTCGTATCGTTTGTCATGAGCATGTCTTAGGTATCTTTTATCTCACCATCTGGGAAGCTTTTAGATAGAAGGTAGGCTGGCACATGAGAAATTTAAGACACTAAAGATTTGGAAGAAATGATGAAATACCGAGTCATGTGGGGAGAGATTCATCTGACCAAGAGCCAAGTCTGAAGACAAAAGAAACAAAAGCAATGAGGCTAAACCTTACAACACAAACACTGCTTGCTGCTGTTGCTGTGGACAATTAGGGAAATCCAGTGCTGGTTTAATCAACCAAGAAAGAAGATGCTAATTAACTGGATGCCATGAAAAATCCGCAAAAGCTACCAACAACCTACCTTAGAACAACTACTATCTACTTGCCACATAACAACAGCTACGATCTGCTTGGTACATAAGACCAGTTGCCGTGTACTTGCTACATAACAAGAGATACCACCTACTTGCCACAAGCAACAACTGCCATTTACCTGCCACAGAACGAAAGCTAACATCTACCTGCCACAGAACGACAGCTACCATCTACCTGTCACAGAACGACAGCTACATTCTACCTTTCACAGAACAACAACTACATTCTACCTGTCCCAGATAAAACAACAGCTACCATCTACTTGTCACAGATAAACAACAGCTACCATCTACCTGTCCCAGATAAACAACAGCTACTTTCTACCTGTCCCAGATAAACAACAGCTACTTTCTACCTGTCACAGATAAACAACAGTAACACACAATAATTACCGTATAAGTATACGACCGTACACGTAGCACTGCAGTAAAGCTGTGATACCAAAATGTATAAACTATGGAAAAAAAGTAGAAACAGCTTTATTGTTTAATGACTACAAATTTGTGACGTTTCGGCGTGAGCAATAATCATACAAGGACAAAATGCATTTCTGAACAAGTGTCGGAAAATCTAAATATTCAAGTTATAGCAAAGTGCTCTATTCATTTTATTTATTTATTTATTTAACACACGGTTCACGTGAATCTATACTTAGTCTCCTCTCTGTAATTCTTCGTCCCGTGTGTGTTTTGTATGATGAAGGCTCACACCGAAACGTCACAACTTTGTAGTCGCTAAGTAATAAAGCTGTTCCTACTTTTTTCCTAGTTTATACATGTAAACAAACAGCAGGTATCGTCAGCTTACTATCCTTCACAAGATAATTAAAATTAACAGAGTACGCATTTCTCGAAAGATGAATTGTGCCAGACCATCTGGTCGATACTTGACGGTTGACAGACCAGACATCTACTAGGATAGACCGTACCCACAACAAGAGCAGGGATTAAGTATCCTAGAAAACACCGCCTCGAATGTCCTGAATTCCGTCATCGTTCTCAAGAACACGAGAAGTATTTCCATCACAACTGTACAACTGTAGTTTATTTCAAAATTTCTTCGCGAATAAATTAATCATTTTCTAATTTCTGTCCAAAGTCGGTTATTGTCCTGTCTGCATCTCATAGTATTTCTGCTCTCACGTAACTGTCAAAATTCCTCATTATATTTTCCCTAAGTTGGCTCGTTCCAACAGCTCGCGATATAGCAATGCTATATATTCCGTTAAACAGGCTGTTTTTAAAGTCTCACTACACTTTCTATGTAAAAATGAAGAAAATGACGTCATAAAAATGTGCTGCACAGTCAATCGTGAAGAAAAATGCAGTGAATGGTTACCATCTGCTGGAGTAATTTTTTACACTCAAAACAGAATGGTGTTATCAACGGAAGAAAGAATCTTTTTGGTTGAACAAGTGTTTCGAAATGGCGGTCGACACACACGGATGGTTGTTCAAAGATTTATAGCAAAATTTCCTGACAAACAACCTCCTCATCGCACTACGGTTAGAAATTTGTTGAGTAAGTTTCGTGATACGGGAACTGTGGAAGATGCTCCGCGATCTGGTAGGCCTGCTGTGTCTGAAGAAAAATGTCTAGATATCCGAGACAGAATCCTGAAAAGTCCATGCAAGTCCTTAAGAAAGATGTCGCAAGAATGAACATATCACTGAGCACAGTGCACACAATTTTTAAGCATCTGTTAAACTTTCATCCATACAAGATTTCTGTTGTGTCTGAACTAAAAGAGTGTGACAATCAATCCAGAGTCAACTACTCCACGTGGTTTCAAGCATTTTTAGCTGAAGAAGACGAGTCAATTCTCAATTTAACATCCTTCTCTGATGAGGCATGGTTTCATCTATCTGGATGCGTTAATAGCCCAAATAATTGTATTTGGAGCAGTGTTAATCCCACTGCATTTCATGAAGCACCGCTACATGGTGCGAAAATTGGGGTATGGTGTGCCGTCAGTAGAAAACGTATAATTGGACCAATTTTCTTCAACAACACTATAAATGCCGATCGGTACCGTACTGGTCATTCTGGAACCTTTTTTAGAACATCTGAATGAACGTGAAATTGAAGAAGCTTGGTTCCAGCAAGATGGTGCAACTGCACACACATCCAGAGCAACACACAGGTTTTTGGAAGAAATTTTCGCAAATTGCATAATATCTCGTGGAATTTGGCCTGCTCGTTCTCCAGATCTAAATCCATTAGATTATTATCTATGTGGTTTCTTGAAAGGAAATGTTTACAAAAATAATGTACACAAAAAATTGAGGACCTGAAAGAAGCAATCAGAATTACCATTCAAGAAATAACAACAGACACGTTGCACAAGGTATTTGACAATATGAAGAGACGTGTACAGTCATATCTTGAAGCCCGTGGTGGACATTTCCAGCACCTGTTATAATGAATATTTCGGTGGGACATTCCAGCTAACCCAAAACAGTGCTGTGTCATTGCAGTCACTATTTTAACTAATTAAATGACATTTTTAGCACATTTTGTGATGACGTCATTGACTTCATTTTTCAATTTTGGTTTCATAGAAAGTGTAGTGAGACTTTAAAAACACCTTGTAAATTGTGTGGTTCATATCAGTGATGGCGCTAGGATTTTACCTGTCTCTCACCTGGCATGAAATACTTTTCCTGAAATGCCGGTTTTCTCAGTACAAACATCCGGTACCTTATACTTCCTTTTTGTCAAATGTAAAATTAAAAACACTTCACAAACATCGGCGGGATTTAAATGTTCATGTGATGTGTTTTTTTTTTCTTATTTAGTGCGAGATTTTATCTTTGACAAATATTGCTCACATCCACCAAAATCTAAACTGGCTGATACTCCTCCGTGGGAACTGAGAATCATTAGTCCACTCCAGCCGATTTCGCTGGTTGTTTTTAACCAGGTTTTTTTTTTATATAAACCGGTTACGGTAATCAACGAGATCCAGAACCTTCTATTTTCTTCTCCTTTTTCATCGGCAATGTACCGGTAGTTGGTGGTTAACGCGAGAACTTATTCATATCCTGTAAATCTTATCAGTGCTGCTCAACGGCTTTCCCTGGTGTAAAACAATTTGTAAGTTATTTTAGAATAATTAAATGTGTATAATGGCATTTTAAAAACACCGTTGTAAGGGAGTACAAAATCTAGCACCTTATTACTCTTGTCTTGGTCCCGTCGGTAGAGGACAAGACAAGAGAATTTACTTGAATATTTGTTGTCAGCAACGTGAGCTCCCTCTTCTGTTTTCTTCTTGGTGGATAAAGTGAATGACAAATGTCAGATGTCGTCTGTTATAAGACAGGTTTAGATGTCATAGATTACAGAATTTGAAAACATTGTGTGTTGTGCTATCGAATATATGTAGAATAAAAAAAAAACCAAGCATCTAGGTATGATATCTTCATTCAATGTCCAAGTAACCACGATGATCTTCTGAATGCAGAAACGAAATGAATGTTTGTCCTTTGTTACACGAAATATAATATCCCTTTATATGAAGCAAGGCGACCTGGTTAGCTGAGTGGTTAGGCGCTCGGTTTAATAATCCGATGCTAAGCGGGATTTTTTTCTGGTACAAAACGGATAAGGCCCCGGGGTTCAACCAGCCTCTAAAAATGGGCACCAGAGAAATCTGAGAAGGTAAAGCTGCCAGGCATGATACTGACCACGTCACACTTTCATGTGCTGAGGTCGTGGAAATACGGGCCTATCACTGTATTCCCCGGCATGCCTTAATGGCATGAAAATGGGAATTTTACTTATACCTTTATATGAAACGAACACTTACCAAATGTCTGTTTTCCCAGTCAACCCTGAGAAATATATGAAGTGACCAGACATCGCAAGACATTACAGGGACGTTACAAGGGTTCAGAAACATAATTCATGCATATTTAATTCTACTTCTTCTCTTTCAGCTCATTCGCCAGCACACTCATGAGTTATTTCTTTGTGAAATAAATAAACTATTATAAATGCTACCACAAATTTAGGCCTTTAGGCTAGGTTCAGCCATTCAGGTCTATGTACTGAATACACACCAGATATACCAGTTCTTAAGTTTGTACTGCACTTCTACCTAATACTTTCCCTTCTACTCAACTATTTCGTTCTCTTAACCATGACCTTTAACTCTTTCTTTCCCTTAACCAGGACTTTAACGCTTTCGTTTCCTTAATTCCAAAATTAAAATCATTTACAAAAATATAAACTTTTAAATACTTTTATACACAAATAGCGTTAGAAATACATCGAAGTACAAATGTAAGTTTAATTCAACGTTTGAAGAATAACACGGTAGAGATATTTTATAAATAAATACTTCATTTTTAGTGTCAGTCGAACTTGCAAAATGCATCTCTCACTGAATGAGGGTTCTAAAATAATACTTTGAGCATAGCTTTACTCTACAGGGACAGGCAACAGGTCAAAGCAAAGATCACTGGAGGCAACAGAAATGACACTTCTTAGCAGAATGTTAAGAGTACTTGGGCAGTTACGAGGACAAACTAGAAATGTCCAACAAAGGCCGATGTGCAGAGTAAGTTAACTAAGTACATACGAAAATGACAATCATCATTCATTCATCTTACATATAATGAGAAGAGGAGGACTTTAAAACCTTATAACAAGAAAGACAAATGAAAATAATAAGAACACAGACGGGAGAAGACCAAGAGAAAATAAATCAATTACAGTTTAACGTGATAGTACAGAAAAAAGTCATAGACTTTCATAGATGGAAAGTATAAAGACAAAGAGCTACAAACAAGCATGGCAGCCAACGCCTACAGCACGGCATCTGGTGAAGATGAAGGTAAGTGAACACTTTTTTATTTGTGAGAAATTATTGATCAGAACTGAGAGAGTCAAACGTTGCAGGAAAACTTCAAAACATTCTACACCTCTCTGAAGACGTGGTTGTACTTCTTCAAACATATTTTTATGGGCAGAAATAATTTCTGCAAGTTAACGATAAAATATTCCAGACACAACAAAAACAAACTCTGCAAACATATAAACAGTGATAAATAGCCTCTATCCACGAAGTTTGTTTTCGTCTGACATTTATAATGCTCGCGGATAAATACAAAACAGGAAAATATTAATCGGAAATTTTTATACGTTACCTTCCGTAGAAACACAAAACGGGCAAAGTTTGGCTTATTTTATTTCCTTTCAGAAAAACCATGTTTATCAGTTATAAAGATTATTTGGTCTAATGTTGACGTTAATAATATGAAAGTTAGGTTGAGAAGAAAAAAATCAGTTAGACAGAATAACTGCCACTAATCTGTTGTTCTGTTGCGAACATTCAACATTAAGACCAGTCTGCCGAGTGACATCTGAAGAAGGAACAAAGAAACAAAACAAAAGGCACGTGCGGAAGTTGAATATCAAGAGGTTTGTTTTCACAAAGTTAATTTAGTGTTATTCGAGATCTTGGTATGTTTCCTCTAATACCATGGTTTATGTCTAACAGCTGCTGGTGCTGTATGTTGAAAGTCGGGCCAAGTTTGAATAAAAGGTCCTCATATGAGCACAAACACGGGCAGTTAGTTGCTTCCTTCGGCGTTGGTATGCGTTCACACAAACACAAACTAACAACCATTATCATGCTTCGGCCATCGTTTTTTGTTTGTTTGTCTCCCAAATATATATTCTTTCTTAGTTTCTTTCTTTTACCATATACATATCTATCATGCACTCTCCAACGTATTCCCCACACAGAAAGCGACGGAGAAGCAACATAACTTTTCGATCATCAGAGAAGTATAGTCCCAGCCAATTCCTCTCAAAACCTAAGCTTTTTAGATCATCGGAGAAATACAGCCCCAGCAAATTCCTCTCTAGTAAGCTTTTTAGATCATCAGAGAAGTACAGCCCCACCAACTCTCTCGTAAGGTTTTTAGATCATCAGAGAAGTGCAGCCCACCAACTCTCTTGTAAGGTTTTTAGATCATCAGAGAAGTACAGCCCACCAACTCTCTCGAAATGTTTTTAGATCATCAGAGAAGTACAGCCCACCAACTCTCTCGTAAGGTTTTTAGATCATCAGAGAAGTGCAGCCCACCAACTCTCTCGTAAGGTTTTTAGATCATCCGAGAAGTGCAGCCCACAAACTCTCTCGTAAGCTTTTTAGATCATCCGAGAAGTACAGCCCCACCAACTCTCTCGTAAGGTTTTTAGATCATCAGAGAAGTACAGCCCCAGCATATTCCTCTCTTGTAAGCTTTTTAAATCATCAGAGAAGCACAGCTCCATCAACGCCCTCTCTAGCAAGCTTTCAAACCTTTTGCTTTAAGCTTGTAACTATACATTTTCATATGATATACAAATATATCACTCAGGCAGTCAGTCTACAAGTTCGAAGTAAGAAAATCTTTGTCAGATAGATCAAAGACATGATTTACCGAGACTGAACAAATCGATCATCTCGAATAATGTCATGTGCACTGTGTGCCTGGTGGAAGACCTGGAATGAGAGAATAACCCGGATATCAGCAAATAAGAAACTGAAGGTGAAGCAAGGTGAATGAAGGATTAAATTCTTGTGTGAACGAAAAGACGAATATAATATTACAGAATATAACCGACGCGTGACATGGGCAGTTAGTACACACACTTTACGTTGATTGCTGGAGCGGGAGGTGGAGCAGATATAGGAATGCCCTGACAACAGGGACGATATATCCTGAGATCAGTCAATCAATCAAACTCCTTTCAGTAATCACAAGGTAAATTGCAGCTGATTATGATCAGTCGTGTAGCAATGCTCCCAATAAGCAGCATGTTGTGATGCTGCTGCTTGTGTTAAAAGGAGTGTGATGAATCGAAGTATTTCATCTTCATGAAGATGTCTCATTACAAGCAGTGGTTTACTTCTTGAAGTATAGTGAAGGTGGCATTTTTATGTAGCCGAGTAACCCAGGGGATATGGTGCTAGTGTCCGTATTCCTTGACCTGTCGTCGGCACACTCGAGAGTGATAAGGTCATGTCTTGAGGACTTTCCTTCCTTAGCTCCAGAAGAACTACAGATACACATTTCTACATTTTACATATTACAACTTACATCTTACACTTTACATCTTACATTTTACATATTACATCTATCTTACATCTTACATCCTACATCTTGCATATTACATCGTACATCGCTCCCGTGTCGTTAAACGTCGCGTAGTACTCTCATAGTAGTTTGCCAAGTTTTTCTATTTTCAGTGAGTTTTTCAACCTCATTAAGGGATTTTATGCCTACTAAAGTGGCCTCTTTTAACAATTTCCTCTTTAGAGTTTCACGTGGTCGATCTCTGTTTCTTCGGGCTGTTGTGTTCCACTTCATAACTTGTTTGGTGATCCTCTGACTGTTTCTTTTCATCACATGGCCGACATATGTTCATCTTCTTTTTTTGATCATCCGTGATACAGGTTGTTGTTTGCTCATCTATCTTATCGCTGCGTTGTTCTTGAATTCGTTTCACTTTTTACCGAGCCATTTGTTTCCTTAGACATTTGTTTTCAAAAGAGTCTAATTTCGTGTCTATTTTTTTAGTTGTTTTCCAGCTTTTGCATGCATAAATGAGGGCGGATATTACATTTGAAATGTATAATCTTAGCTTGGTTTTTTGTGGTTATAACTTTTGTGTGCCAAATGTTCTCAAGATCCCTGAAGATCGATGCTGCTTTTGCAAGTCTAATTCTAGCTTCCTTTCTGGTGTCACCATCCTGGTCTATGTAGCTGCCAAGGTATGCAAAATCACTGACTTCTTCAATAACTGTCCCTTCTACCTGTCTTTTTCCTTCTTGACTATTGAGAAGTTTCATTATTTTTCTTCTTTCCTGTTAATTTCAAGTCCTATTTTACTAGCCAGTGAAGAAAGAGTACCTGTTTGTTCTAGCATCGATTTCACATTGTCACTGATAAGAATTATGTCATGTGCAAAATCAAGATCTTCTAGTTAGGTCCCATGTACCTAATCAATGCCCGTTTTACCTGTGCAGAATTTTTTAATTATGAAGTCTATGGCAATTCCAAAAAGCAAGGTAGATAATATACATCCTTGTTTCACGCCTGTTTCAATCTGGAACCATTCGCTCATTCCTTCGTCTGTACTGACTGCACAAACATATCCGTTGTATAGATTCTTAATGACGTTGACAATTTTAGATTCTTATCTTATATCTTATATCCTTCCCGTGCCGTTAAACGTCACATAGGGCTCGCAAAGTAGTTCGCCAATTTTTCCTGTCTTCGGCGAGTCTTTCAACCTCATCAAGGATTTTATGCCTGTTAACTTGGCCTCTCTTAATAATGTCCTCTTCAGAGTTTCACGCGGTCTGCCCCTTTTTCTTCGGCCTGTTGTGTTCCACTTGATAGCTTGTTTTGGGATTCTCTGATCATTTCTTCTCATCAAGTGACCAACATATGTCCATCTCCTTTTCCTGATCACCCATGAGACTGGTTGTTGTTCAGTCATCTGTCTTATCTCTGCATTGTTCTTGAATTCATTCAATTTTAGATTGTATTCCATATATTCTTAAAATTATCCACAGTGAGCTTCAGTGTATGCTATCAAATGCCTTTTTAAAGTCAATGAAGTTCAGGATTAACGGTGTTTACTTTTCGATGTGTTCTTCAAGTATTATTCTTAGAGTAAAGATCTGGTCGAGACAGCTTCTCCCTTTTCGAAATCCTGCCTGTTCTTCTTTGATTGCAGCATCCACTACATATTTAATTCTATTCAGAATAACAATTCTACGGCTTCAGGCTAATTTATGAAGGTGAATGTCATATTAGATTAATGTGTTATAAGATTTTATCTCGCCTGCCAACAACCAGGAGCCTCAATGTCTCACGAACAGGGAAATTCAACATCAGAAGGAACCACTTTAGACATGCCAGCACAATTCCTTTTCACCGACTGTTTCCTCTGTATCAAGCAGGACTGTATAGTTCGCTGTCAAGAGTTGTAGATTTATGACAGAACTGATACTCAACTATATATAAATAGAAAACTCAGATATGGAAGAACCTGTAGGTGTAAGCAGAGCTGTAGTTGGTAGAATTGTGTACACCCAAGCGGTCATCAAGGCAAAAGGTGAACACACAATGTACTAAATAATGAAAGAAATTCTGCTGGACAACGGATATTTAAACAAATCTGACTTAAAAGTGGGTATCGCATTGTTATTTTTTTTCTATATAGTGTTTACTTCATTTCTGTTGAAAAATGTTTGGTGTTCTAAAATGTTTTTGGCCACCACTGTACCTCGGGAATGAATCTTTTAGTCGAGTCCGATAGTAAAATCAAATAGTGGAATCTAAACAGGGGCACACTGTGTGACATACAGACTTCACAGTTGTACTAGATGAATGATCAAAATGTATAAACTAGGGAAAACAAAGGTAGGAGCAGCTTTATTACTTAACGAGTACACAGTTGTGACGTTTCGGCGTGAGCCTTAATCATACAAAAACACACAGGACGAAGAAATAAAGAGAGGAGATAAAATAAAAATTCACATAAATTCTATGTTAAAATAATGTAATAATAAAATTAAATAAAATGAATAGAGCACTTAGCTGTAACTTGTAAGAAGCTATGGCTTGTCCAACGCTGTGTGTCAGAAATCCGCATGGTGGAGTGTAGAGAGTATTTAAATGGAGACTTGGGATGTGTGATAGGTGGGTCGTAACTTAGGGTGGTGGGTGGGAAAATCGTGGATGGGAGAGAGAGTGATATAATGGTAACCTACCCAGAAGAAGGTGAAATATGTGATTATTGTTGGAGTAGTGGGGTTGTAATGTGATGTTGTGAGGAGGTTTTGAACTATGTGTAACAAGTGAGAAGGGAGTGGAACTTAGTGGGGAGGAATTATGATTGTGGAAGAGGAGAATGTTAGGTGCAGCTGAATAACGAGTTCAAACCAAGAGTTTCCAGAGTCCCATATTCCTGATTGTAGGGGTTCTCAAGCGCTAGGCGGCTTGTGTCATATGTGTGACAGTTTGATGGCTGTTACCAGAATGGTCATGCTTATTAGGGCTTATGAAAGCATCATCTTGGAAGATTCAGAAAGAACATCAGAGAAAGTGATAATGAAAGGATCTGTTGGTTATCCGGTAGGTGTAGTTGAATCCATGCATTTGTATTCACGAATAGTGAATGTGACAAATGAATCTTCTTCTTCTTCTTCTTCGAACATTTTCAGAGGTCATTTTGTATGTTTTTGAAGTAGTTGATGGTCACCTGCTAGGCGTGGACATCCTCAAGCAGTTTTAGGCTGATGTAGTAGATGGCCACATTTGCTTTCTCTGTTTGCTCATATTTTGGGCACTTCTGCAGTACGTGGTATGCTGTCATGTTATTGGTGACACATGCACATTCGCCACTTGATCCTATATTGAATATGTTATGCAGATAGTATCTTAGCCCGTGCGAAGGCTAGTATCTGACAGGTGAATGAGTATAGGCTGAAGAGTATTCACATAGCAACTGTGAAATAGACTATTATGTTTCGTGAGATGAAAATAAATGACACTTTGGTCGTGGAACTTCCGGTTCCAACATGGCGGTTGGGCGAATACGACCGTTGCCTTTCTCTAAGCTTTGTCTGTGCCAGTTTCAATGGGTTGTGTGTTGGGAGCCCGGTTTGGTGCCCTGGCTTCTGAGGTAAGTGCTCGAGGCGTCACTGTGACCTGTGACTGTCAGTGGCGCATGGATTTTCCTGACAGTGATCGGTACCGTGAATGATATTGATGTGTATGGCTGATGCATTCTGCTGTTCTCTTGGAAGGTTGGCGATATATGGCTGCTTAGACATGGTTGTGAGTGCCTCTCAACTGAGGAGATTTGCGGAGATATACGTATTCATCGTGTAAGGATCACTGTTATTGTGCATGAACATGACGTGGGACGGTTCATGCGTATTCCAGGAAATGTCACTGGCACAGGCGGCAGGGAAGTTGTGGAATATTCTCGTTTGCTGTGATGCCAAAACCGTAATGAACATGAACATGTATGTGAACCTTGGTCGCAGGAAAGTTATAACACATGGAAAATAACGATCAATATTCCACTTGATCAAGAAGCTTTCGAAGTAAACAGAGGAAGACCCCGGGAGTCTCTCATTAAAAGAAATCTCTGTCATGTACTCTCATGAAACGAATGAACAAAACAACAAAAATGGGTTCAGGATACATTCATTCATTTGCATGTCCCTTGCGGAACTTTGCCTCCCTAACAGCACTCCTGTAGGCCTCTCAGTTGTGAGCAAGATGGCCTGCTGCTGCTGCGTCCATTTGTAGATCGTCAACGATGTCTTGCAGCCATCTTCGTTTTGGTCTTCCTCTTTTTCTTTTTCCCATTATGTATCCTTTCAATACAGCCTTCTCTAAATTATCATGACGTTTAATGTGTCAAAAATGTTTAAGTTTTCTCTCTTTAATCCTCTTTACTAGCCAGCCTTCTTCAATATTAAGCTCTTGTAGTATAGATATATTTGTTCTTTTTTGTGTCCACGATATTTGGAGAACTCTTCTGTAGCATTTCATGCAAAGGCATTTATGTGTTTCTCAGCTGTTTTGTTAAGTGTCCAGGTCTCACAGGCATATGTTGCGATGGGAAAGATGCATACCCATAAAAATCTTATTTTTATGGTTCTGTCTGCTCCTCTCCACAGATTCTTTAGTTGTTTTAATTTCTGAAGAGCGATAGATGTCCTCCTTTTAATTTCCGTCATTGTATCTCCATTATTAGTTATTAGTGATCCAAGATATTAAAAACTCTCCACTTCTTCCAGTTTTTCCTCATTGATACATATTTCAGCTGCTTGTTTGTTTTGTCAGTTGTCATCAATTTAGTTTTCTTTGCATTAAGATAGAGGTTCTGCTCTTCGCTGTTCTTACGGACTGACATAATTAGTTTTTCCATTCCTTTTTGTGTTGTGGACAGTAATACTGTGTCATCAGCATATCTAATCTCTGGTATTTCATAACCTCCAATTGTTATGGCATCGTAATATTCTTTGTCTACATCTTCTCTAACATTCCCCATTATATTTTCAGTATACAAGTTAAATACGTAAGGCGACAATATGCACCACTGACTGAACCCTTGGTTTATGTCAGACCAAGTTGTTGTTTCACCATTTATTCTTACTGCTGCTTGTTGGTCTAGATACAGCAGTGATGTTAATTGCATCAAATGTGTTGGAAATCCCATTTTTTCCATTATTTCCCAAAGTTTCTGGTGTTGTACACAATCAAATGCCTTTGAATAGTCTATAAAAGATAAATACAGATTCACATTAAACTCGCTGCATTTCTCTATTATTAATCTTATATTGAATATATGATCTCTTGATCCTCTTCCTTGCCTGAAACCAGCTTGGACCATATTGATTTCTTCTATTTTCTGTCGAAGTCTACCCATTATGACTTTTAACAGAATTTTACTGGCATGACTAATCAGGGCAACAGTTCTGTAGTTTGTGCTTAATTTCAGTTTACCCTTTTTTTGGCAGTGGTATGAATACAGTTCTTTCCTATTCTTTTGGCCAAATACCTGAATGCCATATCTTTTTTGCACAGTGCATGATAGATTGTTGCACACTCCTTTCCTCCTGCTTTAATTAAATTCAGCTGTTATCTTATCACATCCTGGTGATTTACCATTTTTCAGATTCTTTATTGCCCATAAAACTTCTTATATTGTCGGTTCAGGTTCTTTCTCCTCCAATAATAATTCACACTGTTGATTTCCGTTTCTACAGTCGGTTGTTTCATACATTCCTTTGCGTTTATGGTACAAAAGAAGCAATTTACGGAATATAATTGTAGCTGAAGCACATTCTCATATGACAAAGTCTTCCACGAAATGTGGTCGGAAATTTTCAGAACTGAGATCGCGGAGATTAAATTTGGAGTGGCACGATGCAGCAACAGGTGGCAGTAGTAGCCTGTAATGTCCAACACTGTGCCAGGTCGCGTTGAGCTAGACTTACGTAGTGAGTACTGACGTTTACTCATTTTTCGATCTTCAAGATGGATGCAAGTTTGCACCAAATTTTATACAAATCTCGAACAAACTGCGACAGAAACCATGGCCGAGATTTAACAAGTATGTGATGAGGAACTTCATGGCTGGGCCCAGATATTTATGTGACATTCGTGATACAAGACCGGTCGAACATCAGCTAATGACGACGACCACAGAGGGAAACCACTGATCTCTATATTTCCTCAAAATGTATCAGAGATCAAGCGGCTCATCTGTGAGAATTGATGTTTGACCAGTCAAGGGATTTGCAAGGCGATGGGAACTGGTTTTGAGACATTTCAGAAGATTTTCACTGAAGAACTGGGCATGTGCCAGTTTACAGCTTAATTTGCCATAGGATCATCATGGCTGAACCAATGTAGCAACGTGATGATGCCTGCACTGAGCTTTCAACAATTTGCCTTACTGTTCAGGGTCAGAACTGCCGATGAGAATTATGATTATGACCAGGAAACAAAGAAGCAGTCATCCTAAAGGAAAGGTCGAGTCACAGGGACATAAAAAAGCCAGACAGTGACAACAAAAATGTCAAGAGTATGGTGATGGTTTTTATGAAATCAAGGGAAGTTTGTATCAAGAATCTGTTCCTGCTGGCCTGACTGTGAATGACTACTTCGGCTGGGTGCGATGTCTTGCGGCAAATATGTGAGAAGGAGATGCTTCGGGTGTCTGGAGAGGAAAGATTTGACTGTTTCACCATGACAACGAACATCCCTCATACAGTGCGCTGAACATCCAGCAGCTTTAGACCAAGAACAACCTGGTTGCTGCTCCCCCCTTTAATCCTATTTACCCATCAGATTGCTTTCTAGATGGAGGTCAGTTTTGTGTGCTGAGCGTAGTGCTATTGCCTCGGTACGACGCGTGAACTTCGCATACGCAGGGCGGATGGTTCTTAGTTTTGTCTATTCGGCCAAAGGTGAACTGTGGTGGTCTTTGCGTGACCTGATTTTGGGTTGGCGTTTCGCTACGCAGTTCGTGTCGAGAGCGACGCTGATTAGTTTCGCAGGTGGACTATTGTAGTTCTTAAATTAGCGTCTTCACTGTGTGACTCATCAGATGAAAATTCTGTTTGATATTCACTAGCACATCGGTGGAGTGATCATGGGAGTAATTCGTTCGCGGTGATATCGAAAACCTGATAGTGAATACTGTTTCACCGCGACTTCTTTCCGCCCTCAGAATTGAAGATGAAGATGAAAGTGTTTCGCTTTGACAATATTCAGGACATCCCACTGACCAGCAGGTGGTGCTCGACACCATTATCGGAATGGATTTCCATGGAAAGTTAAACTACTGTAGAGAGCGATATATCCGTGCGCTAAGGAATTACTTCAAGAGTTACGGTGGCCAATAGAAACTATGATAATTGTTTACTTATTTATAGGATCATCGGTAACATGTCATACCACGTCTGGAAGCGAGAAGGATCGAGAGATGATGTTGGATAAACAGAGCAAAATTAAATATCAATACTCTTGTCGTAGGAAAGTTTAGATCTGGATTAAACGTCGTTTACACGAATTATATTTCAACATTAATACTGATACAATAACCAACTATTACATTCCCTTTAAACTTGATTAGAACAGAATTAAAATTTGACTTTTAGTTTAAAACTTCGATGAAGAGATGAGTTACTGCCCTCAGTCAGAGAAAATGCGCCTTTTATGGATCCAGCGACTGTCACCCACATTATAAACACCACCTACTCACAAGGTAAATAACATGCGGATATGATCAGAACATAGAACAAATGTCTCGGCCGAGTCACGCGAGATCACTTACGCAGATAAAACGTAACTCCGGCGGATATCAGACAAACGCTCCCCTCAACGTGGGCTCGGGGATTAGATCGGGAAGAATTCTGCGCTGTGACACGAGATGTTGTTTGAAATCACTCACACATGGAAACGTTAAGCCTTTTTCTCCTCCCCCTCTCTCTATCTTGTCTCTCCCTGTGTATCTGACTCTCTCTGCATCTCTCTCCGTATCTCTCTCTGTGCATCTGTCTCTCTCTTTTCTCTCTCTGTGTATCTGTCTCTCTCTGTGTCTCTCTCTGTATTTCTCTCTGTATCTCTTTCTATGTATATGTCTCTCTCTGTATTTCTCTCTGTATCTCTTTCTATTTATATGTCTCTCTCTGCATCTCTCTAGATCTCTCTGTATCTCTCTCTGTATCTCTCTGTATATCTCTTTGTATCTCTCTATCTCTCTGTGTATCTGTCTCTCCCTGTATCTCTCTGCATCTGCGTATCTGTCTCTCTGTATCTCTCTCAGTATCTCTCTATATGTCTCTCTGTGTATCTGTCTCTCTGTGTATCTCTCTCTGTATCTCTCTCTGTATCTGTCTCTGTGTATCTCTCTTTGCCTCCCTCTGTATCTGTCTCTCTGTGTATCTCTCTGTATCTGTGTCTCTCTCTGTATCTCTCTCTGTATCTGTCTCTCTCTGTAACTCTCTCTGTATCTCTCTCTGCATCTGTGTCTCTCTATGTATCTCTCTCTGTATATGTCTCTCTCTGTAACTCTCTCTGTATCTCTCTCTGTATCTGTCTCTCTATGTATCTCCCTCTGTATCTGTCTCTCTCTGTAACTCTCTCTGTATCTCTCTCTGTATCTGTCTCTCTATGTATCTTTCTCTGTATCTGTCTCTCTCTGTAACTCTCTCTGTATCTCTCTCTGCATCTCTCTCTGCATCTGTGTCTCTCTGTGTAATCTCTCTCCCTCTGCATCTGTCTCTCTCTCTGTGTACAACAGAATTTCAGGTAGGGCTGCTTGCACCTGCCCTTGCTGCTTTTATTTTCCTAGGGAACACCAGGTATCAATTTCTTTTAGGCCGGGTTGACCTTGGTGCCGGTCGGTTGGAAAACAAAGTCCCCTCTCCCGGGGGGTTGGGGGGAGAGTGCTAAACCGAACCGGGGACCTTCCGATCGGCATATAAGTGCGTCAAAACATGAACGAAAAATATGTCTATGAATATGATCATATTACCAGGAAATTAAAGCTATTTAATCATGATATCCTCCAGGACATCGTGTCTTCTTAAATAATCAGATCTGCTCCTTGCAGGCGCGGTTAATATAACATTTAAAATGATGTGTCTGTCGAGAGCTGAAGGAAAAACAACAAAACTGAAACACATAAAAATGAAAACAGGACTGAAATGTATAAACTTATGAGTTATTTTATTTGCTTTATTCTCTCTGCCCAGTTATTAATCTTGGGACGGACAGACCAGACAAATAAATTATACATGGTTACTCATATGTCAATGAAAGATTTAGAAACTAGGTAGCAGAGAATCTAACAGATCATGGTGATTCTTACGCCAAGAGAGAGAGAGAGAGAGAGAGAGAGAGAGATTATTCAAATTGGTTTTTTTTTTTCAATAAATTGCGCGCGCAGAACTCCCGTGGCTTGCCGCTAGGAGGCAGCAGTAGCGGATATGGCGTTAAGTAAACGTGAGCAATCATTTTGTGTTTTGGAATGCGCAAGAACCTTGTCCGTTGTGACTTTGCAGCGACGATTTCGAGCGGAATTCCAGAAGGCAGCACCTGTTTTCAACACTTTATTTAAACAAAAAAAAACTTGAAGGGTTTCTCTCTCTCTCTCTCTCTCTCCTCTCCTCTCTCTTCCTCTCTTGGCATAAGAATAATCATGATCCGTTACGTAGTTTCCTTGTTCCGAAGGTTTGAAATGCTTCACGGACATATTAATAGCCCTGTATCGATAGATTACATCTTAGCGAGAGCTAGAAAATCAAAGGATCTATGAGAAAACAAGAATTTATTGGAAAGACGTTTCTCTTGTTCTTTTTCATCAAGTAAGTTTGTGCGTACAATAGTTAAATGGGATGACGTAATTTCCTAACGTAAATCTAAATTCTTTTCACCAAATCTTGCTTTGTGTTGAAAACTGTTCACATCTCTCTGTAATGTGTTTACTCACGGCTTATATGTAAAAAAGTTAAATTTTTTGTAGCAATTGCTTTGATCTATAATTTCTACTTTATCCGCACGAAATAAGGGAAGAAATAACAGCCAACGATATAAAACCCATTTTTATATTTATAGCTAACACTTGGTTTTTGTTTATATTATAGAATAACCTGTAGCAGGCCCGCGGGTCGGGTGGATGTAAAGATGGTGGATAATGTTGAAAAACATGTTGTGCTCCTGTTTGGTCATTTGTTTCGGGAAGGGGGGGGGATATTGGGGCACAATGACTGTCTGCATGTGTCAGTTCTTCGCTGATTTAAGAAAAAGGTAAACAAAAAAAATGTGGAAAACACTCACGTTTCTGTCACAACATGCGCGGCTTCCATTAGGAGATGAGAATATTCTGAAGGGCTCACAGATGACGAACTTCGGGGACAGATAAATCTAACAAAATATTTCATTGCTAAGGTCTTAGGCGTTATTTACGTGCATGCGTATATATTTTATATACACAGACTCAGAACCAACTATACTGTTCGGCCAGCTAGGCGACCCCCTAAGTGACAGACCTTAGTGTGGGACGTAGCTCCGACCTTTGAGATGAATAATTTTACACGGATACGTATATTTCAAGTTATCCTTTCCTAAGGATCACAATAAGAATGGCCCAGGCCATCCTAACACACTTGTAAAAAAACATCCTGCAGTATTCTTAAGCTAAATGCTTGAGAACAGCCAGATGAAGATAAAACAGGTGGATACGCTGTCCACATTTTAGAAAGTAAACAGCCCTTGGTTACGTTTTTGTTCGGTGCTTACCTACGATTTTTTTTATACCATTCCACAAGGAATGAACACACTGATAAATATCTTTCTATAGGATACTTGAACATTAGGGTATGCTAGTTCCTGGACTATGAGCAAGATCTGTATGAAAGGCTAGTGGATAACAAAGTATCAGATGTATCAAGCAATCAACGGGATGATACTCTACAAATTGAAGATCATCTGTGGAAATTAAACACGATCTTTTAATTCATCATCTCACGGTTCTGCTTCAGATTAGACGTTAGTTCAATTTACTCGTTCTCTGATTGCTATGCAAAGTCATTCATTCATTCATTCATTTGCATGTCCCTTGCAGAACTTTGCCTCCCAAACAGCATTTCTGTAGGCCTCTCCGTTGTGAGCAAGATGGCCTGCTGCTGATGCATCCATTTGCAGATCATCAACGATGTCTTGCACCTATCTTCGCCTTGGTCTTCCTCTCTTTCTTTTTCCCATTATGTATCCTTCCAAGACGGTCTTCTCTAGATTATCATGACGTTTAATGTGCCCAAAATATTTAAGTTTTCTCTCTTTAATCCTCTTTAATAGCAAGCCTTCTTCAATATTAAGCTATTGTAATATATATAGATTTGTTCTACGCAAAGTACAGAAACTATAATTTAACACAGGAACCCACGAAAAAACAATAAACTATTTATACATTATAAATGATATAAACCTGGGGTATAATTCACAAATCAATTTGCTGTCTAAAAATGACACCCAGTTCGAAATCTTGGTCCAGCATAGGTATACCAGTTCTAATTAGCCTAAGAACTCTTTGAAGCCGGATACAAAACAAAAGTGTAGCACGTATCCTTACAGTCAAGGAATAATACGCAATTTACTGAAGACCCTTCTTGAGGGCAAGATCGAAGGGAAGAGAACAAGAGGACGTTAACGAGACAGATGGGTGGACAACATCAAAAGATGGACAGGAACCAGCTTGGCCGAGAGCACCATGGAGACAATAAATGGAGCAGAGTGGAGATTCACTGCGGTCAACCTTTCGGCACGAGATGATGATGATTATTGATGATGATGATGACGATGACGATGACGATGATGATGATGGTGATGATGATGATGATGATGATGATGGCGATGATGATGATGATGATGATGGTGATGATGATGATGATGATGATGATGATGATGACGACGACGACGACGACGATGATGATGATGATGATGATCCTTGCAGTATTATTTTTCATCCCGAACTTAAAGTTCCAGTTAAAGAACTTAACTCTCTTTTAAAATTTCTAATGGATAAAAACTGATCCCCGATGGATTTTTATCCAAGCCATTTGCTTTCCCCTATTATAAATATATTAAGGGTTAATGACGTGTTTTAGCAAAATTAGATATTGCGCAAGCTCGAAGTTCGGCGGAAGCCACTAGCAAATTGGAAAATAGTGGAGAAAGCGATACACAATTCCTTTAGGGAGAACTCTAGTCCGTTCAAATGACGAAGTCTATAACTTGAAAGTCGATGACGTTGGCAGGAACCGAACAGCGACTTCAAGAAAGAAACGTAATGAAAATTGAGGAAATATACCGTCACTTCTATAACCAAAAGTGGTTTGTAATTTCTCAAAGACATCTGAACTTCCGGGTGAGCAGAAATGTGTTCCAGATTTATAATATATATATATATATATATAATATATATATATATATATATATATATATATATATATATATATATACCGTTAGAACAACTGGTTAAAACAAACTGCCTGGGTTTCATTGAAACAAGCTTGTGTTGTACAGATTTTAAAATGTAAAAAAAAAATCTTCACTACATGAAAGCATATTCACTTTGCCGAAATCCGCTACATTCGGTGTTTTCAATATTTATAAGTCCTTACTTCCTTCTTCAAAAGTCTTTAGTTGTCATTTTACTTATTAGCCCTAATTAATCCTTTCTTTTCATTCGTACATTCACTCTTTTGGCCTGCGATCAACTACCCAAATATCAGCTGTTACGCTTTGAAATACAGAAACAAATTCTCCCTAGCTAACAATTCTTATGCTTTATTCAAATTCCGAGTTATCTCCCGTAGTTCATCCATAATGTATACAACAAAACATTTCGTCCTCGTACAGAACAAGAAAATACAACAATATATATATATATAAAACAGCTTCTCGGAGTGTATATGTGTATAGAGTGGGCATGACGCTTTCGACCAAGGTCACGCTACACTTTCTCCCCAGATTTTGAAACACAGACTTCAGGTTTCACACTCCTAGAAAATCGTATCTGTCTCGATAGCTCACAGGAAACCTCGCAAACTAACTCTTGTGCACATACTCATAGCTCTCTGCATTCTTACACAAGTTCTTATCAGCTGAGCACACGAATGACAGCACTCCGTGATCTCCTAGTAAACCGCAAATCTGTGAGATCACAAGATAACAACTGATTCAACATAACCGTTTTGCTGCCATTTGATAACCATCCGCCTGCATGTAACCTGTACTGTTCTGTGCAAGCTAACGTCACTGAACGCTGAAGCTCGCTGGTTCTCTCCCAGCGTTAACATTGCTACTCGTGCTTACTTGCATGAGTAGCAATGTTAACGCTTACTTGCATAAATTCTGGAAAGATGGAAGGAATATTGCAAAAGAATGTATGAAACAACCGACTGTGGAAGCAGAAGTCAACAGTGTGAATTATTATTGGAGGAGAAAGAACCCGAGCCGACAATGGAAGAAGTTTTATGGGCAATAAAGAGTCTGAAAAATGGTAAATCAGCAGGATGTGATGAGATAACCGCTGAATTTATTAAAGCAGGAGGAAAGGAGTGTGCAACAATCTATCATGCACTATGTAAAAAGATATGGCATTCAGGTATTTGGCCAAAAGAATGGAAAAGAACTGTATTCATACCACTGCCAAAAAAGGGTAACCTGAAATTATGCACCAACTACAGAACTGTTGCCCTGATTAGTCATGCCAGTAAAATTCTGTTAAAAATCATAATGGGTAGACTTCGAAAGAAAATAGAAGAAGAAGTCAATATGGTCCAAGCTGGCTTCAGGCAAGGAAGAGGATCAAGAGATCATATATTCAGTCTAAGATTAATAATAGAGAAATGCAGGGAGTTTAATGTGAATCTATATTTATCCTTTATAGACTACTCAAAGGCATTTGATTGTGTACAACACCAGAAACTTTGGGAAATAATGGAAAAAATGGGATTTCCAACACATTTGATACAATTAACATCACTGCTGTATTTAGACCAACAAGCAGCAGTAAGAATAAATGGTGAAACAACAAGTTGGTTTGACATAAAACAAGGGGTCCGTCAGGGGTGCATATTGTCACCCTACTTATTTAACTTGTATACTGAAAATATAATGAGGAATGTTAGAGAAGATGTAGACAAAGAATATTACGATGCCATAACAGTTGGAGGTTATGAAATACCAGAGATTAGATATGCTGATGACACAGTATTGCTGTCCACAACACAAGAAGGAATGGAAAAACTAATTATGTCAGTCCGCAAGAACAGCGAAGAGCAGAACCTCTATCTTAATGCAAAGAAAACTAAAGTGATGACAACTGACAAAACAAACAAGGCAACTGAAATATGTATCAGTGAGGAAAAACTGGAAGAAGTGGAGAGTTTTGAATATCTTGGATCACTACTAACTAATAATGGAGATACAATGAGGGAAATTAAAAGGAGGACATCTATTGCTCTTCAGAAAGTAAAACAAATAAAGAATATGTGGAGAGGAGCAGACAGATCCACAAAAATAAGATTTTTAAGGGCATGCATCTTTCCCATCGCAACATATGCCTGTGAGACCTGGACACTTAACAAAACAGCTGAGAAGCACATAAATGCCTTTGAATGTAAATGCTATAGAAGAGTTCTCCAAATATCATGGACACAAAAAAGAACAAATATATCTATACTACAAGAGCTTAATATTGAAGAAGGCTGGCTAGTAAAGAGGATTAAAGAGAGAAAACTTAAATATTTTGGCCACATTAAACGTCATGATAATTTAGAGAAGACCGTATTGGAAGGATACATAATGGGAAAAAGAAAAAGAGGAAGACCGAAACGAAGATGGCTGCAAGACATCGTTGATGATCTGAAAATGGATGCAGCAGCAGCAGGCCATCTTGCTCACAACCGAGAGGCCTACAGGAGTGCTGTTTGGGAGGCAAAGTTCCGCAAGGGACATGCAAATGAATGAATGAATGAATGAATGAATGCTTACTTGCATTTCCTGTGTTATCCTGCATCCAGAGACCACTGTCTCATGAGACATAACACAAGACGATGAAATGCTCCTAGAAATGCTGGTATAGGCAACATAAGTTTGCTTTTGACATCATCAGGTAAACAGAAACAGACTGCACTTCCAGTCTGTACGAAAGTCTCGTTGTTTCTTATTTATAAAAAAAATGCTCCTGAGACCACAGCCTGAAACTAACTTTATGTTGTTGTTATCCAGTATGAACTAGACACAGCAGGTATGTATGTTTGTGTCTGAAAGTTGGTAACTGCGATAGACTAAATCTAAGCTACGGAATTTCTGTGTCATGACATCGTTTCCATGTTGCTGTGTGGGTTTCTTGGTATATTTCCAGAATACAGTTTACCATTGCTTTCCTTCCGGGAATTTACTGTACTAGTCAGTGAAAATTACCATTGTTCCCATCGCAACATATGCCTGTGAGGCCTGGACACTTAACAAAACAGCTGAGAAAAACATAAATGCCTTTTAATGTAAGTGCTACAGAAGAATTCTTCAAATATCATGGACACAAAAAAAGAACAAATATATCCATACTACAAGAACTTAATACTGAAGAAGGCTGGCTAGTAAAGATGATTTGACAAAGAAAACTTAAATATTTTGGACGCATTAAACGTCATGAGAATTTAGAGAAGACCGTCTTTGAAGGGTACATAACAGGAAAAAATAGAGGAAGACCAAGGCGAAGATGGCTGCAAGACACCGTTGATGATCTGCAAATGGATGCATCAGCAGAAGGCCATCGTGTTCACAACCGAGAGGCCTACAGGAGAGCTGTTAGGGAGGCAAAGTTCCACAAGGGATATGTAAATGAATGAATGAATGAATGACATCGTTTCTTTCCAGGTGTCACGATTGAACAGATATTAATGACTTCGCTTTCAAACACTTTTTTATGGGGGTGCTAGATAGCGCTATTTATTGGTACGCTGTTCTCTCGTGGCTAGACTGCTGCTCTGTTCACCGAAGTCCATGGTTCGAATCCAAGTTAATTCTCTTGTGATTTTTCTTTCTCTCACGTCTAAAAGTGCTTTGTCTACGACCTTTTCGAGGTCTAATCCTACAAAACTGTGTTCTGTTGCTTTACTGTATTTCCATTTGTCTATTTCTAGCGATTATTCACCTTGGCAAGACTTGAGAACTGATATTGCCTCTCAGTCTGATTCTTTTTTTTTTCAAACGAGTAAGGACGAAACTCCAGCCAAGTAAAGTGGTGATTTAGTACAGACTTGTGTGGTTAGAAAGAGAGAAAGAAGTCAAAAGATGAAGATGGAAATGGCTGAGCCACATACTACGAATGGAAAACAAAAACAGGATACCCATATACCTCCCTGACTTGGACACCTCAAAGGAAAAGAAAGAGGAGCACGCCATTGGTGACATGGAGACGGACAACACAGGAAGAAATAAAGGAAGCAGGGAAGACATGGTTGAGGTATCCTGACCTGCTCAAGAACAAGATTGGCTGGAGAACATTTGTTACATGCCTGATGCTCCTTTGGGAGTGCGAATGATTGATGATGATGGTGTACAGTGAGCATATGAGGAAACTAGCAAACAATGCCATCTAGACGAAAAACAAAGGGCAAGGACAAGAGAATTAACTGGAGGTCGAACAAAAGACACCATTAGGGCTGGCAGCTACCTGAGCAGGAGAAACCAGGCACTTTCCACTTGGGCATCTAACACCTCCATGAAAAGTGCTTGAATATCCAAGTCTTTAATACTGTTGAAATCCTGACATTTGGAAAAGAAACAAGGTCGCGGTGGAAAATGACCAGTTTTCTCTTCCCTCATCGACTTCTCGCCATACCAGAGACCGTGGTTCGGGTTCCAGGTAATTCCCTTGTCATTTTTCTTTCTCTCCCGTCTGCAGTTCTGAGAAAACTAACCATAGAGCGCCGTGTTAGATTACTATCCCTTTACTGTAGTCAGTTTTACCTCACTTGCTGCACTATATCTGACTGACTGACTTGACTGACCTTACCTAGTTAGCCACTTCCTTGCACCAGTTCAGTCACTCAGTCATTTACATGTCCCTTGCTGAACTTTTCCTCCCTAACAGCTCTCCTGTAGGCCTCTCGGTTGTAAGCAAGATGGCCTGCTGTTGATGCATCTATTTGCAGATTATCAACGATGTCTTTCAGCCATCTTTGCCTTGGTCTTCCTCTGTTTCTTTTTCTCATTATGTACCCTTCCAAGACGGTCTTCTCTAAATTATCATGACGTTTAATATGCCCAAAATATTACGGTTTTCTCAATTTAATTCTCTTTACCAGCCAGCCTTCTTCAACCTTAAGTTCTTGTAGTATGGATATATTTGTTATTTTTTTTTGTGTCCATAATATTTGAAGAACTCTTCTATAGCACTTGCACCAGTTACTCACCTTAAATAAAAGGAGACAAATATTCACCTGGATGCTCACAGCATAGACTTTAAAATGACAGTTATAATGCTACATGCATTTAATGCAGTCCATACATCCAAACATAGATTTTAAACATTTAGTAAAAAAAAAGCAGAAGGAGCCGTCAAACGGATATGCTGTAGAACGTACTGCAATTTAAGAAACGAATACAAAATGAAGAATTCTGATAAAAGGAGAGATAATGAAAAACATTGCATTCATTTCTTTTAAAAGAATAAAAGTCTTGACATAACGAAATCTCAGCAGACGGACAGCTCATTCACAAAAACAATGACAACGATGAGCTCGTAAATGTAAATGATTATTTAAACTAGGAAATGCTCGGCCTGGTGTAGTGTACAGGCGAGGGATATGACAATAAAGAAAAAGAAAATCAAGAGATTCCTGGCAGACAATATTCACCTGCTGTGTGTATAATATCAGAATATAAATGTCAACCCGGGTTCCTGATGTCTGATGCCCAGATAAGATTACCGAGGCAGATGTGACATGAAGCAGAGAGTGACTGTTAAGTCAGTAAATGGTACAGGCTAATGAAGACTTTATATCATTGAACTAAATGAATTCTTTACGCGGAGACATGTTTTGAGGATTGAATTAAATGATGTTCTAACGTTAACAGACTCATTAAAACAATTCCATTGAATATTTAGATTCGATTCAGATTGTAACAAACGTAACTAATTGGCAAGAATGTATTCACATGCATATGCATAAATTCCGTAATACAAAATCACATGCACATATAAAACATCACTTCCACACTACCACTAAATAAAAACATCAAAACCCTACATAGAACAATTATACCTTAACTGAGTTATGATTATTCATTACCATTCATAACACAGTCACTAACAAAATATTTACCTAAATGAATGGGGAGTAATCGAGGGAGTCCACAGCACATTTGCATACTTCCACATCACATAATATAAACCCATACTAACCTAACACATATTGAGATTCTCGTTCGACGAATAAACATTCTCATTCGCGCTTGAACAAGCATATGACTCGCCCCGAACTGCTGGCATTCTACGTGTTCAGCGTGCAAATCCCGACCGATTACAATTCTATCACGTTTTCTTTATATACTGGACCAGAGACAGGCCTTTCCCGGAATTGCGCATTTCCAGTACTAGTCTGTCTCTGACACATTATTTCTACGCTTTAGGGTTGCCATTCAACCTAAGTAACTACTGCTTATCTACAATTGCATTTCTTTCAGTATTGTATATTCCACGCCCGAAGATACAACAGGGCTAAGCAAGAAACTGTTGCAGAGATATAAACACAAATCCATCAGATCGCCAGATAAATACACCTCCCCCTTCCCTCCCCTGTATTCAGCTTAAGAACCTAAATATTATCAGTTGATAATCTTACTGTAACGCACGTACGCATACACCGGAGAAATTCTACATCAAAGGCAGTGAGTCTTAAACGTGTTAAAACCTGCTGTTAAAAAGAAAGAAAAACTGAGTTCAGGCACGCCAAGACAGAAACGGTGTTCTAGGAACATAAATGTTTAAATCTAGATCCCCCATTTCTAGGCATTGGAATATCCAGCACGTGCAGGTGAGCGCTTACACAAAACAGACTATTATACATGCATCCCGAGCTGTATTTATAATTTAGAATACTGGTGATTGGCTGAATGGATGTGTTAGTTACCGATCAGAACGTGAAACTACTGACAAATGCTATTTTTAGTCGGATTAGAAACACCTTTATTCGATTTTCAGTTTCCCCCCCCCCTCTGAATGGTTGTGTTTGTTGTAACACAATCTATCACACAATAATTAGTGTATGAGTATATACGGACCCACTGCAGTAAAGCTGTGATATCATAATGTATAAACTAGGAAAACAGTAGGAACAGCTTTATTACTTAACGAGTGCAAAGTTGTGACGTTTCGGCGTAAGCTTTAATCATACAAAAACACACAGGACGACGGACAGCAGAGAACCCTCAGCAAAGAAACAGAAAAGACAAACATCAGCAAGGAAACAGAAATGAGAACCCTCAGCAAAGAAACAGAAAAAACAAACATCAGCAAGGAAACAGAAATGAGAACCCTCAGCAAAGAAACAGAAAAGACAAACATCAGCAAGGAAACAGAAATGAGAACCCTCAGCAAAGAAACAGAAAAGACAAACATCAGCAAGGAAACAGAAATGAGAACCCTCAGCAAGGAAACAGAAATGAGAACCCTCAGCAAAGAAACAGAAAAGACAAACATCAGCAAGGAAACAGAAATGAGAACCCTCAGCAAGGAAACAGTGAAGGAAAACCCGAGCAAGAAAACAGAAAATATAAAGTTCAGGAAGGAAACAGAAAATACACACCTTGCCAAGAAAGCAAAAAAATTTAAAAAAGCATGCTCCAATAACTGACTATGAGAAGGTAGTCTCACAACGAGCACGGTACAAGTCAACAAAAACGGATGTATAAACGAAAAACATACAACAACTGATATTTAAGTGTGAGCCTTTTTCGAGGATACACACACAAACGAGACAAAAACGTATAACTAAACAAAAACGTATCTTAATGTGGCATCCTCCAGAAGTAGGAAACACAGAGAAATGCGTGTCCACTATATGAGGCATAGAGACCACGCGGGGCCACACAAAGGATAAGCCGATAGAAACAATCGTAAAGAATCGGTGGAGAGAGGGAGGCATGCAGATGAGGGGAGGGGGAAGGACAATAGAAACACGATAGCCGCTAGAGGAGAAGGTGTCGGGGGGACATGGAGAGATAATGAATGAAAACAAACACCTGCTGGGAGAAAATGTGAAACTGGTGAATAGGACAAGACACTATATACCTATAGATTATAGGTCGCCAGACAAGAAGATAAGGTGGCGATAGGGAGGGGAGCTAGAAGAAAGAAACAAGAAAGTAGAGAATAAATCACAAAAGGGGGGGGGGGTGTGGGGGTGGTGGAAAACTAAAGAAGTTAAAGGAAACTGAAGACATTGTTAATTCCAGCTGGGTGGAGACAGCCAGCCTGGAAAATAAGGCGTTGTTCTAGGACCCTCCGAGGTCGTACATCAGCAGAACAAGAGCCGATCAAACTAACAGAAATGTCATGTTTTCCCCTGTGGTTGCTAAGGCAAAAATGTTTAGCCACAGGTGTCCAGGCCCTCTTAGAAATATCGTTAAGATGCTGGTGAAAATGAATTCCTAAGCATAAACCGGTCTCCTCTATATACTTCGTACCACAACGAGTACCGACTCTCAGTATCATCATGACTCCAGACAAAGCCAATTTAAACGCACATCTTCCTGGATAGTTGTCTTTACACACACTAAGACTGCATTGATAGAAACTATTGTCACACAGCCAGATGTAACGGCCATTCAGTTCATTTCATTGTAAACCATACCCTACCAGACTATCTCTCTGGCAGTAACATTTAACGTTGCTGCGTTCATTTCTTTAAAAAGAAATAGAGACAAGAATGGATGCACCAGCAGCAAGGCATCTTGCTTACAACCGACAGCCGTACAGGAGAGCTGCTAGGGAGGCAAAGTTCCGCAAGAGACATGCAAATGACTGACTAACTGAGAGACAAAAAGCAAATATTACAATAAAACATATAGAACATATAAAACATATAGAACATATAAAACATATAGAACATATAAAACATATCACACGCCTGACCACCAGAAGGACCCTGGTTCGATTCCACTATGACGAGAAATATTTTTTCGAACCTGCCGGCACCTGAGGTAAACCAGCCCCAGGAAATAAGTATCTGAGTGTTTCTCTGGGGAAAACAAAAGCAGCTAGGACAGGTGCTAGCATCCCTCCCTACCCTACAGTGCTGTGATGTCCTAGAAACACGTGTGGTATGTGAATGCCACGGGATATACGTCTTTTCACATACATAAATACAAATATATGTCCTGGCTGTTTTATATTATAGTCTAGTAAATATATTTTCAAGCTGTTCTATACTATAGTCTAGCAAATATATGTCCTACTGGTCTATATTATAGTCTAGCAAATATATGTCCTACTGGTCTATATTATAGTCTAGCAAATATATGTCCTACTGTTTTATATTATAGTCTAGCAAATATATGTCCAGGCTATTCTATACTATAGTCTAGTAAATATATATCCAGGCTGTCCTATATTAGAGTCTAGTAAATATATATCCAGACTGTTTTTATTATAGTGTAGTCTACGTTGTTCGATAAATATATATATAACTGCAAATAATAAAACTACAACGATCATCTGCACTGTTATCAACGCGCACTTAGCAAAGTCATCAAACATGTCAGATCTTAAGCAAACCTATGGAATAAAAAACATCTGGAAACAAATTACAGCAAAAAAAAAAACAAACGACACAAACATGAAAAATAAAAGGGACAACAACAAAAAAAAAAAGGGAAACTGCAGCTACATGGATAGAACATGGATAGAACACGGATAGAAATTGTGAGACAGTATGAAAAGAGTTTCGAAAACACGAAACCAGCTCAACAATAAGAAACCTCCGAAAGATATATGTAAATTTGAAACATACAATCACGTATCCTGAATGTAGGTAAACAAGAATGCGGAGTTCCAGTGCTCTCTGCATAGCGGACAAAGGCATGAACATTGCAAAACGCGATGCTGCATTCAAAACACATGAAGAATGCATTGAAGATCGCCACTAACAACCAAGGCGACATCGGGAATATAAACAGCTATTAAAAAAATATTCCCAAGCGAAATGGCGCGTGTTTCAAAATATATAGATTATACAAAAATATTCTTTGAGAGTGAAAAAAAAATGAATAACGGAAGGAAATAAGGCTTATGTAGCTTTGGAAAGGATGATTTAGCATCAGTCACGTCCACCTATCTTATATCCTCCTAGATAATGATCAGCGAACCCTATATCACATACGTTCAAGGGGGAAAAATGGAAAACTAAACTATTATAAAGAAAACTTGAAAAGCCATAAATAAATGTGAGGGAAATATAAAAATACAGCTTTGACATTGTTCCCGCGAAAAGTTGCACAGAAATCCGATAATGGGCCTTGGAGCATTGCAAGAAGATATTGAAATATTGAAAAAAAAGAAACTGTCTCGCCTTTTGTTCGTTGTTTAAAGATACATCCTTTGATCTGTTTCAGCATGGGATATCATATGAAGCATCCGAGAAACAGCGCTGAGACGAAACATAGTGTTCTTTGAGGTCAAGATCGGCACGGAGTGAAGACCTCTAACGCCACAAGCAGAAGCGATGTTAGCCGAGTACAGCCATACACGAGTGTATTAATGCGCAGATATTAATCAGCAGATGCAGAACCAAGCAAAAAAGATAAATTCCGTTGGCTACGGATAGCTTCAAGAGATGTCTTGAACAGCGTTACGGGCAAAACAGGAATAGACGACTGAAATATAGTCAACCACATTACTTGACTTACCTATTAGATTACATATAAACATTCAAATCAAAATATAACACGAGGAACTAAACACAAAGACGATGCTATCATGATGGGATTCGATCCAGAGAGCTTTTGTTAATGTGTTAAAATCCCATGCTCTTGCTTTATGCTAACTGAATTCTCAGACCCTCGCTTAACTCCCACCTGCCTTGTAGCTGCCTCCAAACTTGCTTAGTGCCGCCGTCCTTAATGTTGCTGGTCAAAGAGAAAGATTAATCACTCAGATGAATTCTTTACATTCATCACTTCACACACTCTCCTGTAACGTCAGGTAACTCACCCTAGCCACAAGTGTGAAGATCTGATCTGAAATCAAAAGATCTCGAATTACCTTTTTTAACTTTTTTTTTTATCCTGTCTACTGAAGTTCATCAATTAGAGTCCATCTTCACAGGTCCATTTTATCTGCTCCATCTCCGACTTGCAAGTCAGAAGTGCACTCGGGCAGTCCAGTCAATGAAGCACAAGGACACCAAGCGGCAAAAAAGCAGGTTACCATGGGTTTAGATGGTCTTGGCGTTGAAACAGCAGGTTACCATGGTTTTAGATGGTCTTGCCGTTGAAAAAGCAGGTTACCATGGTTTTAGATGATTTTGGCGTTGAAAAAGATAGTAACTTCCTAAATACACAATAAACGTATGGATGAAACACAAAGCTGGAAACAAGCTTAACAAATCCAACGAAACAGTTCCCGGATAAATTATCCTATCTTATATCTTATATCCTTCCCATGCCGTTAAACGTCACATAGGGCTCGAAAGGTAGTTCGCCACTTTTTTTGTTGTAGGCCAGCTTTTAACCTCATCAAGGGATTTTATGCGTATTAATTTGGCCTCTCTTAACCATGTCCATATTTCACCTGGTCTGCCTCATTTTCTTTTGCCTGTTGTGTTCATACTTGATAGCTTGCTTTGGGATTTTCTGATCGTTTCTTCTCATCACGTGATCAACATATGTCCATCTGCTTTTCCTGGTCACCCATGAGACAGGTTGTTGTTCAGTCATCTGTCTTATCTCTGCATTGTTCTTTAATTCGTTCCACTTATTGCCGACTACTTTCCTTAGGCATTTTTTTTTCAAAAGAGTCTAAGTTATTGTCTATTTCTTTAGTTGTTTTCCAGCTTTCGTATGCATAAATGAGGGTGGATATTACATTTGAATTGAATAGTCTTAACTTGGTTTTTGTGTCATATATTCTCAAGATTCTTGCAGATCGATGTTGCTTTTGCAATTCTAACTTCCTTTCTGATGTCACCATCCTGGTTTATGTAGCTGCCAAGGTATGCAAATTGATTGACTTCTTCAACGTCTGTCCTTCTACGTGTATTTTTCCATTTTGATTAATGAGAAGTTTCATTATTTTTGTTTTGTCTTTGTTACTTTCAAGTCCTATTTTGCTAGACTGTGAAGACAGGCTATCTGTTTTTTCTTGCATGGATTCAAATTGTTACTGATAAGAGTTATGTCATCAGCAATATCAAGATCTTCTAGTTGTGTCCCATGTACCCAGTCAATACCTGTGTTACCTGTGCAGCATTTTTTCATTATGAAGTCTATAGCAATTCAAAAAGAAAAGGAGACAGCATATATTCTTGTTTCATGCCTGTTTCAATCTGGAACCATTCGCTCTTCCCTTCTTCTGTTTGGCTGCACACACATATCCATTATAGAGGTCCTTAATGATGTTGACAATTTTAGATGGTAATACATATAATAACTTCAGATGGGAAATGCAGAACAGAAATTAGGAACAGAATAGGCCAAGCAAAGACTGCATTTCAGAGAATGAGAAACATATTGACCAACACATCCTTATCAATGAATGTTAGAAAACGAGTCCTAAAATGCTATATTGAACCTATCTTGTTATATGGAAGTGAATCATGGACAATAGGCAAGTCTGCACAAAAATCATTGGAAGCAGCAGAAATGTGGTTTATTAGAAGAATGTTGCGAATCCCCTGGACAGCAAAAATAACTAATGAAGAATGTAGGAGAAGAGCTGGAGAGACAAAAAACCTTGTCAAAAAGATAAGAGAGAGACAATGTACTTTCATAGGACATGCAATGAGAAGAGGGGGCATTGAAAATATTATAACAACAGGAAAAATAGAAGGAAGAAGATCAAGAGGAAGATCAAGAGAAATGATACTGGACAGTCTGACAGGATGGTGTGAGAGGATATCACCAACTGAGCTGATGGCCTGCATGAAGGATCGTGCACTCTGGAGAAGCATAATAGCCAACGTCAGTCGGCACGGCACATGATGATGATGATGAATACATATAGAATGATAATATCTTTATATACGCTGGTGGAGAATTATGAGGAAAGAATGGAGTGGCTTTTTACTTGGACAAATCAACATCAAAAGCATTACTAGGTTACAATCCACTAAGTGATAGAATCCTCAAAATCAGACTTAAGGGCACTCCTAGAAATGTAACAATCATCCGAATGTATGCACTTACATCAGCAGCAGAAGAAGAGGAAGTAGAAGACTTTTGTAACACACACTGAAAACAAGGATAGATCAGGTACGAAAAAATGATATTGTATTAATAATGGGGGATTTTAATGCAAAGATTGGTACAGAAAGAGCAGAAGATGAAGGATATTTTGTAGGGAAATTTAGCATAGGACATAGAAATGAGGTAGGTGACAGTCTAATGGTTTCCTGCATGAAAAATGAGCTAATTATTGCCAATACACTTTTAAAACAACATCCAAGAAGACTTTACACATGAACATCACCTGATGGGAAAACCAAGAATCAAATAGATTACATTTTAGTGCAAAGAAGGTGGAGATCAAGTATAACATCAGCAAAAACTTTACCAGGTGCTGATTGTGACACGGACCATGAGTTATTAATAGCAGACATGAAGATAAAGATAAAAAAGACAGTTATGGGATCAAGACCACTCCGCTTTGATCTTACAAAAATACCGAACAATACGGTATAGAAGTGAAGAACCGTTTCGAAGACGGCTGTACAGGAGATGACACCAGATGATTTGGCTACGCAGGCCAGAGATATCTTAATAACAACAGCTAAAGACGTGGTTCCAGTAAAGAAAACACAAAAGAATGGATGGATTACAGCAGGCATACTAGAACTGATAAAACAACGTAGAGAAATGAAGTTGTTGTTTGCTCATCTATCTTATCTCTGTGTTGTTCTTGAATTCGTTCCACTTCTTACCTAGTATTTTCTTCAGGCATTTGTTTTCAAAAGAGTCTAATTTCGTGTCTATTTCTTTTTGTTTTTCTATTGGCATTTTTATTTCGTTAAACTATTATAATGTTTAATAACATGTGTTATTTTGTTAATGTAGTTACGTTTTAAATGTAAACATCCGTCACGGCTAATAAGCAGGCGTATGTTTGATATGTCAGTGTATATTATATACATTATGTTCTGAAAGTCCCATCCTCTCCGACAAAGTGATTAGCAGAAACGTATTTAAGACACATTTTGTGGGGAAAAAAATCTCGTATTGTTTATGTCTCCAAATGATGTTATTTTGTTATGGCACTAAATGTTGATATTTTGTTATGGCACTAAATGTTGATATTTTGTTATGGCACTAAATGTTGATATTTTGTTATTACACCAAATGTTGATATTTTGTTATGGCACTAAATGTTGATATTTTGTTATTACACCAACTGTTGATATTTTGTTATTACACCAAATGTTGATATTTTGTTATTACACCAAATGTTGATATTTTGTTATTACACCAAATGTTGATATTTTGTTATGGCACTAAATTTTGATATTTTGTTATTACACCAAATGTTGATATTTTGTTATGGCACCAAATGTTGATATTTTGTTGTGACACCAAATGGTGATATTTTGTTATGCACCAAATGTTGATATTTAGTATGGCACCAAATATTGATATTTTGTTATGGCACCAAATGGTGATATTTTGTTATGACACCAAATGGTGATATTTTGTTATGACACCAAATGGTGATATTTTGTTATGACACCAAATGGTGATATTTTGTTATGACACCAAATGGTGATATTTTGTTATGGCGCCAAATACTGATATTTGTTATGGCACCAAATATTGATAGTTTGTTATGGCACCAAATGTTGATATTTTGTTATGACACCAAATGGTGATTTTTTCTTATGGCAACAAATGTTGATATTTATTTTAGCACCATCAGGAATATCGGGCGGCGGTTTGTATCTTGACAAAGTAACGGCTGAAAGTAAAAACATCCCGCACACGTCACTGACATAAAGTAGATGTCAGATAAGTAACTCTTTACAAAATATCTGCTGGGCTCAGAGGTTAGACGCTCGGTTTACTAACCCGGTGATGCAGGGTTCAAGTCCAAGCAGCTGGTGCCACCACGCCAAACAGGCTGTGTGGCCTATTCAGTCTCTAAAAATGAGAGCCGACAAATCTGAGAAGGTGAATACAGGTGGGCGTGATACTGACCAGATCACATTTTCAAGTGCGCAAAGGGCCTAATACAATATCCCCAATGTGCAGTAATGGCATGGGAACTCGGATTTTACCTTTTCTTTAACGTTAAGTGCAACATAAAGCCCGTGGAAACTGACATTGCTGATTACCAGGAGCTGAAGTAAATGCAGATAATTAAAAATGAAAGCAGGCTTTAAATTTGGATTAAATTCCACTTTATGGACGTTTGCCCGCGTATGCTTGTGTGTTTTTCCATGTCTCGTCAATGCAGCTGTTTAACTGTAAGTAATTTGTTTTTAAAAAAAAACGTAACATACATAGATGGCTTACCAGAGCGATAAAATATATCCTGAAAATAACAATAGTTCCCGGCGTAGATTTCTGAACTGCAACAATCTGATAGAAACACAGACAACTACATTTATCTCTAGTGTTCCCTCCACTCGACGCTGGATTAACTTTCGAATAAAAGCCTCATGGATGTTGTAGAGCAGATCAAGCAAGAAACAAAGAGATAATGAAACTGTATGTACACTATAATGTAGAAATGTGAACGGTCATCAAACGTGGCTTAAACACATTACGGCATGAAGTATAACCGTTGTCAGATAGTACCATCTCTGTGTTTAAGTTCCGCGCCTTATATTTTGATTTTATTACAATTTAATATTTAATTAGAGAGCCAGGGAAAGTTAAGATGTTGAATTACGTGCAGTTCAGACTGGCTGGACCGAAAGTAATGTTTTCTGTGTCACAACGTGACGGAAATGTGATAATATACAACGTGACGGAAATGTGATAATATACAACGTGACGGAAATGTGATAATATACAACGTGACGGAGATGTGATAATATACAACTGAGAGCTGAGAAAGATTTCCTATTTTGGAGACTTCGTAGCAGGAAAATCGGGAAATATAGCAAACAACCGAAACCAGCACAAAGCTGTTCGATATTATATATGTTCAAGCTGTTCGATATTATATATGTTCAAGCTGTTCGGTATTATATATGTTCAAGCTGTTCGATATTATATATGTTCAAGCTGTTCGATATTATATATGTTCAAGCTGTTCGGTATTATATATGTTCAAGCTGTTCGGTATTATATATGTTCAAGCTGTTCGGTATTATATATGTTCAAGCTGTTTGATATTATAAGTCTAGGCTGTTAGATAGTGAACTTCCAGGATGTTCGATATTACACGCATATGCTGTTCGATACTCATACATCGAGGTTGTTCGATATTATATATGTCCAAGCGTTCGATATTATGTATTCAAGCTGTTTGATATTATGTATTCAAGCTGTTTCATATTATACGCCCAGGCTGTTCGATGTTATATTTATAAATTGTTTGATATTATATGTCAAAGCTGTTGAGTATTTTACGTCCAGACTCTTCGATTATATACGTCCTGTTGGTAGATATTATATGTTCTAACTGGTTGACGTATGTCATGGCATTTCAATATTATATGTTGTAACTGGTTGACGTATGTCATGGCATTTCAATATTATATGTTCCTACTGGTTGACGTATGTCTTGGCACTTCGATATTATATGTTGTAACTGCTTGACGTATGTTATGGCATTTCAATATTATATGTTGTAACTGGTTGACGTGTGTCTTGGCACTTCGATATTATATGTTCCAACTGGTTGACGTATCTCTTGGCACTTCGATATTATATGTTGTAACTGGTTGACGTATGTTATGGCATTTCAATATTATATGTTGTAACTGGTTAACGTATGTCTTGGCACTTGGATATTATATGTTGTAACTGGTTGACGTATGTTTTGGCATTTCAATATTATATGTTGTAACTGGTTAACGTATGTCTTGGCACTTGGATATTATATGTTGTAACTGGTTGACGTATGTTTTGGCATTTCAATATTATATGTTGTAACTGGTTAACGTATGTCTTGGCACTTCGATATTATATGTTGTAACTGGTTGACGTATGTCTTGGTACTTCGATATTATATGTTGTAACTGGTTGACGTATGTTTTGGCATTTCAATATTATATGTTGTAACTGGTTAACATATGTCTTGGCACTTCGATATTATATGTTGTAACTGGCTGACGTATGTCTTGGTACTTCCATGTTTTACGTCCAGGCTCTTCGGTATTATAAACTGCGTATTGTACTCGCACTTTCAGACTGTTACATAGTATACATTCAGACTGTAGCAATATATATATATATATATATATATATATATATATATATATATATATATAAGGACATTGTTAAAAGAGGGCAGTTTAGTGAGCATAACATCCGTTGATGAGGTTGAAAGACTCGGTGAAGACAGGAAAAATTGGCGAACCACCTTGCGAGCCCTATGTGACGTTTAACGTCACGGGAAGGATATAAGATATATATATATATATATATACATATATATACACACATACATATACACACAAGACATTACATTTATACATTCCCGGTGTTGCATATTTTACAACAGTATGTTATTCAGGCTGTTGCACATTATACGTGCCTGATAGTTTCTCTGCAGCAGTTTGTTTGTGTACTGGCAGAGATATACCACCTTCATTATTTCCGGCACAGAATTCAACACCGTACAAGCTGTAAGCCAGATGCTCTTGATTTGGGGGGAGGGGGGGGGTAAGAGATATCTATGCCCCCGAAGGGTGTGGCGGGCATATGATTGGGGTTTGGGAACTTGCTCTCTAAACACCAACTGAAAAAACAAAAATTGTTATTTGATTGCAATTTTCTGTCAGTTGCTTTGTCTAGTTACCCAGACGTCAAGTAAAACGATACTATGAAGGTATTTTCAAGACACACAATTGCCTAGTAGGACTGATGTCGGTGATAATTTCTACAGGAGAGCGATGGAACTATGGAAACATAATGGCCAATGGAAAAGAGAAAGGGGTGGGGGGGGGGAGTCTGTTATCGTTAAAAAGATAAGAACTCCTGCTGTAACCTGTTACTAACTGCCGGAGACACAAATAATACGATTTTTAATCGAAATAGCAATTCAATTTTACTACCCTCTTAGAAAAAGAAAACATCAACAACCGGAACAATATTGCGGCACCACAGTTGTTATGGTTACCTAAAAGTCCATAAAATATCTTTTTGTTTTATTTTTACATATGCCTAGACACACACACAGTAATCTTAAACATGGGTATAGGAACTAAACATCCTGCATTTGCGCTTGCCAGCTTTTGTTGTCACCGAATGTAGGGAATAGATAAGTCATAGTTATCTGGGTTGGTTGGCAACCATAAGAGTCGGGAAAATGGTCAGAAACAGGATAGTACCGGAAGTGCGCAATTCTGAGAGGTCCGTCTCTGGCCAGGTATATAAAGAAAGGATGATAGAATTTTAGTCGGCGGGGATTTTGTAAGCTGAGCACGTATGAGGGCCAGCGATCGGGGGAGCCATGTTACTGTTCAAGAGCGAATGAGAAATTTTATCCGTCGGATGAGAACCAATATGTGTTAATATGGGTTGTTATCATGTGATGTGGATGAATGCAGGCTGTTCTGCGGCCTCCCTCGATCAATCCCGATCCGCTTAGGCATGGCTGTGATAACTGAAGGATACATGAATAATTATGATTTTGGTGTAACATATTTGTCTATGTAAGATATAGAGATTCTTGGTAATGTGCATTGATGGCTCATGTGTGCATATAAATATGTAGGGTTGAAATTTATGAATATGTATGTTGCAATAATTATTACCAATTAGTTCCTTATAATACATCAGATATTAAATCATTTAATGATGAAGATTAGAGATTTTTGTATGGTTATGTACAAGGGATTAAAACTGTTCTTTAGAAGTCGATCGAGATAATATAGAAATCTGAATATTTAAGGATGCCATTTTTATGATTATGCTGATAGCAATATAAGCTGATGACTAACACAAAAATTGATGATTCATTTGTTTGATTTTGCTGACCATGTAAACAGAAGATATATGTCAATATAAGTTGGTATGATTATTTGAAGAAACATTATTGATTGTGTTTGTTATCTTTCATTGGTGTAGTTGTGAATGTGTAACCATCACCCCTTCATTTACCTAAATAGATTTTAAAAAATACATATATAACATCCTATATATAAATCACAGACAATGGCCATTTTCAAATATAAAATATTTCTTACACTTACAGTGCTCTATTAAGCGCGTTGTCATCATTGAAAAGCGAGTGAAATGTCTTATTTCCGACCATCCCTCAAACTTTCCACTGCACACCTGCAGACCTTTCCTGAACATCAATGCGCCGTGGACCACCGACTGGTATAATACCTTTTTTTTAATTAACTTATCTATAAACATTTGCATCTTTGCTAGTGTACAAGTACGACCTTAGACCAAAGCCCCGGAATGTGAGGAAAACATATCAAACTCCATATATATATATATATATATATATATATATATATAGTGGGAAATATGTATGTGCTAAAAATGTAACTGTGAAATATAAATTGAAAATCGGTACTTGGGAATTTGTATTTCAGACTGAAACAGACGTGAAACAAGGACGTATACTATCTACCTTTCTTTTTGTAATTGCCATAGACTTTATAATGAAATAATGCTGCACAGGTAAAACAAGCATTAACTGGGTACATGAGACCCAACTTGAAGATCTTGATTTTACAGATGACATAACAAGTAAAGGTATTACTTGAGACGAGGACTCCTTATCTCGGCTACAATAGTTGAGATCTGAATCATGTTTGCCGGATTAGAAGACCGTCAGTAAGAATGTATGCAACTGCCTTCTGATATTCTGTTCGTGATCTCATAAAAATGTCCACATTTGTCTCAGCATAAACCACCCCCCCCCCCCCCAAAAAAAAAAAAACCGGTTAAAATGTTCCAGAAATTCGGAATGTTTGGCAAACCCCTGATCTCACGGACGTGCGTGCACGAATTTGTTTCGTATGCAGTTATACAAGCAATAACGTGTCTTTCGCGTGACATGCCCATAAAGTGTCCGTCTTGGTTTATGTTTCTGCAGGCTGTAGTCATGCCAACTATATCCAGTGAAAGGATAAAAAAAAAAAACCTCTCGCTCTGGCCAAACCTAATTGTACATCTTGCTGACCTAGTTTTTCAGATACAAAGGATAAATGGTATGAAAATGTCTTGTTGCATGTTTTGAATATTCGAAATTCTTTATCCTATACCTCTTATAATTTTCCATACTTAATTTTTTTTCTTATAACGATAGATGAGACAATATATTGGTTTGACATAAGACAAGAGGTCTGTCAGGGTTGTATTCTGTCGCTTTAACCTGTATAATGAAAATATCATGAGAAATGTCATATAAGATGCACAAAAAGAGCATTATGATACGATAAAAATTGGAGATTATGAAACACCAGAGATTAGATATGCTGATGACACAGTATTACTGTCCACATCACAAAAAAACGTAATGTAGAAATTAATTTTTTTCAGTCCATAAGAATAGTGAAGAGCAAAGCTTTCGTCTTATTGAAAAGAAAACTAAATTGATGACAACTGACAAAACAAATATGCAACTGAAATATATATCAATGAGAATAAATTAGAAGAGGTAGAGAGTTTTGAATATCTTTGATCATTACTAATAACGGAAATACAATGACGGAGATCAAAAGGAGGACAATTATCGCTCTTAAAAAACTAAAACAACTAAAGAAGCTTTGGAGAGGGAAGGCAGAATTACAAAAATTAGGTTTTTAATTAGATGCATCTTTCCCATCGCTACATATGCCTGAGAGACATGGACACTCAACAAAACAGCTGAGAAACAAGAAACAAGTATTTAAGTCCCTTTGAATATAAATACTATAGAAGAGTCCTACACATATCGTGGACACAAAAAGCAACAAATATATCCATTTATTTACTAACTACATTTATTTACATGTATTATATATCACATTTATTTACACTTACTACATTTCTTTACTAACACCACGTTTATGGTGTTAGTTATTTCTCATATGTTTCACGTTATAACAACATCAACAACAACAAACTCAGCTTTGGACAACCAAATTTACCCAAGAACTCGGAATCCGGACATGAAGTGTCTGAGAATGTTTTCGTTCAGTCTCAGGACAGGAGGTCTTTGTGCAGTATTAACTTCCTCATAACCACAAAAAAATGTCTTTTATAGATAAGATTATGCTGAGATTTTTTAATGCATTTTATTACCTTTTTTGCAATAAATATGAAGGGTTGGAAGAAAGAGAGAGAGAGAGAGAACGAAAGAACGATTGAACTTTATTTGAAATTGTACAGGCAGGCCCGTCTGACAGATTGTCCTTCATCACACAACGTTCATTCTGTCACAAACATTCATCATTATTCTTTGAACATAATAAGCTTGAAGAAAATATCATCTTTTGTCCATACATCACACGGTTTGATTTATGAAACGACAAGTAGTAAATCTGCCTGGAGAGACAGAGATAGAAAGAGAGAGAGGAGAGCGAAAGAAAAAGAGTAAGAGAAAGTAAAATGATAGTAAGAGCGAGAGAGAGAGAGAGAGAGCAAGAACGAGAGAAAGAGAAAGAGCAAAGAAAAAAAAAACGAGAGAGAAATTTAAAAGAGTGAAAGCAAGAGAGAGAGAGAACAAGAGAGGGACTGAGAGCAAGAGCGAGAGAGTGTGAGAGGGAAGGAGAAAGCATTACAGAGAATGTGAACAAGCTCAAGAGAGACTGAGATCAAGAGAGAGAATCAGAGATTGAGATCAAGAGAGAGAATCAGAGATTGAGAGCAAGAGTGAGAACTAGAGAATGGGAGAGAGAGTGAGATCAAGAGAAAGAATCAGAGATTGAGATCAAGAGTGAGAACTAGAGAATGGGAGAAAGAGTGAAATCAAGAGAGAGAATCAGAGATTGAGATCAAGAGTGAGAACTAGAGAATGGAAGAGAGAGTGAGATCAAGAGAGAGAATCAGAGATTGAAAGCAAGAGTGAGAATCAGAGATTGAGAGCAAGAGTGAGAACTAGAGAATGGGAGAGAGAGTGAGAGTAAGAGAGAGAGAGAGCGAGGACAAGAGAGAGATGGAGAGAGAGTGAGAGCAAGAAGACAGGTAGAAAAGACAAAACGAAAGAAAGCACAATAGATAGATAGATAGATAGATAGATAGATAGATAGATAGATAGATAGATAGATAGATAGATAGATAGATAGATAGATAGATAGATAGATAGATAGATAGATAGATAGATAGATAGATAGATAGATAGATAGATAGATAGATAGATAGATAGATAGATAGATAGATAGATCACAAGAAAGTTTGAGAGGGAAAAGAGAAAGACAGAGACAGAAGTCAAGAGAGACAGACTGATAGAGTAAACGCAAGATATAGAGCAGGAGAGAGAGAGCAAGAATAAGAGCAACAGAGAGACAGAGAGAGAGGGAGAGAGAGAAAAAAAGAGAGAAAGGAGAGAGAGCGAGAATGGAGAAATTACAGCGTGCAGCTGGAGCACCGAAGAGAATGGACAAAATGTAAACGTTTACCTCCCCCATGAGACAAGACTTTGGCATAATGAAAATTTCCAGTAAAGATGGCAGCTGAACGTAAAACGAAACAGGTATAATCAAGTCTTAGGAAAAAAAGGCTAATCGTCTATCGAAGTTTCGTATATAGAAATAAGCCGTACCCTTTGTGTTTACGTTGTCAGCAAGAATCAATGAAAGCGAATATGTACATTTCACACTATAATTAAAAGCA
This sequence comes from Achatina immaculata, assembly GCA_009760885.1. Lineage (NCBI taxonomy): Eukaryota > Metazoa > Mollusca > Gastropoda > Stylommatophora > Achatinidae > Lissachatina > Lissachatina immaculata. The sequence continues at coordinate 15,465,224 of CM019696.1, forward strand.
GTTTTTAATAGATCTAAAATCTCACTGCTGTTTTGTTGTTGCTGTTTTTGGTGGTGGTTGTGGTAGTGGTGGTGGTTGTGGTAGTGGTGGTGACTGCGTCGACTTCCTGCAACTCGGAGCTGCATATTTGTATAAGCCGACGCCGTGAAGATGTGCAGACACGGAAGTCCTACCTGATGTTAACGGCCTTTCCTGACAACTAACAGTGGATGCAGAAACCAGCTTCTCAGGAGGCTCCGCCAACATGAGAACCACGGCCAGTCACATCCTGCTAGAGCCAGATTATTAGTTGGCGAGTTCACCGGCGCTGATAAAGTGTGGGCGTATTAGTTGGCGAGTTCACCGGCACTGATAAAGTTGTGTGGGAGTATTAGTTGGCGAGTTCACCGGCACTGATAAAGTTGTGTGGGCGTATTAGTTGGCGAGTTCACCGGCACTGATAAAGTTGTGTGGGAGTATTAGTTGGCGAGTTCACCGGCACTGATAAAGTTGTGTGGGGGTATTAGTTGGCGAGTTCACCGGCACTGATAAACTTTGTGTGGGGGTATTAGTTGGCGAGTTCACCGGCACTGATAAAGGTGTGTGGGGGTATTAGTTGGCGAGTTCACCGGCACTGATAAACTTTGTGTGACGGTATTAGTTGGCGAGTTCACCGGCACTGATAAAGGTGTGTGGGGGGTATTAGTTGGCGAGTTCACCGGCACTGATAAACTTTGTGTGACGGTATTAGTTGGCGAGTTCACCGGCACTGATAAAGTTGTCTGACGGTATTAGTTGGCAAGTTCACCGGCACTGATAAAGTTGTGTGGGGATATTAGATGAGAGATAGAGAGAGGGAGAGAGAGAAACAACCGCTCCAATCCTTGCTTGCACAGCCACAATTGCTGACCGCTCCTGGTATTGGTTATCTTTTCCTGAGATTTCAAATAAACAGTCTTTTCTAATTTCTAGCTATGAAGAAACAAAGCAGAAACATACGCAAGACTATGTTCTCTCAGAAATTCATACTTCTTGTAAAACATAATACTAATAATACAATATCGTTACATGCTATGTACACCGTATTCCGAGTCTGATGATTATTACGCTACATTTCCACTAACCCAGGTCCCTTAATTCTTTTCATCTTAAGCGTGTCTCAGACAATTACTGGACCCTTGCAATGGCGCCAGCGTTCCCCCTACACACTTGCATTCATTCCCTTTCCGCGTTTGACCTTAAAACAAAAAACTAGATCAAGCTGGATTTTTCTACACAAATATAAGATACAGTTTACAGGCACTGACATGGAATCCTGAAAGAAATAGAAAACGATGAAGACCTAGACTTACCTGGAGAAGAGAAGTTATGACAGTGCTCAGAAACAAGGGACGCACATGGAAGGAAGCAGAGAATAACTCCAAGAACAGGGATGACTGCAGAGCCTTTTTTCCGTGGCCTATGCTCTCAAGGGAGTGAAAGGCGATGATGATGATGATGATGTACAGTTTAATGTGATTAATGGATTCGTAATCAGTAGGCAAGAGCACAATATCAATGGAAGAAACATAAGACATATCCACGCACCTTGCAAAGAAAGACGACAAAAATTAGATGTATGTATGTCTCTCTGAACCTTAAGTGCCCAGGGCACATGGGGCTTCCGTAAGGGTTTTCTACAAATGCCTGTCCTTTGCCTTTTTTTCTGCTCTTGCCCAGGTGAGCCCTCTATTGCTCAACATCCTTTCTAGTGTTCTTCTCCATGTCTCTTTTGGTCTACCCTTACTTCTGTTCAACTGTGGTGTCCATCTTAGTGCTATTTTTGGTAGTGAGTTGTCAGTCATTGGGAGAACATGTGCCAACCATCGCCAGCGTCTTTCCTCAATAATTGTTGTCAGTGGCTTCATCTGCATTTCTGACAATAAGATGTTATTTCTTATGGTGTTTGGCCAGAATATTTTCCTAATTCTTCGTAAACATTTAGCCTGGAAAGAATTCAACTTGTTTTCTATGGTTTTGGTGATTTCCCAGCATTCACTTCCATAGAGTAGTACACTTAGAACATTACTCTTAAATATCCTGATTTTCATTTTTATGCTTAGTTTTTTTTATTTCCATATAGTCTGCAGCACTGCAAAAACCTGGTTTGCTCTAGTATGTCTATTGTTGATGTCCTCTGTGCTGTCTCCATTTTCTACTACTCTGCTGCCAAGGTATACAAATTCGTTGACCTCCTCCACTAACTTGCTATCTACTCTGAGTACATTTCTGTTGTTCACATTTTGCTTCATTAACTTTGTCTTTCCTACGTTGATCTTTAGTCCTATGTTGTTTGCATTCTGAGTTAGCTTGTTTATTTTATCTTGCATATCTTTGTGACTGCTTGATAATAGACAAATGTCGTCCCCAAAGTCAAGGTCCTCCAGCACTGTGTCAAGGGTCCATTGTAATCCTCTGCGTTTGTCTGATGTTGCCTCCTTCATTAACCAGTCTACTGCCAAGATAAATAATGTTGGTGATAGTACACATCCCTGTTTCACTCCTGTTTGCACCCTAAAGCTGCTGGAGGTATGTTCTCCACAGATCACTTTGCACTGAAAACCCTCATATAAGGGCTTTGATTACATTTACTATCTTGTGGGGGAGGCCATGCCATCTTAGGATTTTTCACAGTGCATCTCTGTTGACACTGTCAAAGGCTTTCTCAAAATCTATGAATAGTGCATATGTTGTGCTATGTCATTCATTTGCCTGTTCTAATATTTGTCTAAGTACAAATATGTGGTCTATGCATGATCTTCCTTTCCTAAATCCTGCCTGCTCTTTCCGAAGTTTTTCCTCAAGTGTTGGTACAATTCTGTTGATGATTATTCTGCAAAATACTTTACTGGTGAGTGGCAGTAGGGTAATGCCTCTCCAGTTCCCGCAATCTCTGAGGTCACCCTTCTTTGGTAGTTTTACTATATGCCCAGTTTTCCACTCCTCTGGGGCTTTTTCTAGATCCCAAATTTGTTGTAATATCCGGCAAAGTTGTTTAGGTGTTTCTGTTTCTTCTGCTTTCAAAATCTCAGCAGTTACTTCATCTTCACCTGGTGCCCTGTCTGATTTTAGCTTCTTTATCGCCTCCTTTACTTCACTTATTGTTATTGATCCTGTATTGATGTTTAGTTCCGTTTTTGCTTCAGGTATGTCTATTGCTTGTGCTGCTTGTGTTCTGTTTAGTAGGGTGTTAAAGTGTTCCCTCCATCTTTCAATTTTTTCTCTTTCTCCAGATGTATGTATGTATGTATATATATATATATATATATATATATATATGCGCATGTAAAAGGGTTAACATAAAAACACAAAACAAAAGCAACAAAACTATTCAAAGTCTCCCATGTTTACACTGTACTTCTCGCAGGGAGTCTCCACTCGGAACTCCAAGGAACACATTAACTACAAAGTTTACCCTCAAGGTTGATCAAACTTTACACATAAAAAATAAACGTTTATACCTATAAAACAACAAACATCAGCTCTTCATATGTGTACATATATATGCCAAAGAATGCTACCAAGGACATAGCTCAAACATCAGTTTAATTCACATTAGTTACTTCATGCATGACACATTTCTTTCATATTAGTTTACCCACTCCCCAGTTCAGCTCCTGACTACAGCTCATACAATGGGAGAAACATTTGCCGACACAATTTAAAAAAAAAAATTGCGGCCGTTACATCTACCCCAAAGAGTTCATCACAAACTCAAACAAGGAACAAACAATCACATAAATATTAAAGTTGCGCTTTCTTAAGTGATCTGGTTTGACAAGAGTTTACCGTTGCCTAGGACGCACCCTAATATAGGGCTTAAAACTAACACATGCAACAATAATCACAAATGGAACATATTTATGAGAAGAAGAAGAAGAAGAAGAAGAAAAGGAGGAGGAGGAAGAAGAAGAGAAGGAGGAAGAAGAGGAAGAAGAAGAAAAATAAGAAGAGGAGGAAGAGGAGGAAGAAGAATAAGAAGAAGAAAAGAAGGAAGAAGAAGAAGGAGGAAGAAGAAGAGAAGGAGGAAGAATAGGAAGAAGAAGAAGAGGAGTAGGAAGAAGAAAAAGAGGAAGAAGAAAAAGAAGAAAAAGAGGAAGAAGAAGAGGAGTAGGAAGAAGAAGAAGAAGAGGAGGAGGAAGAAGAAGAAGAGAAAGAAGAAGAAAAAAGATAAGAACTTGAAGAGGAAGAAGAAGAAAAAGAAGAGGAGGAGGAAGAAGAAGAGGAGGAGGAAGAAGAAGAAAGCAGAGAAAGGTTACAAACTCATTTCGTCAGCCTTTGTCACACTCATCCACGCACACTAACAGCTCTACCAACAACGTTCACGCTCAGAGAGAACAAACTACATACCAGCGAACACAAGAAACAAACATACCAGCGAACAAAATAAACAAACATGCCAGCGATCAAAAGAAACAAACACACCAGCGATCAAAAGAAACAAACATACCAGCGATCAAAAGAAACAAACATACAAGCGATCAAAAGAAACAAAAATACCAGCGAACACAAGAAACAAACATACCAGCGATCAAAAGAAACAAACATACCAGAGATCAAAAGAAACAAACATACCAGCGATCAAAAGAAACAAACATACCAGCGAACAAAACAAATACACATGCCAGCGATCAAAATAAACAAACACACCAGAGATCACAAGAAACAAACATAACAGCGATCAAAACAAACAAACATACCAGAGATCAAAAGAAACAAACATACCAGCGATCAAAAGAAACAAACATAGCAGCGAACAAAAGAAACGAACATACCAGCACATACCAGCGAACAAAAGAAACAAACATACCAGCGAATAAAAGAAACAAACATACCAACGAACAAAAAGAAACAAACATACCAGCGAACAAAAGAAACAAACATACCAGCGAACAAAAGAAACAAACATACCAGCGAACAAAAGAAACAAACATACCAGCGAACAAAAGAAACAAACATACCAGCGAACAAAAGAAACAAACATACCAGCGAACAAAAGAAACAAACATACCAGCGAATAAAAGAAACAAACATACCAGCGAACAAAAGAAACAAACATACCAGCGAATAAAAGAAACAAACATACCAGCGAACAAAAAGAAACAAACATACCAGCGAACAAAAGAAACAAACATACCAGCGAACAAAAGAAACAAACATACCAGCGAGCAAAAGAAACAAACATACCAGCGAACAAAAGAAACAAACATACCAACGAACAAAAAGAAACAAACATACCAGCGAACAAAAGAAACAAACATACCAGCGAATAAAAGAAACAAACATACCAACGAACAAAAAGAAACAAACATACCAGCGGACAAAAGAAACAAACATACCAGCGAATAAAAGAAACAAACATACCAACGAACAAAAAGAAACAAACATACCAGCGAACAAAAGAAACAAACATACCAGCGAACAAAAGAAACAAACATACCAGCGAACAAAAGAAACAAACATACCAGCGAACAAAAGAAACAAACATACCAGCGAACAAAAGAAACAAACATACCAGCGAACAAAAGAAACAATCTCATGCCATTACTTTTCCCCCCTTATCTTCTCAGAAACACAATAAAAATCACTCCATAAATTCCCTCCATGAAAAGCGTATTCAAAGTTTGCCCGTCGCAATAATAATATTCATTATTTAATTTACATCATAATTTGTTTCTCAAGGAACCGAAGTTTCTTTGAGCAAATAGATTAATTATTTCTGCCCGAAACCATTAGAAAAGGTTGCATACAGATGCATTTTATTCCGTATCATTCATTTAGACTTTGGATATCTTTTTTTTTTTTCATTTTCTGTTTGCTTTCGCTTGTGATTCTGTTTGATATGATTACATTTCTGTCCATTATGATAACAATTTTCATCGAAGAATTACGTTTCTCTTTTACAGTGTTAATAGACTTGTGTCTATTATCAGCATATGTGAACATCCTTTTCAACATACGTAGGATAGGAAATGCTAAGATTCCTGTAGTATTTCTAGTTTTATTATAATATTTAAGCAATGATAACTGGATGATAATGCGATGAGGAAGAAGCAGATGACACAAAGAGAGGCTGGAGCAGATTCAAGGTGAACAACTGACGGAAACTGGATACTGAGCGCTGGAAACAGAAGGAGTAAAAAGCTTGTTTAAAAAAAAAAAAACAAGATTTGAATGATAACCAAGTCCACAGCTCCATCAGAGGAGGGAAAGCTTACTTTAATTTAGTCACGATGGTGTGCAGAGAATACTGGTGGAAGATAATATTCCAGGAAAACTGGAAGGAAGACAGAAAAAGGGTACCATGCGGACAGGATATCAGTCACACATTAAGTACTATATATACACATTAAGTACTTTATATACACATTAAGTACTTTATATAACTATATAAAGTTACGTACTGGCCTGTTATATATCCTGTGTGTGAAGAAAGAAAGATGGAGTGACGGAGGGTGGAATGTAAGACGAGACTGCGTGCCCAAATCTTTACCCTTTACAAATAAAGATCAGTCATTCATTCACTGATTCTCTCTTTCTCTCTCTCTCTCTCTCTCTATATATATATATATATATATATGTACATATGTGTGTGTGTTTGTGCGTGTGTGTGGAGTTATATACCATATATGCTATATACCACATATATATCATGCCATCACTTTTTCCATATCATCTCTAGCTTATTTATTCCATAATAGAAGAAGCTTTCAGCTGCTCCAGAATCCAGGTCTCCACTGCTTCCTTGACCTCATCAACAGAGTTGAACCCACGACCGTGTCGACCCTCTTTAAGTGGACTGAAGACGTGATAATCGCGTGGCGCCAGACCAGCACAGATGATGATGATGATGAAGATCTGTCATCAATATTTACGCCCTGTCGATGTGTGCGTGATTCTGATGACAGATTAGACAGAGCCTAATCTGTTGCATTTGTTCTTTCTGTTTTAAATCTTTTTCTCTACCCATTATGAAACTTTTCAATGAGTCATGCTGTTTTCACTATCCGTTATGAGCCAAAACCGTGCGGTGAATTTCAGCAGGTTTCACTCCATCTGCTCTAAATATCTCACTATCGCACGTTGTTCAACAAAGGTGCCGTCTTGCAGAGGGCGCGTCCATGTTTATTTTACCTTGGCCTCAGCTAGACTAGGGGCAGAGCACTGCGTTGTGCGTGTTCGAACTACCCATCAGCCATTGCCTGAAGTATTGTAATGAGTCAGTTTCTATTCATTGTGATTACCGCGTAATTTTTAAATTGCCTTGTCTTTTGATTCTTTCTTGCATAAGGCACTTAGTAATTTATCTTGTTGCTCATTAGTACAACGCTGGTGTGTAACTGTTTTTGTTCTATAGAAATTATAATTCTGACCCGCTCATTTATCTTCTGTGTATGACGAGCAAGTTCGTAAAGGTAGAGAGAAAAACCCCGTTTCCATGGCATTAAGACATACTGGGGATACGGTGTTAGGCCAGTATTTCCAACACCTTCGGGACATGAAAGTCTGATGCGGCCAGTATCACACTTGGCCGCATTTACCTTCCTAGATTTCTCTGGTACTCATTTTCTGAGGCTGTGTGAACCTCAGGGCCTGTTTGGTGTATCTGTCAGTCAGTCATTTGCATGTCCCTTGTTTAACTTTGCCTCCCTAACAGCTCTCCTACAGGCCTCTCGGTTGTAAGCAAGATCATCAACGATGTCTTGCAGCCATCTTCGCCTTGGTCTTCCTCTCTTTCTTTGTCCCATTATGTACCCTTCCAAAACGGTCTTCTCTAAATTCTCATGACGTTCAGTGTGTCTAAATTATTTAAATTTTCTCTTTTTAATCTTCTTTACTAGGCAACCCTCTTCATTATTAAGGTATTGTACTATGGATGTATTTGTTTAGAATAGATAAATATGTTCTTTTTGTGTCCATGATATTTGAAGAACTCTTATTCACTTATATTCAAAGGCATTTATGTGTTTGTCAGCTGTTTTATTAAGTGTCCGGATCTCACAGGCATAGATGTCCTTTTAATCTCCCGCATTGTATCTCCATTATTAGCTAGTAATGATTCAAAACTCTCTACCTCTTCCAGTTTTTCCACATTGATACATATTTCAGCTGCCTTGTTGTTATTTTGCAGCAGCAGCAGGCCATCTTGCTCACAACCGAGAGGCCTACAGGAGTGCTGTTTGGGAGGCAAAGTTCCGCAAGGGACATGCAAATGAATGAAATGTTGTTATTTGTCATCAATTTAGTTTTCTTCGCACTAAGATACAGGTTTTGCTCTTCACTGTTCTTACCGACTGACATAATTTTGGTGTGTACCAGGAAAAAAGTGCAAATGCTGGGACTTGAACCCAGTACCATCGGAATAGTAAATCGAGAGCCTAACCACTCAGCTAACCAGGCATAACAATACTGACGTATCGTACGCAGTTTGTGCTTTCCTACTGGTTCGTTAAGTGCATCGTGGGAGAAAGATGTTTGTGGTAATTAAGTATCATTTTTAGTTGACTTTTTCATGGGAGGCTTTCTAATTTCATGAGTCATGTTGTCCTTTGAAGAATTTATTTTTTTGTGTGTTTCCCGTATAATGAAGAACACAAATACGGTAAGTACGTCCCAGTGGCTGTGTTCTGATTTTTGGAAGGTTGACATAAGGCAGTGGTGACTTTCATACCTTTCTCCATTGTCTCGGAGTTGTATGTAAGAAAATGGTGACTTTCATGGTTGTCACCGTGTCTTCAAACATACAAGGCAACGGTGTCTTCCACTATCTTCCTTGACGAGTAAGTACGTCAGTGCTGACTTTAACGGTTTTCACAATAAACTCAAATAAGCTAGACAATGCTGACTTTAACGGCTTTCACAATAAACTCAAATAAGCTAGACAATGCTGACTTTAACGGCTTTCACAATAAACTCAAATAAGCTAGACAATGCTGACTTTAACGGCTTTCACCATAAACTCAAATAAGCTAGGCAATGCTGACTTTAACGGCTTATTTAAGGGTGTATTTGTTTTTTTTATTTCATTTTACAGACTTTAGATCGTTTTGACATCATCAAATCTCCCAACAGAGTGGTTGAATGGAGCGAGCTGAACAACACTGAAAACGAACTTTACTGATTATTGCCTGCAAGTATTAGCGTATCAATATTGTCTGTCTTGAAGAAACAGGAAGAAAACAGAATTAATGCTGCTGGTAGCTCACAAAAAATATAGCTTAAATATTGACCAAAATCCGTTGATCTAGGAACACGAGGCTGGGTCCCTAAGTATAAGGTCTGGGACGGCTCGGGACGGTAATGACAAATACAGAGAAATTGATGGCAAATTTAAGACTGGAATTTATTTAATGTTATGTTAGTGTAATCTCTCTTTTTTTTCAGAAGTGGGAAGAAAGAAAACAGTTCAGCTTTAAAATTACGTACAACTGTACCCGACATGGGTGTGTTAGATAATATTGAAATAGAATGAAATAGATGACCTTTACAGAATGAAGGAACAGAGAAATTGTAAGTGAAACAGTCCAGTGCTTTTAAGTCTGCATGTAATTTTCTCTGGGTGGATGAGAATCCCTAACTACAAGTGCTGTTATGTGTTGTATGATTTCTTTTTGGAATGCTATATTTATGAATGTTCCTGTTGTCGATTCAGGACCCCAGTTCCGTCCTGTGCTCTGCAAAGGCAACAACGGCTCCAAGATGTCCTAGATATATAAAAGGTACATTCATAAATGCAGCATTACAGAAATACCACGCTAACAGATGCAGTAGGACTTTATATTCACCGTGCACATTACAAATGAAAAGTGTGATTGGACTTGACTGGAATCTGCAATATCGGACATGATATTAGCATGTTATGTTTTGGTATGATTGTTTATTTGTTGTATTGACAGCAGATTGACCCTGGCATCTATTACGAAATTGGCATTAAGGTGTAATTTTATGTTTTATCTTGCCGGTTTTTTAAAGTCTACTCTATTGTGGTATTTGAAACTGAAACTTTTTAATTTGAATGTAAATCCTACAGAAGAGCCCTTCAAACATCGTGGACACACAAAAGAACAGATATATATCCATACTACAAGAACTTAATATTGAAGAAGGTTGGCTAGTAAGGAAGATTAAACAGAGAAAACTTAAATATTTTGGACATATTAGACATCATGATAATTTAGAGAAGACAGTCTTGGAAGGGTACATAATGGGAAAAAGAAAGAGAGGAAGACCAAGACGAAGATGACTGCAAGACATTGTTGATAATCTGCAAATGGATGCATCAGCAGCAGGGCATCTTGCTTACAACCGAGGGGCCTACAGGAGAGCTGTTAGTGAGGCAAAGTTCCGCAAGGGACATGCAAATGACTGATGCACGAAGGAACTTGATAAAACATGTAAAAATCATATGAGAGAGGGAAAAAATGGAAAACAAATAAAAAGAAATAAACACAAAATATTTTGACAACAATTATTGAGGAAAGACGCTGGCGATGGTTGGGACATGTGCTCCGAATGACTGACAACTCACTACCAAAAATAGCACTAAGATGGACACCACAGGGGAGCAGAAGTAAGGGTAGACCAAAAGAGACATGGAGAAGAACAACAGAAAGGATGTTGAGCAATAGAGGGCTCACCTGGGCAAGAGCAAAAAAAAAAGGCGAAAGACAGGCATTTGTGGAAAACCCTTGCGAAAGCCCCATGTGCCCTGGGCACTTAAGGTTCAGAGAGAGAGAGAGAGATTTTGGAAAACATTAATAGTTTGGGTATAAATCTATTTTTAAAAAACTAAATATTTAACTACAAACGAAGCCATTACAACAAAGCCGTGTTTTAACAAAATATTAAAAATGATACAGAACAAAAGTTAAAACAGCTTCATTCTTTAATGAGCACAGATTTATGGCGTTTCGGTTTCCACTTTAATTTTACAGAAACGTACATGACAAAGAAACAGTGAAATAAGATCAAATTTACACGAATTTACCTGAATTCACACGAATGCTATACAGCACGTAGGCACTGCATTTTTTTAATTAGAAAAAAAAGAGAGCATTTAGCTGTGACTTGTAAGAATCTGCGTTCAGGAGTGCCCTGGTAGAGTATTGTGAAAGTTTAAATAAAGACTTGGGATATGACAAAGACGTTGGAGGGGGCGGTGAAAGAGGAGTTTGAGGACAGTTTTTGGGAGAATAAATCAGTTTCGTTTCCAAGGCTACAGGGCAGGTGATACAGCGAGGGCGGTCACATCATTTTCTAATACTCGTTTCAGATAGCTACGGACGGAAACGTTTTGACATTGAAAATCCAAGGCTCAAGTAAGTGTGTGTGCATATGTATGAGATATAGTGTGTTCCAGCTGGACACGTACTTGTACGAACTCCCTGTAACTGCAAGCTGTTGTTCTTTGCAGCCGATGCTGTAGAGGTGTTGAGGCACAGCATCTATAATGGTGTTTTTATATATATGTATTAGTATTCATATTCGACGTTCTTCTTTCTCTTGGTGCCTGTGCAATCAATAACAGGTTAATCTTTTGGGACACAACTTTGCTGTGTATATGACACTCGTTAGCTGGCCGCGTCGACATAAGTCGTGCTGATTCACGATACGCACGTGGATACCAAGGTCGACTTCCATCTTCCTTCTTTGAGAGTTGAGGTTACTAGACTAGTTACACACATAAATTCCAGCTCTCACTCTCACCTTCTGGATTAGTTACACACTGTTCCAGACATACTGCTCATCCAGGCTCTTTTAAACCTCACGTTGACGACAGCCGGTACAGATAGTCAAGTAATTCCTGGGTAACGGTGACTTGGAACATTTGTTGATGGCAATGATGATAATGCTGATAAAAATAACATTACATTCGACTGCCGGCTGGTTATCCCTGCCATGTGGCCAGTCCATTCATACGTACAAGCAAAACGTTCATCTGTTCCACGAAGACATCACAGAGCTTGACAAAAACACGTCCACACAGTTCCACGTTCACACCAAGACTCCTTCAACGACGTGCTTTGCACACGGACTTTCCTAACGACATGCTTTGCACACTGACGTGAGTTGTGGTCTACGAGAACACAACTACTAGCAATACACAAATACTCTCTGTACAGAATTGCTATTCTGTTACACATCGTATCGGGGTGGGAGCGGGTTATGGCTGCTACTTATCCAGTCCCTGACTACGGCTAAAAAGCAGGAATGTGCAATGCTTCTTTGTCAGACTCCACCATCATGGGGGACTATATGTATCCACCACCTGGACACTTACAGGAACAGCTTTGTTTGATGAAAGCTAAGAATGGTATCTCAGTGTAAATTGTGAATGATGCTCTACGTAAGTCTCAGGGTGCAGCCTATAATAGACGTTGTAGACTCTTTGTGCCGAATACTTGATGTGTACGGATGACAGATCTTTAGGGTATGAATTATTATGATGTGTGACTATTTTTCCGCTCTGATGAATAGAGCAGAGAAAAGAATGTTGATATGCCTGATGTCTTGCCACAATAGATTTTGTGAAGGTGGAACGTTTGACTGATTTATGAATTATTCCTGTTTTCTATAAAATATTCGAACAATGTATTCTTTCCAGCTCAACAGATTAATCCCGAATGAGAGATGTGCTCCGAGAGAATATTTCTAGCTCTCCTGTAAGAAATGATTATGAAAGGAAGATAACAATGTGAGTTAGATAAGCTAGATATGTTTGATATGTTTGATATGTTTGACATGTTTGATATGTTAGTTAAATTAGATATGTTAGGTATGAGAGATATATTTGATATGTTGGATTAAACAACTGCTACCCTTTTTGACAGCCGTAGAGTTAAAGTTTGTGTGTGTGTTTGTCTCTCTCTCTCTCTCTCTGTCATGACAGAGAGAGTAGATGTCACACAGGAGACGGCAGCCAGAAACGTACAGCCTCAAGGAGGGAAAAAAAATCTAAACTTTGCATGCAGATATAGGGGAAGGTGGCAGAAGAGGTAGCACACTAATTCTCAGTACTACTGTACGTTAAGAGAAATCAGTGAGAGAGAATGTATGTGTTTGTTTACATACTCGTAGGATAAGGAAACACAGATTCTCTGTACTACTTGTACGTTAAGAGAAATCAGTGAGAGAGAGAGAGAGAGAGAGAGAGAGAGAGAGAGAGAGTGTGTGTGTGTGTGTTTACATACTCGTAGGATAACGAAACACAGATTCTCTGTACTACTGTACACTAACGAAAATAAGTTAAGGAACAAAGGGACTTTGATCCGGTTCAGTTCAAACATATGACGAGGTGACCAGGATGTGACTCGTCAAAGATCTTTCGTTCAGTGCTAGGATGTGAGAATGACGGGGTGAGAACGGCCCTCTACATGACCACCGGCAGGAAGCTGTTAATAACACTTGTTTCTGAGTTGTGTTTCAGAACAGAACCGAAACGTAGAAGATGGGAATTCATCCCCGCTCATTGCTACAATGAGGGAAATTAAAAGGAGGACATCTATCGCTCTTCAAAAAATAAAACAACTAAAGAATATGTGGAGAGGAGCAGACAGAATTACAAAAATAAGATTTTTAAGGGCATGCATCTTTCCCATCGCAACATATGCCTGTGAGACCTGGACACTTAACAAAACAGCTGAGAAACACATACACGCCTTTGAATGTAAATGCTATGGAAGAGTCAAGGACATAAAAAATAACAGATATATATTCATACTACTAGAGCTTAATATTGAGGAATGTGTGCTGGTAAAGAAGATTAACAGTCAGTCAGTCATTTGGATGCCCCTTGCGGAACTTTGCCTCCCTAACAGCTCTCCTACAGGCCTCTCGGTTGTAAACAAGATGCCCTGCTGCTGATGCATCCATTTGCAGATTATGAACGAGATCTTGCAGCCATCTTCGCCTTGGTCTTCTTTACTCTATTATGTTTCCTTTCAAGACTGTCTTCTCTAGATTCTCATGAATAAATGCCTTCGAATGTAACTGCTATCTTCAGATATCATGGGCACAAAAAAGAACAAATATATCAATACTACAAGAACTTAATATTGAAAAAGGTTTGCTAGTAAAGAGAGTTAAACAGAGGAAACTTACATATGTTGGACATATTAAACGTTATGAGAATTTAAAGTAGATAGTCTTGGAAGGGTACGTAATGGGAAAAAGAAAGAGAGGAAGACTAAAGCTAACACGGCAGCAAGACATCGTTGACGATCTGCGAATGAATGCATCAGCAGCAGGTAATCATGCGTACAACCGAGAGGCCTACAGGAGAGCTGTTAAGTAGGCAAAGTACCGAGAGGGACATGCAAATGGCTGACATTGCTACCAGAGGAGATAACAAAATTTGGCCATTGTTGAACGATGTGAGAGCTGAGCGTTGGACTGTGTGAGTCAGTGGTGCTGATGAAGAGGAAGAAAACCTCCAACTGTATAGAGGATGACACAAGTGTACCTGCAAACTGTCATCGCATCAACATGATGACATCTGAAACGCTGTACCATGGCGGCAAGCCAGTTTTTCACTATTCTTCTAGGACTCTGCCTAAGTCCCCAGCGTAGGGTTACACCAATATCCTACCCAGACCATATTCACATGCCGAAAAAAACTTCTGTGCAGACACCCATTATGCACATTCAGCGAATGGATTTATATATGTGTGATTTCCTAGTGCCTTGTTCATGGAGAGTATATCAAGTGATAAATTCTTCAAAGGAATATAAGAAGCGCGATACAGTGATAGTAAGTAAAGATAGTCCCATAGCATTTCAAATGCCGTAGGGGGTGAAGCGTTAGAGACCTCATTATGCTGGGTCATCAGCGTGTAAGGTAGGGTGACCAGTTCCTTTCCTCGCTGCCTTGGTGAAGCGTTAGAGACCTCATTATGCTGGGTCATCAGCGTGTAAGGTAGGGTGACCAGTTCCTTTCCTCGCTGCCTTTACTTCCCAGATTTTCTCTGGTACCCATTTTACGAGGCTGGGTCGACCTCAGGGCCGTATTGGTCGGAAAAAAAATCCCGCTCAGCTGGGGATTCGAACCCTCGACCATTTGGTTGCTAGACGAGTGCTCTAACCACTACGCTAGCCGGCCCACGATACGAGATGTATTAACAGATACAGCATATAAAGAGACATTGACGGGCCAAAGCATTATCTTCGCCTTATTAATTGCGTTGTGATGTATATTGTGCTTTCGCAGTTAATAAAATGGAAATTGAGGACATGATAACCTTATTTTTGGATTTAAGATATAAAAAAAGATATCAGCAATCAATTACGCCGGCATAAGAAATACTCAAGCCGGCAACCGAGGTTGAGCGTAAAGTGCTGACAATTGTTGATTCTTCTTCTTCTTCTTTTGCGTTCGAGGTTGCTGGTCGCATCAGAACATGATCCCTGTCGACTTAGCAAAGCTCGCAGTCCTCTCCAGATCCTGATCCCTGTCGACTTAGCAAAGCTCGCAGTCCTCTCCAGATTCTGACCCCTGTCGACTTAGCAAAGCTCGCAGTCCTCTCCAGATTCTGATCCCTGTTGACATAGCAAAGCTCGCAGTCCTCTCCAGATCCTGATCCCTGTTGACTAGCAAAGCCCGCAGTCCTCTCCAGATCCTGATAGCAGTTCCAAAGCTTTTTCCCCAAGCTTGTGTCCTCTGGCTATGTCTCACGCCTCAGGTCTGCATGGTTTTGGCACTCTTTTAGGATATGTACTGGAGTCTGGACGCCGCTGTCAGATGTACACTCGCCTGCGTGAGACATTTTCAGTCGATGCAGGTGGCCAAAGCTGGCAGCAATCAAGATCATCCAGTAAATTACCATGAGGCTAAAACTTTAATCTGTAACCAGTGCAGATTTGAATTGAAGATTCATTCATTCATTTGGATGTCGCATGTGGAACTTTGCCTCCCTAACAGCACTTCTGTAGGCCTCTCGGTTGTGAGCAAGATGGCCTGCTGCTGATGTATCTATTTGCAGATCATCAACGATGTCTTGCAGCCATCTTCGCCTTGGTCTTCCTCTCTTTCTTTTTCCCATTATGTACCCTTCCAAGACGGTTTTCTCTAGATTACCATGACGTTTAATGTGTCCAAAATATTTAAGTTTTCTCTCTTTAATCCTCTTTACTGAACTGAAGAAACATTCTGAAATGCAGCAATGAACCAGACGCAAAACATCAACTACAAAGACATCAGCAAACCATCTCTTTCACCTAAGTACAATTGTTGATGTTTTCGAAAACAACAGGCCACACGGATTAGAGAAGTCTCGTGCCATTACTGACAATATGGACACAACGACGCAAGCTGACACGGCCACGGAGATTGAAGCGGTCAGTGCAGCGACCGAGGTCTTTGGACAATTAAAGATGACTTTTCCCACATAGACACTTCCTTGCCGAAGGCGATCCACGAAAATTACAACAGCAGAGCGAGCTGACTGAGAAGCACTCTTTAGTGCATAATCTGGAAGAAGGACACAAGAAGAAAATGATTTGTCCCTAACAATCAGAGGAAGTGTCTGAGAATTTGTTGGAAGGAACTTCCAAAAGAAACTTATGCTGACTTTAGAAAAGGAACTAACAAAATGTTTCCGTACGTGCATCGATTTCCTCGTGAGCCCGAGGCAGACAAGCACACCGAAACAAACAAAAAACAGACTACTCGGTCCAGGAAAAGGCCGAGAGGTTAATCAAGAAATTAACCTTGAAAAGGCACAATTCAATAGCCATCCGTATATCACACGTTGCCGAATTTTTGACAAAACTATCACGGTTCAGATAATGACGAAGGACTGGAAAACTTTGGACATAGAAATTAACAAAGCAATTGAAGAAGAGCAGTTCACTAATAGATAGCAGTCGAAGAGGAACAGTTCACTAATAAATAGCAAATGAAGAAGACCAGTTCACTAATAGATAGCAGTCGAAGAAGAACAGTTCACTAATAGATAGCAAATGAAGAAGAACAGTTCACTAATAGATAGCAAATGAAGAAGAACAGTTCACTAATAGATAGCAAATGAAGAAGAACAGTTCACTAATAGATAGCAAATGAAGAAGAACAGTTCACTAATAGATAGCAGTCGAAGAAGAACAGTTCACTAATAGATAGCAAATGAAGAAGAACAGTTCACTAATAGATAGCAAATGAAGAAGAACAGTTCACTAATAGATAGCAAATGAAGAAGAATAGTTCACTAATAGATAGCAAATGAAGAAGAATAGTTCACTAATAGATAGCAAATGAAGAAGAGCTGTTCACTAATAGATAGCAAATGAAGAAGAGCTGTTCACTAATAGATAGCAGTCGAAGAAGAACAGTTCACTAATAAATAGTCTTCGAAGAAGAGCAGTTCACTAACACAATCGTAACCCGCATGCCTTACGTAGGCTACGGAGATAGCGTAGGGTCAGATGTAAAGTCCAGACAGGAGCACTGACAATAATTGGCAAGTTAAATCACACAACAAAGTCCAGACAGGAGCACTGACAATAATTGGCAAGTTAAATCACACAACAAAGTCCAGACAGGAGCACTGACAATAATTGGCAAGTTAAATCACACAACAAAGTCCAGACAGGAGCACTGACAATAATTGGCAAGTTAAATCACACAACAAAGTCCAGACAGGAGCACTGACAATAATTGGCAAGTTAAATCACACAACGAGGTCCAGATAAGAGCACTGACAATAATTGGCAAGTTAAATCACACAACAAAGTCCAGACAGGAGCACTGACAATAATTGGCAAGTTAAATCACACAACAAAGTCCAGACAGTACTTGGCAAGTTAAATCACACAACGAGGTCCAGACAAGAGCACTGACAATAATTGGCAAGTTAAATCACACAACAAAGTCCAGACAGTACTTGGCAAGTTAAATCACACAACGAGGTCCAGACAAGAGCACTGACAATAATTGGCAAGTTAAATCACACAACGAGGTCCAGACAAGAGCACTGACAATAATTGGCAAGTTAAATCACACAACAAAGTCCAGACAGTACTTGGCAAGTTAAATCACACAACGAGGTCCAGACAAGAGCACTGACAATAATTGGCAAGTTAAATCACACAACGAGGTCCAGACAGGAACACTGAAAATAATTGGCAAGTTAAATCACACAACAAAGTCCAGACAGTACTTGGCAAGTTAAATCACACAACAAAGTCCAGACAGGAATACTGACAGTACTTGGCAAGTTAAATCACGCAACGAGTGTGCAGTTTAGCACTTTGACGTGGTAGCTCAATTTTCCTATACAAATGTTACAAATAGGAAACAACAAGGCTTTCTACCAGTAAAGTAACAGAGCATAGTACTGTATACTTAGGCTTTGAAAAAAAAATAAACAAAGCACTTTCAGAGAAGAGAGAAGGAAAAATCACAAGAGAATTACCCGAGACTTGAACCACTGACCCCCAGGAGGACGATCAGCCGCCCAGCCACGACAGAATAACGCATTAATCAACTTGGCCATCTAGCCACCACCCAAAACAATGTTTTTGATAGCAAAGCAATCAGTGCCAGTCTGACCGAACATCGTGACACATGGAAAGGCAGTGATGGCTTGTCTGTGTCAGTCTGACCAGGGGAAACAAATGCGTGGGCAAACGATTCGTACAATCAAGGCGCCACAACCTAACGATGGAAAACGAACTGTTGACAATTATGAGTTAAAAGCAAAAGGAACCACATGGATACAAATGTCCATAATGGGCAAATGTTTACATAAAAGTTTATAGTAGCTGAACGAATGTGTAAACCCGGAGAGATTTCCTGACAGAAGCAAAGGCAGTGGTCTATGTTGCATCGATGTAACTGCTGACGGAAATGAAATTGTACGACTATATGCGAAAAATGAGTTAGAGATTAGTGTCAAGATTAGAGCAACCTGCAATACTCCAGTAAAACCGCAAACAATAAACATCGTACCATGAAGATTATTAAGAATTGTGCCAGAATTTCAGGACACAAAGTTCACGGTTAAGACCGAAGTAATCGACTGCATAACGCATGCACCATATACATAAACAATGGAGATACAGTAATCCCAAACAAGCTTATGGAAAATTCCTAGTCACAATAGCAAATAACTCAAACAAGAATTTCAGGATTAAAAGAAAGGCGACATCGTGGAAAAGGTAGAGCTGAACCATGAAACAAAGAACATAACAAAGGAACAAAATGTGGGAGGCGAGAACATAACTAGAACATTACCGCGTGTTCAAGCTGACCTAAGACAGAGCAGAGATCTAAATGCTACTAGCAGAGAAAGATCATAATATTTTCGCTATGAACGATTTAGAATTAGGAAGAACGAACATTGAAGGCACATCTAATCAAGCAGCATATACAAAATCTTATCACACGCTATTAAAACATCGATGCATCATCGAGTATGTGAGCAGAGACATGCTGGAGGCAAGGGTGACTGAAAGGGCACCACTATCCAAGGGGAGCTCACCGATAGTAATTATAAACAAAAAGGATGGAACACATCGAATCTGTTACAGTTTCAGAGCTTTAAACAAGACCACAACACCCATCACCTACCAGATGCCGACGATTGAAGAAATCATGTCACTTCTCAACAACACCAAATGCCTTACAACATCAGGCACAAATTTGGTATATTCCCGTAAGTGAAGAACTCAAGGTAAAGACCAGTTTTTAACCTCTAATTTCAGAAAGTATATGCTCACTCCAACTCCGTTTGGCGTGACCAGTGCAGCAATATTTATGGCACTAATGGACGAGGTGTTACAATGATTATCAGGCGATGCTATTTTGATGATATTCACAAAGTCGCCATCCAAAGATCGCATCAAACGCACATCCTTGGCTCTGATCTGTGCACTATGCACAGTCAGTGCTGAATACTTTGAGGCAACACGAGGTCAAGATAAAACCAGCCAAGCGTAACTTGGCACGGGATCAGATTCAATAATTTGATTTCACCATAAACTGCCAAGGTATCAATTCAGACAATGGCAGAGCTGAAAGCCCTTTGCGGTAGTAGCAGCACCAAAGACAGTACAATAAATAAGACGTTTCACGGGCAAAATATCTTATTACAGAAGATCACGGACAACTTTTCACAGACAGCAGGGCCTTTAACTGCGCTCACAAAAAAAATACAGCCAATTTGCCTGGTCTCTAGAATGTCAAACCGCCTTTGGCACATTAAAGAACGACCTGATACCGGAAACTATGCCAGGGTTCCCAACTCTGAATAAGCCTATGATATATAAGGTCGCATCAGCAAGTCAGTGCCACGTTGCTATAGGGCGAGAGACGGGAATAGGAAAAAGAAAGACTAAGACTGATATACTTCCTGTCGAATAGATTAAGCGGCTCGCAACGCATCTCGCATATCAGTGAAAAAGAAGCGTATGTGCGCTTTACAGAAACTCCACGAGTATGTACCACACAGCCAATTAAAGCATTCGAACAGACAGCGAGGGACTACTGAATCTCATGAATGTTAAGCACAAGAGTTACATAAATACAAAGGTGGAGCCATTTCAGTCAAGTTATGCGTTGCGGAAATCCGTCATCTCGCGGGAACTAAAGAAAATATTTTAGACGATCAGTTTTCACGGCCAAGCACATAAAAATCTGTAGTCAGCAGCCGCTTTCACCAAGTCTGATGATATGTTAGAGGAGAATACCAGCAAATCTTTCCTACCAGTTGATAATCCCACGTAAGGTCCAAGTACCGTGACAGGTCATAACATCATCTGAAGAACAGTTACTCCCGTTTCTCCCATCCTGGCTACCATCATCTGAAGAACAGTTACCCCAGTTTCTCCCATCCTGGCTACCATCATCTGAAGAACAATTACCCCAGTTCCTCTCATCTTGGCTACCATCATCTGAAGAACAATTACCCCAGTTCCTCTCATCTTGGCTACCATCATCTGAAGAACAATTACCCCAGTTCCTCTCATCTTGGCTACCATCATCTGAAGAACAATTACCCCAGTTCCTCTCATCTTGGCTACCGTTATCTGAAGAACAAATACCCCAGTTCCTCTCATCTTGGCTACCATCATCTGAAGATCAATTACCCCCCGTTACGCCCACCCTGACTAATGAACAAGAGCAAGACAATGGTACAGCATGACAGGGAATCTGTTTCTTTACCCCCACAGGTTTGTAAGCAGACATTCACTCTCCCACTGGTTTCTCTTAATGTACAGTAGTAACGGAGAGTTAGTGTATGGAGAGTTAGTGTATGGAGAATTAGTGTATGGAGAGTTAGTGTATGGAGAGTTAGTGTATTTAGAGTTAGTGTATGGAGAATTAGTGTATGGAGAATTAGTGTATGGAGAGTTAGTGTATTTAGAGTTAGTGTATGGAGAATTAGTGTATGGAGAATTAGTGTATGGAGAATTAGTGTATGGAGAGTTAGTGTATGGAGAATTAGTGTATGGAGAGTTAGTGTATGGAGAGTTAGTGTATGGAGAATTAGTGTATGGAGAATTAGTATATCTTTTCTCCTGATCCTTTTCGTCGACGACTACACGACATGTTTAGATTTTTTAACTCTGTGATTTACTTTCAGTTTCGTAAGTGTAATTTTCCCGTGCGACATACTCTCTCTCTCTCTCTCTCTCTCTCTCTCTCTTACACACACTCTGCCATCACTCACTCACTCACTCATTCACTCACTCACTCACTCACTCACTCACTGAATAAAGATCAATAAATCAGTCAATCACATTCAACTATACACCTAGAAAAAGAGCATGCCTGTTTTTGTTCAAGCAATATCTAACAAGTCATTGACTCACTCGCTTTGAGACCATTTGGAGGAGGGGGAGGCTGGGATACATTCACTCCGCGCACATCTCTCAATCGTGGTTAATCAACTGAATAGCAAAACAATATATATATATATATATATATATATATACAAAATACGCCTGTCAGACTGGACACTTAACAAAACAGCTGAGAAACACATAAATGCCTTTGAATCATCTGCCACTAATCCAACTCGACCCTGAAACTAGCGACATTTTCTCTGATTCACCCTTATTAGCATACAAGCGTGAGCCAAATCTTAAGGACATCTTCGTCCACGGCAACTTGAGGCGTAACCTTGCATATGTTGGCACCAGAAAATGTAATTGCCCTCGCTGTGTTACCTGCCCTTTAGTCTTGGAAATGAAAACAATCACCTTTCCTAAAACTATCCTCACTCTTCATGAGGGATTCACATGCGAGTCCTGTAATGTAATATATGTCATAGTATGCAAAAGATGCAGGATAACTTATATTGGTGAAACTGGCCTCAGACTAAGGGACCGCATGCAGAAACATCTGTATGATATCACCCAGCATGCTTCGAAACCAGTTCCGAATCATTTCAATGGCCCTCACCACAGAGGGAAATCTGATTTTCTGGTAACAGTCATCAAACAATGACACGCAGATGACACAAGCCGTCTGGCACCGAGAACCGCTACATTCAGGACTGTGGGACACTGGAACCATATGGCTTACACTCGTTATTCAGCTACACATAGCATTCTCCTCTTCCATTATCATAATCCCTCTCCACTAAGCTCCATTCTCACTTGTTGCACATAATTCAGAACCTACATTCTTCATTGTTTTACAACCCTTCTGCCACAACCATAAGCATTTATTTCACCTTCTCCTAGCTGGGTTACAATTCTCTCACTCTATCTCTTCTTTCCCCATTCACTACCATCATCTATAATCAAACATAACGTCTCTATTTAAACATCCTCTACACTCCACCATGCTTATTTTTGCACATTTCAGAACGAACGCATTTTGAACATAGCAACGGGCGCATTTCTAATCGTGTATTGGAGACGCTCATTGGAGTTTCAACCAGTGTTCTTCCACGACTGAGCTAAGTGTTCATTCATTTCATTTATTTATTATTTCTTTAACATAGGATTCATGTAAATCAATACATTCTCTCCTCTATTTGTTCGTCATGTTTGTTATTATTCAGGCTAACGCCAACACGTCACAACTGTGTAGTCGTTAAGTAATAAAGCTGTTCCTACTTTTTTTTACTGTTTTATACATTTTGAATGTATGAGTAAATGATACAGAAGAGTTCTTCAAATATCATGGACACAAAAAAGAACAAATATATCCATGCTACAAGAACTTAAACAGAGAAAATCTTTTTGGACACATTAATCGTCATGAGAATTTAGAGAAAACCGTCTTGGAAGGGTACATAATGGGAAAAAGAAAGAGAGGAAGACAAAGGCGAAGATGGCTGCAAGACATAGTTGATAATCTGCAAATGGATGCATCAGCAGCAGGGCATCTTGCTTACAACGAAAGGCTTACAAGAGAGCAAAAGTTAGGGAGGCAAAATTCTGCGAGGGACATGCACATGACTGATTGATATCATAACAAAAGAACAACAACAACAGAACAGGCAACAATCCATAACCATTCAAATATAAGAACAACAACAACAGAACAGGCAACAATCCATAACCATTCAAATATTCTATCTTCACAATTTCTGATGACGAGGTCAAAAGGCATTTCCCATCTCAACAGTTCGTCTCTCCGCCCTACTCTTAATACGTGTGGCAAAATAATTACACGCATTATAATAACCCTCAGTATAGTGATCTGTCTTCTTTATATTAACCCTCAGTATAGTGATCTGTCTTCTGTCCACCTTAGATGTTCCACATAAGCTATAGACTGTACGCTGTGACGTCTTACATTCAACGTGATTCAGAATTTACACGACTGTCATACAGAAATCAAACATTTCGCTCCTATTGAACAATGTTGTCCCTGTAAGGTGTCCAGCTAGAACACATTACATCTCTCTATTTCTCTCTCTCTCTCCCTCTCTCTCTCTCTCTCACGCACAAACAACACACACACATAAACACACATGCGCACACACTTACTGGAGGTGAGGGTCGATGAAGTCCTTGTTCTTTTGTCAGAATAACTTGCTTACTAACACATACACATCTACCTCTTCCGAGGCACTGTAAATACTTACTAAGCCACTATAACTTTACAAATCCACAAATACGAAAACACAATCCTGGCCTACTAAGAGCTCCCTCACGACACCGAACACATCTTGGCAGTTCAATGTCTGATCCTGGACTGGTTATCAGTTGCTCAGACGTCTGTCACACAATACGCCACATCCATGATTAACACCGCCCTCTAACCATACCATACACGAGAGACGTTTAGAAAAAAAAATTCACCCGACAGACTTAAATTAGTGCTTCCTTTCCATCTATATATCAAGATGAAAATTTTCTATCTTAACCTGACACTGCCACATCTCGTCCCTAACACTTGCGACATCTTGTCTCATCTGCTCCTACCAGCCTACAAAAGAGAAGCAAGTCTGAATGATATCCTCCTTCATAAACACATTGAGCATGGTCTTCCATTTGTCGGCACTAGAAAATGTAACCTCTCTCTCTCTCTCTCTCTCCCTGTCACCTGACCTGTAGTATGGGAAACTAAGTCGACTACTTTTCCAAAACTGTTCTCAAACTCCATGAGAGCTTCACATATGAGTCTCCGCAACCCAGTATATGTCACTATGTGTAAAAAGTGTAGGTAAATGTTACTCTAATGACAGAAGTCACCTGGCGGCGCTTGAGAACTGCGATATTGAAAAATATTGGACGCTGGAACCACACGGTTTGAACTCGAAATTCAGGTACACTTAACATTCCCTTTCTCCACAGTCATATTCATTCTCTACTAAGTTCTACTTTTTCCTCACCTGTAACTATATTCCAGAACCCCCTCACTGGACTAGATTACAAACCCTCTACCCCACCCACAATAATCTATTCCATCCACCCTTTTATCGGCTAGATTACCACTACATCCCTCTCTCCCTCTTTTCCGCTTTCCCCACCCCCTCTTTACTACCAGCCTATCACACATCCCAAGACTTCATTTAATCATTCAAAATACCCTACCATGGGCACTCCTTACAAGTCACAGCTAAATTTATAACATTTTTATGATTTTTATTCTTCCAGTTTTTTTTTCCATTCCTGTTGTTGTAATGCATTTATGTTAATTTTTTTTCTATCTTTTTTCCTTGTTTCTTTGTCCCGTAATTTGTGTATGATTAAGGTGGAAACCGATGACGTCACAAAGGTGTACTCGTTAACTAATAATGCTCCTAATTTTGTTTTAAATAGTTTTAACAATATTATAGGATGGCGCCGGCTTCAATTAAAAAAGACAAAAAAAATTTTTTTTAAAACATGAAAATAAGAGATACGCAATCCATTCCTAAATGTGTTCGTAAATCGAATATGTACATAAAGTGAAAAAGGTACAGTTCATATCTAACGTCAGTCAGTCAATGCCAGACATTAAAGAAATAGATGAACTGCTTTGAATATGCCAATTGCTTCCAGTAAAGTAGCCCTCATTTACTTTACCATCCACGCCTTGTAAGTCGAATTCTTAATATATTAAGCTTTACAGGAAGTAGTTCTAATTACCTGGCTGCTCGTAACTCGGGCGTCCGTAAAACTGTGTCGAGAAACTTGACTCGTGTAAAAGGATATAGCATGAAATAAGCTTCAGATATATGAAATAAGCCTCTGATATATGAAATAAGCGTCAGATATATATATATATAATAAGATTCTGATATATGTAATAAGCTGCAGATATATGAAATAAGCCTTAGATATATAAAATAAGCTTCAGATATATGAAATAAGCTTCAGATATATGAAATAAGGATATATGAAATAAGCTTCAGATATATCAGATAAGCTTCAGATATAGGAAATAAGCTTCAGGTATATGAAATAAGCTTCAGATATATCAAATAAGCTTCAGATACATGAAATAAGCTTCAGATACATGAAATAAGTTTCAGATATATGAAATAAGGATATATGAAATAAGCTTCAGGTATGTTAAATAAGCTTAAGATATATAAAATAAGCTTCAGATATATGAAATAAAGATATATGAAATAAGCTTCAGATACATGAAATAAGCTTCAGATACATGAAATAAGCTTCAGATATATGTATACTTATTAACAACGACATCTTCCTGAAACTTATTAAAGAAAACGTTTCATAAACAAACAAACAAAACTAGAAATAAACAAAACCGTGGAAGAAACCACGTGGTTTCCAGGTTTCTTGAGAATCCTAGTCAGAGAGCCCTTCTCGAAAGTGTTCCTAACAGTACATATTGTATGAAGGGGTGACAGAATGTGACATCAGGAAGTGACTGCCACCTGCAGAGGCTGTCCTACACACGTGGCTCAGGCACTGCATCGTGTTGGGGTCTAAGCAGGGAAAAAGAGTTTTCCAGTGTGGTCTAGCGGGTTGCGAGAAAGGAAATTTGACAGGTGGCGAAATTAGTTTTGAAATTTCGGGTAAGTTGGATTGCGTTTGCGTGCTGTTATTGTTTAGTGAGGCTGGAATTATGTATCTCTTTCTCTATCTCTCCTTATGTGTGTGTGTGTGTGTGTGTTTGGTAAATCATTAAATATTTTGTGGCGGAAGACAAACACGCAGCTATACAAGCAAACAGACAAGAAGATAGATAGATAGATAGATAGATAGATAGATAGATAGATAGATAGATAGATAGATAGATAGATAGATAGATAGATAGATAGATAGATAGATAGATAGATAGACGGATGGATGGATGGATGGAAGGATGAGTGGGTGGGTGGATGGATGGATGGATGAGTGGGTGGGTGGGTGGATGGATGGATGGATGGGTGGATGGATGGATGGATGGATGGATGGATATCGGTGTTAATGAACGCAGAAAGGACGGTAATGACTGGAGCAATTCAATGAGAAGACCCGCTGTATAAACGACACTGGAAAGAGGGCGGTTATGAATGACTAGGAAGTGTATAAATATTAACTTCGGCTGACACAAAACTACACATCTGCTCGGCGACAAATCAAAATAACAAAATATCAGGAAACCTGAATCAAACTTAGTACCAGCTATTAGCTTACAGAACAGAGGTAATTCTCGAGTAATGACGAAAACGTTGAATTACACCGGGAAATCATAACACCAGATAGTCGAAAATCTTTCATACGTCGAAGAGAATCTCCTAATAACAAACTAATGCAAGACTGCAGCATTTGCCAGGTAAAAGGTAAGGTTCGACCTACCCATATTACTATAAGAAGTTTTCTCAAAATTCTAGTCAGAGAGCCCTTCTCGAAAATGCTTTTACAGTACATATTGTATGAACGGATGACAGAATTTGACATTAGGAAATGACTACCACCTGCAGAGACTGTCTTACACACGTGTCTCAGTCGAGACATCGTATTCAGCTCTACGCAGGGAACAGTGTCATCATCATAACCAGCTACCAGCAGTCTCATGTAAAGATCGTGCAGGGACAACAGAGATGTCACGCAATTTCCCACAGCCGTGTGTAGTGAAGTGTTGTACAAACTTGTTATTTTCGTTCTTCATCACTGGATCACTACGACACAGCGGCCTTTATAGCTACAGATGTTTTATGTGTTCCACATAAATTCCAACAGTTTCTATTGGTTGAAATCATTTCACTTTAAAAGACAGGCTACTATTAGGACAGTAAATATTACCAAAAAATAAACGAAGAGATGTGCACAGAAGATTCCGATGAACGGAAACTAGTTAAAATTATAAGGAAAAAAAAAATAAGGTCAAAATTTCTTGGACATGTCACGAGAAGACAGAATTTAACGTAATGACTGGAAAATTCAGAAGGAGCAGACGAAGGCCATTATCTCAGTGGACTGACCAACTAGCACGGAAAGAGAAATACATTCGAAATGATCCACCACAGATCGCACAAAATAGACAAGCATGATGGCCATTGCTATCCAGTACGACACGTAATAACAATAGCAAAAAATAAACTTTTTCCCTGCTACATACTTCTCGAGAGCCCGTTACCTCCGTGCTGAATACTTCGATGGCCTACTTTCACCCAGTGCTGAATTCTTTTTTGTCGCCTCAAAAACTAGGCCGCATCGGCTTTGCTTACATTTTTTTTTATCACTAGAAATTATAAACATGCTGTAACTCTCGTTTTATTTAATTCAAATTATGTAACTCATAATATATTTATTTGTTTCATAAGTATTGTTACACAGAATCAAAGAAAAAAGACAGCAAAATAAAATGTTTATTCTCACTCCTTCCGTCTAAGCAAATAACAAGTTTTCGATTTATCTATTCGACGCTTGTCATTACATTTAGTAAGTCAACTCCAGAAATCAAACGTTTGTGAAAATAGAGGAAATGATTACGGCAAAAAGGATTTACGGATGACTTGCTGTTTCCACTTATCTCTGACTTCGGGTATAATCTATCTCAGTGGCTCCCAATTAACAAAGGTCCATGGACCCCCTGATGTTTTAAAATCTAGGCTGAGGACCCCTCTACTGTTTCAAAATTGAAGCCAAGGACCTCCATACTTTGGAGAATTTTAGTATCTGTCTGGTAGCTATATGCTTTAATCCAAAAGATTTATTTTTAAAAATGTGAGGGACCTTTAGTAATTAAACGCTATACACGCCCACACACACACACACACACACACACACACACACAAATACACACGCAGAAACCACGGCACAGACTTGGTCAATTTTAAGAATGACAATAATATAGTTAAGAAAAAGTATACACCAATTAATATTCCCACTCGTTCTAACAAAAAAAAAAAGACCCCACGGGCCCATGGAATTGGGACCACTGATCTGTCCACCAATATCATAATAAGAAAGTTGTATAGAATATTAAATGTTTCTCACAAAGAAAAAAGAAACAGTGTAAGCGTATTTTTTTGGAGTGTACATCGCCCACGTTACCAAGGTACACAATGCCTGTACAACAATAGGCCTGCCCCCATCACCTACTAAACATGACACATGGCTAAAAATAGGTCACATTGAACTAAAAATAGCTACTGTGATTTCCAAGATATTAAACGAGAATAACTTCTACAGCAGCGATCAAGAAAACTTGAAACGAGTTTACACGTCCTTAGCGCTGGGGGAATACAATGATAGGAACGTGTTAACTCGTCCTTAGCAACGACTTAAGAAAACGAGTAAATACGTCTTTAGCAGCGGAAAGGTTAGGATATGTAATGCATGGAGTGAGGAACATTAGATTTGCCACATATAGAAAAACGTTCAATAGTTTTCCTTAAAAGGTTCACTAACCCTTGAAAGTCGACGATAGCTCATACAAGCTAAATTATGTAAACATGCTGGGAACTTATAAATTTTGCTGTTTATTTAATAACAGGTTGCGAAGGGAGTGTACTAACGGATGCTGGCCAAGGTTACCTGATATCAAGGATTCGTGACATAAAAAGAAAGAAAAAATCTTGGAACCGCTGCTCTTAATGATTTCAGTTTTGTCTTTGTCCGCACTGCAGACTGATACAATTGGCGGTTGAAGTAATGTGTTATTTTCTCAGTCCACGCGTCACGGTCAATGGTGATGAATCATGCGAGGTCGATGTGACACATTGCATCCCCTTCAGTAAACTCCCCGTAATCTTCCTCCCCGAGAGAGTCCTGGAGTCTGTATTTAAAAAATTCTGTGCTTCCTCTACGTAGATTTCTTTCGTGTCTCAAATTTTTTCGTTCTTTCTTTTTCCTTTTAACAACAACTGGCTACCAAAAACAGAAAAAAAAAAACAAACTAGGAATAGTTTTAATGAAACACTCGCGAAACGAATTTTTTAAAAAGTCTAAATAATATATAATGAAGGGAAATAGCAAACGACATTGATTAATCATAACCAAAGATGAATGCGAATGTGGGTTTAAAACAACGATTGTATAGGTTAATGGGGGTTAATGAGAACCAAAAAACTATTAAAATGTAAGCGACTGAATGCGCAGGGCAGGAGTAAGTAATGAAGTGTGAAAGTATAAGAATGTAGGAAAATTGAACAAACTTTAACGTGTTTCACGTAGTCGATACATCAGACGTGGAAGTTTAGACGTTCCTTGCACTTTGCGCCCTGCCGGGACAATGAGGGTTAATTGTGTACCTCCATTCATGCAAGAGTAAAGTTGATTGTTTATTTAGGAGCGTAATCAGCACTCTGAGATAGAAAGTAAGATTTTAGAAAGTAAGATTTAGTTGTAGTAAGCTAGTTTGGAATCTAAAATAAGAGCTATAACATTCACGCTAACTAGACTTATCATCTGCGAATATGGAACTCAAAGTAACTATACTTGCGATCTACGAATATAGAAGTCAAAGTAACTATACTTACGATCTACGAATACAGAAGCCAAAGTAAATAACTTGCGATCTACGAATATATAAATCAATGTGACTAGACTTACTATCTAGGAATATAACAATCAAAGTGACTAGACTTACGATTTACGAATATAACAGTCCAAGTAACTAGACTATCTACGAATATAACAGTCAAGGTAACTAGACTTTCGATCTACGAATATAAAAGTTAAAGTAACTAGACTTACTATCTACGAGTAGAACAATTAAAGTAACTAAGCTTAGATCTGCCAAAATGACAATCAAAGTAACTAGACTTACAATCTACGAATATAAAAACTTGTTTTGATAAAGAAGCTTCTAAATTAACCATCACAATCTGTTGATGCAAATAGTACCGTGCTAGCAGTACAGAGAAGTAAGTTCTCTCGTGATGATTGATTTTTTTTTTTTTTGTTTTGGTTGGCTCTGGCTCGTTCTCCCTCCCTCCTCCCAAAAACACCTGCAAGATTACGTGAATACAGTCTGATTTTTTTGGCTGCACGCGTCCGGTCTCGCAGCCATCTTGTCAAGTGCTTCCTAGATCTAGTCCTACTGACTGTACAATGTCTCCAGCGTGTTCTTACGGACCCATAGAGTGTTTTATAAACGTTCACTGTTGTACAAGTAAAGACACACCAAGCAATAGTTTATTGTTTCGTTGCAAGTAAGTTTCAGACAGATAGTAAAGACAGTAAAGAGAGTTTGAAATTCTATAAATAATTTAAAGCAAATTTGCTCGCAGATTTAACATTTCTGGCTTTCATTATCGAAGGAAGATCCTTAAGACCAGATGGATACCATCGGTAAATGAAGAGCTATGACAGAAAACGATCCAACCCACAGTGAAAGAAATGTTAATGAAAATAAGTTGTAGATGGACAGGACATAGACTTCGTCGGCCTACCACAAACATATCCGGACAAGATCTCACCAGGGAAAGAGGAAAGACTTAGGGAAGACTTAGAAACACCTGGCAAATGAATCTTGAAAAAGAGACCAAAACGACCAACGGATGAAAGAAATAGCCCGTGATAGAAATAAATGGTGAACCTTTGTTGATGGCCTACGCCCCAGATAAGGACAAAGAAGGCGATAGAGAGAGAGAGTGGGAGAGATAGAGATAGAGAGAGAGAGTGAGAGAGATAGAGTGAGAGAGAGTGAGAAAGAGATAGAGAGAGAGAGTGAGAAAGAGAAAGTGAGAGAGTGAGAGAGGGAGAGTGAGAGAGAGAGAGGGATAACATAGTTTAAATGTTTTTTTTAATGTATGCTTAGCCATTCTTCATATCAACAAAGGAGTAATGTTAGTGTATAAGGTTTATGGGTAATATCAGCAAAGGAGTAATGTTAGTATATAATGTTTATGAATAATATCAACAAAGGGGTAATGTTACTGTTTAAGGTTAGCAAGAAAGGGTTAAGTTTAGTGTTTAAGGATAACATTAAGAAAGGGTTAAAGTTGGTGCTTAGGGTCTGTGGTTAACATCAAAATAGGGATAAGGTTAGTGATTAAAGTTTATGATTAATATCAGCACAAGGCTAAGTTTAGTGGTTAATATAAAGAAATGTCTAATGTTAGTGTTTAAGGTTAATGGTTAATATCACCAAAGGGATGAAGTTAGTGTTTAAGGTTTGCGGTTAATATCAATAAAAGACTAAGGTTAGTGTTTAAGTTTTTTTCTTAATATTGAGAAAGGGATAAGGTTAGTGTTTAAGGTTTGCGATTAATATCAACAAAGGGCTAAGGTTAGTGCTTAAGGTTTGTGATTAATTTCAACAAATGGGTAAGGTTCATGTATAAGCTTTGTGGTTAATATCAACAAATGACTAAGGATAATGTTTACCGTTTATGGTTGATATCAACAAAGGGCTATGGTTAGTGTTTGAGATTAGTGGTTATTATTAATAAATGGATAGAGTTAATGATTAAGTTTTATGGTTAATATCAACAGAGGACTAAGATTATTATGTAATGTTAATGGTTAATATCAACAAAGGGCTACGGTTAATGTTTGAGGTTTGTGGTTAATATCAACAAAGGGATAAGATTAGTGTTTAAGGTTTGTGGTTAGTATAAATAAAAGGCTACAGTTAGTGTTCAGGGTTTATGTTTAGAATAGCAATGATTAAGGTATTACTTAAAAGAAGACCATCGCACACATTAATAGAACGACTGATGCCATTTGTCACTTTGAAATATGTTTTAAATAAACATATATATCCATCACTTCCTTCGTTGTGCCCACTCTTTTAACACGGTATTTATTTCACATTTTAGTTACAGCATTCCTTCTATACAAACCCGAATAATGCTGCTGAGAATGAGAAGAAAAACCACAAACGACCATTTACATCAAAAACGACCAAAAAAAAAAACAAAACAAAACTAAAGCATGCGAGTTCAAAATGACGAAGATACCAAGTGTAGAATGTGAAGGCAAATGACATATGAAGAAAGTGACTGAACTACAAAACACAGGCGTTGTTGCTTTACTGCAGTCTATGAAGGTAAAGGTAAAATTCTCGTTTCCATGCCATTAAGGCATATTGGGGGATACGGAGTTAGGCCAGTATTTTCGGTGACCTTCGGCACATGAAAGTGTGGTTTGGTCAGTATCACGCCTGGCCGCTTTACCTTCCTAGATTTCTCTGGTACCCATTTTTAGAGGCTGGGTGGATCACGACTGCAGTCTATGATTAAAATCTAAAATTAGTAGATTTAGCCTTGAGTGAATATACTGATATTTATATAATATAGAACAACGAGTTCAGTTACAGGTAACATCTGCTTGATTAAGCATCTTTCATTCCTAAATTAATTTTCATGTTCTGCGAGAACAAATTTTCACGAGAAATTTTGATAAAAAGAAGCTGGAAGGAAGATACTCTATAAGTGTTTTTTTAAAGTATGTTTATAATTTAGGTTAGAAATGTGCTGCTTTTCATTTTATTTAGACTTTGCGTAAATATCATAGTGGGCATTGGTTTGCGTAAGTGCGCAAGATCTACCAACAGTGAGAGTTCTGTTCTACAATGAATAGTTTTTCTAAAATTCTTCTTCTTCTTCTTCAGCTTTCCAAGCCATTAAGGCTCATTGCTGCAGATAAAGTTGCCCTTCATTCATCTCTATTCCTAATCTTCTCTCTCCAGTTGGTGACACCAATTTCTTTTATATCCTCTTCTAAACTGGCTTTCCATCTCTGTCCTGGTCTACCCCTTGGTCTTGTTTCCCTCATCTCTTGTGCATACATCATTTTCGTTTGTCTGTTCTCTTCCATTATTTCTACATGCCCCAGCCAGAGTAGTCTGTTCAGTTTCAAGACATTTATAATTCGTTGGGATTTAAATAAGATGTTCAGTTCAGTGTTCTTTCTAGCTCTCCGTTCTCCACTGTTGGTATACTTTATCGGCCCAAAGATTCTTCTTAGGATCTCATTCTCAAAGATCTGTAATTTTTGTTCATCTTTCTTTGTCGTACTCCATGTTTCTGATCCATACATGACGGCTGGTCTTATTATAGCTTTGTAGATTGTTATTTTGATGTTTAGGGACAGGATTTTGGATTTTATTTATTATTTTGTTGTTTAGTAACAGGATTTGGGATTTTAATTTCTAAATATTAGATATAATAAATGTTAATAAATTAACCATGACAGAGAAAAAGAAGTTAGAGGTACGGAATACAAAGAAATGCGTGTGGAAAAATCCCCAGACAATTTGCATTGGAAATAGAAAGTGTAAATTATGAGTACCGCTGTGATGTAAAGCTTAGTGCACCCAACAGCCCACCAGAAGGGTTGTGTTGTTTTCCCCACAGGGTTTGAACTTTTTTTTTTTCATTGAGCTGGCCAACCTTAAGAAATGTATTCCGGGGATATTTGTTTTCTAAGAAGCAAAGACACAGAAGGACAGCACTGACTTTCCTGCTTCACAATGTTGTGTGACTTAGATATTGTAAAGAGTCACAAACTTCACAAATATATAACATTAAAAATATCTTAACATTTAAAAAAAGAAAGAGACTTTGTGATTTTTAAAAAAAAAGTGAGACATTATTCTAAATGAAAGTCCGGACACTGGTTTCGTAATAAAATTCAGAAATTTAGAAGAAGGGACGAGAAAATGTTAAGAATTCCTGCATTTAAAAATAACACTAAAAAAGAACACCGAACACAAGAGCACAATTAAAAAAATATATATATAAGCGTAAAATAACTACAACACAATCTTACCTTTAGTAGTTGTGTCTTCTAAATGTTATACTTTCCTCCACCAAAAGAACTGATTTCACTAGGTGACGCTCACCTCTTAAGTGAAACTTCACGTTCTTGTGAGCACAGCCTGATCACGTGTGTCCTGGATTAGTATTTGCATTTAAGGTAAGTCCTTAAGATATGACCTTAATTTCTTTGGGATATGTCCTTTGTCTTACACAAACAGCCCGCCTTTGCTGGATTCACCGGCTCGTCAAAGCAGCAATCGTACAGATCAAGATTTCACCACAGTAATCATTATATCGAGCTTAGTATCCAACCAACTATGTCCAACAACAGCAGTTTCTTGCTGGATTGATGTCTTTCACAGCAAATGTCTCACAACTGCGTCATCTGTTAGATTACCATATCAGATTAGTATATCTTGTAAAACTGTTTCGCATTGGCAAACCTCGTAGGTAGGCAAGATCATAACAGCGTATACTGAACAGTAACACGTAGTTCATATGTTTTCAGATACTCTTGACTTTAAATGCGCTGTCTCTAAAAACAGAGACTCGTTAGCTCTGTGCTTGCCAGTCTCCGATCGTTACTCAAATTAGAGTCGCGGGGGGAGATGGGGGATGAGCGTCTGAGTTAGGGCCGCGATAAGGCATAATTAGAAATGTAAAAGAAAGGAAGAAAGTAAAGAAAGAAAGGAAGGAAGGAAGGAATTAAGGCAGAAAAAAAGACGAATAAAATAACTTTTCTTGGATATTTCAATATTTTCTCAAATCTTTTTTTTATTATAAAAACTCTCTCTCTCTCTCTCTCACACACACACAAGATGGAAATATGAAAAATTATAAGAAAAATGAAACATTTAGCTTTCTTTTCAGATCTTTGTAAGAGAGGCGGGCATACCAAAAGACCTTATTCATTCATTCATTCATTCATTTGCATGTCTCTTGCGGAACTTTGCCTCCCAAACAGCACTCCTGTAGGCCTCTCGGTTGCTGCTGCTGCGTCCATTTGCAGATCGTCAACGATTTCTTGCAGCCATCTTCGTTTTGGTCGTCCTCTTTTTTCTTTTTCCCATTATGTATCCTTCCAATACGGTCTTCTCTAAATTATCATGACGTTTAATGTGTCCAAAATATTTAAGTTTTCTCTCTTTAATCCTCTTTACTAGCCAGACTTCTTCAATATTAAGCTCTTGTAGTATAGATATATTTGTTCTTTTTGTGTCCACGATATTTGGAGAACTCTTCTGACCTACGCGTTTAATTTGTTGTCTATTTTTAGTGCTTTAATCTGTTGTGATGGTTAATATATTTTCCTGGAAAAGGCTTTAGTAAAATACCGGACTGTTACATGTTCTTCTTTTATACATGCTCATCTTACTTTCTGCCACTCTCGTTTCTGCTCACTCCCCTCGCTCTTTCTATCTTTTTGTAAAAATGAACCATACACATCTGTCTACCTTTATTAATGGAACTAGTTTTACCGCAGTTGTCATTTCTCTTATCTAGTATCTTCCATTATCTGGGCATGGCTTCTTACACATACGATCACATAGCATCTATGCTTAAAATGGAAGGTAAAAAAAAAGAAAGGTAAAGGTATGAGTTATGAACCAGCGTCGTTGATCACGATCAAACTATAAGTTGACCAGAAATTGCCGACTAGTGTCGCCATCAGCACGAACTCCGTAGCTAGCGGCGTCATTCCTCTTCCTTCCCAGAGTATTAACCCTGAGACACATTTTCTTCTTGAGGGTGGGTGAACTCCAGGAGTGTCTTTGAGAGCCACAGTTTGACCGCCACTGTGGTGTGTGGAAATCGAAACTGGGTCGCCTGGTCGGAAACCGGTTGTCTAATCCACTACAGTAACGAGGCTTCCTCTTAGGGCGAAAGAGTTGAGCGTAAGGGATGTCATGTTAAGGTAAGGGTACAAGAATTTGAAGTCGGCATAGAACGGGCGACTTCAGAGCCAGACCACGCGACCTTCAGTGCCAGAACAGGCGACTTCAGTACCACAACAGGCGATTTCAGAACCAGAACAGGCGACTTCAGTGCCAAAACAGGCGACCTTCAGTGCCAGAACAGGCGACATTCAGTGCCAGAACAGACGACTTCAGTGCCTGTTAACTAAACGATGTACTCAAGATAAGAACAGGGCAATTTTTACTTTGTCCTCAGTAAACTGGTGATGACTCAGGCAGATAACTATAAAACTTTTAATTCACTCTGTAGACACACATAGATATGAATGTAGATCTTGTGATGAGAAGTAGATCGATACAAAGAGAGCACATTATTTTAGATATTTAGGAAACTGAAAGAAAACAAATATATGGGGGGGGGGGGGAACCTGGAAATTATTTCTTATGGCTAATCCAAGAAAATCTTCAACAGATAAATATTATCTGTGTCTTATTGTTCAAAAGCTGAGACGTCTCTTCGAGGATAATCGGCTGCAGAATAGTTTTCGCCCCGGCTGGAAACAACGAGAACTTGGCGTTGTTACATTTTAAAAGCAGATCTCCTTTAAAACATGATTCTTCAAGATTAGCTTTTGTGGCATACTGAATCGCTAAATGTATTGCAAAACGCTTGAGATGAAATGAAAAAAGCATTGGGGAATTTTTATGTGAATATTGCTAAATCCTTTCTTAATTACGTCAGATTTTCGGTCCTTACATGTTAAATCCTTGCATCTGCCAGCAAATGAATGTGCGCGTTGTCTGTAGAAACTAACGTAGTTTGGAGGAAGAGAGATGTCTTGTAGTCTGAATAAAGGTAAACCAAATGCATGAGATGGCTAAAGAACGGAAGATTGGTTAAGGCTTGGCATATCACTTCCTCACTAAGTACTGCAGTACCGAAAAGTCTAAGGCAGTGAGCACCAAAACAGCTCATCCCTGATCTGCAGGAACGTCGAGGGGATGTTTTGGAAGTTGTTGTACGAAGTTTTGAAGCTAAAGAAGACTTTCTTCGAGCATACTCATTCAAAATGAATGTTGGGTACATTACGCCTACCTAGATACAGAGCGATCCAACCGGAAGTGACAATATTCTTTCTCAGCGAAGGAAAGAAAGTTCAGAACAACTTCATCAGTTGGGAAGTTCATGGTCACGCTCTTTTTTGGGACTATAAAGGTTCAGTTCTAGAACATTACCTGCACAGATGAACCGTTGTCAATAGCGGAGCATCCTGTGAGTTGGTGGAGAACCACTTCAAACCTGCAGTCAAGTCAAAACGTCGCTGTTTTCTCCGTTCTGGTATGTTGTTACACCATGATAACACACAGCTTCACATAGCACGTGCAACATCTCAACAAACTACGACGAGTCCACTTTTGGAGTGTCTTCCACACTCTACATATTCACCCGCCTCGCGCCATGTGATTGTCATTTGTTTGAATCCCTCAAGGAGGTACTAGTTGGGAAGAAATTCAGTACGGAGGAAGAGATTAAAAAGGCAGTGCATAGCTGTCTTCGGGGTCTGTCAGAAGATTTTTTTTCTGGAGAATTCCAGGCATAACTGAAGCTGTGATAGATCTGCACTGAGCACAGCGAGGTAAATGTTGATAAGGAGTTTTCAATTAAATTTGTAAATTTTATTCAAATTAAAAAAAAAGATTGCTTTTTGATTCATCCTTGTATACCGGTTGTCTTCTTAGCTCGTGTTTTGTTCTGATAAAATGTATCGACCACGACATTTTGCTGGGAAATGATAACAGATTTATTTTTAGCACTTACGGCAGCATACAATTACAAACCATGTGGCTAATTTTTAAGCTCATTTATGCGGCTCATGGTAGGTCAAGAGTTGATACTTTCCCCCACCCCCCCCCCCCCCGCCCAGAGCAAATGTTGCATCTTCCTTCAGTACCATATCTCAGTTGCTTCTAATTTCAGCATTCATTTCTTTGTTTATAGTCTATGTTTTACAAGCATAAGGGCTTTCTGCTGAGTCTAATTTCAGCATCCATTGGTCTGTTTATAGTCTTATTCTTTATATCCCTGGTTAGTTCTTTATAACTGTAAATACAGCTTGATTATATACTTGTACCTTATCTAGAATACGTGGAGTCAGAAGTGTTTTCGGATTTTTTTTTACGGGATTTTGGAACATTTGCGTATACGTAAGGAGATATATTTGAAATTGTGACCCAGATTAAAACACGAAATCCATGTATGTTTCATATACACTTTATACACATAAAGGGAAAGGTATAATAGCTTGAAGATAATTGTATACATTTTAAATATGTTTGTGTGTGAAATAAAGTTTGTGTACAGTGAACCATCAGAAAGCAAGGGTGACACTAACTCAGTCACTCATATGGACAGTCTGTGGTTTATGTGGCATCACCATTATTCCGGACTCTGAATTTATAAAAGAGCAATCATTGTCCTATACATTTATATTTATTCACACATAAACAGTAAAAAAGTGTGACGTACCATTAGTCAGTCAGTCAGTCAGTCAGTCAGTCAGTCATTTGCATGTCCCTTGCGGAACTTTGCCTCCCTAATAGCACTCCTGTAAGCCTCTCAGTTGTAAGCAAGATGGCCTGCTGCTGATGCATCAATTCGCAGATTATCAACGATGTCTTGCAGCCATCTTCGCCTTAGTCTTCCTCTCTTTATTTTTCCCATTATGTACCTTCCAAGACTGTCTTCTCTAAATTATCATGACATTTAATGTATATTTAATATTTAAAGTTTTATCTGCTTAATCTTCCTTACTAGCCAGCTTTCTTCAATATTAAGTTCTTGTAGAATGGATATGTTTGTTCTTTTTTTTATCCATGATATTTGGAGACTTCTTCTGTAGCGTTTACATTCAAAGGCATACCATTAATACAGTGACAAAATAAGGAATTCATGGTAACTAAGCAGCATAGTAGCTTCACCGTGATGTTATATCAGTTGTTTAACAGCAACAAAACAATGGCAGGCTTACAGTCCACATCTTCGATTCTGTGCTTTGATTAACAAGGTTACTGTATACTCTATTTTGTTGGATTGTTTTTCTTTTTAGTTGAAAAGGAACCTGAGAAACAGTTGAGGGACCATGAAGCGAGTCTATGGGGATGAGGACACATTCTGCTGGATGGCTTTTTTTTTTAATGTGTTGGCAGGGAAATAATATATCACGAATGAATGAGACTTGGGAGGAGGGGGGAAGGGTCTTTGTTTTTCTCTTAATAGTTAGTCCATCCACATACTATATCTTGTGCCAGGGTGTGTGTGTGTGTTAGTGTGTGTGAGTGTATGCAGTCTTTATGGACACTAAAGTAAACTATTTGTTGTTCGGCCGCTTTTTATCGGCCACCCGTCACATGACAACCAGGTGTGGGATTTTCCACCCGTGGGGTCACGTAGGCTCATAAAAAGCTTAGAATTTTGGAACTCTCCTGATCTGGTATTTCTGAATACGGGGACACATAACCTGCAGCATTCTCTTACATGTTGACATCTTCTTAATTTCTTTATAAAGGCTGATTTTTTTTTTTTTTTGTCGGCTTTATTCTAGCTGTGAATGTGTCTTTTTTTTTCTATTCCGAGACAAAACATTGTGCTGGTCAGCAAAACACAAACTGAGTTTTACAATTATTTCCCAGTCTTTAAAATCTAAATATAATGATTACTGACGCACAATGTATGGAAGAAGATACGTGATTTTTTTTCGCTCTCTTTTTTTTTGTATGTTTTTTCTGTATGGCCACAGACACTCACAGACTCAGGGGGGAATTTGGTAAGCCAGTGCAAAACTACTTCCTTCTTCCAACCCCCAGCCCTCTCCAAGAATATTGATTAGGGATTCAAGTTTTCATCCATTATGGGCCCCCTCTAAAACTTGGGGAAGGTTTTCATCCATTATGAACCCCTTCTGAAACTGGATAAGGTTTTCATCCATTATGAACCCCTTCTGAAACTGGGGAAGGTTTTCATCCATTATGGACCCCTCTAAAGCTGAGGAAGACTTTCATATATTATGGACCCTTTCTGAAACTGAAGAAGGCTTTCATATATTATGGACCCCTGTAAAACTGGGGAAGGTTTTCATCCATTATGGGCCCCCTCTAAAACCGAGGAAAGCCGTCAAACAGGGCCCCGCAGCAGTTCACCGACTTGACCTGGCCACAAACATCGACCCCATTCGATTTCTAAAAGGTGGGTGTGAGCTGATGATAAATAGAAGCTGATGTACATTCTTCTCCTGAGAATCACCATTGTTTTAGCAGTGCCCGGCATCATGTTATTAGCATAAACAGTTACAGTAAAGCAAGACTGGTTTATATTATGTGGTCACGTCCTCCTGAGTTTCTTGTGTCTTCCGAAACGATGCAGAGACTCTGTACCAAAGACGCGGGTTTTTTTTTCTAGTACAAGATAGAGAAATTTCTTGTGATCTTTTGACAGGTCTTGTAGCAGACAGAGAAATTTCTTATCATCTTTTGTCAGGTCTCGTAGCAAACAGAGAAATTTTGTGTGATCTTTTGTCAGATCTCGTAGTAGACAGAGAAATCTCTTGTGATCCTTTGTCAGGTCTCGTAGCAGACAGAGAAATTTCTTGTGACCGTTTGCTGGGTCTCGTAGCAGACTGAGAAATCTCTTTTTGTCTTCTGCCAAATCTCATACAGAAATCTCTTATGGTCTTTCATTAAATATCGAAGAGGAATCTCTTGTGGTCTTTTACTAAATGTCGTAGAGGAATCTCTTGTGGTCTTTGCCAGATCTGGTAACTTATAGAGAAATTTATTGTGATTGGTTATCAGGTCTCATAGCGGATAGAGAAATTTCTTGTTTTGCCAAGTCTTGTATCAGACAGAGAAATCTCTTCTGGTCTTTTATCAAATCCTGTAACTTATAGATAAATTTATTGTACTCTTTTGTCAAATCTTGTTACTTACAGAGACATTTCTTGTAGTCTTTTGCCAAATCTTGTTACTTACAGAGAAACCTCTGGGGGTCTTTTGCCAACATTCGTAAATTATAGGAAAATCTGTTATGGCTGACTTTGATATATATCTTTGTAATTCAGTTTTCTTGTATAGTAATTAATGCCATTAATTCCTCTCTGTCTTTTTTTTATTATGACGCTGTCAGTGGCGTGGATACCTGCAGCTAACAGGAAGGTAAGCTCGGATTTTCTACACTTTGAAGTTTTTTTTTCTTTCTTTTTTATACTGCTCGTTAAATCGGGAAATAAGAGCCACACTGATGTCACCCGCAGTAGCCTCACCAGGGACAGACATATTCCATTTAGCACCGCAAAGAATCAAGCCATTCTAGTTTAGACATTCAGAAACGAGTCTGTTTTTTTCCCCACCACCTATTTCGTTGGGTTGTAGATATCTATTGTGTTATTTTATACCGCTGGTTTACCGAATGCACAGTTATGGATAGAATTTGTTGCTGAATCCTCCTAAGATTAATTTATATCGGTGGAATCATAGGCTCTGATGAATAATCTAGCGTGAACGAAGCCCTTGGCTTGCCCTCGGTAACATGAAAGCCATTCTAGAAATCACATTGGACAGTGACTGACCGGAAATTACAAGCATTAGCTATGTCTTATCCGCATTATCACCACACTCACCATGGGCATCATCATCTTAATGGATGCGGTGTCACGCGGTGTAAGCAGTCGTGATTCCTCACAAACTTTTCGTCGCTTCTTGTGATCATTTGCCTACTATGTCTTCATTTCAGAGTGCCAAACATTTCCTCGACTTCTCTCTTATCTTTACTATTCTCGCAATGTGACATTTCTTCTGGATTTACCAAAAAAAAAAAAAAGCTTATAAGATTTTTTTCAAAGTTTAAACGTTATCATCTGCAGAACATGTAATTAGGAGAATGGGTGCGTTGTCTGTTGTCAGTCTTTTCATCTTGTCTTGACCTCGTGGTCAGCTAGAACCTGCACTCTCTTTGAACTTCATTATTTAATCTTCTAAACACCTTTTAATCCAACATCCAAACCTCAATTTTTTTCTGTTCATTTAAAAAAAAAGAAGGAAAGATAGTGAAAGATTAACTTTTTTTTTCTCTCTAGAGAGTCAGTCATAAATTGTAGCAGGATGAGTCACGAAAAATCAGCCTCACAGGTTTATGTATACAGCGAACTCCAAACACTCTCATCCGGCACATGACAATGCCGTCACGGAATACGTGTTGTCGGCTGCTTTTTCATAACCCATCCTACAGAAACTGTCAGACCGAAAATATATGCATTAAGGTAAGTTCTAGAGATGGTTGTTCAGTGGTTTTCAACTTCTTATTTCCCACGAGGCATGAAAAAGAATTTTAAAAAACCAAAATATTTAAATTCAACATAAACTAACTAAAACTGTTTCAGTGTCTTTAACATGATGAAACTTTGAGTCTGTGATTTTTTTTTGGTTATATTTAATATTTCGGTTTGGAAACATAAACATTTTACTGAAACTGTAATTTAAAAAAAAATTCTTCCCACGACCTTACATAAGAACTCCATCGACTCTACTTTGGGTCACGATCAGAAACTGGAAATCACAGCCGTAGACAAATGCGTTAAAGTAAGATATGGACACGATCAAACCGTAGAAAATTGCGTTAAAGTAAGATATGGACACGATCAAACCGTAGACAAATGCGTTAAAGTAAGATATGGACACGATCAAACCGTAGACAAATGCGTTAAAGTAAGATATAGACACGATCAAACAGTAGACAAATGCGTTAAAGTAAGATATGGACACGATCAAACCGTAGACAAATGCGTTAAAGTAAGATATAGACACGATCAAACAGTAGACAAATGCGTTAAAGTAAGATATGGACACGATCAAACCGTAGACAAATGCGTTAAAGTAAGATATATACACGATCAAACAGTAGACAAATGCGTTAAAGTAAGATATGGACACGATCAAACCGTAGACTAGTGCATTAAAATAAGATATAGAAACGATCAAACCGTAGAAATATGCCTTATGAAAAGATATAAATACGATCACATCTTAGAGAAATGCATTAAGACAACGATCAGGACGTAGAAGATAATTGAAATTTCTACTGTTTCTTGAATTTTAAATAATATACTCCTTGAATTTTAAAATAATATCCTCCTAACCCTTCTCTCATTTCTTTCATCATCATCATCATCATCATCATCATCGCCTTTCATTCCCTTGAGAGCATAGGCCATTTATAAAATCTCTTCATATGTAACTTAAATAGCGATAATGCTTCCTCATTTTGTCCTGTACTTGATGTTCCCAATCAGTTCAGATGTATGTACAGCGTTTATTTGTCACAAAAAAAAAACAAAAACAACGAAAGCTAAAATCTCATATTACTGTGCACATTCACAAAACACAACAGTGTTCCTCATTTTCTCTATCCCATAGAAACTTGTACAGAAGTTTATGGAAATGATTTCGTACTTTATGTTTGATTAAGTCTATCCTCTCTGTCTAATGGGACCATTGTCTCGTACAGTTAGTAAAGAAACCATTAAAACAAAGGCAGTGTTCGCAGTACACACTTTTCTCAATACATTCACGAAATTCCACCACTAAAAACTAATTTGAGATATGAAGATATGAGAAGCCATGAACAGATGATAACATATATAAGTATATAGTGCCGACTGGCATTGGCTATTATGCTTCTCCAGAGTACAC
This sequence comes from Achatina immaculata, assembly GCA_009760885.1. NCBI lineage: Eukaryota > Metazoa > Mollusca > Gastropoda > Stylommatophora > Achatinidae > Lissachatina > Lissachatina immaculata. The sequence goes on from CM019696.1 coordinate 15,509,445, forward strand.
GATCTTTCATGCAGGCCATTAGCACACTTGGCGATCTCCTCTCACACCATCTCTTCAGACTGTCCAGTATCATTTATCTTGGTCTTCCTCTGGCTCTTTTCCCTCTATTTTTCCTGTAGTTACAATATTTTCAGTTCCCCCCTCTTCTCATTGCATGTTCTACGAAAGTACATTGCCTCTCTGTCTTATTTTTTTACAAGATATTTTGTATCTCCAGCTTTTCTCTAACATTCTCCATTAGTTATTTTTCCTGTCCAGGGAATTCGCTATTCTATATATAATGTTCAAAAAAAGTAACGCAACGCTACTGTAGTCGTAATGGACACCAAATTTCAAACTTGCATCAAAATTTTATTTTACGGATCTAATGTTTCAATCCTGGCATGAAGAAAGTTTATGACTTTAACAATGACAGGATGTTCATTAAATATGGTTTGAACTTTTATTCTTTGCAGCTGAGGTCACAGTTTCAGTAAGGTGTATGGCCTCCTCTGGCCTGTATCAGCCATCGACATCTCCTTGACATGGATCAAGCCGTTGGATCCGTTGTTTTGCGACAGCTGCCAACTCTTTCCGCAGTCTAAGACACAATTGTCGAAGATTGGTTGGTGCCATGTCTCGTTGGCGGACGTCTGTAGAGTTCATCCCATAAGTGTTCTATTTGATTCATGTCTGATGACATGGATGGCCATGGAATGGTCTGGACGTTGTTGTCAGCGAGGAACTTGGTGGCGAGTTGCGCCACATGAGGTCGAACGTTATCCTGCTGAAAAATCGATCCTTCCAGAAGTGGAAGGACGTGAGGAGCAAGAATTTCAGCGACGTATCGTTGGGCATTCAGGCGTCCTTCAATTTGCACAGTCATTTCTTCCAATGAAATTGATCGTCCCTCACACAATTACACCTCCACCACCATGTGGATGAGCCTCATCCATGCAATTCTGTGCGTAGCGCTCATGGACTCTGCAGTAAACTCTTCTCCGTCTATCGTGTCTCTGGAGCAGAAATAATTATTTATCACTAAACCAAATCCTTCTCCAATCATTCGAAACGGTCCATTGACGATGCTGGTTCGCCCACTGCAGACGGTTCTGGCGATGGCGGTCCGTAGGAGCAGTACCTCTGTCGGGTCTTCTAGCCCAAAGACAAACGTCGTGCAGCCGGTTCCTTACCGTTTGATCCGAAATTCGACGAGCTGCTGTCATTGACTGAACTGTTGAGGATGCAAATGTAAATCGATTCTTCAGGTGAAGCAGCCGTATGAAATGGTCTTCGGCAGGAGTTGTGACTATGGGTCTTCCACTGCGCGGCCGGTCTGCAACTGAACAGGTTTCGTGAAATCGTCTCCAAATGCGACTAATGGTGCTTCAAACCACATTAGATTGTCTGGCCACTACACTTTGTGACTGTCCAGTCTGTAAACGTCCAACAACGATGATGACTCGGTGTTCCGTAGTGAGATGAGCCATACTTGCGCAGTGAATTTTCAAATGAACTGATTCGAGAAGCGTCAATCTTTTATAGGCATTCAATAACATGGTCAGTGAGTTTTGTGTTCAGTAAGTTTCACGGGATTCTCGTGAACCTGTCATGAGTTATTGTCAAAAATGCTGTTTTGACTAGTGTCGCTTTTCTATGCTCATGAATCATCTGCTGAGTACAATTCAGGTCAGCACGTGAATTTGATCTCCAATTGAACGTTCCAGGCTATTTGCCCTTGTCTGATCAGCAAACTTCAGTTTAAATGGGAACATCATATTTGTTGCGTTTCTTTTTTGGAATAGTATTATATATATAAAATTGGCGAACTACTTTGCGAGCCCTATGTGACGTTTTACGGCACGGGAAGGATATAAGATATAAGATAAGATTATATATATATATATATATATATATATATGTTGGGTGAGTGGTTAGGTGATACCGGGTTTAGTCCCAGTGAAAGGCCCCGGGGTTGACCCAGCCTCTAAAAATGGGGACCAGAGAAAATTGGGAAGGTAAAGCGGCCAGGAGTGATATAGACCACATCACATTTTCATGTGCCGAAGGACATGGAAAATACGGGCCTAACACCGTATTCCCCAATATACCTTAAAGGCAGGGAAACGGGAATTTTTACGTATATATATATATATATATATATATATATATATATATATACATAGAGAGAGAGAGAGAGAGACAAAGAGAGAGAGAGAGTCTAACATTAAGGGGAAAAAAGAAAGCTGTAATCATTTTTTTCAGGTACTTAAAAATATATTTCCATACAATTCACAAAGATGGAAAACTGGCCACAGTCCAATACGGAAACAATATTTTCCAGCTTTTAAGATATTCGCAAGTGAAGCCAATTTTGAAAACTGAACAATAAACAAGCTTATTAAATTGGCATTTTCCGTTAATATACGAGACTACGGTCGAGTCTTCGTTTATCTCTTCTGTAACAGTTGGTCATTGTCTAGCTGCAGTAACTACAGTAACTGTCGAGGCAGACAAAGGATTCAGGTTCATCACTGCCATAATTTCTTTGATTATTAAACGGCTTCTAGAAGCGAAAGAAAAATTATGTAGACACATCCAGTTTGTTTAGGAACAATCACTTCTTTATTCCTGGCATAGTCATTTACGTTTTATATTAGGTGCTAAATGAGTTTCTTTTTTATTTCTTCAAATCACGAGACAGTGCTGAAAAATATGTTCTCGTAAGTGCCACTGATCTAAACAATTAATTTTAAATTCCTTGCCACACACACACACACGCACACACACACACATATCGCAGAAGTATTTATGCTCCCGTGTAAAATCTAATTAACATAACCAGTTAGACTCTCACCTTGGAATCCCCAGGGTAAGATGAAACAAGGAAGATCTAGAAACGTCTTGAAGCAGAGATCAAAAAGATGGACTACACGTGGAGACGGATAGAAGAAACAGCCCAGGAGAGAAATAAATATAGAGGCCTTGTTGATGGTCTATGTCCCAGATAGGGGTAAAGAAGGCGTGGATCCGATGGATGGATGTGAAATCTTGGAAGATCAAGTTTGCTTTTTTTTAAACTGAATTCTCACTGAGTGTCCGTTATACAGCCTTCTACAGTCTATACAAAATCTAAAACAGTAAGGGGATATAAATCTTTGATACAGAGTGTTTATTTCCTTCTATGTAGTCATTTGCTTTCACAAAACATGAATCGCGCTAATTTTATGAAGCTAAAAATACACAGTTTTTTTGTTTACTTAAATAACACGAAAGGAAAAGAAATGTAGAGAGAGTATTGGATCTGATCATCTCAAATGTCATGCGTCAGCCTTTGGAATGAATGAAAAGTCCTGATTTGGAAATTCATTAGCGATGGAAAGTTTTCTTTATTCTTGGCGGCCTATGAAGTTACTTTCTTCTTTGATCTTTGATTGTTTAAACACAGAAAGGTAAACAACAAACGTTTGAAGCTTTTTAGATTTCAATTTCATTTTAGCAAATTGTATCTTATTTCAAGTTGAAATGAAACGCAATTCACGGAAATTTCCTTCTAATTCGCACGTGAAAAATGAAAATTTCACGTAGCCCTATTGTCATTGTAGTTTGTCTGATACAAGTCAGAGTAGAAAGAAAAATTGCCAAAGGCTACATCAAGTCAAGATAAGCGATGTAGCTGAACTTGATTGAGTCATCAAGAAATTACTCATGTCATATGAATGCTAGAGGCTGGAATTTCATGGGTTTATCTTTCTAGATATTTTGGAATGGACAGAAGTGTGATCCATAGAGATTTCAGACAGTTTCAGGAAACTAACTAGAGACTTCAGACAAATTCAGAAACTAACTAGAGACTTCAGACAATTTTAGAAACTAACAAGAGACTTCAGTCAGTTTCAGGAAACTAACTAGAGACTTCAGACAGTTTCAGAAACTAACTAGAGACTGCAGACAGTTTCAGAAACTAACCAGAGACTTCAGACAGTTTCAGAAACTAAGTAGAAACTTCAGACAGTTTCAGGAAACTAACTAAAGACTTCAGACAGTTTTAGAAACTAACTAGAGACTTCAGACAGTTTCAGAAACTAACTAGAAGCTTTAGACAGTTTCAGGAACTAACTAGAAACTTCAGACAGTTTCAGAAACTAACTAGAAACTTTAGACACTTCAGAAACTAACTAGAAACTTCAGAAGTCTTTGTTTAGGCGTCGTCGACGGCGTGTCACCACTTAGAAAGACGATCTTTGTGTGTGTGTGTGCGCGCGCGCGCTCGCGCCCGCGCTTTCCACAATAAGACAACGATTTGTAACTGCACGAATTATACAAAACGACTTTCAACCAACGGTGGGGTTATGATTTTCTTTTCATCATATATCGACTTCACCATGTTGGCTTTCATTCGAAAGTACAGCGCGCTTGACTTGGGCAACACAACGCAGCGGGTGGACTGCAAATCAATGGCGCCAATTTGTCTTTAGTGGTGAATCCAGATTTTGTTTGGACTTTGACGATGGTCGTCCACGTATCTGGAGACAAAACTGGAGCAAGGCTTGCAGAATGTGCTATTGCAGAGCACGACAGATAGGAAAGGGGCAGTTTGATAGTCTGGGTCAGTATCTGGGCAAGCGGACAAACTGACTTGCATGTCTTTAGGATACGATACCTACTTTATGTATGCACTGCCCTGTGACCTGTGAAGGGCTCTCATCATGGACGGTTGTGTTGTCATGAATGTGAATGCCCAGAAGTATTTAAACGAGGTCATCAGACCCATGATTATCCCATAAATGAGATTACTTAATACTCAGTTTTTGTTTTGTTTTTTTGCACGAAAATGCACCTTGCCACAGGGCAAACATTGTGAGCAGAGAGCTGGATGTAAATGGCATTAGGCACCTTTCTTGACCTGCTCGTTCTGGTCATCGTAACCCAACGGAACTAGCTTAGGACATGTTAGGAAGAGCGATTCTTAACATCCCAGAACAGGTCCAGACACTTGTTTTCCTTGGAGAAGCTCCTGTGGTCTCAGTGCATGGATTTCAACAAAATGACCTGAACAGGCTTATTGAATCAGTTGGTGTATGGGCGGTTAATCACGCGGCACTTAATCACTCGTACACGTAATCACGTCACACTTAATCACTTGAACACTTAGTCACGTCACATTTAATCATTTGGATACTTAGTCACTTGAACACTTAATTACGCCACAATTAATCACTTGGACACTTAATCACCTTGGGAATTAATTACATCACACTTAATCACTTGAACACTTAACACGTCACGCTTAATCATTTGGACACTTGGTCACTCAGAGACTTAATAACGTCGCACTTGGACACTTAATCACGTCACACTTAACCACTTGGACGTTTAATCATCCGGACATTTAATCTTGCGACACTTTGTCCCTCATACACTGTTAACTTAAACTTCAGCTTGCGTTTTCCCTCAAAATGGCATCATCATCGCTTTCCAGCTTTAGAAAATCATTGTGACATTCTCCCTTCAAGCACAAGATCCAAACACCCGTGGACTCGTCATCTCTTTCTGTATTCAGAGAATGCTGACTTACATAGAACCGAGATGGATGCAAACAACAGATCAAATAAACTGGGTGCACAGGATATTATTTTCAAAACAGCAGGATAAAATAACATCGTGCGAGTTAAATAAGAAAGGAGGTGTTTCCTGTTTATGGTATGTAACTCTCAACCTGCCGCGAGCTGGTTTAAAAAATGGTTATTTTGAAAAAAAGAAGTAAACGTAACACACAAACAGTCTCACAGTTCTGTTCTCAAGTCCAGTATTTATAATTTTAAAATGCGGTAAGCACACAAACTAGGCGTTGCGTTACATTCCAATAAAAGATGTTTTCTGGTAAATTTTGAGGCGTTACCATAGTCGTTTTAGATTTAGATGTGGCTAGTTCAATAAATTAAATAGTAATAACCTTGTTATTCTATAATTTTTCGTGGAACATAAAAATTGACCCCATTCTTCCCCCCCACGTAGTAGTATAAGGAAATAACTGTTGTTTTTACACAAAGGGCAATTGTTATGATCGTCTTTTTGAACTTTTCCGTGGTCGGTCGAGATCCTTCTAGAATGTCACGTGGGCTGAGAAACCCGTGACGGAAAATTGTGGGAGAGACTGCGAGTGGGCTGTCAGTCTACGTTCAGAGAGGGTCTACGTGTAACTGAGAGGATGGTTTTTGTGATGTCTCTGTCGAGAAAATGGATGTTTATGTCTGTTACTGGAGTTGTGGAAGTATGAATGGACTCGCCATGTGACAGGGAAAACCTGCCCAGGATCAGAATACCACCATCACCATCTTCATTGTCATCCAGTTCATCAATAACACCTCGTGTCAAGTGGTCCGCAGGACTTTCTTGACTTCTTTATCAGTGTGTTGCCAAGTTTAGGACTGAAAGAGCCCGAAAGTGAAGTGGATGGCTGGAGATAGTGAATAACTATTCCAGAAACACTCAACAAACATGGGTTCAACTAGTGCCCCAACATTCTATTCAGTAACAAAGTAGTTCCACAGTAAACACAGCTGTAAATACGATTTCACACCCCCCCCCCCCCCATTAAAAAAAACCCCAAACATTTCACCTTTAGTTTTCTCGCATTTCATTTGACATAGTACAAAGAATAAATCCATTTGAGTGCAAATGCTACAGAAGAGTTCTTCAAATATCATAGACACACAAAAAAAAACCCAAATATATCCATACTACAAGAGCTTAATATTGAAGAAGGCTGGCTAGTAAAGAGAATTAAGGAGAGAAAACTTAAATATTTTTGACACATTAAACGTCTTGATAATCTAGAGAAGACCGTCTTGGAAGGGTACATAATGGGAAAAAGAAAGAGAGGAAGACCAAGGCGAAGATGCCTGCAAGACATCGTTGATGATCTGCGAATGGACCACATCAGCAGCAGGCCATCTTGCTCACAGCGGAAAGGCTTACGGGATAGCTGTTAGGGAGGCAAAGATCCTCAAGGGACATGCAAATGAGTGACTGAGTACGAAAAACCTGCATTATAAAATAACGAAGTGCGAGAAAAAAAAAGGTAACAAACCTGAACAGAAAGTGTTACCGTCACTTGACGATATAGTTTGTTTTTTTTTTTTTTTGCTCATACTGAAGTCCTTGAATTATGTAATCCTTCTTTCACTTCTGTACTGTATGAGAAATCTGTGTCTTGGTAGCTTTAGTAAGTGAAACAGGCGAGAGGGGGGGGGGGCGCTCTCCTTCCAGCCTCAGTTGATCATACTGAGCCCGGCGTTAGGGTACTTGAGGCCGCCTGCCATTCGAGCAATGGGCCGCGCATTGAATGTAGAACGTGCGAGAGTCCGTTCAAGAGCCCCTTTCTTTTACTGTTATCATAGTCTGACCTCTCAAATCTTCAGTTATAATGTTCCGTTTGTTTTGTTCAAATGGTTTATTATGGCTTTGTTTAAGCAGTTACCAGCAGGAGACATCAATACTGCAAGAGACATCAGCTTCCATAAAATTTATACAGCTTTCTCAGATTTCTACATTTACCATCAGCGCAGAAAACATGGCGTATGACCATTGCTTCAGTTTTACTTATATTATTTCTACAGTCCAACATTACCGAATAGTATTTAGTATTTGGAATAAATAAATAACATTGATTGGACTACTTAAGTTATACAACACTTCATTTTCAGAGTCTGTACTCAAACAATGAACAGTATATTTTATTTGCTGTAAAGGTCTTTCTACACAGCTGTTCATAATTGGATCAAACTGAGCAATTGGTTCGTTTAATTTCAAAAGTTTCGTTATGTTTTTGGTATACCGTACCAGATATACCCAGAAATGGTAAGCGCTGGCCATCAAGAAACTTTATTATTTCAATTAATCTTTCTAATTAAACAATGTTTTCTTTTTCTATTATACCTGCTTTTTTTACTCATAATCAAGGGTGATTTTACGTTTCATGTTCTTCTCGAGTTCTTCAGATTCAAGAATGTGAGCCAAAATTATATAATGTCTGTGTAAAATTTTGAATACGTTGTCTCAGTCGTTATCAAACTGGTCTCATATCTGTGTAAAGTTTTGGATAGATTGGTCCAGTCATTATACCCTTTAAAAAGATTACTATTCTCAGCAAATGTTGATAGTTTACAACATAAACAGAAAACAGAAGCAGAAGCTGAATTCACAGTTAATGAATAGAAAAAAAGCCATGGCCTTGGTACATGTTCTCCGTTGTCCATTTTGTTTTTCTGTTGTAATACATAACGCCAAGCTTACCGCCAGTTATGATTCTTGCATATCTTTAAATGTTTTCAGTAGAGCCCTATCTCTGATAAAACTGTGCGTAATTTAAAATCAGCATTTTTACCATTCCATTACAAGAACTTGAATGAAAGTGTCTTCTTCTGTAGTATATCCTGACGATACTTGTATGGCAGTGTTTTGTTCTGCAGTATGTCCTGACGACAGTGTTTTGTTCTATTGTATGTCCTGAAGATATTTGTATGACAGTGGTTTGTTCTATAGTTTGTCCTGACGACATTTATATGACGATGTCTTGTTCTATGGTGTGTCCTGAGGATATTTATATGACGGTGTCTTGTTCTATAGCATGTCCTGACTATATTTGTATCACAGTGTTTTGTTCCGTAATATGTCATGAATATTTGTATGACAGTGGTTTGTTCTGTAGTATGTCCTGACGATATGTATATTACGGTGTCTTGTTCGATAGTATGTCCTGACTATAGTTGTATGGCAGTGTTTTGTTCTGTAGTATATCTTGACTATATTTATATGAGAGTATTTTTTGTTCTGTAGTATGTCCTGACTATATTTATATGACAGTTTTTTGTTCTGTATTATGTCCTGATTATATTTGTATGACAGTGTTTTGTTCTGTAGTATGTCATTACGATGTGTAAATGACAGTGTTTTGTTCTGTAGTATGTCTTTACGATATTTATATGACGGTGTCTTGGTCTGAAGTGAGTTCTAAATTTACTTATGACTCAGTGTGTAATAATAGAAAAATGTGCCTGTTACCTAGAACACTACCAAAAATAGCACTAAGATGGACACCACAGGGGAACAGAAGTAAGGGTAGACCAAAAGGGACATGAAGAAGAACAACAGAAAGGATGCTGAGCAATAGAGGGCTCACCTGAGCATGAGCAGAAAAAAAGGCAAAGGACAGGTATTTGTGGAAAACCCTTGCGAGAGCCCCATGTGCCCTGGGCACTTAAGGTTCAGAGAGAGAGAGAGAGAGAGAGAGAGAGAGAGAGAGAGAGAGAGAGAGAGAATAACACTCACGTTCTTGGTCAGTTGCTGTCTAATGTTCACGCTCAGTCAAGTTGATGAGCTTAAATTTTACGTCTCTTCGTCAAAAACCAGGTCGGGTGTCTTTCTTTCTTAACATTTAAAATAACATTTTCAAGAGCATAATGGCACCTGTTTCTTAATGGCAGACTCTTTCACGGGGCAAGTCTTCGTTGAAATCAGTTTGAACGCTTCTACACTTCTACAGCGATCGGAAGTCTGCCGCTGTTGAACAAACACGGCCACTACGTGATCCCTCCAATTCTAACCTCTGGGTTGTCTGAGTGTTACTTAAATTACCCTGGGGTCCAACTTACTAAGAAAGATCAATCTGCTTACGTGAGCCGACATTTTCCTTTGCCTGGACGTGGCTGGAAAGCAGGATATTTCACATAAACGTGTATTTTAATTATCCTCTATCCTATCTATTTCCTCATATCTTGTAAAGATTCTTTTACACTAGCATGAAAACACACAGTAACGATTCTTTTACACTAGCATGAAAACACATGGTAACAATTCTTTTTCACTAGCATGAAAACACACAGTAACGATTCTTTTACACTAGCATGAAAACACACAGTAACGATTCTTTTACACTAGCATGAAAACACACAGTAACGATTCTTTTACACTAGCATGAAAACACATAGTAACGATTCTTTTTCACTAGCATGAAAACACATAGTAATGTTTCGTTTACACTAGCATGAAGACCACATAGTAGCAATTGATTAAAAACACACATATAAAGTTATAACTTTGATGGTAGAATTACTGAAGTCACATTTAACCAGATGAAGCGCCCATCCCCGTTGCTTGGTGCCTGGTTGCACATGCATTCCTTGCAGGTCGGTCTGCACCCGGCTTGTCGGCCCTGATTTCGAGTGACGCGGCCATCTGAAATTCTCATTCTTTACCCATGTTAGCGCTGGTACAAAAATGCACAACTGCTCACCTGAATTCCGAAAGATATGACGCATGTAGAATAAAATAAAGTATAAAAATAGGACCAGGGAGAGGGTGGGGTGGGGGTAGTTTTGGGAAAAAAACGGGGGGGGGGGGTGTTTGGAGTAACAACATTGAGCATTGTCAAGGAAGACAAAGAATAGAATGGGGTTTTTTTTTAAATATAAAAAAACCCAAATTATTTGACCCATTCAGATTAACTTCTACAAAACATTTCAACATATGTGGGGAAATAAGCTATACATTGATGAGCTAAGAGAACGATTCTGATAGCAGCTCTAGTAAGAGCCCCAGTCAGCAATACTCTTATGTTGCGAATAACAAACAGCAGAATCCTTATATGCAGGAAGCAAACTGTAACAGCAACAAACGTGGCAGTTGATATTACCAGCAGCCGGAACTCTGCTGAATAAAGCGGAAACAAACGGATCATCTCCACCTGCCTGTTTGCAGCAGTTTGATGTGGCATGATTGTTGGGTGCAGTTATTAGCTTACAGCCAAAGAGAAATACGAAAAGGGGAGTATATTGAAGCCACACCCAGCGTGAGCTTAAAAGAAAAACTAGAGAAGACACTGGAATTTCGGGTAGATGCGAAGTCAATCATAGCATTGTTTGTGTGTTTGTTTATTTGTTTGTTGTTGTTTTTTTTTGTCGTTGTTGTTAAACACTGATATGAGAAGTTATGGTTCTAAATAAACATTTTCTTTTACACAGAACAAACATGGACTAAAACATGAATAAATTAGTGTTGAATGGAAGTGTATTCTTCTTTCAAACGCTACTTCTAAAGGTGGAGTGATTTAGCACAGTTGTTTATGGTTCGCAATTTAAAAAAATCTAGATAAAGCTATTCTGACGTGAGAAACACTGATAGGAGATTTTCCTGAGACTCAAATCACGGACTTGGCTTTGTCTACTTTTTTATGTCTACTTTTGAATGTTAACCAGACAGTTCTGTGCTAAATAAATTTACTGTGCGATATCTTCGTTGTTTTGTCTTTATATTAACGTAAGTTCAAGTCTCCCATTCCATGGATTCAACCTCTGATCTAAATTGTTGATTGCTCTTATCTTTAGTTGTTAAAGGTTCTGCTGTGCATTTTATACTCGTAATTTATACGTCATTATTTTCACATCTCTTGAAATAAAAGATGTCTCTATCAGAATTATGACAGCATTTTGACGGTCAGCGGATTTGATGATAGTCAAGACGTTCTCCCGTGGACCAGAATTAGTCAAGACATTCTTCCGTGGATCAGAGTTAGTCAAGACATTCTTCCGTGGATCAGAGTCAGTCAAGACATTCTTCCGTCGACCAGAGTTAGTCAAAACATTCTCCCGTGAACCAGAGTTAGTCAAGACGTTCTCCGCGGACAAGAGTTAGTGAAGGCGTAGGTTTTATAATATGTTACTTTCTATGTTATATACATGTTATATATGTGTGTGTGTGTGTTACTTTCTATGTTATATATATATATATATATATATATATATATATATTACTTTCTCTTGATGTTTTTATCATGATATCTTAACGACTGCGGCAGGTAGATGTGGCTAGATACCGCAGACATTAAGACATCACTACGATACCAGAATCGATACTGGGTTAGTGCACATTTACTTATGGAACACCCTGTATAACGCGTCTGGAAGCACCTGCCAGTACTGATAGGTACGTGAGACAAAGCAAAGTTCTGAGTAGGCAGATAGTGACTGGGCTAAGAGATGGAAGTGGGGGAGAATTATTTGCTAATTTTATTGGTTAAATATGTGTATGTGTGTACGTCCGTTTGTTTTCAGTTGTACAAGTGTATGCGTTTGTATGTGCTGTTTTTATGCTCTAGGTAAGGCTGTTCCTAATAGATCAGTACTGTACCATCTCTCCCCCTCCCCCACCCAACCAAAATTTGAACTCAGTAGAGAAAGAGAAAAGAGAGAGAGAAGAAAGATGGACAGACAGCCAGGCGGACAGACAGACAGACAGACAAGCAAAATAAACATGAAGAAATGAGCACGTAGACCCGTTTACCACTCTGACATTCATCATACAACTTTGACTCGTTCACGTACATTGTACATCAATTTAGTAAACAATTGCTTCGCATATAACAAATACAATTAAACTATTAAAACTGAAATAGCAAGAGCTGAAATAACAGAACTGATATATCAAAATATTTACGTTTCATTCTTATCAACTTGCTCAGTATAGATTACGGTAACTACATAAATGGAACAGCTCTCAGTCTCACATATTAACCATCAACTAATACTCGTATGCGGAGGAGCTGTCAGTCTCACATATTAACCATCAACTAATACTCGTATGCGGATGAGCTCTCAGTCTCACATACTAACCATCAACTAATACTTGTGTGTTAATAATGTATTAAGGCTTACAGTTATAAACTGGGTACGTTCATGCACTGTTTAAACATCCGAAATATTTGATTAACCAAATCACCTTGGACCCAATCATTTCAGAAAATCGGCGCCCTGCTGTACATAGAGTTCATTTCACTTTAAAAAAAAACGTCAAAGTGAAACAGGCGATTCCTCAAACAGCAATCAGCAAAACAGAGAGCAGCAACTCGTATGTTCAGTCATTTCCCTAGAACCACTGAAGGAAATCCCCATGTCCAAAACCGAACATGTGTGGGCATACCCCTAGTGTAACGAAGCCGCCCCATAGAACTGGGTAACGGAGATAGAACGGGTACAAGATCCGAGTGTGGAACAGGTCTCCTGGCTGAAGGGAGATCAGGGTAAGACCTGTCACGATTATTTCGACTGATGACTATAATATTAACAATACAAAAAAAAAATAATAACAGTCATCTAAGTGGTTTATCGGTTCCCTCCACACCTCTGGTATTCCACATTTCAGGCAGCTTCTCTTTCTATTTGTCCACTGGCGCAAATGCTCCGTACAAGTTTTGCTTACAATATGAGGAGCTCATGGATTATCCTGATTTAGACTTAGGCCCCCTTTTTTTTACAGTTACAGGGGCTTTCTCAGCTCCTCCTCACTTTATCGTTCGAAACTTCTCTTTTTGATTTGAAGCTAAGGGTCGTGGAGAAGGCCCGTTTCTTTCACCATCATGCATCAGGAGAAAGATAAATATATATATATATATATATATATATATATATATATATCTCAGAAGAAAGACAGACAGAGAAAAAAAATATAACAGCCAGTCAGAAATGGGTCAGGTAGAGTCACATATTATAAAACCTATGTTGAATGGAAAGATTTCCCTTTTGGAAAAAAAAACTAAACCAGTAAATAGAAGGAGATCGAGTCTAGTTTCAAACACAGAAAACTCACGGACCGGACGCTGTCTGATTATTTTGCCCAGACACAGAAAACAAAGAAAGTTAATCATCGTTTCAGCACAATGTAAACAAATTAGTTAACATATACTAGGGTTCAAGAGGTTAACATGAACCTTTGCTGCGTACTGGTGGGTAGATGCTTAGTGGTGGGGCAGATCTTGGGGCTGAAGGTCTGGATCAGTTTACTTCAGTTTTCCATCAGATTTTTTCCCACAAACTTTATTTACATTTCCGGGAATTTTCTGGCAGCAATTCTGCCTTTTTTCACAAATTCTGTTATAGTGTGGATAGTTGTTGGTGCTAAAATTCCTTCTCAGACAAAGGTGGTTTAATTGACTTGACAGAGTCTGGTGCGAGATGAACGCTTCATATTTCATTCTTGAAAAAATAATATATTGTAATAATAATAATACTAATGTTAATAATCGCCACTTTCAAATCAGCCTGCAATTGGTTGGTAAAAATAACCCGATTTTTATAGGGACAAGTCGAAGTCAAATTCTGTAACAACCAAACCAAGTGCTAAGTTGTTAAATACCAAAATACAGTCCCTTTTGTTTCTGGTGTGCACGGGTAGCGACCGAGTAAACATGAACACTGTAATCTCTGTCCCCGCCAGCTGTGAGATCCGTGTTCTGAGACGGCAAAGAAATTTTGTTGACTGTTGACGGAATTCATAGCACCAGAAGTAACAATAGCGTCAGAGATGAAACGCTGAATAGTTTCGTGGACTGATCCAAGACAAAAGCCACGGAATGCTCACCTCTACGACAACGCGCGGCCCCTCAATGCAGCTCCCACGAACGCTTCATTCGAGTATTCAAACTGGGAGATTTTGGACCACTCACTTTACAGCCCAGACTTGGTTCCAGAAGACTACCAGCTCTTCAACAAGTTAGAGATGTCTTGCTACCAGCTCTTCAACAAGTTTTAAAGATGGCTGGCTACCAGCTCTTCAACAAGATAGAGATGGCTGGTTATCTGCTCTTCAACAAGCTTTAAAGATGGCTGGCTACCAGCTCTTCAACAAAATAGAGATGGCTGGTTACCAGCTCTTCAACAAGTTAAAAATGGCTGCCTACCAGCTCTTTAAAATGATAGAGATGGCCGGCTACCAGCTCTTCAACAAGTTTTAAAGATGGCTGGTTACCAGCTGTTGAACAAGTTAGAGATGTCTTGCTACCAGCTCTTCAACAAGATACATATGGCTGGCTACAAGATCTTCAACAAGATAGAGATGGCTGGCTATCAGATCTTCAACAAGATACATATGGCTGGCTACCAGATCTTCAACAAGATAGAGATGGCTGGCTACTCGGTCTTCAACAAGATAGAGATGGCTGGCTACCAGATCTTCAACAAGATACATATGGCTGGCTACCAGATCTTCAACAAGATACATATGGCTGGCTACCAGATCTTCAACAAGATACATATGGCTGGCTACCAGATCTTCAACAAGATACATATAGCTGGCTACCAGCTCTTCAACAAGATACATATGGCTGGCTACCAGATCTTCAACAAGATACATATGGCTGGCTACCAGCTCTTCAACAAGATACATATGGCTGGCTACCAGATCTTCAACAAGATACATATGGCTGGCTACCAGCTCTTCAACAAGATACATATGGCTGGCTACCAGATCTTCAACAAGATACATATGGTTGGCTACCAGCTCTTCAACAAGATACATATGGCTGGCTACCAGATCTTCAACAAGATACATATGGCTGGCTACCAGATCTTCAACAAGATACATATGGCTGGCTACCAGATCTTCAACAAGATACATATGGCTGGCTACCAGCCTATCGAAACCAAATAGGAGCTCGTCGATGGATTAAAAAAACTAGCAGGATACTCCGTTCTTTGACAAGGAAGTGTAAAAACTGGTGCCGAGGTAAAACATCGTCTGAATTTTGATGACGATTATGTAGGAAGGGAGGTTACTGTGTTTTGAATGCAATAACTTTTTTTCTCTATGTTTGATACATTCTTTAAAAATCATCAAATCAGAAGCTGATTTTTTAAATTAGCCCTCGTAACCAAACATCAAGAAGACTGGCTAGTAAAGAGGATTAAAGAGAGAAAACTTAAATTTTTTTACACACATTAAACGTCATGATAATCTAGAGAAATCCGTCTTGGAAGGGTTCATAACGGGAAAAAGAAAGAGAGGAAGACCAAAGCGAAGATGGCTGCAAGACATCGTTGATGATCTGCTAATGGATGCATCAGCAGCAGGCCATCTTGCTCACAATCGAGAGGCCTACAGGAGTCCTGTTAGGGAAACAAAGTTCCGAAAGGGACATGCAGATGAATGAATGAACCAAACATCATCATCATGTGTCTTTTTGAGAACGAAGGTTGGCGGTAATGAATCTCCAGTTTCCTTGCACCTCCAACTCGATGGTGCATTCATCCAGGCTGTGCCTCGTTCATTCTCATATGTTATCTTCTCACCTACATCTCTATCTACCTCGTTCTTTTTTTCCTTGCACCTTCCTTTCTAGCACGATCTTCAGTATATCGTTACGTCTTTTGACATGGCCAAAGTATTTTGTTTTCTTCATCCTTATTTCTTTGAGAAGTTCATGCGGCGTTTGGAGCTGTTCTAAAACCTTGTGTATTTCTTCTTTTAATTCCCCATGTCATGTGACCTAGTTTACTCTAGAGACCAACAATTATGTTCCCAAGACCCTCTACTTCTTGAGAGGCTATTGGGCAAGTAAGCTGGAAAACATTCGGAGTGACTAAATGAAAGCGAATACTCTGAAGCGAAGGAAGCAAGCAAGGCTGTGCAGGATCCAGTCCTATAAATCTAGGTGCAATGATTCAAAGTGGCTTCAGCAAAGTAGAGAGAGGAGAAATATTGATTATGAAAGAAGAGGAAAAGTGTTATTTACTGGAGATGTCCAAGAAGAATTAAGAAGAATAAGTATTAAATACTCGTATAATAGGCTTTATCGTACTGCCGTACTTTAAGATAAAACCAACAGGAGAAAAGGATAAAGAACAGGTTTATCGTACTTCTGTACATTAAGATAAAACAAAATGGCCGCTTAATGGTGGAGGAGTGAGAGAAAAATAAGGGAAATAAAGTAATAGAAATATAATAAATAACTCCAAAAAAAACAAAACCCTACCATATCCAGTTCGTACTTCAAGTAATAAAATCACGGACAAACGTTACAAAATATTAGAAAGTACTTATATATTTTGAGGTATTAAAAGATAGCCACAAACCACTCTCCCCAGTTAAGAAATACAAATAAAGATGAAGTGTAAAATAAATGTAAACTTGTATTTTTATACACTAATCGAAACAGAAGTAAATTTTAATTAGTTTACACCCTGGCACGCTAGACGGTGACGAAATCGACGTCACGCCCGATTGCTCTTCATTCCCCTGCTTTAGAAATTGCCGAGTACCCATTTTTACAGCTGAGTGACTGTGGCTTCTCTGGCTGGATTCGAACCACCGGCCTTCGCCATCAGAGATTAGTGCATTAACCATTTTGCCACTCAAGTACCCAAGATGGAAGATAACTGTGAATAAAATAAACAATATCCAAAGCACGTATGGTTTACCATGAGAGACAAAGCCGAGCAAGACGTATTTACGATAAGAAAACCTCATTATCAGTGTGAAATTTATTTAGTTATTGGTTTGTTTATTTATTTTGTTATTATTATTACCAATATTACTGTTATTATTTATAATGTCCACTCAACAATACGTCCACCTGACACAGCGGTTTTATGGAATTATACGAGATTTTCAGTTGCTTCCGATTATATTAAAACTTTGTGTGTCTCAAATGTTAGACTTTGGGAGAAAAGTTAACAAAGAAGGAAAGGAACAAATATAATCTAATCTGAATGAAAAGATTTCACAAAATAAATTGAAATTCTCATTTTGATAAATGTTATTATTTTATTCATCCCGCCGGGACTATTTTTTTCAGACCGTATTACATCTTATAATCTGATTAACCCGCCGATTTTGTTTCCTTTTTGAAGATGTATGAAGTACGGCTTCACACAATATAATCTAAAATATAATTTCTATAATATAAAAGTAGTTTGTTTATACTTGATAAAAAATAGTCTTTATGCGTCTATGAAGAGGAAAAATATTTTGACTTTTAATGAGTGGCAATTTGATGATGCTATATAGCGGCTTGAGATCCCACGTGGTCAATTAATGCCAGTTAGCAGTAGAGCGACCATGGAAAATGAAACAATAAGGAAGATTTCATTACGTGATTTCATTGCTATTTTCCGCTTTGTCTAAAAGGATTGCACTGATATATTATCAAATGTTACTGAGTCATTGTTCTTCTTATAACTGTAGCCTTCAGTTTCTTCTATATCAATTTCACTGTAGAGACTATTATCTGGAGACACATAGACGGACTGGAAGTGGATTAACTTTTCCCTATTGCCCAGAGCTTCCGCTAAAACAACATGTGTTCCTTAAACTGCCGTCTGTAAAGGGTCAAGAGTCAGCGTTGTAAAGTCTTGATTTTAAAATACGTGTTTATTTTAGTAGGATATTTTTAAAAATCCAAGGCCATGAGTTCTCCAAGTAAAATGTTAGGGAGGTTTATTTGCTGAAGACAGTTACTGAAACGTAATGTAGGGGTTAGGGGTCAGTGGAATGTCATTAGTATCTGTGGTTTCCGATCTCAGAAATGCTGGGAACCACTGAACTGCTCTAGGGCAGCAATCATCGTTAGAACTGATGTGTTCTATGGCATGCTTAAACGTTGCAAAACCGCGGTGGAGTAGCGTAGAGACCTCGAGCTGGTGAAACACTGTAGTGGATTAGCGTGGAGATCTGAAGCTGGTGAAACACTGTAGTGGATTAGCGTGGAGATCTGAAGCTGATGAAACACTGTAGTGGATTAGCGTGGAGATCTGAAGCTGATGAAACACTGTAGGGGATTAGCGTGGAGATCTGAAGCTGATGAAACACTGTAGGGGATTAGCGTGGAGATCTGAAGCTGATGAAACACTGTAGTGGATTAGCGTGGAGATCTGAAGCTGATGAAACACTGTAGTAGATTAGCGTGGAGATCCCCAGCTGATGAAACACCGCGGTGGATTAGCGTGGAGAACTCAAGCTGATGAAACACCTTAGTGGATTAGCGTGGAGATCCCCAGCTGATGAAACACCGCGGTGGATTAGCTTTGGGAACCCGTTGATGAAACACGCGGTGGATTAGCGTGGAGAATTCAGGTTGATAAGCATTGTCCTTATGTAAGCCACACATTGTCTTCGCTCACTACAGTTTACATCTGTTTTAACTACACGCTCTTCCACTAAGTCTTTTTGCGCAAAAAAAAAAAACCTAACAAATTTTACTATCCCACACTAAATCATACATTTTTACAGCGTGTAAAATTAACCTCTGAAGCGTATCACAAAATACTGTTGAAGTAATAATCCATTCTTAAGTACCGCCTTTTGTTGTTTGACCGTGGAATAGTGTAACTGGTCGATAGCTAAAACCGAACTACGTACTGGATCGGATTTACTACACTTTTATGAGCGTTAGAATTCAAACAAGCGCTTGTCAATGCAATTTTCGAGTTAAAATTCTGATACGACAAGTCTGGCAAATGTAGAATTATTTTTATAAACGAAGGAGAACAAGACAGATTACTTGTAAGTAACATAGTTCTGTCGAAATTACTTTGACGTTGAAGCGAAACTTGAACAGAGAGGCCGGATTTCTGGCTTGAAAACAAGGAGGAAGAAGATTAGGCGGATGTCGAGATTAAGATAGACAGCAAAGAGAAAAGAAATGTAAAAAAACTTGGAAAGAAAAATGATGCAGAACATTGGAACTAATGAGCTATTACAAACTGTACATGTTCTGACAACTGGAGAAATCGCCTTCACTTTTGTCCTGAGATTTACATCCGTTTGTAAGAAGCCACAGAATA
This sequence comes from Achatina immaculata, assembly GCA_009760885.1. Lineage (NCBI taxonomy): Eukaryota > Metazoa > Mollusca > Gastropoda > Stylommatophora > Achatinidae > Lissachatina > Lissachatina immaculata. Next base: position 15,529,037 of record CM019696.1, read on the forward strand.
GACAAATCAGTGGGGCTACAGCACAGGTTGGTAAGGTGCTCCGTCGGCCAGACATTGTAGATTTCGTCTCGGCGAGTGAAAGATTTTGAAAGACTGCTCAGCACGACAGTTCTGGTTATGGTTCATTCATTCATTCATTTGCATGTTCCTTGCGGACCTTTGCCTTCCTAACAGCTTTCCTGTAGGGCTCTTGGTTGTGAGCAAGATGGCCTGCTGTTGATGCATCCATTTGCAGATTATCAACGATGTCTTGCAGCCATCTTCGCTTTCGTCTTCCTCTCCTTCTTTTTCCCATTATGTATCCTTCCAATACGGTCTTCTCTAGATTATCATGACGTTTAATGTGTCCAAAATATTTAAGTTTTCTCTGTTTAATCTTCTTTCCTAGCCAGCCTTCTTCAATATTAAGTTCTTGTAGTATGGATATATTTGTTCTTTTTTTTGTGTCCATATTTGAAGAACTCTTCTATAGCATTTACATTCAAGGCACTTATGTGTTTCTCAACTGTTTTGTCAAGTGTCCAAGTCTCACAGGCATATGTTGCGATGGGAAAGATGTATGCCCTTAACAATCTTATTTTTGTAGTTCTGTCTGTTCAAGATGTCTTCACTTTCATATGCGTAATGACAGAGACGCTGCAATGACAAACCAAATCGGTTTATTTTGTGCTCATCATTCAGATCTCTGGGTACCAAACGTGAGCAAACTTTCCGAAAATTCATTTGCTCCTGCATTATTCTGTAGGCTAAGCCATGTGAACATCGGATTGCACTTGCTACACTGTCTATCGTTACTCGTCTATCAGCTCTGATAATCTCATTCACACGTTGCACAGTCGCTTCTGTTGCAATCTGAACAGGACGGCCAAGTCGGACTTTGTCGACAATTTCGGTGTGTCCCTGAGAAAATTCTTTAACCAGTTATAGACCGCTTTACGTGATAAACACTTTTCAGCATAAACTGTACTCATTTCCTTATGAATGTCCTCAACTGAATGTCCTTTAGTTCACTAAAATCGCACTACACTTCTCTGTTCTTCTCTGGTACACACTAACAGTTGAGTAGCCATTTTGTTATTGCTTTGCGCGTGCGCACGTAACTCCTAGCGCCCCCTATATACAACTGTTATAAAGTTGGCTGATGGTACTATCTATGGATATATTTAAATACTACCACTAATAAAATATTTCAATTTGCGAATTACTTAGTGACTTGCCCTCGTAACCAGAACCACTCACACATTTTTCTCACGTGTGTAAACAAAAGACTTTCACCATAAGAAGGAATAGACCTATCAGTTATGAGTAAGCTGCAACACTAAATTCATAAAGAAAAAACATAAATAATCTAGAATATTTGCTTACGCAACAAGAGTAAAGTAGCTTTATTCATTACAGACTAGGTGAAGTCAGAAGCAAGAATAAATATTCTAACATCGCTGCATCAGAGCAATAAGAAGGGGACTTGGCTGAATATGTACTAGTCCATCTCGGCAGAGCCATCGAGGTCAACTTGATTTTGCTCTAAAACTGTTCACGGCAAAGGCGGACATATGTCAGCTTGATTAGCAGGCCTGCGCTAGCAAAGTGTCTCTAAAATTGTTGCTCTGATCATGTTAAGAGCTACCAGGCTGTAAAATTAACAATAGTCACGAACGGTCCCAGGCAAAGAAAAAAAAAATGACATTTCTAACGTACAAAACAATCCCCAAGATAAAACGAGGATGATAGGAGATTTGTTTCTATAAAACCGTCCAATAGAGATGGATTGTATCTCAAGCAATAAGTTGAAAAACCACTCATTAAGATCAAATACCCATTTAGGAATTTCATGAAGACTCATTATCTCTAATTTCCTGAAAAGTGCGTTAGGTATCATTAGAAAAGGCATACATTTCATTCTTTGTTGTTGAAAAGGAAGTTTAAAAGAGAAAATCTTTTATAAATATTACAGTAATGAACTGTCATTCTGTTCTTGACAATTTTCTGTTATGTTAGATTATGTTTCTTTATGATACGTGCTGTGGAAGAACTGGCAGCTGATGTTCTTTGTAGCCGACGTGGTGACGATGCTGAGGTACAGCATCGTGTCGATTTGGGAGCGGGTTAAACGACTATTTTTTTTTCAGTCCCTGACTGCAGCTGAAAACAGGTAGGGATGTGCAGTACTTCTTTAGCAGACTCCACCCTCCCATGGGGATTGTGACGATTCCTGATTCGTTAACCAGACTAAGCCTGTTGCTGAGGGTACCAACGAAGAGGTGGGAGGGACTTCGTCAGCTGTGGTTTGCCAACCCTGATGCTAGCTTGTCAGCTGCTGGTCGCTGATTGCCAAATGGGACAGAGTCTTCATATACTTATGTGTGTGTGTATTCTTTATTAGTTTTTTTATTTAGCAAATCCTTAACATATAGTTTGTTAAAGACAAGCGCAGAATGTGTTTTGTCTCTAGTACTAATATTGCCTTGAAGTGAGTAGTGCACTATTCTCTCAGATAAAGGTCAATGGTTGAACTCCGGGCCAAGGTTATAGAAATAGGTACCTGGCTTCTTCTGGAGCTGGGCAGGAAGAGTAACCAAGGCCTGATGCTGCCCGACCACCCTCTAGTGTGCCCATCATCACCCAGCCTCAAGAAGAAATGGGCACCGGGGTTAACGCTCTGGGAAGAAAGAAGAATGATGTCGCTAGCTACGGAGTGTGGGCTGACGGCGACACTAGTCGGCAGTTTCTGGTCAACTTATGGTAGAGCTCTTATGGTTTGACCGTGTGTAATGACGTTGGTTCACAACTCACACCTTTACCTTTACCTTTATTGTGAATCAGGTGAAGGAAAATATGAACACTTAACACTTTATCGCCTTGTTACCTCTAGTTTCTTCTTATCAAAATTTATCATCAAAATTTATTCTACCAGAACACTGAAATAAATTCAGGCGTGAAAGAGTGATTTTGTCACTAAGTCCCTGTCTGCGCCTGTCAGTGATAATCAAAGTTGTCTCTGTAAACACAGCTTGGACTATTGTACTTCATACCGTAGTGAAGAATTGTAAATTTAGGCAACTTAATAATAGAACGTCTGAAGATTTGGCTTCCATGCTTTTGCCTAAAAGAACAAAGGGTTGAGAACTACAGTACTAAACTTTGAGATAATATTATATTTACTAGACATTTAGATAGTATTATATGCACTAAACCTTTAGATAATATTATATTTACTAGACATTTAGATAGTTTTATATGCACTAAACTTTTAGATAATATTATATTTACTAGACATTTAGACAGTATTATATGCACTAAACTTTTAGATGGCACTAAACCTGTTAGATAATTAGAAAGTATTATATCTACTAGATATTTGGATAGTATTATGTCCACTAGACACTTAGATGGTGTTGCAAGTGAAAGAAGTTTAATATTGAAACATTTAGATGGTGATGTAAGTAGTAGAATTCAAACATAACGAGAGATTTCCTATAGTGTAAGTACTGTAAGACAAACATAAGAGAGATTTACTATAGTGTAAGTACTGTAAGACAAACATAAGAGAGATTTACTATAGTGTAAGTACTGTAAGACAAACATAAGAGAGATTTACTATAGTGTAAGTACTGTAAGACAAACATAAGAGAGATTTACTATAGTGTAAGTACTGTAAGACAAACATAAGAGAGATTTACTATAGTGTAAGTACTGTAAGACAAACATAAGAGAGATTTCCTATAGTGTAAGTACTGTACGACAAACATAAGAGAGATTTCCTATAGTGTAAGTACTGTAAGACAAACATAAGAGAGATTTACTATAGTTTAAGTACTGTAAGACAAACATAAGAGAGATTTACTATAGTGTAAGTACTGTAAGACAAACATTAGAGAGATTTACTATAGTGTAAGTACTGTAAGACAAACATAAGAGAGATTTACTATAATGTAAGTACTGTAAGGCAAACACAGGACAGATTTGAAAGATTTTGAAAGTCCAGAATGAAAAGGGAGTTAAATATTAAGTAGATAGTTGTGTTTTATGATCTGTGAACACCGAAACATAGAGATATAACGACAATGTTTAGTATACGACACGACCATCATGAACACTGAGAATGCTAAGGTATTTTTTGTATAAGAGATAACAATCAAGGAGAAATTATCACGGCTTTGTAAAGGCAGACTGCAGGGTACAGTGAAGTTTTAAATAATGTATTACTCTCAAATTAGAAGAGAAATGAAAAGGAGAAAACCCAGTCACAGAACACCCAATATTTCGTCCCAAAGCCTTTATCACAAATGTGGATGTTTTATAATAGATGATGTACACCAGGGGAAACAACCTACGAAACTGAACAGGAAAGAAGTAAGCTTAATTTCTGGCTACATCTCTTACCAATGTGCATCTTTAAAAAGGTCACTTGGTCATCGTGAGAAAGTAAATGGCATTAACAGTTAACAGCCAGTCTGCTGCGAAAAATGTATTAACCTTCTGATCCCCAGATAACTGTTGCATCTTCTGAAAAAACGATTACTCGACTTTTTCCTCTCCTTAATTTCACTTTCTTTAAACCTAGATTTCTACTCTAACCTTCTGTCCGTCTGTTTGTCTGTCTATAAATCTGTTTATCTTGTTAACCATTGTGCTCACCATAGCTTCCCTCCCTTTCATGTCTTTAGTTAAAATCTGTCGTCTGTCTGTCTTTTCGCAATTACCTTGTACTCTTATCATCTTCTTCTTGTCAAGCCTTGTCTTCTACTTGTTTTATCTGATTGCTGCACACATTTTCACAGCAGGAACTCCAAACTGTAAAGTTGGATGTTTAAGATAAACAGCCAAGAGAACAAGAAAGAACAAAGAAAGCATGAAACTACAGCAAACACAAGCTCCGGGAATTTCCGATGTTTAATTCAGCTCTCGTTAGAACTCACCTACGCTGATAACGATCAGTCGCCTTCTGTATATACAAAACCATAATGTCTGTTTCCTTGTAAAATCTCACATCAAAGATTCATCATGAGAATTTCAATGTTTGTGAGGAAAATAACAAAGAGGGCTATCGATTGAGCGTTTCTTTGTCTTTGTCCTTATTCTGAAAAAAATCTTCGCTTCCATGTTTGAATTCACAAGGAAGTAAACTCAGTAATGAAATTAATTGCAATGTATCGGCCATGACAAATTCACCTGGTAAAATCTAGACCAACGATGCTATCAGGGGATAGGGATAAAATCAGCATATAGCAGTGCTATCAGGTGATAAGCAGTGCTATCAGGAGACAACAATGCCATTCAGGAGATAACGATGTTCTGAGGAGATAACGATGCTATCAGGAAATAACGAAGCGAAGCCATTAGAAGATAAATGAGATAATGATGTTATATGAGATAACACTGCTGTCAGGAGATAAGGATATCATCATGGATAAGAATGCTTTCAAGAAATAAACTATGTTGTCAGGGAGATAACGATGCTATCAGGATATAAATGGTATCAACAGATAAAACATTTTATCAGAATATAACGGTGCTATCAACAGATACCTATTCTATCAGGATATAACGATGGTATCAGGATATAATGGTGGTATCAACAGATACCGATGCTATCAGGATATAATAGTGCTATCAACAGATACCGATGCTGTCAGGACATAACGGTGTTATCAACAGATAACGATGCTATCAAGAAAATCAAAGATGCTATCAGGATACAACGGTTCTATCAACAGATAACGACTCTATATGGCGATAACGGTGCTAGTAACAGATAATGATGTCATTAGCAGATTAAGCAGATGAACAAACAGATAATGCTCCTTGACTATGAGCTAAATGTGTTCTGCTAGATGAGAGATTTAGAATCTTCTCTTCCCTACAAGTATTTACTAGCTACAGATTGCATTTTATCTTACCTACAAGTATTTGCTAGCTACAGATTGCATTTTATCTTATCTACAAGTATTTGCTAGTTACAGATTGCATTTTATCTTACCTACAAGTATTTGCTAGTTACAGATTGCATTTTATCTTACCTACAAGTATTTGCTAGCTACAAATTGCATTTTATCTTACCTACAAGTATTTGCTAGCTACAAATTGCATTTTATCTTACCTACAAGTATTTGCTAGCTACAAATTGCATTTTATCTTACCTACAAGTATTTGCTAGTTACAGATTGCATTTTATCTTACCTGCAAGTATTTGCTAGCTACAAATTGCATTTTATCTTACCTACAAGTATTTGCTAGTTACAGATTGCATTTTATCTTACCTACAAGTATTTGCTGTTGCATTTGATCTTACCTACAAGTATTTGCTAGTTACAGATTGCATTTTATCTTACCTACAAGTATTTGCTGTTGCATTTTATCTTACCTACAAGTATTTGCTAGTTACAGATTGCATTTTATCTTACCTACAAGTATTTGCTGTTGCATTTGATCTTACCTACAAGTATTTGCTGTTACAGATTGCATTTTATCTTACCTACAAGTATTTGGTAGCTACAGATTGCATTTTATCTTACCTACAAGTATTTGCTAGCTACAGATTGCATTTTATCTTACCTACAAGTATTTGCTAGCTACAGATTGCATTTTATCTTACCTACAAGTATTTGCTAGCTACAGATTGCATTTTATCTTATCTACAAGTATTTGCTAGTTACAGATTGCATTTTATCTTACCTACAAGTATTTGCTAGTTACAGATTGCATTTTATCTTACCTACAAGTATTTGCTAGTTACAGATTGCATTTTATCTTACCTGCAAGTATTTGCTAGCTACAAATTGCATTTTATCTTACCTACAAGTATTTGCTAGTTACAGATTGCATTTTATCTTACCTACAAATATCTACAAATTGCATTTTATCTTACCTACAAGTATTTGCTGTTACAGATTGCATTTTATCTTACCTACAAGTATTTGCTAGCTATAAGTCTTCCTCTGTTAAGAAAAGATATCATGCAAACTACAATTCTTCGACAATAAATTATAAGACGTCAAGAAAGAGAGGTTGAAGGAGAAGTTTATCTGGTACATGGGATGATCACAGGACTTTAAAAAAAAAACAGCAAGGGGAAGCAATCAATATTTTCTCAAGAAGCTTTCATCTGACGCAAGACTAGGGCAAAGATATTATTAAACATGCAACAAGGGATCCATCCTTAGTCATATCATCCAACAAAGAAACAAATGAAATTCATACATCTTCATTACGTGTGTTAGACTGGACAGCTTTTATACATCGCTACTGCTACGTTGTTGTTTTTTTTTTTTCATAGCGCGAAGTAAAGGGAAAAAAATTAATCTAAGATTGTTGTGAATTTTTAAAAAAATCTCATCATCTGCTGCACTCCTATAATGCAACCTCCTGGTGAAGCTTCTTAAGCTGTGGGTAATCTAATTATTTTCTCCATAGAATACGTACAAAAGCTTAGTCATGAAACTCAGAAGGAAAAAAAAACATATTAGTATTCCAATATGTCAAAACCATCAGTCTAAAGACACGTGGTACTGTATGAGAGTTTAGGTTATTCTGAATACACGTTATTTCAGTAATCGATCACACCGAGACTTTGATGTAATTGCGAGGATGGTTGAGAGGAGAAAACACAGACAAACATGCACTGAGAGAGAGAGAGAGAGAGAACGGGGATAGAGGGAAGGAGAGACGGGGGAATACAGAGAGGCGAAAGAGATAGAGAAGAGAAATACAAAGAGAGAGAGAGACACACACACACAAACAGAGAGAGGCAGAGAGACGAGAGGAGCAGAGGGAAGCAAAGAGAAGAGATACAGAGAAGCCGGAGAAACAGTGGGAGACAAAGAGAGGAGGGAGAAAAGATAAACAGAGACAGAGGGGGAGAAACAGAGAGACACAGAGAGAGGAGAGATACAGAGAGAGAGAGAGAGAGGGGGGGGGAAAGAGAGACAGGGGAAAAACATAGTAAGAAAGGATACAAGCAGAGAATAGATTTTTATAAACTGAAATTATAGTTTGAGAAAAAAAAACTCTCTCTCTCGGCGTTTTAAAAACTGTTTTATTTATAAAACAAGAATGTTAACATTTCAAGCCCCACGAAAATTTTAATATTTGCCCAATGAATAATTTACGTTTACTTTTCTCCTTTGGAATAGTTAACAATCAATCAGTAACTGAAAAAAAAGGTAACATTTCGTTTCAAAACACTAGTTTTGTAGAAAAAAAGAAATTGTGACAGCTCAGATCGCATGATATGTGCTGATATTTTATCTGACATGAAAAGTGTTCCTAAGTGGCATATAAACAGAGGGGTGTCTGAGTGGCGAAGTGGTTAGTGCACTGGTCTCTCATGGCGAAGGTCGGGGGTTCGAATCCGGCCGGCGGCACCCCCAGTCACCCAGCTGTAGAAATGGGTACCCGACTTCTTCTGGAGTTTGGGAAGGAAAAGGCCGCCAGGCGTGATACTGACCATATCACCCTCTAGTGTGCTGACAGGTCAAGGAAAATATGGGCACTAACACCATATCTCTATGTGCCTCTAAGGCATGACAGGGTTACCTTTACTATATAAACAGAAGTAACGTTTACTGTACTCAAAAGGAAAGAAAAGACAACTTTACTGTAAACAAAAAAAAATGTTTAGTTTCCTATCTTGAATTTTGTGAATATTCTCTTTGGTTCTCCTACATCTTTAACTGTTTTTCTTTCCTACCCTTCACTATTTCTTTCAGTGCTTTGTAACTGATTCTTCTACATCTTTCACTATTTTCTCTACCCTTCACTATTTCTTTCAGTGCTTTGTAACTGATTCTTATACATCTTTCACTATTTTCTCTACCCTTCACTATTTCTTTCAGTGCTTTGTAACTGATTCTTCTACATCTTTCACTATTTTCTCTACCCTTCACTATTTCTTTCAGTGCTTTGTAACTGATTCTCCTACATCTTTCACCATTTTCTCTACTCTTCCCTATTTCTTTCAGTGCTTTGTAACTGATTCTTCTACATCTTTCACCATTTTCTTTACCCTTTACTTTTTCTTTCAGTGCTTTGTAACTGATTCTTCTATATCTTTCACTGTTTTTTTCCTACCCTTCACTATTTTTTTCAGTGCTTTGTAACTGATTCTCCTACAGCTTTCATTGTTTTCTCTCATTCATTCATTTCCATGTCCCTTGCGGAACTTTGCCTCCCTAACAGCACTCCTGTAGGCCTCTCGGTTGTGAGCATGATGGCCTACTGCTGATGCATCCATTTGCATTGTTTTCTCTATCCTTCACAAGTTCTTTCAGTGCTTTGTAACTGGTTCTCCTACATCTTTCACTGTTTTCTCTACCCTTCACTATTTCTTTCAGTGCTTTGTAGCTGATAATGTTGTTTCACTAATAGCTGTTTTTTTTTATATTAATGAATGAAATGAGTTGTTCTTTCATCTTGCTGCTACGATTATGTGTCGATCTCTTACTTCACAATTCTGCAGAGTATTATGTTTTATTACTCACAAATTGTAACTACAAATAGTGATATGTTTACGCTCTTTGAAAACACTGGTCGTAAAATATTATCGAACAACATACAAGCCGATTAGAACAAAAATGAACACAAAGAACATCGATACAAAGCATAATTTGTTTCCCGTGCAAGATGTTTCTTGGACACACAAGCAGAAATTCAAAGGGGCTTGTAACAGCTTGTGCAATTAATGATCTGTTACAAATCCTTTGCAGATCTGTAATTCTTTCGTTCCCTAGTTTCCACTGAGTCAATGCATAGTTTGGGCAAAGTTTTGACAGAAACTGTCAAAGGTAACTGCAGATAGGATGCTAAATGTCTCTGTTAAACATAGCACTGTGAGTCTGTCGGTATGGAAAAGAAGGAAGAAAGAAAGAAAGAAAGACAGAAAGAAAGAAAGAAAGAAAACTCCTATGAATCGGTCTGCACTTGCGCGTTGAATCTCTTAAACAGTTAGAAACTATAGCTGAGATGCCAAACTCATCTTTTTTTCTACCTGTTAACACAGTTTACAGCACATCTTTGAAGTCTTTCATTAACTCCATTACTACCGTGGTTTTGCCTTTAACGTACAAGATTTACTTACTTTCAAAATTTGTTTCGTAAAATTTGATCAGGCTATGCAAAACAGAAGCTGGCCTATTTGGCTGAGTGGTTAGGCACTCGATCTACTAATCCAGACATACCGGGTTCAGGTCCCAAAGGTGGAGCTTATTTTTCTGGTACCACCACACCAAAATAACCCCACTCAGCCTTTAAAAATGCGTACCAGGGAAGTCTGGGAAGATAAACGCGGCCAGGTATCATACTGACCACATGACACTTTCATGTACCGTTGGTCTTTGAACTACGGGCCTAACACCGTATCCCCAATATGACTTAATGGCACGGAAATGGGGATTTTACCTTTGTGCAAAACAAAGCTATAAATAAGTTTATTATTAATTTATCATTGAGTAGGAGAAAGTATTATTTGCGAAAATTAAACAAATATTTTGCACTGCCTAGCGTAGGATAGTGATCATGTCGTAATTCCCAGCGTAGCACTCTGAACACAACTGGGTAATTTACCATAAAATGCGATAATATACCATGTTTCATCTGTGCGCAGAATAAGTGTTATCGGCTTTCACGGTAATCTTAACATTTGTAGTACATGTATTTCCAATCTGTGGTTTCATGTCGCCGTATACGCAGTTTGTCCAGCTATGTTTAACTGCTGTTTCAGTTATATTCTAAGTGTTTGTTTCAGTTGTGTTCTAAGTGTTCGTAGCATTTTCTGTTACATTTTCGTCTTTATGATTTGTTGTAACAATACTTTTTACATTTTGCCAGTTGTTAGTGTAATATAATTATATTTCTTATCTTGCTGTATGTGTACCGGAATTGCATATCTAATTTGTAAAATGAAGCTGTACAGATGCCATATGTTCCCTGAGACAGCTAATAGAAAAAGTAGTCCAACACAATCACATAGTGCACATAGGTTACGTAAATCAAGAGAAAGTATTCGATAGAGAAGGTAGATATAACCTGTCGGAAATCTTAGCAGCATTATGGACTTAGTTCACATCTGATCAACTTACGTAAAAATCAGTATGAAAAACAATCAGTGTACAGTTAGAACACATTCAGGACACTCACAGCTGTTCATCATAAAATCTGCTGGAGTGAGGCAAGGCTGTGTACTGTTTCCCTTACTGCTCGTATTTATAACATACATTGACAACATAAGCAGTGAAGCTAACATAGTAAAAGCTCAGCTACCAAACTATCTAAAAGTTCAAATCCAGAAAAAATGGCGATAAACCCACAACACCTTCAAGACAACGTACCAAATAGGCGGACCACAAATGAACTCGTTTCTTTTTGCTCATAATCAAGCACTCACAGCTACAACAGGAAAAGAAAAGGCCTACATCACAACATGGATAACTTAGCAAGAGCATGTAAAAGCCACAATATGAAGATCAGGGCTGAGAAACACGGATGTCATGACCGTACCGAGAGAAGAAATCCAAACAAAGATCTTCCTAGACAACCAGCCCTTGAAACAAGCGAAACATTCAAATACTTAGGTATCACAATATCATCTTCAGGGACAACTGACACTGAGACAATGAGACAGAAAACAGATGCAATAAAGCAAATCAGATCATTGGACAAATGACTCCTTTACTGAAAAACAAATACATCACAACTGAAACAAAAAGAGCTATATACAACACATTTTTCCTCCAACTCCACGCTATCAATGTCAGACATGGACGCTAGCAGCCAAACAACAAAAGGAAATGATCTGATAGAAGCGAGATGCTTACGCAGGATTCTAAATATGACAAGTATATACCAAATAATAAATGACACCATGAGTGCACAGGTTAGAGTAACACCAGTATTAGGTTACATTCAGAAAAAAGTTAAATGGTATGGCCAGATATTATACCATACAAAAACTTCACACTGAGATTTGTGGGTAACAGAGGAAATGACTATGCAAGAAATGGAGGGAGGGAATGCCTATGCAAGAAATAGAGGGAGGGAATGCCTATTCAAGACCTCATTTTATGAAGGACATCGCCACGATCTATAAAGACGTCTATTCGTCACCTCAAAATCGAAAGGTTGGAAGGAGAGAAGACAAAACAACATTTTTATAATGCCCTACTATCGCAAGTTTGACAAATGCTTCACAAACACAGAAAGAAAATATTAAATTTAATTATAATGCAGATCTCTAAAGCTCTTAAACTTATTTACCCTTTTTTCCCCAGCAGTATAATTTTAATGTACTTTGACAAACGCTAACAATGGAAAATAAGAGAGCAAGTAAAACTAATTATCATTTTCACAGTCATCCTTCGTAATGTTCCGTCACATTATATCTTAAATCATTCATCATATGATCAGTCAGTCATTTGCATGTCTCTTGTGGAACTTTGCCTCCCTAACAGCTCTCATGTAGACCTCTCGGTTGTAAGCAAGATGGCCTGCTACTGATGCATCCATCTGCTGACCATCAACGATGTCTTGCAGCCATCTTCGCTTTGGTCTTCCTCTCTTTCTTCTTCCCGTTATGTACCCTTGAAAGACGGTTTTCTCTGGAATATAATGACGTTTAATGTGTCCAAAATATGTAAGTTCTATTTCTCTTTAATCCTCTTTACTAGCCAGCCTTCTTCAATATTAAGTTCTTGTAGTATGGATATATTTGTTCTTTTTTGTGTCCATGATATTTGAATAACTCTTATGTAGCATTTACATTGAAAGGCATTTATGTGTTTCTCAGCTGTTTTGTTAAGTGTCCAGGTCTCACAGGCATATGTTGCGATGATGGGAAAGATGCATGCCCTTAAAAATCTTATTTTTGTAGTTCTGTCTGTTCCTCTCCACAGATTCTTTAGTTGTTTTACATTCTAAAGAGCGATAGATGTCCTATTTTTAATTTCCCTCATTGTATCTCCATTATTAGTTAGTAGTGATCCAAGATATTCAAAACTCTCCACTTCTTCCAGTTTTTCCTCATTTATTTTCAATATACAAGTTAAATAAGTAAAGCGACAATATGCACCCCTGACGGACCCCTTGCTTTATGTCAAACCAACTTGTTGTTTCACCATTTACTCTTACTGCTGCTTGTTGGTCTAGATACAGCAGTGATGTTAATTATACGAAATGTGTTGGAAATCCTAGTTTTTTCCATTATTTCCCAAAGTTTCTGGTGCTGTACACAATCAAATGCTTTTGAGTAGTCTATAAAGGATAAATATAGATTCACATTAAACTCTCTGCATTTGTCTATTATTAATCTTTATTTAATATATGACCTCTTGATCCTCTTCCTTGTTGAAACCAGCTTGGACCATATTGACTTCTTCATATGGTACTCATTCACAATGCTCATTTTATGCTAGTTAATTTGGGAAAACATTAGAGAAGGCTAGGCTGTTCGTGCTCTCCGACTGTTCTGACATGCATTCTATCAGAACAAGAGATTTTCAGTGTAAAAACAAAAGACATCATTTTTCTTCTGTTGGGGTCATTTTTTTCGTTCCAAAAACAAAACCTACCGGGGAAAACTTCAATATTTGCTGTTTTCCATAATTTAGGCGTGAACTCATATTTGTATGACGAATTTCTATGTGAATTTTCTGAGTTTTATTGTACTCGAAACCTCATGTACAGTATATTCCAGTGTGTCTCACAGTGCAATCAGATTATTGTTTTCTTTTTTGCTGTATCTAAGAAGAGATGTGCCAGATTTCCACTTCAATTCTCCAGTGTCTTTAGCACAAAGACCAATTCTCCAGTGTCTTTAGCACAAAGACCATTTCTCCATTGTCTGGAGCACAAAGACCATTTCTCCATTGTCTGGAGCACAAAGACCATTTCTCCATTGTCTGGAGCACAAAGACCATTTCTCCATTGTCTTGGGTGCAAAGATCGCTTCTCTATTGTCTGGGGAGCACGGATCACTTCTCCGGAGTCTGGGGAGCAAAGATCACTTCTCCGGTGTTCGGGGCACAAAGACAGTGAATTATAAACCTATTTAGAGGTCAGTTCGCTGCCAGCTGTACTATCCGCTCTGCAAAATATATACAGGGGGATACATTTTTTTACAAAAAAAAAAAAAATCCAAGGTTATAACTATTAGTCTAAACACCACTCTTACTGATACATTTATCCTTATTAAACAACAAGACGATTTCAAACTGGGGATTCGAGATAGCAATCTTTTGCGAAGGAAAGGACGAACGAATTTATATTCATCGAGAACGTTTTTTTTCAGATACCTAATGTAACGATGTTATCAGATCTAATAAATCTAAACGCGAAGGAAAATAATAAAAGAGAAATAAACAGAGAGAAAACGCAATCAAACCCTACTCAGTTTTAGTGTCATTTCTGTGACGCACTCTTCGGTGTCTATTCTATGACACTAGAAAGAGTGCACATTTTTTGTTGCTCCCAAAGATCTGATACGTTTCATGATTTGGATAAGTTAAAGGAACTGTAGTGCCTCATAATGTACAATAGCCCGTTCGCAATTACTCTGATGTTTACGCGCCCCGTATAATTTGGTATAATGGACATTCATTAGTGTGAACGTGACATTGGTGACATATTTTGCCGAATTATTTGTTCCTGGATCCCGTATGCTGACTTGATTTCTATTAAGGACTTTGACATTTTCTTCTCACGTCGGAAGTGAGGAGTACAAGTTTCCTTTCCCGATATGACAAAACACTGTTCAGGACAGAATATGGGCAGTATGTGTAGACAAAACACTGTTCAGGAGAAAAATATGGGAAGTATGTGTAGACAAAACACTGTTCAGGAGAAAAATATGGGCAGTATGTGTAGACAAAACACTGTTCAGGAGAAAAATATGGGAAGTATGTGTAGACAAAACACTGTTCAGGAGAAAAATATGGGCAGTATGTGTAGACAAAACACTGTTCAGGAGAAAAATATGGGAAGTATGTGTAGACAAAACACTGTTCAGGAGAAAAATATGGGCAGTATGTGTAGACAAAACACTGTTTCGGACAAAATGTTGGATGTATGTGTTGACAAAACACTGTTTAGGACAAAATGTATGAAGTATGGGTAGATGAGACTCATTAGTCTTGGTTGGTAGCTCATCTAAGAGAAGGAAAACTCTGATTTCAAACCCCCTGCTGCCTTGTAGGGCAGGCTCTGGCCAGAATCAAAGGCTAGTGGAGTAAACCATAAACAAACTAGTGGAAGGTAAGGGGAAACCAAAACTGTACATTCCCAAGAACAATCATGACAATCCACAATTCTTTGAATTATAACTGTGTTAATGGTTCCAGTGGAACTACCTCGTCCGGTTGGGACTATCACGTGCGACAGGTGATACCAGATCGTCATCCAACTACTGTACGCAAAGAACACAAGTAACACCACAGTAATTGCAACAGGGAACATTAGAACACTAACAGAACTTGGAAAACTGGAAAACATCGAACAAGAAATGAAAAGAATGGAAATTAACATCCTTGGTTTATGTGAAATGAGATGGACTGGAGCAGGAAGCAGAGATCATAAAGCAGAGATCATAAAGACTTCAAAATAATGTATTCCAGGGGAAACCAGCGTAGAAATGGAGTTGGCATAATATTGGATAAGAAGACAGCAAGAACCGTGAAAGGTTTCTGGTGCATATCAGACAGAGTGTTAATGGTTAAATTACAGGACCATCCAATAGACACAAATCTCATCCAAGCATACGCACCAACTTCAGAAAGCTCTGATGATGAGATAAAAGAATTTTACAACAATCTGGACATGACAATGAAGCAGTGCAAAC
Source organism: Achatina immaculata (assembly GCA_009760885.1). NCBI lineage: Eukaryota > Metazoa > Mollusca > Gastropoda > Stylommatophora > Achatinidae > Lissachatina > Lissachatina immaculata. Next base: position 15,544,860 of record CM019696.1, read on the forward strand.
CATGGGAAGTAAACTTTGTGCTAAATACAAAATTAGGGACTGAACAAGACAATAACGCTACTGGCAAGTATGGACTAGGTACCAGAAATACAAGAGGGGAGATGTTGATTGAGTGGGCAGAAAAGAATAAAATGATAATAGGAAATATTTGGTTTCAACAACACCCAAGGCGACAATGGACATAGAAAATCCCAAATAGTAACATACATAACCAGATAGATTACATTATGATCAACAGAAGATTCAGGAACTCACTAATATCCGTGAAAACAAGACCAAGCGCAGACTGCAGCAGTGACCACATTCCAGTTGTAGGAAAAGTGAGAATCAGGCTAAAGAGGTTAAAGGTAGCAGCTAAAAACAAAGAACTAGATAGAGAGCTGTTACGGAAAGATAAGGGAATACAAGAACAATATAGAACTATAGTACATAACAGGTATAATGCTATAAAGAAGATTGAAACGATTGATGAACAATGAAATATGCTTAAATACTCTATTCAGCAAACATGTATCGAAATTCTACCTCCAAATAAACGACACGCTAAACAGGGGTGGATCACAGAAGAAATTTTGCAACTAATGGATCGGAGAAGAAGTCTTAAGGAAGATAAAGTTGAATATGACAAAATAAACAAAGAAATAATACACAAATGCAATAGAGCTACAAAAGAGTGGGTAAATAAGAAATGTAATGAAATAGAGACACACCATCATGAAAATACAAATGTACAAACAAACAAAAGAGTTAACAAACAAAAGGGCATACCACAAGACTGGTTGCCTTAAATCAAAGGAGGGGCATACAATAAAGGACAGAGATAAAATAATGTCATGATGGTGCAAATACATTAGAGAACTCTATGAGGACAACAAAGGTGAAATAGATATACACAATAATAATGAAGAGCCTCCTATATTAAAAGCAGAAGTGGAAGAAGCCATCAAACACATGATGAACAACAAAACACCAGGATGAGATAAAATCACAAAGGAAGAATTGGAAGCATTAGGAGAGCTTGGCATAGAAATAGTTAACAGATTGCTGAGTGACATCTAATTCATTCATTCATGTCCCTTGCGGAACTTTGCCTCCCTAACAGCACTCTTGTAGGCCTCTTAGTTGTGAGAAAGATGGCCTGCTGTTGATGCATCCATTTGCAGATCATCAGCGATGTCTTGCAGCCATCTTCGCCTTGGTCTTCCTCTCTTTCTTTTCCCCATTATGTACCTTTCCAAAACGGTTTTCTCTAGATTATCATGACGTTTAATGTGTCCAAAATATTAAAGTTTTCTCTCTTTAATCCTCTTTACTAGACATAGTTCTTGTAGTATGGATATATGTGTTCTTGTGTGTGTCCATGATATTTGAAGAACTCTTATGTAGCATTTACATTCAAAGGCATTTATGTTTTCTCAGCTATTTTGTTAAGTGTCCATGTCTCACAGGCATATGTTGCGATGGGAAAAATGCATGCCCTTAAAAATCTTATTTTTGTAGTTCTGTCTGTTCCTCTCCATAGATTCTTTAGTTGTTTTACTTTCTGAAGAGCGATAGATGTCCTCCTTTTAATTTGTCTAATTGAATCTCCATTATTAGTTAGTAGTGATCCAAGATATTCAAAACTCTCCACTTCTTCCAGTTTTTTTCTCATTGATACATATATCAGTTACCTTATTTGTTTTGTCAGTTGTCATCAATTTACTTTTCTTCACATTTAGATATAGGTTTTGGTCTTCGCTGTTCTTACGGACTGACATAATTAGTTTCTCCATTCCTTTTTGTGTTGTGGACAGTAATACTGTGTCATCAGCATATCTAATCTCTGGTATTTCATAACCTCCAATGACATCTATAACAGTAAATATGTCCCATCAGACCTTTTGCAATCAGTTTTCATTGCCCTACCAAAGAAGCAAGGCGCAGTTGAATATGAAGACCATCGAACCATTAGTCTTATGAGCCATGTTACAAAATCCTGCCTCGTATTGTTATGAGAAGTGTCAGGGGCAAAATAAAACCAGAAATCTCTGAAGAACAGTGTGGCTTCATCGAAGGAAAAGGCACAAGTAATGCCATAAATATATTGAGAACATTGATGGAAAGATCAATAGAAGGAAAGACGGACCTATACTTATACTTTGTAGACTATTGTAAAGCATTGATAAAGTGAGACACAGAGAAATTATAAGAATGCTGGAAGACATCAACATAGATGGGAAAGATCTGAAACTCATCACAAACATATACTGGTAACAATCAGCTGCAATGAAGGTTGAGAAACATATAGGAGCATTCCAAGACATAAAATTGGGAGTGAGACAAGGATGTGTTCTATCTCCTGATCTCTTCTCTTTGTACAGCGAAAACATAATGAGAAATATAGAGAACTTTCCGGGTACAACCTTAACAACTTAAGATATGCAGATGACACAGTTCTGATTGCTAAAAGTGAAGGGGAGCTACAGGCTCTTCTGGACATTGTGATTCATGAAAGTAAAAATAAAGGTCTCAGTCTGAATAAAAAGAAGACTGAAGTGATGGTCATCTCAAGAAAAGAATACCATCAAAATATAGCATTACCATCGATGGCACAGAACTTAAACAAGTTGATAGATTCATTTACTTAGGAACAATTATAATAGGTAATGGGAAATGTCACAACGAAATAAAAAACAGATGTGCTCAGGCCAAATTAGCATTCCAGAAAACGTGAAACATCCTTGCAACAGATCCATATCAACGGAAACATGATTCCGAGTACTTAAATGTTACATCGAGCTAATTTTGTTTCATGGATGTGAAGCATAGTCCATGAATAAGAGAGTACAGCGAGAAATGGAGGCCATTGAAATGTGGTTCATAAGAGGATATTGAAGGTACTGTGGACAGTAAGAACACCAACTAAGAAGTCTTAAAAGAGGCTGGAGTTAAAAGGCAAATTATAGCAAAGATCAGAGGCACACAAGCGAGATTTGTAGGACATTTTCTGAGAAGAGGAAAGTTGGAGCACATTGTGGCAACTGGAAAAATTGAGGGAAGAAGAGACAGAGGAAGACAAGGAGAGAAGTTACTGTATGGGCTGTCGGTTTGGCTAGGAAGAAAGTCACCGGCGGATCTCATAATCAAGTCTAGCGACAGGGAATTGTGGAGAGAAATGATCGCCTACGCCACACGGCACGGCCCTTGATTGAGTAATGTGTTGACAAAACACTGTTTAGAACAAGATGTTGGAAGTATGTGTAGACAAAACATTGTTTAGGACAAAATGTTGGAAGTATGTGTAGACAAAACATTGTTTAGGACAAATGTATGAAGTATGTGTAGACAAAACCTTGTTTAGGACAAACGTATGAAGTATGTGTTGACAAAACACTGTTTAGGACAAACTGTAGGGAGTAATTTTAGCTTTATATCTAGCAGATAAAGAACAGCTGTTGATAAAGTAAACAAATTAGCATATCTTGGCAGCTACATAGACCAGGATGGTGACACCAGGAAGGAAGTTTGATTTCGAATTGAAAAGGCAGCATTTTCCTTTAAAACTCTTAAGAACATATGGAATTCAGAAGTTATAAACACAAAAACGAAGTTAAGATTATTCAATTAAAAGTGATATCCACCCTCATTTATGTATGCGAAGGCTGGAAATCAACTAAAGGAATAGATAAGAAATTAGACTCTTTTGAAAACAAATGCCTCGGGAAAATACTTGGTATAAAGTGGAACGAATTTAAGAACAATACAGAGGTAAGACAGATGAACAAACAACAACCTGTCTCATGGGTGATCAGAAAAAGAAGTAGGACATATGTAGCATATGTGATGAGAAGAAACAATCAAAGAATACCAAAACGAGCTATCAAGTGGAGCACAACAGGCCGAAGAAAAAGAGGTCGACCATGTGAAACTCTAAACCTTGCTAAGGGAAGCCAGTTTAGTGGGTTTAACATCCCTTGATGAAGTTGAAAGACTCGCCGAGAATAGGAAAACTTGGCAAACAACTATGCGAGCTCTATGTGACGTTTAACGGCACGGGAATGATGTAAAGTGTAAGATCTAACATTTAGTGGGATGAGGTTGTTTTTTTTTTTAGTTTTCTGTCATAACGAATTAAGACAAACTTTAATAATGATGAAGATGATTGTAATAACAATAACAATAAGAATAATAACACTCGGATATTAATAGATCCGTTTAAGATAATTGCTCACTACGGACATAGGCTTGAGGTTAGATCACAAGAGGTGGTCCAGGATTTTTAAAGGAGAGTCCATTTATTTGAGACTCATACTGAATTATTAAGTTAATCATATCCCACATTAAGTTAATCATATCCCATTTAAAGCCTATGAAAATATCCCACATTAATTTAACCATATCCCACATTAAGTTAATCATATCAAACATTAAGTTAATCATATCACATCCTTCCCGTGCCGTTGAACGTCACATAGGGCTCGCATGGTAGTTTGCCAAGTTGTCCTGTCTCCGGCGAGCTTTTCAGCCTCATCAAGGGATGTTTTCCCACTAAACTGGCCTCTCTTAAGAATGTCCTCTTCAGAGTTTCACGTGATCAACCTCTTTTTCTTCGCCATTTTGTGTTCAACCTAATAGCTTGTTTTGGGATTCTCTGAATGTATGGTAGAAGGAAATTCACATGGCAATATACTGTGCGTATACCCTATCGCTCTCTCTCTCTCTCTATCTCTCTCTCTATCTCTCTCTCTCTTTTTCTCTCTGAACCTTTAGATGCTCAATGCACATAGGGCTTTCGCAAAGGTTTTTCACAAATGTCTGTCTTCGCCTTTTTTTCTGCTCTTGTCCAGGTGAGGCCCTCTGTTAATCAACATCCTTTCTTTTGTTCTTCTTCGTGTCTCTTTTGGTTTGCCCTTACTCCTGTTTCCCTGATTCGCAATTTCACCGCTAATTTTGGTAATAAGTTATACCAGTCATCTCGAGTACATGTCCCATCCATTGCCAACGTTTTCTCTAAAATAATCGAAGTCAATGGTTTCATTTGCATTTATGCCAGCAAAGGTGCTATTTCTTATGGTATTTGGCCAAAATATTCATTTAATCCTACGTTTAAATGTCTGAAGGGAATTCAGTTTGTTTTCTAGTTTTGGTGACTTTCCAGCATTCGCTCCCGCATAATGGCACACTTAGGACATTACTTTTGAATATCTTGATTGTTTGGGTATATCTTGGGGGAGGGGATGGCGCGGAGTGGTGGAGGAGCAATGAATTGAAACACCCTTTAACAAAACCTATTTCAATTTTTCATATATTATTGTTGCCTGCTGTTTAAGGGTCAAAAAACAATCCTACACTATTTTCAAAAGTTTTAACATTTCTTAACATTCATTTTGTTGTTGTTTTTTTTAAATTTCAGTTGCATTTTTGTGGTAAAAAAAACCTCGCTGTTCTACAAACACAGATAATCTTTGTCCCTGCTTGCTTCAGTATCACTTTTTGAAAACTAAAATCAGGGGTTTTAATCATCTTTACAATTTCTGTTTGAAAATAAAGTAGGTCGTGTGAACACGTGAAGTTAGAGAAAGTAAGCTCGCAGAAGCACGTTAAGAGGACAGCTGAACAGCAACACAAGACACTGGTGCTTTTATTTTTGTTAAGTCAACTCGTATACGCTTTTTTGGTATGCACTGCGTTGTGGAAGCTAAATCTACCTACCTCACGCTGACAGAAAGTCTCGTAGTTTTCATGTAAGGGATTGCCAGCTGATTACTAACCTTCAACTAATGAGAAACAAAAACACGAAATCTGGATATACGTAAAACATTGATCACTTGCTTAGACTAAGAATCAGCCGCCTCCAGCCAATCAAAAGTCGGTGCATAGCTTGGCAAAGCAAACTAGATGCTCATGACAGATCGCACATATTTAGTTTGAATTTCCTCGCTGGCGTTAAGTGGAGGGTCTGATGTCATGCATATTTTAAGGCTGTTAGAAGCATAACTACAGGGAGGTAGCTGACTTGGAATTTAAAGCGCATAAGTAAGGGAAACTTTCAGCAACTGGCCAGAGACTCTTTCGAAATGTTCCATGTTTTTAGTGAGCTCCGTTTACCAAGAGATCACGACTGGAAGCTTGGACCTTAAATAAGACAACAGAAAAGAAACTCGAGGCCTCTGAAATGTGGATATATAGTAGAACAGGGGGTATCTCATGAACAGAAAAGAAAACAAAGAAAGATGTGCTAACCCAGCTAGAAGTGGAAAGAGAAATATTGGGCAAGTCAAGAGGCATAATACTATACTGAAGACCTTTCTTGAGGGAAAGATCGAAGGGAAGAGAACAAGAGGAAGACATCTACATTGATGGATGGACAGCATCAAGAGATGGACAGGAACCAGCTTGGCCGAGTCCATCACGAAGACATGAAACGGAGCAGACTGGAGATTCATTTGCAGCCAGCCTTCCGTGGGGAGGCAAATGATGATGATGATGATGATGACGATGATGATGATGATGATGATGATGACGTCGTGGCTTCGCTGTAATATAGAAATTGGCATCACATTCATTAGTTTTACAGCGCGATTATCATACATTTCGTAATGGTAATTCTATGGACAGCTGCGAGTGGACAAATCTGTATATCATTCTGTGAAAGCAAGGTCTTTAGCGTGAAATAGTATGAAACCTGTATAATGATTTGGTCAACGGTAATATATAATGGTCATGCGGATGATTTATGTGTGATGATGACGTTTATATACTGCGAGAGTAATGTCCCTAATGTCTTATATGTTTTGTGATTAAATGTAAGTTTTAGATAACTATGCTAATTCTGACGAGACAACTACATGATTATTGCCGGACTAGAATATAAAGGCTGCCATGTTTGTGAGAATGGCAGACTAATCCTTCCTACACGCATCTCCGAAGTGGACTTCACAGGGTAAAAGGATGAGACAACCACGCGAGACATGGAGACTTGCAGCAGAGAAAATGCTGATAAACAAAGGACTGACATGGGAGAAAGACAAGACGACAGTAAAGGATCGACCAGAAAGGACGGAAAGCTCTTGCTGCAAGTACTCCCGTGTGTTTGACCACCTGAACTGAGGCGTAAAAGAGAGAGAATATGAAGGTGCAAGAACCTGTGAACTGTGTGTGTGTGTGGGGGGGGGGGGTGGGTAGCAGGTAGTAATTATTACTCCGGATCCAGCCCTTGGTCTGCGTGACCTTGTACCTAACAGTCAGCCTCTACTGACATCGCTTATTAATGTTCTTCATGATGTAGAGCACGTTGGTAGAATCTGTCATAAACTTTCCACAAAATTATGCTAGGTAAAACCCACAAGCAACATCTGATTAGCTAGAAGTCATTTTCAAAGACAAAAAATGTCATGATTATTATTTTAATATTATTATTTTATTATTAGTAGTAGTATTATATAATTGCAGATTGACCAGAATATGCACGGATATACATAAAATATAGTAATATATAAAGGAAGGAAATCGGAGCCTTTATATATAAGAACTGGTTTAAAACACGGTGATACATTATCTCCATTATTATTCAAACTAAAATCATTATCTTCATTACACTGTTCTGTCATATGAGGCTGTTCATCATAATATTATAAACATTATATTCTTCGAAATATAAGGATATTATATGATTATATGCCACTATACATAAACTCTAATTTTGTTAGAAAAGATCACTAGAAAAGTAAAAGAAGAAAGCAGTACAGACGAACAAGCAAAAATACCAGGATATGCTGACTATAGAGAAGGGAGAAGGGAAAAGTATACAAGAAGTCATCAATACCTGCATACACCTGAGAGATGTGGCACTAAAGGTGGAGTTGACTATAAACCAAGATAAGGCAGAGAATACGAAGAGATCAGTGGCATAATGATCCAGATTATATAAATGTTGGAGATATAATCATCAGAAAAACAGAAACGTACCAATATCTAGGCACAGCCTTCAACAGAAGAAACACAGTAAGCGAAGAAATTAAAAATTGAGTACAGATAGGGAATAAAATATACTTTGCCTTGCAACACCTGTTAAAATACAAAATCCTGTCCAAAACGCCAAGATACAAAACTATAATAAGACCAGCTGTCATGTATGGATCAGAAACGTGGAGTACAATAAAGAAATATGTATAACAATCGAAGTTATTTGAGAACAAGGTCCTAAGAAGAACCTTTGGGTCTATAAATTATATCAAAAGTGAGCAACTGAGAGCTAGAAAGAAAACTGAACTGAACAGCTTATTTAAATCCCAAGGAATTATAAATGTCTTGAAAACTGAACAGACTACGCTGTTTGGGTCATGCAGAAAGACTGGAAGAGAACAGAAAAAAGAAAATAATGTATGTACAAGAGATGAGGGAAACACGATCAAGTGGAAGACCACGACAAACATGGAGAAACACAACACAGAAGAGGACATACAGGAAATTGGTGTCATCAACTGGAGAAGAGAAGATTAGGAATAAGGAGAACTGGAGACCAACTTTATCTGCAGCAGTGAGCGTAGTTGCCTGGAACTCTGAGGAAGAAGGATGGATGAAGTATATAAATGGCGGGTGTACGTTGACCAACAAATGTTGAGAACAAATAAAAATGTATCACGTGAGATATGACACAATAATGCACGTGCTGACGATTTACACGGTAGTAACAATCATTTGGTTCGTTCAGTCATTCATTCATTTGCATGTCCCTTGCGGAACTTTGAATCCCAAACAGCTCACCTGTAGGCCTGTCATTTGGTTACCGCATCAAAACTGTTGATTTCCAAACTAGAAAATAACATAAACGCCGCAGGGAATCGGATACGTGATAACTAAAAGGCTGTGATTTATATTAGGGGATGGTATATTATACTTTCATACGATGCAAGAGTGCGTTTGTTTATTGAATAGTTTCACCTTTATAACTCAGTAGCACGGAGGTTGCAACACAGACGTTCCTCATTTAGACGGGGAAATTACCTTCCTCTTTGTGTAATTACCTGGAGCTATTTCCTGCCCCTTACATTTCAAACAGAGAATTACGCTCACTATTTTCATTACGCTGTTCTGTCATATGAGGCTGTTCCATCAGTCATTTCTAAACATTATATTCCTCGAAATAAAAGGATATTTTATGACTATATGCCGCTATACATGTAGGAATATATACGATTATACGTTGATATATACACGAACATATATGATTTTATGCTATGCATACGGACATATGCCACCATAAATGCGAACATATATGATTATATGTTGCTATACGTAGGGGCATACAACATAGAAGAGGATATAAAAGAAATTGGTGTTACCAACTAGAGAGAGAAGATTATGAACTTTATCTGCAGCATTGGGCCCTAATGGCTCGGAAATCAGAAGAAGAAGAAGAACGGACCGGAAACACTAAAGACCGAGCGTAATGGAGAAGCATGATCTCCAACGTTATCTGGCGCGGCAGATATTAATAATAGTAAAACTCGACTCAACAGTAAACGTGAATTGCAAAAGTGAGTCAAAAGAGCTTATTACTCTGGTAGACCCCGTATAACTGCTGGTAGTAAACATTTTCTTGATGAGTATAATTTGTGATTGATATAGGTATTAGTAAAGAGGATTAAACGGAGAAAACGTAAATATGTTGGACATATTAAACATTATGATAATTTAGAGAAGACCATCTTGGAAGGTTACATAATGAGGAAAAGAAAGAGAGGAAGACCAAGGCGAAGACGTCGTTGATAATCTGCATATGGATGCATCAGCAGCAGGCCATCTTGCTTAGAACCGAGACGAGAGGCCTACATGAGAGCTGTTGGGGGGGGGGGGTGGGAGTTTCGCATGGGACATGCAAATGACTGAGACAGGTATTCTATCAAACTAAAAACAGAACCTATCAATTACAGGGAATTTACCAACACAGTCTCCACACGAGGGACTCTTGTTGCTGAAGGATTAAGGCCATCTTCGGAGAGCATTGCACTCAGAGTGAGCAACTTGGGTTTTAAATTTTAGTCCAGGCATATAGGAACCCATTCGACCTTACTGTGACCAGAACGGTACGAAATACAACTTAGGACAGTAATGTTTAAATGTGACGTGGTGCTTTTTTAAAAATCTCTCTTCGTTTTAAAATGTCCATTAGTGTTTCTCATCCACTTTTTCAAGCTATAAATTAAACTGTTACGAAAAAAGTGTTTAATATTATTAATCTGTGCTCATACATAAACATGAACTGCCTATGAAATCTTTTTTTTTTTGTCATCTGAATATTTTTGGTTTTCAATGACGCGAACATGAAAAAAAGGAGAGTTACAGGAAGTCTAAGGAAAATTGTTGACAAAAAGAACTGGGCAGCCTGCGTTGCTGTCAGATTTATAAAGACACGCGATATAAACGAGTTCATTTCAAGGGGGGGAGGGGGGACTGCAATCGTGCCCCCGACTGACTGCTGCATCCAGGATCAGTCATCTTGGCCTTAACTCGACATGGCCGTATGTCGGTGGCTGCAGATGACTGGCTACAGTACACTAGTATAATGTCTAACGAAATCAAATTATAATAATTTAGCACCGTTAACTGCGTGAAAATTAATTACACAAAAACAAAAATGTGAATCGACAACACACAATGAATACAGAATCACACCAGAATAGATTTTCAGTGACGTACAAAAATGCACATGCGTGTACCATTTAGCACTCACTCGCAAGCGTCTTTGACTCTCACCGTGAGCGTGTGCAGACCGAAAGCCTGGTCTCAACCAGTAAAGGACCCAGCCTGTAATACAGGGCCAACCCTCGAGGTCTTGGAAAAAATTCACTGGCCGGGCCAAATTTTTGTAGGTCATGAGAGTATACGGGAGGGGGTGGGGGTGGGGGGTGGGGGGAAGAGCATGATGCTGTAGATTTTCACGAAAAAAAAGTCACTTCACAAATTAAGAGTTCCACCTTAGCAACATACAAGTTAAGAGTTCCACCTTAGCAACATACAAGTTAAGAGTTCCACCTTAGAAACATACAAGTTAAGAGTTCTACCTTAGCAACATACAAGTTAAGAGTTCCACCTTAGCAACATACAAGTTAAGAGTTCCACCTTAGCAACATACAAGTTAAGAGTTCTACCTTAGCAACATACAAGTTAAGAGTTCCACCTTAGCAACATACAAGTTAAGAGTTCCACCTTAGCAACATACAAGTTAAGAGTTCCACCTTAGCAACATACAAGTTAAGAGTTCCACCTTAGCAACATAATGGAAAATAGGTAACGGGCAACCGTTGGACGTGATGCTGGAAGGAAAATGTTTTACTGTATATTTACTGTACACTTAATTTTTCACATTTCTTTAAGAAAATATACCTTTTGAACCTGGGCTGTAAGTAAGAAGCACTGTAGCTCCTACAGCCGTAAGCCGGCGTATGACTGTATTCTTTACAGTTTACTTTTTTTGTTCTAAAGTAAACTATCAGAATGTGAGACATAGGTGAAAAGAAAAAAAAAACGTAATGAAAAAGCTAAATATATATATATATATATATATATATATATATTCCTTTTATTTTTACCTGTTTTGTCACTCCCATCGAAGTCATCAAACATAGAAACGATGAGGAATCTTTTAAAGTTGATGAGATTTTTATTCAAATTTCGTCTTTTAAACAAACCGAAGTAAGAAACCACTAAAAACTCAAACTCTTATACCGAATGATAAGCAGTATCCGAAACAAAAATAAGACGTAGAGCGAGGCAGCAAACAGCTTGGACAATGCTAATATAGTGCCCAACAGTTATCAACTTCCTTCGACACGCGGTGTGAGCAGTGCTCGTAAGCCATCGCGTGGTCTGTGAGTGAGTAGAGTTTCGTGGAGGCTCTCGAAATTAACATTTGTTTCAGGTCGCTCACGTAGAGTATCATGTCCAAGCGCTGAAACAAAGTCTTGAACTTATCTATCTATCTATATCTATCTATCTATCTATCTATCTATCTATCTATCTATCTATCTATCTATCTATCTATCTATCTATCTATCTATCTATCTATCAGTTCGTCCGTCCGTCCGTCTGTCTGTCTGTCTGTCTGTCTATCTGTCTGTCTGTCTGTCTGTCTACCTGTCTGTCTGTCTATCTATCTATCTATGTGTAGGTCTGACATATTAATTCCACCTATCTGTCATTTCATTTCTACCCATTATAATTCCTCCATCCTTTGATATAAGACACTCAGTTTTGGGATGTGATCTTTCTGTTGTTTAGTCTATGGTTTTGAACATTTCTCTTATGTTACCTTGGTGGTGGGTTTTTTTTTTTTAATTCTTTCCATTTTTCATTTAGCAGCTCCTCCTTTGCTTTGTTGCATCTATTCTTTATGTCTTTGTCGAACCATTAAGTTTCTTCTTCTTCGTTCGCTTCTACCACCCTGTGATCCTACTGAATTTACGCCTGTGGTCCTCGTTAAGTCCCGTGGTCCCCCGTGTGGTCCCCGAAAGGACCACACGAGATCCCCGAAAGGACCACAAGAGGTTCATAGTATCGCAGGGCTTGAGCCTGTATTCTTGGTGGGTCTCAGAAACGGGATTGCGTGACACCGTGGTTTTCGTTGCACCAGTTTAGTATAGTGTTGGACTTTCTCACCGGAAAACCTCGACGTGCTTTGAGATACCCATGTATTACCGCCGAGTGAGAGGTGGTTGCCCATCCAGTCCAGTGTTGGACTTTCTCACCGAAAAACCTCAGCGTGATTAGGATACGCATACATCCCCGCCGGGTGAGAGGTGGTTGCCTATCTAGACTGCACTGGTCCAGTGTCTCCGACTTCAGCATTTTATGGTCGTGGCCGCTACCCTTCCTAGCTGTGACCATGATGGAGCTTTTGTCCAGGAGAACGAATTCTCGCCACTAGTGACTTCCACCCCTGGGTTGAGCCGGTTTAGGCATATTATCCCAGTATGGGCGTATTTGGGACGTGCCCGACCTCTAGAGCAGAGGTACCGTGAAATGCGAAGCCAGCAAGTTTCACCCCTGGTGTGAGCCGGTTTAGGCATATATCACCAGTGTGGGTGTACATCTCACGTGACCGACCTCTACAGCGGAAGTGGCGTAACATGCCTAGCAATCAAGTTTCACCCATGGTGTATGCTGGTTTAGGTATATTTCACAAGTGTAGGTGTATTTCGGACGTGGCCGGCCTCTAGACCAGAGGCGCCGAGGTATGTGTAGCTCTCGCACCGATACTACTGGACATACCGATTAGACTTAACACTTTATCCTTTCCTTCATCTTTTCACATCCGCGACGCACAGCAACCCTTATTTCTTGTCCGCAGTTTCTTCCTTGACTGGGAGGAGCTTCACTCCACGCGCGGCATCCGAAGAGTCTCGCCAGCAGTGTCTTAACCTCTGAGTTAAGCATGTTCAGGCATTTCACCCGATATAAGTGCACTTAGGACGTGGCCGTCCTCCAGACCAGAGGTGCCGTGATTTGACCGCTTGCTTCGCTTTATCATTTCTACCACCTTTTCCGCAGTGGTGCCGCGCGGCAACCCCATTTGCATCTTTCTTCACTAGCCGGGAGGAGCACCCCTTCACGCACGGCAGCTGAAGAATCTTGCCAGCAACGGTAGATGAGCTACCAAATGTGCCACTTATCTACCCTAAGTGTCTGGTTTTCAGGCGCCAGATATTCGCTTTGCCCCTTCCCCTGTCAGTTTAAACAGTTCTGCCACGAGAAGGTCAGGAGCTGGACTTTACTGCCGGCGGCTATTTGAGACGCACGCCGTTGGAGTGGAGAGCGAATTCTCCACCCCACCTCCGGCAATAACAGTCCTTAGAATCTCCATTAAGTTTAAAATTTCATCTTTCATACAAAACTACGCGCTATTCGTTCATACTCAATTACGCAATAATCTTTCATACAAAATTACACTCTGAACTTTCATACTAAACTACGTACTAATCTTTCGTACAAAACTACACAATAATCTTTCATACAAAATTACACTCTAAACTTTCATACTAAACTACGTACTAATCTTTCGTACAAAACTACACAATAATCTTTCATACAAAATTACACTCTAAACTTTCATACTAAACTACGTACTAATCTTTCGTACAAAACTACGCAATAATCTTTCATACAAAATTAAATTATAAACTTTCATACTAAACTACGCACCATTTTTTCTTACAATGTTACGCCCCAAATCTTTTAGATACTGATAATACTGTGGCTTCAGATTTTCTGCTATATTATTTTGTATGTCTGTGTTTCCAGGCTGTAGAAAAAAGCTGGGTATACATAGCACTTGATAGCTCTCAGTTAATCGCTGCGTTGTTTGTTTAGCTAAGAGTGTTTATCTTCTTCTGCTTATAAAGTGCGCCTACTTGTCCCCATTCCCCTATTGATTTTCACTTTGCTTTCTCCTTCATTGCATATTGTATGTCCAAGGTATAGAAGGAACTGTCAACTGCCCCCACTGTTTCACTACAGTATTCTTATCATCATCATCATTATCATGTGCCCTGCCGAATGCTGTTGTTTGGCATTAATTTCCCGAAATTCGTTCCTTGTTATTTCTTTTACTTCAGTTGTTTATTTTTTTGTTGGTTGTGACATCGCGTTAAACTGTCCCTGATTTTTTTTCCTCTTGGTCTTCCCCTGCATCTCTTCCCATTGATCTTCCATGCTGTTTTAATGATATGAAGCATTCTTCTTCTCATTATGTGTCAGATGAATGATGATTGTCGTTTTATTATGGATTTGATTAGGGTTCCTTCCTACAGTTGCTTTTTTTAGACATTCCCTGTCTGTCACCTTAACCGTCAATGTCAGTCAGTCAGTCAGTCAGTCAGACATTCGCATGTCCCTTGCGGAACTTTGCCTCCCTAACAGCTCTCCTGTAGGCCTTGAACTTGGCCTCCCTAACAGTTCTCCTGCAGGCCTTGAACTTTGCCTCCCTAACAGCTCTCCTGCAGGCCTTGAACTTTGCCTCCTTAATAGCTCTCCTGCAGGCCTTGAATTTTGCCTCCCTAACAGCTCTCCTGCAGGCCTTGAACTTGGCCTCCCTAACAGCTCTCCTGCAGGCCTTGAACTTTGCCTCCCTAACAGCTCTCCTGCAGACCTTAAACTTTGCCTCCCTAACAGCTCTCCTGCAGACCTTAAACTTTGCCTCCCTAACAGCTCTCCTGCAGACCTTAAACTTTGCCTCCCTAACAGCTCTCCTGCAGGCCTTGAACTTTGCCTCCCTAACAACTCTCCTGCAGACCTTGAACTTTGCCTCCCTAACAGCTCTCCTGCAGGCCTTGAACTTTGCCTCCCTAACAGCTCTCCTGCAGGCCTTGAACTTTGCCTCCCTAACAGCTCTCCTGCAGGCCTTGAACTTTGCCTCCCTAACAGCTCTCCTGCAGGCCTTAAACTTTGCCTCCCTAACAGCTCTCCTGCAGGCCTTGAACTTTGCCTCCCTAACAGCTCTCCTGCAGACCTTGAACTTTGCCTCCCTAACAGCTCTCCTACAGGCCTCTCGGTACCCGTCCATGGTACTGCTAATATTCCTATAAAGAAACAGCACAGCTGCCTCTAGTGATCTTTCCACCGATCTCTTCTTATGCTGAGGTGCATTCCCTCTGTTCTGTTTAACTATCACATTTTTCCTTCTCACATTCTCTTTCAGTGAGTTTTTTAAAAATAATTTTACAGTATGTACCCGCATGGGTCTCTAGATCGTGGATCTAACATAGATTTCCAACTGTCAGATTTGTGTTACGTTCATTTCTGAGACAACTTTCGTACACTCTTGAATAGTCTACATCAGTGTGGGATCATTTTTTAAGCCTTTTTGGCTCTAGTCATTACAGTCAAATTGTGGCCTAATCTTCAAACTGATATCGCTTTAAGCATGAAACAACAAAAGTCTTCGGATTTCTGAATTAGAACTTACTTTTTGTTATAATAAAGAATATCAGTGATAGCCTAGATGATAAAGTTGACCCTAGTGATAGATACCTACCAAAAATAGCAATAAGATGGACACCACAGCGGAACAGAAGTAAGGGTAGACCAAAAGAGACATGGAGAAGAACAACAGAAAGGATGTTGAGCAATAAAGGGCTCACCTGGGCAAGAGCAGAAAAAAAGGCAAAGGACAGGCATTAAACGACATGATAATTTAGAGAAGACCGTATTGGAAGGATACATAATGGGAAAAAGAAAAAGAGGAAGACCAAGACGAAGATGGCTGCAAGACATCGTTGACGATCTGGAAATGGATGCAACAGCAGCAGGCCATCTTGCTCACAACCGAGAGGCCTACAGGAGTGCTGTTCGAGAGGCAAAGTTCCGCAAGGGACATGCAAATGAATGAATGAATGACAGGCATTTGTGGTAAACCCTTGCGGAAGCCTCATGTGCCCTGGGCACTTAAGGTCCAGCGAGAGAGAGAGAGAGAGAGTGATAGAAGCAAGCTATCAAGTGGAATACAACAGGCCGAAGAAGAGGTCGACCCCGTGAAATTCTAAAGAGGACATTGTTAAGAGAGGCCAGTTCAGTGGGCATAACACCCCTTGATGGGATTGAAAAACTCGCCGAAGGCAGGAAATTTTGGCGAAATACCATGCAGGCCCTATGTAACGTTTAACGGCACGGGAAGGATGTAAGATGTAAGTGATAGTTTGGATGATTAACTTGACACTAGTGATAGTTTGGATGATTAAGTTGACCCTTTGACTCGGCTAAACTGATCCTGTTATATAAAGGTTACGTTTTACCAAGCCGACTCAACGAACTCTTCGGAAGGCCAAAGAAGTTGTAGACAAAATAACGCATTATACACTGTAGAGGTTCAGAAAAAAAGGCATATTACGATGTGAGGCAAAGTTATGATACATGGAAAAACAACTTTTAAAGTCAACATTGTTAGACATATCTTGAGGCGACATAGTTATATAATGTTATAGTCACTGGAAACAAACAAGTAAGTGATAAACTAGCTGAAATTGTAACAGAGAATAATGAAAAACATAAGGCAACCGTTAGAATATTACAGACATATCAGACACAATATTGAAAGGCATGCTGAAGTGGCACGTGTGAGGAAAGAAGAGCTACAGGACAACATAGATACAGGTGGGCAGATAATTAAAAGGATAATAGAATCTTATCTTGGCCGCAACACAGAAACAAGAGACAAGCTAGTTGATTGACCCATTGCAACTACTTTGCTCCCGAGAATATGTGTCACATGATGATGATGATGATGATGATTGTCATTGAAAATCTGAAGAAAGAAAGAAAATAAGCTAGGTGAAAAGTACTGAACTGGCTGACCGAGTGACAAGGAGATTTGAAAGCAGTCACACTGATCTGAAACATTAGAATGGAGAAACACGATTGCCAACGTCTGGTGGCGTAACAAACACGTAACATATTAAACTCATTATGGTTTATTTTGTTGGAGATAAACATGATTTACTGTTTACATTTTCTGGGTTGCATTGGTGAGCAACTTTGCTCTGAGAAACAGACGGAGCGTGATTTGACGGAATGTTGTCTGGTGTGCGGGGATTTATGTTAAGTTAAAAGGGGAAATAAGAACGTAATGGACGCCTGACATTTGCGGGTGTGTTTCTTGGTCGCTGTATTATGATCCATACAAGAACTTAATACCGAAGAAGTCTGGCTAGTAAAGAGGATTAAACACAGAAAACGTAAATATTTTGGACACATTAAACGTCATGATAATCTAGAGAAGACCGCCTTGGAAGGGTACATAATGGGAAAAGGAAAGAGAGGAAGACCAAAGCGAAGATGGCTGCAAGACATCGTTGACGATCTGCAAATGGATGCATCAGCAGCAAGGCATCTTGCTTACAACTGAGAGGCTTACAGGAGTGCTGTTAGGGAGCAAAGTTCCACAAGAGACATGCAAACGAATGAATGAATGAATGTATGATAGATAGTGTAGTTCGTTGGTACGCTGTTCTCTCGTAGCTAGGCGGCTGGTCGTCCTACCGGAGTCCGTGTCTCGAATCCCAGGTAATTCTCCTGTGTTTTTCTCTCTCTCAGATCTAAAAGTGTTTTGTCTAAGATTGTTTCGCGGTCTAATCCTACAAAACTGTGTTCTTTTACTTCACCGAACGAAAGCCTCGTTGTTTCCTATTTATTTAAAAAACTGTACCTACGGAGATTTTGGCTGTGCTAGGAACTTTGAGAAATGCCGACATGTTTAGTCCGAAGTCTTGTTCACCATTTTGTCTGGAATGAAACCTTTATATCAGCTACATGGCCTGATCATTTGTCTGGAATGAAACCTTTATATCAGCTACATCGCCTGATCGTTTGTCTGGAATGAAACCTTTATATCAGCTACATGGCCTGATCATTTGTCTGGAATGAAACCTTTATATAAGCTACATGGCCTGACTGTTTGTCTGGAATGAAAGCTTTATATCAGCTACATGGCCTGACTGTTTGTCTGGAATGAAAGCTTTATATCAGCTACATGGCCTGACTGTTTGTCTGGAATGAAAGCTTTATATCAGCTACATGGCCTGACTGTTTGTCTGGAATGAAAGCTTTATATCAGCTACATGGCCTGATCATTTGTCTAGAATGAAAGCTTTATATCAGCTACATGGCCTGACTGTTTGTCTGGAATGAAAGCTTTATATCAGCTACATGGCCTGACTGTTTGTCTGGAATGAAAGCTTTATATCAGCTACGTGGTCTGATCGTTTGTCTGGAATGAAAGCTTTATATCAGCTACATGGGCGGATCGTTTGTCTGGAATGAAAGCTTTATATCAGCTACATGGCCTGACCGTTTGTCTGGAATGAAAGCTTTATATCAGCTACGTGGCCTGATCGTTTCTCTGGAATGAAAGCTTTATATCAGCTACATGGCCTGATCATTTGTCTGGAATGAAAGCTTTATATCAGCTACGTGGCCTGATCATTTGTCTGGAATGAAAGCTTTATATCAGCTTCATGGTCTGACTGTTTGTCTGGAGTGGAAGCTTTATATCAGCTACATGGCCTGATCATTTGTCTGGAATGGAAGCTTTATATCAGCTACATGGCCTGATCATTTGTCTGGAATGGAAGCTTTATATCAGCTACATGGCCTGATCATTTGTCTGGAATGAAATCTTTATATCAGCTACATGGCCTGACTGTTTGTCTGGAATGAAAGCTTTATATCAGCTACATGACCTGATCGTTTGTCTGGAATGAAAGCTTTATATCAGCTACATGGCCTGACTGTTTGTCTGGAATGGAAGCTTTATATCAGCTACATGGCCTGACTGTTTGTCTGGAATGAAAGCTTTTTATCAGCTACATGGCCTGACTGTTTGTCTGGAATGAAAGCTTTATATCAGCTACATGGCCTGACTGTTTGTCTGGAATGAAAGCTTTATATCAGCTACATGGCCTGACTGTTTGTCTGGAATGAAAGCTTTATATCAGCTACATGGCCTGACTGTTTGTCTGGAATGAAAGCTTTATATCAGCTACATGGCCTGACTGTTTGTCTGGAATGAAAGCTTTATATCAGCTACATGGGCGGATCGTTTGTCTGGAATGAAAGCTTTATATCAGCTACATGGCCTGACCGTTTGTCTGGAATGAAAGCTTTATATCAGCTACGTGGCCTGATCGTTTCTCTGGAATGAAAGCTTTATATCAGCTACATGGCCTGATCATTTGTCTGGAATGAAAGCTTTATATCAGCTACGTGGCCTGATCATTTGTCTGGAATGAAAGCTTTATATCAGCTTCATGGTCTGACTGTTTGTCTGGAGTGGAAGCTTTATATCAGCTACATGGCCTGATCATTTGTCTGGAATGGAAGCTTTATATCAGCTACATGGCCTGATCATTTGTCTGGAATGGAAGCTTTATATCAGCTACATGGCCTGATCATTTGTCTGGAATGAAATCTTTATATCAGCTACATGGCCTGACTGTTTGTCTGGAATGAAAGCTTTATATCAGCTACATGACCTGATCGTTTGTCTGGAATGAAAGCTTTATATCAGCTACATGGCCTGACTGTTTGTCTGGAATGGAAGCTTTATATCAGCTACATGGCCTGACTGTTTGTCTGGAATGAAAGCTTTTTATCAGCTACATGGCCTGACTGTTTGTCTGGAATGAAAGCTTTATATCAGCTACATGGCCTGACTGTTTGTCTGGAATGAAAGCTTTATATCAGCTACATGGCCTGACTGTTTGTCTGGAATGAAAGCTTTATATCAGCTACATGGCCTGACTGTTTGTCTGGAATGAAAGCTTTATATCAGCTACATGGCCTGACTGTTTGTCTGGAATGGAAGCTTTATATCAGCTACATGGCCTGATCATTTGTCTGGAATGAAAGCTTTATATCAGCTACATGGCCTGACTGTTTGTCTGGAATGAAAGCTTTATATCAGCTACATGGCCTGATCATTTGTCTGGAATGGAAGCTTTATATCAGCTACATGGCCTGATCATTTGACTGGAATGGAAGCTTTATATCAGCTACATGGGCGGATCGTTTGTCTGGAATGAAAGCTTTATATCAGCTACATGGCCTGACTGTTTGGTGGCTGAGCTGAAGATTCAACATATTGCTCAGTGTATTCATCATCCATCATAATCAAGTTCTATCCAACAAACATCACCTTGACGTACTTGGCAGCACTGGACATGCTTTGCTTATTACATTGTGACGTCTCGACAAAGGAAAAGATTATGGGAATGATATGAATCTCTCTCTATCTCTCTCTATCTCACTCTCTCTGTCTCTATTTCGATCTCTCCCTATCTCTCTCTCTCTCTCTCTCTCTCTATGTGAACGTTAAGTGCCCAAGGCACATGGGGCTTCCCCAAGGGTTTTCCACAAACACCTGTCCTTTGCCCTTTTTCCTCTCTGGATCAGGTGAGATCTCTATTGTTCATCATCCTCTCTGTTGTTCTTCTCCATGTATCCTTTGGTCTACCCTTAGTTCTGTGGTGTCCATCTTAGTGCTATTTTTGGTAGTGAGTTGTCAGTCATCCGGAACACATGTCCCAACCTTCGCAAGCGTCTTTCCTCAGTAATTGCTGTCAGTGGCTTCATTTGATATGCAGAGTGAGTATTAATTCAGAGTTAGCGGAGTGTGGTGTACCAAGCTGGGTTTATACAGACAGAACAGCAACGCAAGGTCACAAGTAATCATTGATGAGGGAACTTTTGCTCACTTTCCAATCTTTACACCCGGTCGTGATACATGTTACGACGCTTTCCATTTTCTTTGTGTCAGACTTCCCTTCTTTCTATGATCAAATACCGCAGAAGAAGTTTAAGATCATATTTTTTTAAAAATGTTTGTTGCCTTCAACGAGTAACAGTTATAAAGTCGAGTAAGATGATGTAAAGTGGGGATGATTACCCGTGAGATGAAATAATGAAATGGTGGACTTTTACAAATCATGAGATGATAGTGATTCATATTATAAATGTAATATAGGTAAATCTGATTTTAACATTTTGACAACAAAGGGGGTTACATAAATTTCATTTCTCTCTCTCTCTCTCTCTCTCTCTCTCTCTCTCTCTCTCTCTCACGCTTGATACCGTCGAGGCTTTGTTTCATGCAGTGGATAGAGGTGATCAAAGGTGACGTTGGTTAGTGTTATCTCTGTTGTCGTTTCGCTCTCTGTGTCAAAGTTCTGCCTGCTTTATCTGTCTTTAAACATCGCTGTCATGTTATCTTATTCCCCTTCGAGGATGTCGACTGGTCAGTTTGTCGTGTCATAAGTTAATCCTGTCTGGCGGTCATTGTCTGGTCAGTTTGTTGCGTCAAGGCTAATCCAATCTGGTAACATTGGTTTAAGAAGTTTAAGAAAAGAAAAACGTTTGTGATCAGAATTTTTGCTGTTGAAAAAAAAAAAAAGATGATTTATACTCCCTCCAGTTTGAAGATCTGACTTAATATTTGGCGGTTCCGAAATTGTTCCGACACGTGTGTCCACGTAAACGTGGCTGACTAACTGAACACACAACACGTATAAGGGGGCGAGTCAATAAGTAACCGCAACCAAAATAGCAACGCTTGAAAAATATATTTAGACACTTTCTAATTAGCCTTTTGATATTTTAATATATTTTCAAAAGTTCCGTCCCTTGATTTGGGGTTTCTTTATGACGTATGTTATGAAAATGCGTGACTCTTATATTCAAATCATACATGATTTAGTACTGGTAATATTTATTACTGTTTATCTGTTTGCAATATTATCTTTGTTTTGCTTGAGGAGCATTCGAGATTGTTTCCGGACAACAGGAATAAAGGTTCATGAATATCTTTGTAATAATAATTATAGATATGGTGAAAGTCAAGGCGGGTACATATCTGCCATATTCTAGAGAGAATAACGCTGTTAAGAAAGGTGCATTAAAAGGTCTGTGTGATGAATATCTTAACAAATACATATTTCACAAACAGGAAACAAGGAAGCTTTCCTACAGTAAAGTAACAGAACACAGTCTGTGCCTGAAAATGTGGGTACCTGGGAGAGACTGAATCTAGGCGACAGACATTTCTATGTCATGACCTCCTTCCTTTCCGGGTGTCACTATTTTCGTAGGGACAGGTGCTGATGGTTTAGCTGTCAACTAATTTTTATTTGATGTGTTGCTAGATAGCGAAGTTCATTAATAAGCAGCTCTCTCTAGTCTAGGCGGCTGCTCGTCATACCGGAGTCCGTGGTTCAAGTCTAAGGTAGTTTCTCTTATGATTTTTTTGTTCTTTCTCTCGTGTCTAAAACTGTTTTGTCTCGGATTTGTTGTCCCCCAGGTCTAGTCATACAACTCTGTGCTTTGTTACTTTGTCTCAGCAAAGACTCGGAACTGTTTACGGCAGGAAAGACGCCCCCGGGAAACACCGAGAGGACAAGGAAGGAAAATCTGTGAAAGCCCCCATGAAGAAAAACACATTCACAAATTCACAGACACACACATACACAAGACTAGTAACCATGTCAGGAATGAAAGATTATCAGCACAGCTCAAAAGATGTAAATACTTAGGACAAGACGCTGTGGGAGATCATCGCCGCCAGCCGTCACGTCACAGTGTGGAGATGATTCATTCATTTGCATGTCCCTTGCGGAACTTTGCCTCCCAAACAGCTCTCCTGTAGACCTCTCGGTTGTAGGCAAGATGGTCTGCTGCTGACGCATCCATTTGCAGATCATCAATGATGTCTTGCAGCCATCTTCGCCTTGGTCTTCCTCTCTTTCTTTTTCCCATTATGTACCCTTCCAAGACGGTCTTCTCTAGATTATCATGACGTTTCACGTGTCCAAAATATTTAAGTTTTCTCTCTTTAATCCTCTTTACTAGTCAACCTTCTTCAACATTAAGTTCTTGTAGCAGAGATATATTTGTTCTTTTTTTGTGTCCATGGTATTTGAAGAATTCTTCTGCAGCATTTACATTCAAGGCATTTATGTGTTTCTCAGCTGTTTTGTTAAGTGTCCAGGTTTCACAGGTATATGTTGGGATGGGAAAGATGCATGCCCTTAAAAATTTTATTTTTGTAGTTCCGTATGTTCCTCTCCGCAGGTTCCCCAGTTGTTTTACTTTCTGAAGAACGATAGATGTCCTCTTTTTAATTTCCCTCATTGTATATCCATTATTAGTTAGCAGTGGTCCAAGATGTTCAAAACTCTCCACTTCTTCCAATTTGTCCTCATTGATACATATTTCAGCTGCCTTGTTTGTTTTGTCAGTTATCATCAGTTTAGTTTTCTTTGCATTAAGATAGAGGTTTTGCTCTTCGCTGTTCTTACGGACTGACATAATTACTTTTTCCATTCCTTTTTGTGTTGTGGACAGTAACACTGTGTCATCAGCATATCTATTCTCTGGTATTTCATAACCTCCAATTGTTATGGGATCATAATATTGTTTGTCTACATCTTCTCTAACATTCCTCGTTATATTTTCAGTATACAATTAAATAAGTACGGTGACAATGTGCACCCCTGACGGGTGCATATAGACTACTCAAAGGCATTTGATTGTGTACAACACCAGAAACTTTGGGAAATAATGGGATTTCCAACACATGTGATACAATTAACATCACTTCTGTATCTAGAGCAACAAGCAGCAGTAAGAATAAATGGTGAAACAACAATTTGGTTTGACACAAAAGAAGGGAGATGAATTACTTTAGACAAATAATGACAACAGTTACGAAAACGATGGCAGTTACAAGTAGAATGACAATAGATTAACTTTTTACAACAATCCTCCAAAGCCTTTCAGATATACTGAACAGAAGAGAAACCACTCTCTTTCTTTTCATCCAATTTTTAACAGCAAAAAAGGGGCCCCCTCCTCTGATAGAGGCAAGCTTCCGGACTTGTCAGGTTTTCTCACATCCAGTAACAGACTTTATACAGATTCCCAAATGTGGACAGGCTCGGAATCTGAAGGACTCAGGCACTTGTCGGACCTCGACCGTCAGCCCAGAACAGTATTCTCTTAACTGTCCTCAAGTCATTGCGTTTGTCAGTTTATCTCATACGTTTTATTCGCAGACTCATCATTAGCACTGTTGTTGCTAACATTTTCATGTATCGCTTTACCACTGCAGACCTCTTCTCCCCTCACTTAATACGGTTTTTTTTTCTATTAAAATGACCACATATCAAGGGACATAACCAGTGAAAATATAGGAAAATATTTTTCTGTCGCCCTTTATTGTTTTTAATGGTTGTATCCCTTGATGAGCGTCGCCCGTTTTTTTATTTTAAATAATCGCACTTTCGCTGATGGCTTCTCAAATGACCTCAGAGCTGTTCCATTAATTCTTCGCATATATATAATTTTATTTCGCCTTTTCTCTAAGAGGCGTTTTTTTTATTCATTCATCTTCCTGATGTTTATTGATTTTAAAGTTCAAGTGACACTTTCTTTATAGAAGGTTAGAGTTACTCAGTGAGAAGACATCTCGTCTTCTAACCAGTATTTCAGTGAGTGCAGTGTTCGGAGTGTCTGTGATATCAGTTGCCCAGCGTCTTCTCGGTCTTTTTGTTTACAAAAATTGTTTTAACGGTTTTAATTTATTTCTTTTTCTTTGAGGGTGTGTGTGGGCAAGTGGGGGGTTGAATGTGGGGTGTAGCTGTTGACACTGTCGCTACCACGTCACGAAGGTTAGCCTCGTTTCGGTCAGTCAGCTGATTAGATTTAGTGTCGAGTCCCCGACCGTCCCCTGGGATGGCTGCTGTCTGGCCCCGGAATGAGGTCGCCAAGTTTGTCCAATTCGTGGAAGGTGATGTGTGAAGTGGTATTTGTGTTTGGTGATACGTTTTGTTGTTAATCTGAAGTATGAGATTTAGTGAATGTTTACCAGAACTGACTAAAAAAAGTCAAAATAGGAAGATATTTCATGAATTGATATTCCCTGATGTGAAGTAATGATGGAAATTAAAAGGAGGAAATCTATAGCTCTCCATAAAGTAAAAAGAACTAAAGAAGCTGTGGAAGTAACAGACACAGCAACACAAATAAGATTGTTATGGGCATGCATCTTTCCCATCCCAACATATGCCTGTGAGACCTGGACACTTAACACAACATCTGAGAAACACATAAATGCCTTTGAATGTAAATGCTACAGAAGTGCCCTTCAAATGTCATGGACCAAAAAAAAAAGAACAAATATATCTATACTACGAGAAGTTTATATTGCAGGAGGCTGGCTAGTAAAGAGGATTAAAGAGAGGAAATTTAAATATTTTGGACACATTAAACGTCATGAGAATCTAGAGAAGACCGTCTTGGAAGGATACATAATGGGAAAAAGAAAGACAGGAAGTGATATATGGACAAGAGATGAAGGAAACAAGACCAAGGGGTAACCAAGACAGAGATGGAGAGACAACATAGAAGAGGATATAAAAGAAATTGGTGTCACCAGTTGGAGAGAGAAGATTAGAAACAGACAGGAATGAAGGTGAACTTTATCTGCAACAATGAGCCTTAATGGCTCGGAAAGCTGAAGAAGAAGAAGAAGAAGAAGAAGAAATTTGTTGTTACATGAAATAGTAGCTAGTTTATGATATTTATACACAGGAATCTGTGTGTTTTTGTATTTAACTTATTTTGCACTAACACAGGTCACGTGAGATTTTCAGAAGATGAGAGAGTTTGGCAAGAGTCTGGGCCGTTCTAGAGTAAACCTCTTTCTGTGCTTCAGTTCTCTTTGTCTGGTTATGGGTCAGTAAAAACCTACTGTATCAGGTGTGTTGTATGATTGTTGTATGATTGTTGTATGATTGTTGTACGATTCTTGTATGATATTTGTACGATTGTTGTACGGTTGTTGTATGATTATTGTATATTGTTGTACGATTATTGTATGATTGTTGTACGATTGTTGTATGATTGTTGTATGATTGTTATATTGGTTGTTTTACGATTGTTTATGTAGTTAAAATGCGATTTCTGCCAACCTTCAAAACAGGCTTGAAGAGCTGGACTTACTGGTATAGTGTGGATGGATGAGTGAGATGGGTGAGATTAATGAGATGAGTGAGATTAATGAGATGAGTGAGATTAATGAGATGAGTGAGTGAGATGAGAGATGATTGAGATTAATGAGTGAGATGAGTTAGATTAATTAGATGAGTGACATTAATGAGGTGAGGGAGATAAACGAGATGAATGAGATGAGTGATATGAGAGACTAATGAGATGAGTGAGATAAGTAAGATTAATCGGATGAGTGAGATCAGTGAGATTAACGAGATCATTGAGATGGGTGAGATTAATGAGATGAGTGAATGAGATGAAAGAGATGAGTGAGATGAATGAGTGATTAAGATGAGTGAGATGAGTGAGTGATATGAATGAGTGAGATGAGTGAGTGAGATAAATGAGTGAGTTGAGTGAGTGAGATGAATGATGAATGAGTAAGATGAGTGATATGAATGATGAATGAGTGACATGAGTGAGATGAGTGAATGAGATGAGAGAAACATATAGCAAGCGTAAAGACATAGATGTGTCTGTGTTTGTTTTAGGGGGTAGGGCAAGAGAACTAAAACACAGCAAGAGGTTTACACTAGAACGTCCCTTTATTCGCCTGTTGTGATCGGTCTCTGTACAGTTAACACTTTGGACATAAACACCGCAAGTAGACGCAAGCCGACATCACGTGCACTATTTAGCTAAATCTATGCTGTTCAAACAAAGAATTGCAACAAATACGATGTTGCGGTTTAAACTGAAATTTGCTGATCAGACAATGGCAAATTGTCTGAAACGTTCACTTGGACATCAAGTTCACGTGTGCTGACCTGAATTGTACTCAGCAGATGATTCGTGAGCACAGAAAAGCGACGCTAGTCAAAGCAGCATTTTTGACAATAACTCATGACAGAATCCAGTGAAACTTACTGAACACAAAACTCACTGACCATGTTATTGAATGTATATAAAACATTGACGCTCCTCGAATCAATTCATTTGAAAATTCAATGCGCAAGTATGGCTCATCTCACTACGGAACAACGACTCATCACCATTGGACGCTAACAGAGTGGATAGTCACAAAGTGTAGTGGCCAGACAATTTCATGTAGTTAGAAGCACCATTAGTTGCCTTCTCAGACGGATTTCAAGAACCTGGCTCAGTTGCAGACCGGCCGCAAAGTGGAAGACCCATAGTCACAACTCCTACCGAAGATCGCTTCATACGGCTACGTCACCTCAGGAATCGATTTGCATCTGCCTCCTCAACAGTCCAGTCAATGACAGCAGCTCGTCGAATTTCAGTTCAAATGGCCAGGAACTGGCTGCACGACGCTTGTCTTTGGGCTAGAAGACCCTACAGAAGTCGTGCTCTTACGGACCGGCATCTCCAGAACCGACTACAGTGGGCGAACCAGCATCGTCAATGGACCGTTGCGAAGGGTTTGGTCTAGTGATGAATCATTCTTTCTACTCTAGCGACACGATAGACGGAGAATAGTTCACTGCATAGACCATGAGCGCTACGCCCAGAACTGCGTGGATGAGGCTCCTCCACATGGTGGTGGGTGTATAGTGGTGTGGGGGACGATCAACTTCATGGGAAGAAGTGACCTGGTGCAAAATGAAGAACGCCTGAATGCCCAACGATACGTCGCTGAAATCATTCGTCCTCACGTCCTTCCACTTCTGGCTGCACTATGGCCGATTTTTCAGCAGGATAACGCTCGACCTTATGTGGCATAACTCAGCATCCAGTTCCTCGCTGACAACAACGTCCAGATCATTCCGTGGCCATCCATGTCATCAGACATAAACCCAATAGAACATTTATGGGAAGAACTCAACAGACAAGTCCGCCAGAGAGACGTGGCGCCAACCAATCTCCGACGGTTGTCTCTTGCACCGCGGGAAAAGTGGGCAGCCATCCCACAACAACAGATCCAACGGCTAATCGGATCCATATCAGGGAGATGTTGTTCTCTGATACAAGCCAGAGGAGGCCATACACTTTACTGAAACATAGGCCTCAGTCGCAAAGAATAAAAGTCCAAATCAAGTGTAATGAACATCATTTCAGTGTTAAAGTCTTAAAGTTTCTTCATGCCAAGATTGAAACACTTGATCCGTAAAATAAAATTTTGATACAAGTTTGAAATTTGGTGTCCATTACGACTGCAGTAGTGGTGCATTTCTTTTTTTGAACAGTGTAGATAAAACTGAAATGAGAAGAGTTTGTGGGTGTGAAGAGATACGAGTATATATATATTTCTAAACGGCCAGAGCAACTGATGAAGCCCTCATAGAAGCACTAGGACATTCAGAGCCTTGTTAACACTAGACATCCCCAAAGAGTGGACCAGAGCAACTGATGAAGCCCTCATAGAAGTACTAGGACATTCAGACCCTTGTTAACACTAGACATCCCCAAAGAGTGGACCAGAGCAACTGATGAAGACCTCATAGAAGTACTAGGACATTCAGACCCTTGTTAACACTAGACATCCCCAAAGAGTGGAGCGTCCACATCGCTCCTGTGACTGGGTGATTTCCCGTGTTTTTCTTTCTTTGGGGGGGTGGGAACAGTTGCGGAGAGAATCAGGTGCGTCTCTTGTTTTAAGAGGGGTCCCATCGTGAATGAAAATAAAGACGAATTAATAGAGGAGGTGGAGTGAGGGAAAGACAAACAAGTCTCTGCGGCAAAGTCCCCCTCTAAAACCTTCTTATCAAAATGAAAAGACAAGACAGAATTCTTAGGGCTTTTCATGACCAGAAAAAAGAAACAAAACAAAACAAACATCATTGGAAAACTCAAGGGGGAAAGAAAAAAAAAACGTTACGGCTGATCTTGTGCCACAGGGAAAAAATGTTACGGCTGACTTTATGCCACAGGGAAAAAAAATGTTACGGCCGACCTTGCGGTACAAGGAAAAAGATGTTACGGGTGACCTTATGCCACAGGGAAAAATGCTACGGCTGACCTTATGCTACAGGGGAAAAAAAACTGTTACGGCCGACCTTATGCCACACGGAAAAAAATGTTACGGCTGACCTTATGCGACAGGGAAAAAAACTGTTCATGTGCTAGAGCGGAAAAAAACTGGAAACTAATTAGAAGAAAAACAGAAGCGAAATAAAAATGGAGCAGAATAATCATGAGCAAATAAAATCGTGTATAATATAAAGAACGGGTTGTCAGTAGCGTGGTACCCAGTCTGATGGCGAAAGCATTACATTTTACAAGAATTTATTACAAATTTCAGGTCTAATCCTGGTTAGAGAATCACAGATCTTTGCTCGCTTCCGTTTGTTTTGAGTTCTTTTTTTTCAATCAGTTTTTAATGTATTTTTGAAATAATTAATTTCTTTTACTAAAAAAGCTATTTTTATAAATTATAACTATTATCATCTGAATTATTACAGCCACAACCATTATTGTTATTATCATTATCATCATCATCTGTTCCGTCTTGCTTTTTATGATAAACGCTATTAACAGTCCTTAGTGCATTCATTACTACCAGCATCATGTTCATTATCATCATCACCATCATCTTCAGTACAGTCATCACAGACATCATCAAACACCATCATCTTCAGCACAGTCATCACAGACACCATCATCACCATCATTTTCAGCACCGTCATCACGGACATCATCATCACCATCATCTTCAGCACAGTCACAGACATCATCATCATCATCATCTTCAGCTCAGTCACAAATATCATCATCACCATCATCGTCAGCACAGTCATCACAGACATCATCATCATCATCATCTTCAGCACAGACATGACAGACATCATCATCACCATCATGAAAACAATCATCACCATCATCTTCAGCACAGTCATCACAGATATCATCATCACCAGCATGAAAACCATCATCAGCATCATGAAAACCATCACTACCACAGTCATGTTATTATAATCACATCATTACCATCATCATTCCCATCATTATCATCTTTTTCTTCATCATCATCATCGTTACCACTACCATGTTTATTATCATCATCATCACCATCATTACCTCCATGTTTATCATCATCATCATCAACATCATCATCATCATCATCATCATCATCATCATCATCATCATCATCATCATCATATTTATTATCGTTATCATCATCATCACCATCATTACCTTCATCATGTTTATTATCATCATCATTACCATCATTACCTTCATCATGTTCATCATCATCATTACTTTCATCATGTTTATTATCATCATCATCATCATCATCATTACCTCCATCAAGTTTATTATCATCATCATCATCACCATCATTACCACTATAACCACTATCATCACCATCATTACCTCCTTTATCAGTTTATTATGTGTTTATTATGGCTGTTTATTATCATCATCAGCATCATTAGCTGCATCATGTTTATTATCATCATCATCACCATCATTACCTTCATCATGTTTATTATCATCATCATCACCATCATTACCACTATAACCACCATCATCACCATCATTACCTCCATTGTTTTATTATCATCATCACCATCATTACCTGCATCATGTTTATTATTATCATCACCATCATTACCTGCATCATGTTTGTTATCATCATCATCACCATCATTACCTTCATCATCATCATCATCATCATCATTACCTGCATCATGTTTATTATCATCATCATTACCATCATTATCTCTATCATGTTTATTATCATTATCATCACCATCGTTACCTCCATCATGTTTATTAGCATCGTCATCATCATTACCATCATAATCACCCACATCACCATCATCACCAACGTTACCACTATCATGTTTATCATCATCATCACAAACACCATCATCACCATCATCATATTTATTATCATAATTACAG
This sequence comes from Achatina immaculata, assembly GCA_009760885.1. Taxonomy (NCBI): domain Eukaryota; kingdom Metazoa; phylum Mollusca; class Gastropoda; order Stylommatophora; family Achatinidae; genus Lissachatina; species Lissachatina immaculata. The sequence goes on from CM019696.1 coordinate 15,576,243, forward strand.
ACACCATCATCACTAACATGTTTATCATCATCATCATCATCTCAAACACCATCATCACCATCATCATATTTATTATCATAATTACAGACACCATCATTACCATCAATACCACCATCATGTTTATTATCATCATCACAAACATTACTAGCACAATCATCATCATCATCATCAGTGTATCATTGTTAGTCGCCCTCAATAAGAATAACCAAATATCATCGTCATCATATCATCATCGTCATCACACTCATCATCACTATTACACTGCCCCATAAAGACAAAACTTTACAACCCTAACAAACAAACCTACGACATTTTAGCATTAACAGGTCACAAACATAAAACATAACTGCGAATGGACAGAAGAACATATCTACTTCTTTTTAATTACATAACATTTATTCTGTGTTATGATTACTGTGCTTCTCCTTAACAGAGAATTCATACACTCGTTTGTTCAGTAAATGCTTATTTATACCACATTATTAAATTATTAATTTTTGCTAAATGTAATCGCATACACGATATGTTGAATTCGATCATTTGGACAAAGTTTATAATATGAACGTTAAACAGTGTGCACTTTAACACCATATACATGTTATAAAAAATGGTTCAAACTTCAAGTATACATGATGTCAGTCAAGGCGCTCATCCAAGACTAGAAGAAGTACAGCAGTGATTGACTTATTCACGTATCTGTTTATGTGATAGTGATGTTATGATGAAGGTTGTTTTCAGCTTTCTCATGTCCACAGCTAAGCTGCTTTGGAACACACACAACACGCACACTCTATAACATAAAATCAGAGTTCATTCTATCATGAAGCACAAAGAAAAAATTGCTATGTCAGATGACACCCTTTTCACTTGAGGAGGTCTCTCGAGGGACGTCTCGCCTTTCTGGTGTCTTAGTCTTCACCTCCTGGTCCGGCGGGCGTAGCGATCCACAGCCTTCTGCGCATGCTCATCCACCCTCTTCATGAGCGTCCTAGGCAATACTCCACGGAGGCCTCGCTTGAGCTGTGCGGGCTGCAGAAGAAGAGCAAAGTGACACCGTCAGATCTTCCCCAGAGCTAGAAAAAGACACGTATGTTTTGGGTCATTGTCACTGCAGACCGGACATGTCCATGGGTGCTCATATCCCCCTCAGTATGTTCATTAGCGTCCTGTGACTGATAGTGTCTGTCTGTGTTGGTTTATAAGTCCTCTCACGCGTCGCATATGACTTTCATTCCTGGCCGTGCCAATCTCCACGCCCAGCTCTCTAAGAAGCGATATAGATTCACTTCTTTCGATGTCCACCACTCGTCTCTCTCTCTCTCTCTCTCTCTCTCTCTCTCTCTCTCTCTCTCCCCAAGAGAAATTGATAATATCGGGTCGATCCAGCGGTTGTCCATCTCCGATGACGGCAGAGCCAGCCAGCCTATCAGTTCTCTCATTTCCCTGGATGCCTGCAAACAAAAGGACATAGATAAAGGCGACTGCGAATCGTTGATCTCAGCGAAGACTCAAGCCACTGCCTGTGGGCACGTAACCTGCCTCGACCTTCCGGATCATACTCATTGCATCACTTGGAAAGCAGACACGGCCGCAGTCATGTGACTGCAGTCATACGAATCCTTTCGTTGCAGCCATCACCTCCATTGTCACGCTGCTTGTGGCCATAGCGAAGGCACCGCTGGTTCTGTCCGCTGAGCGTTCTGTGAATGCCCACGCATTCCAATGATGTCATACAATAGATCCATCCGTGTAAATAACTGCATCTGTCTCAGTGGAGTTTTCACTGACCAGGGCATTAGCCTCAGCATTCACAGAAAGTGGATTCTGCTCCCTGCCCTCTTGTCAAACCTGACAACACAAGCGAAGGAACGCTGGAGACACAGGTACCCATTCCTAGCCGGGGCTGATGATGTTGGGTTCACATACCTGTTTTGATGACATCTTCTGCACGACCCATCCATGATTTGCCCCTCATTAGCCTGGCACCCTTTTCTTTGAGGAGCTTTGGTGCAGTGGACGTGTCTTTGAAACGTGGATGTTGTGTAAGTGCCCTCTCGCTAGAAATGTTATTGTGCAAGTTTGTGTTAAGTTTGAACTGTTTGGATAGACGAAATTTCTTGATTCTCATGGCGCTAACTTAGCATTACCTAGCTAGCAGCTCAGAATCTTATTTGTGATGGAATTCTGTTAGTCGTCCTCATTAACAATGAATCCATAATATGCACATGACGCTTTTATTTGTTGCTGATCATCCTTCTCCATTTCTGTTTCGCTTCTTTTTTCTTCCAATTAGTTTCCAGGTCTCTTTTTTCCTGTGGCACATGGTCATATAACCTGTTCAGCAGCTACAACTGGCTCTTGACGTCTAGAACAGAAACTGACCACTATATTGAAGTCACAAGAGATCCAGATCCTGTCCTGTCCTGTCTTGTCTTGTCATGCCCCTGTAACCGCGAGCTGGTGTTCCTCGCAGCCGATACTGTGTAAGATGTTGAGGCACAGCATCGTATCGGCGTGGGAGCGGGTTATGGCAGCTACTTTTTTCGGTCCTGGAGTACAGCTAAAAAACGGGGGGGGGGGGGGGGGGGGGGGTGTGCAGTGCTTCTTTAGGATAAAAATGGACGTCACTTCGTCAACCCGAAGCTTATCAAGACAGAGATAATGAGGATCCGGCCAGTTCTACGCTATTAAACTCTAAAAATTGCAGTATACATTTTCGCAAGAGTGGCCACAGTTAAAAAACGTCACATTCTCAACAATGAGGGAAGCGAACTACCATTACCAGTTTTTACACTCGTCATCATCATCATCGGCCGTGCCGACTGGCGCTGGCTATTATACTTCTCCAAGAGTACCCGATTCTTCCTGCAGGCCATCAGCTCAGTTGGTGATCTCCTCTCACACCATCCCGTCAGACTGTCCAGTATCATTTCTCTTTGTTTTCTTCTTGATCTTCTTCCTTCTATTTTTCCTGCTGTTATAGTATTTTCAATGCCCCCTCTTCTCATTGCATGTCCTATGAAAGCACATTGTCTCTCTCTTATTTTTTGACAAGATTTTGTGTCTCTCCAGCTCTTCTCATGCATTCTCCATTTATTAATTTTTGCTGCCCAGGGAATTCGCAACATTCTTCTAATAAACCATATTTCTACTGATTCCAATGATTTTTGTAAAGACCTGCATATTATCCATGATTCACTTCATATAATAATATAGGTTCAATATAGCATTTTAAGACTCGTTTTCGAACATTCATTGATAAGAATGTGTTGCATACTATGTTCCTCATTCTCTGAAATGCAATCTTTGCTTGGACTATTCTGCTCTTAATTTCTGTTCTGCATCCGAAGTTATTACTGCTGCAAGGTATTTGAATTTCTGCACCTGATTTAGAATAGTTTTTGCACTCCCAGTGTATATAAAATTGAAGTGGTTATGACAAACAACAACAGAAGCTGCAACAAATATTTCAGCAAGAACAGGGAAGACGAAATGAACAACATGGCCATTTAACTGTTCTTTTCTGCTACTGTTTATTCCCCTTTTCATTTTCTTTCCTTTTTTTTATTTGAACTGCACATCATGTACTAGGGATAAAACCAACTTATATGAGCAAAGATAAATGCCAGTATTCTACTGTATCTTCGCCGTAGATTGTACAACCTTTTCTTCGCCTCTGCAAAAAGCTCTTGCAGCTGTTAGATTCCTTTCTTATTTAACCTAGCCAGGTGTATGAGAGAGAAGGCCTTGTCTACGCTACACTAGGGGCCCTCTTGATTTGCTTCAGTAGAATGAACAAAATCTATATACTCACACAAAAAGTTAAGGAACAAATCTGTGAATCTTATTATTATTATTTTTTTTTATTTAACGGTTAAAATTGTAATTTTTTTCGTTTAAATGGAAGTGCGTTTATTCGTGTCTGCACCTCACTGATGCAAAATTCTAACTTGCACATGCAAATCAAGATTTTAACATTTCTATTGCGTCACTGTCATTTTCCACTCAGTTCATCATCATCATCATCATCGCCTTTCACTCCTTTGAGAGCACAGGCCGCGGATAATGGCTCTCCGGTCATCCCTATTCTTGGAATTATTCTCTACTTCCTTCCGTGTGTAGCCCCTGTTTCATTTTCAATTCAGACACTTCAAAATGAAGCTTTAAAATGAAATAATTTGAGGACCTCCTGTTGTCACCAACAGCGGGTGTGACCTCCAGCAGCGTCGGCGCACTTTTCAAATCGGCGTCTAACTGAAGCAACGAAGCTTGCTCAAGTCATTTTGTGGAACTTCCACCCACTGAGCGCGCAGGGTGTTCTCCAAGGCAACAAGTGTCTGGGGTTAGTCAATAAAGTCACGAATCGCTCTTTCGAACATGACCCAAGCTTGGCCAACTGGATTAAGGTCAGGAGAAAAAGCAGGCCAAGAGAGACACACGCCGTTATTGACATCCAACTCTCTACGTTTGCCTCTACGGCAAGGTGCGCTATAGTGCACAAAAACAAATTCATCACTCATTCCTCATCATTCATTTGCATGTCCTTTGCGGAACTTTGCTTCCCTAACAGCTCTCCTGTATGCCTCTCGGTTGTCTAACCAGGAAATAAGACTAGCCCTTCCGTATCTGCCATGCTCTGCAACATCACAGTCAGCAGACCTCTCTGCACGACGTATCCAGACCCGCTGACGACCATCGTTGGAAATCCACATAAAATCTGGATACAATCACTGAAGACAACATGGCGCCATTGATTTTCCGTTCACCCCCTGGGTTGTCTTGACCAGTTCAGAAAAGCTTGACGCTGACTATGATAGAGAGGGGTCCGGTTGAGCGTATTCTTGTATGAAGACCACCTTGATGAAGTCGATTTCTGATGGTTTCAGTAGAAAATAGTAAACCAGTCGCTCTTTGAAGGTCGCTTTTTTACGTTCGTCCAGTCACAAATCGTTGTCTACTTACAGAATGCACATACACAGACAAAATGATTATCTCTCTGGGTGAGATGTGATATGTGGTCAACCAGTCAGTCAGTCAAGTAGTCAGTCAGTAAGGCAATCTTTTCCATGTTTCTTGCAGGGAACTTTGCCTCCTTAAGAGCTTTCCTCCAGGCCTCTCGTTTGTAACCAAGATGCCCTGCTGCTGATGCATCCATTCGCAGATAATCAAAGATGTCTTACAGCCATCTTCACCTTGGTCTTCCTCTGTTTCTTTTTACCATTATGTACCCTTCCAAGACTATCTTCACTAAACTTTCGTAGTGTTTAATATGTCCAAAATATTTCAGTTTTCTCTGTTTAATCTTCTTTACTAGCTTTTACTTAGTCGACCTCTCATTTGAAAAAAAAAACCCGGATTACTGGCTAGTTTCCTGAAACCGTGTGAAGGCTGTGGAACACACTTCTGCTCACTCTAAAGTGTCTAGCAACACCACTATGTGAAGTTCCACTCTGTGAAGCTCCACTCTGTGAAGTTCCACTAAATGAAGTTCCACTAAATGAAGTTCCACTCTGTAGCATTCCTATAGCATGGCTCAAGCGACATCTGGCCATCTCTACACAGCAAATCTTTACAAACAAAATGGGCTACGTTGTTTACCTTGACTTGAATTTGTCGTTTGCAATTTTTAAATGCTGATCTGTGTCATAAAACAGTGGGAAATGGCATTCGCGAAATGAAAATGTTAAAATCTCTGTTTGCACGTGCAAAGTTAGAATTATGCTTCCGTGAGATTTGTCGACGAATGAACGTACTTTCACGCAAGTGAAAAAAGTTACAATTTTAACATTTAAATAAAACATAATAAGCTTCACAGACTTGTTCCTTAACCTTTCGTGAGGAGAACATATAACTGCAATAATTTCATGTAAATTCTGACTTTCCTTGATATCCTTTTCTATCACTTTCTTTTTATGCAACTATCACGCCTCAGTATCATATTTTTAAAAGTCTGTAAAGTGTATTACACATGTAAACATGTATATTTGCATATCCCTTTAACACGCTATACTTTTTAATGAAATACACGTATCTTAAACACATAAAGGAAACAGTTTGAGCGCAGCAACTTCAATGATCGCTCCAACCAGTGGAAAGGGGAAAAGCCATGACCGGTTTGTATCGCATTATCAAAAACCTGGTTAAAACAGGAGCAGCCGGTGAAATTGTCAGAAAAATACTCGAGCCAGTAGAGTGATGGTGCTCGCTGTGCATGGAGGAGAATCAGCCAATAGAGTGATGATGCTCGCTGTGCATGGAGGAGAATCAGCCAATAGAGTGATGATGCTCGCTGTGCATGGAGGAGAATCAGCCAGTAGAGTGATGATGCTCACTGTGCATGGAGGAGAATCAGCCAATAGAGTGATGATGCTCACTGTGCATGGAGGAGAATCAGCCAATAGAGTGATGATGCTCACTGTGCATGGAGGAGAATCAGCCAGTAGGGTGATGATGCTCACTGTGCATGGAGGAGAATCAGCCAGTAGAGTGATGATGCTCACTGTGCATGGAGGAGAATCAGCCAGTAGAGTGATGATGCTCACTGTGCATGGAGGAGAATCAGCCAATAGAGTGATGATGCTCACTGTGCATGGAGGAGAATCAGCCAGTAGAGTGAAAGTACTTCGTGCAAGGTGAAAGACAGGTTCAAATCTACAGGTTTCTAGTAACCATAGAGCTGTCACCGGGGACAGCAAGACAACATGACCAGTTACCTTCAGTGTCTTCCTTCGGCCCATCTTTGCTGCGGCGTGGGTGGCTATTTGGTGGAGGGCATCTTTGATTAAGTTGTTCATCAGCTCCACCGACTGTTTCTTCATCTTCATCCTTGGCCTCACCTTCTTCTGCAGCTGTTTTTTTTATGTTGTGGAAGAGAAGCATACCTTAGAAACTTGGGAAAGCTTTATGTTATATTTCTTCCCGCATATATTATGCTGTTTATTCAGTTTATACAAGCTTTTTATTTCATTTATTAAAAAAAAAGATTTTTCTTGCATTATTCTAGTTATAAAATGCTTATTCTACATCTAACAACGTTTTATTCCCACTGTTACAAAATGTTTTATTTCACACCTTTACAAAACGCTGTATTCCACTTTCACAAAGCGTTTCATCCATTTTTTTACAGAAAAAAAATTACATATTTCCCTCCCCTAAACAGGACTGTTTTTTTATATAAAGAAAGACATAATCACAGAGCACAAGATCTGGCCAGCAGTAGAACTGTATGGAAGCATCACGGAGCACAAGATCTGGCCAGCAGTAGAACTGTATGGAAGCATCACGGAGCACAAGATCTGGCCAGCAGTAGAACTGTATGGAAGCATCACGGAGCACAAGATCTGGCCAGCAGTAGAACTGTATGGAAGCATCACGGAGCACAAGATCTGGCCAGCAGTAGAACTGTATGGAAGCATCACGGAGCACAAGATCTGGCCAGCAGTAGAACTGTATGGAAGCATCACAGAGCACAAGATCTGGCCAGCAGTAGAACTGTATGGAAGCATCACGGAGCACAAGATCTGGCCAGCAGTAGTACTGTATGGAAGCATCACAGAGCAAGCAGAGTTAAGATCGCTAAAGTCTACTCGGCGAGGCGGTTAATCAGTTACAAAAACTGCTAAACGACGGAACGGGTAAACATGAGTCCAAGATGTGCTGGGTTTCTGAGACGAAGGTAATTGGTAGTAGAAAGGTATCTTTGTGCTCACGTCAACCAATTTGTCAATAAGAGTCTCTTCTGCTTGATGGTGAGCAAAATGACCAGAGGAATGAAAAATCTGCTGTCTGCAGTATCGTGCACCCAGTGGGACAGTGATGCTGGGACATCATACGCTTGCTATGCGTCTCCATCGCTGTTGGGACTAAAGCGGTCCCGTGTCCCGTTACCTAAGCTGTTATCTTGGGAACACTGAAGAAGTAGGACAGCGTCCATGTCCGCTATGATTGGTCAGTCCAAGCTATGGGTTGCTCACCGCCACATCGGACATCGTCTTCGCCAGTAGAATAAAGGACAGGAGACATATAACTGTCTAAATCTGAATTAGTTTTCGTGTAACAGGACAAACCACAGTAAAAAACACTGAGAATGACTACATTATACCGCACAATCATCCTTAATAACAACATCCAGTCATGCCATCATTCACGTTTAACTGTTACTGCAGTCAGACAATGCTTTACACTGTAAAGCTGTCCTTACCCGCTTGATGTAGAGATCAAACTTCACATCCTGCAAGCTCTGAGGGACACGCAGTGGGATCCTGAATTCTGAGTAAGAGCTGTATGCGCTTTTACTCCTCGTTCTTCGTCTTCGGGAGCCGCACCTTGTGGAACTTCTAGACCTCCGACGTCTGTACCGTGTGGTAGTCCTTCCCCTTGCCTGTTTTATGCCCTTTGGCGGTTCTCTGGTGGGGCGAGCCATTTTAGTTAATGGCAGATCTCTTCTTGTCGTTCTGCCGGCTACTTTCACTTTTCAGCGATGATTTACGCGTCGTTGTGGGCTTCAGCCCATAGAAACAAAGTTCGCTCTTTGACGTCATCGTTGATCCCCAGTGACGTGTCGTTTTCATAAAAAAATGAAGCTAGGAATTTTATGAGGTTCAAAGTTCAAAGTTCAAAATTTCAAAGTTCGAAGTTCAAAATTCTGACTTCGGCTTCATTGCATTCGGGACAACCCCCATATATGCTCCGCCAGCATCCATCCAAGAGTTTGTTTGCTAACAGTCCCTGTCAAGCGTTGGTTGTTTACGACGCCTTTTCTGCCTCACAGTTCGGGTTTCCTGGCAGCACCTTTAATTTATCCTAGCTCCAGCAGTCTCCTCACAGCTACATTGTTCTACCATTCCTGCTCTTCATTTTCCCGCAGTCTGCCCAATACAGCCTTAGCAATATCCCCCTTGTCCATTGTCAGTATGATGAAGGACAGAATGTTAGGCGGGCCTGTGTGCCCAATTCTTAAAACTTTGAAAATAAAGTATGTTCGTACGTTCGTTCAGTCTGCCATTTATTTTACTCTGCCTACCAAGTCTGCCTGTCACATCATTGTCATGCCCTAGGCACTAAAGCCACGTTAGCCTTGTCACAGTTGACTGTCTTAACAGATGAAACCATACTTTTCGAAGCAAATTATTCTCAGTCTTACGAAGCACACTCTGTGAATCCATCACAGTGACACCATTAACCACATCATGAGCAACCAACCATTCCATTGCCGCCGACACGGCCCCAATTTCCATTCTCACGCTTGATGTGGTGGCTTCAAAGGTTCCCGAACCCTGTCCCACTACTCTTCCATTTCGGTAGGTAACAAAACCCCAACCACTTCTGCTGTTCTGAGTCACTGAGCCATCTGTATACATAACCGTGTCGGAAGACCCACAGTGATGCTGGATGAGATTTTGCACCCAAAGTTCAAATGCTCCTTGTGCCCAGTTTCGACATTCACGGCCCTTCTGTATACTAACCTTTGTTACCTGAAGTCGGTCCTGTAGCCGTAAACAGTCATTACCTTTAGGCACTTCACCCAGGTTGTAAACCAGGTCATTGTATCCCCCTTCCGCAGCCATCCAGGATCTGCCTTGTTTGAAGCGTTTTCTCTTTATCATCCTCTCCATTACAGCTCCTTTCATGCCAGCAACCCTAACGTATGCCGTTACCTGACGTTATTTGTTATAATCTTACTCCTTCCCGTGCCGCTAAACATCACATAGGGCCTGCATGGTAGTTCGCCAAATCTTCCTGTCTTCGGCGAGTTTTTAAATCTCATCAAGGGATGTTATGCCCAGTGAACTGGCCTCTCTTAACAATGTCCTCTTTAGAGTTTCGCATGGTCGACCTCTTTTTCTTCGGCCTGTTGTGTTCCATTTGATAGCTTGTTTGGGGATCCTCTGATTGTTTCATCTCATCACATGACCGACATATGTCTATCTTCTTTTTCTGATCGCCCATTATACAGGTTGTTGTTTGCTCACTCGTATGTCTTATCTCTGCGTTGTTCTTGAATTCGTTCCACTTTATACGGAGTATTTTAGGCATTTGCTATAATACTTAAATGGAAATAGAGCGATTTCTGTGTTGTTTTCTTCAACGTCTGATCCGCTTTGTATTTGCTGATAGTTGTTTTCCTTGAATCTTACGTTTATTATAGCTTAACAATGCGATTACTAAATGAATTTAACATATGGCGGTCTACAGACACAACAGGCCGAAGAAAAAGAGGTCGACCACGTGAGTCTCTAAAGAGAACATTGTTAAGAGAGACCAAATTAATAGGCATAATATCCCTTGATGAGGTTGAAAAGCTCGCTGAAAACAGGAAAACTTGGCGAACTACCATGCGAGCCCTATGTGACGTTTAACGACACGGGAAAGATGTAAGATGTAAGAAGTCTTTAGACATCAAGAGGTCCCAAGGCTTACAAAAAACGGCAAGAGGACTTAAGATTTATAAGACATCAAAAGATCTTTAGATTTACAACTCAGAAATAGGACTTTAGACCTATAAGATGGCAAAAAAACCTTTAGATTTACAACTCAGAAGTAGGACTTTAAAACTATAAGACACCAAAAGATCTTTAGATTTACAACTCAGAAATACGACTTTAGATAAACAGGACAGCAACAGGCATTTAGACTTACAAGACAGCAAGAAGTCGTTTACCTGGAAAATGGAAAAACCTTTTTTTCTGACCGGCATGACATATATTTACATATACATCGAATTTATTTTTTCAGACATACCCTGACCAGCAGCAATGACAGTGCCGTGGGTGACACCTCTCGGGTGGACTATAAAACCATAAAAAATATTTATCAATCACCTGAAGTTCTTGACGTTGTGTCAGTTTGAAAAAAACGGAATATATTCTTTTTTGTCTGACAGGTTAGTACACGAAACAGCCAGTCTCCAAAGAAAAGGGGAACACGGACTGTGGCCATGCTGGTGATAGTGATCACTATTTTGAACGACTGAAGAGCATAAGACAAGAAGCAGAAACATCATTTATCCAAGGAAAAGGTGGAACTGGGACGCCGCTGTCCCATTTGGCAGTCAGCGACCCATTGCTGACATGTTGGCTTCAGGGTTGTCGAACCATACTTGACCACGACCCTGTCCGACGTCTCTGTCTGTTTGTCTGTCTGTCTGTCTCTCTTATATACTCTCTCTCGCACTCTCTCTCTCACGCACTCTCTCTCACACACTCTCTCTCACAAGCTTTCTCTCTCACACACTCTCTCTCACACTCTCTCTCACACACATTCTCTTTCACACACGCTCTCTCTCACGCACTCTCTCTCACACACTCTCTCTCACATATACACTCTCTCTCACACACACTCTCTCTCTCACACACTCTCTCACTCACACGCTCTCTCTCACGCACTCTCTCTCACACACTCTCTCTCACACATTCCCTCTCACACACTCTCTCTCACACACTCTCTCACTCACTCTCTCTCACACACTCTCACACACACTTTCTCACACACACTCTCTCTCACACTCTCTCTCACACACTCCCTCACACACACACTCTCTCTCACACACTTTCTCTCACACACTCTCTGTCACACGCTCTCTCTCACACACTCTCTCACACACACTCTCTCTCAAACACTCTCTCACACACTCTCTCTCGCACACACACTCTCTCTCACACGCTCTCTCTCACGCACTCTCTCACACTCTCTTTCTCACATTCTCTCACACACACTCTCTCTCTCACTTGTCCGCCCCCGTAACAGGCCTATTCTGAATAAGGGGTAGGTCTTGTCTTATCTTATCTTATCTTGTCTCGCCTTACCTTGTCTTGTCTTATCTTGTCTTGCCTTGTGCTATCTTATCTTGTGCTATATCCATGTTCTTTGCAGCCGATGGTGTAGAGGTGTTGAGGTACAGCATCATATCAGCGTGGGAGCAGTTTATGGTACCTAATTTGTCAGTCCTGGAGTACAGCTAAAAAAGCAGGGGGTATGCAATGCTTCTTTAGCAGACTCCACCACCATGGGCACTAAGCAATTCCGGCCCCGTTAGCCAGGATATATCTGTTACTGGGGGGTACCACCGGCGAGGTGAGACAGGGTCTTGGTCAGCTATGGTTCGCTAACCCTGAAGACAGCATATCAGCTATGAGTCGTTGATTGCCTAATCGAACAGCGTCATACAAGGGGCCAGATATCGCCATAGTAACATAGTGGTGGAACCTGCTAGAGAAGTACTGCATGTCCCCTTGCCATAATCTATTTACAATCCAGTACCATGCTATGCTTCAGCTTCTTCAGTGCATCGATTGCAAAGAACATATGATCTCGCACTTCCAAGAAGATAGAAGAAGAAGAAATTTTTAAAGACAACAGATGTAACCTTTCTTAAAATCCGTAGTTCAAAAATAAGAACAATTGAAGAAAGATAACTCAAACAATTATAATTCACTCGCGTTTCTATTATTGTCTCCTCTTAAATTGTGGTTTTTAACAAATGTTTTTGTGAGCAGATTTCTGGATAACTGGGCTGTTCATGATGTTGATTGTGCGTTTTGCCATTCCTATTCTTTTCTTTAACTCCATTTCACAACTCCCATCTTCAGTTATTGTATGCTTCAGGTATCAGTAGTTTGTCACTTGTTCCAGTTATTTCCTTGTCTACACTTATATCTGCGGCTTCTGGTCTTTCCTGCTGAACACTGTTACTTTGGTCTTCTTGACATTGATCTCTAGTCCCCATCCTTGGTGTGTGTTGTGTTCTCTTATCAATTAACTTCTGTCGGTTCTGTGGATTCTCTGCTAGAAGAAATGTATCATCTGCTTATCTTAAATTGTTGACATTTCTCCTCCCCCCCCCCCCCCCATGTTCAGTCCTGGTAGCTTATCAGAGTGTTTGAAGATGTTCTCTGTGTATAGGTTGAATAGACACAGAGACAAAAACATCTTGATTAAGAATAGACACAGAGACAAAAACATCTTGATTAAGAATAGACACAGAGACAAAAACATCTTGATTAAGAATAGATACAGAGACAAAAACATCTTGATTAAGAATAGACACAGAGACAAAGACATCTTGATTAAGAATAGACAGGGACAAAAACATCTTGATTAAGAATAGACACAGAGACAAAAAACATCTTGATTAAGAATAGACACAAAGACAAAAACATCTTGATTAAGAATAGACAGGGGCAAAAACATCTTGATTAAGAATAGACACAGAGACAAAAAACATCTTGATTAAGAATAGACACAAAGACAAAAACATCTTGATTAAGAACAGACACAGAGACAAAAACATCTTGATTAAGAACAGACACCGAGACAAAAATATCTTGATTAAGAATAGACACAGAGACAAAAAATTCTTGATTAAGAATAGACATGGATACAAAAACATCTTGATTAAGAATAGACACAGAGACAAAAACATCTTGATTAAGAATAGACACAGAGACAAAACATCTTGATTAAGAATAGACACAGAGAAAAAACATCTTGATTAAGAACAGACACAAAGACAAAAACATCTTGATTAAGAATAGACAAAGAGACAAAAACATCTTGATTAAGAACAGACACAGAAACAAAAATATCTTGATTAAAAATAGACACAGAGACAAAAATATCTTGATTAAGAATAGACACAAAGACAAAAACATCTTGATTAAGAATAGACAGGGACAAAAACATCTTGATTAAGAACAGACACAAAGACAAAAACATCTTGATTAAGAAGTGGAAATTGCTGAATCCAGTATCAGCGTGTGTTCTCTGAGTGAGGGCCATAAGTTGTGGGCCAGTACACTGGCGCTTCCATTCGTCTACTAAATACGTGGAACTTGCAGAGATCCTCTTTATCCTCTTCAGACTAGACCTCTTGTTGACTTCTCCCGCCTGCAGTATTCATAATCCATTAGTACTTTGACACTTAACATTGTAATCATAATCCGATTGTTATATATATATATATGCTTTTACCTGCTGTCTCTGAATGGTGTTTTGAAATAATTTATATGTGGTGTTTGAATAGTGTCTTGATATTTACCTCTGGTGTTTGAATAGTGTCTCGACATTATTTACCCGTGGTGTTTGAATGGTGTATCAACATTATTTACCTGCAAGTGTCCTTTAAACTTTACTATGAAGATAATGACCTGTTTTGGTTAGTGATTGACCTATGTCAGTATTTAGGATGAGAGTCTACTGTGAGGGCTAATATAAAATGTTAACACGGGATACAGTTGTTAGAATGAGTTTCAGCAGAAGTTGCATGTCATTATGTGTAACTAATAGTTTCACTAGGCTTTACAATAATTCTCCTTGGGAGATTCTACATTCTCAAGGCAAAGTCAAGAGACTGCTTGAAGGTTTTTGACTTACAAATATCGTATTAGGACTCTTGCATAGCAATGTAGTCAAGGCACATGTCTCTAGTGGTGGAGTTGAGTGATTAGAATCCTACCAAAGACGTCTTCAGTCACTCAGAAATGAGTGAGTGCCTAAATCCTTTTGGAGTTGGTGGTAAAAAGTGTGGTGACACTGATCACATCAGTCTAGCGTGACCACAGATGAAGGAAAATATTGATATTAATACCACAGCTCTGAGGTGGCTTCCATGGCAAGACATAGTTAACATTTCTTAATATGTTCGCGATTATCTGATCTTCATACCTCACCCATTACATGAAACAATACCAGCATAACAGTCATCAACTTTGTAGGATGTTCAAAATATCAAGATCAATGTGACCATCAATTTCATGTAATGTCCAAAATATCAAGAACAGTTTCTTGATTCGTTGTAAATGCTGTGTAGAGGTTATGACGCATCCTACATGGCGAGATGGGCTTCATGGAATGTCTGAAGCGGTGACTTGGGCATCATGGAATGTTTATAAATAGGCATTGTCCTAGATGGCAAGACAGATGCCAGGAGTAAGGATATCATTCCCATGAAAGTTTAACATAACTAGACATTAACCAACAGCAACATTCATAAACTGCTGTTCTATATTCAAACAGAACTTTCGTATTCACATGTAACAACTCATAAAGAAAAGTGTGAAACTGGTGAAGACTCCGATGATTTTGAACATAGCAGTTTTTTTTTATACATAAACATCGTTCGTTGTTCTGTTGACACCAGATTCTGTCCTTTGATCTAGCCAGTAGGTTGTCATTTTCCCTTTACCCTGTGAAAAAGGAAACAACTTTTAAAGATCACTACAGGGAAACTGTTACAGATACAATAATTTTAACAAGAAACTTTGAAGAGTTATGAGAAAAGCATTAGTTAGATTTCATATACAAGCAAGATCTGTGTTAAAATAATTTAACTTTGTAAATTTACATTTTTTTTACAATTTCTTTTTTAACTCAAAGTAAAATTATCACTCTTTTCTTTGTCTTTTCTTAATTTTGTTCTGGTCCCAAAATGGTCCATTAGAAACACTTCATCATCACTTTTAACCTTCGTAAACTGCAGTGTTCTTATTTCAATAACTCGTATGGCCTCGGCTTTGCTCCAATATGTAGCTGCATATTTAGATCCATATCTATAGATAAGAGTATGTATTCTCAGCTCTGATAACTAGCTGTTTATTAGTCATTAATGTTTGGAAGAGTACATAATGTGAAAAAGAAAGAGAGGAAGACCAAGGTGAATATAGCTGCAAGACATCGTTGATGATCTGCAAATGGATGAATCAACAGCAGGGCATCTTGCTCACAACCGAGAAGCCTACAGGAGTGCTGTTAGGGAGGCAAAGTTCTGCAAGGGACATACAAATGACTGACTGAACCTGAGAAATGCATGAGGTCTTTAAGAGCTTTGCCATAATCATGGTGAAGAACAATTCATCAAGTTGCTTGGATAATGGATTACAGAGACTTGGTTTAAATCTTCGGAGTGGACTCGAGAAGTAGGTTTCTATGTATGCTCCACTACCGTGTGAACTAAATCATGCATAATATGCTAAACTTGGTGGAAGGAATGCAAGGCTGTATCTATAGGAGTTTGTTTAAGATGTGAGATAAGGTCTTTGCCAGCTCTCTTTGATTTGTCTAGTTAAATATGACTTCCCTGTACTGCATAAGCTACCTTAGATCCACTCCGTGATATTAATATAGTAAGTTATCTTTGCTCAACACTGTGGCATTCCTATAACAAACTGTCTGTGCTCAACACTGTGGCATTCCTATAACAAACTATCTTTGCTCAACACTGTGGCATTCCTATAACAAACTATCTTTGCTCATCACTGTGGCATTCCTATAACAAACTATCTTTGCTCCACACTGTAGCATTCCAATGAAAAGCTAGTATCTCACACTGTGACATTCCTATTAAAAGTTACTATCTCACACTGTGACATTCCTATTAAAAGTTACTATCTCACACTGTGACATTCCTATTAAAAGATACTATCTCACACTGTGGCATTCCTATGAAAAGTTACTGTCTCACACTGTGACATTCCTATTAAAAGTTACTGTCTCACACTGTGACATTCCTATTAAAAGTTACTATCTCACACTGTGACATTCCTATGAAAAGTTACTATCTCACACTGTGGCATTCCTATGAAAAGATACTATATCACACTGTGACATTCCGATGAAAAGTTACTATTCCACACTGTGACATTCCTATGGAAAGTTACTATCTCACACTGTGGTATTCCAATGAAAAGTTACTATCTCACACTATGAGGTCTCTATAGCAAACTGTCTTGCTCAACATTGTGACATCTCTTAGCAAACTATCTTTGCTCTACATTGTGCATCTCTATAACAAACTATCTTTGTTCCACACTGTGACATCCTTATAACAAACTATCTTTGTTTCACACTGTGACATCTTTATAACAAACTATCTTTGTTCCACACTGTGACATCCCAATAGCAAACTATCTTTGTTCCACAATGTGACATCCTTATAACAAACTATCTTTGCTCCACAATGTGACATCCCTACAACAAACTCTCTTTGTTCCACACTGTGACATCCCTATAACAGACTTTCATTGCTTAACACTTTGACATCCCTTTAACAAACTATCTTTGTTCCACAATGTGACATCCTTATAACAAACTGTCTTTGCTCTACATTGGACATCCCTATAACAAACTATCTTTGCTCCAGATAAAAGGGATGGTGACTGCAGTAAAACTGGTTTAAATAATAAAGTTAGATAGAAGTGTATGGTGTAGTTTTACAAAGTGGCAGAGGGAGTGAGTAAAGTGAGAAAATACGAATGTATACATTCTCATACTTTCTATTCATCTTTTCTCACTTTACTCACTCCCTACTACACTATACACCTCTATCTATCTTTGCTCTACACTCTGACATCTCTGTAATAATCTATCTTTGCTCTACACTCTGACATCTCTATAACAATCTATCTTTGCTCTACACTCTGACATCCCTATAACAATCTATCTTTGCTCTACACTCTGACATCCTTATAACATATAATCTTTGGTCCAGAAAAGCAGCTTGTTTTCTGCTTTCTCTGTTGCTAGAATTGCTACATAAATCATAGAGTTTCTAGATTATGTTTCTGATTTTTGCTTCTCTATTTTGTTGCTCATTATAATTCCTCCCTTTCATTACATTTTAAAAGAACAAATAACTCTCACGTAACATACTTCCATTTTTCAGATTATCTACCCTGGATAAACTCTTCCTTTTTTTTCATTTCAAAACACTTTCCTTTGGCTAGCCGTTTATTTCTATGGAATGATGCACTTCCATTTACAATGGCTTGCTTGTCTAAAACCTATCTTTGTGTTTGAATGAAGGCCTGGTTCCTTCGGCGTCACGTTGGAAGGTTATAGTAACTTTTTTTCCCCTTTATCTTACAATAAGAAGTGATACTGACTTCATCGAACTTTCAGGTGCCAAAGGTCTTGGTAAATTGGGCAACATGTCTTAATGGCATAGAGACAGTGATGTTACCTTTACCTTTATCTTAGCAATAGGAACATGACTTTTCTCGATTAAGCTAGTTTATTTTTCCTGACATAATTATGTACTGTACTGATTTTCAAAACGATTAACTTGAATCGCCACAGACAGTCCAAATATGCGAAGATCAAGAAAAGAAAACTGAAATGTTTAGTGTCTCAGTCATTTGTGGACGATACACGCATGGATTGAGGGGTGTACGACCTTGACCGAAGCGTCATCGTTCACGTGATTTGGTAGTTGGTTTCGAATATATATATATATATATATATATATATATATGTATATATCATTGCCTCATCTACACTAATGCAAGTCAGTGTTTATATATATATATATATATATATATATATATATAAACCACAGGGTAAAAGGAGGAGAGGGAGACCAAGGAACTCCTGGCGCCGAAGTCTGGACACGGACATCAAAATAATGAACCAGACATGGAGACAGTTGGAAAGAGTGGCCCAGGACCGAACTGCCTGGCGAGCTCTTGTTGGCGGCCTATGCTCCACGAGGGGTCAGAGGCATAGATAGATAGATAGATAGATAGATAGATAGATAGATAGATAGATAGATAGATAGATAGATAGATAGATAGATAGATAGATAGATAGATAGATAGATAGATAGATAGATAGATAGATAGATATAAACTGACTTGCATTAGTGTAGATGAGGCAATGGCGGGGCGCGATGTATTGTTTATCTGTGCTTATGGATGTGCTGTAAATTCCTGTGTATTATGGTGATCATTAGTTATACAATTCCCGTGTACACCTCATGTGGTGTAGATGATATAGTTGTGAATTTAGCTGTGATGTAGGGTTCGAATCATTCCGTGTGAGAAGAAAATCTGTGTCTGATTTCATTGTGATTTTCTCTGGTCATTGGACTGGTAAACATGTGTGCTTTGTATTATGCTTTTTCATGTAGATTGACCACGTGTTTGCATCGGTACAGATGCTGTTGATGTACGTAATATCAGCAATGGCTGCGGAGATGAAAGTGCAATGGCCAATATAGACGTGGTGGATGCCACAGGCAGGGCCCAGTGAGCTGAAGGCCCCAGGTACATAGAGTAACAATGTAAATATTGCAGACCTGAGAAGTTTCATTATTAACTGATATTATGCTTGACTTAATTTGCATTTTCATTGATTGTTCTTCACGTTGTTTGCCTTTATTGATGCGTAATATCTTAATGTGATGTTGACTGTCAGTGCCAGTTGTTTGTGGTTGTTGGGTTTATTGTGAGATTAAAATTATTGTATTATCGAATTCAGACTTCGTGATTTGTACTGCATGTCAATGTATTGTTGTGTTGATTGAATGCTTGAGGATTTAGGCAAAATTAGTATACAATATACCAAGGGGGAGGGGAGAACCTGGGTTGGCAGTCATGATGGGGGAGCTAGACTGGCCTCGAGCACGGTAGTACATTACCAAGGATCGTTGGTCTGTAACCATCCTGAGAAAATATCCCCCCCTCCACTAATTATAAAGGTAAACTTTGTCCAAACAAGTTTTACACATTAGCATGTCTCTTGTGGAACTCTGCCATCCTAACATCTTTCCTATAGGCCTACGGGTTGTAAAATAAGATGCCCTGCTGCTGATCCACCCATCAACGATGTCTTGCATCCATCCTCGCCTTGGTCTTCTATAAATTCTCATGACGTTTAATGAATAGTTAAGTTTTCTCTGTTTAATCATCTTTACTAGCCAGCCTTCTTCAATATTAAGCTTAGTGCACAAACCTTTATTTCAATCGTTCCCCTCTCTCTAATGATAAATCCGCCTTTTTTCTCCAACTCTCTCCGTGTTGAGTCTGATAGTTGTATATGCAGCGCTGCAAAACATCAGAGGCGTGTTAAATTAATAATGACTGGATGCAGGAGAAAGATGAAGTAAATTAAAATGTGGGCTTCTCTGTACTTGTTTACTTTATCTACTAGTACTAACTCACTACATGTAGACGTGAGTGTACATCATCCCATAGGCTCCAGCAGGAACATATTATTACTTTGTCATATTTAAAGAAAAGAACAACGACAGCCTAGATAAAAACGATAGATAGTGCTATAGTTCTTGGGAAGCGAGAAGTTGGGGAGGGGTAAGGGGGTGGGGGAACAGCCTGGGATATGATGGGTCTCTAATTCCTAGTATATAACTTGCACTTTAAGCACTCATCATCATCATCATCATTATCAGCCTGTACTTTCTTCTTATGAAGGGTTTGCTGCTGTGGTACTCCAAAGTGCTCTGTCCTTGCTTTTCAAGCTGTACCCGCGCAAAACTCAGTGCAGCCCATTGTTTTATGTTGTCCGTGAAAAGTCTAAACACTAGCTCAAACAAGGACCTAACTAAACCCTAACTGAAACAAGGAGTTAACTAAACCCTAACTGAAACAAAGGCCTAACTAAACACTAACTGAAACAAGAACCTAACTAAAAACTAACTGAAACAAGGAGTTAACTAAAAACTAACTGAAACAAGGAGTTAACTAAACACTAACTGAAACAAGGACCTAACTAAACACCAACTCAAACAAGGACCTAACTAAAAACTAACTGAAACAAGGAGTTAAATAAACCCTAACTGAAACAAGAACCCAACTAAACCCTAACTGAAATGAGGAGTTAACTAAACCCTAACTGAAACAAGGGCCTAACTAAACACTAGCTGAAACAAGGACCTAACTAAAAACTAAATGAAACAAGGATCTAACTAAACACCAACTCAAACAAGGATCTAACTAAAAACTAGCTGAAATAAGGACCTAACTGAACACTAACTGAAACAAGGACCTAACTAAAAACTAGGTGAAATAAGGACCTAACTGAAAACTAACTGAAACAAAGACCTAACTAAACACGGAGACATTTTCACATTAGCTATGAAGGGTGCAACGATTTATGCAGGGAAGACCATATGATACTATCTTTCCTACTGTTCTCTCTGTCTCTCTCTCTCTCTCTCTGTCTCTCATTCACTCACACACAAACAGTTGTTTGACACCTTTCCAGAATATAAATGCGTTAGCACCTTAACTATGTTTTAAAGCTCTTAAAATGTCGGTGAGCACTATTTCGCATTTATTCTGGTAAAAGAAAATGGAAAGCCACATCTCAGCCATATTCCCACTTACGTAGACTGGTGGATTCCATTCTTGACGCCACGTTCACTGTGTCTCCAAACAGACAATAACGTGGCATTTTATGGCCGACAACTCCAGCCACTACTGGACCTGAAAATTTCATAACAAAATTTCTTCAGTTGTCTTCCCATGTCTTCTCTCTCTTCCACGTCCAAACAATGTGGCCACACGCTGAGACTGTTGGACCTTTTTTTTTTTAGAAAAAAAAGGAGCCCATTCTCAAAGTGCTGAGAGATGTATAACCTTGTACCAATTAACACACACAATATGACACACTAATTTAAACTTAGCATATTCTTGTCTTGTCTTGTCTCCTTCCTCTTATACGTTTCGGTGTTGAGGGAACAAATAGACGTCTTTTTAGGCCTCGTTGTTTTGCTTCATATAATGGGATATTTAAGGCTTCTGTAAATCCCCCACCCCCTTAAACTCTTGCACGGGAGACCTCTCCCTCTGTTTCCTACAGTTCTTAGCTTTAATGTTTTCTGTGGTACACTGTTGGTAGCAGCCATGCATACTGTCTGCTGATAGCCGTGCACACTGTCTACTGTCTGCTGATAGCCGTGCACACTGTCTACTGTCTGCTGATAGCCGTGCACACTGTCTACTGTCTGCTGATTGTCTTGCACATGTACATGGCCAAACGGACCTGCTGTTTCTGGATGTAGCGTAATACTGGTGTGATTCCAACCTTTGACCTGATTCGTATCGTTCCTAATTCCGTCTCTTCTCGTTTCATGTTGTATTCTCCTTTAAAAAAAAAATCTCATTTCTGTCTTGATAATTTTCCTTTCATGTGTAGCTGTCCATGTTTGACACCGACATAACTGAGTTGAGAGGAAAGCTGTGTTGTAAAGTGCTCTTTTTGTTCCAGTTGTGATGTATTTACTTCACATATTCAGTATTTTGAAATAGATCCTAAAGCACTGAAGACAAATAAAACTGACTGGCCATGAAACAATCAAAGGCAACAAGAGTGTGTAAAGAAAACAGTAAGAGAATGGAGATCTGCAATACAACCCCAGTAATGATAATGTAGGACACTGAAGGGGAATCAAAGGGCCCAAAGTTTACATGTAACCACAGCGAGATACAGAATCTTATTGCAAAATTCATGGAAGGATAAGCGGATTTTGTCAGAAAAATATGACCTGATTTAGTTGCCATAAACATTATCAAACGGGACGTGATAAAACGTTGAATTCTCACATTTATTACTTATAATAATTTTGCATACATGCATCAATGTAACATTGACATTGTGCCTAGACAGAGCAAAATAACGCATGATAAGAGGTGGATATATCCAGGTGTTGTAGTCATCTTACCTGAATTGAGGCCAATCCGCATCTGGAGCATTTCCCCAGGTAGATGCTGGACCGTCATTTGGCTTATAGTCTCTCTAACGTCCAGGGCCATGTTGGCCATCTCCGTGGCGTGACCTTCCAGGTTCTGCTGAGGCAGCCCACTGACCACCATGTAGGCGTCACCTGGGGGTCCACAAACATTCCATCAGAAACAAATAACAACAGCTTTACATTCGTTTCAGAACTCTCATATCCCTTCTTCACAATTTTTTATTAAAGTCTGGGCCATATAGTAACCTTTCTATGTCATTTGCTAACTTTTTTTTCATCGGTCCTGTATAGTCTGTTTTGAGTCTAGAGAAATGACTCGTGACAAAAACAAACATTTTATCTGTTTGTGTAAAATTCCCGTTTTCGTTCCATTAAGGCAAATTGAGGATACGGTGCTAGGCCTGTATTTTCAAGACAATGGGCACATGAAAGTGTGATGCCTTCAGAATCACGTCCGTCACATTTACCTCCCCAGATTACTATTCATTATATACGGAAAAAAAAACGAATACAAGTTCGATCATAACTCAGTCTCTGACTGGCTATTCAGTGCAGTGCTGAATCACTGATGTTGATTAAAGGGGATCTATTATGTGTCCACAGACGTCACTGAACTGTAAAAAAGTCGTGTAGACATCACTCTTTTTTGTGTATTTTATAGTCGCATGTCATTAATTGAAATATATAAACTTGAAAAATTATAATTATAGTAAAATGTGGTTTCCAAAATACATGAAACTTTTACATTGTGCATCGTTTTGAAAGGGTTAACTTATATACGCACATTTTGCACTGCTTTGAATGGGTTAAGTTATACACGCACCGTGCAAAATGTATGGAAAATGTTCAAAATATAACATCTAAATCAAGCAAAATTAGAAACGACTCTACATCAGGTTTTCAGTAACTCGAAAATAGGGAGAAGGCGGAATATAAACCACATATATCAGCTATGTTATATTTGATAATACGTGTTATAATTAGAAACCAGTGCCCCCGGAAACCTCAAGAAACTGATCAAATAATTTCGCGCGGTTGAATTAACGACAAGTGAGGTAAGATGTAAAAAATGAAATCCTGTATCAGTTAATGTGTCGGACTTTGGGACTGACTGTCTGCTGTAAGTTTCTTTAGTTATCCAGTTAAGGAGGAACCTTTTTAAAATAATGAAAATGCACGCATTTTATTAGCAGAAAACATATATCTGAGAGATACATAAATTATTTGTGCTACAGGAAGAAAGGGCGGCCTGGTTAGCTAAGTGGTTAAGCGCGTGGTCTACTGATCCGGTGGTACCGGGTTCAAGTCCCATCAGTGGGGTTTTTTCTTCTGTTACCACAACACAAAAAGGCCCTGGGTTTCACCCAGCCTCTAAAAATAGGTAACAGAGAAATCTGGGAAGGTAAATGCGGCCTGGCGTGATACTGACCACATCACACCTTGATATGCTGATGGTCTTGGAAATACGGACCAAACATTGTATACAAAATATGCCTTACTGGCCTGAAAAGGAGAATTTTACTCTTTTTTACAGAAAGAAAGAAATGAAAGGAAGAGTAGGATGGCATTACTTATTACTATTTACCCAGCGACGGTGTTAAAGAGAGTGAGGGATATCTGCCTTCAGAACCGGCATCCACAGGTTGGCTATGAATGTAAGGATCTGACCACAGGTTGGCTATGAATGTAAGGATCTGACCACAGGTTGGCTATGAATGTAAGGATCTGACCAGTTTTACAGACATTCTAGATCTGAATGTTTTAAATTACTACCACATCCGTTTTATATATTGTTAGCCCATTTCAAGAAAGCCTGTGTTTCAGCCTAGTTCAGGTCAGTCAGTCATTTCCATACCCCTTGCGGAACTGTGCCTCCTTAACAGCTCTCCTGTAGGCCTTTCGGTTGTAAGCAAGATGCCCTGCTGCTGATTCATCCATTTGCAGATCATCAACGATGTCTTGCAGTCATCTTCGCCTTGGTCTTCCTCTCTTTCTTTTTCCCATTATGTACCCTTCCAAGACGGTCTTCTCTAAATTCGTACGACGTTTAATGTGTCCAAAATATTTATGTTTTCTCTGTTTATTTCTCTTTACTAGCCAAACTTCTTCAATATTAAGTTCTTGTAGTATGGATATAGTTGTTCTATAACTAAGCATAAATATGAAAATCAGGATATTTAAGAGTAATGTTCTAAGTGTACTACTCTATGGAAGTGAATGCTGGAAAATCACCAAAACCATAGAAAACAAGTTGAATTCTTTCCAGACTAAATGTTTACGAAGAATTAGAAAAACATTTTGGCCAAACACCATAATAAATAACATCTTATTAGCAGAAATGCAGATGAAACCACTCACAACAATTATTTAGGAAAGACGCTGGCGATGGTTGGGACATGTGCTCCGAATGACTGACAACTCACTACCAAAAATAGCACTAAGATGGACACCACAGGGGAGCAGAAGTAAGGGTAGACCAAAAGAGACATGGAGAAGAACAACAGAAAGGATGTTGAGCAATAGAGGGCTCACCTGGGCAAGAGCAGAAAAAAAAGGCGAAAGACAGGCATTTGTGGAAAACCCTTGCGGAAGCCCCATGTGCCCTAGGCACTTAAAGTTCAGAGAGAGAGTATGGATATAGTTGTTCTTTATTTTGTGTCCATGATATTTGAAGAATTCTTCTGTAGCATTTACATTCAAAGGCATTTATGTATTTATCACCTGTTTTGTTAAGTGTCCAGGACTAACAGGCATATGTTGCGTTGGGGAAGATGCATACCCTTAAAAGTCTTATTTTTCTAGTTCTGTCTGTTCCTCTCCAGAGCTTCTTTAGTTGTTTTACTTTTTGAAGAGCGATATGTGTCCTCTTCATTGCTTTTCCATTATTAGTTAGTAATGATCGAAGATATTCAAAACCCTCCACGTCTTCCAATTTTTCCTCATTGATATATATTTCAGCTGCCTTATTTGTTTTGTCAGTTGTTATCAGTTTAGTTTTCCTCGCGTTAGTTCAGGAGAAGGATTTATTTCATCAATTACTCTGGCTATGTATACCATCAAAAGTATTTTTTGAGAACAAGTCACCAGTACATTGATTATATCATTTCTGGTGGACATCGTTCGGTCACAAAAGGATCCCTTATGTACGAGCCCAAACACTGTTAGGGTAATTATTTGTTGTTTACACACACACGGGGATATTAGTGAGCAAATTGAGTGACATGGGGAAAGTAATTCTTATCTGTACAGTGTAATCAAAGAGCTCTTATCTGATCTTCTTCTGTCTGAAAAGAGTGTCCATACTTTCCATAATTATTGTTTGCTCTACCAGCCCACGCTAAGTACTCTAAGCCACTCTTAATACGTTACAGAACGACGCCGTCTTTACCTGCTGGTCCGCCGGTGGTCGGCAAGATGCTGTCATAACCAACCACTTACTGTGGAGGTTAAACTAAATAATACTTTAAAAAACAACTACGACTGATACGAGAAATGAACATTCTTTAACTGCAACTACGACTGATACGTGAAAAGAACATTCTTTAACTGCAACTACGACTGATACGAGAAATAAACATTCTTTAACTGAATCATTTGTTATAAAATGTAAAAATAAATATTATAAATAATAAGAAATATGCGGTAGAACATCCACAAAAGGGGCAAGGGGACAATCACAGGTGCAGAATCTCATGGATCTTCAGGCACAAATGTTGGGCTCTACTCCAAGAAGATCAAAAGTGCACCGTTAAGCTGCAATGCATGTAATTCTCCGTGGAGCAGCTGAAGATATGCGAGCACTATCTCTGGTCCTTGCCAATCAGGAGTTGGTCGTCGCTGATCTCCACAACCATCTGTCCTTTGCTCTTTCTATAAGATGTGTTCTGGACCATGCTCTGTGGTACTCTTTTAGTCCGTCAAGTCTTTGTCTTCCTCTGTCCCTTTTTTCATCCAGCTTTCCTGTTGTCATTAGGTTACTCATAATGTACTCATAATGATTTGAGAGAAAGAAACATCTTAAAATTTGACATAGTCATTGTGAGCACGGCAAAATTTGAAGATGTGGGTTTTTTTTCGTCTTAAATCATTATGAGTATATTGTGAACTGGGAGTATATGTCGACTTACACCCAGTCTTTGTTTTTTATCTTATTTATAAGTTTATTCAGACTATAAGTTTCTCTTCTTGTCTTATTGCAGTACACTGCACTATACAGTTATACTGTATTGGCACTCTTTTTGTCTAACGAAACAGTCTTGAAGAATTCAGGTATCAAACAAGATATATCAAGTATTTCATCGATTTCCATTTCTTCTTCAATTTCTCCTATTTCTCTGTGTTTACTGCGACACTTACATATATAAAACTTAGTCTATACTTCTGAATATATGTGTGCTCTGGGTATTACTGTAAAACTCTTGTCTCTAACACGCTTTAAAATCACGAGCGTCTCTGAAATGTCAGAGCTAATGATCTGTATATATTTCTCAAGAGAGATAACTGCGTGAACCTCATTGCCAGCTATTAGTTCTAGTGTACTCTGGAGATCTAGTTTTTAACATATTTCATTGTCATGTCTATTTCTTCTCCCAAGATGGTGCCTCTTTGTTCTACTTTTATAAACCACTGAACTATAAACGCACGCTATGACATTTATACTGACATTTGAAAACCGTAATTTCCGGGCATAGATGATCTTATTTGAGAATGCTTTTCCAGCACCAAACATCCCCTTTTCAAGGCATAAATAGTGGGACAACATCATGAGCACAAAATATAGAAAACGAACCTATTGTTTCCACTTTGTAGACATCGTACAGGTCGAGAATATCATCAAACAATCTATAAAGTGAATTCAGCATATCTATTACCTGTAAGGAGACATTAATAAAGCGAATTACTCATCCTATTATAATACTTCTTCCTTCCCCTTTTTTTCCTTTAAACTTTCCTTTGCTTTGTACTCACTTATCTTTCCTGTTAAGCAAAGGCAGTTTAATCTTTATTTCTCCGTAAGTTCTGATTATGGTAGTCTGCAACATTTAACTCTTGTTTTAAGAGAAAGAATATATATCTTCTTGCTACCAGGAACTGATGATAAGAACAGCATATAACGACTCTGTCAGCATCTTAATGCTTATAATGTCTTCTAAATGCAACATTCGATACTGCACAATGGCCTTTTCCCTTTGTGAAGACAGTTTTTAAGCACGCATATGTCTTTTTACACTTCAGTATTGTATGTGTATTTATAATGTATATATAGTAGTTTTTTGTCTCCTTTTCTTTCTTTCTTCTTCTGCGTTCATTTTCGTATGTTCAGCTTTCTAAATAGGCAGTCGGGTTGCCCCTATGAATCCTGCTATCAGCAGATCTTCGTAGGAGCCCCAGAGTTTCTCTTTCATGCTTCTCTCTCGGGGCTATACCTGGGCTCTGAGCTCCATGTATATGGTGCAGGTATGTAATATATGTTCAGGGGTCTTTGGGGCCGGTTTGGCGTATAAAACTGTGCTGCTGGCTCAGTCTTTGTCATATGAAAATGAGCGTTGAGTATTTTTAGTCTGAAAAATGGTTTTGAAAGAGAGATACTTTATTTGTCGGTATTGCAAAGTATCGTTCTGCTGAACTCCCGTCTCAAGGCTGATTCTACTCATGTTGGATTTGCGCATTAGGCCACAGTTACAGTAAGCAATGTTTATGCTACAAGGACCAGTATCCGTGTACTCGCCATTTCAAATCTGGCCCGTCGTTGTCTCTTCAGATAAATCTGTACTCTTACACTCGTCACGTGATTCTGTCTTTAGCTATTACTTCCCTTTCCTCCATTCAGACTGAAACATCTCTCATGAAAACGAAATATTATATAGTAAAACGTAAAGTTGGAAGTATGGCATTTTATTCTAAATAGTATAGTTTGAAATACAAAACTAAGTTTTAACAAATGTATAGATGGAAATACAACATTAGATAGAAAATACTCAAGATGGTTACGTTAGATAGGAGTGGCCAAGACAAGAGCGCTACAGTGGGTACCAAAGAAGACTGGTTAATCAACACAGAACTGGTATCGTCAGTCGCCAAACACTGGGTGGAAATATTGAAGATGGGACCGGAGCACTTATGGACTAATCGTCCGATGTGCAAAGAGGACGATCCAGCGACTAACAACATTAGATACTAAAAGGTATAGTTGAAAATACAAGATTAGATACTAAAAAGTATATATGGAAGTACAACATCTAAAAAGTATAGCTGGAAATGCAACATTAGATACTAGAAAGTATAGTTTGAAAGCATCAAAGTGTTACGAGGGTAGTCAATCTTACTTTGGTCTAACTTTTGGTTACTTGCTGTAGTAACTCGTGTATTCTACTCACAAGATGTATGTAAAGATAATAAAATGGTTCAGTAAAAATGGAATTATATGCCTCGAACTTCGTGTTCTGAACAATGCTGTGTAAGATATGAACTTGCATCATCATCATCACCGTTATTATCATCACAGTTATCATCATCATCATCATCATCAACAGCAGCAGCAGCATTTATTAGTTTTAGGAGTAAGAAGCTATCCAGGTCGAAGCTGAAGTTACAGCGAAGACCTATTGTTTGTTTGTCATTCAGGCGACCGAAAACTTACTAAGATCTCCCATGCTGTAGAAGTTTTGTGATATTCGAAGAGTCGTTTCTTTTCCATTTCCCTTTTGTCCGCATAAGGCAGTTCGATCCGAACTAACGCATTTCAAGCACTGAACACTTTCCTATTTTGTTCGACCAAGATTGTTCTATCATTGTCCCAGCACAATTCAAGTACTGAACACATTTCTATTTTGTTCGGCCAAGACTCCTCTATCACTGTCTTAGTACAATTGAAGAACTGAACACATTTCTACTCACACTGACCTGCATAGGTGTGCTTCTGCTACATATAGAAGTGAATCCGACAATGTCTGAGAAGAAGACCGTCACAGACGTGTAAGATACTGGAGGGACCTCTTCGTGGTTCAGTAGCTTCCGGGCAACCGAAATCGGAAGTAGCTCAAATAGAAGTGTCTCACTGCGCTTGCGCTCAACATCAAGGTCACGAGTACGTTCCTAGAAATCGAAACGAAAGTACAATTTTTTTAAAAACCGTTAAATTCTGACATGCAGCAGCATTTTAGTGTGTTTGATGATGAAAGATAAGACAATCAACAGAATACCAAGGAATACATGTAGCAAACAAGTCATGTAACAATACGCAGAGAAAAATAACACTAAATACGATTGACAAGAAACATTTCAGGGCATCAAAGCTTGCCTTCTACAAAAACAAACAAACAAAATTTGGTGAAATGATGCGGCTAAATTTGACAGTCTCAGGCTGAGAAACCTGGCCTGTTTCCTTCTAGCCCTGCGACTTTTACTCACTAGCAAACCTGGCATGTACCCTACAACGGTGTTGGCTGAAGCATGTGAAAGCAAGTTAAAACTTCCCTTCTTTCGCATGTAAAATCATCATCATCATCATCATCAGGTGCCGTACCGACTGATGTTGCCTATTATGTTATACCGTAGTAACCGATCCTTCATGCAGGCAATCAGTTTAGTTGGCGATCTCATCTCATAGCATCTCCTCATACTATTCTATATCAGTTCTCTCGGCCTTCCCCCGGCTCTTCTTCCCTATATTTTTTCCTGTTGTTACAATATCTTATATACCCCCTCTTCTCATTGCATGTCCTATGAAAGTACATTGTCTCTCTCTCTCTTATTTTTTTTTACAAGTTTTTTTGTGTCTCTCCCTCTCTTCTCCCACATTAGTCTTGCTTTTCAGTGAATTCGCAACATTCTTTAATAAACAACATTTCTGTTTCTCCCAGTGATCTTTATGGTATCAGTGTTAGTGATGGGGCGAGGGTCTTTGTCACGAAAATAGCGGAGTGCTAAGAGTCCGTCCTCATGGGGGATAGAAGTGAAAATGGAGCAGACATCAAGGAGAAAGATGTGATAGGAGTGGTGTCCAGAGAGTATGATCGCATCAAAAGTTGTTACGGCGTGATCCACAAGTAGTTAGCTGTAATTTCCATTTGTAATTATTTCTCTTTTCGCCTGAATTCACGTAGAATCTTAAAACTCGTGATCAGCTGATCGTTCATTTTGTAAATAAAATATGCGAACAGAAAAAGCTAGGCAGCCGTGCCTGTTAGCGGGATTTAATGACATTATCAAAAAATCAGTGACAAATAGGCCAGAATCTGACCTGGACGAGGTATCTAGTTTAAGAACTCGTTGTGAAGGGAGTGATGATCAACTTCATCTTCAACCCAAAACCTGTTTCAACATTATGGCACACACAAGACATGCTTTAATAACACGTATACAAGATATTTGTAGAAGAAAACAGGTTCAGCTCAGTAACAGGTTCAGCTCAGTAACAGGTTCAGCTCAGTAACAGGTTCAGCTCAGTAACAGGGATTTTAAAATATCCATGTATTATATACACTACCTTGGTTTCCAACTGTAAATAAAGTGGATTTCTCACAAACAGCATGATGGACCAGAGTGAATGTAAAATACAAAGTGCTAATCATATGAAGCTGAAACTTGGACATTTTTTTATATTTGGATTTATTTACTCTATAAGTCTTTTAAGTGCTTTGGTTTATATTTATAAGGCAATCTGGGTGAATAGATGCATTTTAAAAAATTCCACAGGAACATTATTTTAGATAAAGCAAGCGCAATATTTTACGCAACCAACCAGAACTAAATACAAAGTACTCTGTTGTATACCTGAAGCAGGTTTTTACAACAGCGTTCAGAATACCTGCAGTGTTTGAGCATAATCCTGGATTCTGTGCGTCAGTCTATAAACTGCAATCATGACTAGAGGAAACAGCAGAAGAGCAGCAACAATAACACAAACTGACTCCAACAGCTCACTCGACATGGAGTCCACTTCCTTCTGAAGACCATCGAGTATGTCTGTAGCTAGCTGATCTTGAATTTCCTGCAGAAAGTTTAGTTAAAGATAGCTCTCAAGAGGCATCTATCTATCTATCTATCTATCTATCTATCTATCTATCTATCTATCTATCTATCTATCTATCTATCTATCTATCTATCTATCTATCTATCTATCTATCTATCTATCTATCTATCTATCTATCTATCTGTCTGTCTGTCTATCTATCTGTCTATCTATCTATCTATCTATCTATCTATCTATCTATCTATCTATCTATCTATCTATCTATCTATCTCTATCTATCTATCTATCAGTCTGTCTGTCTGTCTGTCTGTCTACAAACCAACCAATCTACCTACCTACCTCACAACAAACTAACCAACCAATCAACCCAACTACCTACCAACAAACCAGCCTACCTACATACAAACCAACCAACATGTGAACGATTACGCAAGGTTCAAGGGGTGTACGACCTTGGGATGAGCTTAATCGTTCACATGATCAGAGTTTGGAAGGATATATATATATATATATATATATATATATATATATATATATATATATATATATATATAAGCTAGATCTTAGCAACACAGTATAGTAGTACATTGCCAAGGGGGACTGTTGGAACAGCTGGATAGACTATTCCTCCCCAATTATCTATAAAAATGTAGCTTATGCGCCAGCATAGTTTACAAACCTGTCTACCTACAAATAGCTAACCTACATACCTACCTACAAACCATCCAACCAACTAACCTACTTACTTACTTACCTACCTACCTACAAACCAACTAACCAACCTACCTACAAACCATCCAATAAACCATCAAGCTACCTATCTACCAACCTACAAACCAACCACTAACTTACCTACAAACCAACCAACCAATTAACCTATCTACCAACATACAAACCAACCTACCTACCTATCTACCAACCTCTAAACCATCCAACCTACCTATCTACCAGCCTACAAATCAATCAACAAACCAACCTATCTACCAACCTACCTACCAACCTAACCATAATCCAACCTACCTTCCTACCTACCAACATACCTACAAACCAACCAACCAGCCTATCTATCAGCCCAGCTCTCGGCCTATCTGTCCACTCACTTCTTATCTCTATTCACTTATATTTTCCTGTCTTCCTGTCCGTCCCTGATCTGTACCTATACATGCACGTTTTTTTACTGTGCCCGTAATCTTGACTCCCTGAGGCTGATTCTGTAATGCGTTGTTTCTTTTCTCCCCATACACTGACTTTAATCACCCAGGTCGCTTTCATCTTTCTTCCATTTAGCCTTTTTTGTGCACGCTACAGTTATAGATCAATGAAGCTAAACGAAACAACGACACGTATTATAAGGTAAAACAGTTGCTTTATAACCTATTGTATTTTTTTTTAAGTAGAAAGGAATATAATGATTTTTTTTTATTCACACAAATAGCATGTTGTCATTGTCCGTAGGAGTTTTAGATTTTTGAAGCTCATGTGTTTTAGTTTTGTGACTTTATAACTAATGAAATCAGTTTACATACGAAACAATGTTACGGTGTTTTATTTCTTGCCATGTATTCTCCAAAATCTGTTTAATAATCATCATAAGAAACCCTTCATGGACGCCATTTTTATATTAGTGATTGCAGCGCCACCTGCACAGAAAAAAAGAAACAAAAAAATCGTAAGAATCAATCTAGGTAAGCCACAAAGTTAATGTTTCTGTCTAGCATAGTTTCTAAGATTGTAATTTTCTCTTAATCAAGGAAGAGCTTTGTGGTCCACCCCGTATTTATCGCAATTACTATTCTTTCATAAGGTGGACGTGAGTTTGAAATGATATATTGTCTGTTTTATTAATTATTTTTTTTTTGTCTTAGCAAATTCTAAGCGCATGGTTATCTTGGTTGTTTATTGTCTTGTTAATTCAGTGCTTTGGTTACTCTAAAATCTTTGATGCTATAATGTGCTTGCCGTAATGTCTTGATTGCTGTAATGTCTTGTTTGCTTTAATGTGTTTGCTGCTTTAACGTTTTGGTTGCTTTAGATGTCTTCCAATTATTGCAAACTGTCTGCATATTTTAGCCATCATGCTTTAGATGTTTTCCAGTATTGTTTACTGTCCTTAATTTTAGTCTAAATAAACAAAAAAATGGTTTTCCCAGATTGTCTTTACATGTTAGTTAGTTTCTGTGACACTGGGCAATTTTCTGTGCTGTGTATGTGTCAAAGATCTATAACTGTATGCTTTCGCTCTAGACTGTCTCAGTGTCCTAGATGTAATAACTTCTGTTCTCAATTCATACTGTCTCAGTGTCCTAGGTGTAATAACTTCTGTTCTCAATTCATACTGTCTCAGTGTCCTAGATGTAACAACTTCTGTTCTCAATTCATACTGTCTCAGTGTCCTAGATGTAATAACTTCTGTTCTCAATTCATGCTGTCTCAGTGTCCTAGATGTAATAACTTTTGTTCTCAATTCATACTGTCTCAGTGTCCTAGATGTAATAACTTCTGTTCTCAATTCATACTGTCTCTGTGTCCTAGATGTAACAACTTCTGTTCTCAATTCATACTGTCTCAGTGTCCTAGATGTAATAACTTCTGTTCTCAATTCATACTGTCTCAGTGTCCTAGATGTAATAACTTCTGTTCTCAATTCATACTGTCTCAGTGTCCTAGACGTAATAACTTCTGTTCTCAGTTCACACTGTCTCAGTGTCCTAGATGTAACAACTTCTGTTCTCAATTCATACTGTCTCAGTGTCCTAGATGTAATAACTTCTGTTCTCAATTCATACTGTCTCAGTGACCTAGATGTAATAACTTCTGTTCTCAATTCATACTGTCTCAGTGTCCTAGATGTAACAACTTCTGTTCTCAATTCATACTGTCTCAGTGTCCTAGATGTAATAACTTCTGTTCTCAATTCATACTGTCTCAGTGTCCTAGATGTAATAACTTCTGTTCTCAATTCATACTGTCTCAGTGTCCTAGATGTAATAACTTCTGTTCTCAATTCACACTGTCTCAGTATTTTAGCCGAGGTAACTTTTGCTGTCAGACTATAATCTATACTGTCTTAGTATTCTGTCTCTAAATCTTAATTAAACTAACTTTAAGTCTCTTCCTATACCGCCTCTGTATCTTAGCTAAAGTAATCTTTTACTATATTTTCCTACCCTTTCCATTTTTATTCGTCTTTATGTCTTAGCTAAGCTGTTATTGCGTCTATTTGAATTGGTTTTTGTAACATCAGATATTTTTCTGTTTCCCTGTCATATCCCTCTCTGTGCTCTCGGTGTATCATGGTTTCAATCGAGATTTAAAATAAAAAAGAATATCCGTTATCTCTTCCTGAAGCACTTTTGTTACAGAATAAGGGACGCTATAATGAATTGTGCTAGATTATTCTTGAAGACAGAGTGAATCCCTTGCCTGGGCAGGTCCGCACCAAATATACGCCTGTGTTACTATTGGCTATTATTGGTCCCAGGTCAAGGTTTTTGTCACGTGATCTGACAGACAGAAGTTTGTGAGTTGTAGTGGAGTGGGGATGTGTTTTTTTTTTTCGTCTCTAGTTTTTGTCCGGTTATAATTATTTGGCTGCAAAGTTTCAGAATGTATGAATATATATATCTGACTGTCCTTTTTTAGGACACAGATGCAGTGTCTGTGTGGTTAGGATGAATGTAGGAGTAGATATCTGATTGTCTTTTTTAGGACACAGAAGGAGTTTTGGTTAGACATGAGTGGAAATTTCTAGTTGGATGTGCTCTTGAATGGAGATTAGTAAGTTTCTTTCATCATGTGTGTTCATTCCTGTGGCGAAGTCATATTCGCCGGAATGCTTTTGTGTCAGTTATTGTATTGTTGATTTTTTCACGTGATTTATCCTTCGTCCTTCATCAGCTCATTTCATCTTCATTGCTTTTTTTTCATATTAAACTTGTTGAATGGAATTGTAACTACTGAGTTAGTCTGATGTCTGCATCAAACGTTTTATGTTAGTCTTATATACTTATATCTTATATCCTTCCCGTGCCGTTAAACGTCACATGGGGCTCGCAAGGTAGTTCGCCAGTTTTCCTGTCTTCGCCGAGTCTTTTAACCTCATCAAGGGATTTTATGCCTGTTAATTTGGCCTCTCTTAACAATGTCCTCTTCATGGTATCACGCGGTCTGCCTGTTACTGTGTGTATAACGGGGTAACGTTTTCCTTGTCAAGTATTCTTACTTGTATTGTTAAGTATGCCTGTACGGAACAGTTAGGTGCCTGGAGCAGAGGCATACGACGTTAGTTTGGTGCCGTACAGGGCATATACTGTTTCACCTTACATATACCTTCGCTGCTTTTCGTTATCTTCACATTTTCTACAGACTTTACTCTGTTTTTTTTTTCGAAATAATGACCATTTGAGACCATAACTTTAAAGTAGAAACTTTTGTTTTAAACAGAGAGATTCTTTGATGTTAGTTGAAATACACAGTGAGCATAAGCTGTCCCTGATTTCAGACATTTGTTAATGCGCCATGCTGGGTTTGTAGTTTTTTTTTTATGTTTTACCTCTCTTCACAAGCGGATTTGTTTTCAACTATTTCTACACTTCATCATGTGCTCCATTTATTTTTCTTCTTTGCTCGGAAAACATCTAAGTGTAGCAGAATATGTCATAAGTCCTAAAGTACGGGACATAAGTAGACATAGAACAATCTCAACTTGATTGACAGAGAGAGTGCTCTTGCCGAGGAAGACAAAGGGTGACCTTGCTTTGGGCAAAAGTCCCAAAATAAGCGCTCGCTCTAGAGAATGCCGTGATTCCTGAGCAAAGAATGGGAGATATAAACAGCTGAAAGAGAGACAGAGCGAGGAGAGATAAGTTTTTTTTTTGTTCTTGGTAGTAGTTTAGCTGAGGTTAGGGTCCTAGTTCGGGTTCAGTTAGAGGATGTTTTTGACAGATAAAATTTTGAAGATTTTTCGAAGACTGATATTGTAGTAGAATGTAGACTATGCAGTCTTGTAGATTCTGGGCCTTTGACCCAGGTTTAGTAGAACATGGCAGTCTCTGAAGAGTTTTTGCCATGATGAAGTGTTATTCCTGTTGGAATTTGCGAGTACACATTTCTTTTTTGTATTGATTGTATGATATCATTGCTTTCCTATATGGCGATGAATGTTTCTCCCGTGAAGTTTTTGTCGCTTGTCTGTGCATATTTGCCTCTAGGATGTCACAGTTTGCATCTCATGGGCATCACTTCTGCTCAAGACGGTTTCAGTGGTTACCCAGTCGGTTTTATGGGCACATTCAAGAAAATGAAGTTGTATCACTAAATCATTTTACTGATCGTATAGTGGCTGTGTGCTAGAGTAATTCTTGTACATAATCGGTGCCTGATTTCTTGACACGTGTTCTCCAACATCTGTTTAATAATCGTCGTAAGGCACCCTTCATAGACGCCATTTGTATACTAGTGACTGCAGCTGAAAATATAATGAGGAATGTTAGAGAAGATGTAGACAAAGAATATTACGATGCCATAACAATTTGAGGTTATGAAATGCCAGAGATTAGATATCTGATGACACAGTATTACTATCCACAACACCAAAAAGAATGGAAAAACTAATTATGTCAGTCCGTAAGAATAGTGAAGAGCAAAACCTCTATTAAACCATTAAAAAATACAAAGAAAACTAACTTGATGACAACTGACAAAACAAATAAGGCAGCTGATATATGTATCAATGAGGAAAAAACTGGAAGAAGTGGAGGGTTTTGAATATCTTGGATCACTGCTAAATAATAATGAAGATACAATGAGGGAAATTAAAAGGAGGATATCTATCGCTCTTCAGAAAGTAAAACAACTAAAGAATCTGTGGAGAGGAACAGACAAAACTAGAAAAATAAGATTTTTAACGGCATGCATTTTTCCCATTGCAACATATGCCTGTGAAACCTGGACACTTAATGAAACAGCTGAGAAACACATAAATGCCTTTGAATGTAAATGCTACAGAAGAGTTCTTCGAATATCATGGACACAAAAAAAGAACAAATATATCCATACTATAAGAACTTAATATTGAAGAAGGCTGGCTTGTAAAGAGTATTAAACAGAGAAAACCTAAATATTTTGGACACATTAAATGTCATGATAATCTAGAGAAAACCGTCTTGGATGGGTACATAATGGGAAAAAGAAAGAGAGGAAGACCAAGGCGAAGATGCCTGCAAGACATCGTTGATAATCTGCAAATGGATGCATCAGCGGCAGGCCATCTTGTTCACAACCGAGAGGCCTACAGGAGTGCTGTTTGGGAGGCAAAATTCCGCAAGGGACATGCAAATAAATGAATGAATGACTGCAGCGCCACCTGCACAGAAAAAAGAAACAACAACTCTTAAGAATTAACCTAGGAAAGCCAGAAAGTTAATGTTTCTGTCTAGCATAGTTTCTAAAATGTGATTTCCACAAAGTTAATGTTTCTGTTTAGCATGGTTTCTAAGATATGGTTTCCACACAGTTAATGTTTCTGTCTAGCATAGTTTCTAAGATGTCATTTTGCTTAATCAAGGAAGAGCTTTGTGGTCCACCCTGTATAAATCTCAGTAAATTACAGCCCATGTAACGTCTACAGAGACCTGAAATAGTAATGATAATGACAGGATGTCATATTTTTGTCATTTACTGACAGTAACCTGCGGTGCGGGTGTTGCTGTGATGATGACGATGACAAAGAACGTAGCGTGAATAAAATTCACAATATTGTTCAATAAAAAGTTTATACTCCATAAACTTTCACTGAAAGTTTTTTTTTTCTAAATTGTTGAACTGAATTCAAGTAGAACATCCCTCCAGCTTATTTTCTTTAACGAGGGCAGTCTGACACGGCAGTCGTTTAGACAGTTTATTCTCGTCTCTTCATTTTAGACTGCCTCCGGTTATGAGTTCAGTCTTGAGACGACTGCAGGTTACAGAGCACACTTTGTGTTATTCTAGAACACCCGGGAAAAGTTCACTTCGTTGTTTTAGAGATTTGTAAAGGAACGTCTAAAAAAGACAAGAATTCAGCAGGAATTAAAATGGATTAAGGCCCCTTAGTTCTCTTAACTTAATTCTCTTAAACGTAAAGTAGTACAGAGAATTTGCCTTCCATTATCCTATGAGTATGTAAACACATATTCATTCTCCCACATATTTCTCTTAATGCACAATAAAAATGAGAATTAGTCCTCCTTTCCTCGATGTTTACATTTTTACTTCCGTGGAGGACTGTTCTATACTACAAGAACTTAACACCGAAGAAGGTTTGTTAGTAAAGATGATTAATCATAGAAAACGTAAGTATTTCAGATATATTAAACATCATGAAAGTTTGAAGAAGATAGTCTTGGAAGGGTGCATAATGAGGGGAAGAAGAAAATGAGGAAGATCAAGGCGAAGATGGGAACAAGACATTGTTGATGATTTACGAATGCATGGATCATCAGCAGGAGGGTGGGGGGCATCAATGGAAAGGCCTTCAGGAGAGCTGTTAGGGAGGCAAAGTTCGGCAAGGGACATGCTGATGAATGGAATGAATGGCTGTTGGGGCTTGTGACGGCTGTAAGTTTCTGGCCGTCTTCTCTGGTGCGACATCGACTCTCTCTCTCTCTCTCACTCTCTCTTTCTCTCCCACTCTTTCTCACTCTTACTCTCTCACTCTTTCTCTCTCACTCTTACTCTCTCTGTCATTCTCTCTCTCACACTCTCTATCTCACACTCTCTATCTCACACTCTCACTCTCTATCTATCTCACTCTCCCTCACTCTCTATCTCACTCTCCCTCACTCTCACACTCTCTGCCTCACAATTTCTCCCACTCTCTATCTCTCTCTCTCTCTGCCAGCACACACACATTTTAACTCGACACCTGATAACAAGACATGCCAGTTTTTAATCAAATAAAATCTAACAAAAAATAAGCTCACGTGCATTGTGACAAGTCTGTCACAGTCATTCTTAAAACTCCCTTCAGCTTGAAAACAATAGCCTTGAAAACTATACAAAATATCACACGTAGAAGTCGTGACAAGTTCACTGATATGAATGAGTTAAAAGCACAAACATCTTTACAAATTATTATTGCCTTTTGTCAAGAAAACATATCTTCGGGACACGTATTAAACAATAAAACAGAAAGGTTCAAGCAACAAACAATTTGTAAGATGAAATATAAGAAATGAGAAGAAGAAGAAGACGACGACAGGAAGGAAGAGGACAAAAAAGAAATGCAGAACAATAAATATAAGGCTAAGAAAAAGACAGGAAGGAGGAAAATTAAGAAGAAGAGTAAAAGGAGGAGAAGAAAAAGAAGAAAACGGGGAAGAGAAGAAGAAAAGGAAGAAGAAAAGAGGAAGAGAAATAAAAAGGAGAGCACAAGGAAGAGGAGGAAAGGAAGAAGGCATGGAGATGAGAAAGCAGAAAATTAGAAGCAACAGAAAACAAAACACAAAAAAAAAACAGGAAGGAGGAGATATTTTTTTAAAAAAAACAAAAAGAAAAGGAAAGGAGAACAAAAAGAAGAAGAAGAGAAGAAAGAGAAAGAGAAAAAAGAATAAAAAGGCAGAGAGAGGAGAAAGAAGAAGATGAGAAGAAAAAATAACAGAGCAGAAAGAAGGAGGCGAGGAGAAGAAATAAGAAAAATGGAGAGAGAAGAAAAAAAGACAAATAGAAAAGAAGAGAAGGAGGATAAGAAGAAAGCAGAAAGAAAAAAGAAAGAAGGCGACGAGAAGACAGAATATAAGACAAAGAGGAAGGCAGGAAGATGGAGAAATAAGAAAGGAAGAGAAAAAGGAGGAGAAATATAAGAAGAGAACAGGGAGAAGAAGAAGAAGAAGAAAAAGATGATGATGATGATGATGATGATGAAAAAGACGAACGAGAAGAAAAAGAAGAAGAAGAAACAGAAGAAGAAAAAAGAGAAGAAGCAGAAGAAAAAGAAGGAAAAAGAATAAGAAGAAAGAGAAGACAGAAAAAGAAGTAGAAAAAGAAGGAAAAAGAAGAAGATGAAAAAAAAAAGAAGAAGAAGAAGGAGAAGAAGAAAAATAATAAGAAGAAGAAGGGGAAGGAAAAGAAGAAGAAGAAGGAAAAAAGAATAAGAAGAAACAGAAGAAGAAGAAGAGAAAGAAGAAGAAGAAGAAGACAGGGAAGAGGAGAAGATACAAAGCAGGATGAAGAGGAGAAAATATAACGAATAAACCGAAGAAAAATGTAATGGAAAAGAAAGATAAGATGAAAAAACGTGTTTTCCTGTATGCTACTGAGGTGCGAACCCGGACTCCATGTTATCTCACATGAAATTTTTTAATGTGTTACTGGCTCCTACAGTAATGAGACGAAATAATAACAGGATGTGAGGAAGCAAAAAAGACCAGATGCAGTGCTGGTCACATCACCCTCTAGTGTGTCTACAGATCAAGAAATATTTAATGATAAGACTGAAAAGATAACAACGTGGACACTGGACCATTCATAATGGAAAACAGGACGATGGAATACACAGGAAAATAGGACAGCAGGAATGGAATACAGAGGAAAATTTGGACAGCAAGAGATGGAATACAGAGAAAACTGTTAACAGTAAACATTGAAACAGTAGCACAAGACAGAAAACTGAAATAAAAACAGTTGTAGAAATGAAATGTTTATTAACTTGAAGATTAGGAAACAGTTGCCTTGACCATGATTCATCTCTCGTCATGTTCTTCCTAATTCTCGTTGTTGAATGTTACCATGATTCATCTCTCGTCATGTTCTTCCTAATTCTCGTTGTTGGATGTTACTATGATTCATCTCTCGTCATGTTCTTTCTAATTCTCGTTGTTGGATGTTACCATGATTCATCTCTCGTCACGTTCTTCCCATTTCTCCTTGTAGACAGAAGAATCTCTCATGGATGAGAAGCAAATGTCGCTTTATCTCAGATTTTGTCTACGGCGTGGTCTACATTCCTCCACAAACATACCATTACAAAATTTGCTTCATGGAAAAGGCCGTTATCCATTTTTGCTACAAACCCATACCATCTTTATCTTCTACCTATATATTATATACATTATTTAAAATTATTTATAATGTGTAATTATACGGAAAGACAACACAGAAGAGGATATAAAAGAAACTGGTGTCACCAACTGGAGAGAGAAGATTAGGAATAGAGAGGAATGGAGGCGAACTTTATCTGCAGCAATGAGTCTTAATGCCTTGGAAAGCTGAAGAAGAAGAAGAAAAGTTCTTTTTATTATTATTTATAAAATACACACATGCATATTTCATTCATTTACATTATGGAAACATTATTACAGAAGGTACTAAATTGTTAATAAGTAAATCTTTATTGAATAGAGAAAAAAAATACTTTCGAATGTGTATAAATACTGTGTTTCGTTTAAAACGTGACAACATGTAAGAGTTAACACGAAACTACATGCATATAGATAAAAGTTTATATAGCAAAACAAACACAAAGCGATGTGCATAGATCTGCAGAAACCTGCCGTGATGCGTATACATATATACAAGTATATTGTAACAGTATTTTCTGATCAGCAAACAACTCGTGTACAGATGAGTAAAGAAAGTAGGCTTAGCTCCCCTGATCACCATACCCTTTATAGTTGAGAATTTTGATTAACATTAGTAAGGTGTTCAAAGATCAAACATTCAGACTCCAGCTTCACTGCATTCGGGACAATCCCATATATGCTCCGCCACATGCCGCAACATTCATCCAAGAGTATGTTTGCTAATAGTTCCTGTCAAATGTTGATTGTTTACGATGATTTTTCTGCCACACAGTTCGGACTTCCAGCCAGCACTTTTAATTTGTCCTAGCTCCAGCATTCTCGTCACAGCTACATTGTTCTACCATTCCGCTCTTCATTTTCCCGCAGTCTGTCCAATACATCCTTAGCAATACCACCTGCCGTTTATTTTAGCCTGTCCTGTAAGTCTATCTGCTACATCTTTGCCATGTACCACCGCATGCCCTGGACAGTGAAGCCAAGTTAGGCTTAGTTTAAGGTGTGCAAATACAGAGTGAGTAGTCTGTGCTGTCTGTTGCAGATTGTGCTGTCAGCTGTAGATGGAACGGACGTGAGGAAATTTGACAGTTAAAGTAGATTGGAGTTTTGTGTAGGTTAGAAGTGCGTAAGTAGATCATGTCTTAGACTTTTGTTAATGTCCATATAGCGTGATAGTTTATTGAGTTGTTATTCTAAGTTAATGTCCATATAGTGTGATAGTTTATTGAGGTGTTATTCTAAGTTAATGTCCATATAGCGTGATAGTTTATTGAGGTGTTATTCTAAGTTAATGTCCATATAGCGTGATAGTTTATTGAGGTGTTATTCTAAGTTAATGTCCATATAGTGTGATAGTTTATTGAGTTGTTATTCTAAGTTAATGTCCATATAGCGTGATAGTTTATTGAGTTGTTATTCTAAGTTAATGTCCATATAGTGTGATAGTTTATTGAGGTGTTATTCTAAGTTAATGTCCGTATAGTGTGATAGTTTATTGAGGTGTTATTCTAAGTTAATGTCCGTATAGTGTGATAGTTTATTGAGGTGTTATTCTAAGTTAATGTCCATATAGTGTGATAGTTTATTGAGGTGTTATTCTAAGTTAATGTCCATATAGTGTGATAGTTTATTGAGGTGTTATTCTAAGTTAATGTCCATATAGTGTGATAGTTTATTGAGGTGTTATTCTAAGTTAATGTCCATATAGTGTGATAGTTTATTGAGTTGTTATTCTAAGTTAATGTCCATATAGTGTGATAGTTTATTGAGGTGTTATTCTAAGTTAATGTCCGTATAGTGTGATAGTTTATTGAGTTGTGTTAGCGAATGTGTATTTCATTATTCTACGGCGGTGTCATTGAGTTTGATTCTTGAGCCGTCTGGTTGTTGTTCTACATGTTATAAGCTGAACCTGACTTGTCATTTCCTCCTTCACCTTCATCGAACCTGGAAATCATCTTCATTATATGTCCACGGTTAAATGCACTTAACCTCAGCACAGCCGATGCCGGTTCTAACACCAGAAAGAAGGGCTAGGACACCTAGTAAACATAAACCGAGGTATAAAGATCCACAGGATAGAAAACCAACGGCTCCATCTGCCCATCGTACCCCCACGGACCAAGGGTAGACCCAGAAATAGAGGCGAGGATACACAACAAGCAGATAGAAGGAAGACACAGCACCCGGGGTGGTGCAATGAGATGGAAGAGAGCAGGAAATTGTAGAAAGCGAATGAAATCTGAGAGAATAAGTTTAAAGTGCATTAACACTGGATTCTGGAACTGTAGGAGTGCCAAACAAAGGGGAACTAAATTGGAACGCCTCCTGTAAAAGTCTGATATTCTCCTCTTGCAGAACACAGCAGACTCATGTTCTCAACTATCCTGGATATATCTGCTATGCAAGTCTAATGAGTCAAAGACATCACGGGCAGGCCGTTCTAATCAGAAAAGAT
Source organism: Achatina immaculata (assembly GCA_009760885.1). NCBI lineage: Eukaryota > Metazoa > Mollusca > Gastropoda > Stylommatophora > Achatinidae > Lissachatina > Lissachatina immaculata. The sequence goes on from CM019696.1 coordinate 15,620,210, forward strand.
TGTCTACACTCTGTACTGGACCTCAGAGAATGGGAGAATGACAATGTAGAGTTAAAAGTTATCCAGATCGCAGTGAGTGGCAGCGCATGGAGTATTGTTAATATCTGTGTCTGTAATATCTGCTTAAGACGTGAAGAAAACTGGAGCTTTCTCACGAACCTGGAGGAGTTGACTGGGGACAGACTGATAGTCTGTGTGGACTTCAGCGCTAGAAGTGGGCACTAGGACAGTCTTACCGTCAACGCGCAGGGACGCGCACTGGACAGTGCCCTGATAAAGACGAACCTGTATGTCCTGATCAGCGTTAAATGACTCGACTGGCCATTTGAAAGTCTGATTCAGATTTTAATATCGACCTGCCTCTGGCGTCAACTAAGGTAATGTGGAACGTTCACTAGAGGAGCACTGTCCTACTATGGCAGTGACCACTTGCCATCCTAAGTGAGAATACCTAAGGGCCAACATCTGAGGCATCAAAAGCACACATCAGCCTCCAAGTTCGAGCGCGCTAATCAGACACCACTCGACAGAGCGCGACAAGTAGCCTGGAGGAGAAAGGTCACAAGAAACGGCTCATATCAGCCCCCATAGTGGACAAAAGAAATCGAAAAGGCTTGGAAGATGCAACGCACCCTAACAAAACAGTGGCTGAAGTGACGGAAGAAAAATGAAGACAGGACAGGAGAAAAGGATAAGGTTGCTAAAGATATGCAGCTTGCCACACATACCTTCAAAGATCTCGCTGCAGAATCACAAAGACGGTGCTGTGAGGGCTGTGTGCAGAAGGCAGCGAAAGATAAAGCCCTGTATAAGTTTTGGCAACTGCACAGGAAGACGAACAATAAATCTAGAACAAAGAATAATAGCAACATCAAGGATGAGAACTGTTAGGTGTTGAAGACAGGTGTTCCGCAGATGTATTGAATAGTCAGACCAGAGCAACATTGAAGATTTCATATCAGCGTGGAGCACTGTAGCAGAATCGTCACGAACTTGGCAGTGTGCACACTTGATCAGTGCTGAGGAGGTTTCACGGACCATCAAGGCGTACAGGGATAGTGCCCCATGTCCGGATGAAGTTCGGTATAGCCATCTGAAGCAGGTTTTAGAAGACGTTCGAGTTAAGATGGTAGAAGAGTTTAACAATAGTATAAAGTCAGGGGAGATACCAGAAGAATGGGTACATAGTTACCTGTTGCCATTACCTAAACCAGGCAAAGACAACCCCGTATTGGCAGGGTACAGCATCATCACCATGCAAAACGTTTAAGGTAAGGTGCTCGAGAAGACCATGGCTAATAAACTGACATGGGAACTGGAGAATGGCAGGCAACTTTCAGGCACAATAGGCGGCTATCGACCCAGCAGAGACACAGCAAGCAACGCATCCATATTGGCATATGATGTTTATGAAGGGTTTCAGAGGAAAGAAGAAACGGTAGCTGTTGCACCGGATCTGGAGGATGGCTATAACAGAGTTGACTACACAACACTCCTATGCCTTATGAAGGAAATTAGTATTGACACCTGGATGGTGTGGTGGGTAGCCTCAGTGCTTCTAAAGAGAACTGTGGCACTGCGATATGAGTCATGGACATCGGAGCCTAAGGTCATTGCGCCAGGACAGCCTCAAGCCTCTCCACCGTCACCAGTACTTTTCAACATACGCTGCCAGGACTGCTCAACTGCACCAGACAGGCCATGACCGAACACTCACAAATATACAGATGAAATCCTGACATAAGTACATGGAAACTGTAGAGAGAGGATATTTGCCCACACTCAGGAAAATATTAGAATGTATGAAACAGGAAAAAGTAGGAGCAGCTTTATTACTTAACGATTACAAAGTTGTGACGTTTCAGCGTGAGCCTTAATCATACAAAAACATACAGGACGAAGAAATAGAGAGAGAGGAGATAAAGTATGGATTCACATGAATGCTATTTAAAATAATTTTTAAAAAACAATAATAATACTAAATAAATAAATAATAAATAATCAAATAAATAAAGAAATAAAGAAATTTTAAAAAAAAATTTCTAAAGAGTACTTAGCTGTAAATTGTAAGGAAATTTAAAAAAAAATTTTTTTTAAATTAATTAATTTATTTGATTATTTATTATTTATTTATTATTATTGTTTTTTTAAAAATTATTTTAAATAGCATTCATGTGAATACATACTTTATCTCCTCTCTCTACTTCTTAGTCCTGTATGTTTTTGTATGATTAAGGCTCACGCCGAAACGTCACAACTTTGTAATCGTTAAGTAATAAAGCTGCTCCTACTTTTTTCCTAGTTTATACATTCTAGTATCACAGCTTTACTGCAGTGCTTCGTGTATAGTTATATACTTATACACTAATTAATTATTGTGTTTCAGGAAAATATTGAGCATATCATGGGTTAGTGTACGGGCAACAAAGCAGTGATAAACTCCAGCAAGGCCAGAATCCTGTGGGGTAATATGTCGAGATGGAATGATTTTTGAAATACCTTGGGATCGTGTTCCACAGGACTCTTTTAATCAACATATGAAGATGATCATTCAGAAAGCAAAGAAAGGGGTCAGCGCAATGAAGGCCATGGGAGGTGCTGGTCTGCTACAACAGACACTCTTCCTGGTGATGAGGGCGTTGATGATGTCAGTCGGTCTTCTGACTCTGTCCACGACTCAGATAATCAAGGTCGAAAGAATCCAGAATGAGGCCATAAGAGCAATTCTGGGGGTGTACCAATGACACTCAGATCGTAGCTATGCGCTGTTTGCTGGATATGTTCAGCATGAAAGTAAGGCACAAGTATGCGCAAGTAAAGACGTACTCAGGACTGCTTGCACGGCAAAGCACGCCTCCTATCAGAGCTGAACTCAACAGAAGACAAAGCGTATCACGTCAGGGAGATCGTGGATGGCAGAAACAGAAGAGACACTGTCAGAAGTCAGCGACCCACAGCAGATCCCCCTAGAACTGGAACGGACTAAAGTGAATATGCTGAATCTAATGAAGGTTGTGATCCAGTCTGGCTGTGAATGCCGAGACTGGGCTCAGAGTAAAGCAGAAGCTCAGCTGCAGGAACGGACTCAGCATCACTCCAAACCACATGACCCTGTGATCTTCACAGACCGGTCAGTGACACGAGACCTAAAAAGTGGGTGGGGCTATGTCGTCTACCGCAACGGCAAACTGGTTTCCAGTAAACCAGGAGCCTACGCAAAAACCACTTCCAGCATGAGAATGGAGGTGCAAGCTGCATCCGAAGCAATTTCCTGGTTAGTGGAACAGGACGACTCGCACGGGGCCATTGTAACAGACTCCCAAAACAAGTTACAAAGAATCGAGAGACAGTTCTTCAGTAGGGAGTGGGTCCAGCTTCTGCTGTCAGTAGACGTGGATCTACTTCCCAGATCACACGATTTTCAGAGACACTGAGAGAACGGACAAGTTGGCAGGAACGATATCAATTCAGGGAACCCTGAAAATGGACAAGAATGATGTTGCAAGAGCCACCTTGAACAGGTTGAATATGGAAGACGATATGGGGTTGAATGACAACAGTCACATCATGGGGGGGGGGGGGGGGAGGTAACCGAATTTGAGGTGGGGGGGTGAGGGGAAATGGACGTTTTTCTGAATGAAATAGTTTAGCGCGCATTATCCGCGACCAGACTGGCTCCATCAGCAGGCCCACACTTCAGTGGGTGTTGGATCGGAAGGCGGAGCACATGGGAATACCCGGAATGCGGAAATGCCGGTCTGTAAGTACAGATTATAGATGGAATGTACTTCAGTCAATTGAATTATTGTTGATTCGGCCAAGTCAGAATTCCTGGGTCGGTTCCTTTTCCTAGTGTTCATATTACGGAAAGGAATTGTTGATTTCATGCGTTTGTTACTGATGGACTTGTGTTACGAATTCGGCTGAGCAGTCATGACAGCCAATCGGAGTAGTGAACACTCTTACGGTGGCAGCAAGGTAACCTTGAAGAAGAAACAAGGAGACTGTCCCATTAGTTGCCCTCTGCCATAACATAACCCCACATTTTCTACGAACTCCATAGCGCTCCTCTGATTAAGGTTCAAGACTATGCTACCGGATATTCTATGGGGCTTCTTAAACAAACGAAGCAACTAATCGTATAAATATAAGTGTATCATAGCCAACTTTCGTGGGGTAACTTGCTTGGGACTTATGGACTAGCTGATGAACATAATGTTGAAGCGGTACCAGCATGTGAGTCTGTCACTGATGGAACCTTGTAACCTGAGTACAGTTTATATGGATACTGGAACTGCTCCGTACGTTGCTTGTTTATGTTATGACCAACGAAATGAGCGGTTTAAAAGTTATAGTGTAGCAAGTGCTACCGTAGGCCAGCATGTATCTTTTTTTATATTTTAACATTCATTTCTGTTTGTACCAATAACTTAGTCATTTATCATCTTACATATTGTATTCCCGGGTCGACAGGGGTCCATTGGACTTAAACTTGGGGGTTAGGTGTTAGTCTAGTACGGATACGCTATGCTCGAACACATCTAACCATCATGGTATAGGACGCAGGGTTACTTTTGGGTCTTATTTTGAAAGTGCGTCTCATATGGTAGGAAATACGGTATTTACGAGTACAACACGCTGATCCAGTGCTACCATTAGGCTACATAGAAAGATGCATATGGCACACGGCTCAGAGAAGGTCAGCTCGGACTTTTGAGGAGCCCTATTTCATGCAAAATTATTTCAAACTACTGTCGAAAGACAGGGTAGGGGAAAGGTGGCTCTCGAAAGAGAGTTTCGTTTAGGTAGTTATGCATATATCGAAAAACCGTTTGAAGGTATCTCTGTTTATACGTACATTCGCACAAACATGTAAGAGAACGCATTTTCACTTATGTACACATACTTTTTACGATACTGTAAAGAATATAAAAAACTTTCTTTCATAGAGACAAGGAATCCCTACAACAGTCCAGATCATCAAACGTGGCAGTTTTCTTGGTAACAAGTGTGTGAGTCCCTTTCAAAATAAGTTTGAGTGTAAAAATCGTAACTAATAATTAAAGAAGAAACTTTACGTAACTGCTATTATAATTATTTAATCTCAGGTCGAATAGTCTATTAAGAAATCATATATACAAGAAAAATCATATGTTGAAATATAATAAATCATATATTGTACATTACTGAAAGTATACATGAATTAATTAATTAATTAAAATTATCTGTTAATGGCCATAACGTGAATCAGTTACAGTTAGACTATCTAGTATATAGTTTTAATATGGATACAGTTATTTACAATTCTCTGTTTTCCTTTTGTTTAGTTCTTTCTTGTGTCGGGTTCTATATTTTTTGTTCTGTTTTCCCCATCTCTAGATTTCAGATTTTAATCAGGCAATGAACGCTTCTCTCAAGCCATTGCGTTCTAAGGGGGGGGGGGGGGGAACGACTTCCTCTGATGATCTGAATGAGTTGTGTTGTTGTTCCGCTCTCTACAGTAGAGAGTTTCCTGCATGCATACTATACTTTATACGCTGAGTTATCAAACCCATGAGCATAGTTCATATTGCCTGTATGTCCTCTGTCAGAGCTAGGAATGACGTCCAGAATGTCTTGGTAGTCCCCGCCTTGCGAGTGAGCTGACGAAAGATCATCGTAGATGTCTTCTAAACTAGAAACTGTGTTTGCGACATGCGATCCTGTTTGACTGCGCTTATATGTCCCATCGCTAGAAGACACTATGGTCTCCGTCTCATAGTACGATTGAGAATTTCTATTCTTTCTGTGCCGGTACAAGATGATACCAATGATAAGTATCACCACAAGGATAATGGCAATTATTGCCAAGACAATCCCTGCAATTGTACCAGGGTGCATCATTTCAGTACTTTCGGTAATGGGGATGACAGTAGCTGGCTCTGAACTTGACGCTGTGGACAGATCTGAACTTGACGGCGTGTACAACTCACCTGGGCACTGCTGAATATGTTTCATGGCCTCATTAATATCTGCGCCGCATACAAGTTTTACATTGGTCGTCTCGGATGAGGAATTGACCTTAATAAAGATCTTTCCTGTGTGATTTCCAGTCACGCTTAGAGTGAGTAGTGCCACATTTGACTTGGAGGTGAAGAGTTCTTTATTAAAAATCAAAGCACTGTCGGCGCAGGGCGCTGTGGTATTTGTATCAGGATATTTAAAGTCACTAAAGATCACATCTTCCGGGCACGGAGTATAATTGGCGACCTTGAGTTTGAGGTACAGAGCGTTGAAAGTCAGCGTTTCATTGCAGTCAGTCTGGACAAGGCATTGAGCCACGGAGTCACGAATTTTGGAATTGTTGTTCATGATATTACTGTCAAGATAGACTTCACCTTCCTGCAGCTGCGTTTTGCTGGACCAGATGTTGGTGAGTAATCCTGAACTCACGCAGCCGAACTCCACGAAGGAGAAGGAGGTCAGGTTAGGATACATGTTGGGGTCACAGTTTCCTTCGGTTGATAGCCTCGTTCCTAGAAAACTGGCATCATTTACACCTGTGAATCTCTTCACCAGATCCGTTATTTCAGACATGTCTTCAAAGACACAGTCGACGTTACTAGAGTTTCGAGTGCAGCAGCTGGAATATGGGGCTACTCTGTCGCATCCGCTGTGTTCAGAATGAAAACGTGAATATGAAAAGGTTATAATATAAGGGCAAACATGAATTCGTTCTATACTAAACTTGCCTTGCTACGCTCTTTGACAGGATAAGCAAAACGCACGGAAATATTTCATGCTGAGATTGTTGGTGCCTATATTCTCTGATTTTAACCTGACTGCCAGTGATCCGGTGAAGATCTTTTGTTCCAGGTATCGAATCGGTCGTCGAGGTGTTCTCAGTACCAAAAATGGATAGTAGTAGTAGTAGTAGTAGTAGTAGTAGTAGTAGTAGTAAAAGTAGCAAATAGTAGTAAAAGTAGTAAAAGTCCACTGCATACGCTGTTGCGTTAATTCGTCATCCACCGGTGATGCTCTAGTTTCTTAGTAGTCCGTACACATACGTAAGCGTATAAAAACATACGTACACAACCAGTTCATCATCACCATTATTCTTACTTTGCTTCACCTCTCCAGGGGACAATGAGCTAAACTGGATCTCCAGTTCCCTATCTTTTATTTTTTTTCAGTGCATTTGATCAATGTTCATCTCTTGATGTTGTCTACACATCTGTATTACTGTCTACCCACTGCCGCTTTTTTCCTTTCAGCTTTCCCGCAAGCAGTGCTCGAACTATACTGGTTTTCCTTTTAATTTAATCAAAGTGGGTTAAAATGAGACAATAAAAACAGAGTGATTGCTATGGGTTACAGTTTTTTCTTTTCTAATTTCATTTATTCTTTTGCCTGTTTATTTATATTCTTATATGTCATAAATATGCTAATTTTTTTGTCTTTCTGGCCGAATTTCAATGATTAAAATAAATTCTTCACTTTCTTGCTTATTGTTCTTGCTCCTAAAATACAGAGCTTTGTCGTTCATGATTCTAAACCACAGAGATGTATGTGAATCTACACCAAAGAGGCGTATTGTTTCTACACCAAATAGGCGTATTGTCTTCTACAATGAAGTTCAGCGTTACACTGTCCTGTTAATGTCATCTGGTGTGTTTCAGCTGAAGAATGTCTCGGCCGTGTTATTCAGATCAGGAGAGAACACACAACAGCTTCTACAGCTGAGAAGTGTGCATGAAATGTACTAAAACAGAGAATCCATCTATATAAGGATCCATCTAAATAATGTGTACTAAAACAGAGAATCCATGTATATATTTGAACCTTAAGTGCCCAGGGCACATGGGGCTTCCGCAAGGGTTTTCCATAAATGCCTGTCCTTTGCCTTTTTTTCAGCTCTTGCCCAGGTGAGCCCTCTATTGCTCAACATCCTTTCTGTTGTTCTTCTTCATGTCTCTTTTGGTCTACCCTTACTTCTGTTCCCCTGTGGTGTCCATCTTAGTGCTATTTTTGGTAGTGAGTTGTCAGTCATTCGGAGCACATGTCCCAGTCATCGCCAGCGTCTTTCCTCAATAATTGCTGTGAGTCCTATATAATATGTACTAAAACAGAGAATCCAGGTATGTAATGTATAATGGCACTTTTTTTTAAAAGACAGTCTTAAAGCAGGCGTGTGAACATATACTGCTTCGTCTTGGGCAATTTGTATGGGAAAAGTGGCTTGCCCTCTCGACCTTGACAATCAGCCTCAGTAGAGGGACAAGGTTCATTTGTCTAAAAGTCTGGCAGAGCTCCAGGCAACGCCAGGAGAGTGCTGCGCTAAAGAAGCTCGCAGACAACAGATCTACCGTCCTTCCCTCCAGATTTGTCTCTTTTTCTTTCGGGCTTTTCTCTCCTAATCTTTGGACTCTCCTGACCCACTTTTTTGTGGGTTTTTTTTTGTGTTTTGTTTTTAAATAAAGTTAAACAAGTAACAATTTCAAAGCCAGTTGAAATGATGTGAAATGGGGATGAAATAATGAAATGGTGGGCTTTTACAAATCATTAGATGATGGTGATGAGTATGATCAAGGTAATACATTTACATAGGAACTTAACGTTTTTGTAACAAAGGGGGTTTGGGGGGGGGGGGGGTCGAAGTAATTTTCTGGTTCCACAAAGGAACAGATAGGTAATATCAATACGTTAAACGTCTGTGAGGTAACTTAAATAGTGTTCATGGAGCAGGTAAATGTTTTTGAGGACGTTTCTTACATCATGTGGAAAATGGGAATGGGCAGAGGCAGTCAAGACGTCGTGGGTCATTGTTATCTTTATTCTCGTGTCTCTGTCTGGGTCTCAGTTCTACATGGTTTTATCTTCAGTCATGGCTTTCATGTTATCTTACTTCCCCTCGAGGGTAGGGTGTGTCTTCTTGGTCAGCTTATCGCGTCAACCCACCCGTCAGCCCACCCGCGGAGAAATGTGTTTGACAAGGATTGGTTTCCTGCTAAATGCCGTACAGTAAACCTGACCAGATGGCTAGCTGATCAGACTGAGGCAGACAGAAATCTGAACTGGGAAGAGAATGTTCACGCTGACTTCAATGGTTCACTTCTCCAGTTCCTAGAATGTGTACTTGTACGAACTCCCCGTAACTGCGAGTTGTTCTTTGCAGCCGATGCTGTGGAGGTGTTGAGGCACAGCGTCGTATCGGCGTGGGAGCGGGTTATGGTAGATACTTCTTCAGTCCCGGAGTACAGTCAAAAACCAGGGAGTGTACAGTGCTTCTTTAGCTGACTCCACCACCATTAGCCAGGCTATGTCTGTTACTGGGGTTACCAACGGAGAGATGGTACAGGGTCTTGGTCAGCTATGGTTCGTTAACCCTGACGCTAGCATATCAACTATGGGACGCTGATTGCCTCATCGGACAGCTTCTTAACCCCCCCCCCCCCAACCCCCAGTTCGTGGAACATAGAGGTATCATATATCTACTGCTACCAGCTGTAAAGAAATCAACCGGAAGTCAAGGGACGTAACCACTGGGTAATATATGATAAGAGTGGAGGGCGAGCCTGTCTTTTCCTGTATTTTTTTATGGTTACGTCCCTTCATTTGAGGTCGAGATAAATTGAAAGAAAAATAAAATGATACAGACAGTTCCATGTTATCAATTTATCTACCTGGTAGTCGGTACTGTCCCATAAAAAACTCGTCGGATGAACAAGCTGCCAATGGTACCCTTGGGCATGGTATCTCCGCAGCGTAGATTATGGTATGTTTGATCAGATCCACGGGTGCAGGCCAGTGTTGAGTTCTGCAGTTGCTCGGCGGCAAGTGTTGGCAGCAGCATCAAAAGAATGCCAACTACGGTAAACCCAAATAGTTGGGCTTCGTCAAATCTGTTTGTCGCTCTCATTTCGCTATTTTACTCCCACAAATCTGCTGTTAGATTTCTACTTAAAATAATAGTAATAATAATAATAATATGACATTAACTTCATTACATTTTGCAAATATATTTTTAAGCATAAGAGTATTGGGGATATGGAACAGAAGTATATAATATATTCATAAGCTTCAAAAAACGTTTATGGGAGCACACATAGCACACTATGTAAAAATATGAAAGAATTTGAGATACCTAATAAATTAATCAATTTGATCAGAATATGAATGGGTAATACACAAAATATACCAGGGTCATACCGAAAGTAGTGGAACACTTTTGTTTTAATCAGATTTTATGGATAGAGAAAATATAAATGTATCACCTAAAACTGCATCATTTCTTCACTTTTCAACATAATCTCCATTTCTCTGCACACATTTTCCCTATCACTCTGCAAGTTTGAGAATACCCTCCTGGTAGATTACCGTTCCAGCTGACCAACGGTACAGACGCACTGCTTTCTGGACGTTCTCTTCTGTGGGACCCAGTGGGCACAAACCTTTCTATAGCCCAGGGTTTCAATCATTTCCTGTACTGCATTGTGTCCTATACCAAGATCTACAGCGTTTTCAGATACTGTGACACGTTTGTCTTCTTTAATGATGTTATCAACCCTTTCCACGTTGCGTTTAATGGAGGCAGTTCGAGGGCGACCGCTGCAAGGCATATCTTTGAAATATTTCACCCACCTCCTGACACTGTTAGCACCCATAAACACGTCTCCATAAGCAAGTTGAAGTCTTCGGTGAATTTCAGCAGCGGGGATTTCCTCTTTAACGAGGAACTCAATAACAGCACGTTGACGAAACGGAACTTCAACACTTGCCATTTTCTTTCTCCTCCCTGTGATCACGTGACACATGATGGTGACGTCATGCGACGTATACATGAAGTGCGAAGATTCAGATTAAGGTAATACATTTATATTTTCTCTATATATAAATTCTGATTATTAAAAACATTTTGCTCCCGACTTTCGGTATGACAATCGTATTGATGTATAAGGAAGAATGTCAGAACCCTTCTATATAAGAACTGGTTTAAAAACAATGTGATACATTATCCCCATTACTATTCAACCTAGTACTAGAAAAGGTAATCAGAAAAGTGAAAGAAGAAAGCGTACAGAAGAACAAGCTAAAATAGTAGGATACGCTGATGATATTGACCTAGTGGGGGGGGGGGGGAATATGCACGAAGCCATCAATACCTGAATACACCTGAGAGATGTGGCACTAAAAGTAGGCTTGACCATTAACTAAAATAAGACAGAGTATATGAAGATAACAAGAGACCAAGGACAGAATGATCCAGATTATATAAATGTTGGAGAGAGGATTATTAGGAAAGCAGAAACATACAAATATCCAGGCACAACTTTCGACAGCGGCAGCATATTAAGCGAAGGGTAGAGTGCAGATAGGAAATAAAATATGCTCTGCTTTTCAGTACCTGTTAAAATCCAGAGTCCTGTCCTAAAAAGCCAAGATAACAATCTACACAACAATGAGCCTTCATGGATGGATTAGAAAAGTGGAGTACAGCAAAGAAAGATAAATAACAATTGCAGGTCTTTTAGAACAAGGTCCTAAGAAGAATTTTAGGGCCCTTAAAAGATACCAACGGTTGGGAAAGGAGAGCTAGAAAGAACAGTGAACTGTTAATCACGACAGATTATAATCGTCTTGATTATGCTGGCTGGGTCATGTAGAAAGAATGGAAGAGAACAGACAAACGAAAATGATCTATGTACAAGAGATGAAGGAAACAAGACCGATGGGTAGGCCAAGAGAGAGACGGAGAGACAACAGAGAAAAGAGGATGTGCAGGAAATTGGTGTCCCAACTGGAGAGAGAATATTAGGAGTATGGAAGAATGGAGGCGAACTTTGTCTACAGCAATGAGCCCTATTGCTTCAGAAAGCTGAGGAAACAGAAGAAGAAGAAGAAATACATTTTTCTATAACTGTAGGATAATCATGAAGAACTTCTCTGGTTAAGAAAAATGGTATCTTAAAAACTGTGCTAAATAGAAGCGGAAACTTTCTGGCATTATGTAGGCTGATTCTTAGGTCTTTGTTTTCTGTATAAGATCTCATCCATCACCACTGTGGCTCTTCCTACACGGTAATATAAAAAGGCTCAGTGTCTCGGAACAGTAGAAGTGGTTCGGGTTTTTTTGTAAACCACCAGTGGAAGAATAGTGGCACCGAGTACGGTAAGTCACCACATCACCACATCACCACATCAAGCATGCAAAGGGAAACTGAGACTGTCTGGGGCAGTGGAAGGGCTAGTTACCCATGATGTGATTCATGGCATCACTGTGACGGATTCACAGAGTATACTTCGTAAGATTTGAGAAAAAAACTGCTTTGAAAAGAATGGGTTCATCTGTTAAGCCAGTTAACTGTGAGGAATTTAACGTGGCTTAATTTCCCTGGCCATGCGGGAGTATATGGCAATGAAATTGCACACAGACTTGCTGGACAGGCTAAAATAAATGGCAGGCTGAGAATGAACAAGAGCGACATTGCTAAAGCCGTATTGGAAAGACTGCAGAAAAAATGAAGAATGGGAATGGAAGAACAATGTAGGTCTGAAGAGACTGCTGGAGCTAGGACAAATTAAAGGTGCTGGCAGGAAATCTGAACTGGGTGGCAGAAAACGCATCGTAAACAACCAACATTTCTTATCTTATATCTTATATCCTTCCCGTGCCGTTAAACGTCACATAGGGCTCGCAAGGTAGTTCGCCAATTTTTCCTGTCTTCGGTGAGTCTTTCAAACTCATGAAGGGATTGTATGCCTGTTAATTTGGCCTCTCTTAACAATGTCCTCTTCAAAGTTTCACGCGGTCTGCCTCTTTTTCTCTGCCAACATTTGGCAGGAACTATTAAGCAAACATACTCTTGGATGGATGCTGCGGCATGCGACGGAGCATATATCTAGCTGTCCTGAATGCAATGACGCTGGACTCTATTTTGTACCTTTGAATCTTTGAACTTTATGCTGCAGTCACCAGTATCTGGCGTCAATGAAAGAGAAAGCCCAGTGTGTTTTGTGGTATTATAACGCAAATTCGATAGTTACAGATCCACGGGTTTGGGCCAGCGTTGAGTTCTGCAGTTGTTCGGCGGCAAGTGTTGGCAGCAGCATCAAAAGGATGCCAACTACGGTAAACCCAAATAGTTGGTCTTCGTCAAATCTGTTCGTTACTCTCATTTCGCTATTTTAGTCCTACAAATCTGCTATTAGATTTCTACTTTAATAATATGACACTAACTTCTTTATATTTTCCAAATATATATATATATATTAGCGGAAGAGTATTGGGAATATATACGAAGGTTCAGAAATGAGTATGAACTAGACCCTCCAGATGTTAAATGCAAAGTTTGATGACCTTAGAAGAACAAGGTCAGTTCTTGAATGCTGACTCCTCCAAAACCGATAGACTGAAAAAGGATAGTCCAACACCTTAACCACAAAGTTCAACCTGGCATTACCCCTACTGACCTTTTTTTATGAGTGTTTACCAAAGACAAAGTGTTCAGATCACTAGCTCCAGATACTGAATCTCTGAAAACAAACATAACTGATGTTTTACCGACGGTGACTAAAAGACTGAACAACAACCAGTCTCATGGGTGATCAGGAAAAGGAGATAGACATATGCTGATCACGTGATGAGAAGAAACGATCAGAGAATCCCAAAACAAGCTATCAAGTGGAACACAATAGGCCGAAGAAAAAGATTGAGACCGCGTGAAACTTTGAAGAGGACATTGTTAAGAGAGGCCAAATTAACAGGCATAAAATCCCTTGATGAGGTTGAAAGACTCGCCGAAGACAGGAAAAATTGGCGAACTACCTTGCGAGCCCTATGTGACGTTTAACGGCACGGGAAGGATATAAGATATAAGAAGACTAAACGAGATGTTGGAGAACACGTGACAAGAAAACGAGTATCACTTAGACGTTCTCTGGACAACGGAGTACGTACTGAATGGCAGGGATAAATTAAAATAACAAAAAAAAAAAAAAAACTTCTTCAGCTGAGGTAAAATTTGTAAAGGACTTAGACTGTACCTAGCATAGTTCTTGTATAAGCAAATTTATGAAATAAGGGACGGACTTTATACTGACACTGTATATCGCAGAACCTGAACCTAACTATTGTGGTGTAACAAGTGAACATAAACATTCCAACTTTTAATGAAAGGAAATAGATACCACATATATTGCTACTCTATATGTTTATCATACGACTGTAGATTCGAACGAACGAACGAACATATTTTATTTTTAAAGGGTTAAGATTTGGGCGCGCAGGTCCGTCTAACATTCTACCCTTCATCATGCAGCTTTCACTCAGTCACAGTCATTCGGCAATTGTTAATGAGCATAATAATCATGAACACACAATGAAATGATTACATAAATAAATAATAAACTTATCTCTTGTCCATATGCTCCACACTCTGATTTATGCAACAACATGAAATAAACTTGCATTCTTACATTCATCCAAAACCAACAAATTTATAGAAAAGCATTATTTAAAAAATTACAACAATTCTGGGCTATGAGAACAGAAAATACATATTACTGAAATTAGAGAACTGCTCTGTGATAACACAACTAATCAGCTTGGAAGGTGAAACACATCCCACAAAAGTTTTCACTGAATACGAACAGCCTGAACTATTACCTTAGAAATATTCACTCGTGACTAGCATTCACTTATACAGACCTTTATGCCAGCTACGCGATTGGCAAATTGCCAAACTAAGAACATAAAATGCTGTTGTTACAAAACCTTTAAAAATCCAAGCACAGCCCAGAAATAATGGTTATGCAACGCTGGATAACGTAATGTCTTTAAGCTGAAGACAGGTACACATTGCGTAAAGAGAAGTTAAATGCATGTCGGGATTTCACCTGTTCCTGTAGTAATCAGGTTCTCTTCTGGCCTCGAACTCGAGAGGGCCGACAGAAAGATTAAAATAGACCGCCAGTCATGACATACGCGTTAATTTTTTTTTTTAATAAATAGGACAGTAGCTTTGGCAACATAATGGAAAACTATTCTGTATGGGGAGATTTAACAGCGATATTTAACATAAATCACATACAGACTACTCTCTCTCTCTCTCTCCCTTTCTCTCTCTCTCTCTCTCTCTCTCATTCTAGGTGACTTCAATATAGATCTTAGTCAGCCAAATCCTACATGAAAGAACATTTTAACATCCTAAAACTTCTCCCAAATTGTTAACAAACCTATTAGAGTAACTGAATCATCATCAACACTAATTGATCATATTTATGTAGCTGATCCAGGAAACATTACTGAATGTACTGTCCCTCATGTGTCGTTGAGTGATCACAACCCGATCTGCTGTACGTGGTCACGTAAGGGGTATAAAATG
Source organism: Achatina immaculata (assembly GCA_009760885.1). Taxonomy (NCBI): domain Eukaryota; kingdom Metazoa; phylum Mollusca; class Gastropoda; order Stylommatophora; family Achatinidae; genus Lissachatina; species Lissachatina immaculata. The sequence continues at coordinate 15,635,572 of CM019696.1, forward strand.
CCTAAACACAAACATACCAGCATCAAATATAGGTATTTTAAAAACTTTACCTTGGAATTATTTTTAACTCATCTACAAGCTTCGCCTATTACGTACGTTTTCCAGTTAACAAATCCAGATGAGGCTATCGAATACTGGATCAAGATATTTCGAAATATTTTTGACAAGCATGTCCCCATCAAAGAAATGAGAGTAAAACACGTAACAAAATCCCTGTGGATAACTCCCGATATATTGGAACTCATGAGGAAACGGGATGAAGCTCATAAAAGTAGAAATTTCAGTAGCTGTCGTTCATTCTTAGGAATAAGGTGCAGTATTTAATTAGGCAGGAAAAGAAAAATTACTTCAGAAATTTAGTGAAAGACAAAACTGATAGTAAATCAATCTGGAAAGCTTGAAAAAAAGGAAGCAAACTGACCCACAAACACTTAATGGTGAACATACTTGCACTAACTTCAGTGAACAATTTAAAGAAGAAATTAGTATTCTAAAATCTTCATTACCGACCCCTAATTGCGACCTGAGTGTGTTGAAAACTTTCAGCGACAGTAAATGTGTAAAGCTAAAACAAATTAATACTCCATTCCTCACAGTCGGTGAGGTTTATAACTACATCTGCTTAAATAGCACTAACTCAGCAGGATGTGATGATATTAGTAACAAGATACTACGCTACGCTGCACCAGTTATCACAGACACACTAACATACTTATACAATTTGGGCATTGACAAACATTATTTCCCTGACGCTTTTAAACTCGCCAAAGTTTTTCCGCTTTTTGTATCTGGACAGACTAGTGGCCTCTCAAACTATACACCCATATCCATTCTGTCATCATTATCTAAACCTCTTGAAAAGCATATACAAAAGTTAACACTGCTCCACATGCAAGAAAACAATCTACTAATAGACAGTCAGTCAGGTTTTAGACCAAATTACTCCTGCCACACAGCATTAACTAAAATGACAGAAAGCTGACTGTCTAATATAAATGACAAATTGTGTGGTGCTGTCTTTGCTGATTTCAAGAAAGCCTTCGATATGATTGATCACGAAATTCTTGTAAAAAAGCTAGAACTTTATAGATTACACCCTGACCTAACAAAATGTATTAAATCTTTTCTCTCAGGTAGAAAAAAATTAGTTTGATTTAGAAACAAAATATCTGACTCTTCTGTGGTTGATACTGATATTCCTCAAGGCTCCATTCTTGGTCCTTTTCTCTTTGCTACCTACATCAACGACTTACCACTATATTTAAAGCACCCTTCATGTGATCTTTTTGCTGATGACTGTACTGTTTACAATAGTGACTATGACATCAATAAACTACAGACAACGCTCCAAAATGATATAAACAGTTTGATTAAATGGAGTAATAAAAATGGTACGTTGATAAACACCAACAAAACAAAATCCATGCTCATCACTACAAGACAGAAACTGCAAAATGCAACAAAAACTTCACTGCAGCTTTGTGCTGAGACTAAGGCAATAGAAAATGTTCATGAACATAAAACTCTAGGACTCATCATTGATCAGCATTTAACTTGGAATTCTCACATAATTCAAATAAACTTGATTGCATGGAAAGTTTACCAATTAGTCAAAATTAAACACTTTATCGACAAAGACACAAGAAAGATATACTACATATCACACATACAAACACACTTAGATTACTGTTCCACAGTCTGGGATGGATGCTCAGTCTCAAACACAAAAAGGCTCCACTCACTTCACAAGCGAGCATTAAATCTTATTTGTGACAAACACCCAGTACAGACTGCAGATCAACACAAACAACTCAAAATTCTACACCTCAAATATAGAGTCATTTTTAACAAAGAAACAAAGTTTATTCACAGAATTCTGTCACACAATGCTCCGCCTTACTTGTGGTCACTGTTTACGTATAACACTAAACAGAGCCAGCCTTTAAAAAACTGTCTTCTTCCTAAACCCAGGATTGATCTGTACAAGAAAAGCCTTGTATACTCTTCAGTACAGATCTGGAACACCCTTCCCTACTATTTACATCCATTGGTAATACCTCATCTTTTAACACAAACCTGTTTCATTATTTACTTGCTTGTAATTATATGCCTCCATAAAATAACCAGCACTCTCTCAACACATGACTCGCCAATCATCAAGTACTAAAAGACATAGTTCGAAAAGTACTTGTTAGATATTTTTAGAAATTATTTTAATGTTTGTTAAAAACATATGTTAGAAGATCTGTATTTACAATGTATTTTTGTTTATGTATATGTCTGTGTATGTATGTGTGCGTGAGAGCTATTTTATTAGGTTAATTACTTCTTCTCTTTTACTTTGAATGTAATAGTTAAATCTTACACTCATTTGATATGTTTTTTCCTAATTTAATTAATTAATTAATTCTCTCTCTCTTTCTCTCTCTCTCTCTCTCTCTCTCTCTCTCTCTCTCTTAAGTATCTTATCAGCCAATGGTATAGAGACAATGGCGGAGGGTATTGTTCCAATGAATCGAGAAAAGAGTGATCAAAGAGCCTATTCCTCGTTTTCTTCATCGTTAGCACAGACGTCGATGCCAGTCTCTCACAGAATGCTGCTGTTCCCTGCTGGTTCTTCACATCGTCATATCTCCCCTCCTGCATGGGGCTCAAGTTTAACAGGGGCCCATTTGCCTGGGTGAGCTGTGAAGCAGGCATCTCTGGAGAACAGAGTGAGTAGTCTGTGCCTCAACTCCGCAAGCACATACAACCGTCAAGAGACTATTAATTCGGTATATCACTCACACTCTGAACACCACACGCAATGAGACAGCCATCCTGACTAGACAAGAGGAGGTCTTCAGTCTGGATAATGAGAAAACTGCATTCTACATAGGCTTAACTTCCACATGAAATGAACAAGTATAGATCTCCCCCTCTTCTGTCTTCGCTTTCCTGCTTGTTGTTCGCTGCATTCAGCAGCGAAATTTCGTCTTCTAGATATTTCCTTTCATTAACAACTTATAACGTCTGTTATTTCTTACTTCCTCTTTGTTGGTTACTATTTGTTAAACATGAAGACGAAAGTAAACAATTTACGCTTTTTGTCTTCTTGATAAAGGGATGCTTTTTCCAAACCATCTTGTCATTATGGCTACATGGCACAGCTTCGCGACACTGTACATCTGCATGCCTACTTTCCACAGCGTTACGAATGTGACTGTGTACATTTGTGTACGATTTCTTACCACAGCTTTACGACAGCGACTGTGTAAATCTGTATGCACTTGCATACAGTGACTGTAAATCTATGTGAGGTTACCATAGCTTTTCCACAGTGACTGTGTAAATACGTGAAGTGTCTAAAAAGTTCGGTGAATGGTATCACAAAACAAACAAAACAGAAGATACAAACAAATGACCTTTGGCCTTCAAAATAATCGCCATCCTTCACAATACACTTTTGGCAACGTTCATAAAGCTTCTGGAAACCGTTAGTAAAAGCCTCTTTAGGAATCTATCGCAGAACACACGTTCTTGGATTGCCGCCACGTCTGCAAAACGTACGCTTTCATTACGCTTTTCAGGCGGGGAAACAGAAAGGAGTCCGCATGCGCCAGGTTAAGGAAGTAGGGCGGATGGTCGAGATCAGCCACGCCGCGGTGAGCCAAGAATTTGCGAACACGGATCATGGCTGTTCTTCTGCTTGTCAACAGCCCACCCTAACGTTCCTCATCCTCAGTTGTTCCCCTCCCGTCGTAAAAGCGTTTGAACAAGGCGTAAACAAATTTTCTGCTCACGACTTCCGTCCCGTACATTTGTACCAATATTTTATGAGTTTCCGTCGCCGTTTTCTCCAGTTTGTAGCAGAACGTTATATCCATTCATTGCTCCATTGCACTGTGACCCGACCTCTCACACTGACTACGTTCGACCGCCCGCAGCAGGTTTACCCTGTCGGCCACGTGTACTCAGCGCTAGGTGGCGCTTCTCGAAGTATCTCTAGATGCTATGTGCATGACCACTCACCTGGTCCATGCTGCCGATGAGATATCGGACCATTCACCGAACATTTTAACCACACCTCGTATGTGCTCGGTTAATTACCACAGCTTTACGACAAAAGCAATGTGAATTTTATGCAGTTACTTACTACAGCTTACAACAGTGAATGTGCAAATCTGTGTGCACTTAATTACCACAGCTTTAAGAAAATGGCTGTATGTCAGCGTGCACTTAATTACCACAGATTTAAGAAAATGGCTGTATGTGAGCGTGCACTTACCACATTTTTCGGTGCCGCTTGATTGGCTCGTCTATGTATTTCCTCCCTTTTTCATATCTCTTGTGCTTGGCTTTGAGTTTTACAATAACTACTATTCTCTGCTCGGGTTTACTTTAATGGTTTAACTAATCCACATATGTAAAACTTTTCCAATAATTTTATTTATTTTTTTTTAGTAGCCACTTACTACATTTAGTACAATGTTCGTTACATGTAATATTTGGTTCCTAAAATTATTTTTACCTGTGCTTTAACTCTTTCACTCGAAAGCAACACTGGCAGGGTTAGCAACACTGTCAGGGTTGGCAAATCTTCCACACATATGTGAATCAATGCTCAGAGTGATATCTAGCAAAGTTTTAATAAAATTAAAAGCAGCACAATGTAACCCAAATCATGTTTCTAATTTATATAGAAACTTCATTTCAAATTTCTTTCTACCAAAATTTCGCATCATTTCTTTCGTGGCAGAGCATGAAAAGTAATTCAGGAGTGAAAGAGTTAAAAGAACAGGGAAATAAAAAAATCCACTTGATAAAAGAGAATAACTTATAATATATCGTTATGTTTTTACAAACTAAAAGATCAGTACCTATTACGATAACAAATACTGAACATTTCAGGATTCATAGTATGAATCAATGGGTTCTTAGTTTTGTTTAACCGTGGACCAGCTGTAAGGTGAGCTTGGGTGCTAATTTCACAACTGGGAACAATCTGGTAAAGGGACATGAACCAAAACCCAGCTGAAACCCACAAACCCATGGTCCAATGTACCACCGTACTGGGGTGGCTATGTCTATAACCAGCTCTACAACCCATGATTCCCCTCCCAGGATACTGTATGTTAGTCATGCAACACATCATATACATCCACACATCACATAAACATGAAATTACATATTACCAAGTCAGCAAATCAATTTACATCCATGTATTATCACTCTCTACATATATCATAGTGACACAACCACAGACAAGGCATGACATAAATACAATGTATTATCGATAACTAACCAACATTATTTATCTTGGCAGTAGACTGGTTAATGAAGGAGGCAACATCAGACAAATGCAGAGGATTACAATGGACCCTTAACACAGTGCTGGAGGACCTTGACTTTGCGGACGACATTTGTCTATTATCAAGCAGTCACAAAGATATGCAAGATAAAATAAACAAGTTAACCCAGAATGCAAACAACATAGGACTAAAGATCAACGTAGGAAAGACAAAGTTAATGAAGCAAAATGTGAACAACAGAAATGTACTCAGAGTAGATAACAAGTTAGTGGAGGAGGTCAACGAATTTGTATACCTTGGCAGCAGAGTAGTAGAAAATGGAGACAGCACAGAGGACATCAACAGCAGACTTACTAGAGCAAACCAGGCTTTTGCAATGCTACAGAATATATGGAAATCAAATAAACTAAGCATAAATATGAAAATCAGGATATTTAAGAGTAATGTTCTAAGTGTACTACTCTATGGAAGTGAATGCTGGAAAATCACCAAAACCATAGAAAACAAGTTGAATTCTTTCCAGACTAAATGTTTACGTAGAATTAAAAAATATTTTGGCCAAACACCATAAGAAATAACATCTTATTGGCAGAAATGCAGATGAAACCACTGACAACAATTATTGAGGAAAGACGCTGGCGATGGTTGGGACATGTGCTCCGAATGACTGACAACTCACTACCAAAAATAGCACTAAGATGGACACCACAGGGGAGCAGAAGTAAGGGTAGACCAAAAGAGACATGGAGAAGAACAACAGAAAGGATGTTGAGCAATAGAGGGCTCACCTGGGCAAGAGCAGAAAAAAAGGCGAAAGACAGGCATTTGTGGAAAACCCTTGCAGAAGCCCCATGTGCCCTGGGCACTTAAGGTTCAGAGAGAGAGAGATCGATAACTAAGTAACAACTAAATCAATGGATCAGATTGGCCTGGGCTCCTCTGGCCCTACCAAGCAATTATACATTTATCTCAATATTGTGGCAATGCACTGCATACATTTCAGCTGCTACTGCCATGAAATCCCCATCCCCTATCTCACATAAAACTTTTATGTGCCAATGCACTGAATATTTCAACTTGTGCGAAATGCACTGAATACAAATTCCCACTTTTGTGCCAATACACTGAATAACATATGTCACTTTTGTGCCCATGCACTGAATAACATATTTCTCTTTTGTGCCCACGCACTGAATCTCCTCCACAGCTTCATGAAGTTCACATGTGCTAACACACTAACACTCCTCCACAGCATCATGAAGCTCACATGAAATTAACAGCATGATGGCATCCCCCGTGCCATTCAGAGAACATTAATTATCATGAATCACCAATATATATATATATATATATATATATATATATATATATATACTCACGGAAAAAAGTAAGTGTGCAATGCTTTAAAAAGCACCATAAACGTGCACAGGTGATGATTGAAATAAAATTTGGCACACATTGTGTTTGATTATCTAATAACAGATAAAATGGTAACTTTCAGGCCAGTCACATGTCACAAAAAAGTAAAAAAAAGTTCACCTAATGTGGCTCACCACCCCAAGAACAGAAAATCAAAGTTTCAATATAGTGTGTGTCCTCCTCTTGAAGTTATCACTGCTTGACACCGCCTTCTCATCGAACCAATGACACGTTGTATCAGTTGTTGAGACATGTTATTCCATTCTTCTTGCAACGCTTGGGCTAATTCTTGGTGGTTTCCAGGACGATTGTGTCGTCTTCGCAACCTGCGGTCCAGTTCATCCCAAATGTGCTCGATAGGTGACAGGTCCGGTGAAACTGCTGGCCATGGCAAGACAGTAATCTGATGTTGTTGAAAGTAGTCCCTGACCGCACGTGCGACATGTGGACGAGCGTTATCCTGCTGTAGTATCAGGTCTTGTCCATTAGCATCCAGAAAAGGCATTACGTGGAGTGTAATCATTTCGTCCCTATATCGTAAACCTGTAAGGTTGCCATTGAGGAAGACTAGGTTTGTTGGGTCAGCATAGGAAATTCCTCCCCAAACCATTACACTGCCTCCTCTTCTCCTATCCACCTCTAGCACACAATTATTCGCAAAGCGTTCTCCTTTTCGCCTGTACACTAAAGCACGCCCATCATGGCCTTGCAGACAGAATTTGGACTCATCAGTGGATAAGATCCGTCTCCATTGATGATAAGGCCATGCCACATGGTGCCTGGCCCAGTTCAAGCGGGTTTATCTGTGGCGAACTGTCAGTACTGGTCTAACTGCAGGCCTATGAGGTAAGAGATTTACCTCTCTGAGTCTATTCCTCACTGTCCTGCCCGACACACGTCTTACACCTGGAATGTTGCAGGCAGTCCATGTTGCCTGGAGAAACCTGTTACGAAGGTGCATGAGGTGGATGTAGCGGTCTTGTGCATGGGTGGTAACTCGTGGTCTGCCGCTTCTATGGCGGTCAGCAACGGAAACATTTTGGTTACTAAAGACTATGTCAACAAAACACCTTTTTATGGGGTGCTAGTTGGCTAAGTCGATAGTACGCTGTTCTCTCGTGGCTAGACGGCTGCTCGTCCTACCGGAGTCCGTGTTCGAATCCCAGGTAATTCTCTTGTGATTTTTCTTTCTCTCACGTCTCACTAAAGTGCTTTGTCTACGATTTTTTCCAGGTCTAATCCTACAATATTTGTTCTCTTACTTTACCGTACCAAAAACCTCGTAGTTTCCTATTTATAAAATATTGTTCCTCTCACAAACTACATTCTAGCTGGAATTTCAACTATGAAAAAACACACGCCTACTCTACATAACTTTCAAGCCCAGGCTAACTCATACTCCTCAATACCTGTGCGATAGGTACAGCTCACTTCTTCTTAAAAGCGGCTACTGTGAACAAGCAAACGTATCATTAAAAATACTAGGGCCGTTAATCTGCAGGGAAAAATACAAATTATTTCCTTCATATTAGCAAATCCTACAGAGGGGTTTTATGGTTCATACAGTATATGGTTCATACAACATATGTTTAATACAGTATATGGTTCATACAGGATATGCTTCATACAATATATAGTTCATACAGGATTTGCTTCATACAGGATATGCTTCATACAGTATATGGTTCATACATTATATGCTTCATACAGTATATGCTTCATACAGTACATGGTTCATACAGTATATAGTTCATTCAGTATATGCTTCATACAGTATATGGTTCATACAGTACATGGTTCATACAGTATATGCTTCATACAGTACATGGTTCATACAGTATATGGTTCATACAGTACATAGTTCATACAGTATATAGTTCTTACAGTATATAGTTCATACAGTATATGGTTCATACAGTACATAGTTCATACAGTACATGGTTCATACAGTACATGGTTCATACAATACATGGTTCATACAGTACATGGTTCATACAGTATATAGTTCATACAGTACATGTTTCATACAGTACATGGTTCATAAAGTATATAGTTCATACAGTACATGGTTCATACAGTATATAGTTCATACAATACATGGTTCGTACAGTACATGGTTCATACAGTATATAGTTCATACAGTACATGGTTCATGGACCCCTGGCTAAGAACCACTGGTTTTAAACCACTAATTCTAGAAGGCAATGTGAGACTTGTGAACCTGAATCAAATTTAGATGAAAGAAAAAAAGACGAGGAATTCAAAATACTATTTCATCTCATCATTGTGCTGCCAGTAACGGGATGACGTGCTCCTACAGGTAACTGAGCTAAGGTCCGACCCCTAGTACCGAATATAAAGTTAGGTCATCCCCGTACTTCATAGTCATTCCCCTGGTTATTCAGTTACTATTGATAAATGTAACATTTTAATGATATGCACTTTGAACATCTATGCTATGAAAACGTAAGACACCTCAGACAACATCATGTACATGTAGAGATTGAACATCATCATCTTTGGACCTTGCAAAGAGTCGACGGACAGATTCATGAGCACATCTTTTGTAAGACCATAAGATTGTGTTTTAAGGAAAGTAAAGATTTACAGTCCAACCCGTTGAATGTGTGTTAAGGAAGGTAAAGAAAACAGTCTTGACTTTGTGTTAAGGAAGATAAATAAAATAGTCTTGACTTTGTGTTAAGGAAGGTAAATAAAACAGTTTTGACTATTTGTTAAGGAAAGTAAAGAAAACAGTCTAGTTGACTGTGTGTTATAGAAGGTAAAGAAAACAGTCTCAGCCATTTGACACAAGCATAAGCATAATGTATGCCTTCACTTAGTTCAAATTATGTGAACTTTTGCAGGTACCCATGTTCGTGGTGTGTTTATGCAGTTGAGGTGCGCATGGATAAACATCTACATATGTTCACTCATGCATGAAAACATTATCTTTGTAATCGGAACAGTGAAATCCCAGCGTGGCCTTTTTTTTCAAAAACCTCTCGCAGAGAGAGAGAGAGAGAACACAAAAGGTCAATAAAGGGAGGGACATGGAGCAACATAATATCTGAAATGCTGGGGGATTTTTTCTGTACATACACTAGACAAAAGATATTCTGCGTTAAGACAAGGCGTTTCCATCTTGCCAAATTTATCTCAGTGCTAAAAGTTTCACAGACATAGCCAGTTTTCAGACAAGATGGCGCACACAACTTCCTTGATTTAACTTCCGGAACCGAAGGACTGAAAGGAGTGTCCAAAAGTCTTTCTCCAATGGATGCTATATATATATACACCACATACACACACACACACACATATCCCATACCGTTAAACGTCACATAGGGCTCGCATAGTTGTTTGTCAAGATTTCCTGTTCTCAGCGAGTCTTTCGACCTTATCAAGGGATGTTATGCCCACTAAACTGGCTTCTCTTAACAATGTCCTCTTTAGAGTTTCACGCGGTCGACCTCTTTTTCTTCGGCCTGTTGTGCTCCACTTGATAGCTTGTTTGGTATTCTCTGATTATTTCTTCTCATCACATGGCCTACATATGTCCATCTTTTTTTCTGACATCATATAAGACGTACCAACATGTAATATATATATATTCATATATAATGAATTGTATAGCCCTGCCCTCAACGGTGGTGTTCTCCAAGACTGTAGGCGACTGGATCTTCTCCTCAGGCATGTCTCGTGATGAAAGGTTTCCATTTAAACGACACTTTCCTGATACATATATCATGGCTAATGGCTTCAGCATAAAACTAGTCTTTACATGAATAGAATTTGCCATAGCTTTTCTTACGTTATAGAACATAAGGACTGCGATATATCTGAGCTAGAAATTTTAACCTTTTTTTTAGCATTGCTGTTACTGTTTATCATAAAAAAACACACGCGTCTAACGCTGACGATAATGCCATTTTCCGCCCATGTAAGACAGTGTTTCCCAGCATGGGGTGTAAGCCCCCCCTCCCCCCCCCCCCCGAATACATTTCTATTATACTTTCTCAGAACTTAGTTGACTATTATGCTGCGGGAGGGGTGGCATCAAAATCTTTGAGGCGCTGAGGTCGGATATGATCCAATAGAGATTATGAAACACTGGTGTAAGATGTTAACGCCAAAATAACAATGAACTGCATCGAGATACCCTAGTAATTTTACAGACTTCAAGTATGCTTTTGGGTGTAGTATTCAACTAATGAATACAAGTAATCAGCATGTCGCGGGAGATTGTGACGGAATGTCAGAAAATGTCTGGAAACGAAAGTAAGGATCTGTATTTTTTTTTTATAGTTTTTTTATGTTTGTTGTTTTTAATATTTCAAAATTAATTTGATTTGTAATCATAAATTAACCTCTTACAATGATATATACTGCGTTCATTCTGGACTTCTCAGAAGACCAGAGTTTTAAAGATGCGTGCTTGAGTGTTAGTCCAGTACCGACTACCTGTACCACAAAGATTGCCCTGTCTTACCAACAGGAGCATAGAATGCAGGGTGATTCGGGGGAATTTGTCTTTTTTTTGGGGGGGGGGGGAGGATAGAGAGAAAATACACCTTGTTTGGCGGGAAAAACATAAATATATACTCGTATAACATATACAGTTCTGCCAGCGTGGCTAGCTTCTGTTGTAAGAGCTGTGTGTCCCCATGTCTTTATACTGCATGCGCAAACACCCCTGAACTTTAGACTAAGAAAATCGCTGGGCTGAAAGTTCAAAGTTCAAAATTCAAACTCTGGCTTCACTGCATTCGGAACTACCCCCATACATGCTCCAACGAATACCGTAGCATCCATCCAAGAGTATGTTTGCTAATAGTTCCTGTCAAATGTTGGTTGTTTACATTACGTTTTCTGCCACACATTTCGGATTTCTTGCAAGCACTTTTCTTTTGTCCTAGCTCCAGAAATCCCTTAAGATCTACATTGTTCCTCCCTTTCCGCTCTTCATTCTCCCACAGTCTGTCCAATACAGCTTTAGCAATGTCCACTTTGTCCATTGCAAGTCTACCTGTCACTTCTTTGCCATGTACTCCCGCATGCCCTGGGCAGTAAAGCCCATATTAGGCTCCTAACAGTTGACTGGCTTAACAGATGAACCAACTCTTTTCGAAGAAATTTCTTCTCGGTCTTACGAAGCATACTCTGTGAATCCGTCACCATTAACCACATCGTGAGCAACCAACCATTTCATTGTAGCCGACACGGCCTCAATTTCCGTTCGCATACTTGATGTGGCGACTTCAAAGGTTCCCGAACCCTGTGCCATTATTCTTCCATTGCGGTGGACAACAAAACCCCAACCATCTCTTCTGTTCCGAGTCACTGAGCCATCTGTATATATTACGGTCTCTGAAGACCCACAGTGATGCTGGATGAGATCTTGAATCCAAAGTTCAACTGCTTCATGTGCCCAGTCACGACATTCACGGCCCTTCTGTATAATAATCTTTATTATATAAATTTACAACATGTCAGTCAACAGAACTGCAAATGATAAAATCAATGTGGACTCCATGCCTAAAGAATTCTATAGAGAAATAGCACAGAATGATAACAAAGATTATGATGATGATATTGATGATAATGAGAAATTTTCTTAATTCCTTTCAAAATCAAGGAGCACAAATGTGGTTTCGAAAATGTTAAAGCGATTATCCGTTCCTGGCTCTAACAACATACAGACATGCCGCCAAGTTCCATGAAATGCGGGAAACCATGAAATAATTGCTGAAAAATCGTTTTCACCTTTCCCTCAGAAATCAGCAAGACTAAACCTGTCTCATCATTTGATGACTTCACCGTTGCTTCTGCTATAAAAATCGCCGGTATTCTGTACAGATCAATACCTCAGTACTGGGGGTGTGTTTTCAAAGTTAACCTCAGTAACAGACAGGCAGACGGGCGGACGGAGGGACATATATAACGAATGAAAGAACGCAAGAGCTTGCCAATCACATCAGCTTGACAGATGGCTCTTTTAAGTTTCACTTTATTGCAGGAATCTATGTCCTGAGTATAGCTGTTATTTTAACCATTCGTGGAGAAACTTTAAAACTGACAGGACTTTTACGTTCAAACTGTTAGATAGATAGATTAGACAGACAGCAAACGAATGAACGAACATACTTTATTTTCAAAGGGTTAAGAATTGAGCATACATGCCCGTCTGCCGTCTGACATTCTGTCCTTTCTGCCGTCTGACATTCTGCCAGACAGACAGACAGACAGACAGACAGACATAGATAGATAGATAGATAGATAGATAGATAGATAGATAGATAGATAGATAGATAGATAGATAGATACCAAACCACACTGCGCCAGGAAATGACACTAACTATTACTGGTACCAGATAGTGACTGAATGAACTTTAATGAATCCTATTTTTAAAACACTGATGGACTTTCCTCCGTAAAACGTTAGAAATTTTGCCGGAGATTTCACGAAAACGTTTACGCATTGACTTCCTTATTTTGTGTACAAACTTGTCAGAATGCGGATCATATTTTGGAATTACTTTTGACCTTACAGACCTCTGTCAAAAAAAAAAAAGGTAAAAAAAAAACAGACATCGGGCTTGCATTATATTTACCCCAACAAGAATTTCCAAATCTCTTGGGGGTAGATAACAAATTTGACACATGTAGAATTCTATCATCTGAAATGTTTACATACGAGTATTTATTATTTCTTGTACTAAACTGAATCTCTGAAAGCTGAGTAGTTCATTAATGATGTTTAGAATACAAGATGGTCCCGATACTTCATCTTTTGAAAATGTAATTCTTTAGTTCGTTCCTTTCATGTTTTTTTTGTTGTTGCTATTTTTCATGGTTTCATCTTCAGAAGTCATCTAGTCAGTTAATTTGTCAAAGTGTTTCATTTCAGTCTTTCTGTTTGTTGCCAGCGAATATGTCTGTTTGTCCGTTCTCCGTTGCCTGCCTTTTCAAACATGACCTCGCAGTCTAGAATGTCCATAAACAGAGAACTTACTTTTATTGTTCTGCGCTCTTTCTCTCAACAACACCCCCCCCCCCCCCACCATCCTTCTCTTTCTTTCTTTACATCGTGTTTTTCTCACTTTCGTATAAACCAAGTACAACAGGGCGTTTGTGTGCACCTGATTTCAGAACGTAGGCATGCAACTGTATCTCGTTTCAAACCTGCAGAACAAGTTTTTAACCAATGCCTTTTTAAAAGTCTGTAGCTACTGGCTACTTTTGCATGATATATTGTAGCCACGAAATAAAATAGTTCTAGCGAGAAAGAATGTGAATGTGCAGTTGAACACAAAATAGACATTGACTTCAGTAACATGCAGCATATAAGTATTAAAAGAAAATGTCTGAAGAAACCCTTTCCAGCCGCTTGATAATAAAAGACGGATGTAATCGTTCAACCAAGACCCTGTATTCAGAAAAAGCGACACAAAAGGCAAGTGTATGGTACAATGATTCGTTTACTTGAGGTTTGAAAGCTAAATTCTTCTGTTGCGCTGAAGCTTGCCAACAACAGCCGGTCAGCATCTGTCTCGCTTTCTAGATCCGTCCAGCGGTAACTTGTGTCACAACAGCCTGCCTGGCGAACACGATGAAGGATTCGTAACGTGGTGATGAGTGTCTATGTGGCAGTGGAGTCCACACCCTGGGACATATCCTTCAATACTACCCAAACCACGCTGACTTGAGACACGAGACATGGCCAGAGGACACAAGCTTCGGGCAAAAGCTTTGGGGCCCTTATCAGGATCTGTAGAGGACTGCAAGTTTTGCTATGTCGACAGGGATCAGGATCTGAAGTGACCAACAACCTCGCACGCAGAAGAAGAAGACAGTCGTTAAATCTTGCAAAAAATATATCACTGTATCCTCTGATGAACTCCTCGGCGAATTAGGATAAACAGTCTGTTATTGTGTACATGTCCCGTGCGGAACTTTTGCCTCTCTAACAGCTCTCCTGTAGGCCTCGCGGTTGTGAGCAGGATGCCCTGCTGTTGATGTGTCCATTTGCAGATAATCAACGATGTCTTGCAGCCATCATCGCCTTGATCTTCCTCTTTCTTTTTTCCAATTATGTATCCTTCCAAGTCTGTCTTCTCTAAATTATCAAGACTTTTAATATGTCCAAAATATTTATGCTTTCTATGTTTAACCTTCCTTACTTGTCAACCTTCTTCAGTATTAAGTTTTTATAGTATGGATATATTTGTTCTTTTTTTCTGCCCGTGATATTTGAAGGATTCTTCTGTAGCATTTACATTAAAAAGCATTTATGTGTTTCTCAGCTGTTTTGTTAAGTGTCTAGGTCTCACAGGCATATGCCTGGATGGGAAGATGCATGCCCTTAAAAATCTTATTTTTGTAATTCTAGGACAAACAACCGCTGTCATATTTTACTGTCATCACTATTGTGACGGAAAAATAACCCACTGGGATTTGTAGTATCTTTTTTCATTGCTCTCTACAAAGAAATATTCTGCTCACCGATATTGGGCTCTTTATCACTGGTATGCCACATAGAGAAGAGAAAACAGTGAGCAATTATTTATTACGGACTCTTTTCTACCTTAGACAACGCTGAACATAAAGTGTCCGTGAAAATTAAGTAGATGTGCAGCACAATGCCAGGTCTCGAATAGGTTATCTAATATGTACAAAACGCTGACCCTCGATGGTCAGCATTGCGCTCCTCTGTGACCTGTGTCCGAGACTGCTCTTGGCGTTTTTTTTTATTTTCAGAAGCGATCGTTTACAAATAATTACTTGATCGAATAGAATTTTCGGTCAGTAATATTTATCTTTCTTTGCCTCTTTCTTTGTCGCTGTCTATCATATTCTGTGTCTGCATTTAGGTTTGTATATCTATCTGTTCTTGTCCTTTCATAACAAATTTTTCTCTCTTTCTTTCTCTCTCTCTCTCTCTCTCTCTCTCTCTCTCTGTGTCGTAGTCTGTCTCTGCCCTTAGGTTTTGCACATATATTTGTTTTTGTCGTTCCATAACAATTTCTCTCTCTCTCTCTGTCTCTGTGTTGTAATCTATCTCTGCCCTTAGGTTTTGCACATATATATGTTCCTGTGCTTCCATGACAATTTCTCTTTCTCTCTCTCTCTCTCTTTTGTCGTAATCTGTCTCAGCTGGTAGGTTTTGCACATATATTTTTTTCTGTCCTTCCATAACAATTTCTCTCTCTCTCTCTCTCTCTCTCTCTGTCGTAATCTGTCTCTGCTCTTAGGTTTTGCACATATATTTGTGTCTGTCCTTCCATAGAATTCTTTGTCTCTCTCGCTGTCTATTGTCTATCTTACTCTGTATCTTTTTCTACCACATTTTATTCTATCTCCCTTTTTCGTATGACCCCAGCCTCTGTGTCTAGCATCTGTTTCTACTTCATTTTCCAGCTTTATATTACATGCATCTTTTCCTAAATTTCTAGCGTTCTCTCCCATTTGTATCTCTGTGTCATCTGTTTATCTAACATTTTTAAAATTTATCTGTCTCTTCCTCTCTATATGTTTAGTTTCATTATTTATATTTCATTTATTGTTTCATGCTTTGATCAGTTATTCCTTTTAATATTTTGTCTATCTATCTGTCTCTCATCGCTCACAGACTCTCTCTGTCTGTCTGTCTCTCTCTGTTTGTCCGTCTCTATTTGCCCATCTATTCCATTTTATTAAATATCTCTGTTTTATACGTAATTTTACAATTTTAATAACTTGCTGCGCTAAAAATGAGAAAATAAATAAATAAATTTCTTCATAAATAATACTAAAATACCGCGCTTACTCCGCCTCATTGCTTTTTTTGCCTAGAGCTTAGAAAATATCTGTA
The DNA here is from genome assembly GCA_009760885.1 of Achatina immaculata. Lineage (NCBI taxonomy): Eukaryota > Metazoa > Mollusca > Gastropoda > Stylommatophora > Achatinidae > Lissachatina > Lissachatina immaculata. Next base: position 15,652,135 of record CM019696.1, read on the forward strand.
CATGCCTCAACTATTTCTGTTCATTTCTATATCTGTCCTTTATCTCCCACTTACCTTCAAAACATCGATGTACTCTGTCATGTTCCGGAACCACATAGATCCCATTTCTACGTCACTTCCGTTTAAAGAATTCAGCAAGATCTCGCTGCGCATGCGCTGGATGTTGAGATCCGTTTCCTGCCCGGTAAAGAAATTCATTAGAAATGTCTTCACTGTTGTGGAGTAATCTTTACATCTGTCCAGGTACGTGACACCAAGAATCTTACGCTCCAGATAATCAAGCATTTGTCGATTATTGAGTCCACCTGAAAGGAGAAATGCAACGATACTTTTTTTTAACAAGTTCATTAAAATCAAAACGTCAAAATTTCTGTCGCTGGACATAAGTTGCTGTCCTTTTGGTCAGTTATGAGATCATAACATGGTCCCCGTCACACCACCGCCATCTTTATTTTCCAGGCTGGCTGTCTCCGCCCAGCTGGAATTAACAATGTCTTCAGGTTACTTTAACTTCTTTAGTTTTCCACTTTTTTTCTGCTGTTTATACTCTACTTTTCCGTTTCTTTCTCCTAGCTTTCCACTGCCAGCTTCTCTGGTGGCTTATATGTGTTTATTGCCCTCCGGGCCTGGTCCTATTTACTAGTTTTATTATCTCCCTGCTTCCCTAGCCACACTACAATTTGTGTCTCTAGTGTGCTACGTGTGTTTATGGCACCTTCTGTTCCTTCCTAGTTCTTCTTTCATTATCTCTCCGCTTCTCCTTCTTCTCTCTCTCTCCCCCCCCCCCCCCCCGATACAGGTGTCTATTGTCCTTCCGTCTCTCCTTTTCTCCGCCTCCTATTTCATATTGTCTTCTTCTGGTTTCCTTTGTGGCCCCCTGTGTTCTTTATGCCTAGTCAAAGGAACACACATTCTTCTGTTGTTTTCTATTCAGGAGGACGCGTCTTGTTTGTGTATGTAATCCTCGAAAAAGGCTCATGCCGAAATATTGGATGTTGTATGTTTTTCATTTATACATTCTCATCTTACTCTCATATTTTCTATTCTTTTTTTTCTCATTTTACTCACTCTCTCTGCCGCTTTGTAAAACTGCACCATACACCTCTATTTACCTTTATTATTTTAACCAGTTTTACTGTCATCAATCAGCAGCATCATCATTATCAATTGCCACGCTAACAAGCGTGGCGAATGTGCTACTCTGAAGATTGTTTTCCTTTGTTCATCATCATGTGCCGTGCCTGGAGGCGTCGCGCGACCATGTCTCTCCAATAGTTTGCCATCAGTTCTGTTGTTGTGCTGTTGTTGTGTTCTGTTGTTGTTCTGTTGTTGTGCTCACCCTTGCTATTTTGTCAAGCCGTCCTTTTATCAGGTATACAGATACATCGTTTTTTTTAAACAGAAGTATGTATTTTATTATAACATTTAGAAGATTAATGTTTATGTGCGCTTTTCATTAATATTATACGTAAACTTTAGGAGGCTACGAAAGCAAACTGGGGAACGGCAGTGAAAACCTGGTGACGAAAGGTTGACAGGCACAAGGCTAACGTGTGACAGATGTGGTACAATGTAGACAAACAGACGGCATACAAGTGACAGAAATGTGACATACAGCGGACGGACAGACGGACGACATAAAAGTGAGAGAGACATAGTATACTGACAGATTGATTGATTGATTGATCTTTATTTCAAAAGGGTTAAGAATTGGGCACGCAGGCCCGTCTGACATTCTGCCCCTTATCATACATCTTTCACTCTATTCCAGATATTCTACAAATATGCTGTTAATGTAACAAACACAATTAACATTGAAGCTGAGAGACATAAAATAAAATATAACATTTACGTTTCGCTCTTAAACATTCACTCAGTACAGAAGTAACTACATACATATGACTATCTACGAAACAAAATTTTCGGGACTATTCAGAAAACAATTAATTGTATTCGGTGTCTGTAAGAGCAGTTTAAGATAACTTTTAAGTTTTATAATTCATGGAGGCATGTAGTCGACATCAAATAGATACTCGGAAAGCTTGCAGTTGTAGGAAGGAGTATAATTTATATATTTTTATACAGGATGGGAGGGTATTCCAAAGATGTGCAGCAGAATAACTAAAGCTTTTCTTGTAAAGATCAAGTCTAGGTTTTGGAAGACATATGTTGTTCAAGCGTTGGCTGTACTTTGGGCTAAATTTAAACAGGTTCCATAGATAGACGACATACAAGTGACAGAGAATGTGACATACGGCGGACAGACAGACAGACGTAGCATACAGAGACGTGACACAAGGTGGACAAACAGACGGCGCTCGTGTGATAGAGGTGTGACACACAGTTGACACACAGTTAATTGAATGTTGAAATAAGTACTAATTGTAGCAAAGAAAACTGAGAGACTGGTGGAAGCAGAGGACAGACAAGGAACTTACATGAATATGTCTGACATGTCATGGATAACTCCCACGAATAACATGTGATCTGGACTAACCTAGGATGAGTAATCCGAAGAATCCAAAGAAAGTAATCAAAGGAATACAGGGAAAGTAAGCTATTATAGATTTATTGCATAGTATTTATGAACATGGAATTCATCAGAGACGCTTTCTATCTTCTGCGGCATAAGCTTTGCCTCTCTTTATTCATATAAGAAAAAAAAAAGACACTTCACATTTCTTGGACAAGTTATGGGAAGACAAAAGTTAAATAACTTGATAATCATGGAAAAACTGAAAGGCAAAAAGTGTAGGGAAAAGGAAGGCAAGAGAAAAAATACCTCAGCAAACAGAAAGGATGTTGAGTAATAGAGGGCTCATCTGGGCAAGAGCAGAAAAAAAGCCAAAGGACAGGCATTTGTGGAAAACCCTTGCGGAAGCCCTATGTTCTCTGGGCACTTAAGGTTCAGATATATATATATATATTAATATTTTAGAGGATACATCTTGTATATATACACTAGCCTTGACTATTAGCAATTTGGTATCATCAGCAAAGGAATTTCCAGCTTTATAATTTCAATAATAACTTGTCGCATAAATATGCAAAGAAACATCATCACATTCACTATGAAAGAAGGTATTACCCTCACACCTTCTAACTTTACTGAATATTCACTATTCATTTTATTGAAACATTTTCAGCACGCCCAGGCCATGTTTTATGATCTAAGTCTCCTTTCACGTCAAACAAGGCCAAGAACAAAGAACTTGTGTTTGCTCTACTAGTAAACTTTGTAGCTACTGGACCTGCATTAAAGAGTAAACCATATGTATTTCCTTTCATCCTACGGAGTACCAAAAAACTCACTGGCTGTTGAACAGTTCCATTTTATTCAGTCTTTGATTTTTATGACCAAATCATGTCCCTTTCATTTTCCTGTATCTCGTAATCTCTTCCTTTTTTTTTTTCTTTACTGAGTTTTCCAGCGATCTTTAGCTTCTACCTTTTCATTTTATTATTAACGTGTTACACTTAACGTTAAATATTACATACACAGGGCGGCCTCAGAGACGAGTTTTGTAGCTGGTCAAAAAGCTATTGTCCAATGTTTGCACGGTTAAGCTATTTATTCGCTATTCAGTACGGATCTCTCTTAAGACAGAAGTACTCCAGAGCTTCCCAACCCTCCCCCTTCCAAACCAGGGAACTTAAAGAACTATTGACATGTCTCTCTGTCATTGTGTATGTATGTGTGACAGCTGCAAGGCAGTCTGATGAAAATATTCACGATAATTTGATACACAGACAAGACGGAGTAGACGGGTGGTAATAAGGGGAAGTAGACGGGTGGTAATAAGGGGAAGTAGACGGGTGGTAAGAGGGGGAAGTAGACGGGTGGTAAGAGGGGGAAGTAGACTGGTGGTAAGAGGGGGAAGTAGACTGGTGGTAAGAGGGGGAAGTAGACGGGTGGTAATAGGGGGAAGTAGACTGGTGGTAATAAGGGGAAGTAGACGGGTGGTAATAAGGGGAAGTAGACTGATAGTAAGAGGGGGAAGTAGACGGGTGGTAAGAGGGGGAAGTAGACTGGTGGTAATAAGGGGAAGTAGACTGGTGGTAAGAGGGGGAAGTAGACGGGTGGTAAGAGGGGGAAGTAGACGGGTGGTAAGAGGGGGAAGTAGACGGGTGGTAAGAGGGGGAAGTAGACGGGTGGTAAGAGGGGGAAGTAGACGGGTGGTAAGAGGGGGAAGTAGACTGGTGGTAATAAGGGGAAGTAGACTGGTGGTAATAAGGGGAAGTAGACTGATGGTAAGAGGGGGAAGTAGACGGGTGGTAAGAGGGGGAAGTAGACGGGTGGTAAGAGGGGAAAGTAGACTGGTGGTAATAAGGGGAAGTAGACGGGTGGTAATAAGGGGAAGTAGACTGGTGGTAATAAGGGGAAGTAGACTGGTGGTAAGAGGGTGAAGTAGACTGGTGGTAATAAGGGGAAGTAGACTGGTGGTAAGAGGGGGAAGTAGACGGGTGGTAAGAGGGGGAAGTAGACGGGTGGTAAGAGGGGGAAGTAAACTGGTGGTAATAAGGGGAAGTAGACGGGTGGTAAGAGGGGGAAGTAGACAGGTGGTAATAAGGGGAAGTAGACTGGTGGTAAGAGGGGGAAGTAGACTGGTGGTAATAAGGGGAAGTAGACGGGTGGTAAGAGGGGGAAGTAGACTGGTGGTAATAAGGGGAAGTAGACGGGTGGTAAGAGGGGGAAGTAGACTGGTGGTAAGAGGGGGAAGTAGACTGGTGGTAAGAGGGGGAAGTAGACTGGTGGTAAGAGGGGGAAGTAGACGGGTGGTAATAAGGGGAAGTAGACGGATGGTAAGAGGGGGAAGTAGACTGGTGGTAATAAGGAGAAGTAGACTGGTGGTAATAAGGAGAAATAGACTGGTGCTAAGAGGGAGATGTAGACTGGTGGCAAGAAGGGAAAATAGACTGGTGGTTCATTCATTCATTCATTTATTCATTTGCATGTCCCTTGGGGAACTTTGCCACCCAAAGAAAACTCCTGTAGGCCTCCCGGTTGCGAACAAGATGGCCAGCTGTTGCTGCATCCATTTGCATATCGTCAACGATGTCTTGCAGCCATCTTCGTTTCCGTCTTCCTCTCTTTCTTTTTCCCATTATGTATCCTTCCAATACGGTCTTCTCTAAATTAGCATGACGTTTAATGTGTCCAAAATATCTAAGCCTTCTCTCTCCAATCCTCTCCACCAGCCAGCTCTCTTCAATATCAAGCTTCTGCAGTATAGATATATCTGCTCCTTTTTGTGTCCACGATATTTGGAGAACTCCTCTGTAGCACCCACACCCAAAGGCATTCATGTGCCTCTCAGCTGTCCTGTTAAGTGTCCAGGTCCCACAGGCACACGTTGCGATGTGAAAGATGTATGCCCTCAAAAATACCATTTCTGTGGTTCTGTCTGCTCATCCCCACATATTCCCTATTTGTCCTACCTTCTGAAGAGCGATAGATGTCCTCCCTTCAATTTCCCCTCACCGTATCTCCACCATCAGTCAGCAGTGATCCAAGACATTCAAAACCCTCCACCTCCTCCAGCCCCTTCCCCACTGATACATGTCTCAGCCGCCCTGCTTGCTTCGTCAGCCGTCACCAATTTAGCCTTCCCTGCATTAAGATAGAGGTTCTGCTCTTCGCTGTTCCCACGGACTGACATAATCAGCCTCTCCATTCCTTCTCGTGCCGTGGACAGCAACACTGTGTCACCAGCACATCCAATGTCTGGTATTTACAGGGATACACATTTTGGGAATCTGCGAACATCGATGGAAAGGATCAGGACACTTTAAGAGCGAGAATGATATCTTTATATACTCTGGTGGAGAAGTAGGAGGAAAGAATGGAGTGGCTTTTGTATTTAGACTGGTGGTAAGAAAGGGAATTAGACTTCTGGTAAAAGGGGAATTAAAACTATTGGTACAAAGGGGAAGACTAAAACAGAAACACATAAACAAATAGGACACAAAAAACATACATAATCAGAAAGGAGAGGAAGTGCAAGAAAAAATAAAACCGACATTACGTAATAAGTCGATGAGAAAGACTGCCGGACTTTGGAACGAAGCCATAGCTCTACAAGAAAAAGGATGACGATGATGATGAAAAGATTATTTTTAAGTCGTACCTTGAGCATAAAATGTACTGCCAAGCGCCCTTTCTACACCCGCCTGTTCTTTACTTAAAATCAGCATGTAGTATCCAACCAGGGACCGCCACAGATCTCTGCTCTGATGGAATAAAAGACATGTAAGTCTTTTCCTATCCATGGATGGATGGATGGATGAATGGATGGATGGATAGATAGATAGATAGATAGATAGATAGATAGATAGATAGATAGATAGATAGATAGATAGATAGATAGATAGATAGATAGATAGATAGATAGATAGATAGATAGATGTGTATTCTTATGTGTATATAAAAATCCTCCTTCTGTTCTTCCTATGTGACTTGGATTGGATTGCGCCTAAAATCCTCTTCTGCCCTTCAGCCATTGACAGCCGCGTATTTCATGAAATCCAAAGTTTCTTATCGTGTACGCAGGATATTCTACGTTTCCTGACGTTCTTTGTCCTGGTCACAAAATGCTGCGTAGTCATTCTTTCAGCTGGGTGGAGTGAAGGATGATAGGAGAGAGCCGATCCCCACAATCTTCATTCCAAGACTGGCCCACAGACCGCATCACTTAACACTTTGAAAGACTGAAGGCCTTACCTTGGACCACACAACGCTGGTGCCCACCCATCTCATGATGATGGCGTTGTCAGCGCTGTAAAACCCGATCACTTCTGCCACTGTTATGTTTGATAAGGGGCTGGACAGTAACCTATACCTGGAAATTTAAAACAAAAACAGAAAATGTAACATTTTTAGCAGCTGATGTCTCATAGGCGATTTGAAAAATGAGATGGACATATGTCGGTCACGTGATGAGAATAAACAGACAAAATAAACACGCTATCAAGTGCAACACAACTGGCCGAAGAAAAAAAAGGTCGAAAACGTGAAACTCGAAAGAGGACATTTTTAAGAGAGGCAAATTAGTAGGCATAAAATCCCTTGAGGAGGTTGAAAGACTCGCCGAAGACAGGAAAAATTGGCGAACTACCTTGCGAACTCTATGTGACGTTTAACGGCACAGGAAGGATAAAAGATATAAGTTATAAGATAATGTAACGGTTTCCTGTAATTTACTTTAAACCGAAAAATTACCTTCCTTGTATCACATATATTGGCACTTTTTGAAACAAAGAATTCTTTGGGGACGTAATTAGATCTCACAAGAGCTTATATCTATTTCTTTAGAAATTCATCTTCTACAGTAGTTAACATATTAAAGACCATTCTAAAGTTAAACATTTTCTATGATAATTGGAGGTAAATTTAATCATTTTCTAACATGATATGTGCGAACTGAAATATCATTTAAAATGACAAGTATAAACTGAAACATCGTCCACAATAACTGGTGTAAACTGAAACACCATCTAAAATGACAAGTGTACACTAAAAATCATGTAGAGTGACCAGTGCCAACTAAAGAAGAGTGTAAACTGATCGTTATAAACCAAATTACGGCATCGACGGGCATCACTGTGATTTCGCCATTGCGGCTTCTCACCTGAACTTCTTTATCCACTCGTGATAAGACTGAGCTGAGTCCAGGTGGTCGGTTCCGGGCTCTGCAATCCACGAGGTTAGTTTGTCAATCTCCCGGTCTGTTTCCGCGTAGGCCTCTAGTAACGTCTCTTTAACTCTCTCATCCCCTGATTGAGGAGAAGAATATTTTATCATTAATGTTATCAAATGTAAGAGAGTACTTGTAAAAGATGACGTTTTTTTTTTTTTTGGAGTTCAGAACTATTGCTTTTGGAGATCTCAGCTATTGCTTTTCCAAGTACTGAGCTATAGCTTTTGGAGTTCTGAAAAAAAAAACAAACAAAACACACACACACCACACACACACACATACACACACACAATGTTCATTTTCTCTTTTAATGAACTTCTTTCTCTTCTCATTTCCAGAGACCATGTATTCCTCTACCCTGCTGCATCCTGAGTAGTGGGTTAGGGCGTGTATCCGTCGTATTTGGGGAGCCTCCCCAAAACAAGATGTCGGCTATAGCGTATATAGGAAAATATAATCAATACGACGCCGCCGCTGTTGCTAGGGACATGACGTCACATGACCAGTAGATCAATTATATCCGGCGGCACGGATCGGTAATTATCCAATTATTTCCTTCGGCGCGCGACGCTCAGGAGAAAATGTTCAATATCGCTGTGAAAAGGTTTTCAACCTACTTTTTGACCTATGGTCATTTTACAATAGTAATTATCATGTGCCGTTTTATATATGATCATAAGTTTTAAGATTTTAGGGAAGCCGTGTAAAGTCAGGAGGCGTTATGTACTCCGTAGGGGTACTGTTGGACGAAATCAGGGGTTCTAAAGTAGTTGGGGGTAGCATTTTATAGGTCTGTATACTTCGTAGGGGTTAGTATCCGTATAACAAGGTTATTGTTAGATGAAATCAGGGTTGGTATTTTAACTGAAAAATATATAAGAAGAGCTCTGGCGTGCATTACGTCATTATCAACAATGGATCCGCGCGACGCCGAATGAGGGGGGAGTTCCGTCTCTTTCAATTTTTCTAAGCCTGTGATGTATTCATAACAGAAAACCCCCATGTATCCGTATAACAAGGTATTGTTAGATGAAATCAGGGTTGGTATTTTAACTGAAAAATATATAAGAAGAGCTCTGGCGTGCATTACGTCATTATGAACAATGGATCCGCGGTGGCACCATCCCTTTATGGCTCTTGTCGCTGGTCCCACAGGAAGTGGTAAGACCGTGTTCGTGCGAAAGTTTTTGGACAATATGCATAACATGGTAGATCCCGTCCCAGAAGAAATTATGTGGTCATACGGCGAATGGCAGCCAATCTACGAAGAAATGAGAGGGGTGATTTTTAACAAAGGCCTTCCCGACATGGAGCAATGGCGAGGTGAGAAACGGCGTTTGCTTGTCCTCGATGACCTAATGTCCGAGACGGACGCCAGAACCACAAAACTATTTACTAAAGGCAGCCACCACCGCAACGTCAGCGTACTATATATAGTACAAAACATTTTCGACAGAAATAAGGAGCTCAGGACCATAAGTCTCAATTCGCATTACACAGTACTTTTCAAAAACCCGCGAGACGGTTCGCAGATTACCAATTTGGCCAAGCAGATGTATCCAGGGAAGGTGTCGTACGTACAGGAAGCTTTTAAAGATGCTACTGCCGCCCCACACGGTTATTTGCTACTCGACCTCCGTCAGGAAACACCAGACCACTTGAGAATACGCACGAACATTTTTAGCACAGGGAAACAAGTGGTCTACGTTCCCAAATAACATGGCAACCAAGGTGAAACGTCACGGCGAAATGTTACAAGTCCTAAGCAGGGCTAACCCGGCGGCGGTCAAAGCTATAATGAAAACGGCGTCGCCAGAACTAGTAACCACGCTTTGCGAATGCTGCCATAATATATTAAAAAGCAATGTCCCGGTCACGATGGCTCAGAAGAGACAGTTACGACGGTACAAACACAACCTGAGAGAGCTTATCCTAAAGAAGACGTCCAACAAACGGCGTAAAGAAATCTTACAACGAGGTGGTTTCATAGGCGCGCTCTTGGGGCCTATTGTAAAAGTTCTGACAGGAATTCTAGGCGTTTAACCATGGCGAAGAAAATGATTTTGGTAGACCCTCGTCTGTTAGAGTCTACTAGACAATATCTACCACCAGAGCCGGTCAGCGATAGCTTAAGAGATTTGGACAGTCGAATGCAGCAGATTATGGAAATGGAAGATTTGGAGCCGCACGATAGAGACAGAGTATACCAACAGACGTTGCAGCGGTATTTGGGGCGTCTCGAGCAGTATAGACAAAAGCCACTAGGTTTCGTGGATGTCAAGCAACCACTCCAACCTAGCGACCCCCAACCTGTGGCGCCGATACTTAAAGACGAAGAAAAACCCTTGGATCATCAGTTGAAGCCAGATGTCGAACCAGCGTCGTATTATCTCAGGAAAAAAAAGTCGAAAATCCCGACCCCAAAAAAGTGGGATAAATGGCCCTAAAAAAACATTATTACGACCCGAGTCGGCCTGGAGCGTATGCTGGTGCAACCGCCCTTCACCGTAGTACGAGAATTAACGCTAAAGAAATTAAAGAATGGCTACGTCATCAAGACACCTATACTCTCCATAAACCAGTTAGACGCCAATTTAAGAGGCGCGCGACCGTAACAGGCGGTCTAAATCAACAATTTCAAGCCGATCTGATAGATCTGAAACAGTTAGGAAACCACAACGACGGATTCACCTATTTGGTGACGTGTATAGACGTGTTTAGTAAATACGCTTGGGCTATCGCTATCAAAGCAAAGACTGGGACAAACCTAGCTAAAGCACTCCGTCAAATTTTCTCCGACCGCAAACCGATAAATTTTCAAACGGACAAAGGTTCGGAATTTGTCAGCAAGACCTTCCTGAAGTTTCTTAAAACTGAAAACGTGCATTTCTTTACCACTGAGAACGAGGACGTGAAAGCTTCCATAGTGGAGCGTTGAAACCGTACCCTAAAAGAAAAGATGTGGCGATACTTTACCAAAACAAACCGCTTTCGCTATATACACCTGTTAAAACGCTTGGTCAAAAACTACAATTACTCGTATCACAGGAGCATTCGTATGGCTCCGGTAGAGGTTAACATGAGTAATCAGGAGGAAGTATGGAATACGCTATATTCGTCCCAAGTTTTACCCAGGAAACCGCAGTTTATAGAAGGGGATATAGTTAGAATAGCTCAAGCCAAGCAACCGTTTAAAAAGGGGTATACCCCGTCTTGGACCGAAGAAATGTTTACAATCAGTCGGGTAAACAAGACAACTCCGATAACGTACAGACTTAAAGACTACACAGGCGAAGAACTCAAAGGGTCGTTTTATTCCGAAGAGGTCCAAAAAGTTGGTGACAAACAAGTGTATCGAATCGAAAGTATAAAGGGAGAACGAAATGTAGGCGGGGCTAAAGAGTATTTAGTCAAGTGGTTCGGTTATCCCGAAACATTCAACAGCTGGATACCCGCCGGTCACATATCCAGATACGATGGATGAAGCGGAAAACGTGGAAACGTTTGAAGGAGAGGGCGTCTCGCGCTGGTTCGGTAAACTACTTCCGCCTCCCGGGGTCGTCTTCATCTGTCAGATGTTGATTATATACGTCGTCATCGGAGTGTCGTTATTCAATCTAACGCGCGGAGGTGGTGACGAACACGAGGGAAAGCTCTGGATCGTCCTATTGTCTAGCTGTCTAGGTTACATGTTGCCGAATCCCAAGCTAAAATGAGTTTTTACGTGACGCTACCTAGCAACGCATCCGAGAACGTATATCCCGATAACCACGCTGATCACTTTTTCGTAAAACTGCCGCAGACATTCGACCTGAGTCAGCAATACGAAGTTGGCCTGGTCGAAGTTCAAATACCCAATACTTATTTTAACGTTCTAGAGGGCGAAGCCTGGATACAATACCTTCCCGGTAAAGGTAAACCACCCGCATTATGGAAGGTTCCGCCGGGTCTGTACGCTTCACCCGACTTAGTTCTCAATCAGCTGAATAATCAGGTGTTAGTAATGACGAAAGGAGGTCCGATGCCTGTCCGGTTCTTGTGGGAACGGGCAGCGAATAAGGTCTCGTTCAACCTAAACGAAGAGGGTTGTGAAGTTATAATAAGTGTTATGTTAACAGACCTCCTTAGACTCCCCGCGTCGCACGCAAGTGAAGTGGAAACCTCTGTAGTAGAGGGGGAACCCGGGGTAAAAATGGACAGCGACTTAAGAAACGTTTTCGTTTACTGCGATCTCGTAGCCTCCAGACCAGTCGGCGATGTAATGGTTCCCTTGTTACGTGCAATACCTATAATGGACAGGGGCTCGACGCCGGTGTTTCGCGTCTACGATAAAGCGCACTACGTCCCGTTGAGTAGATTCTCTTTTGACACGGTGGAAGTGCTTTTAACCACCGACAGGGGAAAAACGATCCCATTCAAGCGCGGGACTTCGGTGCTGACGTTACATTTTCGAAACAGGAGACATTTAGATTTCGAATAGAAAATGGTTAGACACGTTCCGTTACGCAGAAATGCCAAAATATACGAAGACTTTTACTGCAATCAGGCTGGGCACGGACTTCCGGTTTTTGTCGGCGGTAGAAGTCAACGCGGTCGTGGACTCGGCAGTTTTTTTAGTGGTCTAGGGAGAACTATTCTCCCGTGGTTGAAGACGGGTGGTAAAGCTCTTCTAAGAGAAGGTATTGGTACCGGGTTACAGGTCGCCCAAGACGCGCTAGCTGGAAAAAATGTCGGTGAATCATTTAAAGAACACGCTAAAGAGGCGGGACAGCGTCTACTGCAGGGCGCGGTCCAGCACATCGCGGGCAACCAATCAGGTAGCGGTATTAGGAGAAAGGCCGCCCCTCCCGGTGAACCGTTAACTAAAAGGATAAAACGGTCAGTCGGACGTCGTCGGGTTAACAAGAAGACCAAGACTTACTCGGATATCTTTGCCTAAGGATGGCTCTCGTTCACCCCAACTCGTGCGAATGTCTGCATTCTGGACTAGATCTGTTTAGCGTGCCGCCGACGCAAACAGCAGTGGAAGAGGGTCAGTTTGTCGAAATTCACCCCTTAGCGTCCATATCACAGGGGACTCCTATAGAATTTGCGATTTCCGGAAACAGTGAGGAGTACTTAGACCAGTTTAATACCTTTCTGCACGTGCGAGCCAAGGTCACGTTAGCGGACGGCAGCAACCTACCCGCCGATGTGGAGGTGACCCCCGTCAATTATTTTTTGCACTCTTTATTCTCCCAGGTGGATGTGTCCCTCAACGATACACTGATCACGCCAAGCGAAAATACGTATCCGTATAGAGCGTACCTAGAAGCCACGTTAAATTACGGCGAAGAAGCGAAAAAAGGTCACCTAACAGCTGCTCTGTTTTACAGCAATACATCAAACCATATCGACGAGACTCAAGGCGACTCGAACGGCGGACTAAAAATTCGCCGCAAGTTAGCCAGCGCTAGTAAAGAACTCGACATGATGGGTCGACTTCACTCGGATATTTTTGTCCAGGATCATTACATGCTGAACGGCGTGGATGTAAAAGTCAAACTTACACCATAGCTAACGATCCGGTCGGCAGTTATAAATCCGTAATAACGCACGCCGTCCTTGTGATTCGTAAAGCCAAATTAAATCCGGCGATATCTCTAGCCCACGAGAAAGCCTTAATGAAAGGAAACGCCAAATACCCGATAAAACGCATTACCATAAAGACATTTTCGATCCCCAAAGGTATGCTCTCGCACATACAAGACAATTTGTTCCTAAGCCAAACGCCTACTCGCGTAGTGGTCGGACTAATTAACGCTACTGCCTTTAACGGTTCGTACAGGACCAACCCTTTTAATTTCCAAAACAGCGCTCTAACATATTTGAACGTGACTGTAGACGGAAGACCAGTCACCGGTAAACCGCTCACCATGGACTACGAACACAATCAATACGTGAGAGCTTTTTTCGGGACTAATCTAGCTATGAGTTTAATCGGTAAAGACGCTGGCAGCGGCATCGACTACAGACAGTTTAAAAACGGCTACAACCTGTACGCCTTTGATTTGAGCCTACGTCTGCTGGACGGTGACCAGTTCGAGATGGCTAGATCTGGACCAATGTCAGTTGAACTTAAATTCTCCGCAGCTACACCCTTCAAGTAATCATCTACGCTGAAAACGACTCAATCTTGGAAATATCGAAGACCCGTCAAGTCATAACAGACTACGCTTCGTAATGAATACTCAAGAAATACTCGAGATACTTTTAACTGACATTTTTGTTCGGCGAACGGGAGTCAAAGTTTTGGCGCGCGATCAACTACCCCCTTGTATCAGTCGTTACAAGGCAGCGGCGTATGTCGTGAACGTTGATCCAAGCTGGAGACCGGGATCGCATTGGATCGGTCTATATTACAACGGCGTAGGCAGCTTTGAATATTTTGACTCCTTCGGTCCTCCTCCTTTCCACGCAGACATCGTAAAGTTCATAGAACGTAACTCTGACAGACGGTGTATCTACAACCCGCGTCCTCTACAAGACATTCTTAGTAGTACTTGTGATCTGTTCGTTATATATTTTATTTTAATAAAATGTCGCGGTGGGAGCATGCGTCGAGTTTTAGCTCCGTTTACTACGAGACAACACGTTAACGATCGCCTCGTATGGCGATTACTGAGACCTTGGATAAACAAGTCTAGACATGTCGTCTAAAAATAGACATTACATCATAAGAGCTACCTAGGTATATAAATATGCTCACGGTCACACATTCGTATGCGCGGCTCGTCTCGAGATGACTACAGTTCCCACAAACTGGATATACGTATCCCCATCAGGAGAGATGAATAAACCTCCTGGTGGCGGATTAAAAGTCGCGTCTGTCTTATTGTATAAAGGTACTCCAATGCTGCATTTGCGTCGTTTCTTCGGAGAGTCAGATTTGAAATTTCCAACACAAGGCAGCCTGTCACTGAATAGAGTCGAGTGTGAACGGTTGATGGAGCTGAAGCCCCAAATCCTAGCTGAATTTAGCCGCCTGGAAAGTTTGACTAATTCACAAGCCGATACAAAATTTTTTTCAGCCCACATACCTGTAGCCACCAAAAGGCAGCTTAGGAGCGAAGACCAAAAAGATCTGAACGGTTAGTCTCACGAGAGACTACAGGTCCTACCTCACAACCTATACCAGCTATCGCCTTACCTAGAAAACCCATCGAGAGAGACCCTAGAAAAAGACCGCGCTATCTCATTCTACCTCCACAGACTGCTAGTGGAAAAGAGACGAAAACAGCAGACTAAATATTGTAGATGTTGTTCGTATAAGTGTTAATAAAATTATGAAAAAATCATTATCTTAGTATGTTTTTTTCCATCTATGTTTAATTGTACAATATGTCCCGTGATGCTCTGCGTACGTTGGAGCAATTTTTGAAAATTACTTAAGTTACTATTTTTACCTCCACGCGCTCCTATTGGTTAAAATTAGCTACGTTATTAGTAATTAAGCATATCACGTGATGCACTGCGGTTGGTGCGGATACGCTAATTACGTATGTCACGAGGTCTGATTGGCGCAAACACAGCACGCAAACCAGGTATATAACTCTCGATTCACGATTACTGGGGTTCTCATAGAAATTAGGTGACTTTGTGAGTCTATCGAAATTAGGATACAAAATAACAGTAAGTCGACTCAGTTTTATTATCTTTTTAATGCGTTCTTAACAGAGACTGGGCTCTAGCCTTGCGTTTCCATCCAAGGTCGTAGTTTGTGCCCAATGTACTGCCCTACATTACGAGCAAATTTTTCTTGAAGTAAGTGTACATCGTAGTCTACGTTACATAACTTTTCTTCAATGTTTTTGCCGAGAATGTATCCGAGCGAAAAAACGGCTACGATTCGCCCCAGTTTATAGTACCATCTTCAAAAACTTGGTCGGCAATGCTCACGAACGATTGATAGCTATAATGTGGATTTATGAAATTACACAGGGTGGTGAAAAGCTCAGCGTGCTTGTTCGAAAAGTCAATAACCAACCTTCTTAGAGGTGATTCGTTAGTATGTACTATACACATTGCTATTTCCATTGCCTCGTCCATTGTAGTGGGTTTTTCTTTTCGTTTCATATGTCTAACAAAATGCCCTGTCGAGTGGATCCTGCTGCCTTCAAGCACACTTATATATGTTCACAGTGCGGTCGAGGTTTTACCGAACATCGGAACCTCGTTCGTCACGAAACTACAGTGCACGAACAAAATAATATCACATGTCCAACCTGCGGGAAACTCTCGTCTCGGAGAGACCACCTGAAGAGGCATATGAAAATTGCCCACTCCAGTGACCCCTCTCCCAAGCGAAAGGCGTCATATGATGATGATGCGGCACCAGCAGTGTGTAGGCAGGGCGCCTCGTCCACCAAGCGCCCGGCTCTTTCAGATGTACCCGAACACGGGGAGTCCCCACCTGTTGTAGCAGCCGAGTTTTTAGTCGACGAAGAACTGGAGTCTGGCTCACGGACGATCCCACCGTCGAGGAAAATACCAACGCCACAGCATAGAGACTTCAGCGACGAAAAAGACAGTTTACATGAGCTGATGGACGATGTTAAAGCTATATATTGTGATAATTGGGGGGCCCTTAGAACGCACCAAAACATAAACAACCATTTATCTACATATACATTTTTCCACCCTCCCACTACAATACACCCTATTAACTGGGCCTCCAAACTACACGATCTTTTTAACAGTCAGACAAAACGTTTCAAAATAAATTATTCACACCACACCATCCTTAGACACAAAGAAACAAACGAGTTACGGTTCTACCACGCTTCAAATAACAATGCCACTGTACTAGACACACCACAGTTAATAAATAAAAGACGGGACTTTGACAGTTTTGTAAGAGACTTGACCGAACACGACATACTAAAGACAGCTCTTAAATCTAGGCCCAATACAAAATATTTCTGCGAGATAGTTCCAGCCACTAGTTTCTATGTCTACCATTTGAACGAATATCCGATAGGATGAAAACTTATGATCATAATGTCTCATATATAATAACGGCACATGATAACGAGTTGAGACCTCTGACGGAACCCACGAAAATATGTCGTGCTTGGTATCATTTTAAACACCGCACCAAGTAAAATCTAATAATTACTATTGTAAAATGACCATAGGTCAAAAAGTAGGTTGAAAACCTTTTCACAGCGATATTGAACATTTTCTCCCGAGCGTCGCGCGCCAAGGGAAATAATTGGACAATTACCGATCCGTGCCGCCGGATATAACTGATCTACTGGTCATGTGACGCCATGTCCCTAGCAACGGCGGTGGCGTCGTATTGATTATATTTTCCTATATACGCTATAGCCGACATCTTATTTTGAGGAGGCTCCCCAAATACGACGGATACACGCCCTAACCCACTACTATCCTGGGCATGACTCATAATCAATATAGCGTTTTGTATTCTTACATCTTACATCCTTCCCGCGCCGTTAAACGTCACATAGGGCTCGCATGGTAGTTCGCCAAGTTTTCCTGTTTTCGGCGAGCTTTTCAACCTCATCAAGGGATTTTATGCCCACTAAACTGGCCTATCATAAGAATGTCCTCTTTAGAGTTTCACGTGGTCGACCGCTTTTTCTTCGGCATGTTATGTTCCGCTTGATAGCTTCTTTTCGGATTTTCCGGTTTTGTTTCTTTTCTTCAGCGAGGTGTGGTAGTAGGTGGCTCTACTACGCCTATAAAGTGCCTCAGGTGCTCAGTGAAGGGAATACCAGGCAGGTCAGAGGCGCCTTAAAACCTCTCGCTCCCGCTGCCTTGGGGGTAGGACAGGGAGTTCAAAGGCTAACGGAGAGTCCGTACACAAACCGACAGAAGGCAACGGGAAACCACTGTTGTAGTTCCCAAGAATAGTTATGCTTGAACAGAATAATCGATTCATCACGAACAACGTTAATGGATGTTCCTCTGGAGCAACCTCGTCCGCTAGGGCATCTCACGAGCCACAGGTGAGGCCAGATCGTCATCAAGCTACTGGTGACAAAATTAACAAATTCAAAATAGCAACATGCAATGTTAGAACTTTATTCCAGGCTGGAAAATTAGAAAATGTAAAGAGGGAAATGGAAAGGATGAAGATCAACATATTAGGAATGAGTGAATTTAGATGGACAGGTGCAGGGAAGATAAACTCAGATAAATATACAATAACATATTCAGGAAGTGAGAAACATGAACGAGAAGTAGGAATTATATTTGATGAACAAACGGCAAGGACAATTGTAGGATATTTGAACATCTCGGACCGAGTCCTGCTAGCCCAACTGAAAGGACAACCAATAAACATAAATATTATACAAGTGTACGCTCCAACATCTGAATGTTCTGAAGAAGATGTACAGATATTTTATAATGACATAGAGACAGCACTAAAACACACAAAGTCACATGAAGTTACTATAGTCATGGGAGATTTTAATGCCAAAGTTGGTAAAGGAAGAACTTCAGACATCGTTGGTGACTATGGACTGGGGGAGAGGAATGACAAGGGTTATAAATTAATTGAATGGGCAAGAATACACAGCATGGTTGTAGGAAACACCTGGTTTAAACAAGATCCTCGAAGACTGACAACGTGGTGCAGCCCAGACAAAAAGACTTTTAACCAGATAGACTACATATTAATCAACAAACGATTCCGCAATGCATTACTGACAACAAAAACCATGCCAGGAGCTGACTGCAATAGTGACCATGATCCACTCTGTGGAAAAGTTAGAATAAAGCTAAAGAAAGCATACATAAAAGTGAGAAACATCAAACTGAATACAGAACTTCTTAAAAATGACCAAGAACTGCGAGAACAATAGAAAGTTATTATAACAAATAGATACAATGCAATAGCAAAGATAAATAGTATAGATGAACAATTGGAAATGTTAAGAGATTCTATCCACCAAACTGTTAAGGAGATAATACCACCGAAAAAAGAAGCCCCTAAAAATAAATGGATGACAGACGACTTCTTACGACTGATGGACAAGAGGAGGAGGAGTAAAAATAACGAGGAAAAATATAGCAAGATAAATAAAGAAATAAGACGCAAATGCAGAGAAGCAAAAGAAGTGTGGTTAAATGAACAGTGCAGACAGATAGAGGACACTCATAATAAAGACAACAAAAACATGCACAAACGAATTAATGAACTCACAGGCAGGAAAACAAAATATACCACAGGATGCCTGAAATCGAAAGAAGGTAAAATGTTAATGGGAAAAGAAGACATTGTGGACAGGTGGACAGAGTATATCGGTGAGCTACATGGAGGAGAAAGACCAGAATTAACACCAGATACTGAAAACTGTGATGGACTGCCAATACTTGAAGATGAAATCATAGATGCCATCAAACACGCGAGGAAAGAAAAAGCGACTGGGCCTGATAATATAACAATAGAAGAAATAGAGGCACTAGAGGAGACAGGAATAAAAATAATAACCAAGTTACTGAATGACATTTATAACAGTGGTTATATTCCCAGTGACCTGATTAAATCCACGTTTATAGCACTACCACAGAAACCAGGCGCAAGGGAATGTGACGACCACCGGACTATCAGCCTCTCATGTCACATAATGAAGCTACTTCTGAGAATCATTATGAGAAGAACAAGCAAAAAGATAAAAATGGAAATAGCAGATGAACAGTTTGGATTTGTTGAAGGAAAGACAACATACAATGCCATTTATGCTTTACGAACACTAACAGAAAGATCTTTAGAAGTACAGAAAGATCTTTACTTATGCTTCATTGATTACACCAAGGCATTTGACAAGGTGAAACATAATGAAATTATTAAAATGCTTGAAGACATCAATATAGACGGCAAAGACCTGAGGATTGTAAAACATCTATACTGGCAGCAAGAAGCAGCAGTTCGAGTTGAAAATAGAACTGGAAAATATCAACCTATAAAACAAGGGGTGCGACAAGGATGTGTACTATCTCCAGACCTTTTTCTCTGTACAGCGAGAATATTCTAAGAACAATCATCACAGAACCAGGCATAAAAATTGGAGGATACAATATTAACAACCTTCGGTATGCTGACGACACAGTACTGACAGCTGAGAACCAATAAGACCTGCAAAGTCTCTTGGATAAAATCGCTAAAGAAAGTGAACAGAAAGGCCTTACTTTGAACATCAAAAAGACAGAGACTATGGTTATATCTAAGAAACAAAATCCACCAGCATGCAGTATTAAGTTAAACGGAACTATTCTAAAGCAGGTGCAGAAATTCAAATACCTTGGAGCAGTAACAAATTCAGATGTGAAACGCAGAGCAGAAATTAGGGACAGAATAGGCCAAGCAAATACTGCATTTCAGAGAATGAGAAACATATTAGCCAACACATCTTTATCAATGAATGTTAGAAAACGAGTCCTAAAATGCTATATTGAACCCATCTTATTATATGGAAGTGAATCATGGAGAATAGGCAAGTCTGCACAAAAATCATTGGAAGCAGCAGAAATGTGGTTTATTAGAAGAATGTTGCGAATCCCCTGGACAGCAAAAATAACTAATGAAGAATGTATGAGAAGAGCTGGAGAGACAAAAAAAATCTTGTCAAAAAGATAAGAGAGAGAGAATGTTCTTTCATAGGACATGCAATGAGAAGAGGGGGCATTGAAAATATTATAACAACAGGAAAAATAGAAGGAAGAAGATCAAGAGGAAGACCAAGAGAAATGATACTGGACAGTCTGACGGGATGGTGTGAGAGGAGATTACCAACTGAACTGATGGCCTGCATGAAGGATCGTGTACTCTGGAGAAGCATAATAGCCAACGCCAGTCGGCACGGCACCTGATGATGATGATTCTTCTCATCACGTGACCGACTTATGTCCATCTTCTTTTATTTTAAATTCAACTTTGTTTCGGTCTTAATCCGACACCTTTCTTCCTCCCTCACCTTCTTTACTCCTATCTGGGGATTCAGACCATCAGCAAGCCCTCCCCCCCCCCCCCCCAATTATTTATATTCTGGGCTGTTTCTTCTGTCCATCTCCAGGTGTTGTCGGTCTCATATAACATTCTTTCTTCTTCTTCTTCTTCTTCTTTTTCTTCTTCTTCTTCTTCTTATTCTGACAGAGATATAAAAATGTGCACGACAGATAATGTTACTAAAGTGCATCACCAGCGGTTTTCTCCCTAAGGAATTTTGTAAATGTCAAGTATAGTAATAGAGGTATCGATTAACGTTCGAGTGTCTGTGGCATCAAACAACTTGAAGACCACTGCTGACGACACAATGATAAAATTCTCTCGCCTTTACGTTATACACTAGATGGAAGAACAGACATACCATCAAACATGCAAAACCCAATCGAAATACAGTACGTAGACAGAGCTACGAACTGATTTTTAAGAGCATGCATCTTTCCCATCGCAACAAATACCAGTGAGACCTGGACGTTTAACAAAATAGCCGAGGAAACACTTAAATGCCTTTGAATGTAAATGCTATAGAAGAGTCTTTCAAATATCATGGAAACAAAAAAGAACAAATATATCCATGCTACAAGAACTTAATATTGAAGAAGGTTGGTTAGTAAGGAAGGTTAAACAGAGAAAACTTAACTATTTTGGACATATTAAACGTCATGATAATCTAGAGAAGACCGTCTTGGAGGGGTACATAATGGGAAAAAGAAAGAGAGGAAGGCCAAGGCGAAGATGGCTGCAAGATATCGTTGATGATCTGCGAATGGACGCATCAGTAGCAGGCCATCTTGCCCACAACCAAGAGGCCTACGAAAGAGTTGTTAGGGAGGCAAAGTTCCGCAAGGGACATGCAAATGACTGCCTGAGTGAGACAAATTTTGGTAATACGGCTGTTGAACTCCTCTGTTTAATAAGACGAGTCTTTAATGCGAACGTTGACGATGAGTTCCATGGAAGATGAGACATGAATGTCAAACGCCTACGCTACATACACTGGATAACTGTCCGGGTAGTAAGGTTAGAACTTAACCATAGGGCCATAGAACTAGTGGAATGAGTGGTCTAGCTAAGCAAAATCTAGGCAAATTCAACAACTACTCTGGCGGGAACTGTAGTTTAACTAATGACCATCTATCCTAAGGAAACATGTATTTATAAAGATAAGAATAGTTTTATCCAGGACGGTAGTATACATTTCTCACGTTTTACACTTTCGTTTTAATAATTTAATCACATTCAAGGCGGGAAACTTTTAAAAATTAAAAAGAAAGAAAGAGGAGAGCAGACCTTGTAAACATTAATATGAATCCTGTGCACTTGGCTATGTTGGTGTTGGTTATGTTAGTGTTAGTTATATCAGTGTTGGTTATGTTAGTGGTGGTTATATCAGTGTTGGTTATGTTAGTGTTGGTTATGTTAGTGTTGGTTATATCAGTGTTGGTTATATCAGTGTTGGTTATGTTAGTGTTGGTTATGTTAGTGTTGGTTATATCAGTGTTGGTTATATCAGTGTTGGTTATATCAATGTTGGTTATGTTAGTGTTGGTTATGTCAGTGTTCGTTATATCAGTGTTGGTTATGTTAGTGTTGGTTATGTTAGTGTTGGGTTAGTGTTTTATTTTATTATTTACTCTTTCACTTCAAAACAGCACGGTCAGGGTTGGCAGATCTTGCAGACCTATGCGCATCAGTGCTCAAAGTGATTATTTAAACAGTCTAAATAATGTGGAAAATCATTGTGCTACAGCGCACGTGCATAACGGTTCTCTTCCTGTTCGTCCAGTTGCCATCGTTACTCAAGGAGCCGGAGATTCAGCATGACGAGCCCAGTTCCGTCACACTCTTTGACCTCTACTTCAAGACTCCTTCTCCAGGTGTTTCTAGGTCTTCCTTGTTTTCTCTTTCCCTGGGGACTCCAGGTGAGAGCTTTCTTTGGTTATGTTAGTGGTAGGCTTTCGAAGTGTATGTCCTGGCCATCAACAAAGTCTTTTCATCGTCATTTCAATCACTGTGGGTCTCTTCGATTTCTGTCACAGCTCTTCGTTGCTGAGGGTATCCAGCCATCTAATCCGAAGGTTCCTCCTTAGGCAGGTGTTAGGAAGGTCTGAAATTCCGACGGAGCGTGTGTATAAATTTTAAGGTTGGAAATATTTCTACTTTCCACATATACCCACGCACCTGAAAATGTTGAGCACATCCTTCAAAAACTGCACCAGCTATGAGGTACTAATCCAGTGAAACCACAGATAAATAGCTAACCCTTTTGTTTTAATACATCATCATCATCGTCGTCGTCGTCGTCATCATGATCATCATCATCTTTCACTCCCTTGAGAGCATAGATCACGGCTAGAGGCTCTCCAGTCATCCCTGTTCTTGGAATTATTCTCTACTTCCTTTCACGTGCATTTCTTGTCTCTGAGGGCTGTCATAGTTTCTCTTCTCCAAGTAAGTTTTAATACATGATTTACAACAGCAACAAAAAACCTGTCACCACTGAGGTTGAAACCTGAATAGGGCCATATCTAAGAGATAGAATTTCATATATAAATATTAAATACGGAAGAAGAAGAAGAACAACAACAACAACAGCAACAACAACAACAACAGCAACAACAAAAACAATAAGAAGGACGAGAAGAGGAGGGGGGAGAAAGTAACATGAGGGGAAACAAAGAAGAAGAACAAGAAGATTTACATTTTATTTTTTTTTTAAATTCATGTTATCTGAAACTCAACTTCCTCTCTTTGCGTTTACCATTTATCTGTAAATATAAGAATAGTTTTATCCAGTAACAAAGTACACATCTCAGGAGTCGTACAATTTCCTTCTAATCATTTGAACACATTCATGGCAGGACCAACTAAAAAATAAAAAAGAAAAGAAAGGGTAGAGTAGATCTCGTACAGGGTATTAAACATCCTGAGTACTTAAGTGTCGGTTATATTAGTACTGGTTATATTAGTATTGGTTATATTAGTACTGGTTATATTAGTACTGGTTATATTAGTACTGGTTATATTAGTATTGGTTTTATTAGTATTGGTTATATTAATACTGGTTATATTAGTATTGGTTATATTAGTACTGGTTATATTAGTGTCGGTTATATTAATGTTGTTTATTTTAGCGTTGGTTATATCAGTCTTGGCTATATTAATCTTCGTTATAGTAGTCTTGGTTATATTAGTCTTGGTTATATTAGTGTTGGTAATATTACTACCGGTTATATTAGTCTTGGTTATATTAGTGTCGGTTATATTAGTTTCGGTTATATTAGTGTTGCTTATTTTAGTGTTGGTTATACCAGTCTTGGTTATATTAGTGTTTATATATTAGTATTGATTATATTAGTGTTTCACCAAAAGAATGGAAGAGAACTGTATTCTTACCACTGCCAAAAAAGGGTAACCTGAAATTATCCACAAACTACAGAACTGTTGCCCTGATTAGTCATGACAGTAAAATTCTGTTAAAAATCATAATGGGTAGACTTTGCAAGAAAATAGAAGATGTCAGTTTGGTCCAAGCTGGTTTCAGGCAAGGAAGAGGATCAAGAGATCATGTATTCAGTATAAGAATAGTAATAGAGAAATGCAGAGAGTTTAATGGTAATCTATTCTTTATAGACTACTCACAGGCATTTGACTGTGTACAACATCAGAAACTGTGGGAAATAATGGAAAAAATGGGATTTCCAACACATTTGATACAATTAACATCACTGCTGTATCTAAACCAACAAGCAGCAGTAAGAATAAATGGTGAAACAACAACTTGGTTTGACATAAAACAAGGGGTCCGTCAGGGGTGCATACTGCGCCTTACTTATTTAACTTGTATACTAAAAATATAATGAGTAATGTTAGAGAAGATGTAGATAAAGAATATTACGATACCATAACAACTGGAGGTTATGAAATACCAGAGATTAGATATGCTGATGACACAGTATTACTGTCCACAACACAAAAAGAAATGGAAAAACTAATTATGTAAGTCTTTAAGAACAGCGAAGAGCAAAACCTCTGTCTTAATGTGAAGAAAACTAAATTGATGACAACTGACATTAGTCTTGGTTATATTTGACTTGGTTATATTAGTGTCAATTATATTAGTGCCGTTTATTTTATTGTTCGTTGTTTAGTGTTGGTTATATTCGTCTTGGTTATGATTGTGTCGATTATATTACTGTTGTTTATTTTAGTGTTGGGTATATTAGTATTCGTTATATTAGTGTTGGTTATTTTAATCTTGGTTATATCTATGTCGGTTATATTAGTGTTGGTTATAGTAATATTGTCTGTATTACCGTTGTTTATATTAGTCTTGGCTACATTAGTGTTGGTTATATTAGTGTGGTCTATATTCCTGTTGTTTACTTTAATATTGGTTATGTTAATGTTGGCTATTTTAGTGGTTGTTATATTAGTCTTGGTTATATTAAAAAGATAAAGGTAGTACTGACATGCCTTAGAGGCACATAGTGTCAGTTACATTAGTGTTGTTTATTTTAGTGTTGGTATATTAGTCTATATTATTATCCATACTACAAGAACTTAATATTGAATAAGGCTAGCTAGTAAAGAAGATTAACGAGAGAAAACGTAAATATTTTGGACACATTAAACGTCATGATAATCTAGAGAAAACCGTCTTGGAAGGATACATAATGGAAGAAAGAAAGAGGAAGACCAAGGCGAAGATGGCTGCAAGACATCGTTGATGATTTGCAAATGGATGCATCAACAGCAGGGCATCTTGCTCACAACCGAGAGGCCTACAGGAGTGCATTTAGGGAGGCAAAGTTCCGCAAGGGACATGCAAATGAATGAATGAATATTAGTCTTGGCTATATTAGTGTTGGTTATATAAGTCTTGGCTATATTAATGTTGTTTATTTTAGTGTTGGTTATATTCTCTCTCTCTCTCTCTCTGAACCTTAGGTGCCCAGGGCATATTGGGCTTCCGAAAGGGTTTCCCCACAAACATCTGTCCTTTTCCTTTTTTCTGCTCTTACCCAGGTAAGCCATCTGTTGCTTAACATCCTCTCTGTTGTTCTTCTCCATGTCTCCTTTGGTCTACTCTTACTTTTCCTCTCCTGCGGTGTCTATCTTAGTGCTATTTGTGGTAGTGAGTTGTCAGTCATCCGGAGCGCATGTCCCAACCATTGCCATCTTCTTTCCTCAATAATTATTGTCAGTGGATTCATCTGCATTTCTGCCAACTTGATGATGTTATTTCTTACGATTTTTGGCCAAAATATTCTTCTAATTCTTTGTAAAAATGTAGTCTGGAAAGAGTTATATTAGTTTTGGTATATTAGTGTTGACTGTATTAGTTTTGGTTATATTAGTGTTGGTTATGTTAGTGTTGGTTTTATTCTTTTTGGTTATATTAGTTTTGGTTATATTAGTTTTGGTTGTATTAGTGTTGGTTATATTAGTGCTGGTTATATTAGTTTGGGTTATAGTAGTGTCGGTTATATTAGTATGGGTTATAATAGTGCCGGTTATATTGGTTTTGGTTACATTAGTGTTGGTTATATTAATGTCGGTTATATTAGTGTCGGTTATATTTGTTATATTACTGTTACTTATATTAATGTTGGTTATGTTAATGTTGGTTATACTACTGTTGGTTATATTACTGTTGGTTATATTAGTGTTGATTATATTAGTGTTTTCATCTTGCAACGATGATGGCAGTGTTTTATATAATGAACTCTTTCACTCTGAAACAACACTGCCAGTGTTTGTAGATCTTGCACACTTGTGTGCGTCAGTGCTCAGTAAAATGAAAAAACTAGCAAATCTCTAATCCAACCCATATTTTTAAATTAAGGAAAACTTCTGTCCAATTTCTTTCTTAAAATAAATTCTCATCACAATTTATTCTGATATAGCAAGGAAATTAATTCATGACTAAAAGTATTAATGCTATTGCCGTGCAGGGTTTTTTGTTATGAAAAAAATTCTCGCTTCCTATAAATTTCATTTATAAATTTAAAAGAAAAAAAACATCTAAACCTCCTGCTAGGTAGAACTGACCTTTGCTGCTGATGTACAGAGATGAGGTTCCTCTTTCAATCTGGGTCATATGAATAACGTTACCTATTTCCATGCTGGGTAGAAAATAATATTAACAAATATTACAAGGTACTACAGTATTTGAAATGCTGATATAAACAATTCAAATTTATAAAATATGAAGGGAAGTCACTATGTAATTCCCAAATGCCTGTTACAATAAAAAAAAACTAAATGCGACAGTAATTTGAAAACTTTTAATTTTTGAACCTGCATTATTCCCCTATTTCTCAACGTAATCACCACCAGCATTGATACATTTGTCCCATCGTGTAATCAGTGATTACCCATGGCGTAAAAATCGGGAGTCCGATTTCTAAACCATCTTTTTACCTCTGTTTCCACCTCTTCGTCACTCGAGAATCTTCTCCCGCCAAGGTGGTTTTTCAATGGACCAAACAGGTGAAAATCACTTGGAGCTAAGTCAGGATGTCTTCACCTTCGTATGCGTAATGACAGAGATGCTGCAATGACAAACCAAATCCGTTCATTTTGTGTTCATCATTCAGATCTCTGGGTAACCAACGTGAGCAAACTTTTCGAAAATTCTTTTGCTTATGCATTATTCTGTATGCTAAGTCATGTGAACATACGATTGCACTTGCTACACTGTCCATCGTTACTCGTCTATCAACTCTGATAATCTCATTCACACGTTGCACAGTCGCTTCCGTTGCAGTCTGAACAGGACTGCCAAGTCGAACTTTGTCAACAATTTCGGTGCGTCCCTGAGAAAATTCTTTTACCCAGTTATAGACCGCTTTACGTGATAAACACTTTTCAGCATAAACTGTAATCATTTCCTTACGAATGTCCTCAACTGAATGTCCTTTGGCCCACAAATATCGCACTACACTTCTCTGTTCTTCTTTGGTACACACTAACAGTTGGGTAGCCATTTTGTTATTGCTTTGCGCATACGCGCATAACTCCCAATGCCTCCTGCATACAATTGTTATAAAGTTAGATGATGGTACTCTCTAAGGATATATTTAAATAACTCTCTCTCTCTCTCTCTCTCTCTCTCTTATAATGTCAGATAGTAATGACAGTTACCGTACATAATATTAATCACAGCTCAGTCAGTCAGTCAGGTGCATGTCCCTTGCAGAATTTTGCCTCCCTAAATGCTCCCCTATAGGCCTCTCGGTTGTAGGCAAGATGCCCTGCTGCAGATACGTCCATTTGCAGATTATCAACGATGTCTTGCACCCACCTTCACCTTGCTCTTCCTCTTTCATTTTCCCATTATGTACCCTTCCAAGACTTTCTTCTCTACATTATCATTTTTTAATCCTCTTTACTAGCCATCCTTTTCAATATTAAGTTCTTGTAGCATGGATTGTATTTGTTCTTTTTGTGTTCATGATATTTGAAGAACTCTTCTGTAGCATTTACATTCAAAGGCATTTATGTGTTTCTCAGCTGTTTTGTTAAGTGTCCAGGTCTCACAGGCATATCTTTCCATGGGAAAGATACATGCCCTTAAAAATCTTATTTTTGTAGTTTTGTCTGTTCCTCTCTGTAGATTATTTAGTTGTTTTATGCTACCGTATGACAGCCACCGTACATAATACTAATGACAACTACAGTACATAATATTAATGACAGCTATCGTACGTTATCTTGATAAGCGTCTACTTTCGTAGAAATTGACAAAACTGTTTTTGTTATTTATTATTGACTGAGTCATGGTTATTGTCTCAGGGCCAGCCTCCTTTTTTCAGCTTACCAAATTAACTTACACCGACTCAATGACTTGTTTCATACAAACAAGAAAAAAAAAGACAGTTCAAATGTTGAAAACTGGAGAATGTCACAGCCCGATAACTGAAAATACTTCTGCCCGCAACAATTTACTATTTTCATAAAAATAGGAATCTTGCGAATCAAGAGCTCCTATGTATTTGTCTATTCCAAATTCCTTGGTAGTACAGAGGAAGGGGCTCTAAATAAGAAAATGGAAATGACAGTTGAGGCTTTTTAATTGAGAATAATAATTTTACATCCTTCCCGTTCCGTCAGGTGTCACACAGGCCAAGCAGCGGGGTCTGGCCATGAATGTATTCTCGGCGAGTATCCCAGTCTCATCAAGGGATTTCATGCCAGTAATCTTTGCCTCGTTTGTCAGTGTTTTCTTTAGGGTCTTTTGAGGTCGGTGTCTTTTTCTTCCCAGATGTTTCCCATTTTGATGGCTTGGTTTGTGATTCCCTGAT
This sequence comes from Achatina immaculata, assembly GCA_009760885.1. Taxonomy (NCBI): domain Eukaryota; kingdom Metazoa; phylum Mollusca; class Gastropoda; order Stylommatophora; family Achatinidae; genus Lissachatina; species Lissachatina immaculata. The sequence goes on from CM019696.1 coordinate 15,681,156, forward strand.
TGTTTCTTCTCATCACATGGCCCATGTATGCCCACCTTCTTTTGTTATCGCTGCTGAGACTGTTTGCTGCATGATCATTTCTCTTATATCTGCATGAGTCTTTAACTAGCTCCATTGTATACAGTGAATATAATAATAATAATAATAATAAGAAGAAGAAGAAGCTGAAAATGGCACTAGTGCTAAGAGATCAAATGACAGAATATGGCTTCTCTACTTCAGAAGAAAACGAAGAACAGGTTAAACTGATGTCATCTTCCCTTACAGTGACACAGAATGATGATACTGATTACATCACCGCTGGCTGCAGCTGAGAAAGACAACCACAAGTACGACAAAAGCTAAGAAATCTTGGTGCTCGAAAGCAAGTGCCAGACGCAGAAAGACAAATTGTATTGGAGAGCTCAAAATCTCAGCCCTGACAAAACAGAATTTGAAAATCATGTACTTTTTCTGAGGAATGTCTAAACATTAGCACAACTTTAAAGACAGATATAAGGGTGAAATCATGCGTGTGATAGTAAACTCAATCAATACATAGAATTCAGAATTACAGGACCGTGTAACAGCCACATATTAGCAACATTCACCTGAAATATATCTTCTGTTTGACCGATTTATGCATTTCAAGCTGAGAGTTGTGGTCGGAGAGAGAAACACTGTTCTGGATTAACAGAGCTATAACAGGAATTACAGACACCATCATGATCATCAGCGCATGGTTTCTGCGGCCTCGTTGTGTGGACAAGTTTGCGCACCTGCAAAATGTCAAATTAACAGAAAGGAACAATTTTCGTTAATTTTGCAAGAGTATTTTTCGGTAAATGTTTTATTGCCGTCACAAAACAAGCTGCTTTCTTATTGATAAATTTACAAGGATAAGATTGACATCCAAAAGCTTAAGTTAACTTCTAACAAATCACGGAAGCTAAACAGATTTTTTTAGATAAATAAATAAAAAAATGTATAGTCATTTGTTTTTGTTCAGGGGTGGGGAGTTTGCAACTTTAAACTACCACATAAGCTAAAGATAGACATCCTGGTCACTTCATGATAAAGCATCGTGGTGGAGATTTTGTTTTGCTACAAAAAATGTTCGTGGATCACGGATGTTATTTGGTAGGTTTAAAGTTAAAGAAAACAATTACAAAAAAAAAAAACAATAACTTTCAGAAGTACTTTAAATTATTCATGGACTTCGCATTTCTTAGTTGTTTTTTTTCTTTGTTTGTTTTCTGTATTTACATTAAACTTTCATTTCGTTATCTTTTTTGTAACTGTATTCATAATCTATATTTGTTTTCCAATTTTCTTTAAGTAGTTTGAAACTGTTCAACTTAGTCTTCTTCTTTTTTGTTATTTTTTTCACAATATCTTTCTTCTTATCTTTCTTTCGTTTTATTTTCTTCTTCCACTCTTATTATTCTTTTCTTATTTATTTTTCTTCATGTTATTTTTTTTCTTCTTTTCTGTCTTCAGTTTTTTTTTCTTTATCTGTCTTCTTCTTTTTACTTTCCCGCTTTCTTGCTCTTTTTTTATGTTTACCTTACATGTTTGCACCAGCAGCAAGGCATCTTGCTTTGAACCAAGAGGTCTACAGGATAGCTGTTAGGTAGGCAAAGTTTCGCAAGGGACATGCAAATGACTGACTGACTGACTTACATGTTCGTTTTTTTTAAAATTCTCTTTCCTGTTCTTTATTTAACCTCTTCTTCTTCTTCTTCAAATACAGTATCTGGTGGTTTTGGCAAACATTTCGTTCCACAGCCACCATGACACATTCATGTTTGCTAGCCTATTCTCTATTTCTTCATTAAAGATTCCATCATGGCTTCGTCTCGCACTTGTTTAATTTTCTCCATTGTCACGCTCTGGTTCCATTGTCCTTTCACTGGAAACATTTGCTTAAGGCAGACTGTTTCTGACTGAATGATCGCAAGACCCTTTTGTACTACCACGTCCTGAAATATTTACTAGAACTTTTTGCTTTTGTCGTAAGAATTTTACAATTCGTTACTATTACATTTGTACAGCTTCGGTTAGCCTTATAGAACTTTAATTTCCTCACTATGGTTCTCTTATCTCATCCCATCTAGATTGATGTGCACATATATTTTACATTATCTTGAAAAGACGTCCCAGCCGTATGGATTTTTTCTGGAACACATCACACTAAGAAGACCTCGGAGTTCACCCAGCCTACAAAAATGGGTACCAGAGATATCTGTGAAGGTAAATGCGGCCAGGCGTGATACTGACCACATCCGACTTTAATGTACCGAAGATCATGGAAATATTGGTACCAGAGATATCTGTGAAGGTAAATGCGGCCAGGCGTGATACTGGCCACATCCGACTTTAATGTACCGAAGATCATGGAAAAATGGGTACCAGAGATATCTGTGAAGGTAAATGCGGCCAGGCGTGATACTGGCCACATCCGACTTTAATGTACCGAAGATCAAGGAAAAATGGGCCCAACACCGTAACTCATATGTGCCTTAACAGCGTGCAATTTTACCTTCTACCTCTTGAAAAATTATCCTTTCGTACCATACCGCACTGGTACTTTTGGGATAAGGGTTTAGTTCTCATGTTTTACTAGATGTGTCAACGTTATAAAGGGTGAATATATTATTGTATATTTATCAGAGTTTATCTTCCCTGCACCTGGCCATCTAACTTCACTCATTCCTAATATGTTTATCTTCATCCTTTCCATTTCCCTCTTTATATTTTCTAATTTTCCAGCCTGGAATAAAGGTCTAACATTTCATGTTGCTATTTTGAATTTGTTAGTTTTGCCACCAGTAGCTTGATGACCATCTGGCCTCACCTGTGGTTCGTGAGCTGCCCTACCGGACGATTTTGTTCCAGAGGAACATCCTTTAACGTCGTTCATGACAAATCTATTACTCTGAATAAGCATAATTATTCTTGGGAGCTACAAAGTGGTTTCCCGTTGCCTTTTTTTCTCTGTACAGCGAGAATATTCTAAGACCGATCATCACAGAACCAGGCATAAAAATTGGAGGATACAATATTAACTACCTTCGGTATGCTGACGACACAGTACTGATAGTTGAGAACCAACAAGACCTGCAAAATCTCTTGGATAAAGTCGCTAAAGGAAGTGAACAGAAAGGTCTTACATTAAACATCAAAAAGATAGAGAATATGGTTATATCTAAGAAACAGAATCCACCAACATGCAGTATAAAATTAAACGGAACTATTCTAAAGCAGGTGCAGAAATTAAAATACCTTGGAGCAGTAATAACTTCAGATGGGAAATGCAGAACAGACATTAGGAACAGAATAGGCCAAGCAAATTATCCAACACATCTTTATCAATGAATGTTAGAAAACGAGTCCTAAAATGCTATATTGAACCTATCTTATTATATGGAAGTGAATCATGGACAATAGGCAGGTCTGCAAAAAAATCATTGGAAGCAGCAGAAATGTGGTTTATTAGAAGAATGTTGCGAATTCCCTGGACAGCAAAAATAACTAATGAAGAATGTATGAGAAGAGCTGGAGAGACAAAAAATCTTGTAAAAAAATAAGAGACAGACAATGTACTTTCATAGGACATGCAATGAGAAGAGGGGGCATTGAAAATATTATAACAACAGAAAAAATAGAAGGAAGAAGATCAAGAAGAAGACCAAGAGAAATGATACTGGACAGTATGGCGGGATGGTGTGAGAGGAGATCACCAACTGAGCTGATGGCCTGCATGAAGAATCGTGTACTCTGGAGAAGTATAATAGCCAACGCCATTCGGCACGGCACCTGATGATGATGATGATGATTATGATGATGATGATGATGATACGGTCAGCATATCAGAGGGCGATATGGTCAATATATTAGAGGGTGATATGTTCAGCATATTTTAGGGTGATATGTTCAGCATATTAGAGGGTGATATGCTCAACATAGTAGAGGATGATATGTTCAGCACATTAGAGGGTGATATGCTCAGCATATGAGAGGGTGATATGCTCAACATATTAGAGGATGATATGTTCAGCATATTAGAGGGTGATATGCTCAGCATATTAGAGAGTGATATCCACGGCATAGTAGAGGGTGATATGCTAAGCATATCTGTTCACAATAGAGGGTGATGTGGTCAGCATATTAGAGGGTGATGTGGTCAGCATATTAGAGGGTGATATGTTCAACATATTTGAGGGTGATATGGTCAGCATATTAGAGGGTGATATGTTCAACATATTTGAGGGTGATATGGTCAGCATATTAGAGGGGCGGTGCTCAAGTGAAGTCTTGTTTAATTTCAGATGAACTTGAAGGAGGAAACAGCCATGAACTAAAACTGTGCGCGTGAAGAAAAACAGACTTTAACACCGAACAGAATGTGCATAGCAAAAGAAATCAACCAAGATATCAATCTGTTCGCTAACGAAGACTCTATGCTTGACCTAGCTCCAAAGAGCATTAGAAAAACTGCGATAAAACTTAGTCGCTATTATTTGGTTCTTGTGGAGGAAGTAACATACGAAGGGAAACAACTCTATATTCATTTCTGAAGGGATCAGTGAAGACGTCACGTGATGCTCAAATGGTACAGGTAAACAGTACACCTATAGTTTAATGCCTGCACTACAACCTGTCCTGGTTCAAGTTAACGGAACAGGATCTGACCAGACAATGTCTCTGGCTGACCTAACCGTGGTTATGAATGGTAGGTACATGTAGAGGTACGAATATAATCACACGTTGGGATTATTTTTTCTTTGGGGGTTAACTATTTTATTTTCCCACAGCCAAGACCTGGCCACGCAAGAAGACAGTCTGATATTTTTCTTTTTGTCTCTCAGTTTTCACTCTGTAGCAAGTATTAATCCTCAGGTATAATCATTGTACTCCCTCTTCCCGTGGAATGTTGGCCGCACTGATCCTCCAAGCTGCCGTGTCCTTCGCTTTCACAGTCATCGTCGTTAGCTGCCGTGCAGGTAGACATTGGGAATCATTCTTCTCCATAGATCTCGGCCTTTGATATCTTCCATCAGCTCAACTATTGATTTATTATTTATTGTGTCATCGTGTTTATCTATGATGTTTTTTTTTCTTTCTCTCTGACTTCCACTGTCTCTCTCTTTCCTTCTGTCACTCCCTTTCCGTCTCTATCTCCCTGTCTCTTCTCTTTCTCCCTCCCTCTCTCTCCCTCTCTTCCTCTTTCTCCATCTCTCCTTCTCTCTCCCATCTCCCTCTCTCTCCCCCTCTCTATCCCTTTCTCTCCCTCTCTCTCCCTCTCTTCCTCTTTCTCCATCTCTCCTTCTCTCTCCCATCTCCCTCTCTCTCCCCCTCTCTATCCCTTTCTCTCCCTCTCTCTCCCTCTTTCTCTCTCTCTTTCCTCTCTCTCTCCCTCTTTCTCTCTCTCTACCCCTCTCTCTCTTTCTCTTTCTCTCTCTCTTTCTTTCTCTCTCTCTACCCCTCTCTCTCTTTCTCTTTCTATCTCTCTTTCTCTTTCTCTCTCTCTTTCTTTCTCTCTCTACTCCTCTCTCTCTTTCTCTTTCTCTCTCTCTTTCTCCCTCTCTCTTTCTATTTATCTCTCTCTTCCCATTTATCTTTTCTCTTGACACAATGTTTCCAAGCTTCCCCCTCCCTTCTCATTATATTTCCAATTAATGAAGATTATCGTCGTGTTGTGTATATAATTAGGTTCCTTTCTATACTTCCTTTCTTTTCCCACACAATAATTAGTGTATAAGTGTATAACTATACACGAAGCACTACAGTAAACCTGTGATGCCAAAATTTATAAAGTAGGAAAAAAGTAGGAACAACTTTATTACTTAACAAGTACATAGTTGTGACGTTTCGGCGTGAGCCTTAAGCACACAAAAAGACACAGGACAACAAAATAGAGAGAGGAGATAAAGTATAAATTCACGTGAATGCTATATTAAAAAGAAAAAAAATAAAATGACCAGAGGACTTAGTTTTAACTTGTAAGAAGCTGTGGCTTGTCCGGCGCTGTGTGTTAGAAATGCGCATGGTGAAGTATAGAGAGAATTTAAATGGAGACTTGTGATTTCTGATAAGTGGGTCGTAACTGAGGGTGGTGGGCGGGGAAAAGCTAGGAGAAGGTGAAACATGTGATTATACTTAGGCTAGAGGGGTTGTAATGTGATGCTGTGATGAGGTTCTTAACAAGTGAGAAGTGGAACTTAGTGGGGAAGGATTGTGGAAGAGGAGAATGCAAGGTGTAGCTGAATAACGAGTTCAAACCGCGTGGTTCCAGCGTCCCATATGTAGCGGTTCTCAGGCGGTAGGCGGCTTCGATCATCTGCGTGACATTCAAATGTTTGAATGTGCTCTATTCATTTTATCTGTTTTTTTTTTTAAACGCGATAATCGTGTGAATACATACTTCATCTCCTCTCTCTATTTTTTTTTTGTCCTGTGTGTTTTTGTATGATTAAGGTTCTCAAGGAAACGTCACGACTGTGAACTCTTTAAGTAATAAAGCTGTTCCTACTTTTTTCCTAGTTTATACATTTTCTTTTCCCACAGTGCATCTAATCAGACTCAAATCAGCCCACTTTTCAATGCCGTCCACCAGCTGTAGAATATCTCACTGGACTGACCAAGTGGCATGGACACAAAGGAGCATTTGAACTGATCGGAAACAGCAAGGACCTGACAAGACGGAGAAGCAAGACCGGCAACGCTACCAGACACGAAAAATTGTAATAATAGCAATAATAATAGTAATAATAATAGTAACAATAACAGTAATAATAATAGTAATAATAATAGTAATAATAATAGTAATGATAATAATAGTAATGGTAATAATAATAGTAATAATAGTAGTAACAATAACACTAACAATAATTCATTCATTTACATGTCCCTTGCGGAACTTTGCCTCCCTAACAGCTCTCCTGTAGGCCTCTCGGTTGTGTCAAGATGGCCTGTTGCTCATGCATTCCCCCCCCCCCCTTAATATGACCAAAATAATTTAACTGTTTGGTTGTATTGTCTTCCATTATTTCTCTTGTCAGTTTCAGTTGATTTAGTTTATTACTTATCTGTTTCTTTTACTTGTGTCCTTGGATTTGACCCTATCTCTTTATGTCCACATTTCAAAGACCTCGACTTTCTCTTCCTTTCTTATCAGTTTAGTACAGGTACAATAAACACATCACGATTGTAAGTTTAAAAAAAGGGTAAAATTCCCGTTTCCATATCATTATGGCATATTGGGAACACAGTGTTGGGCCTGTATTTCCATAACCATCGGTACATGAGAGTGTCACTTTTGGCCGCATTTACCTTCCCAGTTTTTCTGATACCCATTTTTAGACGCTGGGTGGACCAGGGTGACTTTTTGGTGTACTAGTACCAGAGAAAAAAAAACCCCACTGTGGGACTTGAACCCGGTACCACCGGATTAGTACACCGAGAGCCTCAGCTAACCACACGAACGTGTAAGCAGCTTTTTCGAAATAATGCAACCATTTTCGCCGTGGATAACCACAGAAGAATACATAGTTTAAACAGATGAGTTTCATGTTGGCGAGTTGAACTTCTCGTAGTGTTTTGTTGTACTTCTGTGTGTATGTGTCGGTGGGGGGTGGGGGTGGGGGGGGGGAAGAGACTCCGTTTTGGCATGCAGACCTCAGGGTTGCCAACCAGTCGGTGACCAAGACCCTGTCCCATATCTCCTCTGGTACCTCCCAGTAACGTGGCAGGGGTCGCCACGGTCCTCATGGTGGTGGAGCCTGCTAAAGAAGTATTGCAAACCCTCTGCTGTTTTAGCTCCAGTCATGGGCTGAAAAAAACCTAGCCGCCATAACCCGTTCTGAAGCCGACACGATGGTGTGCCTCAACATTTTCACAGCATCGGCTGCACAGAAAGTCATCTCGCAACTCCGGGAAGAGACAAGACAAGACAAGACATAATACTAGCAGGTAGGCTAACGGACTACGGTAATATCTGGCCTCATGTCTTCTGTCGTGTACTTTGTGCCTCATTACTTCATCATCATCATCAGGTGCCGTGCCGACTGGCGTTGGATATTATGCTTCTCCAGAGTACACGATCCTTCATGCAGGCCATCAGCTCAGTTGGTGATCTCCTTTCACACAATCCCGTCAGACTGTCCAGTATCATTTCTCTTGGTCTTCCTCTTGATCTTCTTCCTTCTACTTTTCCTGTTTTTATAATATTTTCAATGCCCCCTCTTCTCATTGCATGTCCTGTGAAAGTACATTGCCTCATTACTTGCTGTACTTTTTATGATGACAACTAACAGCAAAACGTTCGCCTCTATACCACGGTCACAACACCAACATTATTTCCCAGGCAGTCTGAAGGTTTATGGTGCTAGCGAAAACGATAAATATATGTATATCGAATGATAAATACAGCACACATACCTACACAGTCCCGTCCTCACTGTTACCGTTACCTCGTTGTTATCATCAGAGTCAGATTTCCGGCGCAGGACTGCATGGTCTTTTGATGTTGTCTTTTGCTGTACTTGAAACTGAGGATAGCACAAAATCAGTTTCGCTGTGCTTCTATGTATGTATGTATGTACGTATGTATGTATGTATGTATGTATTATGTATATCTATCTATCTATCTATCTATCTATCTATCTATCTATCTATCTATCTATCTATCTATCTATCTATCTATCTATCTATCTACTGTTTTATTATTTACTTGCTTGTAATTATATGCCTTCATAAAATAACCAGCACTCTCTCAACACGTGACTCGCCAATCATCAAGTACTAAAATGACATAGTTAGAAAAGCAACTTGTTAGATATTGTTAGAAATTATTTTAATGTTTGTTAAAAAACATATGTTAGAAGATCTGTATTTACAATGTATTTTTGTTTATGTATATGTCTGCATGTGTATGTGTGCGTGAGTGCTATTTTATTAGGTTAGTTACTTCTTCTCTTTTATTTTGAATGTAGTAGTTAAATCTTACACTCTTTTGATATGTTTTTTCCTGATTTAGTTTGTATATTTGCACTAAATCAAGTGTGTGGGAAGAATGAAAGATGGAGTGATGAAGGGCAGAATGTAAGACGGGCCTGCGTGCCCAATTCTTTACCCTTTAAAAATAAAGATTATTCATTCATTCTATCTATCTATCTATCTATCTATCTATCTATCTATCTATCTATCTATCTATCTATCTATCTATCTATCTGTCTGTCTGTCTGTCTGTCTGTGTGTGTCTATCTAGTTGTCTGTCCTTTTGTCTTTCTGCATGTCTCTTTGTTCATCTCTCTGTTAACTTTTACAGTTGCCTGCTTGTTTAGTGACTATACTATAGTTGCCTGCCTGTTTAGTGACTATACTATAGTTGCCTGCCTGTTTAGTGACTATACTATAGTTACCTGCCTGCTTAGTGACTATACTATAGATTTATGCCTGTATAATGACTATAGTTGCCTGCCTGTTTAGTGACTATACTATAGTTGCCTGCCTTTTTAGTGACTTTACTATAGATTTCTGCCTGTATAATGACTATAGTTGCCTGCCTGTTTAGTGACTGTACTATAGTTGGCTGTCTGTTTAGTGACTGTACTATAGTTGGCTGTCTGTTTAGTGACTATCTGTACCTATACATGTCTGTAAAAGTATATCTCTATCTTTCAAGCTGTGACTGAGATTTCTGATTCGAGAAACGTTATTTTTCGGTTATAAAAGCTGGTCAGCTTGAAATTCCTTGTATATCCCTGGAAAGTGAATCCACAATATTATCACCTCTCCCAAGAGACATCCATTCATTCACTCATTTGCATGTCCCTTGCGGAACTTTTCCTCCCTAACAGCACACCTGTAGGCCTCTCGGTTGTGAGCAAGATGACCTGCTGCTGATGCATCCATTTGCAGATCATCAACGATGTCTTGCAGCCATCTTCGCCTTGGTCTTTCTCTCTTTCTTTTTCTCATTATGTACCCTTCCAAGACGGTTTTCTCTAGATTATCATGACGTTTAATATGTCCAAGAGACATAGAACCATAAATTATCATGAAAATGGCAACATCCATAAATTATCCTGAAGACAGTAGTGATAACTTCCACATCACCAGAGGTTAACGTACCTGGCTTTGGCCATTGCTGCCTGTCGCACTTTTACCATTTCGCAGGGTTTCATTTTCTCGGAAGACACTTCTTAAACCGTTAAGACTGGAAGAATCATCCAGGGTTCGAAACTTCACGCTCTTAATCTCGTCAAGATCCGAGGACCTCAGATTTCTTGACCTTCTACCCGGGCTCGTGTGGATGGTCGTGATACTGTCTCTGACGTTCTCTGCAGAGGGAGACGGTGAGAAGAGAACTCTGGATGGGAGAGTACCGTTGGCACGTGCTATTGTAGACGGGTGAGAGATCTTGCCGCTCATCTCTTGGTGCTCGCTGAGCAAAGACAGGTAAACGGCATCTTTGAACAGACCGCTGGAACCTTTGTACTGAAGTAACTCATTCGAAACTTTGTTCTGTTGAATGTTTAAACGTCTGCTTGAGGCAGTAGTAAAAATATTTTTCAGATACTGGTTCTGGTAATCCTCTTTTTTCGTTGTGGATCTGTTGTGATTGTTTTCTGTTGTGCTGGCATGGCCGTTTTGTATGTAAGACAAGCAAGGGGAGGATAGTGATGTATGGTTGTAGCATTCCTTATTGTATGCAACGACTGACGTCCCTTTCGGCGTACCTTGGCTATCTGATATCACGACGTTTGTTTCCTCCCCAAGGTTCCACAACTTCAGGTCAGAGGTCACAGTAGCATCCTTGAACTTATTAACGGGGACATTGTTTATATCTTGTTCGGTAGCCTGTAGCGTGATTGTAGCTGTTTCAGATGTTGTTGCTGTGATTGCTTTCATAGTTTCACCATCAGCATCATCAAATCTCAGATCTCTTATGGAGGCAGTCGTCTTTGTGCTCGTATTTTCGTTGTCCATTTTTCTGAGAAAAAAAAATTATAGAATTAAAACGATAAATTATGAAAGACTAGAAATCCACATGGAAAAGGTGTTCATGTTATTATTATAAAAACATAAATTTTGTTACAAGTAATTTTATATTATGGACTTCTTTACATCTTTCGAATCAGTATTTTGTAAAGATATATTTTCGACTTCTCTTCTTCTTCTTCTTTGAGCAATTGATGAATCCAGCAGCTTTTGAAGCCACTGAAGTTCACTGCTGTGGACAAGAAATGTCTCCATTCCTCTCTGCTCTTGGTGTACTTTCTTGTAGGTTGTCTCTCTACTGTTGTATAGGTCTGCCTCTTGGTATAACCCCCTTTCGTCACTTCTATATAGGCCATCTTTGTTTCGTCTGTCTAACTTCATTCTCTCTTAAGTACCCGAGCCACCTCGGTCTGTTGTTTTTAGTAATGGTTGCTGTATGCGGAGAGTTAATCAGTGTGTAGATTTCTTTGTTTTCTTATCTTTCATTGTTGTGTTATAGGGTATCTTACTGGTCCATAGATTCTTCTCAGGATTCTGTTTCAAATGTATATATTTGGTTCTCATTTTGTTTATTTGTACTCCTTGTTTCTGATCCATATAATGCAACCGGTCTAATCTATCTGATCCATATAGTACAATATGTGTAACCTGTCAGATACATATAGTTCAACAGGCTTAATCTGTCAGATCCATATACTAAAATGGGTCTAATCTGTCAGATCCATATAGTACAACAGGTCTAATCTGACAGATCCATATAGTAAAATGGGTCTAATCTGTCAGATCCATATAGTACAACAGGTCTAATCTGTCAGATCCATATAGTAAAATGGGTCTAATCTGTCAGATCCATATACTAAAATGGGTCTAATCTGTCAGATCCATATAGTACAACAGGTCTAATCTGTCAGATCCATATAGTAAAATGGGTCTAATCTGTCAGATCCATATAGTACAACAGGTCTAATCTGTCAGATCCATATAGTAAAATGGGTCTAATCTGTCAGATCCATATAGTACAAAAGGTCTAATCTGTCAGATCCATATAGTACAACAGGTCTAATCTGTGTCTTATCTTTCTCTCTCTCTCTCTCTCTCTCTCTCTCTCTGAACCCTAAGTGCCCAGGGCACATGGTGCTTCCGTAAGGGTTTTCCACAAATGCCTGTCCTTCGCCTTTTTTTCTGCTCTTGTCCAGGTGAGCCCTCTATTGCTCAACATCCTTTCTGTTGTTCTTCTGTGTCTTATACATGTTTTTATATCATCATCATCATTATCATCATCTTCATCATCATCATCATCATCTTCATCATCATCATCATGTGTCGTGCCAACTGGAGTTGGCTATTATGCTTCTCCAGAGTACCCATCCTTCATGTAGGCCGTTAGCTCAGTTGGTGATCTCTCACACCATCTCGTCAGACTGTCCAGTATCATTTCTCTCGGTCTTCCTTTTGATCTTCTTCCCTCTATTTTTCCTGTTGTTATAATATTTTCAGTGCCCTCTCTTCTCATTTCATGTCCTATGAAAGTACGTTGTCTCTCTCTTATTATTTTTTTGTGTTTTTATATATGTTTAGATTTTTTTATTCTAACAATTTTCTAGGAGCAAAATATGTCTTGTTTCCACCTTGTATTCTCTGCTTCATTTAAGCAAGTAAAATATGGGAAAATGCTTAGAAATTTTTTAAAAGAGTTCTTTCACTGGAGACTTTTAAAAATCTAATAGCAGCACATTATTAGAGGCTTTTAAAACGTTTGATCGAAACGAAAGAAGATAGTTATTTTATTGAGACAGACGAGGTAAATTTACTTTCAGGGAGGTTTTTTTTAGAAGAACAAATACAATAATAGCATAAAACTTGAAGCGTGTGGGCTTGAAGGCTCTTCTTGCGCCAGTGGAAGCTAGCAATAGAGCTAAACAACAAAAGACCTAGAATGAGGAATGCCTTCCAATCTAAACTTCTACATCTACACTAAAGAGAACTGAATGATAACATAGGACTCGCTACCAGTCTCGGTGCCTAACTTAGGGTTTATTTTTTATTCCGCTACCAATTTCTGACAGCTGGATCTAAATTTACAAGAGGGGTCTGGGAAAGAAGATGACTTAGCAGTAGGTAGCAGCAAGAGAGCGGTATTTCAGTGACCTGATATCAAATTTCTTCTGGAAGCGTTAAAGAAGATTGACAAATGATGTGCCAGGTATGCTGAACTTCGAGATGAATATGTGAAGAAAAAAAAACAAAGCATGCAAATCTCATGGCTCTAGATCATTATGTAGAAAATAATTGCACATTCCTGACCCCAGATTCATGTCTCATTCTTGCAAGAAGAGCGCCCCCTACACTGGGGTGCATCCCAATCACTCATATTTTCGCTTCTGCTTTTTCACAAGTTTACTACGATTTTCTTTCTATACACATTTTTTCCCGTCATGCCTTTCTGTATCTTTCTCTTATTTTCTAGACTTCTGCGTAGATTAACGTTGGCTCTGTTCTACAATTCCCTTCGTGGTCGGGCAGGTAACTCTTCGGCACCTATTGGTAGCACAGCTAACACTGTCATCCAGGCTTCGGAAGAAATATTTGGGGAAAGGTAACATCTTACTTCCCAGTAACAGATTATTGTGATTCTTTACGCCAGCTAGTGAAGTGTTTTTGTTGTTGTGATAACAGCTCTTATGATGAAGTCTTTTTTCTCCATCCTTGCCAATGATAAGGAGATCAAACACTAACAAATTCCTAATTATATGAAACCTTTTTTCTTTAGTTTTCCGGATCAGAATATTAAATGTTTGTAATTTTTAATTCATGATTAACTGAGATGTTACAACAATGAATGAAAAACAGTCGATTTCTGTGACTTTCAGTTTATATTTCTAAACAGTCGGTGAGTTAAGAGTTCATTCAATCTGTGTGGCGGCGCCAGGTGAAAGAGAAATTGTGACACTTGAATTAAATAATACAGAAATATTGATTTTACATTACTTTCTGCTTTAATATCTATCTATCTATCTATCTATCTATCTATCTATCTATCTATCTATCTATCTATCTATCTATCTATCTTTCTATCTATCTATCTATCTATCCATCCATCCATCCATCCATCCATCCGTCCGTCCGTCCGTCCGTCCGTCTGTCTGTCTGTCTGTCTGTCTGTCTATTCCTTACATTACTTAATTATCGTCCTTGATACCATTTAAAATTATTAGAAATACGTTACAAAATATCACTAATGCCCAGAGCGGTTACTGGTTTTCTCTATGAATATAAAAAATAGCGACAATGATATCATGGTATTCAGCTGGCAGTAGTTAATCAGAAAACTCAATTAATCTAGGATCTGCTAATAAAATTATATCGATTAAATGATGAGCTATCGTCCTTCGCTGGGGAGCTACAAGTAGGCTGACTTCTCTTTCCGCCAAGGGTCACTAGCTCTGTTGCGTGTGGTTGTAACTGGCAGTCCATAACATCCATAAAAGATGAAGAAATTAGAAACAGCAAGCATAAATATGTAAATAATTATATAATTCTATGTAAACATAAATATGTAAATAATTATATAAATATATGTAAACATAATTATGTAAATAATTGTAGAAATATATGTAAACATAAATATGTAAATAATTGTAGAAATATATGTAAACATAAATATGTAAATAATTATACAAATATATGTAAACATAAATACGTAAATAATTATAGAAATATATATAAACATAAATATGTAAATGATTATAGAAATATATATGTAAAACTATATAAATAATAATTAAATAATTAAACACATATACGTAATCATAAATATGTATATAATTCTATAAATATATGTAAGCATAAATATGTAAATAATTATACACATATATGTAAACATAAATATGTAAATAATTATATAAATATATGTAAGCATAAATATGTAAATAATTATATAAATATATATAAACATATATAAGCCTCACTGAAGAACTCAGTACTTCTGCCTACAGGGATTTCGGTTTCACACACACACTGGAAATTCGGGGAGTAGATTTGCACAGCCTGGATCAGTCAGTGGTTCCTAAAGCTAGACATAAGCTACAGGGGATAGCACACGCACACACAAAGGCTGGACTAGTCTTTTGGTTTTCATCCAGGATACGGGGCTTGTGTGTTTCAACAATGAAAACAAAAACATCTTAGCTCTCTAGAATGATCTGTAACTCATTTGGATCTTTCTTTTCGTCACATTTACGTTTTCAGTATTCTGTTTTTATCATAAAAGACTGATGTTCTCAAGATCAGCAGTTTTCATTCGGTGTGCCACGAATGGTCCGCAGATGTGCTGAATAAGTCTTAATAACATTTGAGGAGGAGCAGAAAAGAACTAAAAACAAGAAAAGCGACCAGGATAAAAAATATATGCATGTAACTACTGTATTTTTAATGTTAATATATATAAATATATATATATATACGAATAGATGTATATGTATGCATATATATATATATATGTGTGTGAAAAGAATAGTAATATATCTTTCTAAATGTTCACTTTTCTGTTGCTTCTGAATCTGACAATTGTGCACAGTTAATATTTAACTTACATGTGTGTCATGAGTTCATAAATTCGAGAACCGCTGCTCTAGACAGCTGTATTTGGATTTTTTTTATCCTCTGCACAATATTCATTCATTCCTTTGCATGTCCCTTGCGGAACTTTGCCTCCCAAACAGCACTCCTGTAGGCCTCTCGGTTGTGAGCAAGATGGCCTGCTGCTGCTGCATCCATTTCCAGATCATCAACGATGTCTTGCAGCCATCTTCGTTTCGGTCTTCCTCTCTTTCTTTTTCCCATTATGTATCCCTCCAATATGGTCTTCTCTAAATTATCATGACGTTTAATGTGGCCAAAATATTTAAGTTTTCTCTCTTTAATCCTCTTTACTAGCCAGCCTTCATCAATATTAAGCTCTTGCAGTATAGATATATTTGTTCGTTTTTGTGTCCACGATATTTGGAGAACTCTTCTATAGCATTTACATTCAAAGGCATTTATGTGCTTCTCAGCTGTTTTGTTAAGTGTCCAGGTCTCACAGGCATATGTTGCGATGGGAAAGATGCATGCCCTTAAAAATCTTATTTTTGTGGTTCTGTCTGCTCCTCTCCACAGATTCTTTATTTGTTTTACTTTCTGAAGAGCAATAGATGTCCTCCTTTTAATTTCCCTCATTGTATCTCCATTATTAGTTAGTAGTGATCCAAGATATTCAAAACTCTCCACTTCTTCCAGTTTTTCCTCATTGATACATATTTCAGTTGCCTTGTTTGTTTTATCAGTTGTCATCAATTTAGTTTTCTTTGCATTAAGATAGAGGTTCTGCTCTTCGCTGTTCTTGCGGACTGACATAATCAGTTTTTCCATTCCTTCTTGTGTTGTGGACAGCAATACTGTGTCATCAGCATATCTAATCTCTGGTATTTCATAGCCTCCAACTGTTATGGCATCGTAATATTCTTTGTCTACATCTTCTCTAACATTCCTCATTATATTTTCAGTATACAAGTTAAATAAGTAGGGTGACAATATGCACCCCTGACGGACCCCTTGTTTTATGTCAAACCAAGTTGTTGTTTCACCATTTATTCTTACTGCTGCTTGTTGGTCTAAATACAGCAGTGATGTTAATTGTATCAAATGTGTTGGAAATCCCATTTTTTCCATTATTTCCCAAAGTTTCTGGTGTTGTACACAATCAAATGCCTTTGAGTAGTCTATAAAGGATAAATATAGATTCACATTAAACTCCCTGCATTTCTCTATTATTAATCTTAGATTGAATATATGATCTCTTGATCCTCTTCCTTGCCTGAAGCCAGCTTGGACCATATTGACTTCTTCTTCTATTTTCTTTCGAAGTCTACCCATTATGTTTTTAACAGAATTTTACTGGCATGACTAATCAGGGCAACAGTTCTGTAGTTGGTGCATAATTTCAGGTTACCCTTTTTTGGCAGTGGAATGAATACAGTTCTTTTCCATTCTTTTGGCCAAATACCTGAATGCCATATCTTTTTACATAGTGCATGATAGATTGTTGCACATTCCTTTCCTCCTGCTTTAATAAATTCAGCGGTTATCTCATCACACCCTGGTGATTTACCATTTTTCAGACTCTTTATTGCCCATAAAACTTCTTCCATTGTCGGCTCGGGTTCTTTCTCCTGCAATAATAATTCACACTGTTGATTTCTGCTTCCACAGTCGGTTGTTTCATACATTCTTTTGCAATAGTCCTTCCATCTTTCCAGAATATCCTCTGTCTCTGTCAGGGTATTCCCCATCTCATCACAAATTACATTTAGCTTAGGTGTGACATTTCTCGTCAATGTCTTCATTTCTTTAAACATTTCACTATCTCTTCCACACCTCTGATGTTCTTCTATTCTTTCACAACAATCTTGTATGTATTGTTTTTTGTCTTTTCTTATGTTTCTTCGTACTTCTTTTGTTAAAGTTTTATATTTATCTTTGTTGTTGTTTGTCACTCTCCACTGTGTCTTCATTTCTCTACATTGTTTTATCAGTTCTAGTGTACCTGCTGTGATCCATCCATTCTTTTGTGTTTTCTTTACTGGAACCATGTCTTTAGCTGTTGTTACTAAGATATCTTTGGCCTGCGTAGCCAATTCATCTGGTGTCATCTCTTCCTGTACAGCCATCAGGATTTCGAAACGGTTCTTCACTTCTATACCGTATTGTTCTGGTATATTTGTAAGGTCAAAGCGGAGTGGTCTTGATCCCATAACTATCTTTTTTATCTTTATCTTCATGTCTGCTATTAATAACTCATGGTCCGTGTCACAATAAGCACCTGGCAAAGTTTTTGCTGATGTTATGCTGGTCCTCCACCTTCTCTGCACTAAAATGTAATCTATTTGATTCCTGGTTTTCCCATCAGGTGATGTCCATGTGTAAAGTCTTCTTGGATGTTGTTTAAAAAGTGTGTTAGCGATCATTAGCTCATTTTCCATACAAAACGCCATTAGATTGTCACCTGCCGCATTTCTGTGTCCTATGCTAAATTTCCCTACAACATGTCCTTCATCTTCTGCTCTTTCTGTACCAATTTTTGCATTAAAATCACCCATTATAAATACAATATCATTTTTCCGTACCTGGTCCATTGTCGTCTGCAGTGTGTTATAAAAATGTTCTACTTCATCTTCTTCTGCTGCTGATGTAGGTGCATATACCTGGATGACTGTTACATTTCTAGGAATGCCCTTAAGTCTGATTGTTAGGATTCTATCACTTACTGGATTGTAACCTAGTAATGCTTTTGATGTTGATTTGTCCAAATAAAAAGCCACTCCGTTCTTTCCTCCTACTTCTCCGCCAGAATATATAAATATATTATCATTCTCGCTCTTAAAGTGTCCTGATCCTTTCCATCGATGTTCGCAGATTCCCAAAATGTGTATCCGCGTTCTTTTCATCTCGTCACTTATTACTTGATATTTTCCCTCATACATACTTCTTACATTCCATGTTCCTACTCTTATCTTTCTTTTTAGTTTGATACAGGGGTTTTCCTTGGTAACACCGTCAGGATTTTGTCCGTCATCACAATTACTAGTACCGACCTCTGCCTCACACTCTTCCCCAGTGTTAAAATTAGATCTATCTGGCCTGGGGGACTCACCACCAGATCTTTTTCCTATTTGACTTTCCATGATTGCTGCTTGGGTTTCTTGGTATGTTTCCAGAAGGTAGTTTACCATTGCTTTCCTTCCGGGCAGTGACTGTACTAGTCAGTGATCGTAGCCATTGTCCCTACATTGAGATCATCTGCCTACCATCATAGAATGGTGACCATAACCAACATTATCTGTCAGCTGCTCTCCCATTCCATCCACCACCTGCTCCCATGGCTTCACGTCACCCCGATCGGGGGGCTATACGGGTACTCCACCTTGCCCAAGGGTGTCCCGTAGACTGACGGAGGTAAGGAGGCGTCTTACTTCTCCTTTGATAGGGGATACCCCTACCCCGCTAACCGCCTGCACAATATACAACTACCATATGAAAGATACCCAGGCTTATCTGCGCATTTCTAGTGATCTTTCACAGTCTCAGATAATTTACACAGTACTGATATCTGTGATCACAGACAGATCTGGTTGGGTCCAGTGAAAATAATGTGAGGACCCCTGGAGAGAGTGTCAAGGACAGGTGTCATCTTGAAGAAGTTTCACATTCCAACTCAGTTGTCAGCGTAACTTTTTCTTCAATTTTTTCATAATACAGATTTCATTTTCCTAACCTTAGTGAGGGTTACCAACTGGGACAGTGGAAGCAGAATTAGCTAAAATGGTCTTCAGAAACAGTTGTAAATGAAAGAGCACTTTCTTTCCTTCCCCATAATGTCAAACGTTCTCTGTGCACGTTGAACAAATGTGTCCTTTGTTGATAGCTGGCAAACGCATCAAGTTCGTGTCGTAACTGTAAACAAAAACGTTACCTCCCGCCTCTCAATAATGTCTCATTAAGTGAAACAACTGTCTCTGTGGTTAATACAGCTCTTCGTAAATTTCATCATTAATTGATTCTATTCACAGAGGTCTCTTGACATCCCAGTAACCGCTTACTGAAACATTTCGCCTGGTTCCTTTCATATCATGGCGTGTTTTTGTTTTGTTTTGTTTTGTTTTGTTTTTGGTCTCTTTTGTGTGAGTGTGAAAGAAATGAAAGACAGGTAGACATGCAGAAATGCACGGCCAAAAGAATAAATAAACAGTTCAGACAAGGAGACGGACAAACACATGAATAATTGGTCAAGTTCTCTGCTGCATCATTTTCAAACAGAATAAGAATGGTATTCCTTTTCTTCTTCACCACAGTTCTTGCTACATACTGCGCGGTATATAACATACACATAATACTCCAGTGGATATCCTATAAAAATATACGTAGGTGTCCACTGCTTTTTCGACACGCAGCCTTTTGTTTCCCCCGTTCTTTCGACCCCTATCACTTATAACCATAACACACACCGTCGATCGCGTGATCCGGTCTTTCGACCGATTTTTTTTTTTTTGTTGTTGCTCACCTTTCGTAGAGTTTTACTCTGACCAACCAGACGTTTCGTATCAAACTGAACTCGGCGCCATCAGTCTATTTTCAGTTATTCTGCGTGGATCTCTTGTGCTCATGCTTATAATATACTTATATTTGTGTTTATGAAACTGCTACAATTGTGCTTATAATATTCATGCCTCCTTAAGCTAAATAAACCCATAAGATTCTCATTTTACAAGAAAAGAGAGAACTGTAAAAACTTACTAACCAAGGCACGTACCCTGCTAATATCAGCCGCAGGGTATGCGCACCTCGCTCAACATGCTCGCTTCTTCTTCTTCTTCTGCGTTCGAGGTTGTTGGTCACTTCAGATCCTGATCCTGTCGACATGGCAAAGCCCGCAGTCCTCTCCAGATCCTGATAGGAGCCCCAAAGCTTTTGCTCCAATCTTGTGTCCTCTGGCCATGTCTCACGCCTCAGGTCTGCATGGTTTAGGCACTCTTGAAGGATTTGTTCTGGAGTCTGGACTCCACTGCTACATGGACACTCGTCTGTGTGAGACATTTTGAGTCGCTTATGACTAAAGCCAAAATGCCAGAGGAAATTAAAAACGCTAACTCAGTACCTCCTAGGATGTGGAACGGTTTTATTCTTGTTTATTTATCTCTCGCACGCATCCGCAAGTGCTATAGAGTGAGGGCGTTCTTTACGCTTTTCAGCCGTCAAAATGTAAATGGGAGTCGCGAAGTGGTCAGTGCACTAACCTCTCGTGGTGAAAGCCAGGGGTTCGAATCCGGCCGGAGGCACCCAAGTCACCCAGCTGTGGAAATGGGCACCTGACTTCTTCTGGAGTTGGGGAAGGAAAAGGCAGCCAGGCGTGATTGCTGGCCACATCATACTCTAGTGTGCAGACAGGTCAAAGAAAAATTGGGGAATAGCACCTTATCCCTGTTTGCCTCTAGGGCATGACAGAGTTACCGTTACTTTCACTTTCCTTAAAATGCAGATGCAAGCTAAATAAAGGCTAGTTCGTATTCCACCAATTCTTGTGTTTCATCATCATCAACGTTATCATCATTATCATCATCATCATCATCCCAATGGAGTATCAGGCATAAGCAAAGGTTCCCCAATCCACCCCGTCTTGGGTATGTCTCGATACCTCAAACCATGTCTTTCTCGCTTGCTTTAGTTCTTCCTGTGTTGTGCGTCTCCAGGCATGTCTCTCTTTCTTTTACCTTTGATGTGTTCCTATTACCTTGATCTTTTCCTTGACAATTGAAATAGACGGGAGGGAGGAGGCGCCTGTATCTAATATCTTGCGGATTAAAAGAAGCCTCAGCCTCCAGTTTACGGAAAATCCGTTGTCAGCCTATACCTATAACATCAGTAGGAATTCCAGAATCCTCAAAAATAAAAATGGATCAAACAACCCCTTTTTTTAATACTGATAAAAAATCACTCCCACAGGAAAGAAAATCACATGTATGCATATATGTACATCTTGTATCATATTAAAAAGTACACCCTGACAACAAAACACTGAACCCGAAAGTAACCAGACTACCATTAAATATGAGTAGCTGTACTGATTAAGCCCGGCCGGTAATTTAGTTACATATAACCGTTTGGGGTTGGGTTGTCTTTGATACAGAAGATGAGAAATGGATATCTGGAGCCAAACAAAGGGTTGCTCGTTACAATGTAAATGCGACTGTGGAAACGTGCGGGTAACGGATCAATGTACGACTAATCAACGCCACATTAATAAAACCGTGCGTTGTAAATACCAATTTTAGATTCCATCTCTAGGAGATGAAAGGGATTAAAAATTAACGCGGCTGACATTATCATTGAAGATTGATATAGAAATTAACAGGGACAGAAGATGAGGGGACGATACCGTTGATATGTTCGGATTTCATGACAAACGAGTCTATGAATCGACTACATCTGTGGTTCCGCTATGTGAACATAGAAACTCTGTTCTTTCAAGTAACTCGTGGGGCCATACGCAGTTCCATGTAGATAACCACAGATTTCTCGGAGAAATATAAATCGTGAGCCTTCCTGGAGACAGACCATCATGTCTCGGAGAAATATAAATCAGAAACCTTTCTGGAGACTGATCATCATGTCTTGGAGAAATATAAATTATAAACCTTCCAGGAGACTGATCATCGTGTCTTGGAGAAATATAAATTATAAACCTTCCAGGAGACTGATCATCGTGTCTTGGAGAAATATAAATCATAAATCTTCCAGGAGACTGATCATCGTGTCTTGGAGAAATATAAATCATAAATCTTCCAGGAGACTGATCATCGTGTCTTGGAGAAATATAAATCATGAACCTTACTGGAGACTGACCATCATATCTCAGAGAAATATAAATCATGAGCCTTTCTGGAGACTGATCATCGTGTCTTGGAGAAATATAAATTATAAACCTTCCAGGAGACTGATCATCGTGTCTTGGAGAAATATAAATTATAAACCTTCCAGGAGACTGATCATCGTGTCTTGGAGAAATATAAATCATAAATCTTCCAGGAGACTGATCATCGTGTCTTGGAGAAATATAAATCATGAGCCTTTCTGGAGACTGATCATCATATCTCAGAGAAATATAAATCATGACCTTCCTCGAGACTGATCATCATATCACGGAGACATATAAATCATTACCTTCCTGGAGACTGACCATCAAGTCTCGGAGAAATGCAGTTTGAGAGAAAATGACCAAAGAACGCTGACAAGGAAAACAAAAAAACACCTCTAAGAACAAACAATGACTCACAAACTCGTACCTGAAACAAAACGACTGATAAGGTAGATGAAAACTTAACTCTTTTCCAGTCTTATCCGGTTCTGACGCAAGAGAAAAGAAGAGTGAGACGAGAAAGAGATTCGTTATCAAATTATAAACGTCGGATCATTTTACTGTCGTCACTTCTAAATTAATTTCCATGCTCTGCCAAGTTAAACTGTGGTGATAAATGTTGGTGGAAGGAAACTAGGACGAACTTATTCTATAATTTGCAAACATTGATTGGGTAATCTGAAATAGGCTACTTTTCCATTTATTTAAACCCTGCCTAAATATTGATCTGAGCTTTGATTTTGCATAGACGTGCAAGATCTACCTAACTGCCAGGGTTGTTCCGAAGTGAAAGAGTTAAGAGGGCAGAAACATAGCATTATAAAATACTAAGATTACGTGAATGAGATGAAGTAGTCCACTTTCTGATGTCAGAAAACACGCGAATACAATTCGCTAGGACAGCAAATGCAAAAAGAGCGAACGGGTATCACGGAATGAGCAAATCTAAATATTTAGAATCGTGAAAATAGTTTTCATTCTTTCCAACCTTTGTAACTCTGTAGATCATGCAGTTAAAACATTTACATTGTGCCAGTTTATATTCTACATATTAAATAGCAGCACATTTCTATACACGTGGGAGGGTTTGTAATGTATTATATTTATTTTCTTTACTAAGAGCGCGGAAGAATTATTTATTTCTAATACAAACATTTATGATTGCAGGCTTTCTACTGCAGTGTGAGAAATAGGCCAACCGTAAAAAACTATTACTTGCAACATTTGTGACGGTTAACCTCTGAATATGCAGGAAACTCTCTACTGTAGAGAGCGGAACAACACAATTTATTCAGATCATCAGAGGAAGTACCCTTGTCAGACAAGTGTACTAAACTCCTGACACTCTGTGGAAGGGGGGGGGGGGTGGACCCATCTGAGTCATGACTCCCAGATGTTTTGTGAGTTGTTTATATATATATATATATATATTCATTTGCATGTCCCTTGTGGAACTTTGCCTCCCTAACAGCACTCCTGTAGGCCTCTCGGTTGTGAGCAAGATGGCCTGCTGTTGATGCATCCATTTGCAGATCATCAACAATGTCTTGCAGCCATCTTCGCCTTGGTCTTCCTCTCTTTCTTTTTCACATTATGTACCCTTCCAAGACAGTCTTCTCTAAATTGTCCTGGCGTTTAATGTGCCCAAAATATTTAAGTTTTCTCCGTTGAATCTTCTTTACTAGCCAACCTTCTTCAACATTAAGTTCTTGTAGTATGGATATATTCTTTGTGTCCATGATACTCGTGTTTGAAGAACTCTTCTGTAGCATTTACATTCAAAGGCATTTATGTGTTTCTCAGCTGTTTTGTTAAGTGTCCAGGTCTCACAGGCATATGCTGCGATCGGAAAGATGCATGCCTTTAAAAATCTTACTTTTTGTAGTTCTGTCTGTTCCTCTCCACAGATTCTTTAGTTGTATATGGAAGCTAAACAAAGGCCAGTTCGCATTCGACCAATTCTTGTGTTTCATAATCATCAACGACATCATCATTATATAATATATATATATATATATGTGTGTGTGAGTGAGTAAGACAAGACACACTAGCAATGACTACTGGCGCCACTGTCGGTACACTAGAAGAAAGCAAGCAAGATACTCAGTTAAAATCAACCCCTTGATAGCTATAACGTGTCCTAATTAACTGAGATTAAATGCAAAATGAAAAAACAACTGTACCTTTTTATTCGTTCCCTTGAGGGGAAAGAAATCTACTAAACGGTTACAATCTGACAGATGATCCACTTCCCTTTAATCAAGCATGTACAGATTTTCTTTATGTTTTCTAACCAGTCTATCGAAACTACATTGACGACAGCTGACTAAAACAATTAAGGCAGCTGAAATATTTATCAGTCCAGAAAAGTTGGAAGAGGTGGAGAGTTTTTCAGATCCAATGAGGGAAATTTAAATGAGGACATCTGTCGCGCTTCAAAAATTACAACAACTAAAGATTTTGTGGAGAAGAATAGATGAACTCCAAAAATAAGATGTTTAAGGGCATGCATCTTTCCCACCGCAACATATGCCTGTGAGACCTGGAGATTTAACAAAACAGCTGAGAAAAACATAAATACTTTTGAATGCAAATGCTACAGAATTGTTCTTCAAATATTATGGACACAAAAAAGAACAAATATATCCATATTCTTATATATCTTATATCCTATATCCTTCCAGTGCCGTTGAACGTCACATAGGGCTCGCAAGGTAGTTCGATATTTTCTCCTGTCTTCGGCGAGCCTTTCAACCTCATCAAGGAATTTTATTGCCTATTAATTTGGCCTCTCTTAACAATGTCCTCTTAGAGTTTCACGCCGTCTGCCTCTTTTTCTTTGGCCTGTTGTGTTACACTTTATAGCTTTTTTTGTGATTCTCTGACTGTTTCTTCTCATCACGTGACCAACATATGTCCATCTCCTTTTCCTGATCACTCATGCGATTGGTTGTTGTTCTGTCATCTGTCTTATCTCTGCATTGTTCTTGAATTCCTTCCACTTGATGCCAAGTATTTTTCAAAAGAGTCTAATTTCTTGTATATTTCTTTCGTTCTTTTCCAGCTTTTGCATGCATAAATGAGGGTGGATATTACATTTGAACTGAACAGTCTTAGCTTGGTTTTTGTGTTTATAAGTTTTTAATGCCATATGTTCTCAAGATTCTTGAAGATCGATGTTGCTTTTGCAATGCTAATTCTAACTTCCTTTCTGGTGTCACCATCATGGTCTATGTAGCTACCAATGTATGCACATTGATTGACTTCTTCAATATCTACCCTTTCAACGTGTATTTTTCCATTTTGATTAATGGAAATGTTCATTATTTTTATTTTGTCCGTGTTAATTTCAAGTCCTATTTTGCTAGCCAGTGAAGACAAGCTATCTGTTTTTTTCTTGCATGGAATTCACATTGTTACTGATAAGAGTTATGTCATCAACAAAATCGAGATCTTCTAGTTGGGTCCCATGTACCCAGTCAATACTTGTGTTACGTGTGCAGCATTTTTTATTATG
Organism: Achatina immaculata; assembly: GCA_009760885.1. Classification (NCBI taxonomy): domain Eukaryota; kingdom Metazoa; phylum Mollusca; class Gastropoda; order Stylommatophora; family Achatinidae; genus Lissachatina; species Lissachatina immaculata. The sequence goes on from CM019696.1 coordinate 15,707,108, forward strand.
AAGTCTATTGTAATTCCAAAAAGCAAAGGAGACAGTATACATCTTTGTTTCACACCTGTTTCAATCTGGAACCATTCACTCATCCCTTCTTCTGTTTTGACTGCACAAACATATCCATTGTAGAAGTCCTTAATGATGTTGACATTCTTAGATGGTATTCCATATAGGCTTAAAATTTTCCACAATGAATCTCCGTGTATGTTATCAAATCATCATCAGCATCATCAGATGCTGTGCTGACTGGCGTTGGCTATTATGCTTCTCCAGAGTACACGATTCTTCATGCAGGCCATCAGTTCAGTTGGTGATCTCCTCTCACACCATCCCGTCAGACTGTCCAGTATCATTTCTCTTGGTCTTCCTCTTGATCTTCTTCCCTCTATTTTTCCTGTTGTTATAATATTTTCAATGCCCCCTCTTCTCATTGCATGTCCTATGAAAGTACATTGTCTCTCTCTTATCTTTCTGACAAGGTTTTTTGTCTCTCCAGCTCTTCTCATACATTCTTCATTAGTTATTTTTGCTGTCCAGGGGATTCGCAACATTCTTCTAATAAACCACATTTCTGCTGCTTCCAATGATTTTTGTGCAGACTTGCCTATTGTTCATGATTCACTTCCATATAACAAGATAGGTTCAATATAGCATTTTAGGACTCGTTTACTAACATTCATTGATAAAGATGTGTTAGCTAATATGTTTCTCATTCTCTGAAATGCAGTCTTTGCTTGGCCTATTCTGTTCCTAATTTCTGTTTTGCATTTCCCATCTGAAGTTATTACTGCTCCAAGGTATTTGAATTTCTGCACCTGCTTTAGAATGGTTCCGTTTAATTTTATACTGCATGCTGGTGGATTCTGTTTCTTAGATATAACCATAGTCTCTGTCTTTTTGATGTTCAAAGTAAGGCCTTTCTGTTCACTTTCTTTGACGACTTTATCCAAGAGATTTTGCAGGTCTTGTTGGTTCTCAGCTATCAGTATTGCGTCGTCAGCATACCGAAGGTTGTTAATATTGTATCCTCCAATTGGAGGATACAATGTTATCAAATGCATTTTTAAAATATATGAAGTTCAGTATTAATGGTTTCTGCTTTTCAATATGTTCTTCAATTATTATTCTGAGTGTTTTTTCCAGTTAGAAGGGACTTTTCTTCTTTCCAAATCTTATTAAACATTCTCTGTAATTGTCTCATGTTGTCACTATCGATAGCTTTTAACATTTCGGGTATTATTTCATCTTCACCTGCAGCTCTGTTGTTAGCCATTAAATTCACTGCTGTTTCAATTTCATGCAATCTAATTTCATCTAGATTGACATTTAATTGTGGAGCTGGTAAGTCGGTTTCAACGTTTAACACTTCTTTTGGATGTGATCGATTAAGTATTTCTTGGAAGTGTTCAGCCCATATATCCATATTACAAGAACTTAATACTGAGGAAGGCTGGCTAGTAAAGAGGATTAAACAGAGAAAACTTAAATATTTTGGACATATTAAACGTCATGATAATTTAGAGAAGACCATCTTGGAAGGGTACATAATGTGAAAAAGAAAGAGAGGAAGACCAAGGCGAAGATGGCTGCAAGACATCGTTGATGATCTGCAAATGGATGCATCAGCTTACAACCGAAAGGCCTACAGGAGAGCTGTTAGGGAGGCAAATTTCCGCGAGGGACATGCAAATGACTGAACTGAACTGAACCAGCCTATCAAGTGTTTCTGTTGATTTTAGTTTAAAACCCTCTTTGACATCACCAGACATCACCAAACATCACGAAACACCACATTCTCACTCGCTGGAGAGATAATAACGTCTAAACCGAGGACCGGGCTAGTTACTGTTAACACCAAACAAAACCAATTTATAAAATTAAAGAGTTTTTAGAAGCGATCTATTAATTATTACTTTTTTGAAGGGTGAAACTGGAACAAAACAAAAGAGAATTGAAGAATATGTGAATATACCTAGTGGAAGGCACGTGAAGGTGGCTTAGACTAGGAAATGTCCAAATAAAACAAAAATAGAAGAAAAATTATCATGCAGAACTGTCAAGCAGCATCATCTACCCCACGACAAACAGTTTCTTCTTCAGTGTAAAAAGTTAAAAACAGTGACTTTTTTTATCCAAAACAAAATAAAAATGAAAAAGCTGCGGGAATCTCCTTCATGTCAAAAGGCTGTAGGTAGACGGGGAATCGTGAATAATTTCTAGCAATTTTTCGCAGTTCATGCCAGAGCTTTAAATCATCTTTCTCTTCCAGTTCATCTATATAGTTCATTTAGCCATTATATTTTTTTTTTTTTGTCTCCTGAACATTCCGGGTTATCTGTGGAAGAATCTGGAGAAAATAAAGTGAAAATTAACCTATTTCTTGCTGTCTCTCATTAGCGAAAAATACATGTCAGCAATAAGCGGCGGCCATTTTTGTTTATTAAAATTACCCCCTGAAGAAAAAAACATAGGCCCTGGGTGAGTCTAAGATTATCTGCGTAAAGAATTTCCTCAACTTAGAAGACATTTCTTGTAATCAAAACAAGCAGCCGCCATATTTTGCCAGAAATGACGCGATGGCAGATTTTAGCACTAACAAAAGCGTAAAATTACGAACTCCAAAATACGGAACAAAACCATTTGATTTCAGTTTGTTTTTCTTTTTAATGTACTACTAAAATCGTTTGTAAGGCTAGAAGTTGAATAAGAGTAAGGCGTACGAAATAAACCGAAGATGCACGAGGTGCACCGAAGGAAGGGTTCACAACAACAAGATACATGTCAAAGTATAATTTTTAAAAATAGAAAAATAAATCTAATGAAAGTGGCACAAAACAATGTACTTGACCGTACATTCTGAAGTGGATAATTTACTGATACTAAACATCCACGAAGCACTTCACAAAATCTTCTAACAATGAATGAATACCAAATGTCAGCAGAACAGAAATGCTTGCATCGTTTAGTTCCTGAAAATCGATGTTACATAATAGTTCTGTGACATTTATTTTCATGCCGTGGCTAAAACTGGATTCGCGTACGATGTGAAAATTAACGGGGAGTATTTCTCTTCTAAATGACTGAGCAGATGATACTGAGCAGCAGCTGTTCCGCGGGCATAGTTTTATCCAGCGTGTCGGATAGAAAAAAAAAGTAGTAAAATAGGAGAAAAAATGCACAAAAATTGAATATTTATGTCAAAATATAATTAGCAAAGACGATTAAACAAGGCAACCCACGTGTTATTAATTATTTTACTTGTTCATTATTTCTTAATTGTCGGTATTTTCACCTTCGTAATGTTCTCAACATAAAATCCATAGAAGCACCGATCACGTCATCCATAGATTCTGCAGTGTGCATCATCTTAAAAAAATCCATTTACAGAATATCTTGTGGACTTAATTTGATAACAACGCGGTATTACACTGCCAGATCTGTTTTGATAGGCAAGGGTGTGTGTAACAGCATGTGGAAATCTTCTGCCCTACTTCCAGATCCTGTATATGTTAATATGGTTCTGTAGATGTTACTAGCCAGTTCAGACAGTCTGGTCTTTCATTTGAAAAACACTCACCCGACCAGCATTATTTGTATTATTTGCAAACGATTTTTTTAACAAATCATTTCACTCAATAGTGCCTTCTTCTTCTTCCTGAGCGTACCTAAAAGGCAGGGGGTGTATGAAATACTTCTTTAACAGGTTCCACTGCCACTGGGATTAAGATTATCCCTGCCCCATTAATTGACTCTTGATTCATCAACTCTGATACTGGCAAGTCATCTATGCGTGGCTGAGTGCCAAGTAGGACCACAACTCCAAGTCAGACCGCATCTCCAAGTCAGACAACATCTCCAAGTCAGACAACATCTCCAAGTCAGACAGCATCTCCAAGTCAGACAGCATCTCCAAGTCAGACAACATCTCCAAGTCAGACCGCATCTCCAAGTCAGACAACATCTCCAAGTCAGACAACATCTCCAAGACAGACAACATCTCCAAGACAGACAACATCTACAAGTCAGACAGCATCTTATCTCTCTCAATGCTGATCCAAGTCACTCTTACGCGTTTGATTGCGCTTGAATTGTGTCAACATATTCATTCAATCGCGCACAATGCAGGCTTGAATTAGCTCTTTTCTAACATAAGATATGCAGTCACCTTTTTAGGATGCCCGGTGAACAGTATAACAAGCGTCCTACTTCTTCACAGTCCTTCTATCAGGGTGTACCATGATCATTCATTTAAATTAATATATATATATATATATATGTATATATATTGTTATATATATATATATATATATATATATATATATATCCCGTGTGGTACCCGGGATCTGCAAAGAATAGGACCACTGTACCCTACCACGCATGATCGTAAAAGGTGACTAAGGAGGGTTCGGCATAGGGCCAGCAACCCTATCTGGTAAAAAAACTAACTGCTACAGAAACAGAAGCAAGGGAAATAACAAACGCAGGTGGAAGAAGAAATGCTTATCAGGAAACTAAGCCAGTTGAATTCTTTCCAGACTAAATGTTTACGAAGAATTAGACAAATATTTTGGCCAAACATCATAAGAAATAACATCTTGTTGGCAGAAATGCAGATGAAGCCACTGACAGCAATTATTGAGGAAAGACGCTGGCGATGGTTGGGACATGTGCTCCGAATGACTGACAACTCACTACCAAAAACAGCACTAAGATGGACACCACAGGGGAACAGAAGTAAGGGTAGACCAAAAGAGACATGAAGAAGAACAACAGAAAGGATGTTGAGCAATAGAGGGCTCACCTGGGCAAGAGCAGAAAAAAAAGCAAAGGACAGGCATCTGTGGAAAACCCTTGCGGAAGCCCCATGTTCCCTGGGCACTTAAGGTTCATATATATATATATATATATATATATATATATATATATATATACATATATATATATACATATATATATATATAAATATAAACACCTATAACGCAACAGTATTCCATATGTGTTGATCACGGTATCATTCTCCATAGATTTTTCACATATCGTCGGCAACACTTCGAAGGTTACAGAAACCAGAGTTCCATATTCTTCAAATGTGATAATAGCAGTGTAACGTAATTGGCGGCTTTCAGATATCCAGAGTAAAAATCATCGAGATGTTACACGAATCCCATCAAAGACTTTCCTCTTACAGACCAATCTTCTTTTAATAGAGTTCTCAAGCATTTCTCCATAGTCACCATTTACTCTTGGATGAGCACAAGCCCTGCGCGAAGAAATCTTTGTGTTTAAGGACAATCACGCACGTACCTCAAATTTAATCTGGTGCGTCTAACAACCACGCCTGTCCACCACCTCATATTCTCTCAAATTTTTCTGCCTGTATGTAACTGAGTGTGAGTGTGAGTAGCGAGTGGTCTATCGCAGAAATAGTTTTCCGTATAAGTCAAGCAGCCGTTATTAGCAGTGAGACGCTGGTTCTGTTTTATCACCAGAATTTCTTATTGATTCCTTTCTTTCAACAACACATACTCAAAGCCCACATCATGTGACAGTGCGTTTATAGTTTGATTATTCTGAGAAAAGATATGTCACTGACGTCATTCTTGGGTTGACAGACGTACGCCAGTCCTGTCACGAACAACATAGAAGATCCGGTTTTCTCTGTAGCTCCGTGGCAACCGTAGTCAAGTCTCTGCCCTGACACTTGTGTCTGGTCAGCATCCGACAAGGTTCGTCCACTGCCTGCGATCTGCATCCCCGCAACACCAGTTGTGTACACACATTAAAAAGTACTCAAGATAAAAGATTAACCTTCTGGCAAACTAAGATTGATGTTTTAACAGTTTAGATATCCAGGCACCTGATCTAAACAACGCCTTCCTCTTCATTTTACGGCTGTCTTTAAAGAGATAAAATGGACGTGATAAATGTTCAGCTCCGATAACCGGGGTCTCCTAAACGAGGGTATTCAAGTGAAGGTCTTTGAATAACTTCTTCTTCCTCTTCTTCTTCTTCTTCTTCTACTACTACTACTACTACTACTACTACTACTACTACTACTACTACTACTACTTCTTCTTCTTCTTCTACCGAATACAATTAATTGTTTTCTGAATAGTCCCGAAAATTTTGTTTAGTACATAGTCATTTATAATGTATGTAGTTACTTCTGTACTGAGTGAATGTTTAAGAGCGAAACGTAAATGTTATATTTTGTTTTATGTCTCTCAACTTCAATGTTAATTATGTTTGTTGCATGAACAGCATATTTGTAGAATGTCTGGAATAGAGTGAAAGATGTATGATAAAGGGAAGAATGTCAGACGGGCCTGTGTGCCCAATTCTTAACCCTTTTGAAATAAAGATCAATCAATCAATCAATCAATCAATCAATCTTCTTCTTCTTCTTCTTCTTCTTTTTCACTCCGTGTCATTAAGGCTCATTGCTGTAGATAGAGCTCGGCTCCATTCCTCTCTGTTCCTAATCTTCTCTCTCCAGTTGGTGACACCAAGTTCTTTTATATCCTATGTTGTCTTTCAATCTCTGTCTTGGTCTACCCTTGGTCTCGCTTCCCTCACCTCTTGTGCATACATCATTTTCGTTTGCCTGTTCTCTTCATTTCTACATGGCCCAACCAGCGAAGTCTGTTCAGTTTCAAGACATTTATAATTCGTTAGGATTTAGATAAGCTGTTCAGTCAAGTGTTCTTTCTAGCTCTCCGTTCTCCACCGCCAGTATCCTATGTGAGCCAAAAGTACTTCGAACAACAGCTGAACAAAAATATTTTAGAATTGTCTTTGTTCTATTCTTTTCCTGCCTATTCAAATGAAAAGTAAAACCAGTTTATATTAGCACCTTTAAGGGTGTGAAGATGATTATTTAGACAGTTCATGGAAGGAGTATGGGAACATATTAGGCAATGCGTAGGGAGTATATAGTCGAAAGAAAGATTAAAAACTCCAGCGATAGACGATAGATTTAAAAGTCAAATGCAACACCACTAAATATCTTTCTTAATAATCATGTAGCAACAGTGATTTTTCAGTCAACTTTGTGGAAGCATTCGTGACAACACATACATTTATTTTAAAATGTGCATTAGATAAAAATTAATTAGAAAACGTACTGACAAGTAATTTCAATGTGAAAAAAAAAACTATTCTGAGAATAGCTGTGAATCGAACCCCGAACGCGACGCCATCTTGGAATGGGTTACGTTGGCACAAAGTGTATGTAACGACCGCGACTTTTCTGTTGGGCTGTCCCCCCAGTTGACCTACACGGGAGTATTTTGGAATCCCTTTTAATCATTAAACAGAGAAAACTTAAATATTTTGGACATATTAAACACGGCGAAAATTTAGAGAAGACAGTCTTGGAAGGGTACACAATGGGAAAAAAAGAAAGAGAGTAAGACCAAGGCGAAGATGGCTGCAAGACATCGTTGATAATCTGCGAATGGACGCATCAGCAGCAGAGCATCTTGCTTACAACCGAGAGGGCTACAGGAGAGCTCTTAGGGCGGCAAAGTTCTGCAAGGGACATGCAAATGACTGACTGACTGACTGACTGACTACTGCTGTAAGGTAAAAGATAATGGTAACCAATAGAAGGAGGGTCTCGGGAATATGGCGTTAGGGTCAACGTGTCGGCACACTAGAGGGTGATGTGGTCATTATCTTGCCTGCCCGCCTTTCCTTCCCCAGGAAAACTATTATTAGTAATATAATACAAAAAACGACAATATAATATAATATAGCATGTCATAGTATAGTATAGTACAGTATAGTATAGTACAGTACAGTATAGTATAGTATAGTGAAGTATAGCATAGCATAGTATAGTATAGTACAGTACAGAACAGTATAGAATATACAAATAGGCATTATAATTGTGAGTAGACTACGACAGCTGGCTTGAAGACTAGGAATGGTTTAAGAGAGGTAAAAAAAAGGGTAAATTTTCAAAGAAACTCCACTAATATAAAGGCCACGGAGAAGGAAGTCCGAATCTATTACTGGGAGTATGTCATACGGTCTTGACCAGTTCCATTTCTCCGGTTCTTACAACTGCATAATAATTCTAAGACACTCATTATTCAAAAACATTGCCGATGTAACAAAATACACATGCAAGCTATTTCCAGCCAGATATCCCGCACCGGCGAGTTTCTGTGGCGAACTAAAGTATAGCTGCATTGCGGGAATACAATTTACGGAATGACAAGGACAAATTGAAGGAGGCCAGCCAGTCCACGAGTGTGATTATAGAAAAGGTAACAAATTTTCATTTCTTTTTCCCCCTCTTATCGAGAACAGATAATCACTCTATGGTGTCAGGCCAGTGTTCGTATCAGAAGCTTCATCGATTCTGTTTGCTATCAGAGTAACGTTTCCACTGGGTTTTGTCCACTGTCGGGGAGGGGAGGGGGGGGTCAAGTACAAGCTAAGAGTGGCACGATTTTGATTGTGCATAGAACATTTGACAGTTACAAACTGGACAGAACTGGCATCATAACTCTCTCTCTCTCTCTCTCTGAACCTTTAAGTGCCCAGGGCACATGGGGCTTCCGTAAATGTTGTCCACAAACGCCTGTCCTTTGCCTTTTTGTTCCGCTCTTGCCCAGGTGAGCCCTCTTTTGCTCAACATCCTCTCTGTTGTTCTTCTCCATCATAACTGATTCCACTAAAATTAACTTCCAGAAAAATCGGAAGTGAATACTCAAGCAAACACAAACAAAATGCACCGGAATTTCATAAATAATATTTTTAGTAAACAAGGAGGCATGAATAAACCCATTTTCAGGGCATGAAAACAAAAATAATTTCAAAGGCTGGTATAGAAACAGTGACTGAACACGTTAGCGTCTTCGTTCAATGATGGGAAAATCCCTTTGTCGTGAGTATAAAACGACGGCGAGTTACTCAGTTTCATACCCTCCCTTTCCACCTGCCCTCCAAAAAGAAAAAAAAACATACAAATCGGTGAGAGACATTATCAAGGTGAGAGACATTATCAAGGTGAGAGTCAGGGTGAGAGACATTATCAAGGTGAGAGACATTATCAAGGTGAGAGACATTATCAGTGTGAGAGACATTATCAAGGTGAGAGTCAAGGTGAGAGACATTATCAAGGTGAGAGACATTATCAAGGTGAGAGACATTATCAAGGTGAGAGTCACGGTGAGAGACATTATCAAGGTGAGAGACATTATCAAGGTGAGAGACATTATCAAGGTGAGAGTCAAGGTGAGAGACATTATCAAGGTGAGAGACATTATCAAGGTGAGAGTCAAGGTGAGAGACATTATCACTGTGAGAGACATTATCAAGGTGAGAGACATTATCAAGGTGAGAGACATTATCAAGGTGAGAGTCAGGGTAAGAGACATTATCAAGGTGAGAGACATTATCAAGGTGAGAGACATTATCAAGGTGAGAGACATTATCAAGGTGAGAGACATTATCAAGGTGAGAGTCAAGGTGAGAGACATTATCAAGGTGAGAGACATTATCAAGGTGAGAGTCAAGGTGAGAGACATTATCACTGTGAGAGACATTATCAAGGTGAGAGACATTATCAAGGTGAGAGACATTATCAAGGTGAGAGTCAGGGTAAGAGACATTATCAAGGTGAGAGACATTATCAAGGTGAGAGACATTATCAAGGTGAGAGACATTATCAAGGTGAGAGACATTATCAATGTGAGAGACATTTGTAACAGAATAGCAATTCTGTACAGAGAGTATTTGTGTATAGCTAGTAGTTGTGTTCTCGTAGACTACAACTCATGTCAGTGTGCAAAGCACGTCGTTAGGAAAGTACGTGTGCAAAGTACGTCGTCAGAAACGTCCGTGTGCAGAGCACGTCGTTAGGTGTCCGTGTGCAAAGCACGTCGTTAAGGAGAGTCTTGGTTTGAACGTGGAACTGTGTGGACGTGTTTTTGTCGAGCTGTGTGATGTCTTCGTGGAACAGATGAACGTTTTGGTTGTACGTATGAAGGGACTGGCCACATGGCAGGGATAACCAGCCGGCAGTCGAATTTAATGTTATTTTTATCAGCATTATCATCATTGCCATCAACAAATGTTCCAAGTCATCGTTACCCAGGAATTACTTGACTATCTGTACCAGTTGTCGTCAACGTGAGGTTTAAAAGAGCCTGGATGAGAAGTATGTCTGGAACAGTGTGTAACTAATCCAGAAGGTGAGAGTGAGAGCTGGAATTATGTGTGTGTAACTAGTCTGGTAACCTCAACTCTCAAAGAAGCAAGATGGAAGTCGACCTTGGTATTCACGTGCGTATCGTGAATCAGCACGACTTATGTCGACGCGGCCAACTAACGAGTGTCATATACACAGAAAGGTCTGTGTCACCAACAGATTTATACCTTATTGATAGCACAGACACCACGAAGAAGAACGACGAAAAATAGACAAAATCTATTATATATTATCAAGGTGAGACATTATCAGTGTGAGATATTATCAATGTGAAAGACATTATCAAGGTGAGAGACATTATCAGTGTGAGATATTATCAATGTGAAAGACATTATCAAGGTGAGAGACATTATCAGTGTGAGATATTATCAATGTGAAAGACATTATCAAGGTGAGAGACATTATCAGTGTGAGATATTATCAATGTGAAAGACATTATCAAGGTGAGAGACATTATCAGTGTGAGATATTATCAATGTGAAAGACATTATCAAGGTGAGAGACATTATCAGTGTGAGATATTATCAATGTGAAAGACATTATCAAGGTGAGAGACATTATCAGTGTGAGATATTATCAATGTGAAAGACATTATCAAGGTGAGAGACAATATTAGTGTGAGAGACATTATCAGTGTGAGAGACATTATCAGTGTGAAAGACATTATCAAGGTGAAAGACAATATTAGTGTGAGAGACATTATCAGCGTGAGAGACATTATCAATGTGAAAGACATTATCAAGGATAGAGACATTATCAAGGTGAGAGACATTATCAATATGAGAGATGTTATCAAACAGCAGCGGAAATCCTTACACTTTTAATGCAGTAACTTCTGCTATTCAGATGAAACCACTGACTTCTATTATTCTATTACTCAGATGAAACCACTGACTTCTATTATTCTGTTATTCAGATGAAACCACTGACTTCTATTATTCTATTACTCAGATGAAACCACTGACTTCTATTATTCTGTTATTCAGATGAAACCACTGACTTCTATTATTCTGTTATTCAGATGAAACCACTGACTTCTATTACTCTGTTATTCAGAAGAATTCAGATGAAACCACTGACTTCCATCATTAACGAAAGACAGGCAGTGAATGGCCAACATGTACTCCCAGTGACTGGTAACTTTAACTGGTGTTATAAAAGAAAGTGGCTCTGAAACGGACACCACAGGGAAACAGAAGTAAGGGTAGACCAAAGGAGACATGGAGAAGAACAGCAGAGAGGATGTTGAGCAATAGAGGGCTCACCTGGCCAAGCGCTGGGGGGGGGGGGGAAGGCGAAGTACAGATGTTTATGGAAAACCCTTGCGGAAGCCCCATGTGCTTTGGTTTCAGGCAGAACTTCTGTTCTGTTTTAGTGTACTTCTCATAAAACAATTTCTGCTTTTTTTTCAATTATAATATTCCAGTACTTGTAAAACACAACACGACCAACATTTTGTGTAAATACAGAAATAATTTATTACAGTAGCGGTGTGTGAAGTGTTAATGCCTTCATATTTCTAGGCCATTACAACATCTTAGTTAGGGAGCCTTAAAGTGTCTTCGCTGCTTTTGTTTTCCCAAGGAAACACTGAGTACCCATTTTTTTGGAGACTAGGTTGACCTCGGAGAAGGTCGGTCAGAAAAAAAAAAAATTCCCTGGAATGCAAAATCGAACTAGAGGTCTTCTGATCAGCAGGCTTGTGAATTAACCACTACATCACTGCGACATACTGCTTTTCAGTGGAACTGTTTATTATTTTTTATCAGATGCTAGAATGCATATTGTGAAGGTGGCTGGCTTTGACTTTTTTTCAGAGCGGCCGATCGGAAGTCAAAGTAGCATCTCGTGATTTGGGGCACGTGACTGGATTGTGTGTATCGTCCAGTTAGAATGTGTAGCTGACCAGTCATTCGTCGGTTGTTTGTCTCAGGGTACGGCTAGGGACAATAGTGAGGGAGCGTGTTGTCGTTATTATCTTATGGATTTAGCGTATGTTTCGTAGTGTCGTCTCCTGCGATAATCTCTTCCTACGCCTCCCTCAAGTTGTGTAAGTTATCGTATGTCTAAATGTTTTTATGTGAATTTAACTATACGTTTTGTTATCAGAAGTTGTGTACGTTGTGTTACGTAATGAAGTTGTAGTTTTGTGGTGAACTGTGAATGTTTCAGTGTTATACAGAAGTACTTTCGATATGTGTATCTTGATTCACCATTATCTGATTCATTGCCATATTGATCTGTTGACTGGCTGCATTTGATTTACATTGACATTGCCATTGTTGTGTTAAATGGTACGTGCGCATTGAAGCTTGTCATTTGTGCCATTAATTGTGTTGAGCTCGCTCTACTTGTCACTTTCAGTGAGCTCGTCCCTTTTTTTGAGTCATTAATTATATATATATATATATCGCCAGATGTAAACTGTCAATGTTCAATGAATTTATGCGCACTTACACTTTTTCTCTGTTTAACTATTCGTCCATAGAAATGTCACAACTTTTCATTCATACTGCTCAATGTCATAGATGATGAAGTGAGTTGCTCATTTCATTTGAGTCTCACTATTTCTGTGATGGTCAAATGCAGTCATGACAACTGCGCAATTTGAATATGATTTTCGTGAGTTAGTACAACTAGAAATGTTTGCTGAATATTTTTAATTGTTAATGTTTTGTTGATGTAGCATCGATTTTGTGAAGAATATTTACTGAACATTAGTGCGATTTGCACAGGGTGACTTAGTGAGACCTTTTTTTTTAAAGAAGGGATAGTTGGAGCATATATATGGTTAATATGAGAGTAAAATATGTATGGTTAATGTGAGAATCACATAGGTGTGCTTAATGTAAGAGTCGCATAGGTATGGTGGATATGATAGTCACATATGTATTGTTAATATGAGAGTCACATTAGATGACAGTTATTTTGTCGAGTGTCCTGAATTTATGAAGTGTAACTTTTTTTTGGGGGGGTCGTATGTTCTAGTTCGTGATTGCTACAGCTTCCGTGGTTCTCAGTTGTCTTGTTACAGCTTCTGTGGTTCTCAGTTGTCTTGTTACAGCTTCCGTGGTTCTCAGTTGTCTTGTTACAGCTTCCGTGGTTCTCAGTTGTCTTGTTACAGTTTCCGTGGTTCTCATTTGTCTTGTTACAGTTTCCGTGGTTCTCAGTTGTCTTGTTACAGTTTCCGTGGTTCTCAGTTGTCTTGTTACAGTTTCCGTGGTTCTCATTTGTCTTGTTACAGTTTCCGTGGTTCTCAGTTGTCTTGTTACAGTTTCCGTGGTTCTCAGTTGTCTTGTTACAGTTTCCGTGGTTCTCAGTTGTCTTGTTACAGCTTCCGTGGTTCTCAGTTGTCTTGTTACAGTTTCCGTGGTTCTCAGTTGTCTTGTTACAGTTTCCGTGGTTCTCAGTTGTCTTGTTACAGTTTCCGTGGTTCTCAGTTGTCTTGTTACAGTTTCCGTGGTTCTCAGTTGTCTTGTTACAGTTTCCGTGGTTCTCAGTTGTCTTGTTACAGTTTCCGTGGTTCTCAGTTGTCTTGTTACAGTTTCCGTGGTTCTCAGTTGTCTTGCTACAGTTTCCGTGGTTCTCAGTTGTCTTGTTACAGCTTCCGTGGTTCTCAGTTGTCTTGTTACAGCTTCCGTGGTTCTCAGTTGTCGTTGTGTCGTGTGTGATATGTTTTCTGTTTTGTGGTTAAAATTGATTATTATTTTCCGTGATCGTCATGTAGTTACGAGTTGATGATTATGTATGTGGAAATATGCTATGTTAAAGAGTCTATTCTTCCTGTAGGTAAAAGTTACCAGTAGCAAGCTAGACACAAATGGAAAGGTTAGAACCTGGGTTGTTATATGTGGAGAAGGTGCAGTTTGTTCCCATGTCAATATGGGAAGGAAACATTCTGATATTTACACATAGGTTTACGGCACCAAATTCCGCGCGCATGTTTTATGATATGTTTCTAAATATCCTCAAATATTCTTGCTACAACTACCCCTGTTAATCACTTTACTATATCAGCCAATCATGTTCTCGTATTTATGTTGTGACCGGTCTAGAAATATGGGCATCTCCACAAGTCACACAATGATTAGAATCTCTTGTTTGTACTCCTCGAGTTACATTTCTGAAGTGCTCTAAATCTTACTTTCTAATTCATTTCAGACTTCAACAAACGCCTTCTGCCAACTTTTGAATGTAGAATGCCAACCATTCATTGAAACTGTCGCCCTTAGACATCACAGCTTTTGAGTTTTATAGAGAAAGGAAAGGGATGCCCCTCCCCCCCCCCCCCCCCCCCCAGTTTAAGTCATATAGCAAGCAAAGATCAAGCATGTTAAAGCCACAACAGACTCCAGAACTTACCTGTAGCCCTATAACTGCATGGCGTTTCTTCGTTACGAACTAAAAACTACCACATAGTGATGGATTATTTTATAATCCAGTTTTTGCAGACTAGTCCCTGTGCTAGTTTTACAAAAATAAAAATGAAAACATAAGAACCAAAGAAGACCTCTACAATGTTCTATATGTTCTCAGGATCGACTCTAGTCAGTGCTACATTTCTTTGATGTATACTTTTCTTTGGTGTATACTTTTCTTTGGTGTATACTTTTCCTTGGTGTATACTTTTCTTTGGTGTATACTTTTCTTTGGTGTATACTTTTTTTAAGTGTATACTTTTCTTTGATGTATATTTTTCTTTGGTGTATACTTTTCTTTGATGTAGACTTTTCTTTGATGTATACTTTTCTTTGGTGTATACTTTTCTTTGATATATACTTTTCTTTGGTGTATACTTTTCTTTGGTGTATACTTTTCCTTGATGTATACTTTTCCTTGGTGTATACTTTTCTTTGGTGTATACTTTTCTTTGGTAACAGATAAAAAAAAACTGCATCTCAGCAACTGAGGTAAAGATCAAATCTCTTCCTGCAGCGACGGAGCCTGCACATAAGAATGGCTCTGCAATGCTTGTCCAAACCCTTCGTCTAACACTACGCTCACAGTGTCCAAACCCTTCGTCTAACACTACGCTCACAGAGTCCAAACCCTTCGTCTAACACTACGCTCACAGAGGTATTTAAAGCCGCCTTGAGGCTCATTACACGCCACACTTAAAACAATCAGGCAATCGGTCATTCTGTCATACCACAAGGAACAAACCATGAATGTTGCGGAGGGAAAATATTCAATGATTCCCGGGGACCATTTCTACAAGAATATTCCATTTTTCTCATGAACTAATTAATCTGACTTCTTGATTCAGTTTTATTCGATTTTCGTTGACTATACATACACAGCCCTTGGGCGTAGAACTACACCATCGCTACTCTCAGACCAGGAGCATTGTGAATGTGGTCCTTGTACGGACATATTTGCCCTGGCTGGCGTAAACAAACTGTTATGCTCTTTTTTTTTTATTCTCGTCACACCCCGTAAATTCATGATGAGTTTCGATTTAGGAAATATAAATAACCTCTTCTTATCATTTCCTGTTCATTTTCACGAACAAGACTGAACGAATTACCGACGCAGATGCGGACATGATGGAATTCCATACTATGAAAGGTCGTAATGCGAGGACATACAACTGATCAACGGATTAATGTGGCCAGATGATATAGCATGTTGCAGTTTGTAATAGATAGCGGTAATAAGACATATTCTTCGCTGTCTTCAGTGTTTTCATTTCCTGGAAAACAGACAGAAAACATTAGGGGTAGAGTGAGAATATGCGAGGCAAAGTTATACGTCAAAAACTTGTAGATTAATTCGGCGAAACGGAACCATAGATAAGCGAGGAAATGATAAACGTTAGGACAAAAACTGATAAGATTTGGGATAAAAAAAATTATACGTGCTAGAAGCCCTTATTAGTAATCCCAGTAAAATTCTGTTTAAAATCATAGTGGGTAGACTTCGTAAGGAAATAGAAGAAGTCAATATAGTCCAAGCTGGTTTCAGGCAAGGAAGAGGACCAAGAGATTATATATTCAATATAAGATTAATAATAGAGAAATCCAGAGAGTTTAATGTGAATCTATATTTATCCTTTATAGACTACTCAAAGGCATTTGATTGTGTACAACACCAGAAACTTTGGGAGAGAATGGAAAAAATAGGGTTTCCAACACATTTAATACAATTAACATCACTACTGTATCTAGACCAACAGACAGCAGTAAGAATAAATGTGAAACAACTTGGTTTGACATAAAACAAGAGGTCCGTCAGGGGTGCATTTTGTCACCCTACTTATTTAACTTGTAAACTGAAAATATAATGAACAATGTTAGAAAAGATGTAGATAAAGAATATTACGATGCCATAACAATTGGAGGTTATGAAATACCAGAGATCAGATATGTTGATGACACAGTATTACTGTCCACAACACAAAAAGGAATGGAAAAACTAATTATATCAGTCCGTAAGAACAGCGAAGAGCAAAACCTCTATCTTAATGTGAAGAAAACTAAATTGATGACAAAACAAACAAACCAGCTGAAATATATACCAATGAGGAAAAATTAGAAGAAGTGGAGAGTTTTGAATATCTTGGATCACTACTAACTAATAATGGAGATACAATGAGCGAAATTAAAAGGAGGGCATCTATCGCTCTTCAGAAAGTAAAACAACTAAAGAATCTGTGGAGAGGAACAGACAGAAGCACAAAAATAAGACTTTTAAGGGCATATATCTTTCCCATAGCAACATATACCGGTGAGACCTGGACATTTAACAAAAGAGCTGAGAAACACATAAATGCCTTTGAATGTAAATGCTACAAGAACTTAATATTGAAGAAGGCTGGCTAGTAAAGAGGGTTAAAGAGAGAAAACTTAAATATTTTGGACACATTAAACGTCATGATAATCTAGAGAAGACCGTCTTGGAAGGGTACATAATGGGAAAAAGAAAGAGAGGAAGACCAAGGCGAAGACGGCTGCAAGACATCATTGATGATCTGCAAATGGATGCATCAGCAGTAGGCCATCTTGCTCACAACCGAGAGGCCTACAGGAGTGCTGTCAGGGAGGCAAAGTTCCACAAGGGACATGCAAATGAATGAATGAACTAGAAATCATTGCCTTAGCAAACTAACCACTAACGGAATAAATATTCATATATAATAAAGTTTTAAACAAGCATAAAGATATCCCTGTTGTGATACCGCGTTATCTAGCGTACACTCTTTATGCAACTACCCACAGTTTAGGTACGAATGAGTATGTTATTCGTGCTCAAACTGTGGGTAGTGACTTAACATATGTGTGTGTGTGTTTGGTTTAGTTATGGTTTATATTCTGTGATGTGGACCCCTGCAGGCTGTGCTGTCGAACCCTCCGATCCATCCCGTCCCACCCAGATATGGTGGATAGATGAATATATTAATAATCACCGTTTGTTGATATAATACGTGTAGACAAAGAATATGAAATGTAAGATATGAAATTTTGTTAAACATGCACTGAGGATTTTATGTGCACATAAATTTCTTGCATCACTGAATTTTATGTGTATATGCATTTTATCATGCAAGTATATAATTTCTTGACAGTAGTTCCTTCTTTGTACAAGTAGACAAATAATCAGTAAGGAAAATAGTTTCATATATATATATATATATATATATATATATATATATATGGGACAACTTGGCTTAATCACATTAAAACCATTTTTTGTTTATGTACAAGATGTTTGACTGACTGCCGTCATTCCATTTTTTTTTTACTTGTATTTTAAGAAGAAATCAGAGACGGCAAGAAGAAGGTGGACTAGGGTTGATTGTTTTGTCGTTCATGTCATAAAATTGATTATCTTTAGGTGAAGAATCGTTATTTGTGTTTTCTTTCGTGATCGTTAATGTTTTGATGTGTAGGAATCGATGAGGAATAGGACAGAGTAAAGGAAAGATCACAGGCCAGACATAATGTGGACTAATCATCCTTGTAAGAACTTTCAACACTTATCTCCTGTACCGTATAACTTATGAACAATATAAATAAAAAAATAGAAAAATTATATGTTTAAGTTATTCCTACAAGATCTCTCTCTCTCTCTCTCTCTCATACTCAGGGAGGGAGAAAGAAAGAGAAAGAGAGAGAAATAAGGAAAGCGAGGTAGTGAAAGAGACAGTGAGAGAGAACGAGACAAAGAGAGACAAAGAGAAAGAGAAAATGAGAGCGAGAGAGAGAGAGAAAGTGAAGGAGACACTGAGAGAGAACAGAGAGAGAGAGAAAGAGAGAGAGAAAGGAAACAGAGAGAGAAAGAGATAGAGAAAGAGAAAGAGAAAGGGAGAGAAAGAGAGGAAAACAGAGAGAAAGAGAGAGAGAAAAAAAGAGAAAAGTGAAGGCGACACTGAGAGAGAACAGAGAGAGAGAGAAAAAGAGAGAGAAAGAGAGAGAGAGGAAGAGAGAGAGAAAGTGAAGGAGACACTGAGAGAAAACAGAGAGAGAGAGAGAGAAAGTGAAGGAGACACTGAGAGAGAACAGAGAGAGAGAGAAAATAAAAGAGACACTTAGAGAAAACACAGAGAGAGAGATAGAGAGAGAGAAAATGAAGGAGACACTGAGAGAAAACGACAGAGAGAGAAAGTGAAGGAGACACTGAGAGAAAACAACAGAGAGAGAAAATGGAGACACTGAGAGAAAACGACAGAGAGAGAGAAAGAGAGGGAGAGAAAGTGAAAGAGATACTGAGAGAAAACGACAGAGAGAGAAAATTGAGACACTGAGAGAAAACGACAGAGAGAGAGAGAGAGAAAGAGAGGGAGAGAAAGTGAAGGAGATACTGAGAGAAAACGACAGAGAGAGAAAGAGAAAGAGAGAGAGAGAGAGAGAGAGAGAGAGACAAGAGACTAAAATTAGAAGACACCGTTAAATCCATAACGTTTTAGACAATCAACAACAACAAAGAAAGAAGATATCGTACATGACAAACTCTAGAGAACAATGATAAAGGTATCCAGAACATTCCAGAACGTCTTCTTACTAACAGCATTACTTGACTGACACATTCCGTTATCATTAAGCTTTTAATGATCTTTATCCTATTTTAACTTTCCGTTAAATTACGCCCGGGAGCGTTTGATGAAAGTAGAAAAAAAAAAGAGTCTGCTTTGCATGGTGCAGACATATTAAATCTCTGTCTATATTGTGTCCATGTCAATGAGCAAACAGCAGGCAGGAGTTCGTGCAAATAAACATATAATGGGAGAGCTTTTACTAAAAGAAGGAAGATCTTGCCGCTCATAGCACATGCGTTTCTGCGCTGTTTTAAAACGTCTTGTATTAAAACTCTTACTTTTTACATCCTTTCTGCGTCATTAAGCATCACGTAGGACTCGCACAATAATTCGCCAAGTTTTCCTGTCTTTGGCGAGCTTTTCAGCCTCATCAAGGGATTTTAAGCCTTATAATTTGGCCTCTTTTTTAACAATGTCTTCTTTAGAGTCTCACATGATCGACCTCTTTTTCTTCGGCCTGTTGTACTCCACTTGATTGCTTGCTTTGGGATTGTCTGATTGTTTCTTCTCATCACGTGATGGATATATGTTGCATTAATATGCTATATCTTGAAACCAAAATTACATATGCATCATTACTTTAAAGGCTGGTTGAATAATAAGATTCTGCATATGATTTTATGTGTATACGCATTTTATCATTCAAGTATATATTTTCTTCGTATTTTTTTGAGATTGCCATTGTGCTACGAGACTTATACTTTCGTGTGCCACTGGTCTTTGAGATACGGGCTTAACATCGTATCCTCAATATGCCCCAGTGGCATGGAAATGGGGATTTACCTTTTGCATTTACAGGAATTATTCGTTGTAATCTTTCACATCGTCTATAAGTAAAACATCTACTTGTAGGAGTAATTGTAGAAGGGTACACTCCACTCACAGTTGTCAGTGTATAAAAAAAATTGTTTATATTCATTCATTCATTCGTTCTTCTTCTTCGTCTTCTGGAACTACCAGCTGATGTTCTTCTTCTTCGTCTTCTAGAACTACCAGCTGATGTTCTTCTTCTTCGTCTTCTAGAACTACCAGCTGATGTTCTTCTTCTTCGTCTTCTAGAACTACCAGCTGATGTTCTTCTTCTTCGTCTTCTGGAACTACCAGCTGATGTTCTTCTTCTTCGTCTTCTAGAACTACCAGCTGATGTTCTTCTTCTTCGTCTTCTGGAACTACCAGCTGATGTTCTTCTTCTTCGTCTTCTAGAACTACCAGCTGATGTTCTTTGCAGCCGGTTCGGTGAAGACGTTTGAGACACGGTCTCGCTTCGGAGAAGGTTACTGCGGCTAATTAATTCAGTCCCAGGATGGCGCTAGAAAGCAACAGGTGTGCAACACTTCTTTAGCAGGCTTCCACCGCCATGCAGACTAGGGCGGTCCCTGTCCAGGTAGCCGGCCGGGCTGTCTGTTACTGGAGGTACCAACTTCTCCGTGACATAGTATCTTGGTCAACTATGATTCTCATGCATATATTCATTTTTAGAAAATATCTATTATTCGCACACAAAAACTCTACAATCTCTTTTTAATTTCCTTCTGTCAGGTATTCCATGTCTTGTAACTCTTGCAGTTGAAATCCCTGTATAGAAATCTACACAGTTCGCCAACTCATTGAACTTATCTTATGTCTTTTCTAGAGGGAAGTGGACGGAAAGATTTTTAAAAGATTGTAATATACATATATCGGTCACGTGATGAGAAGAAACAGTCAGAGAATCCCAAAATAAGCTATCAATTGGAATACAACAGGCCGAGGAAAAAAGAGGTCGACCATGCGAAACTCTAAAGAGGACATTGTTAAGAGAGGCCAAATTAGTAGTCATAAAATCCCTTGATGAGATTGAAAAGCTCGCCGAAAACAGGAAAACTTGGCGAGCTACCATGCCAGCCCTGTGTGACGTTTAACGGCCCGGGAAGGATGTAAGATGTAGGAATATACAGCTGTACTTTCAGAATGAACTTTGATAAGTATATTTTACTTTTCCGTGTTCAGTTTTTATTGTTATTGAAATTAAAGACAAAACGGAATTATGTGTCATTTTTTTAGAAACCGTAAAGTATTATGTGTGTTCTCCTCGTTATCTCATGGGAAGTGTTTCGACACAACACGTTAATGATGCCTGTGATGGCAGTTTTAACACCTCTTCTCATGTCATTCTCAAACGTTGACCTGTATACATGTAAGGTAACTGATGATCAGCGGACATCCGCATAAAGCTTCTCCTGAACTGATATCAGGTGCTGGCCACGTCTGTTTTAATCTCTGCACCTCGTATGTTGGGCACTCCTGCAGAATGTTCTCTCGTCATCTTACCTGTGCTACATGTGCCACATGGGCATGTGTCGGTTGGGGCAGTCTTTAGCTTTGTGAAAAGATGGTACCTCAGTCTGTTGTGAACGCTGATCACTTGGTCTTCTCTGGCGAGTTGGTAGTGGGCATCTGGCAACCAGGGTGTTCTTTCGTCCATTTGTTCTTTTTTTATAACTGATTTAGCTACCTCATAAGGCAGGTACATGGGAATGGGATGGAGCTCACTACATTACTACTCTTGAGAGAAAAGCTTACATATCTGATACATTGTTGTTGGCAGGTAGCTGATTGTTTCACATCTGTGGCTCCTTAATGCAGTAATTACGGATACTGCATCATTGAGAAACACTACGTTTTCTTTAACTGTTTTTTTTTTCTGATATAGGGGTCCTCTGCTGCAGTTTTTAGGACCGCTGTCTCTGCTCCGTAGTTGCTGAAATACTCCCACATTGCTAATGGCAAGGTCCCTGTGTTCCTAACTGTTTAGTACTAAGAGGACTCATTCTCCGCCGCCTTTCGCTAGATCGGTTGCAGACCCGTCGGTATGTTCATGTGTCCGGCTGTTGGAAAGTTTTCCTCTGTATACTTGATAGGAAAAGGTTTTATTTGTCTAAATGTCTGGTTGTTGTTATTATCCCTTCGATGTTTTCAGTCAGTTTCGGGAGTTGGCGGCTCACCCACTCTTGGCATTTACTAGAGGAGCTGAGTGATGTGGGGAATACTTCGGCACAATTTAGAAGTTCGTGGAGATAGCTTCGGTACATTTTATAAGTTCGTGGGGATAGCTTCGGCACATTTTGGAAGTTCGTGGAGATAGCTTCGGCATATTTTGGACGTTCGTGTGGATAGCTTCGACACATTTTGGAAGTTCGTGGAGATAGCTTCGGCACACTTTGGAAGTTCGTGGGAATGGTTTCGACACATTTTGTCATCATTGCTTTACTTATCTCTGAAAAGATAAGTCTGTTTAAGTCTGTCTCTTCCAAGCTCCTTCATTCTCTTGTGCATTGGGTGGCTTTCTAATGTCATGAACTTTTCTGCCTGCTTCTGTCCTTTGCCATCTCTTATATCTTCCATAGGTCACAGGCCAATAATCTTTTTTCCAGTTCTTGTACTGGTGTAGTCCTCATTGTTCCTGTAATGATTCTCATGGCTTAATCCTGTTGCCGTTTGATTCTGATAAAGTTGGACTGTGCTGCAGTTGCCGATGCTACGATGTTGTAATCAAGGACAGGTCGCTCACATCTAGTGAAGATACTTTCGTCTACTCCTCAAGTTGTGCTGGCAAGTTATTACTGCCATTTGGAGTTTTATTCGAACCTGGTTCTTCAAATCCAACTGTATCCCATATCCCCCGGTTATTCCCCCCTGATGTTGTTGTGCTACTTCCACCCAGTTACTGGGGAAGATATTGATGTTGTGAAGGTAGCTATGAAGCTGATAATTGTGTGAGTTCTAAGAATTATAGAAAGCTATGACAATGACTAGTTTTTGAAATGGTCTTGAGAAGGAACAAAAGAGCACAACGCATAGAAATACAAGACAGAAGAGAAACTTTCACTTTTCTTAATTTTTCTGAAAACGTTTTTTTTTTTTTTTAAATAGAGAAAGCATATCGTTGGAGGCGTTACAGGCCTTTTATCGACCTTGGTTTACTCGCATGCAGGTTTCCTATCCTACCCTTTATTGTTGTATAAATTATTTATTGATTAGATCACTATAAAAACTTGAAACCATAAAGCACCCGTATATACGCATGTAAAATACTCTAGCATGAGTAAATAATCACCAGGAAGTCTATTCATCTAGTTATCCCAACATCTATAAGACCGCACTGTATGTCTTTTTTGTAGGATCACAAACTCAATGAAAATCGCTAATGGGTCGAAGAGCGAAAAAAAAAACATACACCAGAACATAAAAGCATATCCCCCAGGACACATTCTGTATACTTAAGTGAGATATGGCATAAAAAATTTAGATAAATGAAAAAGCGCAAAGAAACTCTTTTAAAAAAGAAATTACTGCAAAAAGGAGTTATAGCTGGCCAAGACGCATCAAATTCGACGCTATGTTACCAGAAATGATAGCTACTCATTCCTTGAGATGTTTGGAAACCAAGCATAGCCTATTTCTAATACAAACTTTCATGCCCGTGCTCAGAACACTTTAAGCATGACATCAGATCGAGAACTTCAAGTTAGTAATCATGGGAAGATGCAGAAACATGTTTTAAAAAAAGGGGGATAAGAATTAATGCAGGCCAGTAACAGTGGTCACTTTGTACGCGGTTTAAAACATAAAATTCATGATTTAAGTGAGTAAGCTAAGACTTTTATTTTTATTTTTAAAGAACAAAGCCGGACATAGTCTGAACAACGAAAAAAGGAGTTCCTTCCTAAGAAATATCCAGGGCAAGCGGAAGTCAATCCGCTTGGACAAAAATGAAAGCTGTTCAGAAATCAGTCCGCTTTAATATGTGTATTAGAATTGAACAGATGTAAGCCTGCTAGACAAAAATAACAGCTGTTCAGAAATTAGCTCGCTAAACAAAACAAATATTAGAACTGTACACAAGTCAACCTGTTAGACAAAAATGAAAGCCGTTCGGAAATTAGTCCAGCTGAACAAATTTAGAACTGAACAGATGTCGACCTGCTAGGCAAAAATGACAGCTGTTGGGAAACTAGTCCACTAAACACAAAAATAGTAGAACTGTACACAGTTCAACTTCCTGGACAAATCTGAGAACTGTTCAGAAAATAATTCGCAAAATAAATATTAGAACTGTACACAAGTCAACCTGTTAGACAAATGTGAGAGCTGTTCAGAAATTAGTTCGGTAAATAAAACAAATATTAGAACTGTACACAAGTCAACCTGTTAGACAAGTGTGAGAGCTGTTCAGAAATTAGTTCGGTAAATAAAACAAATCAGGATATTTAAGAGTAATGTTCTAAGTGTACTACTCTATGGGAGTGAATGCTGGAAAATCACCAAAACCATAGAAAACAAGTTGAATTCTTTCCAGACTAAATGTTTACGAAGAATTAGAAAGATATTTTGGCCAAACATCATAAGAAATAACATCTTATTAGCAGAAATGCAGATGAAGCCATTGACAACAATTATTGAGGAAAGACGATGGCGATGGTTGGGACATGTGTTCCTAATGACTGACAACTCGCTACCAAAAACAGCACTAAGATGGACACCACAGGGGAACAGAAGTAAGGGTAGACCAAAAGAGACATGGAGAAGATCAACAGAAAGGATGTTGAGCAATAGAGGGCTCACCTGGGCAAGAGCAGAAAAAAAGGCGAAGGACAGGCATTTGTGGAAAACCCTTGCGGAAGCCCCATGTGCCCTGGGCATTTAAGGTTCAGAGAGAGAGAGAGAAATAAAACAAATATTAGAACTGTACACAAGTCAACCTGCTAGACAAATATAAGAGCTGTAGGACCTCCAACCATATGGGCATCGTCCAGCTGTTAAAGCTGACAGCACAGTGCAGAAAGACTTAGTGCAACAAAAGGAATACGCTGTCTCTAGACGAAGCAAGGAACGCATCTATTCGTTTCAAAACCGTATTCAACAAACGAATGAACAAACGGTACTGGGATTATAAATATGTAAAACTAAATACTTGTACATAAACAATACACAAAGCTACTACAGTATGTGGTAACAAATAGACCGTTTAAAAAGATGATAAGAATAGTTTTACTCATTAACCGAACACACAGTAGCGTCCATTAAATGTTCACGCCCATGTTTCATTATTCCAACAATTATTCAATTTGTGTTTTGTTTCGCTGAGTGTTCTTCACTGTGCTACGATCGTAGACCATTGTTTGTGGCCATCCATCATTAGCCCGCTTTGCCTCCACTGAAGAATACTTTAATTGTACATATCAGGTTCTTCAAGATGGTAATAGTTCTTAGTATTCAGTTCTTGCTGTCCAAATTCTCTCTCATCTCTGCTACGTCACTCGCAGACAAAACAGATTATTGCAAATATATGTAGCTTAACTTGCCGCCGCCCGCATCCAGATTCTGCGTGCATATTTAGTGCCTTAATGTTACCTCTTTAGTTTGCTGTTGTCAGGTGTGATATCTGTAGATCTCTCTTACGCGAACACACCTACGGGCATATATTACACACGCTGTAAGGGCATATATTTACATAGGTAGCTTTTTCTCACCCATCTTGAACATATTACAGTACAACACGCGCTCAGACCTAAGCTAATCTGCATTTCTTTTTTTTTTTACTTCAATTCTGTCTGTTTTCTTTACTTCTATAACTTGTGGCGGTATCAATGGAGGGAAATCTCAGACACAGAATGAGAACGAAGGGATACAATGAGAAAATCGTCATAAGAATTGAGAGATTCTGTAGAAACAGTCATCAGAC
This sequence comes from Achatina immaculata, assembly GCA_009760885.1. Classification (NCBI taxonomy): domain Eukaryota; kingdom Metazoa; phylum Mollusca; class Gastropoda; order Stylommatophora; family Achatinidae; genus Lissachatina; species Lissachatina immaculata. The sequence continues at coordinate 15,733,082 of CM019696.1, forward strand.
AGACAGATAAGATAGATAGATATCTTGAGAGAGACATATCTTCTTTAGAAATGTGATTACGATATAACTTAGCCGGTGCATGCTGAGATATGTTGCTAGATACGGATTTGAACTGAAATTACATTTTGGAAAGAAAGAAATAAAGGCACGCAGAGCAGATGCTTTCTATTTCTGCTGCAGCCTAATGGGGTTTTTTTTTTCACCGGATAGGGTTGCTGGAGACATGTCTTTACTCACTACCAAAAATAGAACTAAGACAGACACCACAGGGGAAAAGAAGTAAGGGTAGACCAAAGGAGACATGGAGAAGAACAACAGAGAGGATGTTGAGCAATAGAGGGCTTAATTGGGCAAGAGCGGAAAAAAGGCAAAGGACAGGCGTTTGTGCAAAAACCCTTGCGGAAGCCCCATGTGCCCTGGGCACTTACGGTTCAGAGAGAGAGAGAGAGAGAGAGAGAGAGAGAGAGAGAGATGCAATACAACAGACGGAACGAGCTCTGAGTCATTGATAAACGCCCACAGACAAACTTTCGTAGCAACACAAACAGGATGGAATCCGCACGTCAGGTTGTGACAATGGTAAAACAGAAACCAGGGCTGATAGATATAACAACTGAAACAAGGGCTGTAACAACAGAAACCAGGGCTGATAGATAAAACAGCTGAAACCAGGGCTGATAGATATAACAACTGAAACCAGAGCTGATAGATATAACAACTAAAACCAGAGCTGACAGATATAACAACTGAAACCAGGGCTGATAGATATAACAACTGAAACCGAAATGACCTTGATGCGCGTGTACTGCCCCTAACCGAGGCCCGCAAACTGTTAGTGGACGATTACTGACCTTCACTTTGATGGACGATTAATAAATTGCCACGAACGTGATGCGTTTGTACCACTGCTTTACGTGGCCCGCAAATCGTCGGTGAACGCTTGTTTATTTACACGATGCTCGATATAGCGGCCGAACTATTTGTGGGTCGATAAGGTCAACAAACATAAATTAAACTCTTTTAATTATAAATGAAAATAGAGAAAAAGAAATTAGCTGTGGTCTATTTATCGAAAAATAAAGTGTAAAATCACATGTTTTTGAAGATGTTTATCACATTAAAAATACATAGAAGATCATCATCATCAGGTGCCGTGCCGACTAGCGTTGGCTATTGTGCTTCTCCAGAGTACACGATCCTTCATGCAGGCCATTAGCTCAGTTGGTGATCTCCTTTCACACAATCTCGTCAGACTGTCCAGTATCATTTCTCTTTGTCTTCCTCTTGACCTTCAACAACAAAGATGCCTTTCGAAATTTCTGAATGTAAATGATAAAGGTAATTCATATGAGAATATAATTACCGTTGTTTATTGTTTTTACTGTCAGCTTGATGAAAGTACTTTGGTTTTTTTTTTAACGACGAACTTGTGTAGATAGAAGGACATTTGTAAGTCATCAAGTGCGTGATACTTGTATCGGCCAAGCGGTCTTGGGAGAAACTGCGGGAGAACCGAGGCCACGTTGAGAGCAACTTTGCTCAAGGGCGAAGAATCATTTGAGGAGGAGGAAACGAGGTTCAAACTTCAAGTTAAGAAACACAAACTCAGTTAAACTAAATCTTTGCGTTGACAAGCCGCTACTGTGGCCAATTATGCAAAACCAACACTGACGATGTCAACCATAAGAGGAGCCACACAGCAGATCATCATCATCATCATCATCTTCGGATGCCGTGCCGACTGGCGTTATGCTTCTCCAGAGTACACGATCCTTCACGCAGGCCATCAGCAAAGTTGGTGATCTCCTCTCACACCATCCCGTCAGACTTTCCAGTATCATTTCTCTCGGTCTTCCCCTGGCTCTTCTTCCCTCTATTTTTCCTGTTTTTATAATATTTCAGTGCCCCCTCTTCTAATTGCATGTCCTATGAAAGTACATTGTTTCTCTCATATTTTTTTTTTGGTTGGGGGGGGGGGGGAGATTTTTTTTGTCTCTCCAGCTCTTCTCCATTAGTTATTTTTGCATTATTTTTATTTTTTTAGATGCACACCCATAAAAGCTGACATCGGCCTGCTTTAAAACTGCCTTTTAAAAAATACCAATAATAATTTAACGTTTAAGACACTTTCTCTATCCGGCATCGGGAAAATAACCTGTTAATTTCCCCGTCTGGACCCTGAGGCAACAAACGAAATATACGCTTACAAATTTGCATAAATGAAACCGTTTTCGACTTGTTAACATGAGGCCGCTTTCGACCTGTTAACATGAGACAGCTTTCGACTTGTTAACATGAGGCCGCTTTCGACCTGTTAACATGAGACAGCTTTCGACTTGTTAACATGAGGCCGCTTTCGACTTGTTAACATGAGACAGCTTTTGATTTGCTAATATGAGGCCGCTTTCGACTTGTTAACATGGCACCGCTTTCCACTTGTTAACATGAGGCTGCTTCCGACTTGTTAACATGAAACCGCTTTCGACTTGTTAACATGAGGCCGCTTTCGACTTGTTAACATGAAACCGCTTTCGACTTGTTAACATAAAACCGCTTTCAACTTGTTAACATGAAACCGCTTTCGACTTGTTAACATGAAACCGCTTTCGACTCGTTAATGTTAACATGAAACCGCTTTCGACTTGTTAACAGTATAGACAAGAGGGAATGGAGCTTATGCTACAAGTGCTGCAGTATAAGAACTGTTGGGAATGTGATAATTTTCTCACTATGAAGGAGCAAGTTAACTAGCAGCGATATTTTAACGTGTAAACTTGAGACATTTTAAAAATAACGTATAAAATGTTTTCCTGTGTTCACGTAAAGGATAATTTAAATTTGTTGGGATAATGATCGCTTATTTTAAGTATTCGTCACGTTTTTCAGCTTTACAACTTATTACAAATGTTCACATGCCTCATTCTGAATCGAACCCAAGTCTTCTCGGTGAGAAACCGGAGCCCAAAGCGAACTGCCACGCTGTACTTAACTTCTGAGCAAATGAGAGAGCGATTTTTTAAATTGTCCTGACTTCATATTCCTCTACCCATGTCATGGTAACTTTAAATGGGTTGAATAAATAGGCAAGAACAATGCACATAGTTAGGTTATTTAGCATAACATAAGCATTGTTCTCTGTAGTTTGTAATGTACAATCATTTTTTTCTTTGCTGCTGTTAGCTTTCTACAGTGTTATTGATTTAAAGGTCTCTATTTACTTTTCTTCGGAGTTGGTATCCCTGATGTTCGATTGATTTTGATGCGAGTTTCGGCAGCTACATAGGCCAGGATGGTGACACTAGAAATGAAGTTAGAATTAGAACTGTAAAAGCACTACTTACTTTCACGAATCTTGAGAACATCTGGCGTTCAAAAGTTATAAGCACAAAAACTAAGTTAAGGTTATTCAATTCAAATGTAATATCCACCCTCATTTATCCATGTGAAAGCTGGAAAAGAACTAAAGAAATAGACAAGAAATTAGACTCTTTTGAAAACAAACGCCTAATAAAAATATTCGTTACAAAGTGGAACGAATTCAGGAACAACGCAGAGATAAGACATATGAGCAAACAACAACCTATCTTATGCGTGATCATAAAAAGAAAATGAACATATGTCAGTCATGTGATGAGAAGAAACAGTCAGAGAATCCCAAAACAAGCTATCAAGTGGAACATAAGAGGTCGAAGAAAAAGAGGTCTACCACGTGAAACTCTAAAGAAGACATTGTTAAGAGAAGCCAAATTAGTAGGCATAAAATCCCTTGATGAGGTTGAAAAGCTCGCCGAGAACAGGAAAACTTGGCGAACTACCATGCGAGCCCTATGTGACTTATAGCGACACAGGAAGGATATAAGATGTAAGATTTACTTCTCTCTCTCCCTTTCTCGTTCTCTGTCACGGTCTCTTTCACTAACTCGCTCCCTCTCTTTCCTTCACAGACAACACACCTTCTCTCCCTCTTTGTGCGTGACATTTTTACTATAAAGATTGCTAGAGCACATCGACTGAATATCCGTATCTACCCCATTTGCTTAGCATTAAAAGATTTAAAAACACAAAAAAAAAAAACATTGCATATCTTGTAAATGTGTTTCTTCTCCTGACATTAACTCTTTGTGGACCAGACGAACCTGCTCCACTCGGATCTGTACCGAGCTAGTTAGACATCCTCGTTCATTCTAGGTCTTCTTCTTGCCCAAGATTTTCCTTTACCCAGCTCTCACACTTGGAACTCTACCTGAAGGCAGCCTTTTGGTACGGAAGAGGAATGGTGTAAAACGTTACAGATGGGAGGACAACAGTGAAAGAATAACATAAAACAAGAATTAACCAATTATAACAAATTTTCGGCGCGGAGATGGCACAAGATTATTGATACATGATACGAGAAAGCAAGAAGAGTATTGAAAGTCACTTCCACATGGAAACAGAATAGAAACTAAAGTCCGAGGACAGCTATATCAAATGTAAGGTAAAATCCCCGTTTCCGTGCCATTAAGGCATATTGGGGGATACAGTGTTAGACATGTATTTGCCATGACCTTCGGCACATGAAAGTGTGATTTGGTCAGTATCACGCCTGGCTGCATTTACCTCCTCTGATTTCTCTGGTACCAATTTTAAGAGGCTGGGTGAATCCTGGGTCCTTTTTGGTGTGTACCAGAAAAAAATCCCCCTTCCTGTGGGACTAGACTCGGTACCATCGGATTAGCAAACCGAGGGCCTAATCACTCAGCTAACCAGGCCGCCATATAAAATGTCAGTCAGTCAGTCAGTTCCATGTCTCTTGGGGAACTTTGCCTCCCTAACAGCTCTCCTGTAGGCCTCTCGGTCGTGAGCAAGATGCCCTGCTGCTGATGCATCCATTTGCAGATTATCAACGATGTCTTGCAGCCATCTTCGCTTTGGTCTTCCTCTCTTTCTTTTTCCCATTATGTATCCTTCCAAGACGGTCTTCTCTACATTCTCATGACGTTTAATATGTCCAAAATATTTAAGTTTTCTCTGTTTAATCCTCTTTACTAGCCAGCCTTCTTCAATATTAAGTTCTTGCAGTATGGATATATTTGTTGTTTTTTGTGTCCATGATATTTGAAGAACTCTTCTGTAGGATTTACATTCAAAGGCATTTACGTGTTTCTCAGTTGTTTTGTTACGTGTCTATGTCTCACAGGCATATGTTGCGATGGGAAAGATGCATGGCTTTAAAAATCTTATTTTTGTAGTTCTGTCTGCTCCTCTCCACAGCTTCTTTAGTTGCTTTACCTTTTGAAGAGCGATAGATGTCCTCCTTTTAATTTCCCTCGTTCCAGTATTAGTTAGTAATGATCCAGAATATTCAAAACTCTTCACCTTTTTAAATTTTTCCTCATGGATACATATTTCAGCTGTCTTATTTGTTGTGTCAGTTGTCATCAATTTAATTTTCTTCATATAAAATGTGCAGAATATAAATACATACAAGGTCCGACTATTAAGTAATGAGACTAATTCCATTAAAAAAAATCAAATAAACAACAGTTGAAGATATAACCTGTGTTTTATTCAAAGTAAGCCCCTCGTGCATTGATGCAGCGAGTGGCACGATCTAATAAACATTGTAACGACCTCTGCAGTTCTTCTGTTTGTATGGCCCTTAAAATCGATGTTACAGCCCTTTGGATGTCATCAGTATCGTCAAAGAAGCGTCCTTTCAATGGTAACTTTAATTTTGGGAATAGAAAATAGTCGCAGGGAAACAAATCTGGGGAATAGGGTGGATGGTTGAGAACACACACTTATTTTTGGGCCAAAACTTCCTGTACAACTACCGCCCGGTGAGCCGGTGCATTATCATGAAGAAGGAAAAAACTGCCAGGTGTTGAATACTCAGGTCGGACTCGGAGAATCCTTTTCAGTAGCCGTGCCAAAATACTTAAATAAACTTTGGCAGTGACAGTCTGTCCCTCTGGAATAAAATCTTTGTGAATAATTCCTTTGCTCTCGTAGAAGCATACCAACATTGTTTTCATTTTAGACTTTTGAAGACGAAATTTGTTGCCTTTTGGTGATGATGATGACTTCCACTGAGCACTTTGGCGTTTAATTGTGGGATCATAGCGGAAAATCCATGTTTCATCCTCTACAACAATCAAATTTAAGAAATGTTTATTTCTGCGACAGGTTTTGATAATGTCTTCTGCGAACTCAACTCGCTGATGTTTTTGGTCATCTGACAACGCATGTGGTACAAACCGCCAAGCAACTTTTTTCTTGCCCAAATCTTCCACTAAAATTTTATGAATGGTTTCTCAGTAACACCAAATTATCTGCCATCATCCTCACAGTAAAACAACGGTCTTCTTTTATCCGTTCTCTGACTTTTGCAATTAGTTCCTCATTACGAACAGAAATTGGACTTCCATGTATAGTTGCATTTGTACTCGTTTCTACATCACTTTTGAATCGTGACTACTGCATAAATATCTGTGCACGAGATAAAAAATTATCCCCAGAAACTTGTCGCATCAGTTCAGCTGTCTCAATGGCATTTTTTCGGAGTTTTAAACAGAATTTAATGTTAGATGTTCGCTCCATGCTGATTACGTGACAATGCACCTCTAACTAGATAAACAAAAAGGCAGCTTGTTTGTCGTTTGCTTATCTGGCGGCGATGAAATGTTGCCAGATTATAGATGAAAGTTGCCTCTCTGGATTCCACGCTTTGCTTTATAGATGGCATTTTTTGTCTTGGCCATAATAAAACCAGTCTCAATACTTAATTGTTGGACCTTGTAAAAACGCATCTGATACGTTCAGTGGCAGATTTTTACTTACCTTCCGTTCTACAATTGTATTAAACTTCCTGTGAAAGTACTTGGAAAGCAACCCTCAGAAATGTTCGTAAAAATAAATAAGTTTATTTTAAAACCATAATTAAATTAACATTCGTTTTGAGCCATAAGTTGTCTTTGAAATTAACCCTACTTGCTTTTCTAGTCATATGAGATATTCATTTCAATTTTATTTAAATCCCTCGTGGTTTTGGTCACTTAAGTAAACTAGCGCTATCATTTCTACTAGCAGAAAGTGTTAATAAAGGCCATAAGTGTTTAATTTTTCATCTAATTTTCGAGTTTTATCTGTTGTGTTGGTTTTAGTGTGTGCTCTTCGAAAAAAGGCCCTTGCCGAAATATTGGATTGTTGTGTGTTCTTCATTTACACATGCTTATCTTACTTCCTCGGAAAGGATGTTAAAGCTAGAATAACCAAGGCCAGGGCAGCATTTATCTAACTTAACAAAATATAGTCATCTAAGAACATCAAAACAAGAACAAAACTTGTTTTTCACTACACACGTAAAGACAGTCCTGTTATATAGTTCGGAGACATGGGTTATGACCAAGACAATACAACAGAGGATACAAACATTCATGAGCTATTGCTTGAGGAGGATTTTAAATATTAAATGGTAGGGCAAAATAAGGAAGGAGGAGATAAGAGAAAGGCCAGGACAAGAACCTATGAACCTACAAATCACGTCTAGGAAGTGGAGGTGGTTTAGCCACACTCTGAGGAAACCCGACACCAGCATAGCAAGATAGGCACTGACGTGGAATCCTCAAGGAAATAGAAAATGAGGAAGACCTAGAATTACTTAGAGAAGAGAAACTTTGACAGTCCTCAGAGACAAGGGATGCACATGGAAGTAAGCAGAGAATAATTCCAAGAACAGGAGAGCCTTTATCCGTGGCCTATGCTCTCAAGGGAGTGAAAGATGATGATGACGATGATGATGATGATGATCTTACTTTCTGCCATTCTTGTTCCTGCCCACTTTCATCTGCAGCAGTAGAATATTATCTATACAATCTTATCATCATCATCATCATCATCATCATAATCATCATCATCATCATAATCATCATCATCATCATCATCATCATCATCATCTCCCCCACCTCGCGCCACACGCCACCATATATAACTTTCTCTGATTCCACCTTTCCCTACCTCTCTGGCTACATCTACTAAGAAATAAATATAGTTAATGTTATATAAAGCTGATATTAGCAATAATGAAGGAAAAGCTACAGTTTAATAAAGGACACTACTGAAACGAAACAGGAGTGAATAAAAATGGTTTTTATAACTCTATGCAGAAGTTTGATGCCACATGGGTTAAATTTGATGACATTAAAGTAGATTCGGTCATTTCTCTCTAAACTCTCTCTCCCTCTCCCTCTCTCTCTCCCCCTCTCTCTCCCTCTCTCTCTTTCTCCCTCTCTCTCGCTCTTTCTCTCTCTCTCTCCCTCTGTGCTGTCTCAGTGTTTCCTGTAGTTTGAACTCTGGTAATTTGTATCAGCTAGAACTTGTGCTGCGCTGGTGTAACGGTTAGTGCACTCGCCTGCAAGTCAGAATATCCTGGGTTTGATTTCGCACTTGGGCCGATTTCTGTGCGGGGGACTTCCCTAGAAAAACAGAGACAGTGACGACAGCTGCTGGCATCCGTGCCTTAAATGCTGTAATGGCCTAGAAATGTGAAGGCACTAACACTTCACACCCCTAAATGCAAGTTCAGCGGGTCATAGACAGAGCTTGAGGACACCACGGGGGGTGGGGGGGGGAGCATGATGGTACAGACATCATTATAACATGGAAAAGACAGGCGTCTAGTACTATCACACCTTCACTGACGAGAAAGCACATGATGATGATGTTGATGACGATGATGAAAGCCTCCGGAAAATAATTTCAGAAAATTACCTTTAATGTCACGATGTTTCCACGTAATTTCCTAATGCTCACAGAACGCAGCGCCCACATCACATCCTGCTCATCACATTAGTCCATATAAATGAATGTCTAGTTCAATCCCTACACCACAAATGTGTGTATGGAAAAACATTCTTCAAGATAAAGACACTTTTAAACCCGAAAACTTCAACTGTGTTAGATCACACACAAGTTTTAGAATTTAGAAAAGGTATCTTGTACAACTCACTCACTCCCTTCTTTCTGACTTCACAACGCGTGTGCTCATGTGTGTTATTTTAAAACTAACATGCATGTTGAAATGCTCGCTGTTACTAGTTACAAAAGCCACTGGTATTAATAATCTGAAATGTTTGAAATGTAGTTTTACCCTTTATAGTTTTATCTTATAAACAACGTGATATCCAAGTTATTTTGTTTAGTGTAACTGAAGCTCTTGTTAAGATTAAATAATTTTCTAAAACTATTAAGATAGTTACGATCCCTGGACATAACTAAAGGTCTCCACCTCTGCTAGAAAAATTAGAGACCTTAAAGAAAGTCATATCTGTTTACTAGATATGAAGTCTGGTCATAAGATTAGGTGTATATAGAACACACATTAACAAACTCACAGAACTGTATAAGGATTTCACAGAAAATATTTGGCTGAAAAACTGTGATAATACGGAAAATAATTATCTCTAATTGACAGATTCCTAATACATAAAAATCTACTTGTAGATAACTGTTACAGATCCAGGTTCTTGTTTCCAGTTAAATTAAATGCGCAACCAGGGTTCTGTGGATATAGATTACAGGAGACGCACAAGTGTGGAATAATCTTCGCCAGTTCCAAGTTCCAAGCAATGTGGGGCAGAAACTGACGCCGCACGTTTGTTCTCTGTCTTGTTAGCAGCTCAGACAGTGAGCATTTCAGAACTCAGCTTCAACCTGATATTTGCCATTAAGGCTCATTGCTCCAGATAAAGTTGGCCTCATTTCCTCTCTATTCCTAATCTTCTCTCTCCAGTTAGTGACATCAATTTCTTTTATATCCTCTTCTATGTTGTCTTTCAATCTCTGTCTTGGTCTACCCCTTGGTCTTGTTTCCCTCATCTCTTGTGCGTACATCATTTTCGTTTGTTTGTTCTCATCCATTCTTTCTACGTGCTCCAGAAAGCGTAGTCATTTTTAAAGCTTAATCAATTTAATATTTTAAAAGACATATTTATGCCATTCAAACATGTATCGACATAAGCGTTTTCGTGTCCTAGGTTCAAACTATTCCCGTGTGGACAACAAATCTGTCTTGTTTCGGATTGTCCGGTTTTTATTTTTTCGCGGTTGCTTCCCTTGCACTAAAATTCTATCTCTCTCTGAACCTTAAGTGCCCAGGGCACATGGGGCTTCCGCAAGGGTTTTCCACAAATGCCTGTCCTTCGCCTTTTTCTCTGCTCTTGCCCAGGTGAGCCCTCTATTGCTCAACATCCTTTCTGTTGTTCTTCTCCATGTCTCTTTTGGTCTACCCTTACTTCTGTTCCCCTGTGGTGTCCATCTTAGTGCTATTTTTGGTAGTGAGTCGTCAGTCATCCGGAGCACTAAAATCTACCTAGTCTCTAATTTTGAGAAAGGAAATTCCTACTAGGAATTAAATCTTCAGCACAATCTATATTTTTATTTTTGTGTTTATTTATACCTTTCTTTTATAATGTGTACATTTTTAACGATATATTTTACACTATAAAAACACATTATTTTTCTTCGAATTTTTTTTTTCTGATAGCCGAAGAAATTTATTCTCTCTATGTCATGAGGTTAACTTACTGGGGGTACCAACGGAGAAGCGGGACAGGGTCTTGGTCAGCTACGGTTCGCTAACCTTGACGTTAGCATATCAGCTATGAGTCACAATGACTGCCTAATCAGACAGCGTCTTTGGCAGGCTGCATCGCTGTGGGTACTTAAGCTATCCCTGTCCCGTTTACCAGGCGTGGCCTGTTATTTGAGGGGGCACCAGAAAAGTAGCAGGACAGGGTCTTCGTTGGCTGTGATTGGTCAACACTGACGACAGCTGTCGGCTACCTTACATCCACAACCCGGACAGCGTCTTTGTTGGCTGTGATTGGTCAACACTGACGCAAGGTATCGGCTACCTTACATCCACAACCTGGACAGCGTCTTCGTTGGCTGTGATTGGTCAACACTAACGAAAGCTATCGGCTACCTTACATCCACAACCCGGACAGCGTCTTCGTTGGCTGTGATTGGTCAACACTGACGACAGCTGTCGGCTACCTTACATCCACAACCCGGACAGCGTCTTCGTTGGCTGTGATTGGTCAACACTGACGACAGCTGTCGGCTACCTTACATCCACAACCCGGACAGCGTCTTCGCCGGTAAAAAAAAAGGAATAATTAAATTTCAATAATTATTTTTCAAGTAGCGAGGCAGACTACAAGCAAAGAGATTGATCACATATAGTGCATATTCATTCTTTTTGAAACGGGCCAGCCATACAGTCCTTGAAGATCATTCACATCTAGTAATACAGACATCCGACTAGACATCTGTGGAACAACTATTGAAATGAAACAATGTAATGGCTTATCAAAAGCATTAGATCCTTACCACTCCCCTCCCCTTTGACGTTCAGATCAAGACAATTTTCTGTACGTCAGCGGGGAAGAATAATGCCAGAAAACAATCTCCATATTTGCTTCATGACCTCAGTCAGTCGGTCATTTGCATGTCTCTTGCGGAACTTTGCCTCCCTAACAGCACTCCTGTAGGCCTTTCGGTTGTAAGCAAGATTCCCTTCTGCTGATGCATCCATTTGCAGATCATCAACGATGTCCTGCAGCCATCTTCGCCTTGGTCACCTCTCTTTCTTTTCCCCATTATGTACCCTTCCAAGATGATCTTCTCTAAATTATCATGATGTTTAATGTGTCCAAAATATTTAAGTTTTCTCTCTTTAGTCCTCTTTACTAGCCAGCCTTCTTCAATATTAAGTTCTTGTAGTGTGGATATTTTTTTTTCTTTTTCATGTTCATTATGTTTGAAGAACTCTTCTGTAGCATTTACATTCAAAGGCATTTATATGTTTCTCAGCTGTTTTGTTAAGTGTCCAGGTCTCACGGGCATATGTTGCGATGGCAAAGATGCATGCCCATAAAATCTTATTTTTGTATTTTTGTCTTTTCCTCTCCGCAGCTTCTTTAGTTTTTTGTTTTTTTTTTAAGAGCAATAGATGTCCTCCTTTTAACGCTGAAAGAAATTATAAATACAGTCAAAGTCTGTTCACATGAAGTAGGTAAGTGATAAGTTTGTTGAAAAGAAAAAAGGCTGACAGTGGCGTGACAGTGTTTGTTTGGTCTGTGGAACACAAAGTAATGCTCAGTGATCTAAAGGGAAATCAGGCGATGTAGCATAAAGATCGAAGGGAATAGGGGTCATGACTAAGTATTTGTCTGGGAGCTATGGAGGTGGTGTATGTTCAACCCCACACAAGCAACTGCAGCAATGCCCCCTGGGCCAGTGTTTATGCTTTGACTGCCATTATGCCCCTTGAGAAACTCAGATTCGTAATATGTCAAATGATTAGAATGTGAATATCCCGGGAGATGGAAAATCACCAAAACCATAGAAAACAAGTTGAATTCTTTCCAGACTAAATGTTTTCGAAGAATTAGAAAAATATTTTGGCCAAACACTATAAGAAATAACATCTTATTGGCAGAAATGCAGATGAAACCACTGACAACAATTACTGAGGAAAGACGCTGGCGATGGTTGGGACATGTGCTCCGAATGACTGACAACTCACTACCAAAAATAGCACTAAGATGGACACCACAGGGGAGCAGAAGTAAGGGTAGAACAAAAGAGACATGGAGAAGAACAACAGAAAGGATGTTGAGCAATAGAGGGCTCACCTGGGCAAGAGCAGAAAAAAAAGGCGAAGGACAGGCATTTGTGGAAAACCCTTGCGGAAGCCCCATGTGCCCTGGGCACTTAAGGTTCAGAGAGAGAGAGAGATCCCGGGAGACTGAGTAGGGATTCACGGGAGTGTACGGGGAAACTGAGTGGGGAGTAACTGGTGTGTACCGGGAAACTGAGTGGGGAGTAACTGGAGTGTACTGGGAAACTGAGTGGGGAGTAACTGGAGTGTACTGGGAAACTGAGTGGGGAGTAACTGGAGTGTACTGGGAAACTGAGTGGGGAGTAACTGGAGTGTACTGGGAAACTGAGTGGGGAGTAACTGGAGTGTACTGGGAAACTGAGTGGGGAGTAACTGGAGTGTACTGGGAAACTGAGTGGGGAGTAACTGGAGTGTACTGGGAAACTGAGTGGGGAGTAACTGGAGTGTACCGGGAAATTGAGTGGGGAGTAACTGGAGTGTACTGGGAAACTGAGTGGGGAGTAACTGGAGTGTACTGGGAAACTGAGTGGGGAGTAACTGGAGTGTACTGGGAAACTGAGTGGGGAGTAACTGGAGTGTACTGGGAAACTGAGTGGGGAGTAACTGGTGTGTACCGGGAAACTGAGTGAGGAGTAACTGGTGTGTACAGGAAACTGAGTGAGGAGTAACTGGTGTGTACCGGGAAACTGAGTGAGGAGTAACTGGTGTGTGAGACAAAGACTAGAACGAAAAAAGAGAGCCGAGCGGTTTTGTATGTTCCGTTGGATATGTACTTACGTTCTGTATCGAGCGCAAAGGATTTTTTGGGATATGTTTTCGTCCAATGAAGCTTTGGTTGATTGGATGGCTCGGACGGTCCGTGTTCGACTGAGCCATCAAACTTTGTATGGAATGTTCGACTGAACCATCAAGCTTTATAAGGAATATTCGACTGAGCCATCAAGCTTTATAAGGAATGTTCGACTGAGCCATCAAGATTTGTATGCAATGTTCGACTGAGCCATTAATATTTGTGTGGATGAATTTGTTACGATCATTTTGAGGTGCTACTTGATATATCCATGATTCGCCATCTCATCATTATCGTGATCCACACATTAAATGTCTCGATGTTGTTCACGAGCAAGGTTATTGGTTAATCTGACATTTGTTGTTTCTCGTAACGATGTGAGATGTCGAATCTAGGCCTGAACAGTTTACATCAACTCAAGATTTGTTGTAGCTGATGGTTCTTTAATTGCTATTTCGTGATGTCTGAGTCATCTTACTTGGTAATTCTAGCTAGAGTAAATTGCTGAAGAGGACCCTTCTTAAAGTAGAGTCAAACGAACTGTGTAACATAGGTGCTGCTACACATTAAGCACGCCAAGTATTAGTCCAGGCAACAGTTAAGGAGGACCTAGAGTGATCTTCTTTGTACACAAATTGGCAGTGATTTTTGCGATGCGCCTTTAGCACCGACTTCAGCACCTTCCTTGCTAGGGCAGACTGTGGTCTTGCTCGGACTGCCATGAAGACAGTGGTGTAAGCTGGCCTGGCCAAAACTTTGTTTTCCAGCCTCTGGTGGCTGTACTTAAGCCCCTTCTCCATGTCAGATCCAGCATGCAGCGCTGGCTGGCCAGACGCCTTTGAGTCAGTTCCACAGAGACACTCCGACTTTTGGGATGAGGAATCTGATGAATGCCTCAACAATATCAATTCCCCGCCACCCATAGTCTGCTGGCTCTGTTTTGTTTACATCATTCTGATAGGCAGTGTTGTAAGCACCTATAAGCTTGTCACGTCCTGGATTCCTTACAGCCGCCGCCTGTGACACACTGGGTGCGGGGTGGCTCTACCAGACCCACTGACAACCTGCAAAACAGAAACAAAAGTACATATTTTGTTTTCGCACACACAGTTTCCCAACATGTTTTCCAGTTGCTTCGCACCATAACAAATTGTGAACCCGCCACAGATGATATCACAATGTTTTTCCAGGTCACGGTCTCTGCACAGTTCTCTCTACATTATTTTACGCATGGACAATCCAAAGAACCCTTGCATTTTCAACAACAGTTTGCATTGTGTTCATCGAAGGAAAGCTATATTACAGATTTCATATCAGATGCATGGTACGAGGCCAGACAATTTGTTCTATTGTACTTTTTTTTCATCTCTCATAATTTCTCTTTTTACCTTCAGGCTGTTGGAATATTGTTCTTTCTATATTCATTCATTCATTCATTCATTCATTCATTTGCATGTCCCTTGGGAACTTTGTCTCCCTGACAGCACTCCTGTAGGCCTCTCGGTTGTGAGCAAGATGTCCAGCTGCTGATGCATCCATTTGCAGATCATCAATGATGTCTTGCAGCCATCTTCGACTTGGTCTTCCTCTCTTTATTTTTCTCATTTTGTACCCTTCCAAGAGGTCTTCTCTAGATTATCATGGCGTTTCATGTGTCCAAAATGTTTGTTTTATTTGTTTAATCTTCTTTACTAGCCAGCCTTCTTCAATATTAAGTTCTTGTAGTATGGATATATTTTTTCTTTTTTCTTTCTATGTACTACAATATATATGTCATTCAAAAGTTATACGCATAAAAATCAAGTTAAGATTATTCAATTCAAATTGTAATATCCACCCTCTTTTATGCACGTGAAAGCTGGAAAACAACTAAAAAAATAAAGTTATCTTTTGAAAACAAATGCCTAAGGAAAATACTTGATATAAAGTGAGACAAATTCAAGAACAAGACAGAGATAAGGCAAATGAGCAAACAACAGCGTGTCTCACGGGTGATCAGAAAAAGGTGATGGATATATGTAGGTCATGTGATTAAAAGAAACAGTGAGAGAATCCCAAAACAAGCTATCAAGTGGAACACAACAGGCCGAAGAAAAAGAGGTCGACCATGTGAAACTCTAAAGAGGACATTGTTAAGAGAGGCCAATTTAGTGGCCATAAAATCCCTTAATGAGGTTGAAAAGCTCGCCGAAAACAGGAAAATTGGCGAACTACCATGCGAGCCCTATGTGACGTTTAACGTTTTTTATGAGTCAGACAGTCTTGGAAAGGGGTGGAGAAAGACATTCTGACATACACGTATAATGAATAAGATATAGGGGGCAAAAAAAGGTGAGAACCACCGAACGTATTCTTTTCTCCTCCTTCTCCACTCCCTCCCTCCTCCCCTCCCCCGCCCCCAGCGCCTCCTGCTCTCATTTAGTGATGAGTTTCATAAATAACCTGTTAGAACAGCAGATCCATCTCTTATATCTTCACTACATTTTTTAGGGTACGCAACTGGTTATTAAATATTCAGATATTAACAGGTATTAACAGATAGTAAGAGATATTAACAGATAATAACAGGTATTAACAGATATTAAGCGAGCACTAAGATTAGTCAGGTGAGACAAATCATGAAAGAAGTCTCTTCTCTCTGATGATGTCCACGCATGAATTATTTGCCAGAAATACATAAAGGTAACATTCTAATGAATATCACAAGTGCCCTTCGTTCACAGACAACTCAAACAATAACAGTAAATAAAGCTATAAATAATCTGAATGGTTTACATGATATAAAGTACAGAACAGACGCAGTTAGAAAATGTAAAAGTGAAACCAATGAAGGGAGATAACTGTTGTTTTTTTTTTACAGAAAGGGCAATTGTTACGATTCTCTTTTTTTAACTTCCGTGGTCGGTCGAGATCGTTCTAGAACGTCACGTGGGCTGAGAAACACTGACAGAGAATTGTGGGAGAGACTGTGAGTTGGGCAGTCAGTCTACATTTAGAGAATGTCTACGTGTACCTGAGATGACGGTTTTTGTGATGTAAAGTAAGAGAACACAATTTTATAGGATTAGACCTGGAAAAAATCGTAGACAAAGCACTTTAGTGAGACGTGAGAGAAAGAAAAATCACAAGAGAATTACCTGGGATTCGAACACGGACTCCCGTAGGACGAGCAGCCGTCTAGCCACGAGAGAACAGCGTACTTATGAACTGAGCCATCTCAGACCCCCGGTTTTTGTGATGTCTGCTGAGAAAATTTATGTCTATACCTGTTACTGGAGCTGTGGAAATATGAATGGACTCACCATGTGGCAGGGAAAACCTGCCGGCGGTCAGAATATCGCCATCACCATCTTGATTGTCATCCAATTCATCAATAAAACCTCGTGTCAAGTGATAATGCAGAACTGGATTGACTTCTGTATCAGTGTGTTGCCAACTTTAGGATTGAAAGAGCCTGGAATTGAAGGATGGCTGGAGACAGTGAATAACTAATCCAGAAACACTCAGCAAACACGGCTTCAGCTAGTGCCCCAACATTCTATTCAATAAAAAAAACCAGTTACACAGTAAACACACCGGGACATACGATTTATTTTAAAACCACTTTTTAATCAAATATGAAAGGGAAGTCAGTGAATTTGATCCCACGCATTAAAAGAGTTTTGGCTCTTCATTGGAGAAGTAGTTAGTGCATTTAATTTCTCAAGGAGAAATGAGTGGTTTCAATCCAGCATGTGAGCCCTGGTTATCCTGCTGTAGAAATGGGCTCACTGTTCTTTCTTGAGTAGACAAAGGCACCTACGGCTGACGCTGACCATATCACCTTCCATTATCCGGACAGATCAAAGAAAATGTGGAAAGTAACACGATATCCGCTAGGGAGCCTCTATAGCATAATTTAAATGCATCTTTCTTCACCTCTTACTCAAAGACTGAGACAATCTGCATAACATTTGAACATTTAAAGCTCATCAGTGGTGGCTTTGAAACAAAGAACAGATATCCTACCATTTAAAACACAAACACTAAGTAACAAATCGTACGAGGCGCAATCGTAAAGTTCCTAGACTGGTCCTCAAACACAGTCTAGGGTTATCTGATCCAAATTTGGTAGCCATTCCTTTCAAAATACTCTCCTTGCATACGTAAACAGCGACGGCAATGCATCTTCAACTCCTCAAAGGGACCACGGAGATCGTTTTATTGAAGGTAGCCCAATACTACCCTGCCATTCTATTTGGATTTCATCTCCGGTGTCGAAGCGGCGCCCCTTCACGTTCAGTTTCATTTGGGATACAAGGCGAAATCACAAACGGCTGCCTACTTCCAACGTTCATCGCCTGTGATGATCCTAGAGATGAAAGTTGGGACGTCGTTGGCGGTCTCCCGAATCTCAAGGCACACTCCAAGACGACGCTGCTTGTTATCGAGTACCAAGAAGTGAAAACCATAATCCGTAACCAGCGCAGATCTGAATGGAAGAAGAACTGAAATGCAACATCGAGCCAGATCCAATACACCAACAACAAAGACATCAGCAAACCATCCTCTTTTGCCTACGGACAGGCCACTGCAGACTACTGAGCCACCTACGTCGTCTCAAAATGTCTCACACAGACGAGTGCCCATGTGGCATGGCGAGTCAGGGCTCCAGAACATATTCTTATCCTGTCTTGTCTTATCTCTCTGTAACTGCCAGCTGGTGTTCTTTGCAGCTGATGCTGTAGAGGTGTTGAGCTACAGCATCGTATCGGATTGGGAGCGGGTTATGTCAACTATTTTTTCCCAAGAGTGCCAAAACCCACGCAGACCTGAGGCGCGAGACATGGCCAGAGGGCACAAGTTTAGGGCAAAAGCTTTGGGGCACCTATCAGGATCTGGAGAGAAGTGCGAACCACGTCGATAGAGATCAGGATCTGATGTGACCAACAACCTTGAACTCAGAAGAAGAAGAAGAAGAAGAAGAGAAGAAGAAGAAGAAGAAGAAGTTCGAATAAGAAGAAGAAGAAGAAGATCGAATGTCAAGATCCGGGGGACAAACTTAGCAGCAGCGCGATACGTGTTCAAGTTTTCTGTGAGGATCTCCTGCAGACTCTATAACTGGTTCCAGTCATGTGAAAGAGGTGATGGACTGTTCGGGCGACAGTCCACCTAAATAATGTCAATACTTTTTTTCCCGTTTTCTAGCTTTTTTCTGGTGAATTGTCGCCTTGGATGCTTCTCAACTTGAACAGACACTGGACCGGCAATGAAACGCGTAAGCCACTCAAGCGCCTGTGATCGACCTAAAGAACGTTAGTCAAATTCAGAACAAGCATTTCGATGTTTTTGATAGCGGATTTGCCCGAGCTTCATGCAAAATTTGTTGCACGTAGGTTACTCAGATTTGCCAGTCACCGCAGAGTGATCCTAAAATACAGTGTACAAAATGAACACATATTGACAATACAACACCAAATGGTAAACTAGCAGCTTGGGAGTAGTGACCTACAGTGTTCTGTATGAATTTGTCGAACGGTACAGTCACGGCAAGTACAGTCCAGGAAGTTCCATTATTACCTTATGTGAGAATGAATGAATGAATAATCTTTATTTTTCAAGGGTAAAGAATTGGGCACGCAGGCCCGTCTTACATTCTGCCCTTCATCACTCTGTCTTTCATTCTTCCTACACACTTGATTTAGTACAAATATACAAATTAAATTAGGAAAAAAACATATCAAAAGATTGTAAGATTTAACTACTACATTCAAAGTAAAAGAGAAGAAGTAATTAACCTAATAAAATAGCTCTCACGCACACATACATACGCAGACATATACATAAACAAAAATACATTGTAAATACAGATCTTCTAATATACGTTTTTTAAACAGACATTAAAATAATTTCTAACAATATCTAACAAGTTGCTTTTCTAACTACGTCATTTTAGTAATTGATGGTTGGCGAGTCACGTGTTGAGAGAGTGCTGGTTATTTTATGGAGGCATATAATTACACGCAAGTAAATAATGAAACAGGTTTGAGTTAAAGGATGAAGTATTACCAATGGATTTTAAGTGGTAGGGGAGGGTGTTCCAGAGCTGTACTGCAGAGTATGCAAGGCTTTTCTTGTACAGATCAATCCTGGGTTGAGGAAGAAGACAGTTTTTTAAATGCTCGCTTGTGAAGTGAGTGGAGCCTTTTTGTGTTTGAGGCTGAGCATCCATCCCAGATTGTGGAACAGTAATCTAAGTGTGTTTGCATGTGTGATATGTAGTATACTTTTCTTGTGTCTTTGTCGATAAAGTGTTTAATTTTTGGCTAATTGGTAAACTTTCTGTGCAATCAAGTTTGTTAGGTTATGTATGTGAGAATTCCATGTTAAATGCTGATCAATGATGAGTCCTAGGGTTTTATGTTCATGAACATTTTCTATTGCCTTAGTCCCAGCACAAAGCTGTAGAGATGTTTTTGTTGCATTCTGCAGTTTCTGTCTTGTAGTGATGAGCATGGATTTTGTTTTGTTGGTGTTTATCAACATACCATTTTTATTACTCCATTTAATCAAACTGTTTATATTATTTTGGAGCGTTGTCTGTAGTTTATTGATGTCATAGTCACTACTGTAAACAGTACAGTGATCAGCGAAAAGATCACATGAAGAGTGCTTTAAATGTAGTGGTAGGTCGTTAATATAGGTAGCAAAGAGAAGAGGACCAAGAATGGAGCCTTGAGGAATACCGGTATCAACCACAGACGAGCCAGATATTTTGTTTCTAAAGCAAACTACTTGTTTTCTATCCGAGAGAAAAGATGTAATACATTTTGTTAGGCCAGGGTGTAATCTATAGCCTTCCAGCTTTTTTGCAAGAATTTCATGATCAGTCATGTCGAAGGCTTTCTTGAAATCAGCAAAGACAGTACCACACAATTTGTCATCATTTATATTAGACAGCCAGCTTTCTGTCATTTTAGTTAATGCTATGTAGCAGGAGTAATTTGGTCTAAAACCTGACTGACTGTCTATTAGTAGATTGTTTTCTTGCATGTGGAGCAGTGTGAACTTTTGTATATGCTTTTCAAGAGGTTTAGATAGTGATGACAGAATGGATATGGGTCTATAGTTTGAGAGGCCACTAGTCTGTCCAGATTTAAAAAGAGGAAAAACTTTGGCGAGTTTAAAAGCGTCAGGGAAATATTGTTTGTCAATGCACAAGTTGTATAAGTATGTTAGTGTGTCTGTGATAACTGGTGCAGCGTAGCGTAGTATCTTGTTACTAATGTCATCACATCCTGCTGAGTTAGTGTTCTTTAAAGACCGGATGTAGTTATAAACCTCACCGACTGTGAGGAAAGGAATATTAATTTGTTTTAGCTTTACACATTTACTGTCGCTGAAAGTTTAAAAGAACATGAGAACATGGAAAATCAAGAAAGAAAGAAACGGATGACCACAGTGTCGATCACACACAACAGAAATAAAATAAAATAAAATAAAATAAAGGAAAGTAAAACAAAACAAAATAAAATAAAGTGATCGAAATTATAAAGCCAAAGACTGATCCGAGAAGCATGATTATTATACATTTGGACTCAGTACCTCAGTCAGTAACTTACACTGATTGCTCTCCACGGATATAATGTAGGAATTTTAGTAAGAATCGAACAGTCTCTGTGAACTTCATTTCCTTTCTCTGGCAATCTTAATGGAAGATGCCATACGAAGTTCAGAGAACTGATGTGTAATTTGTCTCATTGTCGGGGTAATATACGCAGCAGATGAAAAGCCAATACCTCAGAAATCTTTGGTGATGTTTGTATACGTTTCTCCTCTTACGTGTACGGCCTGACCTAGTGGTGGATGAGTGTATGTGCGATGATTATTATGTAAGTCTTGTCCTGTCTTGTCTTGTCTTGTCTTATCTCCCTGTAACTACGAGCTTGTGTTTTTTGCAGCCGATGCTATGGAGGTGTTGAGGCACAGCATCGTATCAGCGTGGGAGCAGGTTATGGCAGATACATGTTCAGTCCCGGAGTACAGCTAAAAAAAGGGGGGGGGGGGTGCAATGCTTCTTTAGCAGAATCCACCACCATGGGGACTATGGCCATCTTTGCCCGGTTAGCCAGGCTATGCCTGTTACTGGGGGTACCACGGAGAGGTGGGACAGGGTCTTGGTCAGCTATGGTTCCCTAACCCTGACGCTGGCATATCAGCTGTGGGTCGCCGATTGCCTCATCGGGCAGCGTTTTCATTCCCTCATGATGTAAGTAACGACAACTCCAACATTCGACAACGTCCAAACAAACGAGCACGTGGACTGTGTCCGCCACTCAGTAACGACCATTTCGCTGAAGAGCAAGGACGCCATTTCGCTCTTTTCCACGATGATTCGATTTTCGCTCTTTTCCACGATGATTCGACTATGAGCTTGATCAGAGGGATCATTTGTGCAGCTCTGCGTCCCTGGACTGGACCCACCGTAGGCTGTCTGTCAATGTAGTTTGTCGAAGAAGCTTTCACTTTTATTTCTTTAGTTTATTAACTAAATCGACATTTCATAATTAAAAAATGAAACAATAAAATATTATCCAGTGAAACACGATATTGCAGCAAAACTTCACAAATATGCCTTCTTGATTTGTTCTCAATAACCATACTTTATGAAAAAAGATTTGAGAAAAACCCCGTTTATTAACCCTTTAATTCCTGGATTAATTTCCATACTCTGCCATAATACATTTGATGAGACCTTTCGTAGACAGAAGCTGAAAAGAAGTTACTGCATTGTTACTGTTTCTTTTTTTTTAATGTAAAAATATGGATTAGGTTAGAGATAAGCTATTTTTTCTTTTATTTAAATTTTGCTTAAATATCGCTCTGAGCTTCGATCTCATGGGTATGCAAAATCTACCCTTACAGCCGTTCAGGCGTGAAGGAGTTAATTTTGAGCGCAAAAACATTATTCCCTGTTTTATGAATTTAATGCGTGACGTTTAGTCTTCCATGACTGATCTAGATCTGAGAGTTGAACAGCTTATGAAAGTTCATCTAAATCTTTTTGTTTCCGAATTCGCGTATTGTGAATCGGCGTTGTCTGAGCCTGCGTAAGCTGGGGGAAGGACTAACTTCACTTAAAATTCCTGGGAAAAGTTTGCACACTGTACCCGACTAAGCATTTGATTACTTAAAGGTTTTGAAGGAGTTAGAACTATGATGTAAAAAAAAATAAATCACGTTTTACAACAGTCGCGGAGTATCTTCTGGTCATTGAAAATTCCCCGGTCATTTTGACCCACGTGGCAAATGTTTTTGCAAGAAATTATAAGCCAGATATAACAATAACTCGAATCCCATGGGCAAGATTTCCATAATTTACTTTTTTTTTTGTTACAGCAGAACAACTCCTGTGAAATCAGGATGTGAATATAGCGAAATGTCGATATATATCTAAATGTGTCTAAACGAGTCACGTGCTCTTGTGTTTCCTATATATAGCGTCGGCTTTATTAGTCTAACTTCGAGTGTTTTGTTAATAAAACATCAACTTAACTATCGCAAAAAAAAAAACAAAACCGTTGTTCAGTGACATCTGGGACCATGGGTGAGTAAATATTAATCTACAGTACAAGCGTGGTCTTTTGAGTTTAGAGAAGGTAAACAGATCAAATATTTCTAAAATATTTATAAGATTCATTCAGTCATTTGCATATCCCTTCCCCCCCCCCCCCCACCAACAGCCCTCCTGCAGACCTCTCGGTTGTGAGCAAGATGCCCTGGTGCTGATGCATCCATTCGCAGATCATCAACAGATGTCTTGCAGCCATCTTCACCTTGGTCTTCCTCTGTTTCTTTTTCCCATTATGCACTTTTCCAAGACTATCTTTACTGAATTCTCATGTCGTTTGTAAGAGTAAGACCGTGATAATATACATAGACTGATCTTTCTTTTATTTGGCTTTGTAAAAGATGTTTGCCTCTGTCCCATGGTGAAGCACTAAGGTGACATGGTGAAGCACTAAGGTGACATGGTGAAGTTCTTATGACCCGTTTATGATGTCGTTTAGAGACTGAGCTTTGGTGAGTTTAATTCACTGAGATGATGCTCGAAGAAAGCTCCACAATAGGCTCCACCTTCATAAATGAAACACGTTAATCACCGTCTCAGGTAAAGCATGGTTTGGGCCCGTTCCCCTCCCCCCCCCCGTTTTTATCGATACTGAAGTAGAAGAAATATTTACAATTACTGAAATGCTATGGATATATCGTGTTGCATGTTTTACAAGAAAGAACACGAAAGAAATCAATCTAATGCAAGAGTTCGAATGAGAGCTTAGATATAAAGAACCAATGTTCATATTCGTTTCGCTGTGTGACGCGTCCAACAGCGTTGACCAATGAACTTCCCCCAGTCTTTGCGGTCTTTAATGCTCTCAATCAGTTCAAATGTTGCTTTCTTCGTCTGTCATTTGATAAACATGTTCAGACATTTTTATCTTCCTCATCCTCTCTTCATTTTCCCTTGAGTTTTCCAGTTCTAAGATTTCTACCTTCTTATAACAGGTCCAGATATACTAACAAAATGACACCAGAGTATTTGATACAACTGTGCTCTGCTCTTGAAAATCCGAGAAAACTCATATAAACTATAGAAATCCCTTTTTATTTTATCTATGAGAACTTTATGGAGATCAAGAGGAACACGGTTATTTGTTTTTTAAATACCCATGTCAGTCAGGCAGTCATTTGCATGTCCCCTGTGGAACTTTGCCTCCCTAACAGCTCTCCTGTAGGCCTCTCGGTTGTAAGCAAGATGCCCTGCTACTGATGCATCCATTTGCAGAAATACTTGTAAACATGTAAATATTTGAAGTGAAGGCAAAAGAAATGCTAGATAAAAAAACGGAGAAATTTACAGACGTATCAAAGTTGCTGGAAAACTATATAGACAGAATTCAGGTTCTAGTAATTAAACGCGTACATATTTATTCCGAATGACTGATAACTCACTACCAAAAATAGCACTAAGATGGACACCACAGGGGAGCAGAAGTAAGGGTAGACCAAAAGAGACATGGAGAAGAACAACAGAAAGGATGTTGAGCAATAGAGGGCTCACCTGGGCAAGAGCAGAAAAAAAGACGAAGGACAGGCATTTGTGGAAAACCCTTGCGGAAGCCCCATGTGCCCTGGGCACTTAAGGTTCAGAGAGAGAGAGAGAGAGAGAGAGAGATTTATTCCAGTTCTTTTTTGTCTTTAGTCCAACCTCAGTTAAAATAAGTAAAATGAAGGGTTAAACATGAAATATCAAGCACTAAAGTAGAAAGTTTAACAGATTCCCAGGGAGACAAGACGAGAAGAGAAGAAATCAGAAATATCTTTAGAACAAACCGAAGAGCAGTGCTAAAAATTTAAGAGTTAGCAAAGCCGTGAGTAAGCTAGTCAATAGTGATTTGTCTTCGCGATCGAAAGATTGTGGATTTTGGGATCAACAGCTGAGCTCTTCCAGTTGAGCCATGAACATGGACTAGTATTAAGAGAGACAGACGGAGAAAATCGTCATCAATTTTGCACTGGACGCCGGGGTCTGGAAGAAAACGTGGAAAAAGAGGACATCCATGAGCACAGGACTCCATCTCGAGTCCACAGTGTGGGAACACAACTAAAAAAAAAGACTTGATGATTTTAACGCTGTGACGCTGCTGGCGAGATTATTCAGCTGCCGTGTGTGGAGCGGTGCTCCTCCCGGCCAATGAAGAAAGGTGCAAATGGGGTTGCCGTGACGCACCACTGCGGAAATGGTGGTAGAAAGGATAAAGCGAAGTAAACAGTCAAATCACGGCACCTCTGGTCTTGAGGTAGGCCACATCCTAAGTGCACCTATATCGGGTGAAATGCCTGAACCGGCTTAACCCAGAGGTTAAGACAATGCTGGCGAGACTCTTCGGATGCCGCGCGTAGAGTGAAGCTCCTCCTGGTCAAGGAAGAAACTGCGGAAAAGAAATAAGGGTTGCTGTGCGGCACCGATGTGATAAGGTGAAGGAAAGGATAAAGTGAAGTTTAATCGGTATGTCCAGTAGTATCGCTGCGAGAGCTACACATACCACGGCGCCTCTGCTCTAGAGGCCGGCCACGTCCGAAATACACCTACGCTGGTGAAATATGCCTAAATCGGCTCACACCAGGGGTGAAACTTGAAGGCTACGCATGTCACGGTACCTCTGCTCTAGAGGTCGGTCACGTTCCAAATACGCCCATACTGGGATAATATGCCTAAACCGGCTCAACCCAGGGGTGGAAGTCACTAGTGGCGAAGATTCGTCCTCCTGGATAAAAGCTCCATCCTGGTCACAACTAGGAAGGGTAGCGCCCACGAACACAAAATGCTGAAGTCGGAGACACTGGACCAGGGCAGTCTAGATAGGCAACCACCTCTCACCCGGCGGGGATGTATGCCTACCCTAATCACGCTGAGGTTTTCCGGTGAGAAAGTCCAACACTGGACTGGATGGGCAACCATCTCTCATCCGGCGGTGATACACGGGTATCTCAAAACACGTCGAGGTTTTCCGGTGAGAAAGTCCAACTCTAGACTAAACTGGTGCAACGAAAACCACGGTGTCACGCAATCCCGCTTCTGAGACCCACCAAGAATACAAGGCTCAAGCCGTGCGATACTCTGAACCTCTTGTGGTCCTCTCGGGGATCTCGTGTGGTCCTTTCAAGTACCACATGGGGGACCACGGGACTTAACGAGGACCACAGGCGTAAATTCAATAGGATCACAGGGCGGTCTTGGTGGTAGAAGCGAACGAAGAAGAAGAAGAAGAAGTAACGCTGTGACAAAAAAAAGATCTATGAAAGGCTTAACCAGTCCTAGTCATACTTCAGTGATCATTCAACGGCAAAAATCCTTCACTTTATTGAGAACAAAAAAAATTATCCAGGGCAAAAATCTTCCAGTTATTAAGAAAGACTTTATCATAGGGAAAAACTTTAACATTATTAAGAAAAAAAAACTACGAAAACGTAAAAAAAAACTTACACTGAAAGATGCCATATGAAGTATGAGCACTAATGTGTAATTTGTCTCATTGTGAGAGTAAAATATATCATCCCTAAAGAGTCACGACTTGAACATTCGTTGGACATGTACATGTTTCATTTGTTACGTGTACGGCATGATCTAGTGTGGAGTGAGTGTATGCATGATGACTCATGTTATGAGTAACGACAGCTCAGCGTACAACAGCCAAACAAATGAAACACTTCTTGCTGACTTCGACCGTGACTCAAGTACGACCTCTTCTATATTGAAGAGCAGGTTCAAACACGCCCAGCAATCAAGATCTCACACGGGTCCTCCGTGTTTAATCATTTCCTCAGCCCTCGCGTAGACAGACAAAGACTTCGTATACTTCCACTGAGCCCTCGTGTAGACAGACAAAGACTTCGTATACTTCCACTGAGCCCTCGTGTAGACAGACAATGACTTCGTATACTTCCGCTGAGCCCTCGTGTAGACAGACAATGACTTCGTATACTTTCACTGGCTGTCCTCTAGCTTTCATCCAGCAGTTCTCTAAAATGTCCCTCCAAAAACCTCTGTGTGAGTGTATTTTTGTTTATGATTGTGCTTGCGTGTGTGCGCTCTGTTTTGTTAGGTTAATTACTTCTTCTCTTATAATGTGAATGTAATAGTTTAATTCTGCACTCTTTTGATATATTTCTTTCCTCGTGTACTTTGTATACTTATATTAAATCGAGTGAGAGGGAAGAATGAAAGATGGAGTGATAAAGGGCAAAATGTAAGATAGGCCTGCGTGCCTAATTCTTTAACCTTAAAAAAAAAAAGATCATTCATTCATTCATTCATTCATTCTGACGTGACAAAGTTCACTAACAACTCAGTCACATGACCAGACAACAAACATTCACGTCATCACATCCTTAAACTTGTGTTGTACTAAGACCTCAACAGCTAACACTCGCACACGCTCACCCACGCACGCACGCACACTAACCTATATAAAGTCAAGTGAACACAGAAGCTGGAAAACCAAATAGTCACTGAGAAACTCCAGTGAAAAAAGCCAAGGAAGTTGAACAGCAATCCAGGGCAATAAGCTAAACTTCAAAACGGGTCCCCCTCCGACCTCCCTCGTGATATAAAATTCATAAAGCAATAATTTATATTCGTTTTTTTTTTCCATAATGCTGGGCCCCCTGAATCTAGACTTCAACCTGTTCAGCCTAAGAGGTTGTCCTGAAGCTGAAAAGAAATATATTTAAACTGACTGACCAGGTATCATGAGACACAGAAGGCGACTAAGCAACTTAGAAACACCAAAGAAGGAACACGTGAAGTGGATAAGATTGGTAGCCAAGTCCCGCCACTCTGCAAACAGAAAACAACGAGACTTGCACAGTAAAGTAATAGAACACAGTGTTGTACGGTTAGACCTCGGGAATACAAAAGAACTTTTAGACGAGAGGAGAAAAATCACAAGAGAATTACCCAGAATATAAAAGAACTTTTAGACGAGAGGAGAAAAATCACAAGAGAATTACCCAGAATACAAAAGAACTTTTAGACGAGAGGAGAAAAATCACAAGAGAATTACCCAGAATACAAAAGAACTTTTAGACGAGAGGAGAAAAATCACAAGAGAATTACCCAGAATACAAAAGAACTTTTAGACGAGAGGAGAAAAATCACAAGAGAATTACCCAGACTTGAACCTACGTCTCCGGTAGATCGAGCAACCTTCTAGCCGAGAGAATAGCGCATGAAAAAAACATGGCTGTCTTGCACACCTCCTGTCCCTAAAAGGTGTTTGACAGCCAACAATCAATGACTGTCAGGTCCAACACCCTGAAAGAAAACGAAGTCATGACACAGAAATTCCGTCGCTTATATTCAGTCTCCAACATCTATCAGATTTTTTAGACAGAAGCATGCACACACAATCTCCTGCAGAAGTCTAGTGCATAATGGACGAAAACAATAACAACAAACAGATAAATACTTTTTTAGCATTAAGGTAGTTTCAGTTTATGGTCACAATTACATATTTATACAGTCATGGCCTCGTTTCCTTTCCGGGTGTCACGATTTCTGGGCACAAGGGCACTGACGGTTTCGCTACCTTTTTTGGGATGAGGGATAGTTAAGACGGTTCATCTTTTCTCGTGGCTACCGTTCTTGTTGATGCAGGCGCTGGTGATGTCACCATTGGAATATGTTATATGCCTATTAACCCTATCAAATGCACCACATCTGAATAAGCTAGAGCGTGTACAGAATGAGGCAATGAAAGTGGTCTTGGGTTGTACCAGAGATACCCCTGCAGCGGTCATATGCTTTCTGCTGGACATGCTGAGTGTGAGGTCTGAACACAAGCATGCTCAGGTAAAGGCAAACATCAGGGTTGCTGGCATGAAGAGCTTCCTCTCCATAAGGAGCTGGGGTTGATAAAGAGCAGGCGCATCAAACGAGGCAGATCCTGGATGACAAGCTGAGGATACAATAATGTCAGTGTGCTTAGAGGAGGTGCCTAAAGGTGATGATTGGTGACGGTTACAGGACTGACTTCATCTAACAAATGTTATTATACAGAAGGGCCGTGAATGTACACAGTGGGTAATTGAACTTTAGGATCAAGATCTCATCCTGCATCACTTGTGTCTTCCTACACGGTAATGTATACAGATGGCTCAGTGACTCAGAACAACAGAAGTGGTTGGGATTTTGTTGTCTACCGAAATAGAAAAGTAGTGGGATAAGGTTTGGGAGCCTTTGAAGTCATCACATCAAGAATATGAATGGAAACTGAGGCTGTATCTGCGGCAGTGGAATGACTAGTTGCCTGTGATGTAGTTCATGGAGTCGTTGTGGCGGATTCACAGAGAATGCTTCGTAAGATTGCTTCGAAAAGAATGGGTTCATCCGTTAAGCTAGTCAACCGTGAGGAGCTTAACGTGGGTTTTTTGTCCAGGGCATGCGGGAGTACATGGCAGTGAAATGGCATGCAGACTTGATGAACAGGCTAAAATAAATGGCAGGCTGAGAAATAGACAAAGGCTAAATCCGTACTGGAAAAACTGCAGGAAAACGAAGAGCGGGATTGGAAGAACATTGTAATTATGAAGCGATTGCTGGAGCTAAGACAAACTTAAGGTGCCGGTGGGAAATCTGAACTGCGTGGCAGAAAACGCATGGCAAAGAACCAATACTTGATGGGAACTATCAGCACACATAATCTTGGATGAATGCTGCGGCATGCGGCGGGGCATATATGTGGCTGTCCTGAATGTATTGACGCCAGAATCTGATTCTGAACCTTTGAATCTCTCGTAACTAGACATTGTTCATCCTACCGGAGTCCGTGGTTCACGTCCCAGGTCTTGTCAGTTTTCTTTCTCTCATGTCTAAAAGTGCTTTGTCTATGGGTTTTTTTTTCGTGTTTAACCATGCAGTTCAGTGTTGTTTTACTTTACCAGATCCTGCCAGCACGGAGTGATACATAACCTGTCAGTTAAGCTAACGGCTTCAAGTTTCGCAGAGATCAAAATTTAAAAGCAGGACCGACTGCATCACTTTAGGCTTATTTAAAAATACACCTGTTTACTGCATCATTTTAGACTTATTTAAAAATACAGCTGTTACTGCATCATTTTAGACATTAAAAAATACATCTGTTTAGGCCTTGTGTTCTAGAAAGTCTTCTTTATGTTACAGCG
Source organism: Achatina immaculata (assembly GCA_009760885.1). NCBI lineage: Eukaryota > Metazoa > Mollusca > Gastropoda > Stylommatophora > Achatinidae > Lissachatina > Lissachatina immaculata. The sequence goes on from CM019696.1 coordinate 15,763,264, forward strand.
ATACCTGGATGTGTCATCTTCTTCGTCTTCATCACCGCAGTCGCAGTACTCATGACTGGATCAACCAGCGTCACTGCAACAGGCAGCGTCAGTGATTATGCGAATGAGAAAAGTATTTTAATCCCTTATACTTGTATAAATGTAAATCATCATCATCATCATTATCATCATCAGGTGCCGTGCCGACTGGCGTTGGCTATTATGCTTCTCCAGAGTATACGATTCTTCTCATGCAGGTCATCAGCTCAGTTGGTGATCTCTTCTCACACCATCCCGTCAGACTGTCCAGTATCATTTCTCTTGGTCTTCCTCTTGATCTTCTTCTTTCTATTTTTTTCTGTTGTTATAATATTTTCAATGCCCCCTCTTCTCATTGCATGTCCTAAGAAAATACAGTGTCTCTCTCTCTCTCTCTCTCTCTCTTTTTTGTTGCAAGATTGTTTCTAACTCCAGCTCTTCTCATACATTCTTCATTAGTTATTTTTGCTGTCCAGGGGATTCGCAACATTCTTCTAATAAACCACATTTCTGACGCTTCAAATGATTTTTGTGTAGACCTGCCAATTGTCCATGATTCACTTCTATATAACAAGATAGGTTCAATATAGCATTTTAGGACTCGTTTTTTAACATTCATTGATAAGGATGTGTTGGATGTTCTTCTTCTTCGTTCGCTTCTACCACCAAGACCGCCCTGTGATCCTACTGAATTTGTGCCTGTTGTCCTCGTTAAGTCCCGTGGTCCCCCGTGTGGTCCTCGACCACACGAGATCCCCGAGAGGACCACAAGGAGTTCAGAGTATCACAGGCTTGAGCCTTGTATTCTTGGTGGGTCTCAGAAGCTGGATTGCGTGACACCGTGGTTTTCATTGCACCAGTTTAGTCTAGGGTTGGACTTTCTCACCGGAAAACCTCGACGTGTTTTGGATATCAGTGTATCCCCCCTGGGTGAGAGGTGGTAGCCCACCCAGACCAAAGTTGGACTTTCTCACCGGAAAACCTCGACGTGTTTTGAGATACCCGTGTATCGCCGTCGGGGGGAGAGGTGGTTACCCAACCAGTCCAGTGATGGACTTTCTCACCGGAAGACCTCAGCGTGATTAGGATATGCATACATCCCCGTCGGATGAGAGGTGGTTGCCTATCTAGACTGCCCTGCTCCAGTGTCTCCGACTTCAGCATTTTGTGTTCGTGGCCGCTACTCTTCCTAGTTGTGACCAGGATGGAGCTTTTGTCCAGGAGGACGAATCCTCGCCACTAGTGACTTCTACCCCTGGGTTGAGCCGGTTTAGGCATATTATCCCAATATGGGCGTGTTTAGGACGTGACTGACCTCTAGAGCAGAGGTACCGTGACATGCGGAGCCTTCAAGTTTCACCCTTGGTGTGAGCCGATTTAGGCATATTTCACCAGTGTGGGTGCATATCGGGCGTGACCGACCTCTAGAGCGGAGGTGGCGTGACATGCCTAGCCATCACCACCGTTGGTGTATGCCGGTTTAGGTATATTTCACTAGTGTAGGTGTATTTCGGACGTGGCCGGCCTCTAGAGCAGAGGTGCCATGGTATGTGTAGCACTCGCAGCGATACTACCGATTACACTTCACTTTATCCTTTTCTTCACCTTTTAACATCGGCGCCGCACAGCAACCCTTATTTCTTTTCCGCATTTTCTTCCTTGACCGGGAGGAGCTTCACTCCACGCGCGGCATCCGAAAAGTCTCGCCAGCAGTGTCTTAACCTCTGGGTTAAGCCGGTTCAGGCATTGCGCCCGATATGAGTGCACTCGGACGTGGCCGACCTCCAGACTAGAGGTACCGTGATTTGACAGTTTGCATCCCTTTATTCTTTCTACCACCTTTCCGCAGTGATGCGTCGCGGCAACCCCATTTGCACCTTTCTTCATTGGCCGGGAGGAGCACCGCTCCACGCGCGGCAGCTGAAGAATCTTGGCAATAGCAGGTTTTGAACTAATAAAAGCGCTCTTTCCACGAGTGTCGGAGCTTGGTAATCATGTATTAGCTCTAGAAATGCCACAGTTATCCAAGTAGGATCGTGTCATCTAAAGAACCTCGACAGATTTAATGAGCCATTCGCAGTTTCACCGTGAGACAGTGTGAACTTAGACATACATGGTTTAATCTTTGAGACAAGCATATGACTACTGGCAGGATCAACCAGATATCTTTCTTCACCGAACTTTTGTCGGATATCTGCCGACAGACCGACGCGGGGCAATGGAGACAGCGCTCTGCTCAAAGCGGATCCCTTTCGACCCCGGCGGCGTTTCATTTCCTTTAACCGGCGGGGGCGGCTCTCTCTGCTCTAACGAACGAGAAGAAAACCCGGCCACCCACAAACAACGCACATTACATACTGCAGACCCGATATTCTTTGCGAGAGATGGGCCAATTTCGAGACCATCGGTCGACAAAAATGTACTACATCTTTAGCACGAACCTGACTGGCTAGCCGTTTATATGCTTCGCTCGACGGACAAACCACTCGCTTCTGCATAGAAACACCTTAACTCTCGCCGTCCGGGAAGGGAGCGAAAGCTTGTCTCCCCACGCACGGAACTCGAGAGCGCTTTTTCGCCAAAAGAACGGTCGGCATGCTCAACAGCAGCACCCCGCGCTGTGCAGCTCGGCGCGGCTGACATGGTGTCTGATGATCGTCAGCGTTTGGCACCTTAACCAGGCGTTTGGTTCATCCCACAGCGCCAGTTCTGCTTACCAAAAGTGGCCCACTTAGCACACGCATTCGAAACGCGCCCGGCTCCAATCGAGCGAGCCGGACTTCTTACCCATTTAAAGCTTGAGAATAGGTTGAGGTCGTTTCGTCCCCAAGACCTCTAATCATTCGCTTTACCGGATAAAACTGCGATCGAGCGCCAGCTATCCTGAGGGAAACTTCGGGGGGAGCCAGCTACTAGATGGTTCGATTAGTCTTTCGCCCCTATACCCACGTTTGACGATCGATTTGCACGTCAGAATCGCTACGAACCTCCACCAGAGTTTCCTCTGGCTTCGTTCTACTCAGGCATAGTTCACCATCTTTCAGGTCCCAGTGTGCACGCTCTTGCTCCGCCCCACCGACGGAGGATCCCACCTGGGTCGCGCGAGACAACCCTAGCTTTCACTGCGCCTTTGGGTTTCGTACCGCCTAATGACTCGCGCGCTTGTTAGACTCCTTGGTCCGTGTTTCAAGACGGGTCGGGTGGAATGCCGACGGACTCACCACCAACCCTGTTACAGTCGCGACTCCCGGCTACCACGGCCCGGTCGCTCGTGAGCGGTCGGAGACACGGTTGCCCAGTCTCTCCCAGTCGGACTCGCACAGAGGGGCCAGGTAGCCTCGAAGCCAGCGGCGGTTCCTCGGTCCCGAGGCCATCCGCCGGGGCGGGCTGGTAGAGACGCAAGCGCCCCCACCGACAACCCGCCCGGCCTCTGACGGCTCCAGCGGAACCGGTTGTGGCACTCTGCCCGCGGAAAGTGCACCCGGCGGAACCCGGATCGACACCGCAGCGGGATCCCAGGGATCCCCGGCCAGAATCGCCCCGAGGCCGCGCGCCGCACTGAATTCCGCGGGCCAACTTTGCGGATCCACCCGTTTACCTCTGGGCTGCTTCAAGTACTCTTGAACTCTCTCTTCATAGATGTGTTGGATAATATGTTTCTCATTCTCTGAAATGCAGTCTTTGCTTGGGCTATTCTGTTCCTAATTTCTGTTCTGCATTTCCCATCTGAAGTTATTACTGCTCCAAGGTACTTGAATTTCTGCACCTGCTTTAGAATAGTTCCGTTTAATTTTATACCGCATTTTGGTGGATAAATGCAAATGTGCACTGATTTTCCATTGGCATTCGCAAACTGTCTGTCTCTATCTCTCTGTTGCACTGACAGCTGGCGTTACCTATCATACTTTTCCACAACTCCCTGCTGCGAGTGCTGATGTTCTCTGTCTGTGCCATCTAGACAGTCCACCCAGCATTTTCTTTCTGGTTCTACTTCGATCTATTTTGTCTTCTGTCTACAATGTATTCTAGGTTGCCTCGCCGTAGAACATGTCCTAAGAATTGGATTGTGTTTTTTTTCTGACTTTTATTTATTGTTTGTCTTGTATCTTTAGACTCTCTCGTTTAATTTCTTTACTGCCCATGGTATTAGTAGCGTGTTATTTGCATACTGAGGATCCAGTTTTCATCAATTATTTTCTGCAACCTTTCTCATACTAGTACTATATTTAATCATCATCATCATCATCATCATCATCATCATCATCATCATCGCCTTTCAGTCCTCTGAGAGAATATGCTAAGGATAAGGGTTTCCAGTCATCCCTGTTCTTGGAAATGTTCTCTGCTTCCTTCCATGTGCATCCCTTGTCTCTGAGCACTGTCATAATTTCTCTTCTCCAAATAAGTTTAGGTCTTCCTCGTTTTCTATTTCCTTGATGATTCCATGTCAGTGCCTGTCTTGCTATGCTGGTGTCGGGTTTCATCAGTGTGGCCAATCCACTTCCACTTCCTAGACATGATTTGTAGGTTCATAGGTTCTTGTCCTGCCCTTTCCCAGACCTCCTCGTTCCTGATCTTGTCCTGCCATTTAATGTTTAAAATCCTCCTCAAGCAGTAGTTCATTAATGTTTTTTTTTATTATCTTGGTCATAACTCATGTCTCCGAACCATATATCAGGACAGTCTTTACGTTTGTACTGAAAAGCCTAAGTACTATATTTACTGAGAAATAAAATGAGCAAAGACCTTTACAGTGTGAGCACCTGAACTTCAGGTTATAGTGCCATATAATCAGAGTCGCTGAGAAGCTTTATTTTACGTTCAGTGCAAGGTTATATATTAGTACCCCTTTCTCTTTCCTCACAAAAAATACTATCTGCATAAAACTGGGTATCTCAATGGTCACTTCTACGCGCTTTTAGGCCTGCGCCTTAAGCTGCCGCCTAGACTGACCTACCTTGTAATGCTAGCACCGGCCCTGCAGACACATAAAGACGTCGTATACTTCCACAGCCCGTCCTCTAGCTTTCATACAGCCTATTGTTCTCCGCTATTCACTGGGATCGCATTCATCTGACTCAGTGACAAACAACTTGTCCGCTTACTGCATATTTTATTGTTTACTGTATTTTGTTAGTCGCTGAGGAAGACTTCTATTTGTAGATGAAATTTGGAGGATTTTTTAAAATGTGCATTTAAACAAAATGATTTTAATCACTTCCTTTAGTTAGCAAAACTGGCGAGTAATCTTTCGTTACTTTCAGCTTTTTTGGTATCATTTTTTTTCCTGCATATGTGTATGTGTATGGAGAACTCATTGGAGAATTGAAAGCAAACTAAGAGGATTTGACCTTAGAAAAAAATTGTAAGAATTCACTGGGAAGAACGCGTGGCAAACAAGGAAATAACCAAACGAACCGGCATTGAGAACATTACTAAAGAGGTCAAAAGAGGAAGATGGAAATGGCTGGGCCACATACTCTCTGAACCTTAAGTGCCCAGGGCACATGGGGCTTCCGCAAGGGTTTTCCACAAATGCCTGTCTTTCGCCTTTTTTTCTGCTCTTGCCCAGGTGAGCCCTCTATTGCTCAACATCCTTTCTGTTGTTCTTCTCCATGTCTCTTTTGGTCTACCCTTACTTCTGTTCCCCTGTGGTGTCCATCTTAGTGCTATTTTTGGTAGTGAGTTGTCAGTCATTCGGAGCACATGTCCCAACCATCGCCAGCGTCTTTCCTCAATAATTGTTGTCAGTGGTTTCATCTGCATTTCTGCTAATAAGATGTTATTTCTTATGGTGTTTGGCCAAAATATTTTTTTAATTCTACGTAAACATTTAGTCTGGAAAGAATTCAACTTGTTTTCTATGGTTTTGGTGATTTTCCAGCATTCACTTCCATAGAGTAGTACACTTAGAACATTACTCTTAAATATCCTGATTTTCATATTTATGCTTAGTTTATTTGATTTCCATATATTCTGTAGCATTGCAAAAGGCTGGTTTGCTCTAGTAAGTCTGCTGTTGATGTCCTCTGTGCTGTCTCCATTTTCTACTACTCTGCTGCCAAGGTATACAAATTCGTTGACCTCCTCCACTAACTTGTTATCTACTCTGAGTACATTTCTGTTGTTCACATTTTGCTTCATTAACTTTGTCTTTCCTACGTTGATCTTTAGTCCTATGTTGTTTGCATTCTGGGTTAACTTGTTTATTTTATCTTGCATATCTTTGTGACTGCTTGATAATAGACAAATGTCGTCCGCAAAGTCAAGGTCCTCCAGCACTGTGTCAAGGGTCCATTGTAATCCTCTGCGTTTGTCTGATGTTGCCTCCTTCATTAACCAGTCTACTGCCAAGATAAATAATGTTGGTGATAGTACACATCCCTGTTTCACTCCTGTTTGTACCCTAAAGCTGCTGGAGGTATGTTCTCCACAGATAACTTTGCACTGAAAACCCTCGTATAGGGCTTTGATTACATTAACTATTTTATGGGGGAGGCCATGCCATCTTAGGATTTTCCACAGTGCATCTCTGTTGACGTGGGCCACATACTGCAAATGAAAAAAAAAAAAGAAACCCCTGTACAGCCTTGACTTGGACACCCCAAGGGAAAAGAAAGAGGGTCAGGCCATGGTGGCACACAACACAGAAAGAACTCAAGGAAGCGGGAAAGACACGGATGTATCTCAACTTGGCTCAAGACGGGATTGACCTTTGTTGATGCTTTTTTTTTTGTGTGCTCCATAGGGAGTACAGAGTACTGATGATTATGTGTATGTGTGACTGTGTGTGTACATGTGGTATATGTACGTGTGCAAAAAACTCTTTATTACAATTATTGGTGAGCACATCCCTTGTATCGTATGTTGCAAAAATAATTTAAACAAAAACAAAATATTACTCGGAAAGAGACCAAGTTTGGCATTGTCCTTTCACACCTTTGCCAATCAGTCGATAAGGAAGAGAAGGGAGGAGAAGAACCTGGGGGAGGGGGTGGGGTGTACTCCTCGGGGCTTGGCTAATGATGGGGCCCGGTGGCTTTATTTTTCCTCCCATTTCTTATTGGATACATAATCCAGGAAAACCTAAAACATATCGCCTACACTTTGGATAGTAAGCCATTTAGGAACTGGCCCAGGGGCCCAAGCTGCTCTTCGTGACCATACATCTCTGTATAGGAGATCTGCTAGGTCCTACACTCAGTAACATCACTGTTCCCAAATTATCTTTCCTCATCTCATCTTTTATTTCATTTATCTTTTATTTTAATGTTTATTTTGTGCCACGTTACTAATGCCCATGTACTTTCATATGTCTCAGAGCCCACATACTGGCATGAACTTGCACAAAATGAGCTGGAGGCGTCTCTCCGTGAACAGTCAAGAGGCGTTGCTAAGAACATCATTCTCTTTCTGGGCGATGGGATGGGCCCATCTACCGTGACAGCTGGGCGTATATTTGCTGGACAGAGGCTTGGCAAGAAAGGGGAGGAGCACAAACTGAGTTTTGATTATTTCCCTTACACTGGTATTTCTAGAGTAAGAAAATGACCAGGTCGAACTTTCAAGGGGAGATTTCCCCTTGTCCTAGTTTAACTGTGTTACTAATTTCAGTTTAACTCGTTCTAATCTAACTAGATCCTATCTAAAGTATGTTTCTAATCTTAGTTTAACTGCTTTTAATCTAGGTATAACGAGTTCCAATCTAATTATGTTTCTAATCTCAGTTTAATTCGTTCTGTTTAGCTAGTTCAAATCTAAAGTACAGTGTGTTTCTAATCAACTAGTTCTAATATAACTTGTTCAAGTCTGTTTGTTTGTTTATTTCAAATCTCAGTTTAAATGGTTCTTATTTAAATCTAACTACGTATTTCCAATCTAAGTTTGCTTATAATCTCTGTTTAACTGATTCTAATCTGTGCTCAGGCCAAGTCAGCATTCCATAAAATGAGAAACATCTTGTGCAACAAATCCATATCAATGGAAACAAGATTCCGAGTACTTAAATGTTACATCGAGCCAATTTTGTTTTATGAGTGTGAAACATGGTCTATGAATAAGAGACTACAGCGAGAAATGGAGGCCATGGAAATGTGGTTTATAAGGAGAATGATGAAGGTACCAGAGACAGCCAAGAAAACAAATAAAGAACTCTTGAGAGAGGCTGGAGTTAAAAACCAAATTATAGCAAAGATCAGAGGCAGACAAGCGAGATTTATAGGACATTTCCCGAGAAGATGAAAATTGGAACACCCTGTGACAACTGGAAAAACTGAAGGAATAAGAAACAGAGGAAGACAGAGAGAGAGAGAGAAGTTACTGGATGGGATGTCAGTGTGGCCAGGAAGAAAGTCACCGGCAGATCTCGTAATCAAGTCTAAAGACATGGAATTGTGGAGAGAAATGATCGCCTACGCCACGCGGCACGGCTCTTGAATTGAATTGAATCTGTCTAACCTAGTTCCGGTCTAACTATGCTCCTAATCTTAATCTAACTGGCTCTAATCAAATTAGTTCTAGTCTCATCCTATTTGGACTAACTGCTTCAAGTCTGAGTTTAACTGTTTCTAATCTGTAACTGATCCTAATTTAACACTCGCAAAAGTCCTTAACTGGTTCTAATCTAAATTTAACTGCTTTTAATCTGTTTAAAATACGTCCCTAAATGGTTCTAATCTAAATCAAATTAGTTTTAATCTGTGTTTAACCTGCCCAGCTTTTACATTTGACGAACTGGGAGATGACGTGACGGCCGAAACATAACTCACTGCTTTCACTTCCACACACCGCGTTACTTGAGATTCGGTAGCTACCACCCTCATATCATGTTTAACACTGAAATTTCCAGTTTTAATCTTACCATCTCAATCATTGCTTCCTATTGTAGTGACAGATAAGCCTTTTTTTGCGCGAAAAATGGAACCAGAGCGTTCTACAAAAGAAAAATATTTATGCATTATCTTAACATTCTTTTTTCTGTTCTTTTCAGTTTTCGTTGCTTTGTTGCTGATTGTCTGTCAGTAATAGACAGTAATATGCTATTCATTTACCGGCATTAGTCTTTTCTTTCAAACAGAATTTACGCTTATAAAGTACATAATTGAAATTTTCCTCAGGAGCCGATGTGGAATAGATTGAATGTCTCTCTATCTCTGAAACTTAAGTACCCAAGGTTCATGGGACTTCCGCAAGGGCCTGTGCTTCGCCTTTTTTCTTTCTTTGACTCTTGCCCAGGTGAGCCCTCTTTTGCTCAACATCCTCTGTTGTTCTTCTCCATGTCTCCTTTGGTCTACCCTTACTTCTGTTTCACCGTGGTGTCCATCTCAGTGCTTTTTTTTTTTTTTGATAATGAGTCGTCAGTTATCCGGAGCACATATCCCAATCATCGCCAGCGTTTTTTTCCCCTTCAATAACTGATGTAGGCGGCTTCGTCTGCATTTCTGGCAACAAAGTGCTATTTCTTGTGATGTTTGGGGAAAATATTCTTCTAATCCTTACACTGGATGTACTGACTTACATTTGCTTTTTGTGAGCTGGGGGTTGGAAATCCGCGAACGACAATTTAGATTACCGCAAAAATAATGGTACAAATCTGCCACAGCATAACCAGATCTTAGTACCAGCAAATGATGATTACATCGGCATGGATGACAAATTGAGATAATTAGTGCTGCAATAAAAGGTCTTTGAGATCTCTGAAATAGGGAGATTACATCATGATTTATAACAAACTGTGAGGTTTGCGGAGGACAAAATCCTAAAGTTAGACAGTGTTAGAAATTCTCATGAAACCAGACATTGTTAGAAATTTTCATGAGAGCAGACAGAAACTCTCATGAAAGTAGATATTGTTAGAAACTCTCATGAAAGCATACATTGTTAGAAACTCTTCTTCTTCTTCTTCGTTCGCTTCTACCACCAAGACCGCCCCGTGAACCTACTGAATTTACGCCTGTGGTCCTCGTTAAGTCCCGTGGTCCCCCATGTGGTACTTGAAAGGACCACAAGAGATCCCCGAGAGGACCACAGGAGGTTCAGAGTATCGCACGGCTTGAGCCTGTATTCTTGGTGGGTCTCAGAAGCGGGATTGCGTGACACCGTGGTTTTCGTTGTACCAGTTTAGTCTAGAGTTGGACTTTCTGACCTGAAGACCTCGACGTGTTAAGAATATCAGCATATCCCCTCTGCGTGTGAGGTGGTAGCCCACCCAGGCCAGAGTTGGACTTTCTCACCGGAAAACCTCGACGTGATTTGAGATACCTATGTATCACCGCCGGGTGAGAGGTGGTTGCCCATCCAGTCCAGTGTTGGACTTTCTCACCTGAAAACCTCAGCGTGATTAGGATATGCATACATCCCCGCCGGGTGAGAGGTGGTTGCCTATCTAGACTGCCCTGCTCCAGTGTCTCCGACTTCAGCATTTTGTGGTCGTGGCCGCTACCTTTCCTAGTTGTGGCCCGGATGAGAAACTCTCATGAAAGTAGACATTGTTAGAAACTCTCATGAAAGCAGACACTGTTAGAAATTCTCATGAAAGCAGACATTATTAGAAACTCTCATCAAAGCATAGATTGTTAGAAACTCTCATGAAAGTAGACATTGTTAAAAACTCTCATGAACGCATAGATTGTTAGAACCTCTCATGAAAGCAGACATTGTTAGAAACTCTCATGAAAGTAGACATTGTTAGAAACTCTCATGAAAGCATAGATTGTTAGAAACTCTCATGAAAGCAGACAATGTTAGAAATTCTCATGAAAGCAGACATTGTCAGAAACTCTCATGAAAGCATAGATTGTTAGAAACTCTCATGAAAGCAGACAATGTTAGAAACTCTCATGAAAGCAGTTACTTTACCACATATCTAAGGCAAAAATCTTACACAGACGACATCGTTTGTCCAGCCGTATGCCACTAATCAGCTGTACCAGTGGTCAGCAGAGGTCAAGTGATTGATAGTTGTTAAGTGATAACATCTGTTGATAAATATTATCAGTTTGTTAGTTCCTATTCCCAGTCTTAAAATAAACAGATGTTTAAGAGAACAACAGCAGTTAAAAATACTTTTCAGATAATCAGTATCGTCAGGAAATTCTTCACTCGATGGCGCCGATTGCTTTTAGATATCGCTTGTGTCTTACATCATCTTTAGACTGTCTTACATCGTCTTTAGACTGTCTTACATCATCATTAGACATTGGGTTTTTTTTAACGTAGAACCGTCATGCTCAAGACCGACAACTCTCATGTTTGCCATCACCTTGTCTGCAGTGAAATCTCCCTTCGACTCATAATCCACATCAACCCTCACTGATACCCGTTGTCAAAAGCATTTTTATTGCCCATTCTCTTACTACATTCCCCCCCCCCCATCTTTTCACTTATTAGTATACTTCTTTTTTTGCTGCCAAGCAACAAATATCTCTCTTTATTATTTTCAGTTTATAGCCATGTTGTGTAGCTGCATTTTGTATTCTTAAACTCCTCTTCCAATATTTACGAGCGTCAGATCTAAAAGTCTCTGAAAGCCCTTACATTTAAAGTACATATTTGAAATATCCATTTAATATTACTTACGCTCTTCAAAATATACATACATTTCTTTAAAATTTGTACAATAGTATTACATACAAGAATTTATTAATGAAGAAGGTTGGCTAATAAAGAAGATTAAACAGAGAAAATCTCGGACACATTAAGCGTCATGAGAATTTAGAGAAGACAGTCTTGGAAGAGTACATAATGGGGGAAAAAAGAGAGAGTAAGACCAAGGCGAAGATGGCTGCAAGACATCGTTGATGATCTGCAAATGGATGCATCAGCAGCAGGCCATCTTGCTTACATCCGAGAGGCCTACATGAGAGCTGTTATGGAGGCAAAGTTCCGTAAAGGACAGGCAAATGACTGACTGGCTGGCTGACTGACTGACTGACTGACTAGCTGGTTAGATATCCAGTGGCGGATTAGCAATTAAACAGAACAAGCTTAAATCCATGGACCAAGAAATGCAAAAACAGATCGAAGTGAAGAGAAAAAGCTCTGCACATACAGATTACTGATTACTTTGATAATCATTGTACATTCTCGTCATCATAATCATCGCATTCTTCATCTTATCCATTAGACAGCGATGTAACGGCTGTGTTTGGTCTGTGTGTCAAAGTCAAGTCTAGAGGGGAATCAGATAAGTATCAGGAGATGGATGACATTAGGAGAGGGGGTAAGAAGAGGTATTTAGTTTAGTCTGGGGACTTTGTTGTGGTTAATCCATCACTGCATATATCTACGCAATAATGCACTTATTTCCCATGTTTATTTCATGGCTGCATTTATTTCCCATGTTTCTTTCATTAATACATTTATTTTCCATGTTTCTTTCTTCATAACTAAAATCCCTCTTCTAACCTAAACCCAGACCTACAACGTGGACTCACAAACGACTGACTCTGCCGCCTCTGCCACTGCCTTTCTGGCAGGCGTGAAAACCAATGAGGGAATAGTTGGCCTGGCTGCCGCTGCCATCAGAGGTAACTGCTCGTCCGCAGAAGGTGCTGAATTGCAGTCCATTCTTCAGTGGTCAGCTGATGCAGGTGAGTTCTTTCCATGCACTGCAGTGTGTATATGCAAGTGAAGTTTTTTTTGTTTTTTAACATTCAAAGCAGTGTCTATAACTATGGAAATGGAATATTAGTACAGGGTTGTTCGTAAGTCCGTGAAACATTCCAAAAATTTGCAACAAATAAAATACATAACGAATCATTATTATCCTTACACCAAGAGAGAGAGAGAGAGAAAGAGAAAGAGAGAGAGAGAGAGAGAGACTCTTCGGGTCTTTTTTTAAAATAAAGTCCATTAGCAGAGCTCCAGTGGTATTCCACTAGGAGGCAGCAGTAGCTAATAAAACATCAGTAAACGTGAGCAGTCATTTTGTGTTTTTTGAATTCGCAAGAACCTCGTCCGTTTTGAGACTGTGCAGCGACGATTTCGAACGGAATTCCTGAATGCAGCCCCTGTTTCCAACAGTATCAAGAAGTGGTATGCGAAGTTCCGGGATGAAGGCTGTCTGTGCATAGCTAGCTCCTCGGCAGGAACGTCCGGGACCAAACGAAGAAACTGTGAATCGTGTTAGGGAAGCTTACTAGTGAAGCCCCCTCCTTCATTCCAGAACTTCGCATGCCATATCTTGATACTGTTGAAAACAGGTGCTGCCTTCTGGAATTTCGCTCAAAATCGTCGCTGCACAGGCACAACGGACGAGGTTCTTGCGTAATCCAAAATACAAAAATGACTGCTCACGTTTACAGAACGCCATACTTGCTACTGCTGCCTCCTAGCGGCAAGCCACGGGAGTTCTGCGTGCGGGCTTTATTTTTAAAAAAGTTGAAGAGTTTCTCTCTCTTACTCTCTCTCTCTCTTTCTCACTCTCTCTCTCTCACTCTCTCTCTCACTCTCTCACTCTCTCTCACTCTTTCTCTCTCTCACTCTCTCTCTCACTCTCTCTCTCACTCTCTCTTTCACTCTCTCACTCTCACTCTCTCTCTCTCTCTTGGCGTAAGAATAGTCATGATCCATTATGTAGTTTATTTGTTGCGAATTTTTAAGTTGTTTCACAGACTTATGAGTATTCCCCGTATAAAGTTTAACTGCTGGTGGAGTTTGTATATGCCCAGCTTCGTCTGGTTATAAAGTCTGTTCACACCGTGTTGTCGTTTGTAATATCTGAAACTTGGCAAATGCGAAAAAGAGATTAGGAACAGATAAAATGTTGCCAGGACAGGTTTGGCTGCTAAATTAAGGCAAGCTTCTAACTAAAAAAAAAAAAGGAAACTGTACTCAAATCCTTGAAAATGGTGAGAATTTTTCAAAGGTTCGTAGGCTCCTTGATCGTGTTATGACCTCTCTTTATCTACAGAACCTTTAAGATCGGGTACCCAGCCTCTGATAAAGGGAAAAAAAATTATAGCTTGCATAACGGGCCACACCAAACACGTGACTGCCAGCTTCTAAAATAAATGTGAAAGTTTTTGGTGATTCTCGTCACTGAACTCAAGGGAGGCAACATGTTTTCTAATATCATCTTTGAAAGGAAGATCTTTGTTCAGGTGCATGTACAACTTGGCATCAAGGAAGGATCTTTGTTCAGGTACGCGACAACTTGGCATCGGGGACAATCCTGGATTGGAGAGCTACACCAACTAGAATATAATCCACGAAAACCGCGTTGTTTTCGATTCGACCTTTTCGGCTACTTCTTCTTCTTCTAAGTTGTTGATCACATCAGATCCTGATCCCTGTCGACATGGCACAGCTCGCAGTCCTCTCCAGATCGTGATAGGAGCACCAAAGCTTTTGCCCCAAGCTTGTGTTCTCTGACCATGTCTCATGCCTCAGGTCTGCATGGTTTGGACACTCCTGAGGGACATCTTCTTCTCCTCTTCGTCTTCTTCTTCTTAACCACACTGGCGATGATGCGTGATACCCTGATTTTTGAAATCCCCTTTTTTGGCTGAGTATCTCCAACTTCAGCACCTTTCCTTGCTGTGGTCTTGCTCGGACTGCCATGAAGACAGTGGTGTAGGCCATAACTTTTTTTCCAGCCTCCGGTGGCTGTACTTAAGCCCCTTCTCCACGTCAGATCCAGCGTGCAATGCTGACTGGCCAGACAGCTTTGAGACAGTTCCACAGAGACACTCTGACTTTGAGATGAGGAATCTGATGAGGGTCTCAGCGACATTCATTCCCCACCACCTATAGTCTGCTGGCTCTGTTTTCTTTACATCACTCTGACAAACATTGTTGTAAAGACCCATTGGCTTGTCACGTCCTGGATTCATTGGTTTCACATCAGATTTTCCTCATCCCTGCCGGCGATCCCCATGTCCCCATCCATCCACCAACCTGACATTACATTTTACAAAAATAATAATTATAATTAGTGTTGATTGCTACAGGTGTCTGTGCTACATAAGTTGGCCAGAGTTTTTAAGCAAACAGATCTATGTTCCCTGTCTCACAAAGACTAATAAGCGTGTTCTTAACACAGTTGTTCCCAGGGGATATTGAGGGATATGTTCTGGAGTCTGTACTCCACTGCCACATGGACACCCGTCTGTATGAGACATTTTGAGTCGATATAGGTGGCTCAGTAGTCTACAGTGGCCTGTCCTTAAGCAAAAAAAGAGGATGGTTTGCTGATGTCTTTGTAGTTGGTGTACTGCATCTGGTTCGTTGTTACATTTCAGTTGTTTCTTCCATTCAGATCTTCACTGGTTACGGATTATGGTTGTCGCCTTTGATCTTAACTGGTGCCAGCTTTGGATATCTTTCCGGCTAGTAATGCACTGACAGCATATTAAAAGAAAGCCTGTGTTCATGTATAAATCAGTCTCATACATAATGACACGTTACCGGAGTGTCGGGATGTACAAGAACTGAAAAGAAGTAAGCTTAGGATGTGATAATATCCCAGAAAGAAGGAATCAGTATTGTATTAACTTGTAACGTTTTTTTACTGAAGGAAAATCTACAGGAATTGTCACAACTACAAGGGTAACCCACGCCACGCCAGCAGCAGCGTATGCACATTCCGTTGACAGACACTGGGAGAATGACAGGTAAAACGTGGAGCCATACAAATCTTACATCCTTTCCATGCCGTTAAGTCACATAGGGCTCGACTGGTAGTTCGTCAAGTTTTCCCGTTTTCGGCGAGCTTTTCAACAACATCAAGAGATTTTATGCCTACTAAACTAGCCTCACCGAACAATGCCCTCTTTAGACTTTCACGTGGTCGACCTCTTTTTCTTTGGCCTGTTGTGTTCCACTTGATAGCTTGTTTTGGGATTCTCTTTCTTCTCATCACGTGACCCATGTATGTGCGTCTCCTTTTCCTGATCATCCATGAGACAGGTTATTGTTTATTTATCTGCCTTATCTCTGCGTTGTTCTTGTATTCATTCCACTTCATGCCGAATATTTTCTTTAGGCATTTGTTTTCAAAAGTCTAATTTGTAGTCTGTTTCTTTAGTTGTTTTCCAGCTTTCACAGGCATAAATGAGGGTAGATATTATATTTTAATTGAATAATCTTAACTTGGTTTTTGTGCTTATAACTTTTGTATGCCATATGTTCTCACGATTCTTATAGGTCAGTGCTGTTTTTGCAATTCTAATTCTAACTTCCTTTCTGGTGTCACCAAACTCCGTCTATGTAGCCTCCGAGGTATGTAAATTGATATAAAAACATACTTCTGCAAAACTTGCTACATAGTGATGTAGTTATTGTTTCACATATTCTCAACGTTGGACAAATATATCGCTGGATCTGAATTCCCGTCATTGAAACATTAAATAAATACTTTATAAAAACGGGCACTTTATGCTAAGAAACAGTATTAATCACCAGCAAGACATGTTCATGAAAATACTGTCAGTGGTCTTTCCTCTTCTGTCCCTTGACTGCCAGAGACTCACAAGACTGCTTGTAAGAAAAGATTTACTCTGCCCTTCATGTCTTTTGGTTGTCCCTCACGTCAGTCCTTTGTTTACCAGTATTTTTTTGTTTTTGATCCATGTCTTTTTTTTGTTGGTCTTATTTTGTCGTTTGAAGTCTTTCTCAAATATATATATATACGGTCTGTTATATTTATGTGTGGAATGTGGTCTGAACTGTTACTGGTATTGTGCGTGTGTTCATGACGAGTGTCTTGATGTTATCGTAATAAACTTATTTTGTTAGCTGTTTTACACACTGAGATATTTGTTTTGTACTTGGTATGAGAGATGATGAGAAAGCAGAGTAGACATGATATCTCTAGGTTGAACTGTTGTCTAGCAAGGATCCGGGAACTGGGATGGCTGAGGTCAAATATTCTTTAAAAAAAAAAGAATTAGCGTTGGGGGTCACCGTAAACTTGTAGCATTGGAAGAATTTAATTACTTAATTGCCCCTCTCCTAAGTCCTTCAACCCCCGCGCTCTCCCCTCTACACTGGTACTAATTTGTTGGTCATTCTCGTAACGTTTCCACTCTATCGTTGATATTCTTATAGAAACAGCATTTTGTGTGTATGTGTGCATAGCGTATAATAAAACAGCTTTTGTACATGTACAGTATAGCACATAGACTTGAAATCTCACAACTTTTATCCGTGCGAGCGCTGCTTGTTATCCACAGATTCATACCTTCCACACAGAAAGGTTGCCAAGACATCGCCCTACAACTGCTCACGCGGAATCAACATATTAACGTAAGTCTGCATGTCCATCTTAGTTGGCCTAGACCCCACCCCCATAACTCATCACCGCCAGGGTCTATTGATAATAGACTTATGACCCCAGGCGGAGGTATACCTCCTTATCACCAGTAGTCTTATTAAGTAACTTTCTGACTTCAAATAAATCAATACTTTGGTTTCACTTTACATATGAACACACAGGAACAGAATCTTACATCCTTCCCATGCCGTTAAACGTCACATAGAGCTCATGCTGTAGTTCGCCAAGTTTTCCTGTTTTCGGCGAGTTTTTCAACCTCATCAAGGGATTTTATGTCTACTTATTTGACCTCTCTTAAGAGTCTCTGTGCTGAGGGATATTCCTCTTCGCTCAGATACCGACTACAATCTCTCGCACAAAAGCAGCAGCTTCCTCTCTCTCTCTCTTTCACACACACACACACATCTTAAGCAGAAGTCCCGTCCCGTGTAAAAGGAACCCCAGACCCCGTGGCCAATTGACCAATGGGAACACGGAGATATATCTTGCTCCATGCTTGCAAAATCACCTGAGCAGTGGTAAACAACTTCTTACCATAGATAACAGAGTTACAACCCCTGTTCTGTTACGCGGTTTGTCTCTGGTTCTCCGAAACGCTGTAGAGCTTCTCCGCCTGTAGGAGGCCAGAATCTGGTCAGGTCCTTTTGCCTGAGTGGGTTGTGTGGCTGGTATGCCTGGAGGATATGCTCTTCTGTCTGTGCCTCTTCCACAGGTCTTGTGGGTCAATGTTCAGCTTAACTTTCACCAACTTTCCCAGTCTTCAGGGTCCGGTGCTGGGGGATATAATAATTAGAGCAAGGACCTCTCAACAAGTGGGAAATCCCCTCTTCTGGAAAACAGTTTGAGTTTGTCTATCTGTGGTCCTAATTCTGGCCCCATCCGGAAATTCCCGGGAAGGGGAATTCCCCGCTGACTGATAACCCCCGAAATAGAGGATCGCCTTTAGGATTTGTTCAGAGGACAACAACCATGCTCTTAGCCTAACCAAAAACTAGCAACAGATCATCTTTCACTCTTTGTTAAATACTACAGAGTTATTTGTAAGTCCGAGAAACATTTGAAAAATTCACAACAAATAAACTACGTAGCTGATCATGGTTATTTTTACGTCACGAGAGAGAGAGAGAGAGAGAGAGAGGAGAGAGAGAGAGGGGAGAGAGAGAGGGGAGAGAGAGAGAGGGGAGAGAGAGAGAAACACTTCATGTTTTGTTAAAATAAAACCCGCGCGAAGAGCGCCTGTGAATTCCCGCTAGGAGGCAGCAGTAGCAAAAATGGCGTTAAGTAAACGTGTATTTTGAAATACGCAAGAATCTCGCCCGTTATGACTGTGCAGCGACGGTTTCGAGTGGAATTCTTGAAGGCAGCAGCTGTTTTCAACAATATCAAGAAGTGGTGTGCGAAATCCCAGAATGAAGGCTATGGCTTCGCTGGTAGGCTTTTCTAAAACGATTCAGTTTCTTCGTTTGGTCCTTGACGTTCCTGCCGAGGAGCTGTGCGCAGACAACTTCGTCTCGGAATTTCGCATACTGCTTCTTGATACTGTTGAAAACATGTGCTGCCTTCTGGAATTCTGCTCGAAATCATCGCTGCACAGTCACAACGGACGAGGTTCTTGCCTATTCCAAAACCACAAAATGACTGCTCACATTTACCGAACGCCATATGTGCTACTACTGCCCCCTAGCAGCACAGCACGGGGGCTTTATTAAAAAAAACAAACTTGAAGACTCTCTCTCTCCCTCTATATACATATCTCTCTCTCCCTATCTCTCTCTCTCTCTCTCTCTCTCTCATTCTTAGCATAAGAACAATCATGATCCGTTAAGTTATTTACTTGTTGCGAATTTTTCAAATGTTTCACAGACTCCTAAATAACCCTGTATATGGGCTGTGTTTGACAGTGTTATTACTATGAAAGAGAGCGTTCACGCAGTACGTAGATCTGTTTCATATAAATGGCGGTGAAGGAGTTTATTAGAGTTAGTGTAATTCTGTTATTTTTTCAGGTGATCATGGGAGGAGGTCGAGCTTACTTTTACCCCGAGAACTTCCGGGACCCACAGCCAGACCCCAAGATTAACACCAACAGAATAAGCAGGAGAGATAGGAGGAACTTAGTTAGGGTAAAATGCTAGCTTATGGGTACATAGAGAGAGAGAGAGAGAGAGAGAGAGCGAGACAGAGAGAGAGAGTGAAGAGACGGAGAGAGAAGAGAAGAGACAGAGAGAGAGAGAGAGAGTAAACAGAGAAAGACACACAGTGAGAGAAGAGAAGAGACAGAAAGAAAGGCCGAAAGAGGAGACAGAGAGAGAAGAGACAGACAGAACGAGGATGAAAAACAGAGAGACAGCAGGATGAGACAGAGAGAGAGGAGAGAGAAGGGAGCGAGAGAGAAGACAGAGAGATGGAGAGATGAGACTAAAAGAGAGAAGAGACAGAAAGAGAGAGAGAGAGGAGGCGGAGATCAAGAGAGAAAGAAGAGAGAGCAGAGACAAAGAAAGAACAAAGAGAGAAGAGACATAGAGAAAGAAGAGGGAGAGAAAAACAGAGATAGAGAGAAGAGACAGAGAGAAACAGAAGCAGAGAGAAACAGAGATAAAGAGAAAAGACAGATAAAAACACAGAGAGAAGATATAGAGAGAAACACAGATAGAGAAAAACAGAGATAGAGTGAAAAGACAGAGAAGCAGATATAGAGAGAAACACAGATAGAGAGGAGCGAGAGAGAGAGAGAGAAACAGAGACAGATAGAGAGATTGGACGCACACACACACACACGCAAAGAGAGAGATTGATTGATTGATTGATTGATCTTTATTTCAAAAGGGTTAAGAATTGGGCACGCAGACCTGTCTGATATTCTACCCTTTATCATAGATCTTTCACTCTATTCCAGACATTCTACAAATATGCTGTTCATATAACAAACATAACTAACATTGAAGCTGAGAGACATAAAATAAAATATAACATTTACGTTTCGCTCTTAAACATTCACTCAGTACAGAAGTAACTACATACATTATAAATGACTATCTACTAAACAAAATTTTCGGGACTATTCAGAAAACAATTAATTGTATTCGGTGTCTGTAAGAGCAGTTTAAGATAACTTTTAAGTTTTATAATTCATGGAGGCATGTAGTCGACATCAAATAAATATTGAGAAAGCTTGTAGTTGTAGGAAGGAGTATAATTTATATTTTTTATATAGGATGGTAGTAAGGTAATCCTGTCATGCCTTAGAGGCACATAGGGATATGGTGTTAGCGCCCATATTTTCCTTGACCTGTCAGCACGCTAGAGGGTGATATGGTCAGTATCACGCTTGGCCGCCTTTCCTTCTCCAACTCCAGAGGAAGTTGGGTACCCATTTCGACAGCTGGGTGACTGTCTCCGGCCTGATTCGAACCCCCAACTTTCGCCATGAGAGACCAGTGCACTAACCACTTCGCCACTCAGACACCCATATAGGATGGGAGGGTATTCCAAAGATGAGCAGCAGAATAACTAAAGCTTTTCTTGTAAAGATCAAGTCTAGGTTTTGGAAGACATATGTTGTTCAAGCGTTGGCTGCACTTTGGGCTAAATTTAAACAGGTTCCATAGATAAGGCGGGGCATGCCGTGAAAGAATTTGATGTACTAACTTGGCTTTGTTGAAGAGGAACCTGTTCTTAAGAGGTAGTATTTTGATACGTCTGTGATGGTTAGTTGTTTGTGCTTGATCTTTGTCACTAATAAGCTTTACTGTTCGCTTTCGGAGTGAGCAGAGCCTCTTTGTATATGACACTGAGCAGCCATCCCAGACTGTTGAGCAATAGTCTAAATGTGTTTTTATATGAGATATGTAGTATGAGTATATGTAGTATGTCAGAGAGACACAGAGAGAAAGACAGAGAGAGAAAGACAGAGAGAGAGAGAGAGAGAGAGAGAGAGAGAATGAATTGACTTTTTTTTCAAAGTGTTAAAACTTGAACATGCATGCTAATCTGATATCCTTCCCTTTTTTCCTCATCTTTTAATGTGTCTTAAACACATAACATCAGTTTTACACGTATGCAACATACACATAACAGTCACTAGCAAGTTATAACATGAAAAACTATTACGTCTAACCACCTACCAGCACATTCAGAAGTATAAATTAGCCACAATTATTTTCACACTCGTACATGTTATGTACAGCCAAATGACTGAAAATACTGCTGAAAATATAGGGAAATTACTGAAGTTACTCTGTAAGCACACGTTGCTAGGCGACACTGAAGTTACAGAAGTGCCCTGGGGAGTGAGGGGTGGGGGGGGGGGGGAGGCAAGGACAGGAAATGAGAAACTGACTAAAAGAGGCTGATACTCCTCAGTAAACTGTCTCCTCTTTAAGCGATATTTACTTTGATATCTGACCTTAGCAGTTCGTTTGCCTGGTAACACAAGACATCGTGTGGTGCGCTACTGTGTAGAACTCGATGGAAATCATTTCAACAAACTCCCCATCCGACTAGAGGACTTGTGTTTCAAGTTTATCAAGGAACTACACCTGTGCTTCAAGGTCATCAAGGAACTAACTCTCATATTTCAATGAGATCTGGCAGACGATCACAGCAAGCACTCATGGTAGCTTAACAAAAGAACAAGTGCTCTCCTTCGCCACAGCATCGTACTGATATATCAGTTAAGGGGAGGGTGAAGACTGTCCGATGAGGCAATCAGCGACCCATAGCGTCAGAGTTAACGAGCCTTAGCTGACCAAGACCCTGTCCAACCTCTCAGTTGGTACTCCTCAGTAACAGGCCTAGCCTGGCTAACGGGGCAGGGATCACCATAGTCCCCCATGGTGGTGGAGTCTGTTAAAGAAGCACTGCACACCCCCTCGCCTTTTAGCTGTACTCCGGGACTGAAAAAAATATCTGCCATAACCCGCTCCCACGCCGATATGATGCTGTACTTCAACACATTCACGGCATTGGCTGCAAAGAACACACGAACACCAGCTTGCAGTTACAGGAAGATAGCACAAGACAAAACAAGATTTAAGTTCGTGTTTTCGTTAGTGTTGTCTTAAAAACTCAAGAAAAAAATATCTGGACTTACTGTCCAGGTAGTTCTGAAGGTAAATGATACCAAAACTGATTAGAAACAACAGGCAACGTGTAGAATGAATGAATGAATGAATGAATGATCTTTATTTTAAAATTTTTAAAGTCTAAAGAACTGGGTACGCAGGCCCGTCTAAGACGGAGATGTGTGATAGCCCATTTCCTTGTCTTTATGGCTGATCGTCTATCTATCCTTCCCGTGCCGCTAAACGTCACATAGGGTCCGCATGATAGTTCGCCAAGATTTCCTGTCTTTGTTAAGTTCTTCAATCTCATCAAGGGATGTTATGCCCAATGAACTGGCCTCTTAAGAATGTCATCTTTAGAGTTTCACGTGATCGACCTCTTTTTCTTCTGCCTGTTGTATTCCACTTTATAGCTTGTTTGGGGATCCTGTGATTGTTTCTTCTCATCAAATGACCGACATATGTCCATCTGAATTATCTCTGTGGTGTTCTTGAATTCGTTCCACTTTATACATAGTATTTTCTTTAGGCATTTGTTTTCGAAAGAGTCTAATTTCTCGTCTATGTCTTCAGTTGATTTCCAGCTTTCACATGCATAAATGAGGGTGGATATTACATTTGCAATTAATAATCTTAGCTTAGTTTTTATGCTTATAACTTTTGAATTTGGATGTTCTCAAGATTCTTGAAGGTCAATGTTGCTTTTGGAATTTGAATTCTAACTTCCTTTCTGGTGTCACCATCCTGGTCCATGTAGCTGCCAAGATATGCAAAATGGTTTACTTCTTCAACAGCTGTTCCTTTTACGTATATTTGTCCTTCGTGGTTTCATTATTTTTGTTTTTTCCTTGTTAATATCAAGTCCTATTTTACTAGCCATTGAAGAAAGGGTATCTATCTGTTTTTGCTTGCATTGATTTCATACTGTCACTAATAAGAGTTATGTCATATGGCTTACATTATATGGTTGACCATACGAAAATGAATACAGAACTTGCTAATATACAAATGACCAGAGGAAGATAGCAATTTTCTGAAATCTGTCTTCTTTGTGTGTGTTTTTAAATATGTACAGGAATGGAAAACTGACAAAGTTAACAGGAAACTGACTCATCAATTTGTGTACGACAAAGAGGGACTTTATCACGTCGACGTCGACAAGACAGACTACCTTCTAGGTAAGCAGTCAGAAAACATGTAGCATGAAAGTCGAGGACTAGATAACGAAGGTGTTCAACGATAGCTGTGTTAACTACACGAGGCAGCAATTAGGGCCGATCAGACCACTGTACAAGCTCTTCGTGGGCGGCCCCGGAAGTTGAAGGTTTCATTGCCCAGGGCAACAAATGTATTTATTTAGTCACAACTTTATATCGGGAATCTGCGTTAGTGTAGTGGATTAGGCACTCGCTTGCAGACCAGGCGACCCGGTTTCGATTTCCACTCATCACGTTGGCGTTCACACCATGGCTCGCAAAAAAATAAAAACTCCCAGAGTTCACCCAGCCTCAAGAAAATATGGGAAAGGAAGAGGAATGACGCTGCTAACTACGGAGTTCGTGCTGATGGCGACACTAGTTGGCAGTTTCTGGCCAAATGTTGACTTGGCAGCAAAGCTTTTATGGTTTGATCGTGTCAGTGACGCTGGTTCGCAACTCATACTATGGCAGAAAAGATAAACGTGTGTGCTGTCTATAAGACTATATGTCTAAAGTGTCTAAAGTTAATACCTTTGCATGTCTATGTCTAACTGCGGCTACTATTAGATATATCTGCTTATCATTGTGAAATACTAGAGCTACTAAAGTTAAGTGACGCTCATACACATCGCCTGAATAGAATATTCACTCTTCAGACTAAATAACCTCCAGGTAACCTCCAGGAACAATTTTACTCAAACGTGGCATAAAACGAACTTCTACTATACACTTGGAATCTTTATTAGATTGATGATGATGATGATGATGATGATGATGATGATAATAATAATAATAATCGACGATGATCTGCACAGATGAGCGACATGTAATATCTCTCAAAACTCAGAACGACGTGAAGAATAATTCGTGCGGCTACACTTCGTCAAAGGACGATCACCGCCATATGAATTATCAACCTTCCCCCTTACCACAGCCAGACTACACGATAACACAGATCATTACTATACTACTTGGTCCCACGACATTCTAACTCAGTCTGTCTTGAAATCTTAAGACTTATCTCTCACAAGCTCACACCTGTGATTCACAAATAAGCGTGCAAAACGAAAATATCCATTCGAGGAAGATAATCTAACAACATGACTACTGGCAAGTATGGGGCATAAGCCTTTTAAATCAAAACTTTCACAATTATTTGATGGATTATCTAACTTTGCAACAAAAAAAAAACTGTTATAATTCTTTTACTCATACCTTTTTATTATTCTGTCACGTATACGTTTTTTTTCCTACTTTTATTTTCTGTATGCTTTCTTTGGCGTCCTTTCTTGTTTTATTGATGAGAGAGTTTCCTTTACTCATTTCCATCTGAAACCTGTAAATGTGTTTCTAAATGGAATTGTTGACAGCACTGATGTCCCAGGTTGTTGAATCTATGATACAACGCTTGTTTTTTTCTTACGTCTTTGAAGATTTCATTAATCTGAGGCTGCCTTCTCAGTTGCACTCCAAGCTTGGACAATTGCAGTCACAAAAATATAAAAAAATGACCTTTACAAATAATAAACAACGGGCTTTCCTAGAGCAAAGTAATAAAACTCGGTATTGTATGGTTAGACCTCGAAAAAATCATAGGAAAGACCATGCAATACTAAGTTCTGTTACTTTGCTGTACGAAAGCCTCGTTATTTCTTATTTGTTAAACTTTATATCTGAAAGTCATAACCTGAAACTACCTTTATGTAAAAAAAAAAATATTCGTTTATTTTTTTAATACTGTTGCACTAGATATTTGAAAGAGACAGCGTTTTTATGCCTCAAAAATTTGGTAACTAAAGGAGACTGACTCCAAGCGACGTAATTTTCGTCTCATAATCTCATGAATACCGTGGACAGCCAAGAAAACAAATGAAGAGGTTCTAAGTGAGGCTGGGGGAAGGAAAAAGAGAAATTATGGCAAAATTCAGAATACGACAGAGCAGATTTGTAGGACATGTTTTAAGATGATGCACACTGGAGCACGTAATAACAACAGGAAAACTGTAAGGAAAATGGACAGAGGGAGACAAAGAAACAACATATTTGACTGACTAAAAGAGTGGCACAAAGCGCAGTCCAAAACACGGTTTATAGAAAAGCAAAGGACAGGTGGTTGTGGAAATCAATGACGACCAACGCATGATCGGCAAAGATCAGAGAGAGAGAGAGAGAGAGATGAGAGAGAGAGAGAGAGAGATTATAGATAGATAGATAGATAGATAGATAGATAGATAGATAGATAGATAGATAGATAGATAGATAGATAGATAGATAGATAGATAGATAGATAGATAGATAGATAGATAGATTAGATAGATCTGGCTCACTTTCTGGGTGTCACTATTTTCGACCAGCCAGGCAATGACAGCTTCGTTATCAAACATCATTTTCTGAGAGCAATATAGTGAAGTTTATTGTGAATAGGCGATTGGTCGTCCTACCAGAGTCCGTGGTTCAAGTCTCAGGTAATTCTCTTCTCACTTTTCCTTCTCTCACCTCTAAAAATGATTTCTCTATGATTTTTTTTCCTCGAGGTCTGGTCATACAATACTGTGTTCTGTTACTTTGCTACCAAAAGCTAACGCTATAATGATAATCGTCTGCACTTGTCATTCACTGTAATGCATCATTTCCAGGTCTGTTTAACCAAGATCACATGACTTATGAACTGCACAGAAGGAAAACTAAAGAACCGTCTCTTGCTGAGATGACAAGAAAAGCCATTAGGATATTGAAGAAGAATGACAAAGGTTTTTTCCTGTTGGTTGAAGGTACGTAAATTGACACATGTATTCGTTGGCAATATCATAGAAATGTCTTGTGTTCTTTAAGTCAGTCATTTGCATGCCCCTTGCGGAACTTTGCCTCCCTAGCAGCTCTCATGTAGGCCTCTCAGTGTAAGCAAGATGCCTCGCTGCTGATGCATCCATTTACAGATTATCAACTATGTCTTGCAGCCATCTTCGCCTTGGTCTTCCTCTCTTTCTTTTTCCCATTATGTACCCTTCCAAGACGGTCTTCTCCAAATTCTAATGACGTTTAATGTGTTCAAAATATTTAAGTTTTCTCTGTTTAATCCTCTTTACTAGCCAACCTTCTTCAATATTAAGTTCTTGTAGTATGGACATGAGAGATACATAAAACAACGTGGATATCTCCAGATGATAGAACTAGAAACCAGATAGATCATTTTTGTATTAGAAAGCAATACAGAACATCTCTCATAGATGTAAGGGCTTATAGGGTGCAGATGTCAACAGTGATCACAATCTGTGCATAGGGAAAATAAAACTAAAATTGAAAAGCCAACACAAGAAATCAGTACACAGAAAGATAAACAGCCACAACCTACAAGACGAAAATACAAACATTAATTTCAATCAGGAACTTGCCAATCATTCCAAAACACCCAGTGAAGTTGAGGAGATAGGTATAGACGAATTATGGAATTCTTACAGCACAGCCATAATCACAGCAGCAACAGCAAGGGCTGGACTGAAAAAACCAAATAGAAAAGCATGGATATCGGATAAAATATGGAAGTATATACATGAAAGACGAGCAGTCATATTAGACATGTTGAATGCAAAAACAGATCTTGGAAAAGATCTGGCGAAAGCAACATACAAAGAAATAGACAAGAAAGTAAAAAGTTCAGCTAGAAGGGATAAAAGAGAATACATAGACAATATGGCGAAAGAGGCAGAAAAAGCAGCAAAAACAGGAGACAGCAAAACTTTATATAATATACAAAAGAGGCTAACAGGTACTATTACATCTAAAGAAAGACCAATCCTTAGCAAAACTGGAACCCTATTAACATCAAATAAAGACCAAAAGCAAAGATGAGCTGAACATTTCCAAGAAATACTTAATCGACCACATCCAAAAGAATTGTTAAACCTTGAAACTGATTTACCAGCCCCACAACTAAATGTCAACCTAGATGAAATTAAATTACATGAAATTGAAACAGCAGTGAATTTAATGGCTAACATCAAAGCTGCAGGTGAAGATGAAATAAGAGCCGAAATGCTAAAAGCTATCAATAGTGACAACATGAGACAACTACAGAGAATGTTTAACAAGATCTGGAAAGAAGAAAAGGTCCCTTCTAAAGGAAAAAATGAATCATTTTTAAAATACCAAAAAAAGGCAACCTTAGTGACTGTAACAACTGGAGAGGAGTAACCTTAATATCAGTTGTATCAAAAGTATTTTGCAAGGTCATTTTGAATAGACTCTATAGTGGATACTGCAATGAGAGAAGAACAAGCAGGATTTCGAAAAGGGAGAAGCTGTCTCGGCCAGATTTTTACTCTCAGAATAATACTTGAAGAACATATTGAAAAGCAGAAGCCATTAATACTGAACTTCATAGATTTTAAAAAGGCATTTGATAGCATACACAGAGATTCATTATGGTGAATTTTATGTATATATGGAATACCATCTAAAATTGTCAACATCATTAAGGACTTATACAATGGATATATTTGTGCAGTCAAGACAGAAGAAGGGATGAGTGAATGGTTCCAGATTGAAACAGGTCTCCTTTACTTTTTAGGATTACAATAGACATCATAATGAAAAAATGCTGCATAGGTAACACAGGTATTGACTGGGTACATGGGACCCAACTAGAAGATCTTGATTTTGCTTATGACATAATTCTTATCTGTAATAATGTGAATTCCATGCAAGAAAAAACAGATAGCCTGTCTTCACTGGCTAGCAAAATAGGACTTGAAATTAAAAAGGACAAAACAAAAATAATGAAAATTCCCCTAATTCAAAATGGAAAAATTCACATAGAAGGGACAGATATTGAAGAAGTCAATCAATTTGCATACTTTGGCAGCTACATAGACCAGAGTGGTGACACTAGAAAGGAAGTTAGGATCAGAATTGCAAAAGCAGCATCAGTCTTCAAGAATCTTGAGAACATATGGAATTCAAAAGTTATAAGCACAAAAACCAAGTTACGACTATTCAATTCAAATGTAATATCCACCCTCATTTATGCATGCGAAAGCTGGAAAACAACTAAAGAAATAGACAAGAAATTAGACTCTTTTGAAAACAAATGCCTAAGGAAAATACTCGGCATCAAGTGAACAAATTCAAGAACAATGCAGAGATAAGACAGATGACTGAACAACAACCAGTCTCATGGGTGATAAGGAAAAGGAGATGGACATATGTTGGTCACTTGATGAAAAGAAATGATCAGAGAATCCCAAAACAAACTAACAAGTGGAACACAACAGGCCGAAGAAAAAGAGGCAGACCGCGTGAACTCTGAAGAGGACATTGTTAAGAGAGGCCAAGTTAACAGGCATAAAATCCTTTGATGAGGTTGAAAGACTCGCCGAAGACAGGAAAAATTGGCGAACTACTTTGCGAGCCGTATGTGACGTTTAACGGCATGGGAAGGATATAAGATATATAAGATCTTTCCCATCGCAACATATGCCTGTGAGACCTGGACACTTAACAAAACAGCTGAGAAACATATAAATGCCTTTGAATGTAAATGCTACAGAAGAATTCTTCAAATATCATGGACACAAAAAAAATAGCATATATCCATACTACAAGAACTTAATATTGAAGAAGGCTGGCTAGTAAAGAAGATTAAACAGAGAAAACGTAAATATTTTGGACACATTAAACGTCGTGATAATTTAGGGAAGACCATCTTGGATGGGTACATATTAGAAAAAAGAAAGAGAAAAAGATCAAGGCGAAGATGGCTGCAAAACACCATTGATGATCTACGAATGGACGCATCAGCAGTAGGCATCTTGCTTACAACCGAGAGGCTTACAGGAGAGCAGTTAGGGAGGCAAAGTTCCGCAAGGGACATGCAAATGACTGAATGACTGATAATGTTTCTAGAATGGTTCAAGAATCATAAAATGTAAAATTGTAATACTTCATTTTATACGACTTGGAGATTACATCCAGTTCTTCTCTTTCAGGTGGAAAAATAGACAAGGGGCACCACTCAAGCAAACCACAGTACGCACTTACCGAACTTGTAGCTCTGGATGAGGCCGTGGATGCTGCTCTGAGACTGACGGACAAAGAAGAGACACTTATCCTAGTTACTGCTGACCATTCTCATGTGTTTAACATAGCAGGTTATGCAGCCAGGGGTACTCCAATACTGGGTGAGGAAAATCTACATCATCATCATCATGTGTCATGCCAAGCGACGTGGGCGGTCATATTCAATCACAAATCTCGGTTCTTGACATTTATGAGTATCTCTGTTGCTGAGTTCTTTCCATGCCACAGTGTCAGGCCTTGTAACATCTGTTCCCTCGATTGTCCTCTGCCTCTCTTGTCTTCAGTTTTGCCCATTGTTATGATGTTTTCCAAATTCTCATCACATGTCCCAAGAATTATGATGGCCTTTTTTCTTTTATCTCTAACTACGTTTATCATTAGCTTTTTTTTGCTACTTTCAGTAAATCCAAGTTTCAGTAAAGACTTAGGTAGTCTTATGTCCTCAGCACATGTAGTGCATTTAAAAAAAAAGAAGAGTTAGTTCCTTGTGAGTAAAGTGGAATCTTCTTTCTCACTCTTGCTACCTTTTGTATTCCTAACACAAGAGCAGTGGTACTCGTTTCACATCTTAGCTGACTGGAGCGCCCCCTATAAGCTGGTCATTCGACTGAAAACCCAGCTATGATTAACGAGATATGGAGATTAACGAGATGGGTTAGTTTTGTGGCTATTGTGGCACTGCCTTCAAAACCTTACTTGAAAGCAAAGCAGCCGCGAGAACTTTGTGAAATTTGTGGAGCTCTCAAAATTTTCGTTCTCAGCTGCACGATTAACAGTGGTTATTCATAATCTTGCCTTGTCTGTTACTTCTCTCTTTTTTTATGAATGATTTCCCTCCGTACTATCCATATTTGTTAGTCTCGTTAAACTCTCCATCTCGTTAAGCTCCCCATCTTGTTAAGCTCTCTATCTCGTTAAGCTCTCCATCTTGTTAAGCTCCCCATCTTGTTAAGTTCCCCATCTTGTTAAGCTCCCCATCTCGTTAAACTCTCCATCTTGTTAAGCTCTCCATCTCGTTAAGCTCCCCATCTTGTTAAGCTCTCTATCTCGTTAAACTATACCAGTAATTCTCGTTGTTAACCTTTTTTCCACTTATTTAGCTTCTTTGCTTGGCTGTTTACGCTGCATAAAATAAAAGACAATCTACAGCGAAGACGATAAAATTCAACAAGTTAAAGAAGTTTCTTGATAGATGTTTACAGCAGATGGAAATCTTTATAGAGAATTCAATGTTAGAACAAAAGGATCAAATTCCATTACAAACCAGCTATCTCCGCTACGTTCTCACCCTAACATACCAGCTATCTCCGCTACTTTCTCACACTAACATACCAGCTATCTCCACTACTTTCTCACCCTAACATACCAGCTATCCCCACTACTTTCTCACTCTAACATACCATCTATCTCCACTACTTTCTCACCCTAACATACCAGCTATCTCCAGTACTTTCTCACCCTAACATACCAGCTATCCCCGCTACTTTCTCACCCTAACATACCAGCTATCTCCACTACTTTCTCACTCTAACATACCAGCTATCCTCGCTACTTTCTCACCCTAACATACCAGCTATCCCCGCTACTTTCTCACCCTAACATACCAGCTATCTCCACTACTTTCTCACCCTAACATACCAGCTATCTCCACTACTTTCTCACCCTAACATACCAGCTATCTCCACTACTTTCTCACCCTAACATACCAGCTATCTCCACTACTTTCTCACTCTAACATACCAGCTATCCTCGCTACTTTCTCACCCTAACATACCAGCTATCTCCACTACTTTCTCACCCTAACATACCAGCTATCTCCACTACTTTCTCACTCTAACATACCAGCTATCCTCGCTACTTTCTCACCCTAACATACCAGCTATCTTCACTACTTTCTTATACCACTCTAAACCAAGAGACAGCTAATTAATGGAATATTTATGCCAACATTGTGCTTCCAAAGCCAAACATGGCCACTAACCAAGAAACAGTAAAATAAAATATTTATATGCGAAATGAAAAGCCTTAAAAAGAACATCAGCAAACGTCGCTAGGAGGGGCAAGATAAGAAATGACAACGTAAGACAGCTGGTAGGAACTACGCCTTGCCTACAGTACACAGAGAAACAAAGAATTAAGTGATTTTGGTCACTTAATGAGAATGGCACACGCATAGCCGGCCCGAGGAGCTTCAGCCCAAGAACTACAGGACATAGGTCAAGAGGAAGCCCCCCACCCCAGAAAAGATGGATGCATGGAGCTAAGGAAACACACACTGAAGCCACTCATATGGCCTAAAAACACCAACTGCATCTCCCTTGGACACCTCACGCTACGAGAGAAAGTATAAAGTAAGAATCCTTCCCAGCTTTGTGTTTGCTTAAAACTTAAGTTTAACGTGAAACGACGTTTTATCGACATTAATTAAGATCATCATAAAGTCTGCTAGAGACATAAGATGTCAACACAAGCCGGGACATAACATATTTTAGGATGATAGAATAACAGTAACATCTGACGATGCGTTATGTGAAAGCCATGATAAGGGCACTAAGGGAACTGTAAATCAACAAAGATGTACCACAGGAACTGTAAATCAACATAAATGTACCACAGGAGCTGTAAATCAACATAGATGTACAACAGGAACTGTAAATCAACAGATACAATACAGGAACTGTAAATCAACATAGATGTAACACAGGAACTGTAAATCAACATAAATGTAACACAGGAACTGTAAATCAACATAGATGTACAACAGGAACTGTAAATCAACATTAATACAGGAACTGTAAATCAACATACATGTACCAAAGAAACTATAAATCAACAAAGATGCCAACAGTCGCTGTACGCTAAAGGATATAATGCACACACATACACGGACACACACAAACACACACCTTTTTCTACTGTCTACTTTTCTTAAAAAGCAGATCTATTTTAAATCGGGGCCTACAGTAAAAGGTCATGTCTGTTATCGTAATCAAGGGCCAAGTACTTCCGGTTCCAAGAACAAAATGGCAATAGCATATGACAGGAAACCGTACACCACGCTCTTGTATGGAACTGGATCTGGTTATCGTGTGCCCAGACAAGACATAACCAAAGTGAATACAAGTAAGTGCCAAATTTAGCATTGGATTCTAATATCCTTTAAGGTGCTGATGGGTATGAGAGGGAAGAACCTATAGCTAAAGGTGGGAAGTATTACATGATAATGCCAGATAGTAATTGCAGGTTGCACTACACGGTGCCAATGCCAGGCTATACTGCCCCATCCCCAAACCTCCCAAAGTCAGTACTGGGTCCCTCATTGGTCTGCACATTAAATGTTTGTCTAACTGGACTAATAATAGCTCGACCCTGCTCGTAGATGGCAGAGGTAGAGAAGTATAGGAACTGAGAAAGAAGTACAGAATGTACAAACCTGAAGACAGACTCGTCTTCTCTTGTCCTGTGCTATCTCCCTGTAACTGCGAGCTGGTGTTCTTTGCAGCCGATGCTGTGGAGGTGTAGAGGTACAGCATCGTATCTGCGTGGGTGCGGGTTATGGCAGCTACTTTTTCAGTCCCGGACTACAACTAAAAAGCAGGGGGTGTGCAATGCTTCTTTAACAGACTCCACCACCATGGGGACTATGGCGATCCCTGTCCCCTTTAGCTAGGCTAGGTCTGTTACTGGGGATATCAAAGGAGAGGTGGGACAGGGTTTTGGTCAGCTATGGGTCACTAACCCTGACGCTAGCATATCAACTATGGTTCGCTAACCCTGAATATAGCATATCAGCTATGGGTCACTAACCCTGACGCTAGCATATCAATTATGGTTCACTAACCCTGACGCTAGCATATCAGCTATGGGTCACTAACCCTGAAGCTAGCATATCAGCTATGGGTCACTAACCCTGACGCTAGCATATCAGCTATGGGTCACTGATTGCCTCATCGGAAGGGTCTTCACCCCCACCTGAAGACAGAAGAAAACTGGATAAAGTAAGGAAAGAAAGGGAACGGAACCTATTGGACGAAATGGAGCATAAATAAAATAATTTTTGAACACTGTAAAATATAAAATAAAACGACAGATATTAAAATGAGACGTCCTAAATCATTTTTGACTGTAACAAAGATCTGAGATTTGTCTACAAGCCAATTACCTCCGTAATAATGAATGGGCATACTGGGCAGTTGACTAGGGCCCCAAGATTAAAAGATTGTTAATGTAGCGCTTCTGTGTGTTGATTA
This sequence comes from Achatina immaculata, assembly GCA_009760885.1. Taxonomy (NCBI): domain Eukaryota; kingdom Metazoa; phylum Mollusca; class Gastropoda; order Stylommatophora; family Achatinidae; genus Lissachatina; species Lissachatina immaculata. The sequence continues at coordinate 15,797,144 of CM019696.1, forward strand.
AATAACAGCCAGTGTGTGTAGGGCCCCCCGCCCCCTGTGCATTGGTATACCCGGGACCTACAATACTGTTAAGACGGACCTAATTTAGCTGTAGTGCCTCTAACAAATTCCGTTCTCTTGAGTTCAGTTAACAAAATTTATGGCTTACATCCCCTTGATTTTCACATGCCTGTCATTTCAAACTTTATAGAACAAATATATTTCTTTCCGGTGCTGTTTCATTTCTTTCTCCCTTCAAATTCTCTCCCTCCTTCTCTCTCTCTCTCACACACACACACACTGTCTTTACCCCGCCCCTTTCCCCATCAAAGAAGTTTAAATTAAACTGTGTTAACTTTATTAACGTTATTTAACTTTATTTCTAAACTGAAAAATGAGCGACTCATCATGAGCTTCAGGCGCACTGTGAAGCAATAAAGAACTGGTATAATCAATCACTCAAACCTGAAGGAGGTACTGAAGAGGAGACCGGAGCACTTACGGGTGTGTTCGAAGTGCATGGACGATGGCCCTAACTAACTAACTAACTAGATAAAATAATTTTAACTAGCTAGCTAAATTAACTAACTTTAACTAAATAGTTAAACTAATTTTTAAGTAACTAGCCAAATTAACTAACTTTAACTAACTAGCTCTCCATAGAAATGATCGCCTACGCCATGTGGCATGGCACTTGAATTGAATTGAACTAACTAACTAGCTAAACTAACTTTAACTAACTTATAACCAAATAACTAACTAGCTAAACTAACTTTAACTAACTTATAACCAAATAACTAACTAGCTAAACTAACTTTAACTAACTTATAACCAAATAACTAGCTAGCTAAACTAACTTTAACTAACTTATAACCAAATAACTAACTAGCTAAACTAACTTTAACTAACTTATAACCAAATAACTAACTAGCTAAACTAACTTTAACTAACTTATAACTAGCTAGCTAAACTAACTTTAACTAACTTATAGCCAAATAACTAACTAGCTAAACTAACTTTAACTAACTTATAACCAAATAGCTAACTAGCTAAACTAACTTTAACTAACTTATAACCAAATAACTAACTAGCTAAACTAACTTTAACTAACTTATAACCAGATAACCAAATAACTAGCTAGCTAAACTAACTTTAACTAACTTATAACCAAATAACTAACTAGCTAAACCAACTTTAATGAACTACTTAAACTAACTTTAACTAACTTTATAACTAACTAACTATTTAACTAGCTAAACTAACTTTTACTAATTTATACATAACCAACTAACTAGCTGGCTAAACTAACTTTTACTAACTTATAACTAACTTAACTAAGCTACATTTAATTTTAATTTTTTTGTTTGCTTCGTTTCATATCCAGGCTGTTATAAAATTTCTTGTTTTCGTTTCGCAGCTGAAACAGGCTACACTTTTCAGTCGGCTGTTCCGACTTCACAAGAAACGCACGGGGGAGAGGACGTGTCCATTTTCGCAAGCGGTGGGTGACAGGATCGAAATGAAGCCTGCGTTGTTCGTAAGAGAGTAACATAGCAATAACGAAACATGTGAAAAATGATTTGTAACTGTGTTTTGGTAGTGTTTGTTGCTCTGTATGATGGGGAAATGGAGGAAAGGGATATTTTAGTTGCCTTTCAAAAACACCATTAGTGGAAAAAAAAATACCGGAATTAATCTGTCAGCCATGATCTCAAAGATTACTGACAGCATTTGTTTATCTAATTTGATGTGTGCTAGCCAACCCAATCTGCCATATTTCAGGATGAAGTGACAATAATGTCGTATGGATTTTTTTTAAAATGATGGTTTCATACATAACTGTTGAATAGTAATAATGCCGTCAGTCAACAACCGATAATAATGTCATATATATGACGAATATGTGATAATGACGTATCTCTTGCAATGATAATTGTCTGCTAGATGTGCCCCTGATTGGCAGTTTTTTTAGTCAAATATATTCACCCTCCGTCTGTGGCTTCTGTTCAGGCGCGGTAAGTACAAAATCATTAGCGGTTTTTGACTGTATTTTGTCAAAGTTCTTCTCTACAGCTAGCACCATCATGCATGGTGATCTCATTAAGGGTTACCTTTTGCATGGTGATCTCATTAAGAGTTACCTTTTGCTTGGTGATCTCACTAAGGGCTACCTTTTGCTTGGTGATCTCACTAAGGGTAGCCTTTTGATCAGTGATATTAAAGGTTACCGTTTGCATGGTGATCTCATTAAGGGCTACCTTTTGCATTGTGATCTCATTAAGGGCTACCTTTTGCTTGGTGATCTCATTAAGGGCTACCTTTTGCTTGGTGATCTCACTAAGGGTAGCCTTTTGATCAGTGATATTAAAGGTTACCGTTTGCATGGTGATCTCATTAAGGGCTACCTTTTGCATGGTGATCTCATTAAGAGTTACCTTTTGCTTGGTGATCTCATTAAGGGCTACCTTTTGCTTGGTGATCTCATTAAGGGCTACCTTTTGCTTGGTGATCTCACTAAGGGTAGCCTTTTGATCAGTGATATTAAAGGTTACCGTTTGCATGGTGATCTCATTAAGGGCTACCTTTTGCATGGTGATCTCATTAAGGGCTATCTTTTCCTTGGTGGTCTCATTAAAGGCTACCACCTGCATGATGATCTCATTAAGGGCTGCCTTTTGCTCAGTGATCTCATTAAAGGATACCGTCTGCATGGTGATCTCATTAATGTGCTATATTTTGCATGGCTTGCTATATTTGCCACACTTAAAACTTTCTCAGACTGCTGCGCGTTTTTCAATGCAAATTTCTATTGCGGCAGACTTGTGTTTTAATGCAGGAATCTCGTATAATTAGTCATAATTTTATAGCATTTTATTTACGTTTACACCGCAGACTGTATTCAAGCTGCTTTTATTATTCAGTTGTTTTTGCTTTCAGTGTAAAATGTGAGCCACTTCGAGTGTGCCCTCTCTTCCTTTCCTTTCCTTCCCTAAGGATTTACACTAGTAGGCTGGTTTGATCTTGTAACACAACGGTTACACCCAGGAACAACACAATTTCTGTAAAGACAAGACTCTTGACAGACAACCAGCAAAAACACAAGTTCTGTAAAGACAAGACTCTTGACAGACAACCAGCAAAAACACAAGTTCTGTAAAGACAGACTCTTGACAGACACCCAGGGACAACACAAGTTCTGTAAAGACAAGACTCTTGACAGAAAACCAGCAAAAACACAAGTTCTGTAAAGACAGACTCTTGACAGACACCCATGAACAACACAAGTTCTGTAAAGACAAGACTCTTGACAGACACCTACGAACAACACAAGTTCTGTAAAGACAAGACTCTTGGCAGACAACCAGCAAAAACACAAGTTCTGTAAAGACAGACTTTTGACAAACAACCAGGCAAGACACCCCCACGCAGACTGGCGAATAATACGAGGGGCATTCAGAAAGTAATGCACCACATCTTTTTTCTCAGGAGCTGCGTATTCAAAAATCATGAAATGTATACACAGAATATCTGGATACGTCATGCAAACATTGGTATTATTCAACATAATCCCCATCAACTTGCTCGGCTTTACGCCAACACTAAACAAGTGCATGTATTCGAGTACCAAATTGATTATGTACCCATTTCTTCTCTGCACGAATCACTCCTTCGTCATCTTCAAATCTTACCTCTCAGAGTACATCTTTAAGTGGACCAAACAGATGGAAATCAGAGGGTGCCAAATCGGGACTATAGGGTGGATGGGGTAGTACAGTCCAACCCAATTTGGTGATTGCTTCCTGTGTTGTGAGGGCGCGTATTGTCATGAAGGAGATACAGGTCTGTTGGATTCTTGTGCGGCCAAACTCTGCGAAAACGTTGATTGAGTTTTTTCAATATCTTAATGTAAACTTGTGAATTGATTGTCTCTCCTCTTGGCATAATATCCACAAGACTCACACCTTCAATGTTCCAAAAGACAGTGATCATGACCTTTCCAGCTGACGGAGATGTCTTGAATTTCTTTCTTCCTGGTGATTGCGGATGATCCCACTTCATTGACTGTCATTTTGTCTCAGGTTCAAAATAATGTGCCCAGGTGTCGTCACCTGTTAAGATCTTAGCCAAAATTTCTCTCCCTTAGCACTGAAAAGCTCCAGCACTTCAGAAAAAATTGCGTTCCTTTGCAATCGATGATCATTTGTGGAGACTTCGAAGAACCCACCTTGCGCAAACCTTAGAAAATCCGAGAGCTTTTATAAATGCATTTGCACTTCCATTACTGACTGACAGCTTTAAGACTAATTGTTGAGTAGTGATACGCCTGTCAGTAAGAATAATGCCCTTAGCGCATTTCAACATTTCTGCCTTGTCGGCTGTGGCAGAACGTTCACAGCGCGGCCGATCATGCAACTCCTTATCTCCACTTATTGATTCTTTGATTCTCTGAACTCAGCGACTGACTGTACTCCTGTCGACTGCAAAACTTCCATACACATCACATAGACGCTTGTGAGTGTTCACAACAGTTTCCTTCTTTGGCAACGAGAAATTCTATCACAATTCGCTGCTTATACTGCAAGTTGCTAACACGCTCCATTTCAACGGCTAGGGCAGCCATATTCTTTGGCCGGTTGCAGTGCAATTTGGTTCACACATTTGGCACATGACATATTTAATGTTTGCAAAATTATATGGTTCTATCTTCATTATTAGCTCAAAAAGAAACGATATGGTGCTTTAGTTTCTGAACGCCCCTCGTATATACAGCAATATTAGTAAGGCCGATAATCATGTACCATCAGATGTGTTTAACGGAAGACACCGGATGATGATGTTGATGATGAAAATTGATGGTGAGTGAACCACATAAAGTTACACATTATGTTATTGGCGAAAACACGTACAGGACAATTTCAAAAGGCTCAGTCTAATACAATCAACTGGAGCCAGCAAATACAATGAAACATGGGAAAAACTAAGGCTTGCCTGTTTCTTCTAATCTCTCGACGAGTATAGACTTTACAACAACAACGCTGCATCCTCTCGGTACAAGATGAAAACTCACGTCTAACTGAAGTAAGCACGTACTTTCAAACTTACCTCAGACTTTCACACATTCTCGTGCGGAACGTTACTGCACTCTCAGCTCAGCTTCGGTAACTTAGGGACGATCAGCCTGATCAGTCAGTCATTTGCATGTCCCTCGCGGAACTTTGCCTCCCTAACAGCTCTCCTGTAGGCCTCTCGGTTGTAAGCAAGATGCCCTACTGCTGATGCCGCCATCCGCAGATCGTCAACGATGTCTCCCAGCCATCTTTGCCTTGGTCTTCCTCTCTCTCTCTCTTTTCCTATTATGTACCTTTCCAAGACGGTCTTCTCTAGACTATCATGACGTTTAATGTGTTCAAAATATTTAAGTTTTTAATTCTCTTTACAATTTTCCTGATAGGCCGAGAAATAATAACACTCGGGGGAAGGGGGGGGGTAGTAACTCTACCTGAGCTATATTCCAGGGCTGCATACCCTTACACATATATTCTGTTACAGGCTGTACTTATCTTTGATCATGGATAAATACTGGACTAACACATTCTTAATTAATATTACATACATATTAGGTTGGGGAAAGAGTTTATGCAAATATGGTTTCGTAAACAGGGAAAAAATTCGCTTAATTTCAGCTTAGAAGGAACATGACTACCAATTACTGTCGTTTTTCGGCACTAGCTAATACAGTACTGCACGTGTTGTATGGCACTAATTGATATTGTGTGTTATGTTTGAACCAGTGTTCTGAATACTGAGTAATTCTGCCTTTAGACTCAGTCCCCCCCCCCCCCCCCATCCCACATTCTTTCTAACCTTCTGTTGGCACAAACGGATATGAAAGACCAACCCAGTCCAGCATGGCAAGTTGATATGAGGTTTATTCGATGGCCTTGATGATAATGACAATGACGAAATGTTGTCCGCCGGCAGGTTGCCCTGCCGCGTAGCAAGTCCAGTCATACTTTCCGAACATTCCAACGGGACACGGCATCTTCTTGGCAGTAACATGAAAATCTAGCTTCACATTCAGACATAGACTAACTTCAGCTCAATCGTCTTTCCCAAGATTCGCCTGTCATGGGATTTTTCCTCGCGTGATCTTCTGGAAAGATCTCGAATCGGAAGTTCAAAAGAGAAAATCGCAAAGGCGACAAATGCCTTTAAAGTTAAAAAAAAAGAATGTCTCCTGTATTCTGTTACATCAGATGGGCAGCGGACCTCTAGCTTCTTCACAGCACATCTTTTAGGGAACACTGTTTTAGACAGACACATAACAGACTGCTGCCTCTCACAGAGTGTAGCCCGACAAGGTTCTGTTGACGTTTTCCTTCAGATGATAAATAAATAAATAAATTTATGTTACAGGCGGATCAAATTAGTATAAGCCAACCAAGCTTTTCAGAGTAGGTGGGATGTAGAGCAGGGTTGTCTTTGGGATTGCTTACTGTTCGCTGTTCGTGGTAACGATATCAATGACAGCTTGCGTGTCGGTGGTGTCGCTACTGTTTGTCGTTATATATATATATATATATATAAGACATACATGGTAGCTGTTTATAACATTACAACATCAGGCCCTAATGCTACATAACTGTGACAGTAATCATCATTATCATCATCATTATCATCAGTACCTCTGTACCTTCCAATGGAGCATAAGATATTAACAAAGGTTCCCCAGCCGATCCTGTCTTGAGGAATTCGGATACCTCAAACCATGTCTTTCCCGGTTCCTTCAGTTCTTCCTGTATTGTGCGTCTCCACGTTCCTAAAAGCCTGTCTCACTTTCTTTTTTTTTTCTTGAGGTGTACAAGTCACGACGGTATAGGAGTGCCTTGTTTTGTCAAGTCACAGCGGTATAGAAGTGTCTTGTTTTGTCAAGTCATGGCGATATAGAGGTGTCATGTTTTGTCAAGTCACGGCGATATAGAGGTGTCTTGTTTTGTCAAGTCAGGGCGATATAGAGGTGTCTTGTTTTGTTAAGTCAGGGGGGTATACAGATGTCATGTTTTGTCATGTCACGGCGATATAGAGGTGCCTTGGTTTTTTTCCATTGGTAGTGAGTAGCCCAGCCATTTTCATCTTCTTCTTTTGACATCTTTAGTAATGCTCTCAATGTCAGTTCGTCTGGTTATTTCCTCGTTTGTCACGCGTAGTTCCCAGTGATTTCTTAAAATTTTCCTCAGGCATCGTCCTTCAAATCATCTTAATCTGATTTCGATTCTCCAGTTGGTTATTCACGTTTCGGCTGCATATAATAGAACTGAGCCTACACTGGATTTGTAGATTCTGATCTTGAGATGACAGTAATAGCTTCAATGAATAAAGTAATGACATTTATTATTAGCACTAGCGCCAGTGAATTTATCAATAGTTCTTTCATTTAAAACCAATAAAACATAAACCTTCATAATCTCTTTGTTCTGTGAATAATTATCATTTTGTTCAATTTCCAGGCTCCCAGTCTTTTCTATTCACTGGAGTTCATGAACAGAACTATATTCCAATAGCTATGGCTTACGCTTCCTGTGTTGGACCGTATTCCAGTGGTCTGAAACCGTGTGCTAGGGACTAGAAAAATCCGCCACTTTGTGTAAGTTGTTTGTACTGATTGTTCAACATGATGAAATACGAATCTGTATCATGTTTCTCGTGCAATGAAAACCACGGTGTCACGCAATCCCGCTTCTGAGACCCACCAAGAATACAGGCTAAAGCCCTGCGATACTCTGAACCTCTTGTGGTCCTCTCGGGGATCTCGTGTGGTCCTTTCGGGGACCACACAGGAGACCATGGGACTTAACGAGGACCACAGGCGTAAATTCAGTAGGATCACAGTGCGGTCTTGGTGGTAGAAGCCAACGAAGAAGAAGAAGAAGAAGTATCATGTTTCTCGTTGATGTTTTAACTGTTTCTTACGAATTTGTATCACGTTTCTCATGGATTTTTTGACCGTTTCTTCGTCATTAAAACATTTGTGAGCTCCAGTGAGGAATAGTTCATCACTTTACCAGATCTTAGTGGGAGCAAGGCCTTATTGAATTCAGGGAAGCTGTGAGAGGAACAGCATTCTGGAAAGCACATGTCACATGAATGAATGAATGAATAGGAACAAAGATGATTGCAATAAAGTGAAACCATGGTATAATTGCTTGGCAACGTATCCCACCTCCACGTTGGTGCTCTTAATAGCAGGCTCAGCTAGGCTAAGAGAGCAAGGGCTTGTCGTAATTCTTTAGGTGGTGGATTCTGCCTAGAAGCTTGATTCTTGGGTCGGCTGTTGGATCAAGCCAACCACCGTGATTGACTCTCAGTCTGTCCAGCATCTTAACGGCGTCAGCTGCTATGAAGATTCTGCGAGGAGATCGAGCGATAACCTGATATCATCACGTGGAGCATCTGGAAAATTCCATTACAGTTTGACCACAAGCACATACATTTATTCATACATCAGAGCAGTAAGATAATAACATATCAATATCTAGCCTCACATTCTTGCAAGAATGTTAGTTGCATATGTTTCCATGGAAACCGATAATATCACAAAAGTCAAACGAAGCAGAGTGCGCCATAAATGTCCATCTCAATGAAGTGAAGAGAAACATGACATTTCGGCTGATACCAACATTCTGCATCATCATCATCATCATCATCATCGTCGTCGTCATCATCATCATCGTCGTCGTCGTCGTCGTCGTCGTCATCGTCGTCGTCATCATCATCATCATCACCATCATCATCATCGCCTTTCACTCCCTTGAGAACATAGGCCGCGGATAAATGTTCTCTAGTCATCCCTGTTCTTGGAATTATTCTCTGCTTTCTTCCATGTGTATCCCTTGTCTCTGAACACTGTCATAATTTCTCTTCTCCAACTAAGTCTAGGTCTTCCTCGTTTTCTATTTCTATTTTAACATCCTACATACACCTCTAGAAATCAAGAAAACTACAGTAACCTACTTTTGAACATTACAATTCACATATCAACATCATCGTTGTCGTCGTCGTCATCATCATCATCATCATCGCTGCGCAAAACCACCAACCACTAATGTACTACAAGAGTTTGGACAGAAACATGAAAGTATGATGCTATGGCTTGTAGAAAACATTGTGACTTTCTTATCTCAGAAGTGTCCAATCTGTTTCCTTCCACAGATATGCGTTACCAATTTATTAAGCCATCTGCTTATTCATAATCTTTTACTTCCATTTTTATTTACATATCATACATCTTTGTTTAAAGTGCAATACATCTTTATTTAAAGCATCATACGACTTTATTTGTAAGAAAATCATAATATTAATTAAAAGTATCACATAATTTTATTTAAAACATAACATCACATATATTATTAAATATAACAAGCAGCAGTAAGAATAAATGGTGAAACAACAACTTGGTTTGACATAAAACAAGGGGTCCGTCAGGGGTGCATATAGTCACCCTACTTATTTAACATGTATACTGAAAATATAAAGAGGAATGTTAGAAAAGATGTAGACAAAGAGTATTACGATGCCATAACAATTCTAGGTTATGAAGTACCAGAGATTAGATATGCTGATGACACAGTATTACTGTCCACAACAAAAAAAAGGAATGGAAAAACTAATTATGTCAGTCCATAAGAACAGCGAAGAACAGAACCTCTATCTTAATGCAAAGAAAACTAAATTGATGACAACTGACAAAACAAACAAGGGAGCTGAAATATGTATCAATGGGGAAAAACTGGAAGAAGTGGAGAGTTTTTAATATCTTGGATCACTACTAACTAATAATGGAGATGCAATGAGGGAAATTAAAAGGAGGACATCTATCGCTCTTCAGAAAGTAAAACAAATAAGTAATCTGTGAAAAGGAGCAGACAGAACCACAAAAATAAGATTTTTAAGGGCATACATCTTTCCCATCGCAACATATGCCTGTGAGAACTGGACACTTAACAAAACAGCTGAGAAACACATAAATTCCTTTGAATGTAAGTACTGCATAAGAGTTCTCCAAATATCGAGGACACAAAAAAGAACAAATATGTCTATACTACAAGAGCTTAATATTGAACAAGGCTGGCTAGTAAAGAGGATTAAAAAGAGAAAACGTAAATATTTTGGACACATTAAACGTCATGATAATTTAGAGAAGACCGTATTGGAAGGATACATAATGGGAAAAAGAAAGAGAGGAAGACCAAAACGAAGATGGCTGCAAGACGTCGTTGACGATCTGCAATTGGATGCAGCAGCGGCAGGCCATCTTGCTCACAACCGAGAGGCCTACAGGAGTGCTATTTGGGAGGCAAAGTTCCACAAGGGACATGCAAATGAATGAATGATTCTCCAAACGTTGCACCTATGGTGTAGTGGTTAGTGTAGTCCAGTTCCCGATCAGAAGGTCCCTGGTTCGATTTCGCACTGGGGGGGGGGGGGATTTTTTCGGACCTACCAGCACCCAGGTCAACCCAGCCTCGAAAAATGGGTACCTGGGGCTACCCTAGGAAAACAAAAACAACTATGGCAAGTGCTGGCACCCCTACCTCAAATGCTGTAGTGGCCTAGAAATGCGAAGGCACTGATACTTCACACCCCTACGTCATGCAAAAGCTACCGGACATACATTCTCTGAATGTTTCTTTATGTACTCCATTAGATATTACTTCCCCCCATATCATAAATTTACTGGAACTTATATCTAGTGGCAACTGAGCATACTAACATGCACACATCATCAGCATTCCAGCAGGTTTGTCATGAAGGTCTTCTCTTTTACCTTCCAGACTGTTGAAGGCTAACCTATGGCGTGGATGGTTATCCGACGGGCTACACATTCTCTCTCTCTTTTTCTCCAGTTTGTTTTGTTTCGTTTTTGAAGCAGATAATTTTTTGCATAAAACCAAATATTACATAATAAATTCTACGTGGCTCATATTCCAAACCGTGTGTGCGTATGGTTTTATTTTGTTTTGTTTCGTTTATTTTGTTTTCGGTTGCTGTCATTTCAAATTCGTTTTCATGTAGATTGTCATGTGAATAAACTTCACTCTTGATACACTAACATCCCTTTTAATACACTACACTACATTCCCTTTTAATACACTAACACCCCTTTTAATACATTAACATCCCTTGTATGTATTATACTCTAATACTACAAACACTGCTTCTCCAAACATAACAATAATAATAATAATAATAAATAAGCAAAACGTATTCGAGCTACCCTGAAATGTTCACGAGCTGGTCAGAACCCATAAAATAATTTAAAATATAAGAATTTAAAAAGTAACTGCAATTTTGGTCTTCACAAAATTTTAATTCAGCAGTGAACATTTGTAGTACATATATGCTATGCCTTCCCTTTTAAGTACATATGCGAGGAGACACGTCAACGGTTTTTTTTGGTAATATGGCATCAGCAAATCAGATCCAAGATGGCAACTCCCTTAAAAGCACGGACGAGAGAGGAACAGTGCGCAATTATTTGTTTATCGTGTTTTGAGAGACCACAGAACGTCGTGAATGGCGTCGTGCACCGAGCCATGACTAGATTTCAGTTCTCCAAACACCTCATCCATAATCTCCCGTTAGTTTTTCTGTATCATTCGTTCCACTCCAGTTTCTGTGACGGCGTATATGCGGTGTGAGTTTGGCCGCTGCGAGATGCAGCCGGCAAATTTGACACCCCACTTTTACACTTCCTGGGTCACTCATATACCTGCCGAAACGATAGACCATATATCCCCATACTGCCTCTTTATTCTGCGATGAATATCTACAAGTTTTTTCACCCTCACTACATGCGAAACGGACACCTGCGCGCTGTTCCTCTGTCGCGAATGCTTACAAGTGTGTGGCCAACTTTGACTGGTCCACTGACGTCTATTTCCAAAATAACTGAGGTGGCTCCATGAGTCTGTAGCTTAAGAAGTAGGGCTTAACATATCTGCAGTACAACTGTCTATTATTCAGCTTCGAAATATTTCGGCAAAATTGCCTTTGTTTTTTTATCCTTCCTTGTGATTAAAATTTTGCTTCTAGAAAGCTCTCAATGTAGATAGGGAGCACTATTAATCTTGAAGAGTACCAAACAAGTACGACTGGACTCGAACGTCTATTGATAAAATTTGCATCTACAGCTGAAATAGACATCAAAATTACTGTTGATCATGTAATCTCTCAGAAGGTGACTTGGATGGATCCTTTGAAAACTGGCTATACCCCCAGTAGGTCAATGTCATATAATAGGCCGTACGTTGAAAGGAGTTCAAAACTAAGGTGAGGCTTTCAAAATGAGCATGAACACTACATGAGGAGAGGAACTTGCAGACTGCACATGTGCTATAAAACGATCTGATTTAGAAGTTTTAGTGGTTCCTTATTCTCGAGACAAAAGTTGCTGGGCGTTTACGTGCCAATTTCTGCCTCTTTCTACGGAATGTAAGTGCTGATATGTGAGTATTTAGTTGCTTATGTTAATTTGTAGGTTAGTAGTTTATGTTAGTTTTTAGGTAGCTTGTTATGTTAGTTTTTAGGTAGTTTGCTTATGTTAGTTTGTATGTTAATTTTTTATGTTAGTTTTTTAGTTGGTTGCTTACTTTAGTTTTTAGTTTAATTGTTATTTGTTTTTAAGTTAATTGCTATTATTACTTCTTGGATTGCTTGCTTATATCAGTTTTTAGGTTAGTTGCTTATGTTAGCTTTAGGTTAGTCGTGTTATTGCTCATGTTAGGTTAGTTGCTTACATCAGTTTTTAGATTGGTTACTTATCAGTTTTTAGGTTAGTTGCTTATATCAGTTTATAGACTAGTTGCTTATATCAGTTTTTAGATTCATTGTTTATATAAGTTTTTAGATTAGTTGGTTGTATCAGTTTTTAGGTTATTTGCTTACATCAGTTTTTAGATTAGTTGCTTATATCAGTTTTTAGGTTAGTTGCTTATGTCAGTTTTTATTGGTTACTTATCAGTTTTTAGATTACTTATTTATAGCCGTTTTTAGATTGGTTACTTATGTCAATCTGTAGGTTATTTACTTGTGAAAGTTTTTTTTTGGTTACTTGCATATATATCAGTTTTTAGTTCAGTTGCTTATATCAGTTTTTAAGTTAGTTGCATATATAATCAGTTTTTAGATTGGTTGCTGATGTCTGTCTCCACGCTAGACTGCGTGTCCTAAAGAGTGTAAGCAATATTCAGTATCTGAGATTCACATCACGAGATGTTTTTTTTTACACGTGCGTATTTCATTATCTAATGTAGTATGTTATTCGCTGTATAAAGATAAACATGTTTTGATATAACGTTCCATTAGCGTCACGGATTTCTGCCGGCTGGTTGTTAAAATGCCACGCTTTTATGTTTATTCTCTAGTGAAGCGTTAAAATATAATGCTGTGAGAGAATTTGTATGGCTGGATATGCCTTCCTTTAGATTGACTGTGTCGTAGAAGAGACCTCAGAAGAATTATGTATATTTAACTTTGAACATCGCATTGTTATGAATGTTGGGGTTATTTCCCCTTTTGTTGTTATCTAATTAGATCTCAGTGTTAACAGTTACTTACTAGTCCGCCTATCACACATAGGGCTCACACTGTGAGCAGATATCTGGTCAGTTAGGTGATGTAGGATGGAGGAAAGATGAATGGAGTTTCCTTTAGAAGGGTAATATGATATAGAGTACCGGTGTGTGTATGTGTATGAGAGAGAGAGAAACACAGAGAGAGAGAGAGAGAGAGAGAGTAAAAGACAGACGGAGAAAGACAGAGAGATCGATAGAGAAACAAGGAGATGGAGAGTGAAAGAGATGGAGAGAGAGAGTAAAGACAGATGAGAAAGGCAGACAGATTGAGAAACAAAGATAGAGAGCGAGAAAGAAAGAGAGAGAGAGAGCGAAAATAAGAGAGAGAGAGATAGAAAAACAGATAGAAAGACCGAGAAATACATAGAAAGAAAGACAGACAGACAGAGAAAGACAGAGAGATATAAAGGCAGAGACAGAGGGCGAGAAAGACAGAGAGAGAAAAACAAAGGTACAGAGAGAGAAAGAGAGAGAGAGAAGAGAATTGACTGATTGATTGATTGATTGATTGATTGAGTGATCTTTATTTCAAAAGGGTTAAGAATTGAGCACACAGGCCTGTCTGACATTCTGCCCTTTACCATACATCTTTCACTCTATTCCAGACATTCTACAATTGTTCATGTAACAAACATAATTAACACTGAAGATGAGAGACATAAAATAAAATATAACATTTACGTTTCGCTCTTATCCATTCACTCAGTACAGAGAAGAGAAGAGAAGAGAAGAGAATAGAAGAGAAGAGAGAAGAGAAGAAGAGAGGCGAGGATAGAAATTATGATAAACAACCAGTTTCAGACCGCCGAACTAAGGAGCGAAGCGGTCAGAAAAGAACGATCTAAAGAGGTTGTTACGACTCCACAAACTGAGTATTGGCCGGTCTTTATATTAAGGAAGAGCTGAACAAAGAAATCCTGCCTGCAGTCTATTTATTAAGGGGTCCAGCATGTGAGGACAGGAGGGCCCAAAGTTGTTAAGGGGTTCAGGCTGTGAGGACAGGAGGGCCTCAAGAAGAGGTGTCTCCCATGGCTACATCATTTACAATTCCCCCTGGTCAAACCTAACATTCTATATAACATGGTCTGACATTCTATATAACATGGCCTAACATTCTGTATAACATGGTCTGACATTCTATATAACATGGCCTAACATTCTGTATAACATGACTTAACATTCTGTGTAACATGGCGTAGCATTCTATATAACATAGCCTAACATTCTATATAACATGGCCTAGCATTCTGTATAACATGGCCTAACATTCTATATAACATAACATAACATTCTATACCTAAAATTCTATATAACATAACCTAACATTCTATACCTAACATTCTATATAACATGACTTAACATTCTATATAACATGAACTCACTGTAACTTGGCATAGCCATAACAGCGGGGACTATCCAAGGTTCGTATACGAAGACCAGAACTTCCGTCTCTCTCATTGTCTTAAGGGATCTTGTCTTGTCGTGTCTTGTGCTATCTCCCTGTAACTGCGACCTGGTGTTCTTTGCAGCCGATGCTGTGAATATGTTGAGGCACAACATCGTATCGGCCTGGGACCGGGTTATGTGGCCCATTTTTTTCAGTCCCGGAGCACAGCTAAAAAGCAGGGGGTGTGCAGTACTTCTTTACCAGACTCCACCACCATGGAGACTATGATGATCCCTGCCCCGTTAGCCAAACTAGGCCTGTTGCTGGAGGTAAAAACGTAGAGGTGGGACAGGGTCTTGGTCAGTTAAGGTAGGCTTACCTTGACACTAGCATATCAGCTATGGTTCGCTGGTTGCCTAATCGGTAAGGGACAGCAACAGTTAGCCAACCTTATTCTCATTCTTCCAAGGTCACCTTCGGCTCAAGGCTCCCATCCCCACCCCCAATTCATTTTTTAAAAAGTAAATAAATAACCAGTCACATCACGAGTAGCTTTCACACAAAAGCATTTTCCCCTGTCTTTCTCTGCTATCTTCAAGTCAACCACTTTCACCTTAATCAAAGGTTACTAACAAACGTCGTTTGCAGTTCATTGAATAGCGGCAAAATGAGCTGTGACGTCCCTTTTTGGCCGGGAAAAGAAAGGAATAGTAATGTCGCTACATTCCACCTCGTTTAATAATCAAGCATTTCAGTGATTCTCAGCGCGGGGCAGCTGACTGCCATAGGGAGGAGTTTCAGGTATAAAGAAAGGGGAATGTTTTCACTCTGAAAGAATTATAATGGGGAAAATCTCTTCTGGGTGCGATTTATGGGGAAGGATTCGGTGAGCCACCCTGGGGTGGAATGAGGGGAATGGGGCCTGAGATTTGTGAGAACCGCTGAGTTGAAAGATTTTTTTTAAAATAAAGTCTAAGCCACATGAAAACAAATATGACTTCATCACGTTTATAGCACACCTAGGGTTATCATGTGACCAAGAAGCAGAAAAAGAAGGGAAAAAAAAAAGATTTTAAAACATTTTTCAGCTATTAATGTGTGTGTGTGTGTGTTTTTGTGTGTGTGTGTGTGTGGGGGGGGGGGGGGTCAGAAAAGATCTCCATGCTTAGTTAAGTTTAAGATATGGCGGTAATGAGGTCATGCATGACTTTTTTATGTTAGGTATTTCTTTTTTTTTTTAATCCCGACCAACAATCTTAATCGCGAACACGAAGATCAGCCATCATTTCTGCAAACACCGTCAATGATCTGTGGGAACTTTCTGCTGGATTTGAAGATAAGGATTTCCGTTATACCTCTCCTTTAAAAAAAAAAAAACCCGCCAGATAGTAGAAGTGTATGTTGTAGCAGAGATTATGTGCGAAATTTGTTAAACTTCTTGGTCTATTCCCCTCCCCCTCCCCCTCTTGTCTTTGCTTTCCTAGCAAGAGTTTCTGATCTGGCGATGATGTTGAAGCACTGCACTGTGTCGGATGGAGAGAAGATTGCGGAGGAGATTTTTTCAGACCCTGAATGGAGCTAGCAATTGGGTGGGGGGGGGGGGGGGGGGTTGAATGTTTCTTTAGGAGACTGTGACCACGCGGACTACAGCGATCTCAGCTCCATTTATCCAGACAGGGCCTGGCTAATAAAAGTACAAATGTTTAAGTCGGACAGTCTTGGTTGGCTACGTTCAGTCAACCCTGACTCTCACTCGGGCATGTCAGTCAAGCATGTCTGACTGCCACATCGAGCGTCTTCACCTCTTCCCTCCCCCTCTCCCCTACACCTTCCTGCCCAGATGGCAATATAAACAAACGAAGGGAAATTCTTTGAATTTAATATGTACGGATGTAATGGTCCAAGAAAAGTGAAGGAAAGTTTCTGATACGGCGAAGATTCTGAGCTTGTGGAAGAAACAGTCCAGTTAGGTACTAAAACTAAATGAAATGAACGAGAACTTTATTTAAAACAGTTACTCGTTTGCATGTCCTTTGCGGAACTTTGCCTCCGTAACAGCTCTCCTGTAGGCCTCTCGTTTGTAAGCAAGGTGCCCTGCTGCTGATGCATCCATTTGCAGCCACCTTCGCCTTGGTCTTCCTCTCTTTCTTTTTCCCTTCCAAGACGGTCTTCTCTAAATTCTCATGACGTTTTATGTATCCAAAGCATTTAAGTTTTCTCTGTTTAACCCTTTTTACTGGCCAACCTTCTTCAACATTAATTACTTAGAACAAAAAAAAAAGTTCTTAATATGCATAAGGAAAAATAAAAACAAAGATGGCTCTCGGTTATCCAGTTTGACCTGGATCTACTGTCCATGTCATGCAGAAGACGAAGGCAATTAGAGAGCGGACCGGCTCGCAGGCAGGGCATTAGTTCAGGGTACACTAAGAATGGACAAGGAGGAGGTTGCAAGACAACGCATTCACACTGAGAGATCATAGTTTAAAAATCTGTTATATGCATTTATGCATATTTAAGTTTTATATGTGACAGGTGATTGATAAGTTCGCAGCCTAAGGTACAAATACTTGAAACACACAGTTGATATTAGGTGCATTTGTAGATCAGGTTAATGTAAGATTAAGCACCACGTTTCAAGAAATTAACAGCAACCAATTTTTTTACAGGCTGCTGAAGTGATAAGGGGTGGCAGGCATTGAGAAAATGGATGAAATTTCTCATCGAGCAGTCTTTCACTACCTCTACATCAAGGGCTTATCATCGAAGGAGATCTATAACAATTTAAATGTCTGGATTATCATATTATTGATGATTATTGAAGATGATTAAGTTTTTCTTTTGACCATAACACATCGAGGTCTCACACGCTAGATCAGAGCAAGTCCGATGAAACGTTCACTGCATTATTTAATCCTGACAATTAAGGTATCAGAATCAACAGTTAGTAACATCACTTGTACTAAGATGTAATATGACATATTCTTCTTTATTTTCGTCGTTAAAGCACATAACCATTTGTTCACAATAAAAACTCAATCATATTCTACATGCAGCATTTCGTCAATGTTCTCAACTTCAAGATATTCTACACGTGATATGAGGGCGATTCTAAACTCTGCTTTCTAATAGATCTGCAAAACATGGTCAGCTAGTTTCTCGTCTATAATCACTTTACTCGAAGCTCTAAAAGTATCAAGTCTTCTTAATCACTTGAATCATATCTTTATAACACTACTTCTGATTCTATAGCGTCTCGTTCTCTTTCTTGTTCTTCTCCGATCGTTCTCTTGTCTGTTTGTTTCTCTCTGACAGTCTTCCTCTGCCGTTTGAATCGGCCTTCGCTTACTCACCGTCTATAGTAGGATGATCCCCCACTCGATCGTCCCTCTCTGTCTGTTGTTCTTCTCTGATCGTCTGATTGTCCCTGATTCAAACTGCCCCGTGACTTATATGTTGTATGTCAAATGTCCAATAGGCCACGCCTCTAAATACTTAATTGGTCAGATGGCTGAGTTGGTCACACCTTTATTTAAAAACCGTGTACAAATGCGTCCTAAGATTAGCAATCTAATACGTGTCAGTCTGCATCAACTCCGTCTATACAATTGTCATTTACATAAGTCATTATCTTGTTCTTTTATGTCGAAGGTTTTATTGTGTCCTCGCTTTTCATTGTGTCTGTCTCTCCTATTCGTCTTTTCTATTCTGTTTACTTGTGTCAGTGTCCAGTCATACTAGTGTCTTGGTAGTTTTTTTTTCTAATTTTCCTATGTACTTTTTCTGGTGCTATTAGATGTTATATATGCCTACAATATATTCATAATCATAATCATAGTCATTAATAATAATAACAACAACAACAACAACTATAATCATTACTTACATGGCCATGCTACAGATCCATGAGGATATGGTAGAGACTCTAAGCGAGAGCGCCCGTTCTTATAGGACAGTGAAGAAATGGGTAGTTCAATTCAAATATGGAATGGAGAGTCTGGAAGATGATCCCCGTCCAGGAAGACCAAGAACGGTAACCACCGATGAAACCACCGGCAGAATCCGTGACATGATAATGGAGGATCGACGACTAACTGAGGAGTACATTGCTACTGAGGTGGGCATCTCCCGGTAACGCGTCCATGCCATTATTCACAATGATCTTCAAATGACAAAGGTCTCTGCTCGATGGGTCCCGAAACTTCTTGGAGCTGATCACAAACGACAGCGTCTCAGCATGTCAAGAGACAATCTTGGCCGTTTTTTCTGCAGATCCTGAAAAGTTTCTTCAGCAATTTGTGACTATGGATGAGACTTGAGTTCATCATTTTCAACCAGAAACCAAAGAACAGCCAAAGCAGTGGAAACATCATGGATCCCCACCTCCAAAGAAAGCAAGGGTGGTTCTGTCTGCAGCAAAGCGATGGCTTTCATCTTTAGGGATTCAGAAGATGTGCTATTGGTAGACTATCTTCAAAAGGGCAGAATGGTCACCGGGGCCTATTACGCTTATCTTGTGAAGCAACGGCGGGTCAAACTGAAGGAAAAGCATCGAGGGAAATTGACGAGAGGAGTCTCTTTCATCAAGACAATGCTCCAGTTCACAAGTCGGCTATGGCAATGGCTGCCATTCGTGAATGCGGCTTCCAGCTTCTTGAACATCCTCCTTATTCCCAAGATTTGACCCCTTCGGACTATTACCTGTTTACTAAACTCAAAAAGGAGCTCAGTGGTCTCAAATTTGCTTCAGATGATGACGTCATTCATTCTGTAGACCACTTTCTACTGGCACAAGATGCTGACTTTTACAAAGAATGGATCCGTATGGTTAGGATCGCTGGACTAAGTGCATAAACTTGCAAGCAAATATGTTGAGAAATAACCCCCCAAAAAGTTGTCCACAAATAATCAGTTGTACCTTATACCGAGAACTTATCAATCACCCTTCGTATGTGTGTGTATATATATATATATATGCACGCGAATGAACCTGCAGAGTTAAAAGGGCTGTAAACTAAACAAGTGAACTTGTAACTTCTACATTAGTTAGAGAAGCAGAGATGGCAGTATTTTGTAATGATTCCTTTTTACCTGTGAGAGAATAAAAAATAACACTTCCCTAGGTAACTTTCCTCCATTGTGATTAAACTACATATATGTACCTTGCAACCTTGACCGTACGCGTGACTGTCTCTGCAAAGTACATATGACAAACTTTATCTTAATATATTTCTAGGTCATAAGTTAACAACCAGAGTTTTAAAATTACAATAAAAGTCACACTAAAATTTGGTCAAGGTATACATTTTCTTCTTCTTCTTCTTCTTTTCATCGTCATCACACAAGCTTCATCTTCGCTAAAGATATTTCTCGACAATGCAACTTTTTCCTTATTAATTTTGGTAAACTTAGGTCTTGTGCACATATTTACTTACATCTCAGTTTACTGATAAGAGATCTGAGATATTTCCATGCGCCGCAGAGAGTCTAAAGAAATGACTACAGACCGAGCCGTGTTACTGCTAATAAGGAATCAGCGTCATTTGAGGAGGAAACGAGGGCCAAAACTGAAGACGGCACAAGGGTAAAGATATTGAATCATACAACATTGATTATTATACTCATTGTTGGGTTTAGCTTGGTGAGGCTTGTAGAGAAGTTACACCAGAAGGTGCGGTAATCTGTAGTAATCCGTGGTTAGAGACTGACATACCAACTACTCCAGGCATCCCCATATGCGCTCCGCCTTCCGGTCTAACACCAGCTGAAGCGTGCGCCTGCTGATGGAGTCGAGTCTGGTTGTGGGTAACACGATCTAAACCATTTCTTTCAGAAAAACGTCCACTCCCCCCCCCCCTCCAGCTCGATCATCCCCCTGATGTGATTGTTGCCATTCGACCCGATGTTGTCCTCCATACACAGCCTTTCCAAGTTTGGTCTTGCAACCTCCTCGTTGTCCATTCTTAGGGTGCCCTGAATTGATGCCGTGCCTGCGAGCCTGTCCGCTCCCTCACTGCCTTCGTCTCCTGCATGGCCGAGGCAGCGGATCCACGTCTAACTGGATAACCGTGAACCCTCTAGAAGCTGGACCCACTCCCTGCAGGAGAAATGCCTCTTGATTCTCCGTAACACGCTTTCAGAGTCTGTTACAACGACCCATATGTGAGTCGCCAGGCTCCAACAACCAGGAAACTGCTTCTGACCCCAAAAAGTGTGTGAGGTCCTAAGTTTTACAGCGCTTACAACTCACTTGTTAAGCTATAGCCTAAACCCAGCAGTTGCTTTTCTGTGGTCTATCACGATAATCTGAAACAGGTGTAATCAGTCATGGCAGAAGTTGCTCAGCAAAGCGGTACTCAACAATTTCTGTCGAAAAAAAGAAGGGGGGGGGGGAGAGGGAGGGGGGGGGGGAGGAGATATGCCGGCTTAGAGTTATCTTCTAAGACGAAAAGTGACGATTTGACTGTCATTTCTTTTATTTAAATGTTTTCTTTTTTCCATTTAAGTTGTATTTTCGCGGCAAATACTAGTTTATGCATGAATCCGAGATCAAACTGAAGTAATGAATTGAGAGTACTCCTGTACAAACTAGGAAAAAAAAGTAGGAACAGCTTTATTATTTAACGACTACAAGTTATGACGTTTCGGCGTGAGCGTTAATCATACAAACACACACAACTTTGTAGTCGTTAAGTAATAAAGGTGTTCCTACTTTTTTCCTAGTTTATACATTTTTGTATCACAGCTTTACTGCAGTGCTTCGTGTATAGTTGTATACTTATACACTAGGTATTGTGAGAGTACCCATGATGCAATCGTTAAGATTAGATATTATAAGCATTACTTTGGTCCGGTGGCTGTAGCAGGGTCCACAGGTTCATCAGTCTGGTAGCTGTAGCAGGGTCCACAGGTTCATCAGTCTGGTAGCTGTAGCAGGGTCCACAGGTTCATCAGTCTGGTAGCTGTGGCAGGGTCCACAAGTTAACTCAATCTGGTAGCTGTGCCAGAATCCACAAGTTACCTCGGTCTGGTAGGGCCACAAATTACTTCAGTCTTGTAACTGTTGCAGCGTCCACAAGTTACCTCAGTCTGATAACTGTTACATGGTCCACGAGTTACCTCAGTCTGGTAGCTGTGGCAGGATCCACAAGTTAATTCAGACTGGTAGCTGTGGCAGGATCCACAAGTTACTTAAACCTGGTAATTATAACAGTGTCATTGTGTCCCCTATAGCTGTGGAGTTTTGTCACACTTTATATTTTTTGGGTTCGCTCCTCGAAGTTCTAAGATCCTCTGCGACCCACTCCCTATCCGACATTATGTACTTCTCCGAGATCTTTCTTCGAGCCATAGTTAAAAGAAATGAGGGGAGAATCAAATAAGTTTTTTTTTTTGTGGTTAAATCTCAGAAAATGGAGCAGAGAACCAATTTGCACTGGTACTAATTACCTGTCATACTGCACTTTATTAAAAATAATCTTTTTAGGTCACTGCATATCAATTTTTATTTTAACTCTGCCTGACTGATAAGTCTCAGATTTAATTTTCTTATCTGTTACATTAGCAGACATTAACAATTTAAAAGGCATCTTTTATTTCTGATGATTATTTTGAGGTAAAAACAAAACAAAAAACAAAAAACACAAAAAAATCGCGTTATCTGAGCATTAATTTAAAGCGCTGCTCGTCACCTGCAGGACAAACAGACCTGTCTCTGTCGTGTCTGTGAGAGCAGTCGTCTAGTAAGTTTCTTTGCCAGTTTTATGTTTGTGATATCTGTAGTTATTTCAGTGCTTTGTGTCGTAATAATCCTATGTCGTTCTGTGTGTTTTTTTTATCTAACACATCACTTTAAAAAAATACATTTCCACCAATTAAAATACATTTCTTCCACGTTTGTGATAAAAATCAACAGCGACCAATAAATCATTAGAAAAATTAATTTGAACTTGGCATAAAAGTTAAAATACTAGCTTCTAGACTTGACTCGAGACTTGACGTTGATGATGTGAGACTCGACTTGAGGCTTTACGCCAATGACTTGAGACTCGACTCGGACGTTGTGTTAATGACTTGAGACTCGACTCGAGATTTTGCCATAAAGGATGTAATACGTACAATACTGGCCATTTTACAAGGACATATTTACAAGAAAACACAACGGCAAAAGAATCAAGAGAAGACATATTTGAAGAGTTTGTGGTGCTGTGACATGAGAGAAAACCTTGAAAAACTAAACACCTCACAGAGCAAACTTTCAACTAGAATAAAATAAACTTTCATTTTAAATAACAATAGCGACGCCCGCGGTGGTGTACGGGTTAGCGCACTTGCCTACCGATCAGAAGATGCCTGGTTCGATTTCGCACTCGGGCGGAAGTTTTCGGACCAATCGGAACCCAGGTCGGTTCAGCCACAAAATATGGATATCTGGGGTTTCTCTAAGAAAACACAGGCAGCAAGGACAGGCGCTGGCTTCTCTACCTCAGATGCTGTTATGGGCTAGGAATTGTGAAAACACTAACACTTCACACTTCCACGACATGCAAAAGCTGGTGGAAATACAAGATACCAATAACGTGTATACAATAAAAGCAAGCATTGAAACAGACTTCTTCAAATATGACATTCATCATGCATTATTACTTATGATGAATAAGAGCTATTAAGGAGATCGTCTTATATGTGGCAGGGCTGAATTCAAGTGCTCTTTCTCGTAATGATTCTTTGATGAATTCTGAAAGCAGATTTTAGATCATTCATTAGAATCTCGAATCGAAGTAGTGGGTCCTGCTTCGGTTTTCCTCATCTTAAGTTCGTCCAGATTTCTCGCAGATAGTACGAAAGTACGTGCACTATAAAGTGAGATCTTCACAAGAGAAAGTCGGAGCAGTTATGGACTTGCTCTGGCAGTGAAGTTGATAACACTTTCATATTAGACAGAGAACAATTGATAGCCCTAAAAAGATCGTTGGTTATCACGTATTTTCATTTGGTCACCTAAGCAGATTGCATGTATAGATTTTTGCAGTCTAGGACTTAATCTTTTTGTGATTGCACATACAGTATTTGTAAGTTTAATTAAGCAATAGATCGGCCTTCTATTTAACAAAATCTCTTTAATAAGATCTCTTTAACAAGTTATCTTTAACAAATTCTTTTTAACAAGTTCTCTTTAACAAAGCCTCATACTAGTCTGCCCGCCTGAGTGGCGAAGTGGTTAGTCCACTAGTCTCTCATGGCGAAGGTCAGGGGTTCGAATCTGGTCGGAGACGCTCGAATCACCCAGCTGTAGAAATGGGTACCCGATTTTTTTCTAGAGTTGGAGAAGGAAAGGCAGCCTGGCGTGATTGCTGACCACATCACCCTGTAGTGTGTCGACAGGTCAAGGAAAATATAGGCACTAACACCATATCTCTATATGCCTATAAGGCATGACAAGATTACATTTACCTTGACCATACGGTGTAATGAAATAATCCAATTAGCCAGATTCACTGGATACTACAAAAGGTATATAAAAAAACAACCAAAAAAACATCAGATAATGAACTCATAAACCTGCGCTCACTAACACAGTCCACCATGATAGAAGATTACGAAGAGAGACTTGGCATTTACGACTCAAAATAAGAATCGCCCACTTCAAGAAACTCGTTAAGTTAACAAAGAAACTGTTGTTTTACTTTCCTCCAGAAAAAGCCATGTCCTTCACCCTTGTTGCCGCTAGCATTGTGGCTATGGCCGCACTTGTCAGTACAGTTCCAGTAGACAATGACTACGCATATGAGAAAGGTGAGTCTAACTGCCACGAAGTTTATTCAGTCAAATAATTAATATTTTTCCCTGTTTTCTTGGTTTCATTATATTTTACCTGCTTTTTTTCCTGTCCCTGGATTTCTCTCTTTATATTTCTTTTTGTGTCCCCGAATTTCGAATTTATACAAAAGAGCACCAGCGCACGTATAAAATCTAAGTACAGATCCTCCCCGACTTACTGTGGGGTTATTTAGTTCCGATGAGCCCATCGTAAGCTGAAGATATCGTTAAGTCGACTATTAACATGAGACGATAGATAAATAAATAAGTAAATACATAAACACTGTCGCTGAATAAGTATATACACACATAATGACTGTACTGGATTAATTACCAGGTTAGCCTGAGTAAAGAAGTGGTTAGTGCATTGGTCTCTCGTGATGAAGGTCAGGGGGTCGAATACGGCCGGAGGCGCCCCAGTCACCCAACTGTAGAAATGGGCCCCTGACTTCTTCTGGATTTGGGGAAGGAAGGGCGGCCAAGGCGTGATGCTGACCATATCACCCTCTAGTGTGCTGACAGGTCAAGGAAAATATGGGCACTAACACCATATCCCTATGTGCCCTCTAAGGCATGACAGGGCTACCAAGAGGCCAGTTTAAAAGTATAGAAATGAACACAAGTTTGTCCTATCAATATATGATTCTGAACGTGCATCGCTCTCGCGCCATCATTACGTCGAGACGAAATATTGTTAAGTCGAAATAGTGTTAAGTCGAAATAGTGTTTAGTCGAAATAGTGTTAAGTCGAAATAGTGTTAAGTCGAAATACTGTTAAGTCGAAATACTGTTAAGTCGAACCATCCTGTACTCAGATCCTGCATCTTCCCAACAAATAAACGTGGATTTTGTCCCAAGTGTTAGAGATGAGGATCATATCTTTTTAGATGCGACGTTACAGAAGATCTCTCTCAGAATGTC
Organism: Achatina immaculata; assembly: GCA_009760885.1. Classification (NCBI taxonomy): domain Eukaryota; kingdom Metazoa; phylum Mollusca; class Gastropoda; order Stylommatophora; family Achatinidae; genus Lissachatina; species Lissachatina immaculata. Next base: position 15,822,884 of record CM019696.1, read on the forward strand.
TTGGAAGAATAAGAGACGTGTATGACTTTGGACGTGCACAAGAACTATCTCATCAGCTCAGTTAATACATGAGAGTTATCACTTCTTGGTCATGTCAAACCTCAGGAGGACAATAATGGAGGAAATTGAGGATTATCCTTTAGTCTAAACGGGGTTAACTAAGCTAGGGGCCCGGTAGGTTAGAGCCTAGCGTCAGGGAAAAAACATAACTCTTTAAATAATAATAAATTATTGTTTTATGAAATTTATGTCAGAAGATTATCGGTGTATGATCGGAAAGGGGGGGGGGGGGGGGTAACAGAAATGGCAAAAAATGAAATGAACTAAAAGAAATAATTAAAATAATATGACAATAACCTATTTTTTTTAAAACTCATTAGTTAGCAAGGGAAAAAACAAATGCAGGTGGAAGGAGAAATGCGTATTAAAAAAAAGGCGAAGGACAGGCATTTGTGGAAAACCCTTGCGGAAGCACCATGTGCCCTGGGCACTTAAGGTTCAGAGAGAGAGAGAGAGAGAGAGAGAGAGAGAGAAGAGAGTTACACAATGTACCCGAGATGTAAATCATGTTGAAAAATTAACATTTTCTGGTGTTATTAACACTGTTTTGTTGTGCGTATAGCGATCCGCCAGCACCTACCTTGCGACCCCAGCACCATACCCTCGAACCAGCTGTGTGTTATGGGATGAACCTCGTGACCCAAAGTTTTCCAAGTCATCCAGACACGATCCTCTCATGGGGGCAGGGGCGTGTGGGGGCTTACTAAGTTTAACCTGATGGCCCTGATAGTGGTTAATATGTCACCAAGTGGAGGGCCTGGATTCTGTGAAACGAAGAAGAAGATGGTCGAGGATGGGGATGGGCCCGGAATATTACTAACACTATAAACACAAATACAACTAGAAGCAGGTGTCGTGGCTCGACAGAGGGAGAGGGAGAGAGAGAGAGAGACAGAGACAGAGAGAGAGACAGAGAGAGATCTTCAAATTAGCTCAAGAGATCAACGTTCAGTAATGAACACGTCACTTTTAAATGAGCAATGTTCATGACATTTATGACACCCCCTCCCCCTTCCGGCTTAGACGTTCTTACTACTGCTATATGCTTATCATTGCAGACCCCACCTATTGGCATAATGTAGCAGATGATGAATTACTAGAGTCTCTAAAAGAGAGGCCAAGGGGCGTGGCCAAAAATGTCATTCTCTTTCTTGGGGATGGAATGGGCCCAACTTCCGTGACAGCTGGAAGAATTCTTGCTGGACAGTTACAGGGCAAAAAGGGGGAGGAACACAAATTGACCTTCGATCATTTTCCTTACACAGGCCTATCCAGGGTAAGAAACAGTCTTCTTGATATCCAATGAAACACGGTGTAGATAGAAAATATGTTCACCTACTTGTCCATTCTATTTTTCTTTATATCATATCTGATGTAAAATTGTGCCAGTTTTCGAGGTGGGACTGGCAAGACATAATGCTATTAGTCATCCTTTTGATCTCAGATCAAACATTGACATCAACAGCTACCGAAATTTATAAGTTATCTAGAATTACATAATGTTGGTTGGTCAGAATCTACACAAGCCATTTTAAGTGACCGGACACTAACCGGACACACCTCGAGTAGAGTCAAAGTAGCAAGGGTCATTTCTGACATCCAGAACTGAAGAACACACATCGTACTTCATATCTAAGAGTTTCATGACTTAGTGAAAATTCGCAAACAAAACGCCAGCTTTGTATCGTCATGTTGAATTCCTTTCTTGGGTTATTGCTTTGATTTGCAATCATTCTTTAACGGAACGGTTTCCTTTTGGGGCTCTTGTTAACTTGTCTTATCTTGTCTTATCTCCCTGTAACTGCGAGTTGATGTTCTTCGCAGCCGATGCTGTGAGTGTGTTGAGGCACAGCATCATATCGGCCTAGGTGTGAGTTAAGGCAGGTACTTCTTCCAGTCCCGGAGTACAGCTAGAAAGTAGGGGGGGGGGGTGTGTGCAATGCTTCTTTAGCAGACTCCACCACCATGGGGACTATGGCGATCCCTGCCCCGTTAGCCAGGCTAGGCCTGTTACTGGGGGTACCAACGGAGAGGTGGGACAGGTTCTTGGTCAGCTATGGTTCGCTAACCCTGATGCTAGCATATCACCTATGGGTCGCTGATTGCCTGATCAGACAGGATCTTCACCTTCGCCTAGTGTTAAATAAACGTTCAAGATTTGCAAGCCGAACACGGCGGCCTTACCAGCTGTCTGACGTCACAAAAGGAATGACTTGATAGAAAGTTTAGAACATAATAAAGTTACCGTAACCAAACGTTAACATTAACTTAAATCAAATCTAAATGTGATGAACAATTAATTTCGCTGTGGATGTTTCAAGCATTTTTATGAACAATAGTTACACTACTGAAGTATATTAAAAATTCGTAGTGGATAAATGCACACAGAGATAATGTGTTTCACAACATTACATCATATCACATGACACCACTATATCATATCTAAACACTGCATCACACGTCATGATTATCATAACGAAATTTAGATTACGATTATTACGACGAATTTTAGATTATTATTATCATGACGAATTTTAGATTATGATTATCATGACGAATTTTAGATTATGGCTATCATGACGAAATTTAGAGAGCAGACATGAGTTATTAGCGCCAGCAAATCATGGTTGTTCAACTCTTGATTCACTTTCAAGTAATGTTTCCCATAATAAAACAGCTGAAACTGAAAAGAGAAATAATGAGAAACATTAGAACAAGACAGTTAAAATATTTTGATCATATCAAGAGGCTTGGTGCGCACCTTAATGAAACCAAACTAGAGGGTATAAGGAGAAACATGAAAGAGCGAGTGGTCGACATTGAATTCAGCTCGGCCGTACGCAACTACGAAATGAAGGACAGAGCAAGTTTCAGGCACTGGGTGACAATGAAGATGATTTTCCTCGATAAACAGGCTACTGTGATAATTAAAACTGGCTCAAAAGATATGTATCATGGTGTTATTATTGTTAGACTTTACTAAGAAGTTTGCTTTGATATCGGTTTCAGGAACTGTGGGCAGCGTAGTTCCCTTCTCGATGGGATGCCTTTGTTGCAAGACCTTCCATAAAGTTATCAGCCTTTAGAAGACTCTGATTCATTTTTTTCAGCAACAACATTTCACGTTACCGATGAAAGATGCAATCTTTTTTTTCACACTTGCGTCTTCTGTTGTAAAACATGGCCTTCACTTTCTTCTGTAGTAATGTAGCCCCCTTAAGCTAATTATTACAAATCTTTAACCAGTTCGTTGATTACCCTGTACTGCCGTTAACTGACGTGCTTTAACGTTCTAGCTCACTCTTTTTTATATCGCACTACGATAACCTGACTGTGCTGCAGAGCGTTCTTCTAATTCTCTGATGTGTCTCATGACATATGTCCGGGGGTCGGGGGGATGCAGAGTATGAAGGGGCCTATACCTTCATTTGACAGTGAGGTCATCAAGTCAGGAAGCACGATGTCGTAGTTTTAGTTGTGCCAGAGAGTCTTTAGTTTGTGGGATCCCTCTATTTCCTTCCCCTCCCCATACTACCCCCCCCCCCCACCCCTCGACTTGGCTCTGGATATCATAAAACCATTCGGGAGTAATCAGGCTGTCTATCTTGGCTGCATTGGTTAACTGTTTCCGACTTCAGTGAGCATTTTGTTTTTGGCGTTGTCATGACCTTTACTGTCATGGAGATGACCGACAAAAGCTTCAGTCATGGAGGGGGGGGGGGGTCACCCTCGTCTTGTTCATGCAGGTCCCATTATACAAAGCTAAGTACAGGCATAGCCATCAATGTCGAGATTCCAGATGTAGTTTTGATGCTAAATGTCTTTCTTTTACACAATGCCTTATGTTTTGTCATATATTTATGCTGCTATGTATTCACACCCAGACATACAATGTGAACACCCAAACAACCGACTCCGCTGCTTCTGGTACAGCGTACTTGACTGGCGTGAAGACCAACCAGGGTATGCTAGGTCTTAACGCGGTGGCCTCCAGGGGCAACTGCGCATCCACGAAGAACGCTGAAGTCAACTCAATTCTTCGCTGGTCTGCGGAAGCAGGTGCAGTAACTGTGTGTGTGAGTGAGTGTGTGTGTGTATTAAATAATCATATAATTAAAACATAGTTTCTTAACTTTATTCTTGCTCATGTGTGTCCCTCCTCCTCTTCCTCACCCCTCCTTCATTTGCCCTCCCCCACCCCCAGCCCATACTTTTTCTTTCCGTGTAAACGCTTCATATTTAGCAGATATCGTGTACATTACTGTAGAGCAGCGCTATTCACTCTCAGCAGTCGTGATCCTCAGAAATTTAATTATGTCCCAGACTGACAAACTGTGATCTTAACAGAGACGACTCAAAGATGGTGAAAGTTTTTTTTTCTTTGACTTTTTTTTTGGGGGGGGGGGGGGGGGCTGAAAAACAATTAAAATAATATGAAAGTAAGTTATTTTAAAAAACTCATTAGTTTACAAAGTGTACTCATGATGTAAATCATATTGAAAAATTAAAGCTTTCTGTTGTTATTAACACTGTTTTTTTTTTGTGTGCGTATACTGATCCGACAAACCTACCTTACCACCCTAGCATCATATTCTCGAACTACCTATAAGTTATGGGAGGAACTTCCCGCGACCCAAAGTTTTCACTAGTTGACTGCGATGATCTTGACTCATCGTGAGTCTTAACATGACTATGGATTATGAACCAGCAGCAAGCCAGTTTTTTTTCCGAGATAGAAGAACACGTACTCTGTATACCGACTTGCATGTATACAGCACTTATTTTTTACATGTGTGTGTGTGTTTTTTGGAAATGGGGGAGGGGGAGGTCGTGATGAAATTACATTGAGTATATCTAAGTGTTTCAATATAATTTTGCTCGGACTAAATGATACAGGAAATTGTGGAACTTGCACAAAGAAGAATATCTTATCAACAGACCGTGTTTTCTAGAGACAAAGTGGCACTATTTTTTTTAAAAATACATGTGATAAAATAAAAATTCTGTAACAATATGTTTGCCTATATCTATAGTTTTATCTTCCCCGATTTTTTTTTTCAGGTAAATCTACTGGAGTCCTCACAACAACAAGAATAACACATGCTACACCTGCTGCAACATATGCTCACTCAGCAGACAGAGACTGGGAAAGCGACAGGTATACATGAAGCTCACATGCTTCAGCAGCCTATATATTTTGCTTTTTCATATGCGTCCAGTAATCGGTCGATTCCCTTTTCATACTGGTCCTTTTCATCCTGAGTGTTCGAAGTGAGTTCTGGCAGTTCAAAGATTTTTTATCCTAACAAAAAGTTGACAGATTTTTCTATTGTGATTTTCCATACATTGTTGTGTTCTGTTCTTCGTGTTTTTATTTCTCCGTTCGTTTTGGGCACTTATCAATTTCTTATTCTTCTTCTTCTCCTTGTTTTTCTTCTTGCTCTTCTTCTCCTCCTCCTCCTCCTCCAACTTTTCTTCTTCTTCTTGTTTTTCTTCTTCTTCCTCTTCTTCTTCTCCTTCTTGTTTTTCTTCTTCCTCTTGTTTTTCTTCTTCTTCCTCTTCTTCTTCTCCTTCTTGTTTTTCTTCTTCCTCTTGTTTCTCTTCTTCTCCTCCTCCTCCAACTTTTTCTTCTTCTTGTTTTTCTTTTTGTTCTTCTCCTCCTCCTTCAAATTCTTCTTCTTCTTCTTGTTTTTCTTCTTGTTCTTCACTTCCTCCAACTTCTTCTTCTTCTTCTTCTTCTTCGATATAAAGACTGAAATAACCTCAGATTGTGGGTGTCTATTTCGACAGGCTTATTCCTGTTTCACAACGAGCCTGCCAAGACATAGCTCTGCAGCTCATCACCAGGAATCAGGACATCAACGTAAGTAAGAGCGTGTCTGAAGAGTAAAAGCTAAAGGTAAAATTCCCGTTTCCCTGCCATTAAGGCATATTGAGGAATACAGTGTTAGGCCCGTATTTTCAATGACCTTCGGCGCATGAAAGTGTGTTGTGGTCAGTATCACGCCTGGCCGCTTTACCTTCCCAGAGTTCTCTGGTACCCATTTTTAGAGGCTGGGTGGACCCAGGAGCTTTTTTTTTTTTTGAATGAACAAACAGAACTATAAAATTAAGATTTTTAACGACATGCATCTTTCCCATCGCAACATATGCCTGTGAGAGATGGACACTTAACAAAACAGCTGAGAAACACATAAATGCCTTTGAATGTAAATGCTACAGAAGAGTTCTTCAACTGTCATGGACACAAAAAAGAACAATTATATCCATACTACAAGAACTTAATACTGAAGAAGGCTGGCTAGTAAAGAGGATTAAAGAGAGAAAACTTAAATATTTTGGACACATTAAAAATCATGATAATCTAGAGAAAACTGTCTTGGAAGGGTAAGTAATGGGAAAAAGAAAGAGGAAGACCAAGGCGAAGATGGCTGCAAGACATCGTTGATGATCTGCAAATGGATGCATCAGCAGCATCTTGCCCACAACCGAGAGGCCTATAGGAGAGCTGTTAGGGAGGCAAAGTTCCGCAAGGGACATGCAAATGAATGAATGAATGAACCAGAAAAAAAAACACACTGGTGAGACTGAACCCAGTACCACCAGAAGAAGAGGTCCAGCAATATAACAGAGATTCCATATTTCATAATCAATTATACAGGCAGGCAGGCAGACAGACAAACCGATACAAAGACAGATGATTGCTGGTCCTGCTTTTTTTTTTGGTGTATTCTCAATAACTTTCTTACTATATTTTGTTCTTTTTTTTTAATCTCACGTCTAAGTTTCTGTCGCAATTTTAAAAACTAATCTTTACTCGGACACTTTTCTCTATATCGTGATAGACAAGGGCAGCAACTGTTTTTTCTTCTGTCTTGTCTTCAGGTCATAATGGGCGGCGGCCGTGCCTACTTTTACCCAGAAAACTTCTCTGATCCGGAACCTGATCCCAAGTTTAACACCAACAAAGTCAGTCGTCTGGACAACAGGAACTTAATAGAGGTAGGGTTTAAAAAAAAACAGTAAGGAGAGGACGGTATGTTAAGTTCCGTGTGTAAAATGTGATCTATACGATCGTTTTGAATCATCTATCTATCTATCTATCTATCTATCTATCTATCTATCTATCTATCTATCTATCTATCTATCTATCTATCTATCTATCTGTCTGTCTGTCTGTCTGTCTGTCTGTCTGTCTGTCTGTCTGTCTGTGATTCAAATCTTTTCGCTGCAGACAAAAGGCGGGAGACACGAGGAAAGCTTAGCGATGGAAGCTGATATTTAAAAGGTAAAGTCCAACTGATATCGATTAGACGAAGTAAATGTGGCAGGTTCCACATAACGTCCCAGCTGCCACCACTTTTATTCAGTTAGGGATTGATTGCAAAGCTTGATTCTCCATCCAAGGATATCTTAGCGCCCCTTTGAACTTGTCAGCAATGCAGTAAGGATAATTTTATTTAAAATTTAAAATTCCCCCCTCCCCAAAGTTTCGATTTCAGAACACCTGAAATGTTTTCTTTGGTCCGTTCTTTTTCCTATAACAGCATTCATAACCATGACCAATTTGTCAGAAGCAGTTAAAATAACCCAGCTGCCATTAGAAACCGTGTGTTTACTAAACTGTTACAACAGTTTCAGTGGTCGAAAGTAGGGTGCTCACCTGGCACGGAAGGTGACCATGATCAGCAAGGTGGTCCTTCCGTCCAGGCTAAGATTTTAATCTTAAAACCCTCATCACCGCAAGATGGTACAACTATCTAGCAGCACCACGCGGTGTTTAAAAAAAAAATAATACAAAATTAATAAATCTCAGGTTAGCGTTTTCATATTCAGAAATTGTTTTAAAAAAATGTCCATGGACATGTTAAGTCTGAAAATAATAATACACGAATGACAAAAGTATAAATTCACTTCATTCTGATATCAAGGCGCTCTTATAAGTTATCTCATGTTTCTAAGCAAGAATAAAACTTATCATCGTTATCAGCTAGCTTTTTCACATAGAAAAAGATCTTCTATAACCATAATTGCAGCAAGTCTGTTAAAAAAGAAAAACAAATTATATATCCATGCAAGATTGTACTTTTAGTATCACATACTCCATCTCTGCTGTTGTACTAATGGCTTTACATTGTTAAGAAGATGAGACATTGAAACTATTTCGACAGGAATGGAAAAACGAGAAAGCTGCAAGGAATGTGACACATCAGTTTGTATACAACAAGGAAGGACTTGATCTCGTAGATCCAAGAGACACGGACTACCTTCTTGGTAAGGCAATATTATGTATGGATGTGTTCCGATACTTGTATGCAAGTGTGGGTCTTTTCTTTTTTTTTCCATTTAGCTCATCCATTCTTCTCTCTATTTAGGAAAAATATAACAGCTGATGGAAAATGTCACAACGAAATAAAAAGCAGATATGCTCAGGCCGAGTCAGCATTCCATAAAATGAGAAACATCTTGCACAACAGATCCATATCAATGGAAACAAGATTCCGAGTACTTAAATGTTACATTGAGCCAATTTTGTTTCATGGATGTGAAGCATGGTCCATGAGTAAGAGAGTACAGCGAGAAACTGAGGCCATGGAAATGTGGTTCATAAGCAGGATGTTGAAGGTACCATGGACAGCTAAGAAAACCAAAGAAGAAGTCCTAAGAGAGGCTGGAGTTAAAAGGCAAATTAAAGCAAAGATCAGAGGCAGACAATTGAGATTTTTAGGAAATTTTCTGAGAAGAGGAAAATTGGAGCACATTGTGGCAACTGGAAAAATTGAAGGAAGAAGAGACAGAGGAAGACAAGGAGAGAAGTTACTGGATGGGCTGTCAGTGTGGCTAGGAGGAAAGTCACCGGGGGAATCTCATGATCAAGTCTAAAGACAGGGAATTGTGGAGAGAAATGATCGTCTACGCCACAGGGCACGGCACTTGATTGATTGATTGATTCTTCTCTCATCCATTCTTCTCTAGCTAGGGGTGAAGAATCTGTTCCATTAGGCTATCAGCGACCCATAGCTGACCAAGACCCTGTCCTACCTCTCCGTTAGTACCCCTAGTAACAGATCTAGTCTGGCTAACGTGACAAGGATCGCCATAGTCCCCATGGTGGTGGAGTTTGCTAAAGAAGCGTTGCACACCCCCTGTTTTTTAGCTGTACTCTATGACTGAAAAACTAGCTGCCATAACCCGCTCCCACGCCGATACGATGTTGTGCCTCAACGTCTCTACAGCATAGGCTGCAAAGAACATCAGCTCGCAGTTACAGGGAGATAGTATAAGAACAAGTCCTCTATACCTATAGTTCTGGATGTTATTGTTAGTAGAAACGATGACAAAATAAAAACGTGACAACGCAAGGCCATGTCGTCTTGCGAGATGTAAAATAAGTTTTTATAATCAACTTTTCTGCTTGGCAGAATTACTTTTCAAAGGTCTCAAGTAACATATGTAGAGCAGACAAGAATGTCTCGAATGTTGTGATGTTGGTTCCTATCATCGTGACTAAGATGTGAAGACGCTGTCCAGTTTGAAAATCAATGGCCCATAGCTGACATGCTAGTGTCAAAGCTGGAGAACCATAGCTGACATGCTAGTGTCAAAGCTGGAGAACCATAGCTGACATGCTAGTATCAAGGCTGGAGAACCATAGCTGACATGCTAGTGTCAAAGCTGGAGAACCATAGCTGACATGCTAGTGTCAAAGCTGGAGAACCATAGCTGACATGCTAGTGTCAAGGCTGGAGAACCATAGCTGACATCCTAGTATCAAGGCTGGAGAACCATAGCTGACATGCTAGTATCAAGGCTGGAGAACCATAGCTGACATGCTAGTGTCAAAGCTGGAGAACCATAGCTGACATGCTAATGTCAAGGCTGGAGAACCATAACTGACATGCTAGTGTCAAAGCTGGAGAACCATAGCTGACATGCTAATGTCAAGGCTGGAGAACCATAGCTGACATGCTAGTGTCAAAGCTGGAGAACCATAACTGACATGCTAGTGTCAAAGCTGGAGAACCATAGCTGACATGCTAGTGTCAAGGCTGGAGAACCATAACTGACATGCTAGTGTCAAAGCTGGAGAACCATAGCTGACATGCTAGTGTCAAGGCTGGAGAACCATAGCTGACATGCTAGTGTCAAAGCTGGAGAACCATAGCTGACATGACCCTGTCTCACCTCTCCGTTGGTACCCCCCTCCCCACTAATAGAGACATAGCTTGACTAATGGGTCAGGGATCGCCATAATCCTCATGGTGGTGGAGTCTGCTAAAGAAGTACTACACACCCTCTGCTTTTTAGTTCCATGCAGGAACTGATAAACACACGATGTAGCGTCCTAATATCTTCACCCCATCGGCGGCAACCAACTCGCAGTTCCAGTGAGATTAGTAGTAGTAGTAGTAGTAGTAGTAGTAGTAGAAGTAGTAGTAGTAGTAGTAGAAGTAGTAGTAGTAGTAGTAGTAGTAGTAGTAGTAGTAGTAGTAGTAGTATAGTAGTAGTAGTAGTAGTAGAAGTAAAACTAGCACAAACCATCAAGGAAATGCACAGATACAAACTAGACATACTAGGAATACAAGAAGCAAGATGGACAGGACAAGGCAGAAGGAAATTAACAACACAGCACACAGAAGATACAATAATATGGTCAGGTAAAGAAGATCTTCATGAAGGAGGAGTAGCATTGATTATAACAAAAGAAGCATCAAGAGCAATGCTGAAATGGACCCCAATAAATGAGAGATTATTATATGCACGGTTCAACTCAAGATTCACGAAGCTGTCTATTATAGTTTGTTATGCACCAACAGAAGCAGCTGAAGAGGAATTAAAAGAAGATTTTTACAACAGCCTCCAAGCAACAGTAGAAACAATAGCCAAGCATGATATGCTACTCATCTTGGGCGATTTCAATGCAAAAGTAGGTGAAGGAAATGAAGATAGAAGAAGAATCATGGGAAGAGAAGGAATCGGAGAAATAAATGAAAATGGAGAAAGACTGTGCAGTTTCTGTGAAGAAAACATGATGACCATCGGAGGGACAATTTTCCAACACAAAAACATCCATAAAGTGACTTAGAGGTCCCCAGATAAAACCACAGAAAACCAAATCGATCACATACTGAAAACAACAAGTGGAAACGGTCACTACAAGATGTGCGAGCAAGGAAAGGAGCAGATGTAGGAAGTGATCACAACCTTCTGGTAGCAAAAATAAAACTAAAATTAAGGAAAGCCAAAATCGGAGAACACAGAAAGATACATTTTGATACAAGAAAATTGATAGACCAGCAAACAAGAAATGAATTCTCAATAGTACTTAAGAACCGCTTCAGTGTCCTACAAGACGAAGCAGAAATGTCCATATTAGAGTTCAATAAAACACTACAGGAAACAGCAAAAGAGGTGCTGGGATATCGGAAAAGGAGAAAAGAGGAATGGATAAGCGAGACCACATGGGAAAAGATAGAGCAAAGAAAAGAAATCAAGAAAAAATTACTGAACACCAAATCACAATGGCTTAAAGAACAAGTTTTAAGTAATTATGCACAAAAAGACAAAGAAGTGAAGGAATCATGCCGTCAAGATAAACGTCAATATTATGACAACTTAGCAGAAACAGCAGAGAAAGCAGCATATACAAATGATATGAAAACCATATATAAAATCACAAAGCAGATGACAGGTAACTTCAACACAAGATGTGAAAGTGCAGTAAGAATACAAAATGGACAACTGGTCAGTGGAGAAAGAGAAAAAATTGAAAGATGGAGGGAACACTTTAACACCCTACTAAACAGAACACACGCAGCACAAACAATAGACATACCTGAAGCAAAAACGGAACTAAACATCAATACAGGACCAATAACAATAAATGAAGTAAAGGAGGCGATAAAGAAGCTAAAATCAGACAGGGCACCAGGTGAAGATGAAATGACTGCTGAGGTGTTGAAAGCAGAAGAAACAGAAACACCAAAACAACTTTGCCGGATATTACAACAAATTTGGGATCTAGAAAAAGCCCCAGAGGAATGGAAAACTGGGCTTATAGTAAAACTACCAAAGAAGGGTGACCTCAGAGATTGCGGGAACTGGAGAGGCATTACCCTACTGCCACTCACCAGTAAAGTATTTTGCAGAATAATCATCAACAGAATTGTACCAACACTTGAGAAAAAACTTCGGAAAGAGCAGGCAGGATTTAGGAAAGGAAGATCATGCATAGACCATATATTTGTACTTAGACAAATATTAGAACAGGCAAATATGCACAACATATGCATTATTCATAGATTTTGAGAAAGCCTTTGACAGTGTCAACAGAGATGCACTGTGGAAAATCCTAAGATGGCATGGCCTCCCCCATAAAATAGTTAATGTAATCAAAGACCTATACGAGGGTTTTCAGTGCAAAGTTATCTGTGGAGAACATACCTCCAGCAGCTTTAGGGTACAAACAGGAGTGAAACAGGGATGTGTACTATCACCAACATTATTTATCTTGGCAACAGACTGGTTAATGAAGGAGGCAACATCAGATAAACGCAGAGGATTACAATGGACCCTTGACACAGTGCTGGAGGACCTTGACTTTGCGGACGACATTTGTCTATTATCAAGCAGTCACAAAGATATGCAAGATAAAATAAACAAGCTAACTCAGAATGCAAACAACATAGGACTAAAGATCAACGTGGGAAAGACAAAGTTAATGAAGCAAAATGTGAACAACAGAAATGTACTCAGAGTAGATAGCAAGTTAGTGGAGGAGGTCAACGAATTTGTATACCTTGGCAGCAGAGTAGTAGAAAATGGAGACAGCACAGAGAACATCAACAGCAGACTTACTAGAGCAAACCAGGCTTTTGCAATGCTGCAGACTATATGGAAATAAAAAAACTAAGCATAAATATGAAAATCAGGATATTTAAGAGTAATGTTCTAAGTGTACTACTCTATGGACGTGAATGCTGGAAAATCACCAAAACCATAGAAAACAAGTTGAATTCTTACCAGACTAAATGTTTACGAAGAATTAGAAAAATATTTTGACCAAACACCATAAGAAATAACATCTTATTGGCAGAAATGCAGATGAAACCACTGATAACATTTATTGAGGAAAGACGCTAGCGATGGTTGGGACATGTGCTCCGAATGACTGACAACTCACTACCAAAAATAGCAATAAGATGGACACCACAGGGGAACAGAAGTAAGGGTAGACCAAAAGAGACGTGGAGAAGAACAACAGAAAGGATGTTGAGCAATAGAGGGCTCACTTGAGCAAGAGCAGAAAAAAAGGCGAAGGACAGGCATTTGTGGAAACCCCTTGCGGAAGCCCCATGTGCCCTGGGCACTTAAGGTTCAGAGAGAGAGAGAGTAGTAGAAGTAGTAGTAGTAGTAGTAGTAGAAGTAGTAGTAGTAGTAGTAATAGTAGTAGTAGTAATAGTAGAAGTAGTAGTAGTAGTAGTAGTAGTAGTAGTAGTATAGTAGTAGTAGTAGTAGTAATAGTATAGTAGTAGTAGTAGTAGTAGTAGTAATAGTAGTAGTAGTAATAGTATAGTAGTAGTAGTAGTAGTAGTAGTAGTATAGTAGTAGTAGTAGTAGTAGTAGTAGTAGTAGTAGTAGTAGTAGTAAGGAAGAAGAAGAACAGATGCTAAAAAATACTGAGGAATGAAGTCACTCGATGAGACGACACACATGTAGGATACAGAATATCGTGCGGTTATCTCTTAAGATAATAAAAAAAAATTGCAAATAATCTGGAATAGGAGACCTTTTTTTCTTTATTCTAAAATTAGATCTGGCATTCAAAATATTACAAAAGAACTTAACACTTATATATAGCTTGACATTTTCATATATACATCTGACGTTCAAGCAATAACTGTAATGTTTTCTGCACATCTTAAAATTGTAATTTACAAAAATTCTCTGAACATTCGTCTGCAGCAACCATTATATGGAGTAATACCCTTTGAGTCACGTGTTTAATCTTGCCAAAGGTCTGTTGGTTTCAGTTTGCTTTGATCACAGTATAAAAATACACGCTGCTGTTTGCAACATTCAGACACTTACTGGTGAACTTCTCATTTCCAGGTCTGTTTACTCAAGATCACATGACCTACGACCTGGACAGAAATAAAACAAAGGAACCGTCTCTGGCTGAAATGACGCACAAAGCTATTCAGATCTTAAAAAAGAACGACAAGGGATTTTTCCTCTTAGTGGAAGGTAAACAATTTCAAGCATTTATAACATTCCTGTATTTCTTTGCTTAATATTTGTTTGTACCATCTTGAATCTCTTCTAATCTTTCCGGAGCTATGAACCCATGTTCCTATGCAGTTTGCATAAACAATGTGATAAAACACAAGAACTATATAGAATGGTGAAAGGTTTACATAAAGATGACGCTGAAACACAATAACTATATAGAATGGTGGAAGGTTTACATAAAGATGACGCTGAACCACAATAACCATATAGAATGGTGAAAGGTTTACATAAAGAGGACGCTGAAACACAATAACCATATAGAATGGTGAAAGGTTTACATAAAGAGGACGCTGAAACACAATAACCATATAGAATGGTGAAAGGTTTACATAAAGAGGACGCTGAAACACAATAACCATATAGAATGGTGAAAGGTTTACATAAAGAGGACGCTGAAACACAATAACCATATAGAATGGTGAAAGGTTTACATAAAGAGGACGCTGAAACACAATAACCATATAGAATGGTGAAAGGTTTACATAAAGAGGACGCTGAAACACAAGAATCACTCAGTCGACAGGTAAATGGTTTACATGACGAAGACGCTGAAACACAAGCGCCACGTCGAATGGTAAATGGATTTCAATGGTTTTGCTTGAAGACCTTAACTGGTCGACTTTATTATTTTGAGGACCACAACGAACCCTGCCTCATAAGCCATTCTGAACCCATTACTAAAAGCAATGTACAATATGCTTTACTGAAGGTATACACCAGCTGTCTGATCTCAGTTTCTTGCCATGCTTTACTGAAGATATACACCAGCTGTCTGATCCCAATTTATTGTTATGCTTTACTGAAGGTATACACCAGCTGTCTGATCTCAGTTTCTTGTCATGCTTTACTGAAGATATACACCAGCTGTCTGATCCCAATTTATTGTCATGCTTTACTGAAGATATACACCAGCTGTCTGATCCCAGCTTCTTGCCATGCTTTACTGAAGATATACACCAGCTGTCTGATCCCAGTTTATTGTCATGCTTTACTGAAGATATACACCAGCCGTCTGATCCCAATTTCTTCATTTGATTTCACTGCTTCAGCTGTTGTGCCATGGAACCACTGACTTACTGCTAGGGCTGTGTTTTGTTTGTTTTGTTTTTTTTGTGATAGTTTTCCTGACTACTTTATTAGAGAATGTTTGATTCCATTTGTTTTTCATGATGTGTTCTGCAACTCTCCAGCAGGTTTAAGAGTTATTTGAAATATCCCTGCCATTGGCCGACTTCATTATTTTGGGCACCACAACGAACCCTGCCAAGTAAGCCATGCTGAAGCTATTACTAAAAGAAACAACGGAGATGTTGGGTTACATCTTGGTCAGCTCTTTTTGTCCTCTGGCTACTTAACTATGTCCTCCACTTTAGCACAGAGATCTCTGCTTCCTTCTTCTACACATGCAACATTGACCAGTTTCCTAGAAGACAAGATATTTTGTTTAGATTACTCGGCCCTTTTGACAATGTTTGGCAATGTTCTTGGCGGTACATACAGAATGGTATGGTTTTCTTCACGCTTTGGGATATAAATATAGCAGTATTTTCCCAGAAATCTATGAAGACGAGCATATTAGTGCACCTTGCCATGACAGGGTCTGGTAGGAAACAAAGGGGTAGGCAAGGTCTTGACCAGCTACAGTCTCTCCAGCCCTGGCGATACTAGCCCTTAAAAGAAATGGAAGATTAAACTGTGAAAGATGAAGTCTAGTAACTATTCACCATCAATATCTAACTTTAAATGTTCCGTCTTCAATCACTTGACTTCAGGTGGAAAGATTGATCATGGTCACCATGCCAACCAGCCTCACTACGCTCTTACCGATCTGGTAGCTATGGACGAAGCTGTCAGCGCCGCCTTGAAGGTGACAGATAAGAGAGACACGCTGATTGTGGTCACAGCTGACCACTCCCACGTGCTGGGCATTGCAGGTTACGCTACCAGAGGCACTCCCATACTAGGTGAAGATAAAATATTTGTAATTAGTTCAACCCTTTCTTGTTCATTTCTTTTTCAAAATATGAACGCAAAAATGAATCCAGTTTATATACAACTTCATCAATCTGTCTGTTTTCCTTCATTCATGTTTCCCTTTCTTCAGTAATTCTGACTGGTATGTTGGTGTGTGAACATTTTTAGACAATAACTTTATAAATAAAATGTGAGCATTTTAAACGTTATTTGAACACAAATTTATAATTATGGATGTTTCCCCTTGCTTACAGTATAATTAAAAAATAAAAGTCTTCTAACTAAAGCACCGTTGTTTAGAGAATTTTTTTTCCTTATAAAAACAAATGCCTAAGGAAAATACTCGGTATAAAGTGGAACGAATTCAAGAACAACACAGAGATAAGGCAGATGAGCGGACAACAACCTGTCTCATGGGTGATCAGAACAAGGAGATGGACATACGTATGTCGATCATGTGATGAGAAGAAACGATCAGAGAATTCCAAAACAACCTATCAAGTGGAATACAAAAGGCCGAAGAAAAAGAGGCCGACCACGCGAAACTCTAAAGATCACAGTTTTAACAGAGGCCAAATTAGTAAGCATAACATTCCTTGATGAGGTTGTTAAGCTCACCGAAAACGGGACAACTTGGCGAACTAACAATCGAGCCCTATGTGACGTCTAACGGCACGGGAAGGACGTAAGATGTTAGTATAAAAACAGAAAACTATTGTATTTCCAGAAGAGGGAGTTTGAAGCAAATAAACGTTAACTGTTGTGGACTTACTGGACGTCATTTTAAAAACATCTGAAAATAACAGAGACATTTAACAGAAATTGAAGCCAAAAAAAGATGGCTGACCTGTTCTTCCGAGCGTGACGGAAGAATCCTGTTTTCCACATCCCTGTTAACGCAGTCTTGTTGCTTCACAACTTCCTGGCTACTTCTTGCTACGCTGTAAGCAAGTGGGTCTAGCCTGACATTCAAGTGGGTCTAGCCTGACATTCAAGTGGGTCTAGCCTGACATTCAAGTGGGTCTAGCCTGACATTCAAGTGGGTCTAGCCTGACATTCAAGTGGGTCTAGCCTGACATTCAAGTGGGTCTAGCCTGACATTCAAGTAGGTCTAGCCTGACATTCAAGTGGGTCTAGCCTGACATTCAAGTGGGTCTAGCCTGACATTCTTTTCTTCCTAGGCACAGACCTGGGAGCAGTCATGCATTACCATTTTTAGGGGGTCTAAATACATTGTAGGTAAATTAAACTTAATCCAACACCCTCCACGTTATGGTGCTGTCCTGTCTTTAGAGCAACCATGCGATCTTAACATTTAAAATGTGTTAACTTTTCTTTGTACTGATGATCTCTGAAATTACCATTCCGCGGTTTTTCATATGAGTCATTTGCCACAATTTCTTTTCCCAAAAATTTTAATAAAATTTTAACAAGTTTCTCATCCCCCAGTTTCTAGGTCTAGTATCTCATGAGTATTTTCCATGTTACTGTTTCTTCAAGGACTCAGTACTGACGGATCACGAGTCGTCTTGGCTACTGATCACAAACCCTACACAACTCTCTTGTATTCAAACGGGCCTGGCTACCTGTCGCCAAGACCAAACATTACTGATGCAGACATAAGTAAGTGTAGTGTTGTTGTTGTTGTTGTTCGTCCATCGTCTTCGATGATGACCACAGCTTCATCTTAGTCAAAGTAAGGAGAGGTGTGTCCGTGCGTGACCAACTAGCCCTATACGAGCTTTGAAAGTTTTGCCACACACGGAACATACATGTCCAGATTCAGTTGTGGGTGCCTGTGCTGCCTTGGCTTTTCTCATTGTGTGTTTGTGCTGGGCACTTTCAATTCTTGAGCGCTCAGCTCTCTGGGCATCCAGAGTGGTTATAGCCTTCCATGATGGGCGGACTTGTGCTTTGGACTCCCAAGAGTTTGTGTCTATCTCGAAGGTCTTGAGTGAGGTTAGAGCGTATCCTTGTATCGCTTTTTTTTAAAAAGTGTAGTAAGCTTGTGCAGTGATAAAATGCTACGTCAGGGTTGGCGAGTCATAGATGACCAAGACTCTATCCCACCTCGGAATTGGTACTCCCAGTAATAGGCCTAGCCTGGCTAACGGAGCAGGAATGGCCAGTCCCCATGGTGGTGGAGTTTGCTAAAAAGAAGAAAATATCTTGCACACACGCTGCTTTTTAGCTCTACTCAAAGACTGAAAAAAAAAGCAGCTGCCATAACCCGTTTCCAACTGAGCACGAAGCTGTGCCTCAATATCTTTACCGCACCGGCAGCAAAGAACATTAACTCGCAGTTCCAGGGAGACAGAAGAAGAAGAAGAAGAAGAAGCGTCACCTCATTCCGATTATTGGCAGTAACCGTTTCTCGAGGAGAATTAAACGTCAAGAGAGATGGACTTTCTGACAAAAACCACAAAAGAGGCTCTGAGATCTGATAATGAGGTTCTGTCATGCATGGAATTCGTCAGCATTCAAAATCTATTAGTCTCTTCTTTACTGATTTAATAAAAAAGTGAAAATAAAGTTACTGTGACATAGACAAAGCATTGACGGGATTAGTGTGAGACAAGGCAGAAGATGCATCGCCTGTTTGAAAACTGCCTACAAGTGCTATATAGATCATACGTGCACTTATCTAAGTATAGTCAAGTTTCATTATTAGTGAACCGCCATGCCCTCAGCTTCCGTGTTGTGTTATTTTTTTTCTTGCAAATGATGTTTCGCTGGCATAAACTTTCCATGTAGGCCTTCTTCGATGAAGTCATAATTGAGTACCTTGGATGCTTACGTATATGTATGCTTGAAGCAACTTCTGTGACTTCACGTGGAATACATACGCAAGCGCGGGGGAAATTTGAAAACAGTTTTATAGAAGCAAAACAATATTTTAAACCGGTTTTTTTTAGTGTATTTAGTTTGCACTGATTTATATACATGAACAAAACTTCTCGCAACATTTAAAACATTATTAATAATTCTAAACAAATAATGTACATGTATGCAGGAAACACTCTCTGCTGTAGAGAGCGGAACAACAACACAACTCCTTCAGATCATCACAGGAAGTAATATTCCTCCTCCTCCCCCCAAAAAAAGTGTTTTGGCCCTATTAAACTCCAGACACACTAAGGGGTTTCGTATGAAACCGTAATATCTAGATCATTATTAGTTCCTATTTTGCCTTGGAGTACACTAAAATGCCCGGTCGCACTCCTGTGTTCTTGATGGCAGTCGGGTATTCTCTTCTTCCTGATAATTTAGAAGTAAAAATGTATTTGAAGTTCTTTTGTCTGGTCGATGCTTGAGACTACGGACTAACTTAGTGCCAAATTATATAAATTCTATTTTATTACATATTTTTTTCTTCTCTCTGTTACCTTTAAGAGTTCTTATTCACTGCACATAAAAGTATAAATGGTTCATTTTACACATCTTACTTCTTATATCTGCTCTTAAATAGAAAGTCTGATCCCTTTAATGGAAATTCTTTATTTTAAAAAAAAAAAATATGTATACGGCAAAATATTACTTTGTTTTGTTGCCGGTGATAACGACTTTGTTTTTGCTTTACAGATAGTAAAGGTTACAGAGCTCAGTCGGCGGTCCCATTGTCGTCAGAAACACACGGTGGAGAGGATGTAACTATTTATGCTAGTGGTGAGTGAGAGTAATAGGATGGAGATGAATTTTGTTAACGATGTTGACTGTTTCATCAACCCACCTCCACCACACCCACACCCACCCACCCTCGAGCGATGATGTACGCAAATTAGTGTGAGGTATTTTTTTTTTAGACGAGCAGTGTATTCTAAGCCAAGACAGTTTCCGGCTGCAGGAAAACATGAATTCTTTCACGAGGACGGTAGAGAGCCAGGTCAGGCCCCAGGGTCAGTTACTATCGGTTATTATCCTATCCAAACACGGAAAGTAACTCTCATATACGTCCGTAATATTAAAAAAATAAAGGAGGGAAAACGGGACATCAGCCTCCTCAAAAGCTCAGGCCCCAGGAATACAGTCCTAGGAATACAGTCCTAGGAATACAGTCCCAGGAATACAGTCCCAGGAATACAGTCCTAGGAATGCAGTCCCAGGAATACAGCCCCATGAATACAGTCCCAAGAATACAGCCCCAGGAATGCAGTCCCAGGAATACAGTCCTAGGAAAACAGTCCTAGGAATACAGCCCCGGCTCTTCCCTCTTCCTCTGCCCCCTCCCCCCCCCCGTCGGACCTGTCTCTAACCACCAGTTGTCAAGCTCACCAAAGGAAAATCAACGCAGACACAGCAGCACATCTGACAGTAAGTAGAACAGAGCAACTACGCCGAACATTCTGATGAACAGCACAGTCCTAAAACAGCTTGGGGAGTTTATAAACTTCAGAAGCGTGTTCTCCTCTGTTATAAGAATGAACAGAGATATAGACAATACAACAACAAAAATAATCTTATCTTATATTTTATATCCTTCCCGTGCAATTAAACGACACATAGAGCACGCAAGGTAGTTCGCCAATTTTTCCGTTTTAGGCGAGCTTTTCAACCTCATCAAGGGATTTTATGCCTGTTAATTTGGCCTCTCTTAACAATGTCCTCTTTAGAGTTTCCCGTGGTAGGCCTCTTTTTCTTTGGCCTGTTGTGTTCCACTTGATAGCTGTTTTGGGATTCTCTGATCACTTCTTCTCATCACGTGACCAACATATGCCCTCTCATTTTCCTTATCATTCATGAGATTGGTTGTTGTTTGTTCATCTGTCTTATCTCTACATTGTTCTTGAATTCGTTCCACTTTATGCCGAGTATTTTCCTTAGGCATTTGTTTTCAAAAGAGTTCAATTTATTGTCTCTTTAGTTAGTTGTTTTCCAGCTTTCGCGTGCATAAATGAGGTTTCATATTACATTTGAATTGAATAGTCTTAACTTGGTTTTTGTGCTTATAACTTTTGAATTCCATATCTTCTCAAGATTCTTGAAGATCGATGCTGCTTTTGCAATTCTAATTCTAACTTTCTTTCTGGTGTCACCATCCTGGTCTATGTAGCTGCCAAGGTAAACAAATTGATTGACTTCTTCAATATCTGTCCCTTCTATGTGTATTTTTCCATTTTGATTAATGGGAAGTTTCGTTATTTTCGTTTTGTCCTTGTTAATTTCAAGTCCTATTTTGCTAGCCAGTGAAAACAGGATATCTGTTTTTTCTTGCATGAAGTTCACATTGTTATAGATAAGAGTTATGTCATTAACAAAACCAAGATCTTCTAGTTGGGTCCTATGTACCCAGTCAATACCTGTGTTACCTGTGCAGCATTTTTTTTCATTATGAAGTCTATTGTAATTCCAAAAAGCAAAGGAGACAGTATACATCCTTGTTTCACACCTGTTTCAGTCTGGAACCATTCGCTCATCCCTTCTTCTGTTTTGACTGCACAAACATATCCGTTGTAGAGATCTCTAGTGATGACAATTTTAGATGGTATTCCATATAAACTTAAAATTCTCCACATTGAATCTCTGGACTCATCAGCAGCAGGATATCTTGTTTACAACCAAGAGGCTTACATGAGAGCTGTTAGGGAGGTTAAATTTCTATCAAATGCCTTTTTAAAGTCTATAAAGTTCAGGATTAATAGTTTCTGCTTTTCAATATGTTCTTCAGGTATTATTCTTAGAGTAAAGATATGGTAGAGACAGCTTCTCCCTTTTCGAAATCCTGCTTGTTCTTCTCTCATTGCGATATCCACTGTATCTTTAAGTCTATTCAAAATGACCGTGCAAAACACTTTTGACACAACTGATACTAAGGTTAGTCCTCTCCAATTATTGCAGTCGTTAAGGTTGCCTTTTTTTTTGTTTGTATTTTAACAATGATTGATTTTTTATATTTATAAATCTTATTAAACATTATCTGCAGTTGTCTAATTTTGTCACTATTGACATGCTTAGCTTTTAACATCTCGGGTGTTATTTCATTTTCACCTGCAGCTTTGTTGTTAGCCATTAAATTCACTGCTGTTTTAATTTCATGCAATATAATTTATTTAGGTTGACACTTAGTTATGGGTTGGTAAGTCGGGTTCAAGGTTTATCAATTCTTTTGGGTGTGGTCGATTAAGTATTTATTGGAAGAGTTCGGCCCATCTTTGCCTTTGGTCTTATAATAATGTGGCCTACCAAACTGTCCTAAGCCAGAATCATATAACTGTTCAGATAAAGACAAAGAAACAAGTAACAGACCAACAATCTTTTCAGTCAGTCAGTCAGTCATTTTCATGTCCCTTGCGGAAATTGTCTCCCTAACAGCTCTTCTGTAACTCTCTCCGTTGCAGGAAGATGGCCTGCTGCTGATACGTCCATTTGCAGATTATCAACGATGTCTTGCAACCATCTTCGCCTTGGTCTTCCTTTCTTTTTTCCCCCCAAAATAACCAACCATCTCGTATTATACTGAAAATTCTGTCTATAAAAGATTTGTCCCAGAAATTATATTACTTCAGTTGGAACTCCTAAATGTCCCTTAATTTAAAAAATCATCTTAGTGGAAAAGTTGCTATTATGAAGAAAATTCACTCTGTGAGGAAATACAAGTAAGCATAATTGGCACATTTGTAAGTACAGCAGTAAACCTAGTCTACCGACCTACATTTTTTTGTGTTATTTAAATTTAACTGAGAGAGATTTATGGAAGTAATCCTTCTTATCTACAGGGATCAGAATAGGAAACTGAGCTCAAAAGAATAAAAACTAAAAATAAAAACACTTGCTTACTTGTCAAATGCCTTTGAATGTAAATGCTACAGAAGAGTTCTTCAAATATCATGGACACAAAAAAAGAATAAATATATCCACACTACAAGAACTTAATATTGAAGAAGGCTGGCTAGTAAAGAGGATTAAAGAGAGAAAACTTAAATATTTTGGACACATTAAACGCCATGATAACTTAGAGAAGACCATCTTGGAAGGGTACATAATGGGAAAAAGAAAGAGAGGAAGACCAAGGCGAAGATGGCTGCAAGACATTGTTGATAATCTGCGAATGGACTTATCAGCAGCAGGATATCTTGTTTACAACCAAGAGGCCTACATGAGAGCTGTTAGGGATGTTAAATTTCTACAAGGGACATGCAAATGACTGACTGACTTGTCAGACAATCCACCTGCACTTAACGATTGTGGCGTAATGATATGACCCACTTTCATTTTAAATTCTTCTATCCACTGTAACCAGTAATTTACCTCTTCCTTACTTTAGGTCCACAGTCTTTCCTTTATAGTGGAGTTCATGAACAGAATTACATCCCAATAGTCATGGCCTATGCATCGTGTGTTGGACCTTACGCAAGTGGCCGGAAATCTTGTGCTAAAGATCAGATATATAATGCAGTCTGTGTAAGTTTTTTCTTATATATATTATTTTATATTTAGATGTTTGGGCAGGGCATTTAATGTCAACTTGTGACCCTTTTCTTATCACAAATGATATCAATCACTCAGTCAAGTGCCGTGCCTCGTGGCGTAGGCTATCATTTCTCTCCACAATTCCCTGTCATGAGATCCGTCTGTGACTTTCTTCCCAGCCACACTGTAATTTCACCAGTAATTTCTCTCTTTGTCTTCCTCTGTCTCGTCTTCCCTCAATTTTTCCAGTTGCCACAATGTGCTCCAATTTTCCTCTTCTCAGAAAATGCCCTACAAATCTCGCTTGTCTGCCTCTGACCTTTGCTGTAATTTGCCTTTTAACTCCAGCCTCTCTTAAGACTTCTTCGTTGGTTTTCACATATAAATGATAACATTTGTAAAAAAAAAAAAAAAAAGAAACATTTTTTCTGCACAGTGTCTTGTTTTTTGTTTTTCTGACACTTGTTTTTCTTGTGGTATTCTGACAGTTTCTTACATTTCATAATTTCCCAGCTGTAACTATCTACAGCTTCTGACCTATTCTTGTGTCAGTTTGTACAAAATGTATAAGCCAGGTCAAAATGCTTGACAACAACTTGCCTCTGTTCCTCTGTTAAAAGGCAAATTACAGCAAAGATCAGAGGCAGACAAGCGAGATTTGTAGGACATTTTCTCTAAGTTCCTTTGATTTCTTGTCTTGTCTTGTCTTGTCTCCTTCTTCATATATTTTTCAGTGTTGAGGGGAAAAATGGATGTCTTGATATATCCTGGTGATTTGCTTCATATTTTGGTATATTTAAGGTTTCTGTAATTTTCTCCTGTTGCCTCATACATGGATGCTTTTTAAATTCATTTCAATGAATGACCCTGAAACACATCTTTTCCACATTTTTTGTTTCAAAACCACTAATATGGAACAGTTAATGATTAACAAATTTCTGAATTTTAATGAAATATGACCTCTCAGGTTTGCTAAAAATAATCACTATCTTTATTCACAGTTGCAACAATTCTAAAGTATCTGCTTAATTCTTGTTTATATATATCATTCCATGGTACATATTTCATTACAATTTACATTAGTCCAGAGTACTTATTTCAGCACAGATAAATTATGTTAGTCCAGAGTACTTTCAGTACAGATAAATTACATTAATCCAGAGTACTTATTTCAATACAAATAAATTGTATTAGTCTGGAGTACTTAATTCAGTACAGATAAATTATCAGTCCAGAGTACTTATTTCAGTACAGATAAATTATATTAGCCCAGAGTGCTTATTTCATTGAAAGTACCAAACATTAACTTTAATACAAATCAAGACACTTTTCTGAATTTTTGTAATATCTTCACAATGAATACCCCAATTCACTTTTTTTGTTATGGCTCCACAATGAAGAAATAAAAGCAACTAAAGTTCCTCAATATTCCCATATGTTACATTAGATAATCTTTAGTTTAATATATGTATTTAGTGGGTAAAATGGAAGAATGTTTATGTACTGGATTTTAATGTGTTTTTTTTTTCACTTATTTGCAGGATGATTAAAGCCACATGATGTTGATGAAAGTCTGTTTGATAATCATTTTTTTGCTTTTTTTACTGTTTTGTTAATTTTTTTTCGCCTAAATACACATATAATAAATGATTTGTGACACATGATACAAACACAATAGTTGGTTTGTTTTTGTTTTATTCATTATCTTATGCTCTGTGTTCTTACTTATATCTTATATCTTCTTACATCCTCCTCGTGCCATTAAACATCACATAGGGCTCGCATGGTAGTTCGCCAAGTTTTCCCATTTTCAGCAAGCTTTTTAACCTCATGAAGGGATTATATGCCTACTAATTTGGCCTCTCTTAACAATGTCCTTTTTAGAGTTTCACATGATTGACCTCTTTTTCTTCAGCCTGTTGTGTTCTTCTCAGTGTATAATTTATGTGGAACTCTCAGTGCACTTAACAACCATCTGCACAGTCTATACTGGGTGCCTCATCTCTCATACAGATATTTCCCAACTGTGGATACAATTTCCCTAATCAAGCACGTCTGGTATCTGTTTTAACAACTGCATTCACATGAGTACTTTAACAGCAACTCTTCGATTCAGAAACTCGAACAATCATTCTATCACACTTATTTTTACTGCCAGTTTCAGTGTATATACCAGTTTCTCAGGGTCTTGTAGAGGATACCTCAACAGCGAGGGATTAATGATGATTAAGATAAACAGAAAATGCAATCTGTCAATATTTTTTTTATTGTGATATAATTTACACTTCACAACAATGTAAACCTCACCCTTTCTATGAGTTTCAAAAACTTCACTTACATGGGTTAAACTAACAAGCAACATAAAATTAATTTAAGTTGAACTCTCTTATTTCTGTGCTTACTGTTAATTTAATGATCTTCAATCTGGCAGTCATTCATTTGCATGTCCCTTGCAGAACTTTGCCTCCCTAACAGCACTCCTGTAGGCCTCTCGGTTGTGAGAAAGATGGCCTGCTGCTGATGCCATTTGCAGATCATCAATGATGTCTTGCAGCCATCTTCGCCTTGGTCTTCCTCTCTTTCTTTTTCCCATTATATACCCTTCCAAGATGGTCTTCTCTAGATTATCATGGCGTTTAATGTGTCCAAAATATTTAAGTTTTCTCTCTTTAATCCTCTTTACTAGCCAGCCTTCTTCAATATTAAGTTCTTGTAGCATGGATATATTTGTTCTTTTTTGTGTCCATGATATTTGAAGAACTCTTCTGTAGCATTTACATTCAAAGGCATTTATGTGTTTCTCAGCTGTTTTGTTAAGTGTCCAGGTCTCACAGGCATATGTTGCGATAGGAAAGATGCATGCCCTTAAAAATCTTATTTTTGTAATTCTCTCTGTTCCTCTCCACAGCTTCTTTAGTTGTTTTACTTTTTGAGGAGCGGTAGATGTCCTCCTTTTAATTTCTCTCATTGTATCTCCATTATCAGTTAGTAATGATCCAAGATATTCAAAACTCTCCACTTCATATTTATATGTATATGAGGCAATGTACACACACAACAGTGTGAGCAATGTAAAAATAGCTTTCCAGAAAGAAAAAGAGGTCAACCACGTGAAACTGAGGAGAACATTGTTGACTATGGCAAAATTAGTGGGTACAAGATCTCTTGACAGAGCTGGAAAAACTCGCTGAGAACAGAAAAACACAGTAAACTTCAATGCAGGTCCTATGTGACATTTAACAGCACTGGAAAGATGTAAGATGAGGAATGTAGAAATTACAATATACAATATTTTTTTTTAAATACTAAAATAAATAAACTGACTGATGTCCATGAATTACTGCCAGCACTGATCAATGCTGATATAGCGCAACTTCCATTATCTGTTTCTTATCCAGAATTTTGTCAGGTAAATCCAAAACCAGGAAAAATGTCTGCCAAATCAAAGGCCATCAGTATTTAGTTCACAATCCAAAGTAAACACAAGAAACTGTCACATTTTTTTATTATATGACAATTAAAATTTCAGTATCACACACTAATCATAAAGAGTTGGGGGGGGGGTCTGTTTATCTTGTACTAAAGCATAAATAACACGTTATGGTAATATGCCACAAGACAAGTCCAGTGTGTTCTTATTTGGCCTTCTTTAATCACTGAGACTATTTTCACTAAGCAACAGTAACGCAAGATTTAGATTCCCAGCAGGAACATATACCAGATTAGGTTTCTCAAGATTTAGATCCCAAGCAGGAACATATACCAGATTAGGTTTCTCAAGATTTAGATCCCAAGCAGGAACATATACCAGATTAGGTTTCTCAAGATTTAGATCCCAAGCAGGAACATATACCAGATTAGGTTTCTCAAGATTTAGATTCCCAGCAGGAACATATACCAGATTAGGTTTCTCAAGATTTAGATTCCCAGCAGGAACAAATACCAGATTAGGCTTCTCAAGATTTAGATCCCAGCAGGAACATATACCAGATTAGGTTTCTCAAGATTTAGATTCCCAGCAGGAACATATACCAGATTAGGTTTCTCAGGATTTAGACTCCCAGCAGGAACACATACCAGATTAGGCTTCTCAAGATTTAGATCCCAGCAGGAACACATACCAGATTAGGCTTCTCAAGATTTAGATTCCCAGCAGGAACATATACCAGATTAGGTTTCTCAAGATTTAGACTCCCAGCAGGAACACATACCAGATTAGGCTTCTCAAGATTTAGATCCCAGCAGGAACACATACCAGATTAGGCTTCTCAAGATTTAGATCCCAGCAGGAACACATACCAGATTAGGCTTCTCAAGATTTAGATCCCAGCAGGAACACATACCAGATTAGGCTTCTCAAGATTTAGATCCCAGCAGGAACACATACCAGATTAGGCTTCTCAAGATTTAGATCCCAGCAGGAACACATACCAGATTAGGCTTCTCAAGATTTAGATTCCCAGCAGGAACATATACCAGATTAGGTTTCTCAAGATTTAGACTCCCAGCAGGAACACATACCAGATTAGGCTTCTCAAGATTTAGATCCCAGCAGGAACACATACCAGATTAGGCTTCTCAAGATTTAGATCCCAGCAGGAACACATACCAGATTAGGCTTCTCAAGATTTAGATCCCAGCAGGAACACATACCAGATTAGGCTTCTCAAGATTTAGATCCCAGCAGGAACACATACCAGATTAGGCTTCTCAAGATTTAGATCCCAGCAGGAACACATACCAGATTAGGCTTCTCAAGATTTAGATCCCAGCAGGAACACATACCAGATTAGGCTTCTCAAGATTTAGATCCCAGCAGGAACACATACCAGATTAGGCTTCTCAAGATTTAGATCCCAGCAGGAACACATACCAGATTAGGCTTCCCAACCTTTTTCTGCTCATGATCCCTTTTTTTTTTTTTGCTTTATACTTTTCTCTGTGGGTCCTGCAGCTCTGTTTATATCAGAAATATTATTGGTCATGGACTCCAGAAATCTGACATGGGAGGCTCTGTGTGTGTGTGTGTGTGGGGGGGGGGGTGGGGTGGGGTGGGGAATAGTTATTGCTCCCACTGTGAGGACCAAAGACTGGTGTTAGACTCACTCCTTTGTTCCACTTCTCATTTTTTTATTTTCTGACAAATGCAAGAAAATAGAAAGCTTGAATAAAACGAAAAAACTTATGCAACAGAAAGTAAAAATTATAAATTTAATACACATCTGTATTACTGGTATCACAAAATTACACAGAATATGTAAATAAATGATTACATTACATTTACTGACACACTGTAACTTTTATAAAAGATGCTAAGTGTTCAGAAGTTACATATCAGACTCAGGCTTTGGAAAGAAGGAATGACTCTGAAGAGTGCATTTTTTGAATTAACAAAATGGATGACTATTATAAAATGTTCCACTGACAGCCAAAAAAAAAGGATGGAGGGTATAATTCTTATAGGATATTGTTAACACTAATTTTAAAAAATGTACAGAATGATTCTTGTAAGATACTGTTAACATACAGAGGGAACAATGGCTGTACTATGTTATTAACAATCAACATGATGAATGGATGAAGTGACTCTCAAAGTATACTTTTGAAATCCAACAAGAAGAATCAGTCAGTGATTCTTGCAGGATACTGTTAAACAACCAACAAGATGAATGGAGAGGATGACTCCTGTAGGACAGAAAAATAAAAGTGGATTAGACACTTGCTTGCCAACCAGGAGACCCGGTTTCAATTTCCACTCACCAGGTGGTAATGGGCAGACCATGGCTCACAAAAAGAAACTCCCAGGGTTCACCCAGCCTCAAGAAAAAATGGGTAGCAGGGTTAATGCTCTGGGAAGGATGAGGAATAATGCCACTAGCTACGGAGTTCGTGCTGATGGTGACACTATTTGGCAGTTTCAGGTCAGCTGCTGACTAGGCAGCACAGCACTTATGGTTTGACCTTGTGCAATGACACTGATTCACAACTCATACCTTTAAGAAAAGATAAGAAATTTATGACTCTTGTATAAACAAAATACAAAACATTCTTGAATTAATCTTTTTTTCAAGCTGTTAGATTTTTTTTTTTAACTTCTGAAGTCATAAGAAAAACAAAAATGAATTCACGATTTGCACAGGCAGGAAACTCTCTGTTGTAGGGAACAAAACAACAACACAACTCCTCAGATCATCAGAGAAGTGCCCCCCCTCAGGCAGGCATTTTGTAAATGTACACATTTAACTATGTTAGTTATGAACACATCAGCAAATGTTGATCAAAATGTCTGATAAGGATTTATGGGATTAGAATTAATGACTTACAAGTTTATATTAAAGTCACACTGTTCAAATTTTTAAAAAAAATTAAGATAATTCAGTTGTCTGATACTGTCACCTTGAAGATCAACAGTGCCAGACTATATATAATGTTCAAAGCATACGTACAATTTCCTACCAGCAAACATAATATACGTGACAGTCATTAAGCATATTGTGGTTTTTTAAATAGTCCTGATCTAGTACAAAGTATATATCGCAAATATAATGTTCTGTAATCAAATTTATTTAAGTTATATTCTGGATGCTTTGTTGCTGTATAGATCATTTAATGTTATCACATAATTAACTTTTCCACATCAGTGTTTCCCAATCTTTTTTGGATCATGCCCCATCTCAGTTCTTCAAAGATTTTGACCCCTCCCCCTCCTCCAGCATAATGGTCAACCAAGTTCTGAAAAAACATAATATATTCTGTTTGCCCCCCCCCCCCACCAACAAAAAATATTCAAATTGTCCCCTTTTGGAGCAAATGCCCCACAGTGGGAAACACTGGAGTACAGTATACATGTCCGGAGAAGACCAAGATCCTTCACATCATGACTAAGTTTTATCATGAACGTTTTAATATTCAAATTCCCTGACTGAGTTAATCTATTAACATTACTAACATCTTATTATGTTTGGAGCCAAAATTCTCAGGAAAATTTTCTAGTTGTGTACCCTGAGTATGAACTTACTTTATACAGGGCAATGCCTTATAATATCATGCAGCATAAAGGGCAGTAATTAGCTCAAATAATTAGGCTATGCAGAATATATATAAATTTTGAAGAATCCCACTTACTAACTTCTTCATCACAACAAAATAACGAAAAAGGTTTATGACCATCGAGAAGTATTAAGTGGGTTTTCTTTTTTCTCAACAGAAAAACAAAAAAATTTTAAAAAAGCATTTCATAATATACAAAGAAAAAAATACTAGCAACTTTTTACATTCCAGCTAGAGTTTAAAACATTTATGATTCCTTATCAGTTATGTAGTTCATGTATAGTTCAAACTCTGATTAATAAATTTTTAGCAATAACCCCTTCACACTTTACTAATTTGACTTACATTTTAAAATGTTTTGTGTATGTTCTCCATCAAAAATCATGCTTTACATTTCATCTCAATTTACATTTCCTTACACAATGTTCATATTTTAATATGTAACTAAATTTACACTCCTGTACTATATATTAAAGCAGCCCTGACCTTAAAAAATCTTGAGAACATATGGAATTCAAAAGTTATAATCACAAAAACCAAGTTAGATTATTCAATTCAAATGTGATATCCACCCTCATTTATGCATGTTAAAGCTGGAAATCAACTAAAGAAGTAGACAACAAATTAGATTCTTTCGAAAACAAATGCCTCAGGAAAATACATGGTATGAAGTGGAACGAATTCAACAACAACGCAGAGATAAGACAGACGAGCAAACAACAACCTGTCTCATGGGTGATCAGAAAAAGAAGATGGACATATGTAAGGCTATGTGATGACAAGAAACAACCAGAGAATACCAAAATAAGCTATCAAGTGGAACACAACAGGCCAAAGAAAAAGAGGTCGCCCACGTGAAACTCTAAAGAGGATATTGTTAAGAGAAGCCAGTTTAGTGGGCATAACATCCACTGATGAAGTTGAAAGACTCACCAAAAGCAGGAAAACTTGGCAAACAACTATGCGAGCCCTATGTGATATTTAACGGCACGGGAAGGATGTAAGATGTAAGATTGTACATTACACTGTACTTTTGAAAAAAAAAAACTGGTAATGAGTAACACGAAAAAAAGCATTCTGTCTAAATTGCAGAAACCAAATAAGGACAATTTCTCTGCTTGCATTTTTTTTTGTTAAATGATTTCATGCTAAATGAACGAGCAGAAACAAGAAAAGAAATAAAGAAATTACTAACAAAACAATGAACTAACTACATGATGCACACTAGTACTGTTTTAGATCACCAGTATGTTTCTGTTGCTTGGCCACTGAGTTTCTGTTAATGCTTCTGTTTTCTGATGCTTCTATCCCTTCTACTTTTTCTTTATTTAACAAAACAAAATTAAGCAAAGGTCACCTGACTATCACATTAGATGACAAGATTATGAAACTTGTAAAGCCTGGAATGTTCTGGAATTCATAACATCAGTTGTGAGACTGAAGAACACAGATAATGGACTGGACAACATGTGCCACTGAAAGAACAGATGCATGACAAGCAGATGATGGAGCAGATGATGGAATAGATGATGGACTAGATCCCAGCAAGGGAAAAGAAGAAAGGGAAACCCCAGAGACAGTTATTAATAAATATCTGTACACAACTACAAACTGCAGAAAACATGAGAAAGAAAAAGACAAGACTATTTTTTTTTTCCCAGACTGAAACAGGTGCATAAGTTTGTATCCTCAGTATACTTCTTAGTTTGTGATGATGATGATGATGATGATGATGATGATGATGATGAAAGACTGAAACAAAAACTTAACTGGAAGACACTAACTTTATATAGAAAAAGGCTGCTACAATCCATCTGCAGTCAAAGCAAAACTACACCAAGCACAATATACACTAAGTTAGCTAACTATCCTTCAATGGTTTGATACTAAAAGCACAAAAGACGGCACTTTCACATGTGACACAGTAAATATATAAATGCGGTTTTAAACCTGATACATAAAAGGCAAGTGATATAGTTTAAATCAGAAATCTGCACATTTTAAATTCATTTCTAACAGAGGAGAAAACTTTTAATTCTTTCATAAATTAAAATCTGTACTGATCATACTGGAAGACCTTGTACATAACATCTCAGCAGTTATTGTAGGTCTCATTTCTTATGACCTGAACAATAATATCTCAGTTTAATTTCCCCAAGATATTCATCAAATGGAAGATCCTCTCATCACACCATAACTAATTGACATTCTGTTGCAGAAGTCTTCTTTCAGAAACCCCAGTAAGTTTCACTACCACACACTTCTTCACATTCATCAACATACTTCACAAGTTCATCACGCCTCAAATTCATCCCCATCGTCGTAAAATCTCTCATATACCTTACCCTCAGTGTCTGTGTTCAATGGAAAACTAATACCAAACTGTGAATAATCAGTCATAACTCCTGAACCACTGGCTATACCATTCCCCCTACTACCTTGTCTAAGACTATTTAAAAGAAGCATTCCCTCTCTTTCCATGCTGCTGCTCTCATGATCATCATCACTCTGGCCATCAATGCTTGTTCTCCTGAAGTTAGCTGGAGGATCAATGTGACCTGGCCAAGATGGATCCAGTGCTTCCTGCTGACTGTTTATATCAAGTTCTGATTTAACACTGCCTTCGTAATCACTGTTCTTTACGTCTGGATCCACAAGAGTCATCAGTGTTGGCTGAAAAATATAATGAGTAATATAAAACAAAAATAAACGTCACATAGGGCTCACAAGGTAGTTCGCCAATTTTTCCTGTTTTCAGCGAGCTTTTCAACTTCATCAAGGGATTTTATGCCTATTAATTTGGCCTCTCTTAACAATGTCCTCTTTGGAGTTTCACGTGTTCTGCCTCTTTTTCTTTGGCCTGTTGTGTTCCACTTGATAAGCTACAGCAGTCTAAATTAACATGTGAGTTTCTTTACCAGACAAAAGTTGTCTTAATTTTCTCATCCTTTCTTCTAAAGATATTCTGATCTTTTTTTAACTGATAACTCCATTTGCCTTCTTCTTTAAACATCCATCCTAGGGTAGGATTTTTAATTTCAACCCACTTACACATCAAATATCATTTTGTAAAACCATTAAGATCTTCAGGTATT
The DNA here is from genome assembly GCA_009760885.1 of Achatina immaculata. Taxonomy (NCBI): domain Eukaryota; kingdom Metazoa; phylum Mollusca; class Gastropoda; order Stylommatophora; family Achatinidae; genus Lissachatina; species Lissachatina immaculata. The sequence continues at coordinate 15,856,762 of CM019696.1, forward strand.
TTGCAAAAATGAAACCATTTCATTTTTTTCGAAAAAAAAAAAAAATAAGATGCAGTTAAAAGTTCCTTACAACAGATGTTGGAGAACCTGATGATCGCTAGAAAACTCACAGAAAAATGAAGTAGAGGAAGGAAAGAGAAAAATATCTTAACAGGTTGGCCAAATGACAAAAGAAATGCAATTAAACTGATTAAAAACAAGAAATACTGCACTGGAAAATCATTTTCAACAAAGCCTATTGGCAAAGCATACAATAGATGAATGAAACTGGATTTAAACAGCCAGAATTTGTATGCCTTCTTTCCTGCAAGTGAGGCATGTAATAATACATATATTTTGGCTGTCACAGGACAAGCAAACTAGACAAAAGCTGTACCCTAACACTGCCTATAATAATTCAAAAAAAGGAAAATGTACAGTCTATCCAATTCCACTATCTTGATGATGGCTGATGTCTTCATTCTGAACATAGAATACACTCACACACACACACACAAAAACTGAGAGACAGTTAATCTATGAAGGTGGATAATTTTTAATAAAGAGAAACAATGACAACAAATTCATTGCAACACAGCATGAATAAAACAACTGGCTCTGACAAATGACCAAATAACCAAACAAGCATTGAGAACATTACAGAAGAGGCCAAAAGAGCAAGATGGAAATGACTTGGCCACACTCGATGAATGGAAAAAAAAACATGACACCACTTAGACTTGGACACTTTAAGGAAAAAGCAAGAAGGGCAGGCCATTAGGAACGTGGAGATACACAATGCAGGAAGAACTAAGTGAAGTGAGAGATGTCTTGACTTGCTCAAGACAGGATTGGCTGTGGAACCTTTGTTGATGCCTTATGCTCAATTGTGAGTACAGATGACTGATGATTATGAAGACAGCAGGTAACAGGAACAAGTGGATGAATAATACTAAGAGATAACTAAAAAAGCATTCTCGAGTGGGGTTTACCACAGAAGCAAAAGACAAAACAACCTGGAGATCCACTGCAGCCAGCCTTCACTATGAAGGTATTCAAGAATGATTGATGATTTCTCTGTACTCTTACTTCCTGTATGTTATGACTCTTCCAGTTTTTATTCAAATTGAGTTTCTGTGCCGCAGCAGTCTGTAAATGACTGCGTAACTGAGAATTCTCTTCCTCCAAATAAATTACTTTTGCCTGAACCACAGACAAAGTTCGAGCCTTGTCCTTCATACTCTCTTCGGCCTCTGATAATCTGAAACACATCCCGTGGGCAGCTGAAGGATAGAGGAAGAAGAGGAATGATTAAAATGAAAAAAATATAAACAGACACATTTCAGATGACTTGGATAAATCTGTTTTTGATTTAGTCTAAATTTATGAAGTTCACAAAGTTAATTACATGCTTAAAATTTATGTAAACTTAACTGATGCATGTCTTTTATAACCACTAAATAGTATATGTAAACAAGCATTCAGATTTATTATACACATTATAAACATTTTAAATCCTATGTACAACTCTAACTTATTTTCCTCCTCTTGTAAATAGGAAGAAAAAAATATTTAAAAATAGTACCTCAAATATCCAAAACACAAGGGAACAAATTATACATATATTGTTTTAAATCAGCAACAGAGCACAAAATCACTTTACATTGGAACATCAAGTTATATAAAAGCAACACATTCGGTACTAAAGTGTGTTTTATAACAGTTCAAATACAATATATTCAGAAATTCAACACTGAAAAGAAGTATATGAGAAACGGACTCAATAATGAACAATATTATATACACAAATATTTGCTGTAACAGAAAATAGGCAGTCAGCAATAGATACCTACATGGGCTGACAACAAAGAGATTTTTAGAGAAAAACATAAACATCTAATTCACTTAGTTCTGTCTTCAAGTTCTCTAACAAAATGATTTCAGTCTCTATTCTTCCCAACTGAAACTAATGTTTTAAAAAAAATCCAAATAATTATGTTGAAAAGAATAGATGGCAATAAAACACAAAAAATAACTCTACATGTGTGGTAATTTGTTGTCATACATAACTTTCCTTCAAGCATAATATAGTATATAAAACTAATCAGTATTTTTATAACACTACTCATACATCTATGGCTCATAATGTTCTATCTAATGTTATCAAATATCTCCCTCTCTCTCTCCCCCTTTCTCTCTCTCTCTCTCTTTGTATGTATGTGTGTATGTGTGCAGGTATGTGTGTTCTAATCTAAAAATATACTAATATATGTTAACATACCAACAAAAAGTATGTTACTGAACAAAAGGAACTTAAGCTTTTAGTTGCCAGCAACATAATTTACTGCCATGAATACTTTAAACAACAAAGAACTGGACTCTTCAGATTTAACACCTTGGATATTTTTTTTTCAAATAATTAAATAAAAATCAATAACATGAAGTCATATTATTACAGTTTGAAATTATTAGAGTCTCATGATAATCCTCATATTAAACTCTAATTTTGTGCACTGAATTACTTAGGAGCTACATAAAGGTGCATATTTATTTTGTGCACTGAATTACTTAGGAGCTACATAAAGGTGCATATTTACATAGAACTGACAGTTTCCCCATAAAATTTGAGATTATTGCATGAGACATGTTGCTCAAGGAAACAAGAAGTAAATCAGAAGGTTATGCATCAAGATCTGAATTAGCAACCGACTACAGGCAGAAAAAACAAAAAAGTTGAACAAAAAGTTTAGCAAAACAAAGCGGCTATAAGATGTGAAAAAAAGAAAAGGTTGGAAAGTAGATGTTAAAAAAAAATAGTTGGAAATAAAAGCTTTATAGGCATCTACCTCCAGATCTAATTTTTTTTTAAATAAATCTTTATTTCCAACAAAATTTTAACATGTCACTTAAACAACTTTAAATGGAACTGTACATAAATATACACATATGGTTACATATGGTTACATTACAAAAGAGTATTTGAACCTCTAGATCTAATGGGCATGAAATAAGCATAGAATGGAAATGTTTTATATATTTTATCGCATGACAGTTAATTCATCTATATATTTTAACAAATCTGCCACCAAGACTATTACACAAATTTAAATAGAAACTCAATGTGCCAAATTTTCACAGATTTTAACTGCAAATACACTCTTTCTATGCGTACATTCCTCTCCTTTTTTTCTCTCTTTCTCTCTCTTTGCCAAGATCCCCAATTTTTTTTTTTAATGTGGAAATGCATCTGTGATTGTATAATGACACAAATTTGGAAAAAAAAGAATAGTAAAAAATGGATATTTTATAAATTGTCTACCCTCACACATGATTGACAAAGTTCTTTGCTTTCCTGTTTTCTCTGGTACATAATTTTGCTGTTTTTGCCTGACATGCAAATTGTGTACTGCATTAATTTTAGATATACCAAAATGTATATACAATAGATTTATATACAGTATTTGTGCATATATATATATATATATATAGTGGTACCTCGGCACACGTCATTAATCCGTTCCAGATCCTTGGACTTATACCAAACTGGATGTATACCAAACAAACTTTTCCAGTAAGAAATAAAGGGAAAATAATTAATCCATTCTTATAAAAAAATCCTATTGTTAATATTATAACACTGTTTAATACTAAAATACAAATGCAGTGGGTGAAATATATACTGTACATAAATGAAAATTTACCAAATTTATTTATCTCTTTCCTGTCTCTTTTCTTCTGTCAGGTCCATACTTCAGTGCTCTAATGTCTCTGATCTTTGTTTGGCAATCGATTTCACTCCCTTTGCAATGTTAGCCAATTTAATAGCATCTCGTAGATACCGTCATTCTCGGCATACGGTATGCAATAGTCAAGTCCCGGCTAGCATGCCATCTTCATACTTTTCAACAATCTCTTTTTTCACCTCCATGGTGATCCTAACCACTTTCTTCGTTGCTTGACTCTTCTCATTAACTTTCTTAAAACTCATTGTTAACGAATTTACAAAAGATTTATGTGAAAAAAACACAAAATCACATGAAAATTCAGAGTTATAGCGTGGGTTGTTTACTGAATAGTAGCAACAGGCATGCTGACGCTCATGAGCAGTCCTAGCATTGTCTCGAAAGATGTAAAAAAGGGTAGTGTGCGCAGTCATGACTCATCGAACTCGAGTCGTACTCCAAACAAATATGAAACAAAATTTTTTGCATCCAAACAGGACATATATCAAGTTGGACTTATTTTAAATTGGACGTAAACCGAGGTATCATTATATAGATATATATATATATATATATATACATACACATATATATAGAATAACTAAGGCCAGGACAACATTTATTCATCTAATGTTTAAAAAAAAAACTTGATTGTAAAGCACAGTACTGTCAGATAGCAATCCAGTTTCACCAATTACTATAAAATATTTCTTTCTCTCTAGCAAATTTATCGTGCCCTTTTATCAGTTCCATTCACTATGTTAATAAATAATAGCATTCTGATCTGATGGGTTAAAACCAAGAGGCCTACAGGAGAGCTGTTAGGGAGGCAAAGTTCTGCAAGGGACATGCAAATGATTGACTGACTGATCTGATGGGTGGTTCTTCTTAGCATTTTTGCACTGATCAATAACTATTTTTTTTTTGCACCTGGTTTTGGAGGTCATGACAAGATGAGTATCAGAGGAGTGTCATAATGAAGAAGTCACATAACAAAGGAGAGACATAATGAAGGAATCATACATAACAAAGGAGTGGCACAAACAATGGAGCGGTAGTCAGATATATTGAAAAATCAAATGTCATTCATTCTCTTCATCTATGTTGTGGCCTTCTTCTATAAACTCCTTTAACATTGACAATGCTAACAGTAAACAAGATATTTCACTCCCATGTTATGGCAATATTGAAATCTATCTCTGATTTTTCACTCCACTGTCCAATCCTTCAGTATGTCACTCCTTCAAATCACTCCACCATGATCACTGCTTTATTTTGCCAAGACAAAATTTCATTCTGATAGACTTCTTACATCTCACATCCTTCCTGTGCTGTTAAATGTCACACAGTGCTCACATGGTAGTTTGTCAATTTTTCCTGTTTTCGGCGAGCTTTTCAGCCTCATCAAGGGATTTTATGTCCTACTAGTTTGACCTCTCCTCTTTAGAGGCTCATGTTGTCTACCTTTTTCTTAGGCCTGTTGTGTTCCATCTGATAGCTTGTTTTGAGATTCTCTGACTATTTTGGATAGACAAAGTGCAATCTTATTACCTCCTTCATCTGAGTGCTTGTGTGACTTCACTCACCATTTTTGTTTGTTTGTTGCTATTTCCTTCCAGTTTTGAAACTTAGCTCCATTTCTCATGCCACTGCACCAGATACCACTAGAAACATTATTGGAAATTTTGTTTCCCTGTCTTTCACTATTCTAACATAGACAGTTAGATGGACAGTACTAGTACACTCATCTGACCAGAAGGTTCCAGGTCTGATTCCATGAAGGGGTGAAATTTTTTTCTTGGACTGACTGACACCAAGGTCAACTCAGCTTCAGAGAAATGGCATTGGGGATTTCCTTGGGAAAGTAATGATAGCAAGGACAGGTACTGGCCTCCCTACCTCACAATGTTGTAGCTCTGAAATATGAAAGCAATAACACTTCATACCCCATACAGTTATGGGAGAAATATTTTTTTAATGATAAAACTGATCAAACTGATAGTGGAAATTCAATTTCCAGTAAGTTCTGGCAGCACTGCCTGAATCAAAGTGATGCCCCCATGAAGAGCACTTTGAGTTTATGGAACATGTCAACCAAGTCAAGGCTGCATGGAAGATGATTCAACACAGAGAAACCAAGTCTCTGAATCTCCTTGTTTTCTCACTCATGTGTTGAGCATTGTCATGTTGAATTATGGGCTGCTCCAAATATGGACAAACTCTTTGAGGTCGTGCTCTTAATCTTCTAAGTGTTTCAATACAGCTTATAGATTATCTATAAAAGCACCAGATTTTTTCACATTTCAGGACATTGTGAAGATGAGTTTGTCCACTCTAATTGTTCTTGCAATCCACTGTGTTGTAACTCTACTGACATTTTTAAAAAAAATTTCTGGGCTAATAAGATTTTATCTCCTGCCACAATTTTGATTGGAAATCACCATCTTCATGTTCAAAATGCTGCAGCAATGTTTGACTAAAATCAGCTGTTAATTTTTTAACTTGGTCAATCAAGACACCCATCTTCTTGGAATGCACAAGATGTCTAATTTACTGTCTGCTCTAGATCACACAAGATGTCTAATTTACTGTCTGCTCTAGATCACACAAGATGTCTAATTTATTGTCTGCTCTAGATCACACAAGATGTCTAATTTACTGTCTGCTCTAGATCACACAAGATGTCTAATTTACTGTCCATTCTAGCTCACACAAGATGCCTAATTTACAGTGTAGATCTCACAAGATGCCAAATCTGCCTGCAAGTTCCTGCTGAGAAATATGATACCGTAATTCTGTTTTATAAATTCAACAATACATGCCCAGTGAGTCTCATGTGTAATGGTTATAATGGCATCCACTCAATGGCTCTCTGTACAACCAGAAGTTGGCCCTTTTTATCTGGAGCATGTGCAGTCCAACACTGAACAGCAATGAAGTATAAAACTATTCTTAGAAATAATTTCCCATCCTTTTTTATGAATTTCAGTCTCAGTCATATTCTCTCCAGTCAGGAATCACTGTAATGCACAGCAGTGACACATTCAGTTACACATTGCCACACTCTTTTTGCTCTAATTCAGAAAAGAAATCTGAAACTGGTAGCAGCGATGTGGGAAATTTGTAATGATTTAAATGTAAGTCAGTTTTGAATTCTTTTATGCATTTTCCATATCAAATGGAAGATAGAGTAAACTACTTTTTAGATTACCTTGAATGAGCAAAGAATGAGCATCACTTCAAGCATCCTAAATATTTATCTATCGTCTCCTTTCAAAATCTATTACAAGTAAGAAATGCAACCAAAAATACAGCAGCTTTTAGAATAATTTAAATTATGCTTTTTTTTTAATTGTAGAAAATAATATCAAAATTATATTTTTTTAAAAAATAAAATTCCTTTAACAGATTCTGATTAACTGCAAGATTTTACATTCACACAAGTATCAGAACCAGTCAATAAAAATGCTAAAATTCACATCTGACATCTATATCTTTATTTAAAAGTTAATTAAAAAAAAACACAACAAAACAGAAACTGAGTATACAATCATTTATAAACTTGGTCCTTCTAATGCAACTTCATGGCAAAATAATAAGTACTTATAAGTATTGAAATATAGAGACCACTGACACATAAACTGGTAATGCTTATGCTAAAAGATGGAGTTAATTAATTATCAGTTATTTCATTTTAAAAAATGTGCCTTAAAACTGATCATTAGTGTAATAATAAACATAATTAACTGAAATAATGCTGAAACACTGAAACTAACAAGAATGAAATTCTCATGACAGTTTTATATCTATACCAACAATTGTCTCTAGATTCAAATAACTCAAAATTATTATTACTATTATTTATAGCAGGATCAAACAGAGAGACCACTAATAAATTCAGCCATTAAACCATTTTCTGGCCACACATGATTGAAGTCCAATTAATTATTCCCTGGTTATTTTTTAATGAGTACACTGAATACATCCAAACAAAAATGAGCACCTTCCGTCTCCAAATTAAATGTTTTAACTATAGTCATCTGAAGAACAAAAATTAAATTTGTTACTAAAACAGCATAAGAATTCTGCAGTCAATTCAGGCAAATCAAGCCATAAGGGTTAAAGCAAAGCTTATGGGAAAATATAAGCCAATGAGCTTTTATTTTTATCTTACCTTAAATGGGAGGTTCTCAGATATTGTTGGCATGAGGGTATGCAGTTGAATACACAGGAAAGGACAGAAATAAATGTGGATTTATTTGCAATTTTCGTGTCATTAACATCTAGAAAAACTGCAAAACAATTATTACGAAAACATGCAGTGAAGAATGTGGTGGGAATTTCAAATTTGAGTAAGATATTCTGGCAGCGGTATGGATATGGAGATAATTCAGGGAAAAATGTCAGAGGGCAATTGACAGCTAACAAAAAAATATGAACTTTAATGCACCATGCAACAAACTAATGATAAGAAGCCAAAAAACCTTTTAAAAAAAGGGCAAAATTCTGAAATTTAACAAAACAAAAGAAAAATCTATGCTCATGTGAAGAAGAAAGTGAACCTGCTGGATCACAAAACTAAATTGAAAGGAAAATGGCTGCCTTGACAAGAAAACCAATAATACTAAATACATCTTTATCAATACAGAGTAAATCCTAACATCAAGACAATTAGAAATAAACAGTCACCACTTCATCGGCAAGTATAAAGTGGAACAAATTCAAGAACAACGTAGAGATAAGGCAGATGAGTGAACGACAACCCATCTCATGAGTGATCAGAAAAAGGAGATGGACATATATCAGTCATGTGATGAAAGGATCAGAGAATCCCAAAACAAGCTGTCAAGTGGAACACAATAGGCCAAAGAAAAAGAGGTCGACCAAATGAAACTCTAAAAGAGGACACTGTTAAGAGAGGTCAAATTAGTAGGCATAAAATCCTTTGATGAGGTTGAAAAACTAGCAGAAAATAGGAAAACTTGGCAAAATACCATGCAAGCCCTATGTGACATTTAACAGCACAGAAAGGATGTAAGATGTAAGATTATATCACTGTCAAAGTCTGCATTAACTCACAATACTTTGTTCTACACCAAAAAAAAAATGGAAAAGGGTGAAGACCCTGTCCATTTTGACAATCAATGACCCAAAGTTGACATACTGACATCAAGGTTAGCAAACCATAACTGACCAAGACCCTGTCCTACCTCTCTGCTGGTACTCCCAGTAACAGGCCTAGCCTGGATAATGGGGCAGGGATCACCATGCTCCTCATGTTGGTGGATTCTGCTAAAGAAGTACTGCATGCTCCCTACTTTTTAGCTGACTCTGGGACTGAAAAAATAGCCACCATAAATTGCTTCCATGACAGTCTGATGCTGTGCCTCAACACTTTCATGGCACTGGCTGCAAATAGAACCAGCTCACTTTCAGGGAGACACAAGACAAGACAAGACAAGACGCATAAAAATGGAAGTTAAAAAAAAAAGAAGAAAATAACTTGAGATCCTAGACAATGGTACATAGAAAAGATACATTTATCACTGGCAGTTTGAAATAGGAAGCAATGTCAGAAAGTACACCATTATTTCTATTAAGGCATTTTGATTATATGAAGACACAACAGCAATTTACTGTGCAACATTTTGATTATATGAAGACACAACAGCAATTTACTGTGCAACATTTTGATTATATGAAGACATACAGCAATTTACTGTGCAACATTTTGAGAGGGAAGGAGGAGAAGACAGAAACTTAAGATTACGCAGTACGAGGAAAAGAAGCCATGAGACAAACAAAAAAAAGAAAACAGCTTATCACAGTGTGACGATGTATTATCAAATAGCAGATTGGGGTGGATCTTTTGCAGGCCAGATATCATCAGAGTTTAATATCCTTTTCTTTTTTTTAGTAAACTATTTGTACCTTGATCATACAAAATGTAATTAATGATTAATTTTTCAATATTATTATTAATTTTTTAATAAAATTCTCTGATTACTTCTTTAGCGGCCATTTTAAAAATATTTCTGATTTAAACATCAAAGTTTAATTTTTAATTCCACAAACTAACTTTGAAAAATATCTGCATTGTATAAAATAAGGAAAAAAACAATACAGAATATATATATATATATACAGAGACATAGAAATATAGACAAACAGAAAGAGAGAATGAATGCAGCAAGAGAAAAAGGTATCAGGAAGCTGCCAGAAAGAGGCACAGTTCAAAACTAGTGCTCAGGGAGAAAGCAGCGAAAAACATACTCAAAGAAACACAATAAACTATAGAGGAAAAAAAAAACAAAAGAAACAACCATTCTACAAGTGTGCTTCCAGGCCATGTAGAGAAGAAATATAATTAAATGATGGTACGATTTCATTTACAGTAACTCTTAACTAAAACAACACTAAAACAAAAAGGAATGGAAGTACATGATTAACCAAACAGGCAGGGTAATTAAACTGGAAGAAATGTACCAGGTTCTACAATAAATATATAGTGGCTGATTGGGTACCAAGACATACAGTATGTCCCTTTTATCTGATTCATTTTACAAATTTTAAATACGAGCAAGCAAAAGTGTTCATCAGGCCCAGTTGAAGCTGTAGTTTTAAGATCCCTGCTTTAACGCTGAAAATTGATCCTCCTTAATATAACACATTTAAATTTGTCTCCACATCAAAGAGGTCCCTTAGTGGCATAGTAGTTAGTGTGCTTGTCTTTCACAGCAAGGTCAGTGGTTCAAATCCACCTGAGGTACCAAAGTCGCCCCCCCCCCACCCCCAACAGCTGTAGAAATGAGTACCTGACTCTTTCTGGAGATGGGAAAGGATACATGGTCATGCGTGATGCTGACCACATCACCCTCTAGTGTGCTGACAGGTCAAGGAAAATATTGGGGTAGTAACATTATATCCCCTTGGTGTCTCGATGGCAGGGTTACTTTTACCTTTCTTCTTTGACATCAAAGTATGTGGTGTAACAGTAAACTTAAAAATTATATTTCAATTATGATTTAATGCATACAGAATATTATGAGGATTACAATGGACCCTTGACACAGTGCTGGAGGACCTTGACTTTGTGGATGACATTTGTCTATTATCAAGCAGTCACAAAGATATGCAAGATAAAATAAACAAGCTAACTCAGAATGCAAACAACATGGACTAAAGATCAACGTAGGAAAGATAAAGTTAATGAAGCAAAATGTGAACAACAGAAATGTACTCAGAGTAGATAACAAGTTAGTGGAGGAGGTCAACGAATTTGTATACCTTGGCAGTAGAGTAGTAGAAAATGGAGACGGCACAGAGGACATCAACAGCAGACTTACTAGAGCAAACCAGGCTTTTGCAATGCTGCAGACTATATGGAAATCAAAAAAACTAAGCATAAATATGAAAATCAGGATATTTAAGAGTAATGTTCTAAGTGTACTACTCTATGGAAGTGAATGCTGGAAAATCACCAAAACCATAGAAAACAAGTTGAATTCTTTCCAGACGAAATGTTTACGAAGAATTAGAAAAATATTTTGGCCAAACACCATAAGAAATAACATCTTACTAGCAGAAATGCAGATGAAACCACTGACAACAATTATTGAGGAAAGACGCTGGCGATGGTTGGGACATGTGCTCCGAATGACTGACAACTCACTACCAAAAATAGCACTAAGATGGACACCACAGGGGAGCAGAAGTAAGGGTAGACCAAAAGAGACATGGAGAAGAACAACAGAAAGGATGTTGAGCAATAGAGGGCTCACCTGGGCAAGAGCAGAAAAAAAGGCGAAGGACAGGCATTTGTGGAAAACCCTTGCGGAAGCCCCATGTGCCCTGGGCACTTAAGGTTCAGAAAGAGAGAGAGAGAATATTATACTGTTTTACCTTTTTAACTAAATGTGACATGGTCACTGGCATCAGAAAGAATGATTTTACAATGACATATTCTACAGGAAAAATGTAAAATTATGCCGTGATCTTAAAGTCCACTTGAGGCAAGATCAAAGACACAGAATTTATTTCCAGCAGTTTGAGAAAAAAATTATCTAATCACACGCCTCAAAAATGGTAACTTTCCGCTGGCCATTTGGACGCCTACATCACTGATTATAATCCTTGTTATAATAAAGCAAAATTTATATTACATTCATCGGTGACTGTATTATTTCCCACATAAACTGTGAAATGTAACAAGAATTCATTTTCTGAAAGAAAATTTATATCTGTAATTGAAATCCTCATAAAGAAAAAAATTATTGTTTATGGTACACTTCTCCTCTCTTGAAACACAACAGATGTCCACTTAGTTTTCCTATTTAAACAAAATTTGTTTAAACTGAAAACAAAATTGTGCCTCTGTAAATTAAATTTCTATCTTTGTGTCTCTTTAAATGAAATTTATGTCTTAGTGAAAACAAGAACTTGATAATCCATTATTATAATAACACTGTAATAAACTCAACAGTCAAAAATTTCATGTTAGGACTAGAAAAAAAAAACAAAACCCACCGGTACATTACTTTATTCTAGCGAGTTAAGTGGGAAAAACTAGGAATTAAACTGAGCACTACTATCTATCAAAAGAAATAAACTCAAGATGTGCATAAATGAGAGGAAAATCACAGCTATGTGTAATATCAGCAGAATTTTTTTAAACACGATAAGCGATGGGATATATCACTATATTACTAGGGCTGGCACTACAGGACAGTGAATTACTAACATTCATTAATACTAAGTGAAAAGATGCTGCATAGTCTGATGTCAAAAATCTATTTAAGAGGTTCTCGAAATTTAAATTCTAGTTATAAAATTTCTGTTTCCAAGATTATGGCTATTGATGACAAATGTTGTTAGGTAATTTAATTCATTTGCCACATCCCTGTGAAAAAATTTGGTGAAATCCATTTCTAACTTGGTTTGTACATGCTTTTTTTTTTTTAATGGTAAACCTATCCAATTACCTTCTTGTCTGTTTCTTGACAGTGCACATTCATCCTATCATTTTCTTTCTCAGTTTCTTTTTTTTTTTCAATCACTTTCCATTCATTATTGTTTTCAGTATATTACTATGCCTACTTAATGTGCTGAAAATACTTTGCTTTTCATTGTTTTTTTAAGCTTTTCATTATTTTTTCCCCCAACTTTTGAGATTTCAGTATCTCCTTACTTGCTTGCATTTGGTTAATGAAGTTTTTAAACTATTCTTCACTGGCTCTTGCTTCAGGACTCTTTGCAGGTCTACCATGATGCTCATAGAGAAATATATTAGGCTATACTTCCTTTACAGTCTACCACTGGCTGACTTGGATCAACATGTTTCTCACAGTCAGAGACCATCTTGACTAGGATCAACGTGTTCCCCATAGTAAGCAATCATTCTGAATTGGATTAACATTTCCCCAGTAGTGAGTGATCATTTTGTGATGCTTGTTTCTTAGATCCCTTTAGAAAAAAATTTGGTGAGGCACTGCAGTAATTTCACCACTGGTATTAAATGCTAAAGATCACCCAGTTTACTACTACATGGATTCTATAACAGATCAATAAAGATCTGAAGCAAGTTTAACCCTTTCTTACACATATTTGTATCATGACAACCCAGTTTATAATTCATTTGTCTATTTTATTTCATACAGAATCTTCCTCACCTTCTTATACTTTAATGAACAATTTATGTACAAATTTAACAAATCAAAAAAAAAGTGAAGCTTGCTCAAAGCAAAGTGACACAGTACATTGTGTCTGACAGTCCCGTTATAACAGACAAAGTACTTTAGATGTGAGAGACAGCACATTGTGTCTGACAGTCCCGAAATAACAGACAAAGTACTTTAGATGTGAGAGAAAGCACATTGTGTCTGACAGTCCCGAAATAACAGACAAAGTACTTTAGATGTGAGAGAATGCACATTGTGTCTGACAGTCCCGAAATAACAGACAAAGTACTTTAGATGTGAGAGAAAGCACATTGTGTTTGACAGTCCCAAAATAACAGACAAAGTACTTTAGATGTGAGAGAAAGCACACTGTGTCTGATAGTCTTGAAATAACAGACAATGCACTTTAGATGTGAGAGAAAGTACTGTGTGTCCGACAGTCCTGAAATAACAGACTTTAGATGTGAGAGAAAGTACAGTGTGTCTGATAGTCCTGAAATAACAGACTTTAGATGTGAGAGGAAGAAAAACACTAAGATAATGACTGCTCAAACCATGGACTATGGTAGAATGAGCAATTGCCTTGTGTTGAAAAGACAACACACTATCAAATTGGCCACCCTGCATCACATCATTTAAGAAACCTTTAACTCTTAACCTACCATGAGATGTTTAAATGGCTTTCCAAAAAATTTAAAATAAAATACCTACAGATACAGTTTTGTTCTTTAGTCAGGAGTTCATAATTTTAAACTTTTGCAAACTCTAAAAAGCAGTATCACATCATTTCCTAAGAAAACATCATAGTAATTAATTTTTTTATTGTAAAAAAATGTTAGTGTATCATAAATGCTGTTTGGTAAGCTAAGAATTATAACAAGGATTAGAGAGAGTTAAATATTGAAAGTTTCAGCTCCACTTCTTATCCTATCCTTCCAAAATGACTTCTGCCTAATAACACATTTTCGCTTCTGGGTGACGTACAAGATGGCTGGAGCTTTTTAACGCTCTCACCGGCATACTTGTGTATGAGTCTTCTGCGTCGCCACACATCGTAAAATAGGAGTTGGGCATGAGGCCAATAACCTCATCCTGAGACCCATCTAGAGGCAACTCTAGATGGGGAAAAACCCTGCCGTTATGGAATCTTGCAACAGTTGTAACTGAACATCAAGGTCACCAACTCTGCATGCCGTTGACAATGATAGAAAATTTATCGGCCCAAAATGCATAACAAAAATTGGATTTTGGAATGTAAGAACGATGGCTGCAACAACAAAAACTGCTCAGGTAATAAAAGAAATGGATAGATATCACCTGGATGTGTTGGGCATCAGTGAAATGCAATGGCCAGGAGCAGGGAAAAGAACAGCGGAAAACTGTAAGTTAATAATATATTCCGGCAGAGACGATGGGAAATACCAGGAAAGAGTGGGTATAATTATGTCATCTATGGCAGCAAAGAGCCTTACAGAATGGGAACCAGTGAACAGTCGTATGATAAGAGCACGATACAAAATAAGGCACGGAAGAATGACAATCATACAATGCTATGCACCCACGAACGATACAGATGAAGAAATAAATGACGATTTCTATTACCAACTACAACAACTTATCAGCAAAGTACCTAAACATGACATCTTAATTGTCATGGGAGACTTGAACGCCAAGGTAGGAAAAGATAACACAGACGTCGAAAAAATAATGGGGAAAGAGGGAATTGATACAATAAACCAGAACGGAGAAAGATTAATTGAAATATGTATAACAGAGGGCATGGTCATTGGAGGAAGAATATTTCCACTCAAAGAAATACATAAAACAACATGGATATCTCCAGATGATAGAACCAGAAACCAGATAGATCATTTTTGTATTAAACAGTTCAGAACATCTCTGATAGATGTAAGAGCATATAGCGGTGCAGATGTCAACAGTGATCACAACCTGTGTATGGGGAGGATAAGACTTAAATTGAAAAGCCAACACAAGAAAGCAGTACTCAGAAAGATAAACAGTCACAGCCTACAAGAAGAAAATACCAACAGTAACTTCAATCTGGAACGTACCAATCATTTCGCAGTACTCAGTGAGGTAAACGAGACAGATATAGATGAGTTATGGAATTCATACAGCATAGCCATAATCAAGGCAGCAAAAGCAATCTGGACTGCAAACAACAAATAGAAAAGTATGGATATCAGATAACACATGGAAATACATACATGAAAGAAGAGCAGCCAAACTAGCCATGTTGAATGTAAAGACAGATCTTGGAAAAATTTTGGCAAAAGCAACATACAAAGAACTAGACAATAATGTAAAAAGTTCAGCTAGAAGAGACATAAGAAAATATATGGACAATATGGCAAAAGAAGCAGAAAATGCAGCAAAAACAGGAGACAGCAAAACTCTATATAACATACAGAAGAAGCTAACAGGTGCTATTACCTCCAGAGAAAGACCAGTCTTTAGCAAAACAGGCAACCTATTAACATCAAGTAAAGACCAAAAGCAATGATGGGCCGAGCACTTCCAAGAAATACTTAATCGACCACTTCAAATGAATTAATAAATCTTGAAACTGATTTACCAGTCCCACAACTAAATGTCAGCTTAAATGAAGTTACACTTAATGAAACTGAAACAGCAGTGAATCTAATGGCTAACAACAAAGCTGCAGGTGAAGATGAAATAACAGTCAAGATGTTAAAAGCTATTAACAGTAACAACATGAGCCAACTACAAAGAATGTTTAATAAAATTTGGAAAGAAGAAAAAGTCCCTTCTAAATGGGAAAAGGGAATCATTGTTAAAATACCCCAAAAAAGGCAACCTCAGTGACTGCAATAACTGGAGGGGTGTAACCTTATTATCAGTTGTGTCAAAGGTGTTTTGTAAAGTGATTCTGAATAGAATTAAGGATGTAGTTGATACTGCAATGAGAGAAGAACAGCCAGGATTTCGAAAAGGGAGAAGCTGTCTTGACCACATCTTACATCCTTCCCGTGCCATTAAACATCACATAGGGCCTGCATGGTAGTTCGCCAAGATGTCCTGTCTTCGGCAAGTTTCTCAGTCTCATCAAGGGATGTTATGCCCACTGAATTGGCTTCTCTTAACAATGTCCTCTTTAGAGTTTCATGTGGTCGACCACTTTTTCTTCGGCCTGTTGTGTTCCATTTGATAGCTTGTTTGGGGATTCTCTGATTGTTTCTTCTCATCACATGACCAACATATGTCCATTTTCTTTTTCTGATCAACCATGAGACATGTTGTTGTTTGCTCATCTGTCTGATCTCTGCGTTGTTCTTGAATTCATTCCACTTTATACCGAGTATAAAGATCTTTACTCTAATACTTGAAGAACATATTGAAAAACAGAAACCATTAATCCTGAACTTCATAGACTTTAAAAAAAGCATTTGATAGCATATACAGAGATTCACTGTGGAGACTATATGGAGTACCATCTAAAATTGTCAACATCATTAGAGATCTCTACAACAGATATGTTTGTGCAGTCAAGACAGAAGAAGGAATGAGCAAATGGTTTCAGATTGAAACAGACATGAAACAAGGATGAATATTATCTCCACTGCTTTTTGGAATTGCCTTAGACTTTATAATGAAAAGATGCTGTACAGGTAAAACTGGCACTGATTGGGTACATTCCCCCTAACAGAAGATCTTGATTTTGCTGATGACATAACTCTTATCAGTGACAATGTGACATCAATACAAGAAAAAACAGATTCCCTGTCTTCCTTGGCTGGCAAAATAGGTCTTGAAATGAACAAAAACAAAACAAAAATAATGAAACTTTTCATTAATCAAGAAGGAAAAATATACATAAAAGGAACAGTTGTTGATTAAGTAAACCAATTTGCATAACTTGGCAGCTACATAGACCAGGATGGTGACACCAGGAAGGAAGTTAGATTTCGAATTGCAAAATCAGCACTGTCCTTCAAAAATCTTGAGAACATAAGGAATTCAAAAGTTATGAGCACAAAAACCAAGTTAAGATTGTTCAATTCAAATGTGATATCCACCCTCATTTATGCATGCGAAAGCTGGAAATCAACTAAATAGACAAGAAATTAGACTCTTTTGAAAACAAATGCCTAAGGAAAATACTTGGTATAAAGTGGAACAAGTTCAAGTACAATGCAGAGATAAGACAGATGAGCAAACAACAATCTGTCTCGTGGGTGATAAGAAAAAGAAGATGGACATATGTAGGTCATGTGATGAAAAGAAACAATCAGAGAATACCAAAACATGCTATCAAGTGAAGCATAACAGGCCAAAGAAAAAGAGGTCGACCACATGAAACTCTAAAGTGAAAACTGTTAAGAGAAGCCAGTTTAGAGGGCATAACATCCTTTGATGAAGTTGAAAGACTCACCGAGAAAACTTGGCAAACAACTATGTGAGCCCCATGTGACATTTAACGGCACGGGAAGGACGTAAGATGTATGAATAACACATTTAATGGGGCATTTTAAGTTTTTATGGAAGTTAATTTCGCTGAAAAAGTCATATTTACGTAAAAGGTATTATGCATTTCACATAAATGTGATTATCGCACACAAATAGTTTTATATATACCTGTACTTGATTTTGTGATAAAATATGACATTAGTTTTCCAGAACATTTCCTGTGTACCAAATGGTAAAATTTTCTACTTTCTATTTTGATTATTTATATTTCTAAAATTGTCAACATCATTAAGGACTTATACAATGGATATGGTTGTGCAGTCAAGACAGAAGAAGGGATGAGTGAATGGTTCCAGATTGAAACAGGCGTGAAACAAGGATGTATACTGTCTCCTTTACTTTTTGGGATTACAATAGACTTCATAATGAAAAAATGCTGCACAGGTAACACAGGTATTGACTGGGTACATGGGACCCAACTAGAAGATCTTGATTTTGCAGATGACATAACTCTTATCAGTAATAATGTGAATTCCATGCAAGAAAAAACAGATAGCCTATCTTCACTGGCTAGCAAAATAGGACTTGAAATTAACAAGGACAAAACAAAAATAATGAAAATTCCCATCAATCAAAATGGAAAAATACACATAGAAGGGACAGATATTGAAGAAGTCAATCAATTTGCATACCTTGGCAGCTACATAGACCAGGATGGTGACACTAGAAAGGAAGTTAGGATCAGAATTGCAAAAGCAGCATCAATCTTCAAGAATCTTGAGAACATATGGAATTCCAAAGTTATAAGCACAAAAACCAAGTTAAGACTATTCAATTCAAATGTAATATCCACCCTCATTTATGCATGCGAAAGCTGGAAAACAACTAAAGAAATAGAAAAGAAATTAGACTCTTTTGAAAACAAATGCCTAAGGAAAATACTCGGCATCAAGTGGAATGAATTCAAGAACAATGCAGAGATAAGACAGATGACTGAACAACAACCAGTCTCACGGGTGATCAGGAAAAGGAGATGGACATATGTTGGCCACTTGATGAGAAGAAATGAGCAGAGAATCCCAAAACAAGCTATCAAGTGGAACACAACAGGCCGAAGAAAAAGGGGCAGACCGCGTGAAACTCTGAAGAGAACATTATTAAGAGAGGCCAAGTTAACAGGCATAAAATCCTTTGATGAGGTTGAAAGACTCGCCAAAGACAGGAAAAATTGGCGAACTACTTTGCGAGCCCTATGTGACGTCTAACGGCACGGGAAGGATATAAGATATAAGATAAGATTTTGAGGGAGCATGTGTTGTTTCATTCACAAATTTATTACATATTATCTACAGCCTATGTTGTTGATGTAAGAGTGAAGTTTTTGTTCATCATTTACACTTTTTAATTCAAGTCTCTCATAACAAGCATGAATAATTGACATATAAGTATATACAACTAAAGATATAACTATATATGAAGCCACTGCAATAAAGCTGTAATAACAAAATGTTTAAACTAGAAAAAAAGTAGAAACAGCTTTATTAATTAATAAGCACACAGTTGTGATGTTTTTGTGTGAACTTTACTCATACAAAAACACACAAGATGAAGAAATAAAGAAGAAAAAATATAAATTCACATGCAAGCTATGTAAAAAGTAGGAATTGGAAAAAAAACAGAATAAAATAAAATAAATGAAGGATTTAGCTGCAGCTTGTAAGAGGCTGTGTCTAGAAATGTGCATGGTGGAGTGTTGAGAATGTTTAAATGAAGACTTGTGATGTGTGATAGGCAGGTCGTAAAGATTTGGGTGGGGGGGGGGGGGGGTCACAGAATGGGGAGAAAGTGATATAATGGTAATCTAGCCAGAAGAAGGTGGAACAAGTGACTGCAGCTGGGGCAGAGGGGTTGTAATCTGATGCCATAAGATTTTGAAATATGTGTAGCAAGTGAGAAAGGAATGGAACATAGTGCAGAGGGAATATGATTGTGGGAAAGGGAAATGTTAGGCGTAACTGAATTGTGAGTTTAAACCATGTGGTTCCAGCATCCCTTACTCCTAAAAGTATCAGTTTTCAAGCACTAGGTGGCTTCTGTCATTGGCGTGGCATTGTCTGATGTCTGTTACCAGAAACTTGGATTTGCCTCTGTGGATGGAGCCAATGAAATGATCAGGGACTGGTTTCAAAGCATGCTGGGTGATATCATACAGATGTTTCTGCATGCTGTCACCTAATCTGAGACCAGTTTTACCAATATACATTATCCTGCATCTTTCGCATATGATGGCATATATCACATTATGGGACTCACATGTGAATCCCTCATGGAGAGTGAGGATAGGTTTGGGAGGCATTTTCAGGACTACAGGGCAGATAACACAGTGAGGGTTGTTAAATTTTCTAGTGCCAACATATTTAGGATTATGCTTCTGGTGGCTGTGGATGAGGACATCCTTAAGATTTGGTTCCCGTTTGTAATGCTAATAGGGATAGTTCAGAGACGATGTCACATGTATCGGGGTCGAGCTGGATTAGTGGCAGATGGCGATAAAGAAGTTTCTTAACCATCTGACCAAGTGGGTGAAATGGAAGTACTAATTTGATTCTGTCAGATGAGCTTATAGGTTTTTTTTTTCTGAATGACTCTTCACATCTCACTGGTTGGATATGGTTAAATGCTTTCCAAAGAACATTTTCTGGACAGTGGCGATGATGAAAAAATTATAATAATTTGTTGGATTGATCCATAATGTTTTAATTATCCTGACATAGGCTGTGAAAACGAATGAGTTGGGGTTATGGGATGGAGTTCTTACAAGTTTCATGATGGGAGGAGATGTAAATATGTGTGGTTGTTGGTGGATTTGTAAAATACAGAGGTGACAAGAATGTCCATGCCAACAGATATTGTGATGTATAAGAAACTGACAGACTTGTCAGAAATGTCATAGGTGAATTTGATGTTCTTGTTAACTGAGTTGGATAATTCAATAAAATTTTCCAGCTCGTCCTTTAGCATAATGGTGCACAGCTAAGTGCTCCATTTATTTTATTTTATTCTATTTTTTTCCATTCCTACTTTTTAACATAGCATTCATGTGAATTTATATTTTATCTTCTTTCTCTATACCTTCATCCTGCATGTGTTTATATGATTAAGGTTCACACTGAAACGTCACAACAACTGTATGCTCATTAATTAATAAAATTGTTTCTACTTTTTTTTTTCTTGCTGAAACATTTCCTCATAACAAGCAGATCATTACATTCTGAACAAGAAGTTTATGGCATTAACTTTAAAAAATATTTAACTGCACTAAAATAACAACAGGCTTTTGTTTCTGTTACTGTTTTCCATTTATTTTTTGTACATACCTTTATCTTTCAGTGCATCCTTACATCCATTTTTTGTGCACTATTTTTCAAGACTTTTAATTTCTCTTGAATCATAAATGGTCAGGGAATGATTTAAAAAGAGGCAGAATTAGATGTGCTTCTGCAAGTCTAAAAAAAATGGTAGAGTAAATACAAAAAAAGATGGACAGAGAGAGAGAAAATAAAATATCCCTTTTCTCTTTAGAACTCTGCCACATAGAACAGATGGCTCCTTACAAAAAAATTAACAAATGATTCATTACACAAATCACAAATCACCCAAAGCAACAATGCTATGTCCAGAGAAAGAAGAATTGAAAGGTCATTTTATAAAGACTCCTTTTCAACATACAATCAAAACAATTTATATGAACTGCAGAAATTGAGACTAAATATTAACAAATTTTTCAGTATTAAAAATTACTCTTCTTACTGAGTAGAGTACTTTTCAGTATTATAGAACTTACCACTTACTACTTACTGAGTAGAGTACTTTTCAGTATTATAGAACTTACTACTTACTGAGTAGAGTACTTTTCAGTATTATAGAACTTACTACTTACTGAGTAGAGTACTTTTCAGTATTATAGAACTTACTACTTACTGAGTAGAGTACTTTTCAGTATTATAGAACTTACTACTTACTGAGTAGATTCATTTTCAGTATTATAGAACCTACTACTTACTGAGTAGATTCATTTTCAGTATTAAAGAACCTACTACTTGCATCCCTTTTCAGTGTTACAGAACTTACTACTTACTGAGTTGAGTACTTTTCAGTATTATAGAACCTACTTCTCACTGAGTAGAGTACTTTTCAGTATTACAGAACTTACTACTTACTGTGTTATCAAATCCCTTTTCTCTTTCAGTAATTGCTTGTAATTATGATCCATTTGGTCTCTCCATTCCTTTTCCTTGCTGAGGTTAGATCGAGTGAGGCGCAGATCTTCACCCATGTTTTTTATTTGCTCCATGTGTTTGCTACGCTCAGCCGTATAAAGGGCTCTGTCAGAAAAGAGAAGTGCATTTGTTCATATAAGAATGTAGAAAGAAACCTGAATGAATCCACAAGAAAACAACAGTTATCATTCATTGGACATATAATGAGGAGGGGAAGGCTTGAAAGCATAAAGCATCATCTCTCTCTGAACCTTAAGTGCCCAGGGCACATGGGGCTTCCACAAGGGTTTTCCACAAATGCCTGTCCTTTGCCTTTTTTTCTGCTCTTGCCCAGGTGAGCCCTCTTCTGCTCAACATCCTTTCTGTTGTTCTTCTCCATGTCTCTTTTGGTCTACCCCTACTTCTGTTCCCCTGTGTACATTTCTGTTGTTCACATTTTGCTTCATTAACTTTGTCTTTCCTACATTGATCTTTAGTCCTATGTTGTTTGCATTCTGAGTTAGCTTGTTTATTTTATCTTGCATATCTTTGTGGCTGCTTGATAGTAGACAAATGTCATCCACAAAGTCAAGGTCCTCCAGCATTGTCACAAGGGTCCATTGTAATCCTCTGCGTTTGTCTGACGTTGCCTCCTTCATTAACCAGTCTCTCTCTCTCTCTCTCTGAACCTTAAGTGCCCAGGGCACATGGGGCTTCCGCAAGGGTTTTCCACAAATGCCTGTCTTTTGCCTTTTTTTCTGCTCTTGCCCATGTGAGCCCTCTATTGCTCAACATCCTCTCTGTTGTTCTTCTTCATGTCTCTTTTTGTCTACCCTTACTTCTGTTCCCCTGTGGTGTCCATCTTAGTGCTGTTTTTGGTAGTGAGTTATCAGTCATTCGGAGCACATGTCCCAACCATCGCCAGCATCTTTCCTCAATAATTACTGTCAGTGGTTTCATCTGCATTTCTGCCAACAAGATGTTATTTCTTATGGTGTTTGGCCAAAATATTTTTCTAATTCTTCGTAAACATTTAGTCTGGAAAGAATTCAACTTGTTTTCTATTGTTTTGGTGATTTTCCAGCATTCACTTCCATAGAGTAGTACACTTACAACATTACTCTTAAATATCCTGATTTTCGTCTTTACGCTTAGTTTTTTTTATTTCCATATAGTCTGTAGCATAGCAAAAGCCTGGTTTGCTTTAGTAAGTCTGCTGTTGATGTCCTCTGTGCTGTCTCCATTTTCTACTACTCTACTGCCAAGGTATACAAATTCATTGACCTCCTCCACTAACTTGCTATCTACTCTGAGTACATTTTTGTTGTTCACATTTTGCTTCATTAACTTTGTCTTTCTTACATTGATCTTTAGTCCTATGTTGTTTGCATTCTGAGTTAGCTTGTTTATTTTATCTTGCATATCATTGTGGCTGCTTGATAGTAGACAAATGTCGTCTGCAAAGTCAAGGTCCTCCAGCACTGTGTCAAGGGTCCATTGTAATCCTCTGCGTTTGTCTGATGTTGCCTCCTTCATTAACCAGTCTACTGCCAAGATAAATAATTTTGGTGATAGTACACATCCCTGGTTATAAAGCATCATAACAACAGAAAAAATAAATAGGAAGAGGGGATGCAGAAGACCAAGAGAAAAAATCATTAACCGTCACCAAATGAGCTAGTGACTGAGATCTATGGAGAAGCATAATAACAAACAACTACCAGGATGGTACTTGATATATATATATACAATGTTTCCATTAGTTGTACACAACCTGTAAGTTAGTTAGTTAGGAAGGACATCCATATGTGCTGCAATCTTCTGTCCAATATCCCCTTCAGCTTACTGTAACTGATTACACCCATTCTTTGCTGATTAATTACCATTTGTCTGGAGCGCTTGATGACGATCGCTCATTTTTCATCATTCAAGGTTGCACCCCTGACTTCTTCATTTTTGACAGCCTCACCAAATCACAGTTGTCAGTAAAGTTTTTTTTTATTTGACTAGCTTCTCTTATAGCACTGATGATGTCTCTACAATCCACTGCATGCCCTTCCTCCATGACAGCTCATCTGCTCTTTCATTTCCCCTGATACCTGCATGGCCTGGTATAAAACTGAAAGTCAGTCTTTGGATCTGGGACATCTGAAAGACTGAGATCAGTTAACAATAAAGAAAAAAAAACTAAACATATTTAGCTGAGACTAGACCATATGGTCATTTTCTATTTAACTCTTCCTGCGCCAGGGGTCCCGCTCAGGACCCTTCCGCTTTGTCATGTTTTTGCCAAGGTCCCAGGGTCCCTAGCTTTGTTTCATTAAAAACCCAGTGTAACTTTTGATTGTAAACAGTTTAGTTTGCATGTCTAGTGACCTTTTTTACCATTTTGAAAGCATCATAACAACAAGGGTCAAAATACAGCGTTTCGATTAAAAAAAAAAAAATCAATTTTTGTGTGACTTCGGAGGCAAACATGTCCCCCTACAACTAGACCTTTGTTTGTGAATGTACCCCAAGTAGATTTTGACTATTAGATGGACTAGATAAGTAGTTAGAAGGATATTTCAGATATTATTTTAAAGTGAACATGCAACATAATCACACGACGAGATCGGATAAAACGACAAAGTCAATCTACACATCGCCGGTCGATCAATGCCGGTCCTAGGCCTAGCTGACAGGCAGTAACACACAATTATCAGCTAAAATCATCACACTACATTTTTTTTCCTAAAAAAACTCTTCATTTACGAAATCTTACATTTATATCTATTTGGAGGCATAATACGCATACTTTTAATGTGGAAATAATTAGTTAAAAATTATCCCCTATACATATCAAGACCCGCGATTTTTATCTGGCACGGAATGGAACGTCCGCGTTTTTATGTCCAGCATGGAAAGAGTTAATTTTAGTGCTGAACTGAGTATGCCATAGTGCCCCAGGTAGTGAAGTAGTTACAGTATGGTGAAGATCAATAGCCAGATTCATTAATCTGGAGATGCTCCTGTCACCAGCTTTTTGAAATGGGTACCTAACTCCCTCTGGAGTTGCAGAAGGAAAAGTAACCAGGCATGATAACAACCACACTGCCCTCTGTTATGCCAAAAGCTCAATGAAAACATGTCACCTAAGCATCTCAGTGGTATGATAAGGGTACATTTACCACTGGTTTTTTTTTTTTTGGGGGGGGGGGGTTTTCATCTTATCTTCAATAATAATCTTCAAGCATTCATTGATGAATTCTTTGACATATACCATTAAGTCTCTTCAACTAACAAATGACACTAAAGGAGTACTTCTCTGAAACAACACCAAATCAGAAATGAAATTACCTGGCTTTCATAAGCTTTTCTTTAGTCCTGAACTTCCTCTCCTCATACTTCTTGGCATCTGCATCCCTTCTCTCACTGATGTTTAACAATTCATACTGGAGCTCCTTCACCTCACTCTGAAGTTTGGTTATCTGGTCCAACAGTGAGTGCTTCCCCATCTCAGATATCTTCTCATGCTACAGGAAAGATTGCACACATCTGCAACAGCTTTATATATAACTACAAGGGGCGTTCAGAAAGTAATGCACCACGTTGTTTTTTTTTTTTTTGGCTAATAATGAAGATAGAAGCATGAAATTTTGTACACTTTAAATATGTCATGTGCCGATTGTGTGAACCAAATTGCACCGCAAACAGCCAAAGAATATGGCTGCCCTAACTGTTGAAATGGAGTGTGTTAGTAACTTGTGGTATAAGCAGTTAATTGTGATAGAATTTCTCATTGCAGAGAAGGAAACTGTTGTGAACATTTACAAGTGTCTATGTGATGTGTATGGAAGTTTTGCAGTCGACAGGAGTAAAGTCAGTTGCTGGGTTCAAAGAATCAATAAGTGGAGACAAGGAGTTGTGGTATGAAGTACATAGGGGAGACCGGTTTACGCTTAGGAGATCGATTTTGCCATCTTAATGATATTTCTAAGAGGGCCTGGACACCTGTGGCTAAACATTTTTGCCTTAGCAACCAATTGGGAAAACAGGACATTTCTGTTAGTGCGATTGGCTCTTGTTCTGCTGATATACGATCTTGGAGGGTCCTAGAACAGTGCTTTATTTTCCAAGCTGGCTGTCTCCACCCGGCTGGAATTAACAATGTCTTCAGTTTTCTGTAACTTCTTCAGTTTCATACCTCACCCCCTCTCTTTTTTTTCACTCTACTTTCATTCTCCTAGCTACCCCTCCCTACTGCCACCCTCTTTTCTTCTCTGGCAACATATTGGTGTTTATAGAGTCTTGTCCTATTCACCAGTTTCACATTTTCTCCCTGCAGGTGTTTATGTTCTTCATTCATTATCTCTCCGCTTCCCCCCCCCCCCAACATCTTCTCCTCTAGCAGCTATCATGTTTCTATTTTCTTTCTCCCCCTCCTTCTACTACTTGTTTTCCTCCTCTCTCTCCACCTCTTCTTTACAATTGGCTCTATCGCTTATCCTTTGTGTGGCCCATGTGTTCTCAATGCATCTACTAGTAGACATGCATTTCTCTGTTTCCTACTTCTGGAGGAGGCCATATTAAGATAAGTTCTTTGTTTAGTTATTTGGATTTGTTTTTGTCTCGTTTGTGCATGTAATCCTCGAAAAAGGCTCACGCCGAAATATCGGATGTTGTATGTTTTTCATTTATACATTCTCATACTTCCTATTCATTTTTTCTCACTTTACTCACTCTTTCTGCCACTTTGTAAAACTACACCATACACCTCTATCTACCTTTATTATTGAAACCAGTTTTACTGCAGTCACCATCCCTTTTATCTGTCGCATCATCCGCAGTCACCACGAAGAAAGAAATTCAAGACAACTCCTTCAGCTGGAAAGGTAATGATCACTGTCTTTTGGGACACTGAAGGTGTGATTCTTGTGGATGTTATGCCAAGAGGAGAGACAACCGATTCACAAGTTTATATTAAGACACTGAAAAAACTCAATCAACGTTTTCGCAAAGTTTGGCCACACAAGAATCCAGCAGACATGGTTCTCCTTCATGACAATGCGCACTCTCATACAAGTCTGGCAACATGGGAAGCAATCACCAAATTGGGTTGGACTGTACTACCCCATCCACCCTATAGTCCCGATTTGGCACCCTCTGATTTTCATCTGTTTGGTCCACTTAAAGATGCACTCTGAGGCGGTAAGATTTGAAGATGATGAAGGAGTGATTCATGCAGTGAAGAAATGGCTACATAGTCAAGAAAAAATCTGGTACAGGCTAGGCATATTTGCACTTGTTTCAGGCTGGTGTAAAGCTGTACAAGTTGGTGGGGATTATGTTGAATAATACCGATGTTTACATGACACATCCATGTATATTGGGTATAAATTTCATGCTTTTTGAATATACAGCTCCTGAGAAAAACAATGTGGTGCATTACTTTCTGAACACCCCTCGTATTATTAAAAGTAGCCCTACTTTGAAATAAGTTTCTTTTGTCTTTCCAAAAGGAGACTGAGATTTTTATAATACAAGGAAAGGGTAAGCCAGACATGAAAAGTTTTGACAGAGAACTCTGTGGTGTCTATGAGTACAGAAAGGATGAGAAATGCATTAACAGGAAATGTAGAATTAAAATAATACTTTATTATTGTTAAAAATGCTGATCTTTATCATGAGCCTTCAGCCAGTGTATATATTTCAATATAATAACAATGAAAAAGTCTGAAATATTGTGAGAATTGTCAGAATATGGCAAGGAGCATGAAGTGTGAAAATGTGATTTTAAAAAAAATTGAACCAGCTGCCAAAAAAATGTGAAGGTTATGGTTAAAAACCTTTGGAAGAGGAAGGTCAATTCTGAAAATAATGAACATAAATAATTTGAAAACAAGCACAAAATATGGAAAAGCAATAAAACAAACCACAATAAAGTGAGATGTGCCTGATATAGCACTAGTGACAGTAGCAGCAGTAGTAGTAGCAGCAATGTCAATTATAGCAGTAATAGCTGTAGCAGCATCAGCAGTGGCAGTGGAAACACCAGAAGTAGTAACAGTAGTAGTAGTAGTAGTAGTAGTAGCAGTAGTAGTAATAGTAGTAGTAGTAGTATTAATAGTAATAATACTATTAGTAACAGCAGTCTAGTGGAAGCAGCTGTCATTGTAAATTAAAGCTGTAGTTCCCGGAGTAGTATGAGGTAGTAGATGTATGAGTAACAGACTTAACAGAAATAATAATAGAGGTATTAGCAGGTACATCATGAAGTAGCAGTAATAATAGCTATAGAAGAAATAATATCAAGTATTCATATAGCAATAGTTGTAGTACCAGTAGTAACAGCAGTAGCAATAGTTGTAGCACTAGTAGTAACAGCAGTAGCAATAGTTGTAGTACCAGTAGTAACAGCAGTAGCAATATTTGTAGCACTAGTAGTAACAGCAGTAGCAATAGTTGTAGTACCAGTAGTAACAGCAGTAGCAACAGTTGTAGCACTAGTAGTAACAGCAGTAGCAATAGTTGTAGTACCAGTAGTAACAGCAGTAGCAATAGTTGTAGTACCAGTAGTAACAGCAGTAGCAATAGTTGTAGTACCAGTAGTAACAGCAGTAGCAATAGCACAGTGGTAAAATTATCTGCACTGGTGATAAATGTTTTCTCTGTTTACTTTTCTAACCAGTGCAGAAACAGAGAAAACTTAAATATTTAAATATTTTGGACATATTAAATGTCATGAGAAGACAGTCTTGGAATGGTACATAATAGGAAAAAGAAAGAGAGTAAGACCAAAGCAAAGATGGCTGCAAGACATCGTTGATGATCTGAGAATGGATGCATCAGCAGCAGGGCATCTAGCTTACAGCCGAGAGGTCTACAGGAGAGCTGTTAGGGAGGCAAAGTTCTGCAAGGGACTGATATGGTTATAAAAACTGACCAACATCATATGAACTAGCGCAGTCCAATACAAACTTTTCTAACAATCTTAAAAAAAAAAGGTATGCTGTGCCTATGAACCTACACTCACCATATTTAAATCAATGCTACTTTTATCTTGTATCTGACTCAGGTGAGATTCCAAGTCCAAGATGGTGTGCTGGAGCTCTTTATTTTCTGAGTTCAGCCTTGACTCGCTCTGCTTCAGCAGTGCCACCTGGTGCTGTAGTTCACCAACTGTCTGGTCTAGAATGGTTCTACACATCAGACCAAAGACAAATGTAAAATCAGCATCCTCTATTAAACACATATTATTTACACATGAAAAATGTTTGTTTTTTTTTTTCTTTTAAGTTCTACAAATGACTGATCTTATTAGATTTTCACTATCACGAAAAAAGAGAAATATGTCTTTTGTGAATTGCTTTTCTTACGCAGGACAAAAAAAAAATTCTGCATTTTAAGAGCTCTTTTACTAAATGAAAGCTAAAAGTAAAAAGGTAAAAAAGTCCCCTTTCCATGTCATTAAGGTGTGTTCGGGAATACGGTATTAGGCCATTATTTTCCATGAACTTCGGCACATGAAAGTGTGAGGTGGTGAGTATCACGCCTGGCCACTTTACCTTCCCAGATTTCTCTGGTACCAATTTTTAGAGGCTTTTTTGCAAAATACAGAGAAAAATACCAAAAAAAGCACAAATAATAAAGTCGGTAGTAATGAATTCTGAAACTGAAATAGAAAACATAAAATGGTAAGGGAAAATAGAAAACAAAGAATATTAAAAAAGAAAGATGTGAAAATGGAAGTACAAAGTATATAACAGAAAACAGGTGTGCATGGAAGGGAACAGGCTAAGGTAAAGGTATGAGATGTGAACCAGTGTCATTGCACATTGTTAAACCAAAAGTGCTGTGCTGCCTAGTCAGCAGCTGACCAGAAACTGCCAACTATTGTCACCATCAGCGTGAACTCCATACCTAGCGGCATCATTCCTCTTCCTTCACAGATTGATAACCCTGGTACCCATTTTTTCTTAAGCCTGGGTAAATTTATTGTGAGCCACAGTCTGACAAAATATGCCTGTGAGACCTGGACACTGAACAAAACAGCTGTGAAACACATAAATGCCTTTGAATGTAAATGCTACAGAAGAGTTCTTCAAATATCATGGACACAAAAAAAGAACAAATATATCCATACTACAAGAACTTAATAATGAAAAAGGCTGGGTAGTAAAGAGGATTAAAGAGAGAAAACTGAAATATTTTGGACACATTAAACGTCATGATAATTTAGAGAAGACCGTTTTTGAAGGGTACATAATGGGAAAAAGAAAAAGAGGAAGACCAAGGCAAAGATGGTTGCAAGACATCACTGATGATCTGCAAATGGATGCATCAGTAGCAGGGCATCTTGCTCATAACTGAGAGGCCTACACGAGTGCTGTTAGGGAGGCAAAGTTCCGCAAGGGACACGCAAATGATTGATTGATTGGTCTGACCGCCACTGTGATGAATGGAAAGAAATTGAAACAGGTCACCTGGTCAGCAAGCGAGTGACTAATCCACTACAGTAATGCAGCTCCCCAAACAGGCTGTGGAACAGTAATGAAACTGGCAAATATGATAAAAATATGGAAAAAAAAATAAAGCAAAAACTGGGAAACAGCAAACACTGTAAATTCTACAACAAAGGAAAAAAATTGTCAGACGACATGGCAAAGATCACTGAAATGATACAAGTTCAAGGGAAAGGACTGGAAAAAAACAAATGTGGAAAAAAGCACCACCGTAATAAAGATATTGTGAAAGAGTTTCGTACAACTTGAAAATACTGACAGCAAACTTCACTAGAGTGAGGAAAAAGCATTAACAACAGTGAAATAAAATGTGACAAAGTGTGAAAACAATAACAAAATGTGTAAAATATGTGTGTGTGTGTGTATGTGGGGGGGGAGGTGTGAGAAGTGTGACAAGATCAAGGAAGGCTTGACCTGATGACACAAAAGTTTACAACAATCACAGAAAGTGTAGCAGCAGTAATAAAATGTTGAAAAATATAATGCATGAAGGTTCACAAAAGATGGTAGTATCAATCTGGTATTATATAGTGCTGGTAGAATTATAAAACATAAAACAAAATGGACTATAAGAATGGTCATAGCTAGTAACTAGTAAGTGGGTAGAAAAAATGGAATCAACAAAACTGAAAGTGTTAACAACAGTGACAACATTAGGAAAAGTATGAAAAATATAGGAGATAACAATAATGACAGAAATTTTTTTTTTTTAAACTGAGAGAAGAAAATAAGAGATGAATATAAAGAATCCTCCTTACCTCTGTAACTTTTCTCCCTCTAGCTGATGTCTTATGGTTAACAGTTTATCTTTCATATCCTGTAACTGGATGTTCTGCATGTCGGCCTGGCTTGCTTCCCGTTCCATGTTCAACATTCTATCTGAGATATCCTCAAGTTGCATCTGCATGTTCTTAGCCTAGAATGAAGCATGAATGATGCATTAAAAAGAAATAATCATTCCATCCAACAGTATTATCACACACAAAAGTCTGATGTATTAAAGGCCTGAACAACACTGAAACAAATAAAAAAACCCAAAGACCAAGGCTATATTTAGCACCTCAGAATCTTATCAGGTTTCACAGTATATCTATTCATTTACTCATTCATTTGCATGTCCCTTGTGGAACTTTGCCTCCCTAACAGCACTCCTGTAGGCCTCTTGGTTGTGAGCAAGATGGCCTGCTGCTGATGCATCCATTTGCAGATCATCAACGATGTCTTGCAACCATCCTCACCTTGATCTTCCTCTCTTTCTTTTTCCCATTATGTACCCTTCCAAGACAGTCTTCTCTAAATTATCATGACGTTTAATGTGTTCAAAATATTTAAGTTTTCTCTCTTTAATACTCTTTACTAGCCAGCCTTCTTCAATATTAAGTTCTTAAAAAATATGAATATATTTGTTCTTTTTTGTGTCCATGGTATTTGAAGAACTCTTCTGTAGCATTTACATTCAAAGGCATTTATGTGTTTCTCAGCTGTTTTGTTCAGTGTCCAGGTCTCACAGGCATATGTTGCGATGGGAAAGATGCATGCCCTTAAACATCTTATTTTTCTAGTTCCATCTGTTACTCTCCACAGATTCTTTAGTTGTTTTACTTTCTGAATAGCAATAGATGTCCTCCTTTTAATTTCCCTCATTTTATCTCCATTATTAGGTAGTAGTGATACAAGATATTAAAAACTCCACTTCTTCCAGTTTTTCCTCATTGATACATATATCAGCTGCCTTGTTTGTTTTGTCAGTTGTCATCAATTTAGCTTTCTTCACATTAAGATAGAGGTTTAGCTCTTCACTATTCTTATGGACTGACATAATTAGTTTTTCCACTCCTTTTTGCGTTGTGGACAGTAATACTGTGTCATCAGCATATCTAATCTCTGGTATTTCATAACCTCCAACTGTTATGGCATCGTAATATTCTTTGTCTACATCTTCTCTAACATTCCTCATTATATTTTCAGTATACAAGTTAAATAATTAAGGCGACAATATGCACCCCTGATGGACCCCTTGTTTTATGTCAAACCAAGTTGTTGTTTCACAATTTATTCTCACTGCTGCTTGTTGGTCTAGATACAGCAGTGATGTTAATTGTATCAAACGTGTTGGAAATCCCATTTTTTCCATTATTTCCCACCGTTTCTGGTGTTGTACGCAATCAAATGCCTTTGAGTAGTCAATAAAGGCTAAATATAGATTCACATTAAACTCCATAGGGTAATAAAGTGTTCAGCCACAGCATATCTATTACCATAGGGTAATAAAGTGTTCAGCCATAGCATATCTATTACCATAGGGTAATAAAGTGTTCAGCCACAGCATATCTATTACCATAGGGTAATAAAGTGTTCAGCCCAGCCACAGCATATCTATTACCATAGGGTAATAAAGTGTTCAGCCACAGCATATCTATTACCATAGGGTAAT
Organism: Achatina immaculata; assembly: GCA_009760885.1. Lineage (NCBI taxonomy): Eukaryota > Metazoa > Mollusca > Gastropoda > Stylommatophora > Achatinidae > Lissachatina > Lissachatina immaculata. Next base: position 15,889,786 of record CM019696.1, read on the forward strand.
AAAGTGTTCAGCCCAGCCACAGCATATCTATTACCATAGGGTAATAAAGTGTTCAGCCACAGCATATCTATTACCATAGGGTAATAAAGTGTTCAGCCCAGCCACAGCATATCTATTACCATAGGGTAATAAAGTGTTCAGCCACAGCATATCTATTACCATAGGGTAATAAAGTGTTCAGCCCAGCCACAGCATATCTATTACCATAGGGTAATAAAGTGTTTAGCCACAGCATCTACTACCATAGGGTAATAAAGTGTTCAGCCATAGCATATCTATTACCATGGGGTAATAAAGTGTTCAGCCACAGCATATCTATTACCATAGGGTAATAAAGTGTTCAGCCACAGCATATCTATTACCATAGGGTAATAAAGTGTTCAGCCACAGCATATCTATTACCATAGGGTAATAAAGTGTTCAGCCCAGCCACAGCATATCTATTACCATAGGGTAATAAAGTGTTCAGCCACAGCATATCTATTACCATAGGGTAATAAAGTGTTCAGCCCAGCCACAGCATATCTATTACCATAGGGTAATAAAGTGTTCAGCCACAGCATATCTATTACCATAGGGTAATAAAGTGTTCAGCCCAGCCACAGCATATCTATTACCATAGGGTAATAAAGTGTTCACCAACCATCACCTGCTAGGGGCTAAGTTTCTATAAGATAGGTGCCATGGTGGTGTAGTGGTTAGTCCACTTGCCTGCCAATCACAAAGTCCCCAGTTTGATTTTGCATTCAGACAACATTTTTTCATACTAACCGGTACTGGGGTTAACCCAGCCTCAAAAAATGGATACCTGGGGTTTACCCTAGGAAAACAAAAGCAGTGAGGAGAGATGCTGGTATCCCTACCTCAAATGCTCAAATGCTGTAGTAGCCCAGAATTGTGAAGGCACTACACTTCACACCCCCACAGTATGCAAATGCTACAGGACAAAGATATCTAGAAGAGAGGTGCTAACTATCAGTATCTTTATCTGTACTCCCTAACACAGATTTCAGATATTCATTTTTAACTATCACATTACCCCCCCCCCCCCACACACACACATACACATAAAAGCTCAAAACAACGCAACAATCTAATGTAGAAAGTTTGTCTGGAGCATTAAATATTAAAGAATGTTCACTGTCATGTTCATTTATGTTCAAGAGGAGCTTACATATATGTAAAAAGTAATTCAAGTGCAGTATGTTAGAGCAGTTAGAGAAGACACAGACAAAGAATATTATGATGCCATAACAATTGGAGGTTATGAAATACCAGAGATTAGATATGTTGATGACACAGTATTACTGTCCACAACACAAAAAGGAATGGAAAAACTAATTATGTCAGTCCGTAAGAATAGTGAAGAGCTAAACCTCTATCTTAATGCAAAGTAAACTAAATTGATGACAACTGACAAAAAAAACAAGGCAGCTGATATATGTATCAATGAGGAAAAACTGGAAGAAGTGGAGAGTTTTGAAATCTTGGATCACTGCTAGCTAATAATGGAGATACAATGAGGGAAATTAAAAGGAGGACATTTATCGCTCTTCAGAAAGTAAAACAACTAAAGAATCTGTGGAGAGGAACAGACAGAACTAGAAAAATAAGATTTTTAAGGGCATGCATCTTTCCCATCACAACATATGCCTGTGAGACCTGGACACTGAACAAAACAGCTGAGAAATGCATAAATGCCTTTGAATGTAAATGCTATAGAAGAGTTCTTCAAATATTATGGACACAAAAAAGAACAAATATATTCATATTTTTTAAGAACTTAATATTGAAGAAGGCTGGCTAGTAAAGAGTATTAAAGAGAGAAAACTTAAATATTTTGAACATATTAAACGTCATGATAAGACCGTCTTGGAAGGGTACATAATGGGAAAAAGAAAGAGAGGAAGATCAAGGCGAGGATGGTTGCAAGACATCGTTGATGATCTGCAAATGGATGCATCAGCAGCAGGCCATCTTGCTCACAACCAAGAGGCCTACAGGAGTGCTGTTAGGGAGGCAAAGTTCCACAAGGGACATGCAAATGAATGAATGAATGAATGTTTGCATGAAATGACAGAATGGATTCCTCATGAAATGAATTTTTAAAAAAAAAAATCTAACATATAATTTTCTACAATAAATGTACAGCATAGGTAAAAGAAAGTAAAAATGGATCATGCACAACATCAAACTGCAACAAATAATAAAGTCTGTAGTAATGAATTCTGAAACTGAAATAGAAAATATATAATGGTAAGGGAAAAATAGAAAACAAAGAATATTAAAAAAGAAAGATGTGAAAATGGAAGTACAAAGTATATAATAGAAAACAGGTGTGCATGGAAAGGAACAGGCTAAGGTAAAGGTATGAGTTGTGAGCCAGCATCAGTGCACGTTGTTAAACCATAAGGACATACAGTACAGGCAAAAAAATGTAGAAATTAAAGCAAATATGCAAACAATGCATGCAGCTAGGCCAAGATTTAGGTCAGAAAAACTATGACATTTGTGTGCTTTAGCAGAACCCAAACAGTGAAAGTTGAAGACCAACAAAGCTACACATGGTAAAAAAATAAATTAGAAAATCAGTCCATGCATATGAGATCATACATAAGTTCTTGTGGATGAACAAAAACAAAAATATGAGGGCAATTCCAAAATCAACCTCCAATTGGCTGGTAAAGAGGTCAAAAAAAAAAAGAATCCCTCACTGAACTGTCACTCAAAAAAAAAAAAAAAAAGTCAAGAACAGAAGAAAAAAAAATGTTTTACATACAAAATTTACATTCATAATTATATTACTTTTCCACTAGTCACCACTCAAATTCAGGCACTTGTGGGACAATGGCACCAGCTTCTGCAATCCCTAGTAAAAGAACAGTGCCATCAGAGTATCCAGCCAGTTGTTTATTCCATCCATGAGTTCCTCATTGATAACCCAATCTCTGTGTGAAACTTTAAAACAGACGAACCCTTCAAATTTGAGGAAATTCATCAGAAAGATCTGAAATCATGCAATGGCTTTTTTGATGCACGATTTGGTTGACTTTTTTAAGCAAGTTCATCAGTCACAACTGAGCGCTGTCCTTGACCCTCCCCCCTTCCTCATCATGCACATCTGTGTTACCATCCTTGAATTTCCTGCACCAATCCCTCACATGTCTGCCACTCACAGAGTTATCAAGGTACACATGACACAATCGATAATGAATCTCAGCAGTGCTGTGTCCTTCTACGTGCAGAAAACAAATTACACCATGGACCCTACAGGTGGCAGGAATGGTGATTTGAGGGTCCATGTTTACTTGGTTGCTATTCATGCACAACCAAACAAAATGGATTGTGGGCTGGCATTTACTGAGATAAAACTTTACTGGTTGCTAGAGGAAATGTGCCATGTCACAATGGCAACTCTGTTACTAGCCAAACAGAGGTTGATTTTGGAAGTGCCCACATACTTAATCTCAGAAATGTTCTGGCAGCTACAACCAAACAATTTATGTCTATTTTTTTTTCACTCTCATCCTTCATTAAAATGTTTTTAAAAGCCCACATCAAGTTACTGTTCATGCAGCATACAGCTATCAGTCCAAGGCAAGAAAATCCTTCTTACTTACAGTATGGCAATAACCAATCTACAACACAGCAAAGAGCCACTTAACAGCATTTTACATACCACTGACTATATCAAATCAGACATACGTAATATGACTTTATCACTGTGTGCAGCTGCTACATGAACCAGTATGACAGTGTGAGAATGTATTTATATCAAGGACTGGCAAAAAAAGTGATCTGCAAACACTGCACTGTTTAGCCTCTAGAAGCTTGCCAGCCTACATAAAGTAGAGCCATGGACTGTATTATCTGTGAGGCACAAGTTATTTTATAACGTAAGAGATTTAAATTGCTTTCTTTTTATTATATGACATTTAATGAAACGTTGGATAACATCTCAGATAATTTAAAAGTAATGGTGTCAGACTGATGTAATATGGAAGTGACTATTTCTTGACAACATTTAAATCAACTTACTTTTGAGCACTTGAATCCCAGAAAAGATAAATTAAAGAGGGGAAAAAGAAACAAAACAAAGCAAAATGAGAAAGAAATGAATGAATCCTTATTAAAATAGAAACTTTCATTTTATAAAGAAGACGTGTATACACCTGTAAGATTGATTCAAAATAGTATCAATGAAATGCTATATGTAACTAAAATAAATGCAGTTCTTAATTGTTTTCAGAACTTTGAACTCTTCTATCATCTCAGCACAAATAGTAATATTAGTTTCTATTTGAAGACCTAAATAATTCACATGTATTTAACTGAAAAGAAGCAACAAAAAACAAAAAAAATCAATTCAAATATATCAGATTGTGAATATCTGATTCAACTTTTGGAATCCACACTATTCAGCTGTGAATGAAAAGCATAAGACATGAAAAGTGGCTCAAGATAACATAAATAAAAATCCAATTCTCAGTGTCTCCAAGCTTCAGTGTTAGTTTTTAAATGAATGATATCTAGTCTCCTAAAAGTGAACAAAGCAAGTTAATCACTAAATTAGGAAACATGTACAACAAAGATGCCAAAAGACCTTCATGACTTCAGACTAAAGTTAAGTCTGATTAACAATGCAGAAAAAACTTTGGACAGACAGCAGGATCTTGAGAGTGCTAATTAAGTGAGGAATGTCAAAAATAAGGATGAAGATGAAGATGAAGTTGAAAGAAATGTCTCAATGTTGTAAATGCTCTTCTCAAACTTTCTATTGGTTAATTTTAAAAAACTATGAAACGAGAAAATCTAAAATGATATTTTCTGTTGGTTAATTTAAAATATAAATTGTAACGTAAAGGTAAAATTCCCGTTTCCATGACATTAAGGCATATTAGGGAACACGGTGTTAGGCCCGTATTTTCCATGACCTTCGGCACATGAAAGTGTGATAAAATTAGATAAAAATAAATGAAATGAGAAAATATCTCCATTCAGGTTTTCTCCTATATCTATCCATTATTTGATTCCTCATACATATTCATATGATTCTTAAGTTCCAAGAAAAGAATTTAAAATATATTACTTATTAGCCAATTGATATTTATGCTATATCTATCACAGACCTAATTTGTAATATAAGACAAAAGTATCAAGGAGATTTATTTTTGCACTTACATTCTTAAAGACTCTTATTCAGTTATTCTCTTTATAGAATCTTTACATTTAAAAATAATGCTAACATTTGCAGGCCCATACCTTTCTTTCAGCTGCATCTGCCTTTGCAATGACAGCCTTCGTTGAAGCTTCATATACAACCTCCTTCTGAGACAAAGTTGCCTCCACCTGCTTTACGGCTCTTCGTGCCTGTGGAAGAGTCACACCTCAGCAATATACTATTTTCCTATAATAAACAGCAAGTGTAGAAATGTAAATTAAAATGTAGAACTGCAAATGCAGCACTGACCTTCAAGAATCCTGAGAACATATGGTACTCAAAAGTTATAAGCACAAAAACCAAGTTAAGATTACTCAATTCAAATGTAATATCCACCCTCATTTATGCGTGCTGGAAAACAACTAAATTTTAGAAACAGACTAGAATTTAGACTCTTTTGAAAACAAATGCCTAAGGAAAATATGTGGTATAAAGTGGAACAAATTCAAGAATAATGCAGAGATAAGGCAGATGAGTGAACAACAACCTGTCTCGTGGGTGATCAGAAAAAGGAGATGGATATATATCAGTTACATGATGAAAATAAACAATCAGAGAATCCCCAAAACAAGCTATCAAGTTTGGAACACAACTGGCTGAAGAAAAAGAGGTCGACCACATGAAACTCTAAAGAGGACAGTGTTAAGAGAGGCCAAATTAGTAAGCATAAACTCTCTTGATGGGGTTGAAAAGCTTGTTGAAAACAGGAAAATTTGGCGAACTATTATTCTAGCCCTATGTGATGTCTAACGGCACAGGAAGGACATAAGAAGACATAAGAAGTAAGAAATATAAATGCAGAAATGGACAAGTATAAAGTTCTGAATTTACTGATAGTTAGGCTCCACAAAAAGAGACTGGATAAGAACAGAGCCACTATCATTTTCTATTTCATGCTTACATCATCATCAAATATAAATATTAATATATACCTATAAACAATGATGAATATCATCAAAACTTACATATAGAAAATTAAAATATATCCTGTCATACAAAACATTTGTTTGTTTTGTAATGTTAAAGGAGAATATAATTCTGGTAACATAAGTTTTAGAAAAACAAAAAAAAAACACTACCTGTAACTTTTGGTGGTGAAGATGCTGTCCAATTTAGCAGTCAGTATCCACAACTGACAAGCTGGTATCAGATTTGGTAACCCACAGCTGACATGCTAGCATCAGAGATGGTAACCCATAGCTGACAAGCTAGCATCAGAGTTGGTAACCCACAGCTGACAAGCTAACATCAGAGTTGGTAACCCACAGCTGACAAGCTAGCATCAGAGTTGGTAACCCACAGCTGACAAGCTAGCATCAGAGTTGGTAACCCACAGCTGACAAGCTAGCATCAGAGTTGGTAACCCACAGCTGACAAGCTAGCATCAGAGTTGGTAAAACACAGCTGACAAGCTAGCATCAGAGTTGGTAACCCACAGCTGACATGCTAGCATCAGAGTTGGTAACCCAAAGCTGACAAGCTAGCATCAGAGTTGGTAACCCACAGCTGACAAAGATCCTGTCTCACTTTTCCATTGCACCACAATAATAGCCCCTAGATGACTAACATGGCAGGGATCACCACATTCTCCATGGTAGTGGAGTCAGATAAAGAAGTACTGCACCTTCACTGCTTTTTTTCTAGCCCCACTCAGAGACTGAACAAAATAGCCACTATAACCCGCTCCCAATCCAGCACAATGCTGTGTCACAGTGGCTTTACAGCTTTGGCTGCAAAGAACACCATGCCCACACTTCCAGGAATACAGAAAAAAAAAAAAAAAAGAAGAGGACATTAAGTTTCAGAGTTTCAATTTACAAATGTAAATGAAATCAACATTACCACATCAAGATCTTGTTCCAGAATGCGATTTACTGATTCCAGCTCTGCATTTTTTTCCATCAAACTTTGCATTTTAATACGCATCTAAGAATAGATTTGTCATAAAATGGTTAGAAAACTTAAACGCGGATGTTTTTTCTTAAATCATGCCTAGACAAGCAATATTTAAATACAATTTTAAAAAAACATAAATCTGTGAATATGGATGAACTCATGCAACACTGGGTACTCTTGTTCTTCTTGTATCTATGTTTCAAACAGTTCACAATTATCTCTTTCTTGTAATTCTCTGGCATGTATCCTATCTTTTGTTATGTTATTAGGAGCTTTGATAGTATTAAAAGCTTTCTATTTTCTCTCTCTCTCTGTCTCTCTGAACCTTAAGTGCCCAAGGCACATGGAGCTTCACAAGAGTTTTCCACAAATGCCTGTCCTTTGCCTTTTTTTCCGCTCTTGCCCAAGTGAGCCCTCTATTGCTCAACATCCTCTCTGTTGTTCCTCTCCATGTCTCCTATGGTCTACCCTTATTTCTGTTCCCCTGGGTGTCCATCTTAGTGCTATTTTTAGTAATGAATCGTCGGTCACCCGATGCACATATCCCAACCATCGCCAGAGTCTTTCCTCAATAATTGCTGTCAGTGGCTTCATCTGCATTTCTGCCAACAAAATGTTATTTCTTATGGTGTTTGGCCAAAATATTCTTCTAACTCTTCATAAACATTTAGTCTGGAAAGAATTCAGCTTGTATTCTAAAGTTCTGGTGATTTTCCAGCACTCTCTTCCATAGACTAGTACACATTACTCTTGAATATCCTGATTTTTGTCTTCATGCTTAATTTTTTAGATTTCCGTATAGTCTGCAGTATTACAAAAGCCTGGTTTGCTCTAGTAAGTCTGTTGTCGATGTCCTCTGTGATGAATCCAGTTCTACTACTCTACTACCAAGATAAACAAATTCACTGATCTTCTCCACTAACCTGTTATCTACTCTCAGTACATTTCTGTTATTCACATTTTGCTTCATTAACTTTGTCTTTCCTACATTGATCTTTAATACTATATTGTAAAAGCTATTAGCCATATACAAAACCACTATCATCGCCTTTTTAATGGCGGAAGATTCAGAAACTCACTAATATCCATGAAAACAAGACCAAGCGCAGAATGTAACAGTGACCACATCCCAGTCATAGAAAAAGTGAGAATCAGGCTAAAGAGGTTAAAGGTAGCAACTAAAAACAAAGAACTAGATAGAGAAATGTTACAGAAAGATATGGCAACACAAGAACAATATAGGACCATAGTACATAATAGCTATAATACTATAGAGAAGTTTGAAACGATTGATGAACAATGGAATATGCTTAAAGACTCTATTCAGCAAACATCTATCGAAATCCTACCTTCAAATAAACAACACGCTAAACAGGGGTGGATAATAGAAGAAATTTTGCAACTAATGGATCGGAGAAGAAGTCTTAAGGAAGATAAAGATGAATATGACAAAATAAATTTTTAAAAAAAAGACACAAATGCAACTGAGTTAAAGAAGATTGGTTAAATAAGAAATATAATGAAATAGAGACACACCATCATGAAAACGCAAGAGATATGTACAAACAAATAAAGGAGTTAACAAAAAAAAGGGCATACCACAAGACTGGTTGCCTAAGTCAAAGGAGGGGCATACAATAATGGGGAGAAATAAATAACAGCACAATGGTGTGAATACAATAGAAAACTCTATGAGGACAATAGAAGCGAAATAGATATACAAAATAATAATGAAGGGCCTCCCATATTAAAAGCAGAAGTGGAAGAAGCCATCAAAAACATGAAGAACAACAAAGCACCAGGACCAGATAACATCACAAAGGAAGAATTGGAAGCATTAGGAAAGCCTGGCACAGAAATAATTACCAGATTGCTGAATGACACCTATAACAGTAACTATGACCCTTACAACCTTTTGCAATCAGTTTTCATTGCCCTACCAAAGAAACAAGGTGCAGCTGAATGTGAAGACAATTGAACCATTAGTCTTATGAGCCATGTTACCAAAATCCTGCTTCGTACTGTCATGAGAAGAGTCAGGGGCAAAATAAAACCAGAAATCGCTGAAGAACACTGTGGCTTTGTCAAAGGAAAAGGCACAAGTAATGCCATATATATATATATGTTGAGAACATTGATGGAAAGATCAATAGAAGTAAAGATGGACCTATACTGATGCTTCATAGACTACTGTAAAGCATTCGATAAAGTGAGAAACATAGAAACTATAAGAATACTGGAAGACATCAACATAGATGGGAAAGATCTGAAACTCATCAAAAACATATACTGGCAACAATCAGCGTGTACAACCTTAACAACTTAAGATATGCAGACAACACAGTTCTGATTGCTAAAAGTGAATGGGAGCTACAGACTCTTCTGGACGTTGTGGTTCATGAAAGTAAAAGTAAAGGTCTCAGTCTGAATAAAAAGAAGACTGCAGTGATGGTCATCTCAAAGAAAAGAATACCACCAAAATGTAGCATTACCACCGATGGCACTGAACTGAAACAAATTGATAGATTCAAGTACTTAGGAACAATTATAACAGCTGATGGAAAATGCTACAATGAAATAAAAACTAGACGTGCTCAGGCCAAGTCAGCATTCCAGACAATGAGAAACATCTTATGCAACAGATCCATATCAATGGAAATAAGATTTCGAGTACTTAAATGTTACAGCGAGCCAATTTTGTTTTATGGATGTGAAGCATGGTCCATGAATAAGAGAGTACAGTGAGAAATGGAGGTCATGGAAATGTGGTTCATAAGAAGGATGTTGAAGGTACCATGGACATCTAAGAAAACCAACAAAGAAGTCTTAAGAGAGGCTGGAGTTAAAAGGCAAATTACAGCAAAGATCAGAGGCAGACAAGCGAGATTTGTAGGACATTTCCTGAGAAGAGGAAAATTGGAACACACGGTGGCAAATGGAAAATTTGAGGGAAAAGAGACAGAGGAAGACAAAGAGAGAAGTTACTGGATGGACCGTCAGTGTGGCTAGGAAGAAAGTCACTGGCGGATCTCATAATCAAGTCTAAAGACAGGGAATTGTGGAGAGAAATGATCGCCTACACCACGCGGCATGGCACTTGATTGAATGATTCTTAATGGCTAAGAAACATGGCGTGCAGCACAAAATTTTCAGACCATAACCTTAAGAAGAATTTTCTGGTCATGTAGCAAGAGTAGGAGTGAATCATCAAACCAAACTAGTATATATAGAGACAGAGAGAGAGAGAGGAGACTGAAGAGACAGGGCCAAGAGGTTGATCACAGCAAAGACTGAGATACTATGTGGAAAAAGACCTAAGAGAACTTGGAGAGAGAAATCCAGAAAGAGAGATGAATGGAGACAGTCTGTACCTGAAGAAATGTGTATATTACTTTACTTCCACTAAAAATAACTAGAGCAGTGGTTCTTAACCCTTTTTTTTTTAACCAGAGACCCCCCCCCCCCTTTTTCTGGTTAGATAACAGTTGTGGACCTCTCATTAAAAATTAAGCAATAAATAGTTCTTTTTTTTAATGCCCAATGGCCAAATGATTTACTGATCTGTGGACCTCCAAAAATCCATCTGTGGACCCTCTAGGACTCAATGAACCTCAGGTTAAGAACCAATGAACTAGAAGATGATTCTTTAAGGCTGTTCTTGACACAGTGTTACATGTCATTAATCCTCTTTATACATTACACCAATTATTCTGAGTTTTTAGTTTTTTTTTTCTTTATCACTTTAAAAAACTATTTAAAATGCTGTAAATATCCTTGTTGCTACACAATCCATGACGGGTTACAAAATACAAATATTTGTCATCTGCCAATCCCTGATATTTCTGATAACAGGACTGCTACCACTTTATACATCACAACTGAAAGTGTTGAATTTACATTAGTGGCCCATTACAGTTTACAGAATAGGGCAGTCTTTAGCATTTCACAATTTATGGCTACAGAGCACAGTTATTTACTATTATTACTTTCTCAAGTGCTATATTTTCTCAAAATTCAAGTAAGATGCTGACTTCCGAAAGTCTAAACCCAATGTTTATCAACTGTAACAAATGTTATTCTGTTTTGTTCTGTTTTTATGGTCTGCTCTACAAACTGACATTTTCACTTCTATAACAGATCAGTCATATGATTTCCTGTCATAAGAACTGATGAATATATATAAACCTTCACAATTTCACCGTCACTGGCAGAATTTCTGTTCTCAAGATCCACTTTCTGCTTGCTCTCTGCCTGTAGAAGGCCTTCTAGCCTTGCATTGTTGGACTTCAACTTGGCTAGCTCTTGCTTCAAATGTAGCAATTCCTATGAAGAAATGTGGGGGATATAAATATTACATTACATAATTTATTTTTTTTTAAGACTCCTCATGCAAAGACAGCAGGCTGTTCAAATCAATCTCACTGCAGATGGGTACCTGAAAGACTTGAGCTTCTGATACTGGAGAAAGTCTGGCTGCAGGGTGAGATGCATCTGAGTTTATTATGATGAAAACAAATATGCTAAAAAAGATTAAGGTAAACTATTCAGCACTGGAAGACTATTGAGAAATATCTGACAGAGGAAAATATGCATGGTAAGCTTCAAAGAATATTTTTCACTTTACTGCACATAAGCCTTGCATCCTATCTGCTAAATTTAAGAAATATTTGAAAGCTTGCACACAACAAAAAAAGGGGAATATAGGACCCTAGGAAAAGCGTCCATTATTGACATAACACAAGACATGAAGAAAATGACTGTGTTGCTTTAACTGCCAATAATGTCTTACTGTATCTGACACACCTGCAGCACTGACTGATGAATCTCCATGTGACTCACACATATTAACAGATAATAGTTTTTGGATATAAGCATATAAAACTAATTGCACAAATACCCATAAAACCACTGCAGTAAAGCTGTGATAACAAAATATTACACTGTTTAAAATAAAGTTTGTTTTTTTAAAATCATATTCGTAAATCTAGATGTTCTTTTCTTTTCCTATTTCTTCATCCTGTATGTTTTTGTATGTTTAAAGTGTAAACTGAAACATTACAGCTGTGTGCTCATTAATTAATAAATCTGTTCCTACTATTTTAAACAGTGTAATATCTAAATAATGGGAAAAAGAAAGAGAGGAAGACCAAGGTGAAGATGGCTGTAAGACATCGTTGATGATCTGCAAATGGATGCATCAGCAGCAGGCCATCTTGCTCACAACCAAGAGGCCTACAGGAGTGCTGTTAGGGGTGCAAGGTTCCACAAGGGACATGCAAATGAATGAATGAATATCTCAATATATCAGGATTTTTTAAATTTTAGCACAAATGTGCTGTCCCTGAATAACACATTTTTTCCATAATATTTGTGTGTGCCCTTCAACTGAACTTTTTCTCTGTTTTATTCTTTCTAATTTGATTTTAGTACTGCACATTTTCTTATAGAATCTGACAATTAGTGGAAAACTCACAAGAAACAAACAGAAAGAGAGAAAGAGTAAAATGGAGAAAAATGAATGGACTGACAAGTGGAACGGGAAGAGTAAGGTAACCATTCTTATTAGACATATCAAGCACTTTACAAACTGGAGAAGCACTGTCATCAAAAGTTATTGGCAAGCCATCCACAGTTATCAAAGGTTATTGGCAAACCATCCACAGTCATCAAAAGTTATTGGCAAGCCATCCAGAATCATCAAAGGTTATTGGCAAGCCATCCAGAATCATCAAAAGTTATTGGCAAGCCATCCAGAATCATCAAAGGTTATTGGCAAGCCATTCAGAATCATCAAAGGTTATTGGCAAGCCACCAAATGAATAAATGAGCCATGCTCCTTCACCCGTGTCACCTACTTCACGTGTCCAAAAGACAAACGTTAACCAACAAACAACAGTTACAGTTACCTATCTCCCTCACCTGATCTTTTTCTCTCTTCTGACCCCTCAAATCCATGACTTCTCTGCTAGATGTATCCACCTTCTCTCTCAGGCTGGTCAGCTCCAGCTCATATCTCTGCCTGAGCTCCTTTGTATCCTGCTCCAGGCGAGTGATCGTGCTTTGATATTTGGCCTGGGTTTGCAGCAGAAACAGGGAATCAATGTTTTTATGATACATGTAACTTTTCAGATCATATCAGAGTTTCTGATTTATGTCAGGTTATGTCAAGGTTATATTCCATGTCAAGGCTATATTCCTTTTGACTGAAATTATGTCAAGGACGAATATGTTATTTTAGCTGAAAGTTACAAATAAGATATATGTAATAATATGAGGTGTATGCTTACAAATGTATGGTATTCAAAAGTTATAAGCACAAAAACCAAGTTAAGATTATTCAATTCAAATGTAATATTCACCCTCGTTTATGCATGTGAAAACTGGAAAACAACTAAAGAAATAGACAACAAATTAGACTCTTTTGAAAACAAATGCCTAAAAGAAAATACTCGGTATAAAGAAAACAGGAAAACTTTGCAAACTACCATGCGAGCCCTATGTGATGTTTAACGGCACAGGAAGGATGTAAGATGTAAGATGCTTGCAGACAAAGCTACAATTAACCTGTGGTTAAACTTGGTAAAATGCTACAGTTACAGGGTTTGTTAGATAAAGACAATGTCAACAAATACATGGTTTTTATAACAGTGAGAGAACTCAAAAGGAAAACCTGTTATGTCAGTGACTGAGGTCGGTGACTTACTGTTTCAGTGCTTTCACAGAGGTCACGGTAGGACTTTTTTTAAAAACTGGTACTAAAGTACCTGTCTTGCACCGTGCATGAAGTGCTTTCTGAGATACTGGTTTTGTCTGTACAGCATTCAGTACCTTATACTTTTTTTTTTAATGTAAATTTAAACACACTTTACAAACATTTAGCTGGAATTCTCCCAATTCTCCTCCTTGCAAATTGAGCATCACCAGTCTACATGTCCAATTATCCTCCAATCAATTTTGCTGGTTGCTTCTTGCTAGGTTTTTGATTATATAAACCAGTACAAACCAGTCATGGTTACAATGACCACCAAAAGTTTCAGTTTTTCTCTTTTTTTTTTAACTGATTGCCAGTGATTGCTGGTTAACGCCATCAATGTTTCATTACCAGCTCTCTTCTGTATTTATAAGATTTGTTTCATTTGTTGACAGTTTCACTGTTTGTTAGATTTATTTTAATGACAATTATCTTGTACTTTACAGCTACTTACCTATTGTATCCAGGTAACTCCACTTGGGTTTATCTTTTGTTTTTTTCTTTCTTTTTAATAAAAAAATCTTTTGTTGATCAGATTTGTTAAAATTCATATTATTTTCTTCTTAATTATACTTGATTACATAAAACAATTTTATTCAGAGTTATGTTTTGATGAGAAATGCTATTTATTAATCTACAAAAATATCTTACATCTTACATCCTTTCTGTGCTGTTAAACGGCACATAGGGCTTGCATGGCAGTTTGCCAAGTTTTCCTGTTTTCTGTGAGCTTTTCAATCTCATCAAGGGATTTTATGTCGACTAATCTAGCCTCTCTTTTTAACTCTAAAGTTTCACGTGGTCAACCTCTTTTTCCTCAGCCTGTTGTGTTCCACTTGATAGCTTGTTTTGGGATTCTCTGATTGTTTCTTCTCATCACATGACCGACATGTGTCCATCTTCTTTTTCTGATCACCCATGAGCCAGGTTGTTGTTTGCTCATCTGCCTTATCTCTGCACTGTTCTTGAATTCGTTCCAGTTTATATCCTGCATAAACTTTACTGTTAATAAGCTTAAAAAAATATGACTCTCACATTAAATACACTGTAATATCTATTTATTAAGCTATCTTGGGAAAAAAATCTCCCCTTATATTAAACTTACTGTAAGACCCAAGTTATCCGCTTCCAGTCTATGAGACTTTGCATGCTGTTGCTGCAGTTCCTCTCTCAGCTGTCTTACATTGCTGTTGGCTGTATCAAGATCTTGCTCAAGCTGGTTGGTGTATCTATTTCTGTGCTGATATTTGTCTGCAGTTCAATAAGTAAACATAAACAAATACAGTGATATCATGAAAATGACAGAGGTAATTGCAGCTGGACAAGTGTCGTGAAACAAAGCTGAACTCATTCAGTTTTAAAAACAATGTTGCATCTGAAAATTCCAGTATTCTCTACAGTTTCTAGAAACTTTAAAACAGAAACAATGTACTTAGTCTATTTTTCAACAATGAAACAGAACAGACCTAAATTGTCTCTGATAGCAAGAAAAAAAAAGACTGGAACATTTAAATTATTTGTCAAAAGTTTTAATACACAAGGAGCAGAAAATAATTTAAAGAACATGTGAAAGTAAGTTTATGACTGCCTGAAATTTATGTAAATTCTTTTCATGTCAGTTCCAGTCTGCTGCCTTTGTTTATCGAGGAACACTCATTACAATAAGTAGCTTGTGGAATGACACTTCAGAAGCTTACATCTTCTTCAAGCAAAAAAACAGACATTTGTAGAAAACCCTTGCAGAAGCCTCTTGTGCCTTGGGCATTTAAGGTTCAGATAGTGAAAGAGATGCCTACAAATTCTCAAACTGAAAGCTTACTTCCTATAGTCTAGCTAAATATGTTAAAAAGAGTTGTTCAGTTCTCTAGTATATGTTTTATTTGCTTTTACTTTTTATATTAGGAATGCTTTATTCAAAATGGTTTAGCAGTCTGCATTTTTTGCTATTTATAACGCTAAGCAGTTCATCTACTAAGGAACAAATCTACAAATATAGAAACTACAACTTTAGATGCTGATCCTGATCAGTTACCTGCACTATGGAGCTTCTCTCTCTGTAACTGTTCCTCTAGGATTTCACATTTACTCCTGAGCTCTGACAACTGTAGATTAAGATATAAGTTTATAAATGATGCATTTGTATGTAGATTCTTAAGTAAAGTAAGTTATTTAAAATCAAGCTATATACTAGATATTCTATGCTCTTAATAAATACATTCTAAGAGTTACTGCAGAAAGGAAAATATGAGTGTGACACACTCATATAACAGACTTGCAACAGTTAGTTCCCTATTCACTATATCACGTGACAATTTTAATGAACTGGCTAATGTTACTAATGCAGAACAGAAATTAGGAACAGAATAGGCCAAGCAAAGACTGCATTTCAGAGAATGAGAAACAAATTATCCAACACATCTTTATCAATGAATGTTAGAAAACAAGTTCTTAAATGTTATACTGAACCTATCTTGTTATAAGGTAGTGAATCATGGACAACAGGCAGGTCTGCCCAAAAATCATTGGAAGCAGCAGAAATGTGGTTTATTAGAAGAATGTTGCGAATCCCTTGGACAGCAAAAATAACTAATGAAGAATGTATGAGAAGAGCTGGAAAGACAAAAAAAATCTTGTCAAAAAGATAAGAGAGAGACAATGTACTTTCATAGGACATGCAATGAGAAGAGGGGGCATTGAAAATATTATAACAACAGGAAAAAAAGAAGGAAGAAGATGCAGAGGAAGACCAAGAGAAATGATACTGGACAGTCTGACAGGATGGTGTGAGAGGAGATCACCAACTGAGCTGGTGGCATGAAGGATCGTGTACTCTGAAGAAGCATAATAGCCAACGCCAGTCGGCATGGCATCTGATGATGATGATAATGTTACTAATCTTGTCATCTTTGCAGATGGCAATGTGATATGGATCTTTAAACAAAAAGTGGATTGATTTACAATGGCTTGTTCGTATTTTCAAAAAGCACCCAATATGAAGGCTTTTCAGCAAAGTGTTCCCTCTGGGAACATGTCAAGTCCTAATAAGTTAAAATGGCTGATGCATTACAAAAGTAAGTTTCTTGAAGCAAATGTGATGAGATGGGATAAAATCTTGACCACACCTGTGGTAATTATGTCATACTTCTGTTCATCTTTGCTCTCTCTGGCTTGAGCTCACTATTGTTCCAGATTAGCAAACTATTCACAGTAAATTCTGTTTCATATCTTCTCTTATATAAATTCTAGGTAAATTATTTTATATAATGCTGGATCTCTTAACATGCTGTTCCCATTGTTATTAATCTTTGCTCAGTTACAAGTTGTCATATATATATATATATATATATATCACTTCAGAATAATTTTCACAATAATTAATCATTTCATTTTCCAAGTAATAATATATTTTATTCCCTTTTTTTTCAGCATCTCACTTTTTTATTCATCTCCCTGTTGTCCAGTTCAAGCTGTTGAGACAACTTTTCTAACATCACAGCTTTATCAATATGCTTCTGCCTTTCTTTCTCCCCATAGAAAGCATGATCATTTGATCGTTGACTGATGTGCTGCAGTAGTTTATCATGTACAGCATCAAGTTCTCTCTGAGTTTCATCCTTGTTACGCACGGCTGCATCAAGTCTGGACTGCTTCTCTTGTAGTTGATTCTGAGTGAACTGAAGAGTTCCTTGAAAGATGAAAAGTATAAGCTGTGAGAAAATGACAACAAACTTGCTCATAGATTTTATGAATAAACAACAAAATGTGTGGATATCTGAAGCAGAGGAACATAAACAAATTAACAACATCAGCTCTGTTTTTCATTCTACTTTCTGTACCTCTAAATCCCAGCATGGTCAAGAGGTCTGGCAAATTGTCTGGTTGCATTTAAGTCATCTTCCACTACAATATTCATCTTTTGGTAAAAAGCATGTTTATGCTGTGTTTATGCTGTTGTTCTATGCCTAAACTGCAGGCTATGTCCATTATGTCCAAAACTTTGCTTTCTTGATCTTATCTCTGGTGCCACCTGTTGACTGTTGTAGCTCTCAGCAAATAATGATGTTCTGAACATCCTGAAACCAGTATAAAATCTCACTGTGGGTGTGGGAGATGGAAGAGATGGACTTTTAATGGCTTTCCTAACTTCTAAGAATGGATACAATATTGTGTCTTCTCAACAAGTTCCATAACCATGGGAAATCCATCAATCTATGGTCAAGCTGTACATCAAACAAAACACTTCTTGTCAACTAAAACTGTCGGTAATGTAGAATTAGTTAGCTATCTTTTATAAACTATTCAAAAACATTTGATTGTGTACAATACCAGAAACTTTGGGAAATAATGGAAAAAAACAGGATTTCCAACACGAGACACAATTAATGTTACAGCTGTATTTAGGTCAACAGGCGGCAGTGAGAATAAATTGTGAAACAACAACTTGGTTTGACATAAAATAAGGGATCTGTCAGGGTTGCATACTGTCATCTTACTTATTTAACTTGTATATATAATAATATATAATGTTAGAGAAGATGTAGACAAAGAATATTACAATGCCATAAAAATTGGAGGTTACAAAATACCAGAGATTAAATATTCTGATGACACAGTATTACCATCCACAACACAAAAAGAATGGAAAAACTAATTATCTCTTTCCGTGCTTATGGTCGATATATCGACACCAGAAGTGTCCCTAAGCTACCGTATGGTCGATATAGTGACATTGTTTGTTTCACTAAAACAAGCGGTTAACATTTAGATTGTACATATTTCGTCCGCGATTCTGGTGACACTTTCAAAATGGAGAATGTGTGCCTAGTTACGAGCAATGCCGAGCGAGAACAAGGATGCGAAGCATGGAAATTTTTCAATTTTTGACGATGTAGATAGGGGTATGAACATAGCCTATGGCCACCCCGTTGCTCTTGAGTGTTTTCTAAGTAGATCTAGACATATTTAGACGACTGGAGAAGTAGTTAGGAGTAGTTAGGAGGTTAGTTCAGACATTCATTCAGCGAGAATGCAATACGGAGTCACAATACGAGATCGACAAGTAGATCTACACATCTCAGATGGTAAGTAGGGGTAAGTAGCGCGGATCTAGACCTAGCCGATGGTGAGCTGGCCACAATCAGTGTCTAAAAACATCTCTCTCTCTCTCTGAACCTTAAGTGCCCAGGGCACATGGGGCTTCCGCAAGGGTTTTCCACAAATGCCTGTCTTTTGCCTTTTTTTCTGCTCTTGCCCAGGTGAGCCCTCTATTGCTCAACATCCTTTCTGTTGTTCTTCTCCATGTCTCTTTTGG
Organism: Achatina immaculata; assembly: GCA_009760885.1. Lineage (NCBI taxonomy): Eukaryota > Metazoa > Mollusca > Gastropoda > Stylommatophora > Achatinidae > Lissachatina > Lissachatina immaculata. The sequence goes on from CM019696.1 coordinate 15,908,965, forward strand.
TCTACCCTTACTTCTGTTCCCCTGTGGTGTCCATCTTAGTGCTATTTTGTCTAAAAACATCACATTACTTCTTTTTTCCTAAAAAACTCTGCATTTATGAAATTTTCATTCATTTAGCTATACTTTGAAACATATTAAGTATATGGAAGTACATGGAACTACTGTTTTCCATTCCATTTTACAACTAGACCCCCTTACAGACAAGACCTGCATTTTTACTCCCGCACCCCAAGACACGTCCGTGTTTCTTCTCCAGCACGGAAAGAGTTATTTCAGTCATAAGAACAGTGAAGAGCAAAACCTCTATCTTAATGCAAAGAAGACTAAATTGATGACATACCACTGAGGAAAAATTGGAAGAGGTGAATTATTTTGAATATCTTGGATCATTACTAACTAATAATGGAGATACAATGAGGAAAATTAAAAGGAGGACATCTATCACTCTTCAAAAAATAAAACAACTAAAGAAGCTGTGGTTAGGAACAGACAGAGCTACAAAAATAAGATTTTTAATGGCATGCATCTTTCCCATGGCAACATATGCCTGTGAGATCTGGACATGTAACAAAACAGCTGAGAAACATATAAATGCCTTTGAAGGCAGATGCTACAGAAAAGTCCTTCAAATATCATGGACACAAAAAAGAACAAATATATCCATATCACAAGAACTTAATATTGAAGAAGGTTAGCTAGTATGGAAGATTAAACAGAGAAAACTTAAATATTTTGGGCATTTTAAACATCATGATAATTAGAGAAAACAGTTTTTGAAGGGTACATAATGGAAAAAAATAAAGGAAGACCAAGACAAAGATGGCTGCAGGATATCGTTGATGATCTGCGAATGGACGCATCAGCAGCAGAGCATCTTGCTTACAACCGAGAGGCCTACAGGAGAGCTGTCAGGGAGGCAAAGTTCCGCAAGGGACATGCAGATAATTGAGCATGCTGCACAATACAGGCCTTATAGATGTTAGACAAAGAAAAATATATTATGGCTGAGTTCACAGTTGTGCAGTTCTCTCATGGGTGGGTGGGGCTCTCCACATGGAAGAATAGGTTCTGCCCTCAGTTCTTCTGTTTGGAATATTTTTCTTCCTCTGACATTGTTTTTGTAGATTGTCAAGGTCACTTGACCCACCACGTTATATTTAGAAACCTTGCCTTATTATACCAAATATGGTGTACGGATAATAGAACTATTCTACAAACCACACCTTATAACTAGTCAGGTACAAAATAAAACCTAACACCTGAACACAAGTCTGACAAACCTCGGGTCTCTGCTAGCTCGTGTCTGATGGTCTTCATCTTATCATCCGAAAGCTCCAACTGTTTGGCTGTAGCTTCCAAAGTCTGCCTCAGAAGTGAAACCTCATGTCTGGAATTATTTAGAAATGACTGTTTTCTCATTTTTTACAAACAAAAAGCTCTGCATGCCTGAACACAGTATTAATTAACCCTTTCTACCCATCGCACTTTAAAACTGCTCCGTTCATATCTTAGTTTCTACACATTTTAAATTCCCAGTGTGTATATTTATTTCCATTCCTAGTTTCATGGGACTGACAACAAACACACTATCTGAAATAATTAGAAAACTCTTGTACAAAGTGCTGTTCTCGTGAGAATAAAGAATGCTGTTTATGGGACTTCACTTTGGATGTTTTTTTTTTTTCAGTTCTGATATCAATCCTGCCAGCTATGGCCATCTTGATGGGAAAATTTGTATGTTGAAGATTCCTGTTCTCAGAAATGTTAATATGAAGTGACATTTCATCATCACACCTCATTATTATTTTTCACTGGTACATAAGACAAAGATGAAACCATGTGATTATATCTTGGACATCTTTCTGTCTATCAAAATTTCATTTTGTCATACTGAGTCACATATTAGCAACTCATTGCAAAAAATAAAATTATCACTGTGAAACACGTTAGCTGCTTTTTTTTGTATACTACAATCTAAACATTACAATCTATGTACATTAAAAGCTTTAAATGCTTGGAGTTAACATTTCCACTATAAAATGCTTCAGCTTATTCCATGTGACCATACACAAGCTGTACCTGAGACTGGCATTATCTGCATGTCTGGACTCTAGCTCCTCTTGAGTCTGGCACAGTTTGGACTTCACTGTATTGAGCTCATTTAAAGCTGTTTGTAGTTTAGCTGAGGCATATTGTAAGGAGGCTTCCAAGTCCTGAGTTTAGACAAAAATAAAAGTAGCTATTTATTTACCTGTGACCAGAAAAAGAGATTGACCATGTGAAATTCTAAAGAGGACATTGTTAAGAGAGGCCAGTTCAGTGGGCATAACATCCCTTGATGAGACTGAAAAACTCGCCGAGGACAGGAAATCTTGGCGAACTACCATGCCAGACCATATGTGACATTTAGCGGCATGGGAAGGATGTAAGAAGTAAGATTTATTTACCTGTGTCCAGAATCAATAAGGCATGCCTGATGGACAATGTTCTCAGGTTGCAGAAAACTTTGGACATTCTACTTCTGTGGTCAAGATTTTACTATATAGCACTTCTGCTATTGTGAGATTTCAATGTAACTATGAACTTGAATTATCTGCAGATGAAGATCTCAGAAATGCAGGCAACAAGTTAGACAGAGAGTTGGTTACACATTGAACTTCTATAACCTCTACAGATAAGTTTGAAGCAGGCAGACCACATATCATAAGCCAGATAGATGCATCTACATCCACCTGTATGATATTCTCTGACATTTTCTGCTTAAACGTCTAAGTATCAAAGAAGGAAAATTATTGTCCAACACTCCATTTGCAAAAACAAAATACTGCATAGTAGTTGAATTCTGTTAAAAAAATGATGAAGTAAAAATATTATTTGTACACAGCAATCAATACTGCATTTGTTTTAGCATATCATATGTAATTTATATGGTACTCCAGCTTACATTCAAAAGATTGACTCATTTTCACACATTTTGACTTTTCAGATCCCTGGGTTTACTTTTTTTCACTATTTTTCCCTTGTGCCAGATAATGAAACGTACAGGCTCTCTTCAGCTGTTCTACATCTCCATACAGAATGTCGGTGCTTGATGAGTTTGGTGGCATCAGGTTCTTCTGAAGGTCCTTCAATGCACTGCAGTCCAGCAGATGGTGTTTAACAGTTTCTTCTTCTTTTCTGTTGCAGTGCATGCAGTATGTTGTGTGGTCAGCGGTCACTCAGTGTAAGTGCTTACTGGGGATGGTATGTCCTGTTCTCAACCTGAAAATTGTGCACTGATCTCTACAACATAAGTTGTTGATGTGGTCTCTGGGGTTAGGCTTTGGCAGGTGTAAATATATATATATATATATATAATATAGGGATCTTCCAGTTGGATTACTGGCCCAGCTTCATTTTCACACAAAAGCTGTGCATAACAAAGGACCAGCAATGGCTCAATGAAGTGCAAAATAGTACACAGTTATTATGTATATGTATATATGACATGAACAATAAGCACAAAGTGATGGTGCAGTCATGATAAAAGCAATCATAGTTTTGTATTGTCCCTGAAATACATGAATATATTAATATATTAAGAATTACATCTCTGATAGATCATGTAAAATATGAAAAAAAAAGCAAGGACAAACTAATCAAGATAATTATATCTATAAATATACCTAGCAACATTAGCACAAGAGAAGAGTTTTCAGTTTGGTCTTAGTTTATCTACCATATTTTCCCCCATCTATTATCTGCCATGGAATATTTCAGGGATAAACCCAACATTTTCCATGAACTTCACAGCCCTTCCCTCAATAGTTTTTTGGCTTAAAATTATATGCAATTGGATATTCTCCTACAGAACTTCTTAAGCATGCAACAGACCCTATAAATATGGTACAACCACACTCATAGCTAACATGCGTAGGCTAACTTGCTTAGGGTTTAGCAACTAGGTCACAAACCACAGCACTGTCAAAGCAGTGCAGGCCTATGCATCTATACTTCACTTTATGTTGGATCAAATTATGACTATGGCTTCAACATTACTCAGCAAATTTACCAAGGATTTTAAAAAAAATAACACTATGGTATACATGAGCTTGGCATTCCCATCACTTTTGCAAGGGTTTACCACTGAAAATTCAAAAACATGGTTCATGTGAGGTTGATCATAGCACCATTTTTCATCTGCAAGACGTCAGTAGAATAATAACTGCCGTCTCACATTAACAACAGCAAGATACCATAACAATTTTACACATTTATGTAACTGTTTTCCCTTTAATACTCGATTGATGATTCATCATCCATACTTGAAAGTCAAGTATAAAATGTTATGGCAGTTGTAACAGTATATGTGAGATAACTGTTGTGTTTTCAGAAAGGGCATTTGTTGTGAGTCTCTTTGTGAACTGTCCTGTACTTGGCAGAGGCTCGGAATGTGGACTGTGCAACCCGTGACAGGGGGGAATTGTGGGAGAAAAGGCTGAGCAAGTTAGTCTACGTTTGCATGTGAAACAGCGAGGAAGGTTATTGTATCGTTCTGTCACTAAAATGGATGTCGCTGCCATGAACATGAATGTTATATGCTTACTGGAGTCCTTGATTGACGAAAGGACAGGCCATGTGGCAGAGGTAATCTGCTGGCTGTCAAATTATCATCATTATCATCCACATCTTCAACAAATTCACAGATAAACTTCATCGTCTACATGATACCCAGGACTTGCTTGATGTCTGTGCCTGTTGTTGCCAAAGTGTGGTGGCAAGAACCTGGATGAGAAGTAAATCTGGAACAGTGTTTAACTAACCCAGAAGCTGCTGCAGAGGACTGGGATTCTGTGTATAACAAACCCAGTAGCAACCCTCAGAATCACGATTTCAAGTTGAATGTATCACTTGATATTCACGTGCGCACAAGTCTGCACAACAATACGACACGGCCTAACGAAATGTTATCCTAAAGCAAAGCCCCATTGTGCACACCGACAGTACAGACTGCATAGAAGGCAGAACACACATGCCTTTACAGTACATCACTTAGTGTTTGGAAATAAATAAAGTTATCTAACAATGGGCTGCTGATTTATCTTTTTTGATAATTTAATATTATTTTGGTCTGTAACATAATTTAATCATTTACAATCATATATATATATTGCATTTTAAGGTCATCAGGAGATCAATGTTTTTAGATGTTAATCTAGTATGGGGAACCTCTACCTCACAGCCTATCCAAACCTAACTATTGGGGTATAGGACACTGGGTGATTTTTGGAAGATTTTTTTTTTGTGGGGCGGGTAAAAAGTATCTTATACAGTGGGAAATACAAAATGTTTGAAGAAAGAAAAAAAACTTGACCATTAGAACTTACAGACTGATGTGCAACTTCTTCATGACAAGCAGATACTGGTTCGGTTATCCCTGACGTCTGGGTAGACAAAGCATATCTTTCTGTGCTCTGTTTCATGACCTCCGACCTTGCTACTTCTGCCTCTTTGACAGCCTGTGTCAATAACAGAGAATTTTAAAAATGGGGGTGGGGGAATCACGATTATAAGAAAGTTTTCCCAGTATGCAGGAAACTCTACAATAAAGAGCGGAACAACAACACAACACAACACAGATCACCAGAGGAAGTACCCTTTCTCAGTAAAATTGAATATAATAAATATTTGTTATGTGAACACTGGTTTACTCCTTCATGCACTGACAACCATCTGTAAGGTCTTCAATGAAGAGAATGACCTTTATAGGCAAAAAATTCTCCAATTTAAAAAAACACAAGTCTCATGTATGTTGACTGAAGCACACAGACTGCGGATCTATAATCTGTTGCCTTGAAACAAAAATTATTTCACTATAGTTGTGGTGTAATGGTTAGTGCACTTGCCTGCCATTCAGAAGGTCCCTGGTTCAACTGCTCACTCTGGCATTTTTTTTTGGACCATCTAGCACCAAGGTCAACTCAGTCTCAAAATAATGGGTACCTGGGATTTCCCTTGGAAAACAAAGGCAGTGAGGACAGATCTCTTATATCTTATATCCTTCCCGTGCTGTTAAACATCACATAGGGCTTGCAAGGCAGTTCTCCAATTTTTCCTGTTTTCAGCGAGCTTTTCAACCTCATCAAGGGATTTTATGCCTATTAATTTGGCCAATGTCCTCTTTAGAGCTTCCGGTGGTCAGCCTCTTCCACTGAGGACAGATGCTGGCATATCTTAAATGCTGCAGCGGACTAGAAATGTGAAGCAGTAACATTTCACACCCCCTACAGCATGCAAATGTCACTGGATAAAGGATATACTACAATAATGAAAAAGAAGAGAAAAAAAAACTTAAACTGTGTTCACCAAGTTGTCACAGACAACCTTGTTTAATCCAAATAAATGATTATTTCACAGCGATTATTTCACATATTGAATAAACATGTCTCATTATCATACATACATTTTTCATGGGTTGTTACAATACCATTAAAGTTTTGATTTTTCTGTATAATGTAAACTTTGTTATAATTCTGATATCTCACAATGCCAACACAAGTGTCTCATTTCACTGTACGGGATCTCTAATAATTTTCCTTTTTTTTTAATCCAAAAAAAAAAGCAAAAAAAAAAAAAAACAACTTTACGTTCTTCACATTCTGCTCTGAAGTTCTGAAATGATCACGTAATGTTGAATTTGACTGACAGAAAAGTGTGCTATGTGCTATACCTGATAATATTTGACTGACAGAAAAGTGTGATATGTGCTATACCTGATAATATTTGACTGACAGAAAAGTGTGATATGTGCTATACCTGATCATATTTGACTGACAGAAAAGTGTGCTATGTGCTATACCTGATAATATTTGACTGACAGAAAAGTGTGACATGTGCTATACCTGATCATATTTGACTGACAGAAAAGTGTGATATGTGCTATACCTGATCATATTTGACTGACAGAAAAGTGTGATATGTGCTATACCTGATCATATTTGACTGACAGAAAAGTGTGATATGTGTTATACCTGATATTTGACTGACAGAAAAGTGTGATATGTGCTATACCTGATCATATTTGACTGACAGAAAAGTGTGCTATGTGGTATATCTTGTCATATTTGACTGACAGAAAAGTGTGCTATGTGCTATACCTGGTCATATTTGATCTGAAAGGCCTGAAGCTCATCCTGTGCATTAAAGAGGTCATCTTGCAGGACCTGAGCTCTCTTCTCCAGGGACATGATCTGTGAATTAGAAATACCTTGCTGTCTTTCAATTTAAAAAAAATGTTGAAGAAAATTCATTATTTAAAAGAATTAGCTGAACATATTTCTTTTATGTTCATAATTTATTTTCATTTTACTTCTTCTTCTTCTGCATTCGGGGTTGTTGGTCGCTTCAGATCCTGATCCCTGTCAACATGACAAAGCCCGCTGTCCTCTCCAGATATTGATAGGAGCTCCAAAGCTTTTGCCCCAAGCTTGTGTCCTCTGACCATGTCTCACGCCTCAGGTCTGCATGGTTTGGGCAATCTTGTAGGATATGTACTTGGAGTCTGGACTCCACTGCCACATGGACACCCGTCTGTGTGAGACATTTGGAGTCAATGCAGGTGGCTCAGTAGTCTGCAGTGGCCTGTCCTTAGGCAAAAGAGGATGGTTTGCTGATGTCTTTGTAGTTGGTGTATTGGATCTGGTTCATTGTTGCATTTCAGTTTCTTTTTTCCATTCAGATCTGCACTGGTTATGGATTATGGTTTTTGCCTCCTGGTAGTTTACTAGATGATTGGTTTGATCTTGATTGCTGCCAGCTTTGGACAGGCTGTCAGCTAATTCATTGCCAGCTATTCCACAGTGGGATGGTACCCATTGTAGGGCCACGTTGTTGACAGTGTAAGGTGCTTCAGTTCTGTTGTGATTTCCTATATGTTTGCTGTGGGTTCTTTGCTGTTTTTAGAGATTCTAGAAGTACCATGAAGTCTGTGAAGAAGGCTATTTTGTGCGGTGGATGTTGGTTTTCTGTTTTAAGTGTTCTGAGGGCTTCAAGAAGGGCTGTTGTTTCTGCCCTGTAGTTGGAGGAAATCTGTTAGAAAATATATTAGTTTAAGAAATAAAAGAAAAATCTCAGTTTCTCCCCCCCCCCCTTTTCCACATAGAAAATCAAAAATAGGCTGAAGATTGTAAAGATATGAAGTATGATATGATATAAAAAAGCATAAGTAAATGAACTGTTAGTCCAACAGATATTTGAGAATTAAACTAAATGCCACAGGAGAGAGCAAAATTCTCCTAAATAGATTGCCATCCCTTCCCTACCATCATCTACTATCAAACATCACAAATCCCTATCCATTCACTACCATCATCATCATCATCATTGCCTTTCACTCCCTTAAGAGCACCGGCCATGGATAGGGGCTCTCCAGTCATCCCTGTTCTTGGAATAATTCTCTGCTCTTTCTGTGCGCATCCATGTCTCTTAACATTTTCTACACTCAACCATGCACAATTTTGCACCTTTCAGAATGAACACTTTGTTTACATTGTAACTGGTGCTTATTGTTTATGCTCCTATTGACACACAGGCAATTTTAGTTCTGTGCTGTTCCAGATGCTGAGATAAGTCATTTGCAAACTTTCTTTCATTTTTTTCATTTTTTATTGTTTTGTTAACATCAAATTAATGTGAATCTGTACTCTGTCTCCTCTCTATGACTCTTCATCCTGTTTGTTTTTGTTTAATAAAGGCTCGCACTGAAATGTCACAAGTGTGTTAAATAATAAAGCTGTTTCTATGTTTCTCCTATTTTATACATTTTTATATCACACTGCAGTGCTTTGTGTATAGTTATATACCTATACATTAATTATTGTGTGACACCACTGAAAGAGTACTTCAACAAGTAAGTGTGACAAACCAACTTTAATATATTTTTAATGACTTCATATTCAGATACTTCAAATATGAACTTGTATTGCCCTTTTCATGATAATTTCCCATCCTAGATGGTGGTGCAGGCTGTCTGCTGACATCAACGTTGGTGCTTCTGCAGTAAAAGGTAAAGATAAAATTCCTGTGTTCATGCCATTAAGGCATATTGGGGAATACGGTGTTAGGCCAGTATTTTCCATGACTTTCGGCACATGAAAGTGTGATGTGTATCACGCCTGGCCGCTTTACCTTCCCAGATTTCTCTGGTTCCCATTTTTAGAGGCTGGGTGAACCCTGGGGCCTTTTTGGTGTGTACCAGAAAAAAATCCCACTGCTGGGACTGAACCTGTTAGGGTACATAAAACACTTATTCTAAGTTTGCCTCAATTTTTAGGCTCAAATCTGCTGGTGAACCTTAAATGTGGGTTTCACTGTACTTGAGCCTATTTTCTCACTCATAATGTGACGTATCATTCAACTTGTTTCTCTTTCATAAAATGATGCTTACTGGAATCTGTCCTTCCAGTCAGACAATGATGCATGTTAAACCTACCTTTCCACTCAAACTGTGATGCATGTTCTCACTGTCTGCTTTCTGTTCCTCTAAAAGTTGCTCTATTTCCTGCAACCTCATGTCACACTCTGCTCTTGCTTTCCGCTCCCATTCAAGATCTTCAAGAGCTGCCTTGAGTGTGACAGACTCACCACTAGCAGCCTGTAAATCTGTCAACTGTTGTAAAATACCACCCACAAATTATACACTGAAATAGTAACAATGTTCCATTTTTTTGTACGAATTTGAAACATAAAATATACTAATATTTGTGTAACAGGTTCAACATGATAAAACAGGATTTTTCTTTAAAACTATGTAGACTTTATCTAACCAAAATTTTAAAAAAAAAATTACTCCTATTTACGATTTTACGTTGTCCAGACACTTTACCATTACAGACACTTTATCACTGCACTAGGTACTACACAAAGTTGCTATTTTATAGACAAAAGCTGAAAAAGAAATTTTAAGAAGAAAAATAAATCTCATCACTTATAGAGCAGCATCTTATATCTTACATCCTTCCCATGTTGTTAAATGTCACACAGGGACAACATTGTTGTTTGCCAAGTTTTCCTGTTTTCAGCAAGTTTTTCAACTTCACCATGGGATGTTATGCCCACTAAACTAGCTTCTCTTAACAATGTCCTCTTTAGAGTTTCATGTTGTCGACCTCTTTTTCTTTGGCCTGTCGTGCTCCACTTGATAGCTTGTTTTGGTATTCTCTGATTGTTTCTTCTCATCATATGGCCTACATATGTCCATCTTCTTTTTCTGATCACCCATGAAACAGGTTGTTGTTTGCTCATCTGTCTTATCTCTGTGTTGTTCTTAAATTCGTTCCACTTTATACCAAGTATTTTCCTTAGGCATTTGTTTTCAAAAGAGTCTAATTTCTTGTTTAGTTGATTTCCAGCTTTCGCATGCATAAATGAGAATGGACATCACATTTGAAATGAATAATCTTAACTTGGTTTTTGTGCTTATAACATTAGAATTCCATATGTTCTCAAGATTTTTGAAGGTCAATGCTGCTTTTGTAACACAGAGCAGCAAGTGGAATAAAAAAAAATAATTGAATCTATGACAAGAAAATACAATGCTGTTTGATAAAACTGACATTTCAAAAATTTTGATTACAGTAATTTTTAAAGTTATTTTCTTTAAACTACCAGGTGGTTCTTGCAAAACAGCAGGACTAGGAAAATTATATAGACAGATGGTATTTCCTGTATCTGATACAATATATTATAAAATATATATACATAACCCTTTTCTAAGTTGGAAATGGCTAGGACATTAGGAACACAAAATAAAAGACATGTGTTTGTTTCTTTAACATTAGCTACTTATTGTGGAATTGGAATAGAAAAGTTAATAATCTAGGAGAAGATATGTGAAGAGGATTGAAGTTAAAGGAGAATCACTGGCTTGTCCAAGAAAAGGTTTCAATGGAGGCAATTAGTCTGTGTCTTGTGCTCAAATAGAGATGAGAAAAAAAAAAAGGGGGGGGGGGGGGAGAAGAGGGGGAACAGTTCAATAAATTGTTGTTTTTTATCTGGATGCCTCAGTGTGAAAGTGGTTACAGCACTAGTCTCTCATGGTGAAGGTCAAGGGTTTGAATCCACCCCACCACCCCTAGCTGTAGAAGTGGATACCTGGCTTTCTCTGGAGCTGGAGAAAGAATGGCTGCCAGGTGCAGTGTTGACCACGTCACCCTCTAGTGTGCTGACATGTCAAAGAAAATGTGAGCACTAACACCATATCCCCTTGGTGCCTCCATGATATAAAAGAGTTACCTTTACCTTTTACTAAGCTTTTTTCTTGTACTCTTCTTGCTAAAAGATTAGACTACTTAATATATATATATATATATATATATATATATCTGAACCTTAAGTGCCCAGGGCACATTGGGCTTCAGTAAGGGTTTTCCACAAATGCCTGTCCTTTGCCTTTTTTCCACCCTTGCCCAGGTGAGCCCTCTTTATATATATATATATATATATATATATATATATATATATATATATATATTCTTTTGGCTAAAAGAATGGAAAAGAACTGTATTCATACCACTGCCAAAAAAGGGTAACTTGAAATTGTGCACAAACTACAGAACTGTTGCCCTGATTATCATGCCAGTAAAATTCTGTTAAAAATCATAATGGGTAGACTACATAAGAAAATAGAAGAAGTTAATATGGTCTGAGCTGGTTTCAGGCAAGGAAGAGGATCAAGAGATCATATATTCAATATAAGATTAATAATAGAGAAATGTAGAGAGTTTAATGTGAATCTATATTTATCCTTTATAGACTACTCAAAGGCATTTGATTATGTACAACACCAGAAACGGTGGGAAATAATGGAAAAAATAGAATTTCCAACACATTTGATACAATTAACATCACTGTTGTATCTAGACCAATAAGCAGCAGTAAGAATAAATGGTGAAATAACAACTTGGTTTGACATAAAACAAGGGGTCCATCAGGGATGCATATTGTCACCCTACTTATTTAACCTGTATACTGAAAATATAATGAGGAATGTTAGAGAAGATGTAGACAAAGAATATTACGATGCCATAAGAATTGGAGGTTATTTAATACCAGAGATGCTGATGACACAGTATTACTATCCACAACACAAAAAGGAATGGAAAAACTAATATGTCAGTCCGTAAGAACAGCGAAGAACAAAACCTCTATTTTAACGCATGCATCTTTCCCATCGCAACATATGCCCGTGAGACCTGGACACTTAACACAACATCTGAGAACACATAAATGCCTTTGAATGTAAATGCTACAGAAGAGTTCTTTAAATATCATGGACACAAAAAATAAGAAATATATCCATACTACAAGAACTTAATATTGAAGAAGGCTGGCTAGTAAAGATGATTAAATATTTTGGACACATTAAACGTCATGATAATCTAGAGAAGGCCACCTTGGAAGGGTACATAATGGGAAAAAGAAAGAGAGGAAGACCAAAGCGAAGATGTCTGCAAAACATCGTTGATGATCTGCAAATGGATGCATCAGCAGCAGGCCATCTTGCTCCAAACCGATAGACCTACAGGAGTGTTGTTAGGGAGGCAAAGTTCTGCAAGGGATATGCAAATGAATGAATGAATGAATGAATGAATGTCAAAGTGTACTTTAGTCTATGGAAGTGAATGCTGGAAAATCACCAAAACTATAGAAAACAAGCTGAATTCTTTCAATACTAAATGTTTATAAAGAATTAGAAGACTATTTTGGCCAAACACCATAAGAAATAACATCTTGTTGGCAGAAATGCAGATGAAGCCACTGACAACAATTACTGAGGAAAGACGCTGGCAATAGTTGGGACGTGTGCTTCAGATGACTGATGACTCGTTACCAATAATAGCACTAAGATGGACACCACAGGGGAACAGAAGTGAGGATAGACCAAAGGAGACATGGAGAAGAACAACAGAGATGATGTTAAGCAATAGAGGACCCACCTGGACAAGAGCAGGAAAAAAAAAAGCAAAGGACAGGCATTCATGGAAAACCTTTGTGGAAGCCCTATGTTCCTATACTTAAGGCTCAAATATATATGTATACATACAATCATATATCTACAACCTACTACAGTGCTAATCCATCTGCATCTGGTTTGCAATACCTTTTTGGCAAGCTCTGTCTTGTGGCTTCTTTCTTCCTCTAGTTGCTTAGTTAGAAGCTTCTTATCCTCCACAGACTCTCCCAAAGCAGCTCTTTCTTTACCGAGTTCCTCTTTAAGCTTCGTAATCTCCTCTGCTGGCATCCGGTTGGCCAGCTCCATCTGAGGGTACACAGAAATAATAATCTTACATCTTACATCCTTCCCATGCCGTTAAACGTCACAAAGGGCTCACATGGTAGTTCACCAAGATATTCTGTCTTCGGCAAGTTTTTCAATCTCATCAAGGGATGTTATTCCCACTGAATTGGCTTCTCTTAACAATGTCCTCTTTAGAGTTTCACGTGGTCGACCTCTTTTTCTTCAGCCTGTTGTGTTCCATTTGATAGCTTGTTTAAGGATTCTCTGATTGTTTCTTCTCATCACATGACCGACATATGTCCATCTTCTTTTTCTGATCAACCATGAGACAGGTTGTTTTCTCTGCTGTCTGATCTCTGCACTGTTCTTTAATTCCTTCCACTTTATATCGAGAATTTTCCTTAGGCATTTGTTTTCAAAAGAGTCTAATTTGTTGTCTATTTCTTTAGTTGTTTTCCAGCTTTCAGGTGCATAAATAAGGGTGGATATTACACTTGAATTGAATAATCTTAATTTGGTTTTTGTGCTTATAACTTTTGAATGCCATATGTTCTCAAGATTCTTGAAGGTCAACGCTGCTTTGGCAATTCGAACTCTAACTTTTTTTCTGGTGTCATCATTGTGGTCTATATAGCTGCCGAGATATGCAAAATGGTTTACTTCTTCAACAGCTGTTCCTTCTACGTATATTTGTCCTTCATTGTTAATGAGAACCTTCATTATTTTTGTTTCATCCTTGTTATTTTCAAGTCTTGTTTTACTTATAATAATAATGAAATAATAATAATGACAGTAAATAAATTGACATCACTATACATGGCACTTACAATAATAGTTATAATAATAGTTAACAGTTTAATAATAATAGTTATAATAACAGTTAACAGTTTACCTTAACACATTCTGAACTACCTGAATATAAGATATCACAAACTGTAATGCTTACCACAGTGTAACAGTAATGAAGAAAGATAGTACAAATGTAATTGTTTTGCTACACCACTTTCTATTTTAACTTAGCAGAAAAATGTCAGGTATTAGTAGTATACAGGTCAAAGAATGACACTGTAGGTTTTTAATAGACAGTTTGATAACAATTTTCACTCAAGCAAAGAAAAGTTGTTTTTTTTTCTGATCATGGTTACTATGGATACATGTTTGTTTGTTTTTATTCTTGAAATATTCATTATAGGTAGAGCACTGGTGCAGAGAGCCAGGTCAGGCCTGGTGGTCAATTAGTATTTGCACCCTCCCCCCATACAAATTGTGACGGCTTTTGGGTCCCACCGACATAAACCTCTTTCCCCCCACCTCACTAGCCGGAGGTAGAGTAAGCTTCAGGTTTCTGTTATCACTCTCCATGAAAATTTATAAAGAGATACATGTTTTGGGCCTGCTTATGAATCCAAGTGGTATCACAAAGATATGATATGGTGTCATATCTAAAGGTGTATGCCTATAGGATGTAGACACAAGACAAGTAGGCAACAAAAACCTAAAAACTGGGGGGGGGGGGGGGGAAAGAATGTCTAAACTGGCAACAGAATGTCTAAACTGGCAACAGAATGTCTAATCTGGCAACAGAAATTCAGAATAAGCCTAAAATAAAAAAATTTAAAAAAACTATAAATGTGAAGAATAAGAATAAGTGCCACATTAATTCTTGCTTTCTTACTCTCACCTGTAAATTTTTAAAATCGGATTCCAGATTCAACCTCAGCTTCCTCTCATTTTCCAGCTGCTCAGCAGCCAAAACATGACCATCCTCCATCTCTTTCAAATTTAGTTCAAATTCAGCAATTTTTGTTTGCAAAAGACTGCAGAGCAGCCTCTCTTTATCTACTGCTTCTTGTGCAGAAATCAGCTCTTCTTTGCTAACTTTTGAGGCTATAACTCTCTCCAAATCTTCTGCATGGCTCTCCAGTGATTTTCTCAGCTGCTTTTCTTGTTCCAATTCACCGCTAACAACCTAGAAACAAATTAAATTACAATTCAGTCACCTCAGATTTAAATAAATTCACTGAAGTCAGGTGTTAATAATGTATGCAGGTGAGTTTTTATAGGCAGCTTGATAACAATTTTCACTCAAGCAAAGAAAAGTTGTTTAAGAGAAGGTGCTGTGAGCAGGTCCAGGAGACTAAAGATGGTCAAAACTGAGATCACAACCATGATTGGCTCCTAGTAAGTTGACTGATATAATACCAGTCCAATCAGGAAGAACTCAACATATTCCATTTACCATGGGAGATTGTCAGGCAATCTGCTGTTCATATCCCCTATGGAAATTAAGGAAAGCCACCTTACATGTTGTGCTACCTGACCTTTGTCACAGGATTAGCTGCCAAGAATTGTATGCTATGATTAAATACATAAATTCCTAATGCCTGCTAAAATAACTCCAATCTGGACTGCTATAATCTCCTTTTAAGATACCAAGATTGGACTGTTATAATCTCCCTTTTGATAGAAAGATATCTTTAATATTATCTGAAGCACTATATTTATACAAAACATTTCATAGTGAATGCTTCAGAATTCACATTTTTTAACTTCATATTTTACCTCCCAACTATTTCACTTGCTGAAAACAAAAAAAAAATAATTAATGCAGTAACTGGAAGTCAAATGAGACACATGAAGACATACTGGAATGTTTTTCAGCCAATACGATCAAGACTACGTGCTGGAAAGGAAAAGGTATAACAAAAGCAATTTTACTGGAATATATAAGGGAAAATATCTGAATAATTACTATTGGACTGAAAAGATTATGGAAGAAATACAACTTGTACAGAAATAAAATAAAGTGAATGACAAATATGAGAGAAACTTGTGAATCTCCATAAAAATCTTCAGCTGCCAAAATGAAGGCTTTTTTTTTTTCACATAGAAACGAAAATGGAAACTGTGTGATGAAAAACTCCAGCATTCAAAATAGTCATACTTCAAACAACTCCCCCTATATTTATCCTGAAATATCACTTGAAAAGAAACGCTGATGGAAGGTAGACATCTACACTGAAATTTACACAAGTGTCATTTATGAACAGGCTAAGATGCTAATGGAATTCATGTGCAGAAGATAATGAAAGAAAGAGCATTCAGATCACTGGATAGCTTACAACTAGAGATGTAGCCAATACTGAGTTTTAAGTATCTGGCTGAATATGAATACTCTATCAATAGTGACAGTTCATATTTATAAGAACAGGATTATTCATTAAAAAGGTGAATATAAAATTGATGCAATGATTACTGATATATAAATTTTACACTAAATTTAAAATCATTTATTTCTTTTTACATAATCTTTCATTGTTGTAGAGGTCTGTAGAGATGGTACACATTAATTACAAATTACTGGTTTATCTTTTCAGTTTCCTTCTAAGTCACATTTAAGAAAAATAAGTATTACAGCATAATTTGATGTCAGTTTTGGTCAATCCAAGAGAAATATCTTATTTCATTATTCAGAATTGACTATTTAAATTTTATTTCAAATATGAATATCTGAATTTCATAATTATTCTGCCGAATATAAATTCAAACTGAATATTCAGTACTTAGCTGATTATAATGCACATATACTATGTTAAAAATATTTACAACTTTTGTGTGGACAAATGGCTTTGGAAAATTAATAGTTGACATTAGTTTTATAAACATAACACATCACCAATATTATTATTGGTCCAGGGATCTCTCTCTCACTCTCTCTCTCTTTCTCATTCTGTCAGTGCCAAAGATACACAGATTTCCACTTCTGCTGGTCCTTTGATATCTTCTTTGCTGTCTCCCATGTCAGTCCTTTGTTTACCAGCACTTTCTCCGCTGTATGTCTCCATGTCTCTTTGAGCCATCCCATGCTTCTTTTACATCCAGATATATGCTGTATGTTATATCAGTAAATTGGACACCAGCTTCCTTTCTCAAAGCCATTCAAATCTCACATGTCTTTAAACTACCCACAGCTGAAAGATAAAAAAAGTAAAATGAAATCATAAGAGAGATTTTTTGCAACTGGCAAACCTTCAAATTTTCTTCTGTGTTCTTGAGAGATTTGATATGAGACTCCAGGTCTTGTCTCAGTTTTCTCTCTTCCTCAAACTTGTCTGCTAGGTTGGCTTTCTTGGCAAGCTCCAATTTCAGGTCATTAATCTCAGCTTTCATTTTTTCATTCTGATTTCTTTGCTCCTCAAGGGTTTTCTGAAACAAATATATTTATTTGGCAGTGAACATTGGGTATAATATGAAGAACTCTCTCAAATGAAGATACTATACCTCAGGACAGGTTAAGAAAAAAACTGTAGCTGTTGTTGTTAACTAGAAACTACAAGACTAGCTGTCCTTCTGCAGGCAGTAAACTTAGAAATATATATACAGCACAAAGATCTGACCTTTGTGGCTTTCTACCCCCCAGAACCTGGCTGAATTCATTAATGAGTTTCAATCCCATTTGAATATGAAGATTAATCAGCTCTTATCAGCTCTAAGTGTTTTGCTGGGTCTTCCGCACATTTCACCCTAGTGGAAGCTTTATAACTTTGTAGTCACTTAAAATGAAAAAAAAAATTTTCATCTTATTTTGAGGTGGCAAAGACTCCTCAACTTCTCTCCATGTTGGTTAAAAGAATTCTACAACAAGAAAGACAGGAGTTGATTGTATGTTGGTGGCAAGTTTAGTTCCATGCATTAGGGATATTCAGTTACATATCAGCTGAGAGGTCAGGCCTAACACTGCTTTCAGTCAGATTTTTACTAAAACCTACATTTGCAACAAAAAACCCTGATACATGATATGCAAGTAGAACTTTATGAAAGACCTTATGCATAATATGCAGTACAAACATCATGATGATGATGACAAAAAAAAACCACATTTTTATATTTGTGTGTGCTGAAAAATAACAAAGAATGGTCTAAGTGTAACTTCATTTGTGTACCCTGGATCAACAATAATTTACTTTTTTTTTTTGTGATACACACAGTTTTGACTTTATACTAAATGCTGTTGTTCTATACCTGTCTGGTGTCATGGTTGCAATGCTATGTTCCCTCACAGCTATGTGGCAACGCACATTTTAGAAAAAATCATGCTGTGCAAGAAATATTATGTGTAGTACAAACAAACAAACAAAAATAATTAAAAAATTGTTACTTTCATTTTAAAATTTTCTTATACTGCTCTTTCTCTGTGCTATGGTACTGCTGAAAAAATATGTGATACTGCTACATGAGCCTGTTTCGTTAATTTTTTAAAGTATTTTTTTCATGATAAATTTAAATTATATTCTGTAATTTGAATACACCTGAATACACACAAAATATTTTTCAGAATATATTTGCATATGGTTTGAAACTTTTGTGCACGAATCAGAAAAATCTTAGAGGCCACATCGATTATCATATAAACACATGTCATGTGGATGAGTGGCACAACTGAGGAACATTAATATAGCTTCCAAAATTTTGTGATAACTATACCTTGATTTCTGCATTATCATGCAAAAGTTTTTCTGTTTTCTTCAATGCCTCAGTGAGATCTGAGTTCTCTTTACTAAGATCTTCAACTACATGTCTGGATTTAGCAAGTTCCTGAAGGGTTAACTCTAACTTTTGCTTCAAATCATCGATTTCATGAAGGTACCTGCAGGAGAGATTTTGGAATTACCTGCCATTACATGATACAGTATATTTATATGTATGGGTAATAATAAGGAGCCAAATTTATTTAGAATTATTTTTAAAAAGCTCCTATAAACACTCTTTGATTTGAAGTTCTAAATATTTAGCATATTTTATTTAGATTAGCAGAACAATTACAGAATGGAAAAAAAATGCTTATATTACATTTTTGAAGAAGTTCATATCCCATTTATATCAATTACAGACATGCTCTTCTGTTTGTAGGGTTTTTCCCTTCAATATTACGTTTCTTTTTATCTGTTGCTAAAACACATTTTTAAAGAAGAAGAAAATAATGTTTATAAATTAAATCATGTAACAAAACACAGATTAAGACTGTTTTTCATGGTTTAAGTTCAGTGGTAGAACCTCCCAGTCAATTACTTTTTTTTTTTTTAACTTATTTTACTTTAGTTTTCACTTCTTCCGACACCCTCAGCCTAAATTATAAAGAAAACTTTGTTAGACGTTTTAAGTATATTTTTGTGTACTCTGTTTTGGCATTATTCCCCTTTGGCTTTAAAACATGCATTTAGTTTCTGGCAAATTTCTTTCTACATCCAAGCAGTCAGACACTACTCAAGCCCAATGACCCTGAAGTTAAGAATTGATAATCTGTATAGGCAGCTTAAGTGATGGCTCACACTATAGCAAATCTATGTTTCGTGTTTAACACAACATTCAATTATTGTGGCTTCTCTGGCAGTCTCTACTATCTATTTCTGGCTGTAAGTTAAAGTGCTATGGAAAAAAAAAATATTTTGTGCATCATAATATGTATATAACATGTTCATAACAGCTGTAAACTTCAAATGATAATTCAACAGATAACAAATAAGACACTTTAACAAAATAACATAGCAGGATTCATCTTCACATACATGTGTAGTCCAGATCTCTAATTGCACAAAATATAAAACACCCTCCCTCAAAGCCAAGCTCCAGCTACTGGTTATTGTAAAAGACCCTATCTAGAACTAGCCACAAACGTGCAGTCATGAAAAGTGAAAAGTCTGTATCACACAGTGATCTATATTTTGTCTACAAAAGTATTAATACAACAAAAATACAGTTCTCCAGTATTTAAGCCTAGAGGTGACCATTTTTTTTTTTCTTTTGTAGTCAGTTTTTTTCCATCTACTGAGTGAAGTTTCCCGACCATTACTTTCTAGTTTTCACATCTTACATTACATGAGTTAAGACTATGGGACACCATATTTTTCAGTGATCACTTGTCACATAACATTAGTTAAGATATAAGGCACCATTTTCAAGTGTTCTCTTATTACATATCATGAATTGAGATTAAAAGGTTAAAAATTCAGGCTCTGGCTTCACTGGATTCGGGAAAACCCCATACAAGTATATGCTCTGCCGCATGTTGCAGCATCCATCCAAGAATATGTTTGCTAATAGTTCCTGTCAAATGTTGGTTGTTTACGACGCATTTTCTGCCACACAGTTCGGATTTCCTGCCAGCATCTTTAATTTGTCCTAGCTCCAGCAGTCTCCTCACAGCTACATTGTTCTTCAATTCCCGCTTTTCATTTTCCCACAGTCTGTCCAATACAGCTTTAACAATGTCCCCCTTCTCTTTTATCTGTCTGCCATTTATTTTTAGCCTGTCCAGCAAGTCTACCTGCCACATCATTGCCATGTACTTCCGCATGCCCTGGACAGTAAATCCATGTTAGACTTGTCACGGTTGACTGACTTAACAGATGAACTCATTCTTTTCGAAGCAATTTCTTCTCAATCTTATGAAGCATACTCTGTGAATTCATCACAATGACACCATTAACCACATCATGAGCAACTAGCCATTCCACTCAACTGAGACATAAGACACCAGTTTCCGGTGCTCCTTATTACATGAGTTAAGTAAGATACCATTTTTCTAGTGTTCATTTATTACATGAGTTAAGTTTACAAGACACTATTCTTCTAGTTCAATTATTATATGACAAAAGTTAAGACTATAATGCACTTTAAAGACTTGACTTGGACTTGATTCAATTGTGAGAAACAACTTAGCCTCAGCTTGCAACCTGACATTTTTTAAAGCATTAACAAAGTGTTAATATTTGTGAAAGTGAAGAAAATAAAGTAAAGTAAATTAAAGTAGTACATATGATATACTTTATTCACCATTTCACTACATATCTCAGTAGTTGTTTGCTCATTTTATTTTTACACAGTTCAAAAACATGTTAAAAATGTAGTATTTATCTTCAGATTGAATATGTGGCCAGTTAGACTCAGTGTTGGTTTCTAAGTTTCTATTTTTTTTTTCTTTTGAAGCACTGAGGATTGATGTTTAATAAATTTTAATAATCCGTGTAGATCTTACAAACAGCAGAGAGAAAATATAATTTTTAAGACAGAGCGAAATACACAATGAGATCCCTTTTCAGTTATTTTAGTAACTGCGGACTGTGGACCACGAGGTCACTCTTCCTACATTTTGAAATTTGTAAGACAAATTCCTCCCTTAAATTATCTCTTTATTTTTAAATTTTATATATACATATATATATATATATATATATATATATATATATATATATATTATATATATATATATATATATATATATATATTTCTACAAGGTGCATGTGATAATACAGACACACTTGTGATATGTCAAAGGCTAGTGTCTAAATCCTTTGGTTTAGTGGCACCATAATATCATGTGGTGTACACATCTTTCTTTTTCTTTGGCAAGCTAAAGTCAGGAGACTTCATAATGTCTAAGCAATCATTGAACAGATTAAAATATGACCAGCAATACTAATGGAAATGACATTATTAGGAGATTCATTGTCTAAGTAATACCACACTGTGGTAAAACCAGTGAGGCAACTGATTAATTGGTACTACTGATCTGATAAGTAGAACCGACATTCACTCTTTTTAAGATTTTGAAACTCATTTTCAACCTGCTTGCAGTGACTTTGAGACCTGCCTTATGATTTGAAAGTGGTGACTTTAAACTTCATCTGAGATCTGAAAGTAGCAACTTGAGACTTAACTTGAGACTTTCCATGAACAACACAAAGGCAATACTGGTTCACTCTAAATGAATGGAGCTTAAATGCTACTTTTTTCTACTCAGTTTCATGTCTTCCTTGTGCTTTATATCTCAGCAACTTTAATTAGGAAACCATCTGCACAAGAAACAGCATACTTTCCTTATTCACACAATTCACAAAGATACAGGAAGCCCCACTCATGCCACTGAGGCATAGTGGGAAATATGGTGTTATTTCTTTGACTTCCCAGCACAATATGGTGAGTTGCAGCTAGTGTTCTTCCTGGCTGCCTTTCCACCATTAGCTCCAGGAGAAGTCTACCCATTTATACAGGTGGCTGAACTGGCATTATTTAGTTGCCTTCACATAATTCATGACCATGAAGAATAGACTTCAGTAAGTGGCAGTGCACAAACTATTTAAATGGGCTAATTCAGTGTGAAATTTCCAAAAGTGTGTCACATAATCTGAAAATGATTATAAATATAGCATGTGCATTTTCATTTTATCTCTTCAATAACTAACACTAGCTATATTCACAAAACTTCAATTCCATTTGCCAGCTATTCTCTCTAATGGCAGAAAAACAAGTTGTTCATGAAATTTTATAAAAAATGTAACTTGAAATTCAACACAAATAAGACCAGTGTGAGCAGGTGAGACAAAAAAAACCCCTCAATAAACAAATACAGGTAGATCATGATTAGTGTGAATATAAACAATGTGAAATTCAAACAGCACAACCACTTCACATGATTCATTGCTGCACTAATCCAGACCTACACTGACTCTAAATGAGCACAAACAAATAAGAAATCAACAAACAAAAAAGAAAGTACAACTGAAATATTTTACCTTTACACATTTCCCATTTGCTACAAATAACAATATAAATGAGTCACAAAAAGACAAAAAAATAGAGAAATAGTTCCAGTGAGAAACTGATTTTATGCACATGTACGCTCGTAATTTATGCATAACTTCTGTCCTGTTTGATTGCTTTTACTCAGAAACATTGTTCTCAATATTAGTTTGATTAATTATCCCTTTACACGATATATTTTTCTAATCATCTATTCTTCTACGTTTTCTTGCTTTAAATAATAACTGTATATAATGTTCATTCTGTAAAAGCCAACTCTACTTTTAACATCTTTAATATAATCTAGTAATAAAATGCTAAAAGACACTACTCACAGCAGCATATGATATTAATGTAGGTAAAATGTGTTGAAAATGTAGACAAATCACACAGATAAGAGAGGAAGAAAACTGGAAAAACAATGACTGAAAACAGAATCCCAGACTCCAGCAGCACCAAGCAATTGCCTAGCCAGGTCAGAACAAGGCATTAATTCTGTCATGGAGCATCACAGAAAAAGAATGTTTGTGTTACCAAGTCTTTAACATGTTTATGATCCTGTGAAGTACAGCACAGTATGTAAAATCAGACTTTTTATCACTAGAAAATCAATCTTTCACAGACACCAAATTTCTAGTAAATACAGGTCAACAGTAACATAGCTAGATAAATGCTTATTTTACTGGAGTCAGGGTTATATTCTCAGTCATTCCTTTATTTGCTTTATTTCTCTCACATCTAACATGCTTTGTCTATAGTTTTAGATGCTCATCCTACCTACTTCATGTTCATACTCTGTTGTCTACTATAACTAAAAGTCTGTATGTCTAAACATACGGTCATTCACCCATTGTAAACATGGGCTTAAGCTACAAGCATACATGCAACTGATTTTTATGCAAATATATGTTCATACTTTAATGAGCAAAGACAATTTCCTTTAACACTTCTTCTTGCTTTTATTCTTCTTCTTCTTCTTCTTCTTTCTTCTTCAGTATTTGCTGCAAAAGGGCACTGTTTGCAGTGTCATGGTGTGTGCCTTCCAAGACCCAACACATCCACCTTCTGCTGACTTAATACTTATACCAAGTTTCCAGTTTGGCTGACAGGAATGCAGTCATAGTTAGACTTCAAAACTACTTCCTGAACATGAGAACCCAGTTCACTGACATTAACTATACTTGTGCACAGTTCAGTTCATATTCATCTTTTTCTCTTTCAGAGCTGAAAACCTGCAGATCCTCTCTTAATAAAAAGTCTTATAAACTGCACCTGATGTAAAGAATCATTACATTCTTATCACAAGAAAAGGTTCATAAGATGTTGCTTTACTGAATTATTTACACTCCACATGCAAAGTATGAATAACAAAGTGAAGTACTTATTGCTAATTTCAATGAGTGACATTATTAATCTTTTGAAAAATACTTTATACAACTAAACTTGCCAAGAACAATGAATTGAAAATGATAGAAAGATTGAAGAAAAAATCATAGAAAAATAAATCTTAAACAAAAAGAATTTGTAGAAATAGAGATCTAATTCTATATCCTACAAAAGAATAATGTAAGACTTCATATAGTATTATTACAAGACTACATTAAAAGCAATGTGTGGAATAACTTACTCTTTCTGGCTAAATTGACAAGAATAATGAATTGAAAATGATAGAAATATTGCAGAAACAATCATAGAAAAATAAATCTGAAACAAACAAAAAACAATCTGTAGATATAGAGATCTAATTCTATATCCTACAAAAAAATAATGTAAGACTTTATATAGTATAATTACAAAACTACATTAAAAGTAATGTATGGAAAAACTTACTCTTCCAGACTTCAGGAGGCATGAAAAAAAAAATCACTTTTATAACACAAAAGGTTAAAAGAAATGTCAGATTGTAAAAGGTTTGTAAACATTACACCAAGGTGAAAACTGTGAATTTAGGAAAGTACAACTGCATGAAACTCATAAGAAATCACATAAAAAATAAAACGCTTGTTCTAAATGCTTTCAAACAAGGCTTTTGCTCTATATCTGAATGATGGTAATCTTCATGATGTCATCCTGGGGCTTTTACAAAAAAGATAGGACAATGTACTCCCTGCGGAACTACAGTGCCAGACTTCTTAGCAAGCTCCAGCATGAAAAAAGACCACATGGATCTTCATTTTTTTCTTTCCTGACATTACCAATGAACGTTTTGTTACAGTGAGGTAGGCTTTTCATGGAATATGGTTCCCTATTGCTCTTCAAAAAGTAAAACAACTAAAGAAGCTGTGCAGAGAACAGACAGAACTACAAACATAAGATTTTTAACGGCATGCATCTTTGCCATCGTAACATATGCCCGTGAGACCTGGACACTTAACAAAACAGCTGAGAAACACATAAATGCTTTTGAATGTAAATGCTACAGAAGAGTTCTTCAAATATCATTGACACAAAAAAAGAACACATATATCCATACTACAAGAACTTAATATTGAAGAAGGCTGGCTAGTAAAGAGAATTAAAGAGAGAAAACTTAAATATTTTGGACACATTAAACGTCATGATAATCTAGAGAAGACTGTCTTGGAAGGATACATAATAGGAAAAAGAAAGAGAGGAAGACCAAGGTGAAGATGGCTGGAAGACATCATTGATAGTCTGCAAATGGATGCATCAGCAGCATGGCATCTTGCTTACAACCAAGAGCCTACAGGAGAGCTGTTAGGGAGGCAAAGTTCCACAAGGGACATGCAAATGACTAATTGCTCTAGCATTACAACATACAGCTCTGCTCCCTGAAAAAACCTAACAATATAACATTACTCAAAACATAAGCAATAACATAACTTTACCCCCAGCAAGTACTAACATTGCACTAAAGTTTAAACAAAAAAGAACAAGAAATAACATACATTACTGAAAACTGTCATTACTGTCAGTTATCAATTAAATTGCCAAATACAGCACAACATGTATATACCAGTTTCACAGCATATATTTGGGTGGGGAGATACTCTGAAGCACTAATGGCCACTTACTTAGTGCTGTCAGCACAATGTATGCAGACTGGGTTTTAAATTTTGCCCCCAGACTGAAAGAGTTCTGATCTTACCTTGATTTTAACCCATGTCTCCCAAACAAATTATTTACAGAAGGCTGAAGTTCGACATTCATCCTGTAATATAACTGTGCTTCATAGCAATACCATTACTGCAAGCTTAAAGTCTTTGTATTCTTGAACTGTCACAAATGTTACAGTTCCTTTACAAAGACGTATAGCAGTGTAAGGTCAGCTATTCTGTCTTAACAAATTCTATCTTAACAGGCAACTTCAGTCAGTTTGCTGGGAAAAAAAAAACACTGTTTATATAACTATCAAATCACTGATGGTGATCTCGAGAAAGAATAATGTGATCCAGAGAAAGAACAATATGAGAAAGAATAACGTGATCCTGAGAAAAAAACAGTGATCTAGAGAAAGAATAAAGTGAGCTAGAGAAAGAACAATGTGATCTACAGAAATAACATTGTGATCTTGAAAACAATAATGTGATCAAAAGAGAGAACATGATCTAAAGACAGAACAATGTGATCTGTAGAAAGAACAAGGTGATCTATAGAAAGAATAATAACTCATTATGGTTTAAAATTCTTTCACTATGACCAAAAAGCTTTTTTTTCATACAGAAAAATTACAATGAAACTAAATGTTAAAAAAATTAACAATAATTGCAAAACAATAAAAAACAAAACTGAAAGAATACAAAAGCTTCTCAAGAACTTCTTTCTCATTTAAAAATAAATCATGAAAAATAGATTAACAACTGTTTTGCTTAAAGTAACAAAAAAATAAAATTAATGAAAAGCTTTATAAATTTTACTATGGCCACTGAGTTGACAAATCTCATATCATTAGAAAAGAAATAGGAACAAAACATTAACAATTTAATGAAACTGGAGGCAATACACAATAAGATAAATTGATGAAACATTATTACAGTTAATGAAATTTTTAATAAAACCAGGAATTTTAAGTTTATGAAGAAAAAATTATTACAATAATATTTAAAAGAATACTGACTGACATCTCCTTTACTCCCCCTCCCCAAACACACACACACACACACAAATGACATTAGTAATACAGAGAAGAAGCAAGATGGCAAGGAAAATAACAATGACAGAAAAACAAGAACAATGAAAAACATCAATTAAAATTTAAAATCTCACCTTTTTTCTGCACCATCATGGCTCTTCTGTAATGCTTGCTGTTCAGAAATGTTTAAAATAAAATTCAGATAAGCTTTTTTTTGCTTGTATTTGTCTGTTTATCTTCTCTGTTGTCTTTGATAAAGTCATTTTTGCCAAAATACTGGTTCAAAGGTTCAAAATCAGACTCCGGTGTCATTGCACTCAGGACAGCCCCATACATGCTCTGTCACATGCCGCAGCATCCATCCAAGAGTATATTTGCTAATAGTTCCCATCAAGTGTTGGTTGTTTATGATGCGTTTTCTGCCACATAGTTTCAGCCAAAATACTGAGTTGTTGCTTTTCATAACCTTTTCACTGTTGTTAACAAAATATTGCTAATTTTTCTTTTCTTCTTTATCTTTCTCTTTTTTTGTAAAACTGCATCATATAAAACTGCTTCGTCTAAGTCCACTCTTATAAAAACTCAGTAATCTCAGAGAATGCCAAAACAAGTTATCAAATAGAACACAACAGGCCAAAGAAAAAGAGGTCGACCACATGAAACTCTAAAGAGGACATTGTTAAGAGAGGCCAAATTTGTAAAAATTTAGGAAAATTTGGCGAACTACCGTGAGAGCCCTATGTGATATTTAAAGGCATGGGAAGGATGTAAGATGTAAGAATCTAAGAATCTCAAAAATAAAAAGTGACAGATAAAAGCTATAACAACACAACTACAGCAACACTGGCAGGGAGAAATGAAGAGATAAATGAGCAGAGACAAACGTAAAATGTACTAGATTAATAAACGTGGGTAGTCCAAACCCATATGAACTGTACAGCTTAACGAACAGCAGAAATAAAAAAAAACAGATGATATCAAGAATGCAGAGAAAAGACAATAGTAGAAATACAGAGAACTGATTTTATCAGGAATACACCACTTCTGTGACCCACTACAGAATACAGACTCAAGCCCCATGATGTGACCCACTACAGAATACAGACTCAAGCCTTCTGATGTGACCCACTACAGAATACAGACTCAAGCCCCATGATGTGACCCACTACAGAATACAGACTTAAGCCCCCTGATGTGACCCACTACAGAATACAGACTCAAGCCCCCTGATGTGACCCACTACAGAATACAGACTCAAGCCCCCTCATGTGACCCACTACAGAATACAGACTCAAGCCCCCTGATGTGACCCACTACAGAATACAGACTCAAGCCCCCTGATGCTCTTGAGCCTCCATCCTAAATGAGATTTATCTCAAAGACCACAGGAGTACATTCATTAGTAGCAAGAGGTGATCTTGGTGCTAGAAGCAAATGATGAAGAAGAAGAATGTCAGGTATACAAAGAAACATCATCGATATAAGAAGGCCAGTGTAACATGCATGCATCACAGACAACTAAACTGTAACTTACTTTAGAAAATGCAAAAGTTCACTATATTGCTGGTGCACACAGAAGTTTTTGTATTTTCCCTGACTATCATCATATACCATGCCAACAGGTGTAAATTAAAGTGCTGTGTGCTTCTTATTTCAAATTTCATCCACATAAATATTAAATCACATTAATTAGTGTATTTATGGAAATTTAAGTCTATATATACACAGTTTACATTGATCAGTGTAAGCAATGTAAAATATGAACAGGGTTTGTCTAATAAAAAAAAAAGTTAAGTGTAATAACTAAGCAATTTCATATAATAAAACAGCTTTACTTTGGTTTCAGCAACTTTGCTCTTTCAAGAAGAAAGCAATCAAGGATTTGTGATCCTACCTGAATGGAGATAAGCATTGTCTCTCGGTCTTTAGACTTCTCTAGCTCGTCACGTGACATGCTGACCTGATTATTAAGTTGCTGGTTTTGATCCTTCAGGTGAGCAATTACAATCTGCATTGAAAAAAAAAAATGAAAAACAACAAATATTCCAGTATCACTGATTCTACAATGTAAAAGTAAAGGTACGGTAAAATCACCAATTCCATGACATTAAGCATACTGGGGATATGGTGTTAGGCCCATATTTCCAAGCACATGAAAATGTGATGTGGTCAGTATCACTCCTGGCCACATTTACCATCTCAGATTTCTCTGGTACCCATTTGTAGAGTCTGGGTGGACCCCGGAGCATTTTTTTGGTGGGGTGGTACCAGAAACAATCCCCACTGCTGGGACTTGAACCAGGTCCCACCAGATTAGTAGGCCAAGAGCCTAACCACTCAACCAGCCAGGCTGCACTGATCCTACAAAACTGAAATTTATGACACTCACTGAAAAATTGGTATAATTACGAAGATTTACACATCTTAGAAAAAGCATTCCTACAGTGGAAGTTTTTCAGCACTGGAGTGTATAGGGTTCACTGTGATCTTATTTTCTTTGGTCCATCAGCAAAACCAGAATGTGATGTTTTCAGGATCATAGTAGAGCTGCCTTTTCTCCCGTAGCTGCAGTATGAGCTAGATCCCATGCTTACATCTGCACTAACCCCTCAGCTACACAATAGGCCGAAGAAAGAGAGGTCGACCACGTGAAACTCTAAAGAGGACATTGTTAAGAGAGGCCAGTTTAGTGGGCATAACATTCCTTGATGAAGTTGAAAAGCTCAACCAAAGCAGAAAAACTTGGTAAACTACCATGTGACATTTAATGGCACAGGAAGGATGTAAGATGTAAGAACCCCTCAGCTGGAATGAAATCACCACCATCAAAGTGCACTAACCATTATGCTTTTCAGCAAATTGATTGTAACCAACCATTATGCTAATCAGCAAATTGATTGTAACCAACCATTATGCTATTCAGCAAATTGATTGTAACCAACCATTATGCTATTCAGCAAATTGATTGTAACCAACCATTATGCTATTCAGCAAATTGATTGTAACCAACCATTATGCTTTTTAGCAAATTGATTGTAACCAACCATTATGCTTTTCAGCAAACTGATTGTAACCAACCATTATGCTATTCAGCAAATTGATTGTAACTGTTACTGTCAACATCTTAGAAAGAGGTCAGTTTGATTGAAACAATATATGTGTTTGCTCTAAGAGATTTCAACTGACTGCACAATGATGATAAACAGAAGTACACATCATGTCATACTTTTCTCAAATACACATCATGTCATACTTTTCTCAAGTACACATCACATCATACTTTTCTCAAGTACACATCATGTCATACTTTTCTCAAGTACACATCATATCATACTTTTCTCCATATGCTTACTTTTCAATGGAGCATAAGGAACTGACAGAATTTCTTGATGTCAGCAGCCTCCCTACATCATTCATCTTTATCATTTCTTTTTCTTCTACATCTCTCTAAACCTCCCCTTGTCTTATCTAAGTTATGGTAAGGCAACAAAATGACGCCTTTTCTTCTGCACCTTTTGTGAGTGTCCCAGACAAACAATGGAAAGAATGAAAATACTTCTCAAATCATGAACCCATAAGGGAAAAAACCCCAGCCTGAAGTAATTGAGCATAAGACCTTTTCCTAAGTAACTAAACAACATAATCACTGAACCACCCAGACTTCCCAGTTTAAACAGTTATTATTACCTCTTGTTTTGTAAGTTCCAGCAACTGCTGTTTAGCAGATTCCATATCTTCTTTCGACCTGTCCAGTTTGTTCAACAAGTCCTTATTTTCTTTGCTCAAAGTCTCCATCTGGTGAGCAAACTGTTCTTTCACCTAAATATAGAATTTTTTATTTTAAATGAGATAAAACCTTGATCTAATTTCGGCACGCATTTACTGGTATATGTTTTTCAAACCTTCATACAAAAGAATAATGAAAGAAATAGTTCATTTTACTTTGTTATTCCACCTTAATTTTCCTTTGTTGAGCACATTTATTGTCATTAATAGATATAAAAAACACCTTTCTACTTTCATGCACTTGGTTTACATTTTGACTATATGTAATGTTTTCCTTATACAGTATAAATTCTATTTTGATTGTAAAATGAGCTAAATGTAAGATTTTATTATAGATAGGGTGAAGAAAATGTGTTTTTTTCTGTCATATGTGTTGCAAATTAAATTAAAAAATTAACTATATTAATTTTAAAACAGCACCATTAAAACAAAACAGGATGAACAAGCATTTTGTGTTTCATAGACTGAGAAAGAATTTGCTAAAAAGTGGGACAGGAAAGACAAATTGCAAATCAAGGACAATATGATAAATGGGGCTTCAGGTCTCATTAATACCAAAATTTCTCTCCAAATAGCTAAAAATTTACCTTGTTAATTTCCTCAATTTCAGCCTTCAACAGTTTCTCAGCTTCCTCTTGCCTATTGGTCACTAGAATTAGCTCATGTTTATCACTTTCAAGATGATCTTTCTCCTTTGTCACCTTCTCCAGTTCCTGCTTGCAAGCCGTCAACTGATTGGTCAGATCATGCTCTCCTTTAGTCAGACACTTGTTCTGATTTGCCAGTTCAGTCTTCTCAGATTCTGCCTGCTCAAATTTACTTTTCAAAGATTCTAATGACTGGGAAAGTTGTTTCTTGTCATTGTTTAAAATGTCCACGATGTCTTGAAGTGTGTAAGATTTCACTGCATCAGTTCGTAATGTTTTCACTTCAGAATTGAGTGTATCATATTTTTCTGATAAGTTCTGCTTTTCTTTAGTGAGGGATTCCAGTTTTGTCTGTAAGTTTAAAAAAAAAAAAAAAAAGTAATAAAAACATAACGATGGTGGGTGACAATTAAATCTTTAAATATAATAAACACTCAAGTATATAACCATTCTATGATTCTCTCAACATTCAAATCTCTCATGACTTTACAGCACACATGTCTTCATGTAACCTCTTACATTATATTTTCTTATTAGCTCTTCATCTTCATAGTCCCCTGTTGTTTAATATCCTTTTCATAAAGCATTTCAAAATCATTCAGTTCTCCATGTCCTCTCTGATGCCCATCTCAGTGAAATTAATGGTTAAGGATCTAGTAGCATTCTTTGGAAATATTCAGGCTTGTCCCAAATTCTTATGTTAATGGTTTATTTCCTGTTTTTAGTTGTATCTCGCTTCTAACTGATGTCAATGGTTTATTTCCTGTTTTTAGTTATATCTCACTTTTAAATGAAAATTAAAACCCTTTGGCAACTGATGCCATAACGAAGATCATGTTACAGTGACATCTTATTTAATATGCTGTTAACTTTGGCACCTATCTTTAAATCCTGAAGCAGAATTAAAATGCTACTTTTTTTGGTCTTTTTTTTAAGCATGTTCCATCTCTCCTGATCCCCACATTATTCTTCATGTTGTAATTTGAGATCAATCTGTTTACTACAAGCAAGCATTGGTTTTAAGCCAGAGGGAGTCTTGATCAGCCATTGCTTGTTGGCTCCAGTGACAAAAACACTTGAATCCAAGTCATCTTCATCTCTCTGCATCTGTGTTTCTGTATACAAGGTGGTATCAGAAAGGCCCTGGACTGTACTTGCTGTGACTGTACCATTTGACAAATACAAATGAGGTACTGAAGACCAATACTACAATGCCTTCTGAGTCAGTCTACCATCAGGCATCATAATGTCTGCATGTGTTCAATGTTAAGTGTTTATTGTTTACGATGCATTTTCTGCCACACAGTTCGGATTTCCTGCCAGCACCTTTAATGTGTCTCAGCCCCAGCAATCTCTTCACATCTACGTTGTTCTTCCATTCCCGCTCTTTACTATCCCACAGTCTTCTAATACAGCTTTAGCAATACCCCCCTTGTCCACTGTCAGCCTGCCATTTATTTTATCCTGTCCAGCAAAGTCTATCTGTCACATCACTGTCATAGATTTCACTAAACATTTAATTAACCTTTTTGTTACTATCTTCATCTCATGTGCCGTGACGCGCAGTTATACATACTTCCACTTCCATGCTTTCATATTTTTGTGCATGAAATGTTCCTGAACATGGCATAATATACAATGTGTCTTCAAATTCTTTGGACATGTATCTTGTTTCCTGTCATATTTTTTTTTTTTGGAACAGAACACACTTTCTCAATGGGTCTGTTTCCTTCAATGTTGATGATTTTATTGATGAGAAATGTCTCTAAAAAGTCAGTGATGATTCTTTTGATGAATAATGTCTCTAAAAACTCAATCGCTACAGACATCAGTGCTGTTGTCCAAGAAATGCAACATTCTCAAAAGTAATAAATAGCTGCCCTAAGACATAATTCTATCAAACACAGGCAATCAAAGCAAAGAATTTTTTATATTTATTTTCAAATTTTTCACTCTCGCCATTCAGTTGATGTTCATGGCTGGGTAATAAGAAGGCTGGGTATCTGTTTCTTCTTATTCTTCTTTATTCGCATCTACCACCAAGATCACCCTGTGATCCTAATGAATTTACTCCTGTGGTTCTCGCAATAGTCTCATTTAGGATGGAGGCTCAGAGCATTATGGGGCTTAGGCCTATATTCTCAGTGGATCTCAGAATCAGCATTGCATGACACTGTGGTTTTCGTTGCACCAGTTTAGTCCAGAGTTTGACTTTCTGACCAGAAAAATTTGACATGGTTTGGATATGAATATATCCCTGCTGGGGTGGTCGCCCATCCAGCCCGGAGTTAGACTTTCTCACCGAAAAACCTCAATGTGTTTTGAATGTCAGTATATTCCCACCGGGTGAGAGGTGGTTGCCCATCCAGTCCAGAGATTGACTTTCTCATTGGAAAACCTCAGCATGATTTAGATATAATATACCCCCATTGGGTGAGAGGTGGCTGCCTATTTAGACTGCACTGGTCCAGTGTCTCTGACTTCAGCATTTTGTGGTCATGACCGCTACCCTTCCTGGTGGTGACCAGGATGGAGCTTTTGTTGAGGAGGACGGAGCTTTTGTTGAGGAGGACGAATCCTCACCACTAGTGAGTTTCACCCCTGGGTTAAGCCGGTTTAGGCATATTATCCCAGTATGGGTGTATATAGGATATGATAAGCCTCTAGAGCGGAGGTAAAATGATATGCGTAGCCATCAAGTTTCACCCCTGGGTTAAGCCGGTTTAGACATATTGCCCCTATATGGGTGTATATCGGATGAGGTCGGCCTCTAGAGCAGAGGTGCCTTGGTATGAGTAGCCCTCACCATGAGTCTACTGGCCATATCGATTAAACTTCACTTAATCCTTTGCATCACTTTTTCCACAGTGGCACCATGCAGCAACCCTAATCGCATTTTTCTTCATTTGCCAGGAGGAATTTCACCCCACGCACAGCAGCCAAAGAATCTAGCCAGCAGAGTCTTAGTTTAACCCCTGGTTAAGACGGCTTAGGCATTTGAGCCAGTATGGGTGTATATAAGACGTGGCCAGCCTCTAGAGCAGAGGTGCCGTGATATGAGTAGCCTTGACCGTGAGACTACTGGCTACTTCACTTAATCCTTTCTATCATCTTTTCCACGACGGCAGCACACGGCAACCCTAGTCACATTTTTCTTCATTGGAAGGCAGACATTTGAAAGATGTGTCGCCGGCACAGGGGGCCATGCAATCAGCACAAAGTTATCCAGAGTCACCAGTTGGGAAGCTGCACCCCGCAAAGGGCAACAACGGTTGGTTTTGAACTAATAAAAGCGCACTTTCCACGAGGGTTGAAGCTTGGTAAGCATGTATTAGCTCTAGAATTGCCACAGTTATTCAAGTAGGATCGTGTCATCTAAGAAACCTCAACTGATTTAATGAACCAATCGCGATTTCACCGTGAGACAGTGTGAACTTAGACATGCATGGCTTAATCTTTGAGACAAGCATATGACTACTGGCAGGATCAACCAGATAGCTTTCTTCACTGAACCTTAGTTGGATATCTGCCAACAGACCGAAGCGGGGCAAGGGAGACAGCGTTCTGCTCAGAGCAGATCCCTTTTGACCCTGACAGTATTTTATTTCCTTTAACCACCGGCAGCAGCAGTCAGCTCTCTCTGCTCTAACGAATGAGAAGAAAGTGTGGCACCAACAACCAATGCACATTACATACTGCAGACCCGATACTCTTTGTGAGAGATGGGCCAATTTCAAGACCATCAGTCAACAACACTGTAGTACACCACCGACGCGCTAGCATGAACCTGGCTGCTATCCATTTATAGGCTTCGCTCGACGGACAAACCACTCGCTTCTGCATCGAAACACTTTAACTCTCGCTGTCCGAGAAGGGAGGAAAAACTTTTCTCCCCACGCACGGAACTCAGGAGCATTTTTTTGCCAAAAGAAGGGTTGGCCTGCGCAACAGCAGCCTGCACTGCGCAGCTGATGACAAGGCTGGGTATAAGAACTCTATCTTGCTCACTGTCAAAAATAAATATTTCAGTCTCATCCTCACTACTGCCTTCTGTATGAAATTCTAAAAGTTTACACGTACAAATTTTCTTTCAGGCTACGGTATAAGAAATATTTTATAATATGGCATTCTAAAAGTTTACATGCAAATTTTCTTTCAGGCTATGGTATAAGAAATATTTTATAATGTACTAAATGCAACATAAACACAGAATGCCAGTGTAGCGCATAATATAAGATGAACACTGGAACATAACAAACATATGTACAGTATTGATAACCCCTTCTCTTTCTTAAGGCAAAAATGACATTGGTACCAACTCACTGACAAGTCCCACTAGCTGAAACTCAGTCACATATAACTAAAAATAGCTACTGTGACTTTCCCCCCCAAACTGCTGAACAATGATAGTAGTTTATAGCAGTGACTAGTAGAACACAGAACATGTAAGCACATCTTTAGCACCAAAGGTGTGGAAATCTTGAAACCTAATAAGATGTCCTTTGCAGTGATACAATAGAATGTCTAAACATGTCCTTAGTGGTGAAGGGGTTAACATTTTAAAAAAAGAAATCAAAACTATCATAAATCAATATCTTCAAAAGAATAACTGCAGATTTGTCAATATCATGAAAAAGAATCATTATAAATAAGTCAACATCATGAAATTAATTACTGCAAATCAATCACCGCTCACTTCAACTTCATCAAGCTGAGCTTCCACTTCCTGTAGTTCTTCCTTCAGAGCTCTGTTCTTGATCTGCAACTGCTGCTGCTGCACATGAGACTTCTGCAGGTCATCCTTCAGTTTAGAAACCTGAAAAAACAAAAAACAACAACAAAAATACTGGAGTTTAAAGCATGAATATGATTATACCATTACTCACTTCATCATTTTAATTAGACGGTTAAAATACGTTCTTTTATCATCTTCTTGATTCAGATATCAAAGATTATCTACCACTTTATACGATTAATAAACTTTCTTAATAACCTTTTTTTCCTTCTTCTATGTTTATTTGCTGTAACTCACAGTTCCATATCAACTGAACGGAGTTTGCACTTGATAAAATGTTCCACCTTCATCCACTGACGTGTGTGCTGTGTAATTTTCTGAGGCAACTTCCTCAACACCATGCCAGGTACTCATTTTTACATAAAAAGCAATGGGAGTAGAACCTGGTGCTTTCAGTCTAAGAAATCATGCTGCTATTGATTCAGCCATTTCCATCCTCAACAATCAGTTGAACACAAAAAAAAAAAAAGTAAGCTCACTGTGTGAATACATCTACTTTTTCTGATGTTTTAACACTACTTTTCACTATCATTAATTTCATTTACTTTTGAGATGAATATTTAAAATAATATTTTTTAATATCTCATCTAAAAAAATTAACTATCACAAGACATCTCAATTTGTAATA
Organism: Achatina immaculata; assembly: GCA_009760885.1. Classification (NCBI taxonomy): domain Eukaryota; kingdom Metazoa; phylum Mollusca; class Gastropoda; order Stylommatophora; family Achatinidae; genus Lissachatina; species Lissachatina immaculata. Next base: position 15,945,769 of record CM019696.1, read on the forward strand.
ACTATTTTAAGGGCCTCATATCAGTTCTAAAGGGGGTGAAGATGCGTCCAATGAGGCAATCAGCGACCCATAGCCGATATGCTAGCATCAGGGTTAGCAACCCATAGCCGATATGCTAGCATCAGGGTTAGCAAACCATAGCTGATATGCTAGCATCAGGGTTAGCATACCATACCTGATATGCTAGCATCAGGGTTAGCAAACCATAGCTGATATGCTAGCATCAGGGTTAGCAAACAATAGCTGACCAAGACCCTGTCCCACCTCTCTGTGGTACCCCCAGTAACAGACCTACCCTGGCTAATTGGGCAGGGATCGCCATAGTTCCCATAGCGGTGGAGTCTGCTAAAGAAGCATTGCATACTCCCTGCTTTTTAGCTGCACTCCAGGACTGAAAAATAGCTGCCATAACCCGCTCCCAAGCTGATATGATGCTGTGCCTCAACACCTTCACAGCATCGGCTGCAAAGAACACCAGCTCACGGTTACAGGGAGTTCTTACAATCTTACAAGAACAAGTACAAATCATTTCTAAATAATTAGATATGTGTATGAAGAAAAAATTGGATATTACAGAATAGCAGTCAAGTAGGAATTAATACCAAGTTAAATTTTTTAAAAACTCTGAAGAGGACATTGTTAAGAGAGATCAAATTAACAGGCATAAAATCCTTTGATGAGGTTGAAAGACTCGCCGAAGACAGGAAAAATTGGCGAACTATTTTGCGAGCCCTATGTGACATTTAACGGCACGGGAAAGATATAAGATATAAGAAATAAGGAAGAATTCTATGCAACTGTTGAATAATATACATTCGGTTAAACAGTTAAATGTATACATTCTGTGTCTCATGTCAAGTGCCTACCACATCATCATGAGCATCTTTGTCCCTCTGTAGCACACGTAGCTGAGACCTCAGCTGGACTACCTCACTTTCAACTTTTGTCTTCTCCTCAATGATCTTTCTCAGAGTCATGTCACTTGATGAACGAGTCAGGCTTCCCCTGCGTAAACTTTGTGCCCCAAGACCTGAGGAATGTTTAGTGACAAGCTGTACAAAAGTTTCCATGTAGAAATAATGGTAATTCACGGGTAATATAAAAAGTTGTATATTAAATTAATATACATATAATTACAGGAAAGCATTATAAATGCTTAAAAACAATAAACCATCACATGAAGGTCACTCACATAGGGACTACTAAGGTAAGTACAGATGGTATGAAAGGCACTGAAAACTCATATACATTGAGGTGAAAATGCCCAATAAGGTAATCAGTGACCAATAGCTGATATGGCAGCATCAGGATCAGGGTTAGCGACCCATAGCTGACCAAGACCCTGTCCCACCTCTCCATGGTACTCCCAGTAACAGGCATAGTCTGGCTAATGGGGCAGGGATTGCCATAGTCCCCATGGTGATGGCGTCTGCAAAAGAAGCATTGCCTACCCCCTGCTTTTTAGCTGTACTCCGGGACTGAAAAAGTAGCCGCCATAACCCGCTCCCATGCCGATACAATGCTGTGCCTCAACATTTCTACAGCATTGGCTGCAAATAACAACAGCTCACAGTTACAGGGAGTTTGTACAAGTACAAGCTTTGATAGTCATAGTCTTACAGGTCGGGGAATATGAACATAAGATTGTCTGTAGTGCTTCACATGAAAAGCTAAATTTACCTGAAATTGCAGGGAATTGTAGATTCTTTGTGTAAGCAGACCTATTAACCCATTATATAGCAGTACATTAAGATGCATACTGAAGTATGCTGATACTGAAGAAATTGCAAATAATGATTTGCTTAAAAGACTGGCAGAAGACTTGTGATAAATGAAAGCCCACTAAGTAAGCTCCAGTAAATGGACTAACATATTTTTTCAGGCCAAAGACGTCACATGTCATTCTGGCTTAGCTTCTTCACAACCAAAGTCCTACCAATGGAAAGCATAATGTTGTGACTGTGTTGGTCTTGGTTTTGAATTCTATCAATCCAAAGTCTTTTTTTTTTCAATAATTTGTTACAATTTTGAGTTTATACAACTCAGAACTTTGTGTGCATATACTTCAATTCACGCGACTGAAGACTTAAGTGAACAGTACAATCTCTTACTATATTTCAGCAATATTTAGTTATCAAAGACCCGGCATCTTACCATGTTTCGGCAATGTTTAGCTATCAAAGAGCCAGCATCTTGCCATATTTTATCAATGTTTGCTTTCAAAGAGCTTATAATTTCAAATAATTTATAGTCTAATATCTGTTCAACCTTCAGCAAAACAAAATAAAAAAGTTTAAATTACTTCTTACTCTCATTTTCTGATGCATCTTTAATAGACTTATCTTCACTAATGTCAGTTTTTCTGCTGTCACTTTCAAGCAGTTTCTGTTCTATTGCTTGACTCTCCGTCTCAAGCACTGCCTTCTCTTTTTCAATTTCTTGCTGCTCCTCTTTCATCTCATTTTTCATCTGCTCCACTTTTGCTTTTTCTCGATTGAGGCTGGATCTGTCATTGAAAATTTACTGTCAGTGGATGCAGAATGGTTTATAAACACAGTGGTTTCAAATTAGAGTAGTTGTAAAAGTGTCCTTGTTTTAAACTTTCAAAAAAAAATGAAAATGCATGAAAGAATTACAGTATTCCTGTCAGTAAACTTTAGGATCTGAAAGACGAAGACATGGAACTGTTATGTTAATTATAATTTTACGAAAACAATGACTAATGAATTCAAAGAGCAGCACTTACAAACACATGAAGTTTTACCTATTGTGCAAAAGATAAAAATCAATAAAGTTAATTTTAAAATTTAGACTTTAATTTGTACATAAATATTCACAGTACAAAAAAAATAAATATTATAATGCAGCGTATATGTGGATGTTCTTTTCTTATATGTACACTACTTGGATATATCTGTATATACTAAACAGAACGAGCAGTTACATGTAGATATGTTTTCCATAGCCATTTGGACTTACACCATGTAATGTCTACATCAAATAATGTAAACCCATGACACAGTTGCTGAACATGGCACATATACAAATTTATGGGCACGTAGAATTCCACAACTAAATAAACACACCAAAATTCTAAGTGACACATAAAGGGAAATTTTTTAAATTAAAATTTAGCCAGTACTAGCAAAGCACCCAGTCAAGTACCACCTCTGATCTGAATTCTCATCTCCAGTTATTATTAGATAAATCTTCCCCGAGTTTCTCAGGACTTACTTCTCCAGTTCAAATGCAGCTTTCTCTTGATTAAATTTGTCTCTTTCTTTCTTCAGATCTGCTCGATCTTCTTCCACTGCTTCCATCTCCTTCTCTAGGTCTTCCCTTTCTATGTTCAACTGGTTGCGTTCTTCATTTAGTCTTTTTCTGTCCGCCTCTGTGCTCGAATTTAGTGACTGACTGAGACTGGAATTCAGCTCATCTTTCTCTGTGTATCTACTGAGTTCTGCCTTGAGCTGCGAAACCTATTAAAAAAAAATATAACAATGCTAGTCACTAATAGTTAAGTAATACAACAGCATAAACTTTCTGGAGAGATAGATATTGTTATTATTGTTCTATTGTGCAACTGCAAGTAAGATGTTTTTAGTAGCCAACACTTTGTTGACTTTGAAACATAAGCATTATATTGCATATAAAAGATCTTGTTTTCAGTTTTTCTTTCTGTTTGAATATTATAAAGTTTAGGATAGCTTGCATCCTGCCAGATTAAAAAGTTTCTGCTGTCTTACACTGTATTCTTTTATTATGGTTTATAATTTGCCTTTTATTTCTCCTTTTCTCACCATGATATATATATATCTCTCTCTCTCTGTCTCCACTGATCCATGCAAATAATCAGGTGTTGTTACCATGGATCTCCATAACCATTTATCCCTTGCTCTTTCTATAAGATATGTGTTGGACCATGCTCCATGCCACTCTTTTAGTTCATCAAGTTTCTTGTCTCTTTGTCTTCCTCTGTCCCTTTGTTCCTCCAGTTTTCCCACTGTCACTAAGTGTTCCAGTTTGCTCTTCTTAAAACATGTCCTACAATTCTGGAGTGTCATTTTCTGATTTTTGCCATAATTTTCCTTTCGCCAGTCTCACTTAGAACCTCTTAATTTGTTTTCTTGGCTCTCCATGGTATTCTCATCATTCTTCTTAGGACCCACATATCCGCTGCTTCCAGTAGATTCTGAGTGCTCTTTGTTATTGTCCATGCTTCGTATGCATGTAACAATACAGGTTCTATGTGGCACTGAATAACTCTATTTTTGGTATTCATCGACAGAGCTTTATTGTACAGTATATTTTTCATTTTCATAGATGCTGAGGTCGACCCAGCCTCGTAAAATGGGTACCAGAGAAAATCTGGGAAGTAAAGGCAACGAGGAAAGGAACTGGTCACCCTACCTCACACGCTGATGACCCAGCATAATGAGGTCTCTAACGCTTCACCCCCTACGGCATTTGAAATGCTATGGGACTATCTTTACTTTACTTTTAGATGCTGACTTGACCTGGGCTATTCTGCTCCTTATTTCAGTCTCACATCTTCTGTCTTGTGTTATTATTGCTCCTAAATAGTAATGAAACCGTGGGTATATCTATGCTAAAATAATGCTCTATGTCACCAAAATGCACTACATAAACGGCATCAAGACAGAAGTTTCATTAATGGAACAACAGTGCTCAGCACTGGTTACTCACTATCATTTCTGCCTTCTGTAGATCATCTTCTAGTTTCCCATTTTCTTCCATCAGGGCATTGATCTCCTCTTCATGTTCCTGTTTCAACTGCTCACTCAGTATTCTGGCACTCTCTCTCTGCTGGTTCAGCTCCTCTTCAAACTCTCCTCGCTCCTGAAAAGATCAACTGATTGTAGATACCAGCTTAGAAAATACTCAAATAATCTTTTTAAATTACAAGGCATAACATGCTCTATGACAGTTTGCAGCACTGAGCTCTTTAGCAAAGAGAACACAGTTTTGTAGGATTAGACCTAAAAAAAATCGTAGACAAAGCACTTTAGTGAGACATGAGAGAAAGAAAAACCACAAGAGAATTACTTGGGGATTCAAACACGGACTCCGGTAGGACGAGCAGCCATCTAGCCACGAGAGAACAGCGTACTGACTGACTGCGCTACTAGCACCTCCTATTACCCAGGTAATTCTCTTGTGATTGATGGTCTTCTCTAGATTATCATGTTTAATGTGTCCAAAATATTTATGTTTTCTTTGTTTAATCCTCTTTACTAGCTAGACTTCTTCAATATCAAGTTCTTGTAGTATGGATATATTTGTTCTTTTTTGTGTTCATGATATATAAAGAACTCTTCTGTAGCATTTACATTCAAAAGCATTTACGTTTTTAAGCCTAGGAATAGGATATAAGGCAAAAAGATACAGGTCTCTGCACTTGAAAACACAAAACACCAGCAGTCAAAAATTGTCCCTTAAGAACCACATAGTACAAATGTAGACCGAATTTTGCTGCAAGAAAAACATACTAAAAAAAATATAAAGCTTTTTTTGTCAATGGATATCAACCCATTACGCTCAGTTTTGATCAGAAAGGGCGTGAAAGGTGTTTGTTCAGTCTCTCACAAAACTTCATCCCAAGTTTTAACAAAATATCCATGTTCATGTATAAAAAAAGTAAATGAAGGTAATCCTGTCATGCCTCAGAGGCACATAGGGATATAGTGTTAGCGCCCATATTTTCCTTGACCTGTCAGCACACTAGGGGGTGCTATGGTCAGTATCACGCCTGGCTGCCTTTCCTTCCCCAACTTCAGAAGAAGTCAGGTACCCATTTCTACAGCTGGGTGACTGGGGTGCCTCTGGCCAGATTCGAACCCCCAACCTTTGCCATGAGAGACCAGTGCACTAACAACTTCGCCACTCAGACAGATGACATCATCTACCAGAAGGTTTATTTGCAAGCCTCAATGAGCAACTTACTAGTTATCTTTGGCCATGCATCCTTGAAGCAAAAACAGATAGTTTTCAATACTGTGCCTGATCTGTTTTTTTGTAATCATGCCCTTCTCTCATCTGCTTCATGCAGAAGGATAAATGATTATTGGCTAAGAAAATGACAAAGAATGGACAAAACTTATTTGACTACACAAATGCTGGTTTGTACAGGCACTCAAAAAACCTTTAAAGTACTACCCAACTTAAGTGAAGATATCCATGATGAAGCCCGAAGATGCATGCAGAAAAAAAAGAAACAGAAAGACAAAACCTAGAAAAGTGATGAATAAATACAGACTTCTGCCAGTGACTTGTATACTGCCAGAAAAATGAGACTGAGGTTTTAATTATATCAATGCATAAGTACAACCCCATTAAAACAAACTGCAAGGAAAACTGAAGCTGCTGTAATGCAGTCTATGTGAAAGATCTTGTAGCATTTTTCCTGCTCAAAGAAGCACAAAAGATGAAGAGATACTAAATTTTCCTAGATAATGTTATAAACATACAGCTTTCTATTTAATATGGAATTTTTTACCCTTTCCAAGATCCTTTGCAACTCAGTGTCAGGAGAATGATCACTGCTCTCTGGATGCCCCCTGCTGCTGTTGTTATGTTCATTCAGTTCATCCAGGAGCCTGGCTCTCTCCATGAGCAGGTATGCTACTTGCTCACTCTGTGTAGCTTTGGAAATTTCCGCCAGACCCTGCTGGGTGAGCATGTCACTAATCTCTGCCTGGGCTGCCTCTGAAAGATCAGAAGAATTAACAAGACAGAGAAATTAAGACAAAAACAAGGTCTCCATAATGGGGGTTTTTTACTTACACAGCAACTTATCATAAGTCAGTTTCTAGTGTTATCACCGAAGGTTTGACTGTTCTGTTATATGAATTCCTCTGTAAAATTGTGCATATTTTAATTTCTGTATATTCTGTATTCTGTATTCAACAGGAAAAATAGAGGAAAGAAGATCCAGAGAAAGACCAAGAGAAATGATACTGGACAGTCTAGTGTGAGAGGAGTTCACCAACTGAGCTGATGGCCTGCATGAAGGATCATGTACTCAGAAGCATACGGCACATGATGATGATGATGATTATGATGATGATGATGATCTGTATGCTGGCAACCAGTGTCTCTCTCAACCATCCTTTTTCTTTTTTTTTTAATAAAGGCTTTTAGTTATCTTAAAATTTTTCATATTTTCTACCCTACCAACTCAAGTCAAACTTATAAGTAATATTCATTCTTATAACTTCAAACTTTGTCAATATCTGTTTGAGATGAACTATATATCTCCCTAAAATGTATTATGTGTATGTGTATACATGTATGAATATTGTAAGTATGTATTTATATATGTGTGTATGTCTGTATGTGTGCATGTATATATGTGTATTATGTATGTATGTGCATTACAAATACATGGGTATATATATATGTATGATGTATATGTGTGTATATAGTGTTTATGTGTATGTGACAGCATATGTTTATGTGTATACATATGTATGTGAATATAAATGTATATGTGTACATGTGTTTGTATATTTGTGGCAATTACTTGCATTTGTGTGTGAATATATGTATCTACATGTACTTGCATATATGAAAATTTAAGTATATATATATATATATACATATATACTTTCGAAGTCTAAATTAGTTTAAAGTATGGCTTGATTGTTGTATTTTTTTGTACTGCTTTTGTATAAATTTGTTAGATTTGAATGAATGTTAGAATGTAATTAAGTTTATTTCATGTAGTTACATGAATTCAGAGTGCGGAGTGTATGGACAAGAGATAGTTATTATTAATTTATGTATTCACTTGATTGTTTCTTCATGATTATGCTCATTAACAAACGCTGAATGACTGTGACCGAGTGAAAGCTGTATGATGAAGGGTAGAATGTTAGACGGGCCACCACGCCCAATTCTTCACCCTTTGAATATAAAGCATATTCATTCATTCATTCATATAAAATTTCTTAAAGGTCCATTTTATTAATCTGCAAATGGGCTAGTTTAAGTGAACACATGTCCTACTGGTTTGTTTACATTGAAAAAAAAAAGATTAAAAGGCATTTTTTTGCTAATTTTCAGTTACTTTATTTCCTCCATATATTTCTCCCGAAATAAGTTTCTTTTACGGTTATTTCTTTCAAGATATGTTTTTTCTCAGATAAGATCTTCCTGTTGAAAGAAGTTTCTTGAGAAATTTTCTTTCCCAGGTTTGATCCAGATCTTTCTTCTTACATAATTTTCTCCATGAAGATTTTCCTACACTAAGTGTCTTACTTAGTGTAGGGGTCTTAGGGGCATGACAAGGATGTGTACTATCTCCAGACCTTTTTTCTCTTTACAGCGAGATTATTCTAAGAATGATCATCATAGAACCAGGCATAAAAATTGGAGGATACAATATTAACAACCTTCGGTATGCTGATGACACAGTACTGATAGCTGAGAACCAACAAGACCTGCAAAATCTCTTGGATAAAGTCGCCAAAGAAAGTGAACAGAAAGGCCTTACTTTGAACATCAAAAAAAAACAGAGACTATCTAAGAAACAGAATCCACCAACATGCAGTATAAAATTAAATGGAACTATTCTAAAGCAGGTGCAGAAATTCAAATACCTTGGAGCAGTAATAACTTCAGATGGGAAATGCAGAACAGAAATTAGGAACAGAATAGGCCAAGCAAAGATTGCATTTTAGAGAATGAGAAACATATTAGCAAACACATCCTTATCAATGAATGTTAGAAAATGAGTCCTAAAATGCTATACTGAACCTGTCTTGTTATATGGAAGTGAATCATGGACAATAGGCAGGTCTGCACAAAAGTCATTGGAAGCAGCAGAAATGTAGTTTATTAGAAGAATGTTGCGAATCCCCTGGACAGCAAAAATAACTAATGAAGAATGTATGAGAAGAGCTGGAGAAACAAAAAATCTTGTCAAAAAAATAAGAGAGAGACAATGTACTTTCATAGGACATGCAATGAGAAGAGGGGACATTGAAAATATTATAACAACAGGAAAAATAGAAGGAAGAAGATCAAGAGGAAGACCAAGAGAAATGATACTGGACAATCTGATGGGATTGTGTGAGAGGAGATCACCAACTGAGCTGATGGCCTGCATGAAGGATCATGTACTCTGGAGAAGCTAATAGCCAACGATATAGTTGGCACGGCACCTGATGATGATGATGTGTCTTACAAACATTTTTACATATATTTTACTCTCTTGATAAAACTTCTCTACCTTCCTTTTCATTCTTTATCAAATTATGTCTACTTATTTAGTGTTATTATATCATATAAATCTATTCACATCTTTGTATTCACATAAGCTGCAGTATCTTATCACACATCTCTCCTTTGTTAAGTCAACTGATTATTTCATCAAAATGACCACAAGAAGAACAAATTAAACCTACCATTACTGCCCTGCTCTAAACTGGCAACCCGAGATTTTAGACTTCCATTTTCTGTCTCAAGATCCTGTATGAGAGTCTCTCTTTCATCTGATAGGTGCCGTATATGTTCAACATAATTTTCTATCTCCTTCATCTCCTCTGTCTGGGCCTCTTTCATCAGTCTTTCTGCCTCTTTTGCTTTCTGTAGCTCATCCTATCATAAGCATAGAATTACTATATGTTTAAAAACATGCAGATATAAATTAACAAACATAACAGTCCAACAGAATTAACAGTCTATGAAAACTTTAGGAGAAAAGGTACTAAATTACAATTTTTAAACTTATAGTACTTGTACAAACTCCCTGTGGCTGAGAGCTGTTGTTATTTCCAGCAAGTGCTGTAGAGGTGTTGAGGCACAGCATCATAACAGCGTGGGAGCAGGTTATGGCGGCTACTTTTTCAGTCCTGGAGTACACCTAAAAAAAAAAGCAGGGGGTGTGCAATGCTTCTTTGGCAGACTCCACCACCATGGGGACTATGGCAATCCCTGCCCTGTTAGCCAGGCTAGGCCTGTTACTGGAGAGGTAGGATAGGGTCTTGGTCAGCTAAGGTTCGCTGACCCTGATGCTAGCATATCAGCTATGGGTCGCTGATTGCCTCATCGGACAGGTGTTATCACCCCGTTTAATCTCATAAAGAAAATATACTAAATTACATATTTTTAAAAATTTTTTGTGATAATATGCTGATTTATTCTGTCCTATATCAACAACATACTGTATTAATGAACACAGTTTACTATAATCATCCTTTTGTCTCTTCTAACCACTTAACAAGGTCTCATCCTACACAAACTCAGTTCATGCACAACACTGTCAATGCAAATAAACAAAAGGGAGCAGCAATTTTAATAAATAACAAGTACAAATCACAAATAATTTTACTTGAATACTACATCAAGAAATACAGCACTCAGGATATTAAATCAAAATGATAATGATAATAATAAAAACAATTTTTTGTAACACAAAAAAAAAAAAAAAAGTTTTGAAGCAATTAACACATGCAGCACCAACATTAAACAACAGTATGCAGTGCAGATCTATCAAAGCTGACATATCCAAAGTAAACCCAAGTCTAGGAAGAAAAAAGTAAATCACGAAAGAACAGGAGGGAAACAAGTACTGAAGAAACAGAGCTGCCCACAATCAAAAGTTCAAGAACAAATTGTGCTGAACACCCATACCATATGGTTACAGAAATCCCATTTGAAAAACAAGGTAGTTTGTTTTTTTAACGTAAAAATTACTTAGGCCAGCTGATGACCAGCAATAGCATATCAGAGGAGGTGCTATGGACAGAGTTATAGAAAAAAATATAGATAAAAATATTATGACAAAAGTTTTGACAGTGAATTAAAGATAAAAAGTAGTTTTTTGTTTTTTTTTTAAGAATTGATCAGACAAGCAGTTTTATGAATAACAAACAAATGAAGCCACATATAAAATTACATATTGTGAGCTTGTCTATAAGAATTCTATTTGCATCTAATTTGTTACAGTGATCATTATTTTTTGGCTTTACACTGGACACAGATCGTTGTTACTGGATTTATACTGGATACTGGCTGCTGTGACTGGATACATGTTGCTGCCCTATTGCTACTATACAGTTTATGTCTAAAATGTTTCATTTACTGTGCATGTCTGTCTACACATAACAAACCATACTGCAATGGTGAAACATGCATCACTCTGATTAACCAACCATGCAGCTCACCTCCACCTTCAAGCAAAATTTCCACAGAGACAACAGTTTTTCCAAATCTGTAGAATCTGCTCTAATTCCATCCACCTGAAGCTTACTTAAGATCTGACTGTGAATATCTGCTGAACCTTCCTGCAAAATGAAAGCAATACCAATGTCTGAATATCAGAATTTTCACTGTAGCCACTGTCAAAGAAAATGATAATGCTTGTTGTCCCCCTTGATCTAGTAATGTGAATTCCATGCAGCAGATGAAGCTCTGAGTCAGATACGAAGAAGGTTACAGTGGCTTACTTAAAGTTACAGAATGGACACAGGAAAGAGGATTCCAAGCAGGTGCCACCTGGTTTACTCCATCACAAGAATTTTGTGAGTGAACGCAAAAGCCCATTCCTTGCAGCACTGTGAAAAATATTATAATATAGTACAAACAATAACCTTCATAATTTATTCACAGTTCCTAAATCTAACAAAAAATTATTCAGCTTGTTTAATTAAGTTAAAATTCAGTATTCAATAATCATAAAGCTGATAACGAGAAAAGAATAAAACTGTTGCTAATGAAACCAGAGGAATCTGAAAATCAAATGGAAACTGAACATAAGGACAGACCCTCAGGAAGAACCAGGAAGTAGTTTCTGATTTGTCCACAAGTGAAGAAGAAGTGAAGTGGCTAATGTGCTCATGATTGTGCTAGAGGCTGGTGGAAGCAAACTGGTTAATATGTTCAGTTCTGATGACAAATGGTGGTGGTTTAATCTGACCAGAGGTAGACTAATCAACCCAGTGTTAGAAATGGATACCTGGTTTCCCCGTGATGTGAGAAAGGAAAAACTATGCGTGAAACTGGCCACATCATCACAAGTTTGGCGAAAGGAAAATATGGGAAATGACACCACACACCCCTTGTGCTTCAATGGCATGACATAGAATTACTCGGAGCAGTGGTTCCAAACCCCAGGTCTCGATCCAAATTGTCACCTGAGGGTCCGAGGTAAGGTTATGACAAGATATGAAAACAACAAATTCAAAGATTTTTTAGAAGTCCTCCTTCCTACCTTACATTTTCAAACCTAAATATTAGAATAACAGCCAAAGTGACAAAATTATGTCATGTGAAAGGCACTGAAATAATATAAGTTCTTTTCTTTTTTTTGGTTAAATTTCAGTATGTTCAGAAATCCTTTTCATGTTCCACAGGTCTTGTATCATTGTTAGTTTAGGGTTACAGGTCATGTTTCCATTGCCAGTTTAGGGCTGCTCTCAGAAAAGGTCAGGAGCCACTAACCTATGAAGGTTAGTGCTGAAACTAAGACTAACAAACCAGGAGCCACTAACCTATGAAGGTTAGTGCTGAAACTAAGACTAACAAACCAGGAGCCACTAACCTATGAAGGTTAGTGCTGAAACCAAGACTAACAAACCAGGAGCCACTAACCTATGAAGGTTAGTGCTGAAACCAAGACTAACAAACCGGGAGCCACTAACCTATAGAGGTTAGTGCTGCAATCAAGACTAACAAACCAGGAGCCACTAACCTATAGAGGTTAGTGCTGCAACCAAGACTAACAAACCAGGAGCCACTAACCTATAAAGGTTAGTGCTGCAACCAAAACTAACAAACCAGGAGCCACTAACCTCTGTAGGTTAGTGCTGAAACCAAGACTAACAAACCGGGAGCCACTAACCTATAGAGGTTAGTGCTGCAATCAAGACTAACAAACCAGGAGCCACTAACCTATAGAGGTTAGTGCTGCAACCAAGACTAACAAACCAGGAGCCACTAACCTATAAAGGTTAGTGCTGCAACCAAAACTAACAAACCAGGAGCCACTAACCTCTGTAGGTTAGTGCTGCAACCAAGACTAACAAACCAGGAGCCACTAACCTATAGTGGTTAGTGCTGTAACCAAGACTAACAAACCAGTGCTAGCCAAAACTCTATCCATCTTCTGTGCTGTGCCCCAGGGAACAGGCTGCTGCACTGCTTCATCCTGGAAAAGTTGGCAGATTAATGTGCGCTCAACAGATACGGGGCCTGGAAGTAGGAACGGCTGAGTCAAAACTGATGTGACTTCTCAGACCGAAGGCTGTGGGTTATTCTCTGGTCAAATAGCACTTCAGTTCATCGGGGCTCATGTTGGTCCTATAAAGTATGTACATTGTTCTGAGATCCTCCTTCAAAGGAAAATATCAGAGCACTTGTTCAGAGCAACCTTTTGGACAGAATCTGGGGAAGAGAATGCTGAAGCCTTGTTATCTTCTAAGGTGGAAAATGAATGACTCCATTGAATAGTAAATAATCAGCCAGCAGCAAGTGTTTTATTTGAAGATACTTTCCTTTCTCAAACCAGAGGGACCCAGACACCCATATCTAACACAGGATTCTTCTTCTTCTTCGTACACACACTGGCGATGATGCGTGGTGCCCTGATTTTTGTGATGTGCCTTTTGGCTGGGTACCTCCGACTTCAGCATCTTTCCTTGCTAGGGCAGACTGTGGTCTTGCTTGGACTGTCATGAAGACAGTGGTGTAGGCTGGCCTGGCCAAAACTTTGCTTTCCAGCCTCTGGTGGCTGTACTTAGGTCACTTCTCCACGTCAGATCCAGCATGCATCGCTGGTTGGCCAGACGGCTTTGAGACAGTTCCACAGAGACACTCCGACTTTGGGATGAGGAATCTGATGAGTACCTCAATGATGTCCATTCCCCGCCACCTATAGTCTGCTGGCTCTGTATTGTTTACATCATTCTGATAGCCATTGTTGTAAAGACCCATAGGCTTGTCACATTCTGGATTCATTGGTATCACACCAGATTTTCCTCATCCCCGCCAGCGATCTCCATGTCCCCATCCATCCACCAACCTGACATTACATTTTACAAAAATAACAATTACAATTAGTGTTGATTGCTACAGTTTTCTGGACTACCTAAGCAGGTCAGAGTTTTTAAGCAAATAGATCTATGTTCCGTGTCTCACAAAGACTATGTTAAGATAACACAGGGTTGACTAGTGTGCCTCTGGTAAGATTAAACTACTTGCCATCAAAGGTGAGTGCACTGACCACTTCACCTTCAACTGTCTGCTGATCTGAAGGTCCCAGCTTTGAATTTCACACTTAGGAAGAATTTTTTTCAGACTGACCAGCACTGAGGGTCAACCCAGCCTAAAAAAAAATATGGATACCTGGGGTTTCCCAAGGAAAACAAAGGCAGCAAGGACAGGTGCTGGCATTCCTACCTCAAATTCTGTAGTGGCCTTGCAAAAGCACTAACACTTCACACCCCTATAGCATGCAAATGCTACAAGATATACATTCTGTGTGAATTTTTGTAAATGTTAAAAATAGTTTAATTTTAGAAACACTGAAACTTTAAACAAATTTTAATATAGTTGGTCTGTTGTCATTAGAGACAATTATGGATACAAGAAGATTTAAGAGCCTATCCCTTTCAGAGATGCAGGTGGAATACCAGAAATTTGCTTGCTCTTTACTAAAAATAGCAACTTTAATTAAAAAAAACAGACTCTGTAGTTCTGCATCATGCAGATTTGCAAAGCAAAATATTCTTTGTTAGTTTTATGTGAGAATGCAGACAGAAATGTTACTTTTATTACATTTATGCATCATCATCATCATGTCACTAGACAAACGGTGAGGACAGATATATGCCATATGGCACTCCATGGATTTTGATCATCGATGTTTTTCATAAGATAAACAGGTTGTTTTTCTATCACGCTGTCATGTCAGACTGTTTATTATCTTTATCTTGGCCTTCATTTTGTTTAGCAATTTGATTGATGATGAGGATTTGAAAATAATTACATCACATGTATTACAATATTTATTATTGTTGAATGTGTGCATATGAGGCTTCTTCTACTCCAGCTTTCCAAGCCAGGCTTATCGCTGCAGATAAAGTTCGTTTCTATTTCTCTCCAGTCCTAACCTTCTCTCTCCAGTTAGTGACACCTATTTTTTTTATATCCTCTTCTATGTTGTCTTTCCATCTCTGCCTTGGTCTACCCCTTGGTCTTGTTTCCCTCATCTTGTGTGCATACATAATTTTCAATCATCTGTTCTCTTCCATTCTTTCTACATGCCCCAACCAGCGTAGCTTGTTTAATTTCAAGACATTTATAATTTGTTGGGATTTAAATAAGCTGTTCAGTGCTTTCTAGCTCTCCATTCTCCACTGTCAATGTCCTTTAGTGCATATGAGGCTGAATGTTAGAATTTTCTTAAGTTAAAATTTTACTCATGCTCATTACACACTTGAATACTTGTATGAAACTAAATGTTTGCGATAAAATGAAAGTTAGGAGATGAAGATGGTCCTGTGTGTGCTGAATTGCTCATCCTTTGACGCTAAAGTTTGTTCATTCATTTGTTCTCTTCCCATATATAACACAGTTAATTTGACATTTAAAAGCTTCTCTCTTCTCACAGAATATCCATCCATGAGTAATCATTACCCAATTTGCTTTGTGGCACTTTGTATTGCAGCAACAAATTTTCTCCACATCTCTTAATCTACAGCAAGCATTTATATGGTGCCACACTACACTGCAAGCTAATTAACTCTCTTTCCACAATACTTTGCTATGTTGTTTTGGTACGCCTCTGTTTCTTCTTCTTCTTTATTCGCATTTTCTGTCTATATCTGCAGTCCTGTCTCTTGGATAAATTTCACTGTTTTTTTTAAATTCATGTATGGAACTGTAGAGCTTATCTTCTTCAGTGGTTTCACTGGGCCAGTAATTATTTCTCAGTGTCTCATAGTTGGTGCAGTTCTGGAGGATATGTTCCACAGTTTGGGGCACCTGGGCACATGTACATAGATTAGTAGCACCAACCTTAAACTTTGTATACATATGACTTCGGAGTCGGCTGTGTCCTGTTCGGAGATGGAAGATGGTGACTTGTTCCTTTCTGTTTAGCATGTGATAGTCATCATGTGGTGGTGTTTGTGGCTTCCTGTAGGTTTTTATCATGCTTTTCTTCTGATTATAGGTGATTAGTATGTCTGGTTGCTCCATTTCAGTGCCCTCTTTGGCCAGATGGTCAGTTTTCTCATTACCTGGTATCCCACAGTGGGAGGGAATCCATTGCAAAGTGACTCCATGTTGTAAGCCAGTTTTTGACAAGGCATCCTTAAGGTCTGGTAGTTTGTTGCACTGAAGAGCTTCCAGTACTGATCTTGCATCTGTGAGAATTACTACGGGACATGTATCAATTCTGGAGTCTGATGGCTGTTGCTGTATTTTCCAGTGGGTATGGAAATCTTGTCAGTGGTGTTGTTTGGATATTCAATATATGACGCCTATGTTTCTCTTTTCCTCAACTGTCCACCCCACAGTTGGCATACCAAAGTTGCTGGGATCCACTTGGAGAAGGTAATCAGTCAATTTGCAGATTCTTTTTGTTGTAACTGCATGCATGTCTTCTTGTCTGCATTGGCTAATTAAGTCTCTATTTATTATAGACCAGTCATTTTTAACTGACTCTTTCTTACAGTTTCATTTAAATGTATTTTTCTTTTTACTGTCCAGCGTTTAAAATTTCTAATTATTTATTATTATATCTGTGCCCAAGTTTCTTCTCAGAAATTTTATTCTCCTGCATCAGTTCATCTTTATGTTTTTCTGTTTATCATCAATAATTCACTTTCATACAGCAAAATGGAGTCAGTGTGGCACCTTAGTACCTGCTTTATGATGCTGACTGGAAGAGTTACATTTTCACCAAAAAATTCATTCATTTACTTGGCTGCTTTTTTTTAGCAATTATTTTCTTAATTTCTTACTTTGGTAAACTTCAACATTTTGATATCTTCACTAAACGCTTCTTGAAATGCTGGCATCTTTAAAATGAAAAACAAAATTAGTATATTTTTTATTAGATCCTGTTCTTTATAAATCTTCTATATAAATCTTCTTCTTCTCTCATTCATTCCTTTCCATGTCCCTTGCGGAACTTTGCCTCCCAAACAGCACTCCTGTAGGCCTCGCGGTTGTGAGCAAGATGGCCTGCTGCTGCTGCATCCATTTCCAGATCATCAACGATGTCTTGCAGCCATCTTCGTTTCGGTCTTCCTCTTTTTCTTTTTCCCATTATGTATCCTTCCAATACGGTCTTCTCTAAATTATCATGACGTTTAATGTGGCCAAAATATTTAAGTTTTCTCTCTTTAATCCTCTTTACTAGCCAGCCTTCTTCAATATTAAGCTCTTGTAGTATAGATATATTTGTTCTTTTTTGTGTCCACGATATTTGGAGAACTCTTCTATAGCATTTACATTCAAAGGCATTTATGTGCTTCTCAGCTGTTTTGTTAAGTGTCCAGGTCTCACAGGCATATGTTTGTTAATTCACTTTTAAATATAAACTTCCACTAAAGATTCAAAGTTATGTTAGCCCATTACACATTTTCCATGAAAATGAAGTGATCTGAACTACAGCAGAGATCTGATTTTTAAAACTTTCTGATGAAAATAAACCACAATAAAGGAAAGACATGCTATCTACTTGCACTTCTTACAGTATTCAGACCAGAAACACATTCAAAAATATCTCGTAAAAATAGCTGTAGCTAATGTGTACATTAGAAAAACAAAACAAAACAAGCATAACACTTCTGTGACAAGTTCTCTTTATGTGTTTTTTCCTGTTATCTCTACTTCCTGGGCTAAACGAAAGTTGCAAAGTTCATACAAACTCACCAACGATCCGTTTCCAGTATGTGTTGCCATTTCTTCAGTACAGAGCGATTCACTTAAAATCCAGTGTTCTGTATTTAAACAATGCAGCCACTCAACTTAGAAAATGTACAGGTGAAAGGATACTGTCGTCTTTCCCCATTCTCTGCTGTTAAAATGTACGATCAACTTAACCTAACTGCAACACGACGGCGGCCATTTTTAAACAAATCAGGCCTGCTTGTCAACGACGCTCTCAGGGGCGGCGCCTGACGGGGTTGGATAGGAGGGAGAGAGAGAGAGTTCATAGTGTGGAAATGCAAGATAGTCTCGTATCATCATAAGGTTCCATGGTTGAAAAGAATTGGTGGTCATCTCGTGTGGTCCTAGGTCTTTCTAGCCAATTCAAACGCTGCTATTTTCCTGTGGCATATGGCCAGCCGTTGAGATTTTTTAAACGTTCCTTTTTCTTCTTCTTCTTCTTTTGATTTACCAGGCTCTCTGACATGTCCAGTGAATTTTGATTGTCTTGCTCTTTGAGTACACGCGCCGGCTCTACCGATAGTGTAACATGTGCATGGGGCAACAAGTTTTGGGTAACGGCAAGAATATGGAAAATGATACGAACTTGACAAAAATAAATTAATAAAATACATGTAAAGTGAAAATATTTGTAAAGAAACATTTTCATTTATTATTGACCAGGCTTATCCATGGATTCTTAAATCTTACATCCTTCCCGTGCCGCTAAACATCACATAGATTTCGCCAAGTTTTCCTGTTTTCGGCGAGTTTTTTTTTTTTTTTCAGTTCAGCAAGTGATGTTATGCCCGCTGAACTGGCCTCTCTTAACAATGACCCATGGATTGGTCCAACGTTATACTGGGAAAATGATTCAAAATGAACTGACTAGTTATAGACTGTACTCCAGATGTAAGCCATGTCGAGCAATTAACACCATTTGCAAGATTTGTTAATACCCAAATGTAAAATCCAAGTGATTCAATATTCGTTAGCATTTTCTTTGTTTCGTTCCTGTAGAAACCATAACAGGTTCAGTGAGTAATGTTTTATGCAGGTTTTAAAGTAATAGTTCGCAAATCTTAGCTAACTCACGAGTAACAGCATTTACGCGTCGAAGACATTATATCAGTAATTGCAGATTTTAAAAAAAATGCATTTCCAACTAGCGAGATTCTTAAAAAGAAAAAATGGTAAAGCGTTTCCCCCCAAAGCTAAGGACGGCTATATATATATATTAGGAAGCGTGGAGCGAACAAAACGACTGTCTGTTAGCTAATGTCTAGGAACCACCCCTGTCATATCGTGATTGTGTGTATAGTGATCCGCTATAATCTACCTTAGCATCATAATCCTCGAACCAGTGTATGTCATGGAAGGAATCTATTTGTCCTTGAGGGGACATTGACTCATCATGAATTTTAACACCTGTGGATTATGAGCCAGCAGCCATAATTGAAGAATGCTGGTTAGTAAAGAGGATTAAGCAAAGAAAACTTACATATTTTGGACACATTAAACGTCATGATAATCTAAAGAAGATCGTCTTGGAAGGGCACATAATGAGAAAAAGAAAGAGAGGAAGACCAAGGCGAAGATGGCTGCAGTATATCGATGATAATCTGGAAATGGATGCATCAGCATCAGGGCAACTTGCTCACAACCGAGAGGCCTATAGGAGTGCTGTTATGGAGGCAAAGCTCCACAAGGGACATGCAAATGAACGAATAACTATGACAAAAGAAGGAGCGATTATAACTTCGTGAACTCTACTCAGTTTTTGGTTCATGAGAATATGCCAAAAGTTTCTGTTGTTTATCATTCTTTCTTACTTCAAGTAGGTGTATATCTAATTTTTAAATACAAGTCTAATTTTTAAATACACACATGTTTCTGCCTCATACATCTAAATATGACAAGAAGAAATGCGAGTTATTAAAAGAAAACAGAAAAGATAAAATACTATCTGACATTATGACGCCCTTATATTTGTCAGTATTTAAACGCTTTGAATACCAACACCAAAACAGAAAACACATTGTCAGTTCTAACTTCTGTTCTCAGTCATTTATGTCAAAATACTGCCAATACCAACAAGTACATTTGTATGAACAAAGTAGAAACTTTCAATAATTTCCTTGACCTGTCGACATATCAGAAGAAAAAAAAGGTAAATGCAACGGCCAATATTTTTAGAATCCCATTGAGTTTTACTCGTTATAGCGCTTTGTCAGCGTCACGCAGTCCTGGTCGCCTTTCTTTCTACATTTTCTATCACTTTTCACAGCTAGATTACCCGGGTCACCTCCGGCCGGGTTCGAACTACCAGCTGTTCAAAGACTTCTACAGATATTCCAGCTCTCATTCTTTCTTTCACGGAACTGTGCTTTAAAAAATGTTTTTAGAGGATCCATTATGTGAAACATATTTATGCCATAGGTAAGGTAACATTTTTACTGGGTAAAGCTGGGGCGACCATCCCCAACCCAGCGCGTCACAGGTGGCGGATGGTGAAAGTCCTTCAGATATGGAGTATGAATAAGGATTTACCCAAATAAGCAGGCGTGGACCAACTGGCGGTAGACTCAGAGAGTGAGGTATGGTAGTAGGTGGCTCTACTACTCCTATAAAGTGCCTCAGGTGCTCAGTGAAGGGAATATCAGGCGGGTAAGAGTGTTACTGTCCACAACACAAAGAGGAATGGAAAAACTAATTATGTCAGTCCGTAAGAACAGCGAAGAGCAGAACCTCTATCTTAATGCAAAGAAAACTAAATTGATGACAACTGACAAAACAAACAAGGCAGCTGAAATATATATCAATGAGGAAAAATTTGAAGAAGTGGAGAGTTTTGAATATCTTGGATCACTACTAACTAATAATGGAGATACAATGAGGGAAATTAAAAGGAGGACTTCAGAAAGTAAAACAAATAAAGAATCTGTGGAAAGGAGCAGACAGAACTACAAAAATAAGATTTTTAAGGGCATGCATCTTTCCCATCGCAACATATGCCTGTGAGACCTGGGCACTTAACAAAACAGCTGAGAAACACATAAATGCCTTTGAATGTAAATGCTATAGAAGAGTTCTCCAAATATCATGGACACAAAAAAGAACAAATATATCTATACTACAAGAACTTAATAGTGAAGAAGGCTGGCTAGTAAAGAGGATTAAAGAGAGAAAACTTAAATATTTTGGACACATTAAGCTTCATGATAATTTAGAGAAGACCGTATTGGAAGGATACATAATGGGGAAAAGAAAAAGAGGAAGACCAAAACGAAGATGGCTGCAAGACATCGTTGACGATCTGCAAGTGGATGCCACAGCAGCAGGCCATCTTGCTCACAACCGAGAGGCCTACAGGAGTGCTATTTGGGAGGCAAAGTTCCGCAAGGGACATGCAAATGAATGAATGAATGAAGAGGCGTCTTAAAACCTCTCGCTCCCTCTGCCTTGCGGGTAGGACAGGGAGTCCAAAGGCTAGCGGAAAGTCCATACACAAACCGACAGAATGCAACGGGAAACCACTGTTGTAGCTCCCAAGAACAATTATGCTTATTCAGAGTAATAAATTTGTCATGAAATACGTTAATGGATGTTCCTCTGGAACAGCTTCGTCCGGTAAGGCAGCTCACGAGCCACAGGTGAGGCCAGATCATCATCAAGCTACTGGTGGCAAAACTAACAAGTTCAAAATAGCAACATGGAATGTTAGAACTTTATTCCAGGCTGGAAAATGAGAAAATGTAAAGAGGGAAATGGAAAGGATGAAGATCAACATATTAGGAATGAGTGAAGTTAGAGTTCTGGTGCAGGGAAGATAAACTCTGATAAATATGCAATAATATATTCAGGAAGTGAGAAACATGAACGAGGAGTAGGAATAACATTTGATGAACAAACAGCAAAGACAACTGCAGGATATTTGAACATCTCGGACCGAGTCCTGCTAGCCCAACTGAAAGGACAACCAATAGACATAAATATTATACAAGTGTACGCTCCAACATTTGAAAGTTCTGAAGAAGATGTACAGCTATTTTATAATGACATAGAGACAGCCCTGAAACACACAAGTGATGGGAGATTGTAATGCCAAAGTTGGTAAAGGAAGAACTTCAGACATCGTTGGTGACTATGAACTGGGAGAGAGGAATGACAGAGGTAGTAAATTAACTGAATGGGCAGGAATACATAGCATGGTTGTAGGAAACACCTGGTTTAAAAAACATCCCCGAAGACTGGCAATGTGGTGCAGCCCAGACAGAAAGACTTTTAACCAGACAGACTAAGTATTACTCAACAAACGATTCTGGAATGCATTACTGACAACAAAAACCAAGCCAGGAGTTGACTGCAATAGTGACAACGATAACTCTGTGGAAAAATTAGAATAAAGCTAAAGAAAGCATGCAGAAAAGTGAGAAACATCAAACTGAATACAGAACTCCTTGAAAATTACCAAGAACTGCGAGAACAATGCAGAGTTTTTTATAACAAATCGATACAATGCAATAGCAAACATAAATAGTATAGATGAACAATGGGCAATGTTAAGAGATTCTATCCACCAAACTGTTAAGGAGATAATACCACCGAAAAAAGAAGCCCCTAAAAATAAATGGATGACAGGCGACATCTTAAGACTGATGGACAAGAGGAGGAGGAATAAAAATAACCAAGAAAAATATAGCAAGATAAATAAAGAAATAAGATGCAAATGCAGAGAAGCAAAAGAAGTGTGGTTAAATGAACAGTGCAGACAAAAAGAGGACTCTCATAATAAAGACAGCAAAAATATGCACAGACGAATTAGTGAACTCACAGGCAGGAAAATAAAATATACCACAGAATGCCTTATATCAAAAGAAGATAAAATGTTAATGGGAAAAGAAGACATTGTGGACAGAATACATTGGTGAGCTACATGGAGGAGAAGGACCAGAATTAACACTAGATACTGAAAAATGTGATGGACCACCAATACTTGAAGATGAAATCTTAGATGCCATCAAACACATGAAGAAAGGAAAAGCGACTGGGCCTGATAATATAACAATAGAAGAAATAGAGGTACTAGAGGAGAAATGAAAAAAAATAATAACTAAGTTACTGAATGACATTTACAACAATAGTTATATGCCCAGTAACTTGCTTAAATCCACGTTTATAGCACTACCAAAGAAACCAGGTGCAAAGGAATGTTATGACCACCGGACTATCAGCCTCTCATGTCACATAATGAATCTACTTCTGAGAATTCTTATGAGAAGAACAAGCAAAAAGATAAAAATGGAAATAGCAGATGAACAGTTTGGATTTGTTGAAGGAAAGGGAACACACAATGCCATTTATGCTTTAGGAACACTAACAGAAAGAGCTTTAGAAGTACAGAAAGATATCTATTTATGCTTGATGGATTACACCAAGGCAATTGACAAGGTGAAACATAATGAAATTATTAAAATGCTTGATGACACCAGTATAGAAGGCAAAGACCTGAGGATTGTAAAACATCTATACTGGCAGCAAGAAACAGCAATTCAAGCTGAAAATAGATCTGGAAAATATCAACCTATAAAACAAGGGGTGCAACAAGGATGTGTACTATCTCCAGACCTTTTTTCTCTGTACAGCAAGAATATTCTAAGAACAATCATCACAGAACCAGGCATAAAAATTAACAACCTTCGTCATGCTGACGACACAGTACTGATAGCTGAGAACCAACAAGACCTGCAAAATCTCTTGGATAAAGTCGCCAAAGAAAGTGAACAGAAAGGCCTTACTTTGAACATCAAAAAGACAGAGACTATAGTTATATCTAAGAAACAGAATCCACCAAAATGCAGTATAAAAATTAAATGGAACTATTCTAAAGCAGGTGCAGAAATTCAAATACCTTGGAGCAGTAATAACTTCAGATGGGAAATGCAGAACAGAAATTAGAAACAGAATAGGCCAAGCCAAAACTGCATTTCAGAGAATGAGAAACATAGTAGCCAACACATCCTTATCAATGAATGTTAGAAAACGAGTCCTAAAATGCTATATTGAACCTATCTTGTTATATGGAAGTGAGTCATGGACAATAGGCAGGTCTGCACAAAAGTCATTGGAAGCAGCAGAAATGTAGTTTATTAGAAGAATGTTGTGAATCCCCTGGACAGCAAAAATAACTAATGAAGAATGTATGAGAAGAGCTGGAGAGACAAAAAATCTTGTCAAAAAGATAAGAGAGAGACAATGTACTTTCATAGGACATGCAATGAGAAGAGGGGGCATTGAAAATATTATAACAACAGGAAAAATAGAAGGAAGAAGATCAAGAGGAAGACCAAGAGAAATGATACTGGACAATCCGATGGGATTGTGTGAGAGGAGATCACCAACTGAGCTGATGGCCTGCATGAAGGATCGTGTACTCTAGAGAAGCATAATAGCCAACGCCAGTTGGCACGGCACCTGATGAAGATAATGAAGGTAAAATTCCTGTTTCCATACCGTTAAGGCAAGTAAGGGAATACAGTGTTAGACCTGTATTTTCCATGGCCTTCGTCACATGAAAGTGTGATGTGGTATCAGGCCTGGCCGCTTTATCATCCCTGACTTCTCTGGTACCAGTTTTAGAGACTGTGTTGACCCCGGGGCCTTTACTTGGTGTGTGCCTGAAAAAATCCCAAATAAGCCCGGTACTACCGGATTAGTAAACAGAGAGCCTAACCACTCAGCTAACCAGGCCGCACTCTTAGTCCCTAATTCGTGTATTTTATATTCATATCAGCAAATCAAAAAGGATGTCAATTTCATACCGTTCAAAGCAAAGGACATGCTAAAACAAATGGAATGTGATGGCTACAGATCTGATGTGCAAGTTTCAGTGGAGTGCAGAAGCATTATATGAAGGATGTTTAGAATAATTAAAGATATGGATGTATTCTCTTTGGGAAGTTTCTTAATTTAAGTGACTAGTTTTTAAGGATTTCCTGCATAGGCTTAAAGGTTTTGTTTGTTTGTTTTTTAATGGGAAAAGGTGTACAAACTGATGCTACTAAGTGTATTGATCAGCTTTTTCAGTTTGAAGAAACTTTTTTGGACTTACGATGAAATGTTAAACTCAAGTGACAAGACATGATACAACTACACTGAATACTGTAGAAGTGAAGTGCAAGACAATGAGACTGTCAAGACAGTTCAGTTCTTATTTACAATACAGTTGATGGAGGTGTATGGTTCAGTTTTGCAAAAAAAAAAAAAAATAGAAAGAGTAAGGAAAGTGGGCAGAAACAAGAAATGGCAGAAAATATGAGGAGCACATACAGATGAAGAACATACAACAAACCAATATTTTGGCAAAAGCCTTTTTCAAGGATCACATGCAAAAACAACACAACAGATAGAAACACACAAAAAAACAGATGAAAAATATAGACTTAGTTTTTTTGGTGTCCTAGTAGGAAAGATGGGCATGTTCTTCATCAGCATGTACTCATTTCACTTCCTGCCTTTCTTGTTTCTGCCGACTTTCCTCACTCTTTCTGTCTTTTTTGTAAAACTGAACCATACATCTCTATTTACTTTATCACTTGAACTAGCTTTACTACTGCTGTCATTTTTCTTATCTCTATGATACCAGCTTACAATGGCCGTGTTAGTCTCTTCACTCAACACAGTTTTGCAGTGATTATATGGTTATCTAGCATCTGTCTTCTGAGAATTTTAATTGCCTTTTCTTTAAGATTTTAAACTACTTTTTGTTGTTATAAAATTTTAGAACTTAAATTTGCTTTTTTATTCATTCAAAGTGTTGTATCATTCCCCAGATCACTATTCCTGTTTCTTCCATTTTATACCCCATTTTATTTATTGCTCAGATCTCTTAATGGTAGTATAATATTGATTCTGTGCTGCACTAAAGTACAACATTTCTCACTTTTTTTTTAATAGAGTCAGACAGGAAGTTTTTAATAACTGTATGTCTTAAATCTTATATCTTTCCCGTGCCGTTAAACGTCACATAGGGCTCGCAAAGTAGTTCGCCAATTTTTCCTGTCTTCAGTGAGTCTTTCAACCTCATCAAAGGATTTTATGCTTGTTAATTTGGCCTTATTTAATTGTCTTAAATAACAACTTATTAATGGCAAGTTTTGATACATCATACAGAGCATGACTGTCATCCACAGCAGTAATTGCCTCTTTTAGTTGATTCTGGAATTGGTCTGTGGACCCCCTGGGAGTTCATGGAACATTAAACATCACATAAGCCTCTCATGGTTGTTCGCCAAGTTCTCCTGTTTTCAGCAAGCTTTTCAACCTCATCAAGGGATTTTATGCCTACTAAACTGGCCTCATTCGTTATTCATTTATGCATGCGAAAGCTGGAAAACAACTAAAGAAATAGAAAAGAAATTAGACTCTGTTGAAAACAAATGCCTAAGGCATCAAGTGGAACAAATTCAAGAACAATGCAGAGATAAGACAGATGACTGAACAACAACCTATCTCATGGGGGGTCAGGAAAAGGAGATGGACATATGATGGTCACCTGATGAGAAGAAATGATCAGAGAATCCCAAAACAAGCTATCAAGTGGAACACAACAGGCCAAAGAAAAAGATTGAGACCACATGAAACTCTGAAGAGGACATTGTTAAGAGAGGCCAAATTATTCATTCCTTTGCATGTCCCTTGCGGAACTTTGCCTCCCAAACAGCACTCCTGTAGGCCTCTCGGTTGTGAGCAAGATGGCCTGCTGCTGCTGCATCCATTTCCAGATCATCAACGATGTCTTGCAGCCATCTTCGTTTCGGTCTTCCTCTTTTTCTTTTTCCCATTATGTATCCTTCCAATACGGTCTTCTCTAAATTATCATGACGTTTAATGTGGCCAAAATATTTAAGTTTTCTCTCTTTAATCCTCTTTACTAGCCAGCCTTCTTCAATATTAAGCTCTTGTAGTATAGATATATTTGTTCTTTTTTGTGTCCACGATATTTGGAGAACTCTTCTATAGCATTTACATTCAAAGGCATTTATGTGCTTCTCAGCTGTTTTGTTAAGTGTCCAGGTCTCACAGGCATATGTTGTGATAGGAAAGATGCATGCCCTTAAAAATCTTATTTTTGTAGTTCTGTCTGCTCCTCTCCACAGATTCTTTATTTGTTTTACTTTCTGAAGAGCAATAGATGTCCTCCTTTTAATTTCCATCATTGTATCTCCATTATTAGTTAGTAGTGATCCAAGATATTCAAAACTCTCCACTTCTTCCAGTTTTTCCTCATTGATACATATTTCAGTTGCCTTGTTTGTTTTGTCAGTTGTCATCACTTTAGTTTTCTTTGCATTAAGATAGAGGTTCTGCTCTTCGCTGTTCTTGCGGACTGACATAATTAGTTTTTCCATTCCTTCTTGTGTTGTGGACAGCAATACTGTGTCATCAGCATATCTAATCTCTGGTATTTCATAACCTCCAACTGTTCTTATCTTATATCTTATATCCTTCCCGTGCCGTTAGACGTCACATAGGGCTCGCAAAGCAGTTCGCCAATATTTCCTGTCTTCGGCGAGTCTTTCAACCTCAACAAAGGATTTTATGCCTGTTAACCTGGCCTCTCTTAATAATGTTCTCTTCAGAGTTCTCTTCCAACTGTTATGGCATCGTAATATTCTTTGTCTACATCTTCTCTAACATTCCTCATTATATTTTCAGTATACAAGTTAAATAAGTAGGGTGACAATATGCACCCCTGACGGACCCCTTGTTTTATGTCAAACCAACTTGTTGTTTCACCATTTATTCTTACTGCTGCTTGTTGGTCTAAATACAGCAGTGATGTTAATTGTATCAAATGTGTTGGAAATCCCATTTTTTCCATTATTTCCCAAAGTTTCTGGTGTTGTACACAATCAAATGCCTTTGAGTAGTCTATAAAGGATAAATATAGATTCACATTAAACTCCCTGCATTTCTCTATTATTAATCTTAGATTGAATATATGATCTCTTGATCCTCTTCCTTGCCTGAAGCCAGCTTGGACCATATTGACTTCTTCTTCTATTTTCTTTCGAAGTCTACCCATTATGCCAAATTAACAGGCATAAAATCCTTTGATGAGGTTGAAAGACTCTCCGAAGACAGGAAAAATTGGCGAACTACTTTGCGAGCCCTATGTGACGTCTAACGGCATGGGAAGGATATAAGATAGGAAACTGGCCTCTCTTAGCAATGTCCTCTTTAGATTTTCATGTGGTCGACCTCTATTTCTTCAGCCTGTGTTACACTTCATAGCTTGTTTTGGGATTCTCTGAGACTGTTTCTTCTCATCACGAGACTGACATATGTCCATCTCCTTTTTCTGATCACCCATGAGACAGGCTGTCATGACCAGTGTGAGCCAAAAAATGATTCCTTGGTCCTCTCTGCTGAGTTGGCAGTAAGTGTCACTTTTCTTGGGGTCAAGGTGTTCTTTGCCCATTTATTCTTGGAAGCTATTTTAATCACAGATTTAGCCTCCTCGTATGTCAAACGGGAAAAGTCAACGGTGTATCTAATATTTTGAATGCTCTTTAAAACTTATTTGGTGTTCATCATTTTTTCCCTTTGTCAACATTTATTCTTACCTCATTTTGTTGTAAAATATTATCTTAAAACTTTCTATAAGGTAGAGTTATCCTCTCCATATTATGCAGTGCTAATCATGTTCTGTACTCTTTGGTTTTTTAAACAATTACTTTATTCTTTAAAAAAAAAACAAAAAAACTCTTATACTGTATTGTGCAAAGTTGGGATAAAGTTCCTGTCCGAGACATTTAAACAAACTTTATTTGCATAACTGACTCGCTGATTCTTTCTTTAGTTCCTGTTTCCATGCCATTAAGTCATACTGGGGAATATCAGTGTCAGGCCCATAGTTTCCATGACCTTTGGCACATGAAAATGTGATGTAGTTAGTATCACACCTGGCCATTTCACCTTCACAGATTTCTCCTGTATCCATTTTTAGAGGCTGAGTCGAGCCCGGGGCCTTTTTTTTTTTTGGTGTGTGCCAGAAAAAATTCCACTTATGGGACTGTATCTGATGCCACTGGATTAGTAAACTGAGCATCTAACCACTCAGCTAACCAGGCCACCTTTTATCATAGATTACTCTTGAAAAAAAAAAGATTTATAAACACAGCAGTCTCTTTTCAGTTGTTTATGATAATAGGTTGCTGCAGTTTGAAAGAAAAGCCATTTTCCCCCTATATGCTTTTATCTGATGTTCATTTTTTGCATGCTATTTTCTATACTGCCTATTGCAGGAGGTTCTCTGAATCCCTTCAGAACTGATCTAAGATGCATTTTCATATGGGATGGCTGGCAGAAAATTCTATGCAAGATGTTGGGTATATTCAGTGCCTTCATGCCTCCTTTCCACACACATATGAACTGCAGCTGTGTGTGCCTTGTTAGACAGAAGCTAGTTGTTTGTAAGGAATATCTTCAAGAATGTATCCATCTTCCATCTGGTGGCCATGGCCAATCCAGCATAGTCTGCACTGTATGTACTGTTGTATGTACACACTTTTGCAGAAATCATTTTCATTTTAAACAACTGAAAAAAAAACACCTCTTTTAAACAGCTGAAAACCATCAGAACTGTGTAAAAACGGAAATTCAGCATCAATATCTAATATTTAATCAAAAACATCTTAAGATACAAATATAAAATTTATTTACAAAACAGAACATTAAATAAATGTTAATACATCTGATGATAACCATACAAACATTATGTTCCGTGGATTGTTTGCTGGAGTACAGAAGATGAAAATAAAATGGCTTCTTGGAAATGACACATAGTACTGATTGTTTTCAAGTCTAAGGTGATGATTTTACAATCAGAGTTTTATTGTTTGATCTCTTGGCAAGGAGTGGTTCACTTTGATTACACTTGGTTTTGTGCACTCTTTGTTACATTTGTCTTTGAACTGATTTTAAAGTGAGGTTTTCATCGCTTCACATTTCTTCTTGTTATCATCATTTCACATTTCTTATTATCATCATTTCACCATCATCCTACTCTCTCATCACTTCACATTTCTTCTTGTTATCATCATTTCACTATCATCCTGCTCTCTCATCACTTCACATTTCTTCTTGTTATCATCATTTCACCATCATCCTGCTCTCTCATCGCTTCACATTTCTTCTTGTTATCATCATTTCACCATCATCCTGCTCTCTCATCGCTTCACATTTCTTCTTGTTATTATCATTTCACCATCATCCTACTCTCTCATCGCTTCACATTTCTTCCTGTTATCATCATTTCACCATCATCCTGCTCTCTCATCGCTTCACATTTCTTCTTGTTATCATCATTTCACCATCATCCTGCTCTCTCATCGCTTCACATTTCTTCTTGTTATCATCATTTCACATTTCTTATTATCATCATTTCACCATCATCCTACTCTCTCATCACTTCACATTTCTTCTTGTTATCATCATTTCACTATCATCCTGCTCTCTCATCACTTCACATTTCTTCTTGTTATCATCATTTCACCATCATCCTGCTCTCTCATCGCTTCACATTTCTTCTGTTATCATCATTTCACCATCATCCTGCTCTCTCATCGCTTCACATTTCTTCTTGTTATTATCATTTCACCATCATCCTACTCTCTCATCGCTTCACATTTCTTCCTGTTATCATCATTTCACCATCATCCTGCTCTCTCATCGCTTCACATTTCTTCTTGTTATCATCATTTCACCATCATCCTGCTCTCTCATCGCTTCACATTTCTTCTTGTTATCATCATTTCACATTTCTTATTATCATAATTTCACCATCATCCTACTCTCTCATCGCTTCACATTTCTTCTCGTTATCATCATTTCACCATCATCCTGCTCTCTCATTGCATCATATTTCTTGTTATCATCATTTCACCATCATCCTGCTCTCTCATCACTTCACATTTCTTCTTGTTATCATCATTTCACTATCATCCTGCTCTCTCATCACTTCACATTTCTTGTTATCATCATTTCACCATCATCCTGCTCTCTCATCGCGTGGGTTGGTGTAAAGTCTACTTTCTCCAGGTTTCTGTGGTGGTTTCATTGCTTCCAATTTAGGATCACTCCGTTACACCAAAATTTTGATGATGCAGGTCTGCAATGGCAGAATGTGCTCTGGAATTTAAATCTGCAGGGACATTCATTTGTGTATGATATTTTTATTTACTATATATTTAACATTTATTTTGCTCATTGCAATATATAGCCTGTTAGCTTATATAGTGAAATGCAGTTTTAATAACTAATAATACACTCAAATGTGAGAGATTCTATTTTACTCATGAATAAAATTAACATACATGTAAATAGGAATGTTGTAAATTACGTTTTAATGCAATGAAACAATACTGTTGTAACTGGAAAACAAAATGTCAGAGGAAAAGTATCCCCGGTTATTCTTAAGATTATTCTTAAGGTTCAGACTACACAAAATGATACTAGCATATATTTCATTCTTTTTATCCCATAGCCTAAACACAAACACATTTTAATACATGGTAGACATTACTGAAAGTACTACAAATCACTTGTGTTGCTTGCTGGGGTTCCTTGCAGCTGTGAAGTTGATGTTTTTGGCTGATGGTGTATTAAAGATCTCAGAATAAAGATATGGAATTGGACAGGAAGTGGATTACAATGGCTTTTTTCTAATTCTCAGAGAGAACCTAAGTGACAGAATTCTCATCAGGTTTTACTACCACGAGAACAAGTCAGTCTTGACTTCTCTGGCTGTGCCTTCTTCTTCATACGCACTTTGGCGATGATGTGTGGTGCCCTGATTTTTGCGATGCGCCTTTTGGCTGGGTACCTACGACTTCAGCACCTTTCCTTCCTAGGGCAGAAGTGTGGTCTTGCTTGGACTGCCATGAAGATAGTGGTGTAAGCTGGCCTGGCCAAAACTTTGTTTTCCAGCCTCTGGTGGCTGTAGTTAAGCCCCTTCTCCATGTCAGATAGCTTTGAGACAGCTCCACAGAGACACAATGACTTTGGGATGAGAAATCTGACAAGTGCTTCAGCGATATCCATTCCCCACCACATATAGTCTGCTGGGCCTGTTTTGTTTACATCATTCTGATAGCCATTGTTGTAAAGACCCATAGGCTTGTCACGTCCTGGATTCATTGGTTTCACATCAGATTTTCCTTATTCCCACTGGCGATCTCCATGTCCCCATCCATCCACCAACCTGACATTACATTTTACAAAAATAATAATTATAATTAGTGCTGACTGCTACAGATTTCTGGGCTACAGAAGTAGGTCAGAGTTTTTAAGCAAACAGATCTATGTTCCCTGTCTCACAAAGATTATGTTAAAATAAGTGTGTTCTTAACACAGCTGCTCCCATTGGGATCTGGCTGTGCCATCGTATCACATCTGGATGCCAGAAGCAGAATATGATGCCCTAACAAGGACTTAACCAACTCTGTTTTGCTGGCACTGACTAAGGTACCAACTCTGACACAAGCACCTCAGCTTTCATTACAAATCACTGTCAAATCTACCTACAGAAAACAGCAGAAATATTGCAGAGTGTGATGGTGATAATCTCCCCTGTGGCAGTGAAGACATGGGAAGGCTGTTTTCATTTTTGGAAGTTGTTCAGCTGAAGTTAGACAGGTTATTCCACAGTTCTCTTAACTTTAGGCATTTTAAATGACAATAATTTTAGGCATTTTAAACAACAATGTATAAACAGTATTTCACTTGACAATGTATAAATGAAAGGAATCAGTAACACAAGAACAAATCAAGCTGTTCTAAAAAAAATGACATAACAAAAGCAGATTACTGTGGCCCTTACAAAATACTGTCGCCCATGGATCTGCTTTTCTGCAGACAGCAATTCACAGGCATCTTCACAAACTACCATAGTCTGTTCAACAACAAATCTCCTACCACATGTTCTATAATCTTCATAAACAAGACACGCTTTCCACAAACAGTCTCTTTCTCTGTATCAACACCACATGAACACTGGTCAGTAGCACAAATTCTTAAGTCTGTTGAAGAGGTAATTCACTCTCTTTTACATACGAATGAGTTAAAGCCACTATTCAGAGAATACCATCTTTCTCAAAAGAAACATTTTAAAATAATATTTCAAAGCTTAGGACACAGATGTGCACTGTTATTAAAAAAAAAAATGACACTTCATGTATTATAACATTTAAAAGTTCCACCTTTGCACTTCTCATTTTAAAAAACCCCTACAAGTTATAACGTGCAGTGATAATATGAGGTTATTATCCAAAAATTATTGTATTTCTTAGCAATTTCTGTCTTTGCCATTTGGGGTTTTTGTTTTTGTTTTTTTGCCTATGAGATTTTTCATTTACCAGAATTAAAATTCAAACTACATATTGAACTTTTGTTCAGCGGCACTCAGCCCTGTAACACCACCTACAATAGCCCCAATGAGCATCAAGATACCAGCACATACTGTCAGCCCAAAAGAGTAGCCAAGAAAATCCACATGGGTAACAGCTAGGTACTCCGTTCTGATTTTCACTTTCACAGCAAATAAAATCACACCAACAAATATCATAACCCCTGTTGAAGAAACAAAAATAACGAGAAATGAAAACTTGCATCAAGTTCATAATATTATATGTAAGAACACTGGAAAAAATTTTTCATGTTAATGAGAAAAGAAGGTAATTAAGAAGTAAACGAATTTTTTTTTTTTTGTTATTCATCTGCCCTGATCTCTTGAGAAACTCTTGAATTTATGTGGGGTTGGAACAGCGAATATCCTGTTTTTGTTCGGTACAGTAACAAATTTGTTCAGTTTGCTAATCCAGTAGTATCAGGCTCAAGTCCCAGCAGTGGGACTTTTTTTTTCTGGTATACACCAAAAAGGCCTCAGGGTGCATCCCAGCCTCTAAAAATGGGCACCAGAGAAATCTGGGAAAGTAAATGGGGTCATCTGTGATACTGACCACATCACAACTTGATATGCTAAAAGTCGTGGAAATACGGGCCTAAAAAAAATACCACATCCCCAATATGCCTTAATGGCACGGAAACAAGAATTTTACCTTTTACAATAACAGGCTGTGTATGACGTACTCCAGTGTGCCTTGCTTTGTAGGTAAGTATGTTTTATTTTTCAAAGCAGTCTCTCTAACAAGTGTTAGAACTTATTTTTCCCACTGGCTCAGTTAAAACACGAGCGATGCTTAACACCCACCACCTTCACCTTAGACCACTGACTGTCACTATCATCATTCAGTATAATGGGACAATAAGAGAATGGGATAAAGAATTTAGTAACACACAGATTGCTTTTGAGCATAAGTATATTAAAAAAGTATATATATATATATATATATACATAAAATTTCTCTACCCCTAATGTGCTATCTACATTTATGTTGACTTGATAAGCTTTGCATTGTACCCCCCCCCCCCTCTCCTCTCCTATCCCCTTTCTCTACCCCTTCTGCCTGCATGCCAATCAATCAGGCTGCTATCAAGATCCCCACAAGTCTTTATAAACGCAGTCACAAAATTTCACAACACATGCTCAGTGATACAGCTTATAACTCTTTCCGTGCATTTGGTAGATATAGTGACACTTCCGGTGTCCCGAAGCTACCGCATGGTCATTATAGTGACAACTGTTTGTTCATTAAAACAAGCGGTGTAACATTTAGATTGTACATATTTCGTCCGCGATTCCGGTGACACTTTCAAAATGGCGAAACAGTGCCTAGTTACGAGCGATGCCAAGCGAGAAAAAGGACGAGAAGCATGGAAATTTTTCAATTTTTGACGATGTAGATAGGGGTATGGACATAGCCTATGGCCACCCCGTTGCTCTTGAATGTTTTCTATGTAGATCTAGACATATTCAGACGACTGGAGAAGTAGTTAGGAGTAGTTAGGAGGTTAGTTCAGACAGTCATTCAGCGAGAATGCAATACAGAATCACAATACGAGATCGACAAGTAGATCTACACATCTCAGATGGTAAGTAGTGGTAAGTAGTGCAGATCTAGACCTTGCCGATGGTGAGCTGGCCACAATCAGTGTCTAAAAACATCACATTACTTCTTTTTTGCTAAAAAACTCTGCATTTATGAAATTTTCATTCATTTAGCTATACTTTGAAACATATTAAGTATACAAAAGTACATGGAACTACTGTTTTCCATTCCATTTTACAACTAGACCCCCTTACAGACTAAGACCCACGTTTTTACTCCCGCACTCCAGAACACGTCCGTGTTTCTTCCTCCAGTACGGGAAGAGATAATCCATAGATAAGTATTCTTTTTTTTCCCCTGAAAGCAAATCACTGTCTTGATATGATGCCTACTTCAGTAAGTGTGGTGTTTTGAGTTTCAATGATGTCCTAGAT
This sequence comes from Achatina immaculata, assembly GCA_009760885.1. Taxonomy (NCBI): domain Eukaryota; kingdom Metazoa; phylum Mollusca; class Gastropoda; order Stylommatophora; family Achatinidae; genus Lissachatina; species Lissachatina immaculata. Next base: position 15,981,119 of record CM019696.1, read on the forward strand.
TCATCATCTCCTTGGCCAACCCTCTCTTCATTAACAGATATATATATATATATATATATATATATACTACTTCAAAAATAAATGACCTCCCCCTTATCTCACCTGTTACTGTGTAATACAATGCCTAGAAGATGTAAGGGATTTAACTCTTAACCCACCAAACAACTCCATGACACATGAACATGTTTCATAATTTAAAACAAAATTCACTGGTTTATGGTTTGGATCATCACTACACTCCGGACATGTCCATGGGTAGATCCCCCCCCCCTACCCACGTGTCCATCAGTATCCCGTAGCTGACAGTGCCCATCATGTTTTGGCTGACAGATAAGTGCCCTCGCATATCAAGTATGCCTCTTGTTCCTGGCCATGCCAATCTGTACTCCCAGCTCTCTGTCTAAAGAGTTATGTGGATTTGCTGCTCTGGAAGTCCTTCACTCTGCCTATCTCTCAGAGTGCATTAACAACATCAGAAAGATCCAGTGGTTGTCCATCTGTGATGATGGCAGAGCCGGCTAACCTATCAGCTCTCTCATTTCCTTGGATACTCACTTTCCCAGGGACATAGATGAAGGTGACTCTGTGAACTGCTGATAACTTAAGCCACTGCCTGGTACAGAACCTGTCTTGACCTTCTGGATCATAGTCTTGTGACTCCAGCCACTCGAATGCTTTCGTCGCTGCCATCACATCCATCATCATGCTGCTTGTAGTCATAGCAAAGGCACCTCCAGCTTCCTGGATTGTTCTGCCCACTAAGCATGATGTAAATGCTCATACACTCCTTTGATGTCATACAATGGAACCATTTGTGTAAATAACAACATCTGCCTCACTGGATAAAGAAATAACATGCTGCCTGTTTTTTTGCATCTCATCATCATCATCATCAGGTGCCATGCCGCCTGGGGCTGGCTATTATGCTTCTCCAGAGTACACGATCCTTCATGCAGGACATCAGCTCAGTTGGTGATCTCCTCTCACACAATCCCGTCAGACTGTCCAGTATCATTTCTCTTGGTCTTCCTCTTGATCTTCTTCCTTCTATTTTTCCTGTTGTTATAACATTTTCAATGCCCCTCTTCTCATTGCATGTCCTATGAAAGTACATTGTCTCTCTCTTATTTTTTTGACAAGATTTTTTTGTCTCTCCAGCTCTTCTCATACATTCTTCGTTAGTTATTTTTGCATCTGCTGCTATTTAAAATATGAACTCCCAACAAAAAAACAAAACCATACTGTAGTTATTTTATTTTTTAATTTTCTAAAAGCCATTTAAAATGGCTCATGGTAGATTAAGGATTAAACAAGAAAAAAACATCCCAACATGTGTACTTCAGTTTTCGCAAACAGGACCAATATTTACCTGCTATGACAGCAACTGCTGCATTAGCCGCAGAGATAAGGCCACTTGATTTGCCCAGTCGATCTTGCAGTAAATTGAATAGGGATATCAGGGTTGCCACTACTGACAAAAATCCTCCAGTTATTAAGATTCCTTGAACTGCCGGCAGGGCATCTGTGAAACAAAGAATTGTATAACTGTTTTAACAGTCTTTGTTTACATATGTCTGATTTTAAAAAATATGATAAACTCTCAAACAGCTTGTACATCTTTACTTACAGCCTTCATTTTAAAAGCATCTCCACTGAATCCACATAACTTCTTTATGTCACACTGGAAAATATCACCGTTCAATCCACTTAATGCCTTTATGTCACGTCTGAAAACATCACCATTCAGTCCGCATAAAGCCTTTATGTTGCACTGGAAAACATCACAATCCTGCCTACAAAAAGCCTTTATGTTGTACCATCCAGCCCACATAAAGTCTTTATATTTAACTGAAAATATCACCATCCTGCCCATATAAAGGCTTTATGCTGCATTGGAAAACAACACTACTCATAAATTAATCAAGTTTCAGGGAGGAAAAAATGTTCACACTTCCAAGTTATGACTGAGCAAACCTTAGTTACAGTGATTGCAATTAACAAGAATTCTGGGGATAGTAAATGACAGATGAGAGGGAATAACACTTTCATAAGGGTAGAGAACCCCAACTGGTGAAAACTATTATTATCTTATAATGCTCTCAGTGTCACTGACACAAAAAAAAGAACAAATATGTCTATACCATAAGAACTTAATATTGAAGAAGGTTGGCTAGTAAGGAAGATTAAACAGAGAAAACTTAAATATTTTGGACATATCAAATGTCATGAGAATTTAGAGAAGACCGTCTTGGAAGGGTACATGATGGGAAAAAGAAAGAGAGGAAGACCAATGTGAGGATGGCTGCAAGACATCATTGATGATCTGCAAATGAACGCATCAGCAGCAGGGCATCTTGCCTACAATCGAGAGGCCTACAGGAGAGCTGTTAGGGAGGCAAAGTTCCACAAGGGACATGCAAATAACTGACTGACTGAGTGCTCTCAGTAAACTGTCAGTAAATCTAGCCATCAGATCACTGTCACAGACCATCATCTTGGTGACTGAGCTGCTAGAAAGTCTGCCTTAAGAAGTCATTGTAATTCTCTCGCCACCTAATATACTTCCTGTGTTACAAAGACTTTCATCATGGAGTCCTAGAGCTTCAAAAATGCATTTACAATGGAATACATCAAAACAGTTGTCAAACATCTACAAAGGGTCCCTGATGACATCTATTTACATATGTTTTAAAAGTCTTAAATGAAAGAACTACGTAGGGTGTATACGCCTATATTTCTGCCCTGTCCTTATCCAACCATCTCTTGCATATCAAAGAAATTTGAAACAAATAAAAAAATACTCCCCACAATTTATTACATTCTCTCATGATCTCATTCAGCCAAAGTGCCAGGAACTAGGGTTTCCTTTAATCCTCATTTATTCAGAACATGTCCTCATTTTGGGGCCAAAAATTGTCTGCACACATTTTTGTGAATTATATTTTGTCCACATTTCCAGTAACCAGACTTTGTTTTCCCTTTCATTCTGGCAGTAACCACAAGTGAAAGTGAAATATTTCTCTGTTGGTACTTGTACTTGTACTAACTCCCTATAACTGCAAGCTGCTGTTCTTTGCAGCCGATGCTGTGGAGATGTTGTGGCACAGTATTGTATTGGCGTGGGAGTGGGTTATGGCGGCTACTTTTTCAGTCCCAGAGTACAGCTAAAAAGCAGGGGGTGTGCGATGCTTCTTTAGCAGACTCCACCACCATGGGGACTATGGCGATCCCTGCCTCATTAGCCAGGCTATGCCTGTTACTGGGGGTACCACAGAGAGGTGGGACAGGGTCTTGGTCAGCTATGGGTCGCTAACCCTGACGCTGGCATATCAGTTATGGGTCGCTTATTACTATTTCAGGCATCTTCATCCCCTTCTCTGTTGGTAATGATCTAGGACTAAATTTAGAAGTCATAAGTTGGTTACGCAACCAGATGCATTGGGGACTGAGTAGCTGCACTGAATACTGTACAACTGAAGAGCAGTGCAATGAGGTGGAAGGTTGCCCAGTTTTTATTTGCAGTACCAGTTCATAATGCCAGTGTTTAAAGACTCTTCACTCATGTAAACTCACTGAACCAAAGACAGAAATCAATTCATAAATTCACCATCGATTCTGTAAAAGGAGTTGTATTTGTGAAATTTCAGAGACTTTACATGAGAAACGTTTTTTTGACTTCTTGAAGCACAACAGTGAAGTGTTAAAAAAAAAATTTATAAATCAGTCAATCATTCTAGTGAAAAATATGCATGGGCTCAACATCTGGATACCTTTTGTTTTCTGTAAGTCATATTATTTTTTCCTATTCTCTGCTACAAGGCATTTTCTTAACGCTCCGAAACATATTATAAAATAATATGTTTTCAAATTATTTATAGCCACAAGGTTCTAAAAATAAACATTCCTCACAGTGTATTGCCCGCAGTTAGAAAAATTTTTCACCAGGATTTCTCCTCATTTTATGGATGCAAACAGAATGGAACTCACACCAAGAACCAACTGTTAAAATTTGCACAATTATTTTCATTTTCATTTTTGAAAATATTTTACTAATATGTACACATTTTTGAAAAAAAAAAATGAACAGAAACGGTCCTCATCTATTTTAAATGACACCACCGACTGCGCCCTATACTTACTCTGCTGATCATAGTCATTGCCAGCATTGTTACAACGGTCATTGCTGACCCAGCACACCCTGTGCAGTCCAAAACGAACCATCACATTGTTTCGATACAAGTCACGGTCCCTAAGCTCTATCCAGGCATTTGTGCAAAGGCCAACAATAACTAAGACTGTTCCCACAAAGGTGCAAAAAAGACTTGAAAAAAGAAGCACAAATCTTTTCTCAAGGCCCTGAAAGTCAGAAAATTCTTAGTTTATTACGCATATGAATATTCATGTAAATAATGCCATTAAACTTGCAATATTCCTCTGAAAATATATCCAGAAGACATACCATAAACAAACTCCTTTTTTCCTGGCAATCACGCATTTTAGTATCAAAGATGAAAGGAAAATCATCATGGCATAAATGAGAATGAATGAATGATCTTTATTTTTAAAGGGTAAAGAATTGGGCACGCAGACCCGTCTTACATTCTGCCCTTCTGAGATGTCTGAGAAGAATACTCAGTGTAACAAGTTGATAGATATGTATCTTTTAGGAAAATTTCTGACAACTAACAAACATAGAAACCACACTTGCAGAAATTCTGGGTGGAATCAGATTAAATGTATAATTTATGACTGAGATGGCCAGCAGAAAAAAAAAGAATAGAAACATTTGTCAAACCACAGCCACATTTTAACCAAGTCACAGCAAATTCTAGTTTATCTGAGTTACTTGTCTAAAAAAAAAAGGTCCTAACCCAGTAGTGATATCATCAATATGTGAGTTGCAAATTCTCCTTTCTTCACATTCATGTGACCTTTTTTGCTGTGCATATTTTTCCAACCAGCAGTAAAACAGAGCATGTATGATTTGATAAACCACTGAAACGTGAATATAGTCAATTTGGTGTGTCTTTATTACTGCCAGTTGTGCACGAAGAAACAATATTTTTCATGCAAAATAAAACGACACTATATAATGTTAGAGGGTTCACCTGGGCAAGAGCAGAAAAAAAAGCAAAGGACAAGCATTTGTGGAAAACCCTTGCGGAAGCCCCATGTGCCCTGGGCACTTTTAAGGTTCAGAGAGAGATATATATATATAAAGACAGACCGAGACAACGGTGACGAGACAACCTGGACGAGGACCTACGAGCCCTCGGAGTGGAAGACTGGCAGGAGAAGACTCGGAACTGAGAGAGACAAGTCTTGTCTGCAGCAATGAGCTAATGGCTCGAAAAGCTGAATGAATGGATGAATGAATGAATGCGATAAAACAATCAATGACCGACTGGTATAAACCACAATCATAAACATGGCTAAGGAATGCGGAAAACATGGAATTGGCAAATAAAAGCTTACGGTGTAAACAATCCTTCATACATCTATGTTTTAAAACATTATACTTGTGTAAGAACATTATAAGAATCCAGTAAATTACTCACAATGCATGCCATTCTCGTGAGTTGTCAAACGCGGAAGTAACAACACCGTTCTACAGACATGGGGAAAATGGCGTAGGTTTGCTTGTGGTTTGGAGTAGTTGCCCCTGTATTTCACCTGCCACTCTCATTACCAGGTGTGAGACAAAAGAAGCGTATGTCCTTGGCGGTCGCCACATGTGAGAAGGGGCGCCATATTTATAAGTGAAGGTGGAAAAAACTTCCACTCCTTTTTTTAATGTCATATTTTGTTCTCAAAGCCTTGTCATTTACTTTGTGCGGCTTAGCTGAGTTTTGCTGAATATGAAATCATAGGATGTATGCCCCATAAACAGCCACAGCCTACAAGAAGAAAATACTAACATTAATTTCAATCAGGAACTTGCCAATCATTCCAAAACACCCAGTGAAGTTGAGGAGATAGGTATAGATGAGTTATGGAATTCTTACAGCACAGCCATAATCACAGCAGCAAAAGTAAGCGCTGGATTGGAAAAACCAAATAGAAAAGCATGGATATCAGATAAAACATGGAAGTATATACATGAAAGACGAGCAGTCAAATTAGACATGTTGAATGCAAAAGCAGATCATGAAAGAGATTCGGCAAAATACAAAGACATAGACAAGAAAGTAAAAAGTTCAGCTAGAAGGGATAAAAGAGAATACATAGGCAATATGGCGAAAGAGGCAGAAAAAGCAGCAAAAACAGGAGACAGCAAAACTTTATATAACATACAAAAGAGGCTAACAGGTACTATTACATCTAAAGAAAGACCAATCTTTAGCAAAACTGGAACACTATTAACATCAAATAAAGACCAAAAGCAAAGATGGGCTGAACACTTCCAAGAAATACTCAATCGACCACACCCAAAAGAATTGTTAAACCTTGAAACTGACTTACCAGCCCCACAGCTAAATGTCAACCTAGATGAAATTAAATTGCATGAAATTGAAATAGCAGTGAATTTAATGGCTAATAACAAAGCTGCAGGTGAAGATGAAATAACAGCCGAGATGCTAAAAGCTATCAATAGTGACAACATGAGACAACTACAGAGAATGTTTAACAAGATTTGGAAAGAAGAAAAGGTCCCTTCTAATTGGAAGAAAGGAATCATTGTTAAAATACCAAAAAAGGGCAACCTTAGTGACTGTAACAACTGGAGAGGAGTAACCTTAATATCAGTTGTGTCAAAAGTATTTTGCAAGGTCGTTTTGAATAGACTCAAAGATATAGTGGATACTGCAATGAGAGAAGAACAAGCAGGATTTCGAAAAGGGAGAAGCTGTCTCGACCAGATCTTTACTCTCAGAATAATACTTGAAGAACATATTGAAAAGCAGAAACCATTAATACTGAACTTCACAGATTTTAAAAAGGCATTTGATAGCATACACAGAGATTCATTATGGAGAATTTTATGTTTATATGGAATACCATCTAAAATTGTCAACATCATTAAGGACTTATACAATGGGTATGATTGTGCAGTCAAGACAGAAGAAGGGATGAGTGAATGGTTCCAGACTGAAACAGGCGTGAAACAAGGATGTATACTGTCTCCTTTACTTTTTGGGATTACAATAGACTTCATAATGAAAAAATGCTGCACAGGTAACACAGGTATTGACTGGGTACATGGGACCCAACTAGAAGATCTTGGTTTTGCTGATGACATAACTCTTATCAGTAATAATGTGAATTCCATGCAAGAAAAAACAGATAGCCTGTCTTCACTGGCTAGCAAAATAGGACTTGAAATTAACAAGGACAAAACAAAAATAATGAAAATTCCCATCAATCAAAATGGAAAAATAGACATAGAAGGGACAGATATTGAAGAAGTCAATCAATTTGCATACCTTGGCAGCTACATAGACCAGGATGGTGACACTAGAAAGGAAGTTAGGATCAGAATTGCAAAAGCAGCATCAATCTTCAAGAATCTTGAGAACATATGGCATTCAAAAGTTATAAGCACAAAAACCAAGTTAAGACTATTCAATTCAAATGTAATATCCACCCTCATTTATGCATGCGAAAGCTGGAAAACAACTAAAGAAATGGAAAAGAAATTAGACTCTTTTGAAAACAAATGCCTAAGGAAAATACTCGGCATTAAGTGGAATGAATTCAAGAACAATGCAGAGATAAGACAGATGACTGAACAACAACCAGTCTCATGGGTGATCAGGAAAAGGAGATGGACATATGTTGGTCACTTGATGAGAAGAAATGATCAGAGAATCCCAAAACAAGCTATCAAGTGGAACACAACAGGCCGAAGAAAAAGGGGCAGACCGCGTGAAACTCTGAAGAGGACATTATTAAGAGAGGCCAAGTTAACAGGCATAAAATCCTTTGATGAGGTTGAAAGACTCGCCGAAGACAGGAAAAATTGGCGAACTACTTTGCGAGCCCTATGTGACGTTTAACGGCACGGGAAGGATATAAGATATAAGAAGATGCCCCATAAGATCTACGCCGCCGACAGCCCAGTAAAACTGCATCCAGCATAATCACTTCTGTATGGGTGATATGTGAATAAATATGATTGCAAGAACGTCGGAATTGACATGTGATTTTTTAAAAAAATCATCATCATCATCATAATAAATCATCATCATCGCCTTTCACTCCCTTGAGAACATCTTATATATTATCTTATCTTATATACTTCCCGTTCCGTTAAACGTCACATAGGGCTCGCAAGGTTGTTCGTCAATTTTTCATGTTTTCGGCGAGCTTTTCAACCTCATCAAGGGATTTTATGCCTATTAATTTGGCCTCTCTTATGTCCTCTTTAGAGTTTCACGTGGTCTGCCTTTTCCTTTGGCCTGTTGTGTTTCACTTGATAACTTGTTTTGGGATTCTTTTCTTCTCATCACGTGACCAACATATGTCCATCTCCTTTTCCTGATCACCCGTGAGACTGATTGTTGTTCAGTCATCTGTCTTATACCTACATTGTCCTTTTAATTTCAAGTCCTATTTTGCTAGCCAGTGAAGACAGGCTATCTGTTTTTTTGTTGCATCAAATTCACATTGTTATTAATAAGAGTTATGTCATCAGCAAAACCAAGATCTTCTAGTTGGGTCCCATGCACCTTGTCAATACCTATGTTACCTGTGTAGCATTTTTTCATTATGAAGTCTATTGTAATTCCAAAAGCAAAGGAGACAGTATACATTCTTGTTTCACGCCTGTTTCAATCTGGAACCATTCACTAATCCCTTCTTCTGTTTTGACTGCACAAATATATCCATTGTAGAAGTCCTTAATGATGTTGACAATTTTAGATGGTATTCCATATAGACTTAAAATTCCCCTCAATGAATCTCTGTGTATGCTATCAAATGTCTTTTTAAAGAACGAATACATACCAAAAAATGCACTACACAGCTGTCTTCTTCTGAACTCTTATGTTTTTAGTATCAAAGATGAAAGGGAAATCATCATGGCATAAAAGAGATGTCTGAGAACAATACTCAGTGTAACAAGTTGATAGACATTAATACGCAGATACATGTTTTCATCATCATCATCATCAGTTCAGTATTAATGGTTTCTGCTTTTCAGTATGTTCTTCGAGTATTATTCTTAGAGTAAAGATCTGGGCGAGACATCTTCTCCATTTTTGAAATCCTGCTTGTTCTTCTCTCATTGCGGTATCCACTTTATCTTTAAGTCTATTCAAAATGACCTTGCATTGGCCACGGATAAATGCTCTCCAGTCATCCCTGTTCTTGACAGATAAAAGAGATAACTACTGCAGTAAAACTGGTTCTAGTAATAAAGGGAGATAGATGTGTATGGTACAGTTTTACACAGAGATAGAGGGAGTGAGGAAAAAGAGAAAGAACACAAATAATGAAAAAAATACAACATCCAATATTTCGGCGTGAGCCTTTTTCAAAGATTACATAAAAAACAGCATAACATACAATAACAGAAGAAAAATGAAAATGAAAATGTTAGCTTTGTGGCATCACTCCCTGTACACATTATAGCAGAATGCGCCATAAAGATGAGGCTGGGAGACCACAAAGGAAAACAAATTGAACCAATCGGACGTTAGGGGCGGTGAAAGGGAGACAACGATACTGCTTGGGGAAAAAGGGGGGGGGAGGGGTAGAAGGGAAGCTGGGAGATAAAGTGAAACTGATGAATGAAAAACTGCAACGAAATGCGCGGGGTCAGCTATTTATACTCTACAAGAAATTAGAGTATAAATAGCAGAAAATATGTGGCAATATCAAGAAGTTTAAAGGAAGTCTTGTCTTACCCCCGCCATTTCGCTGCAGTTCTTCATTCATCAATTTCACGTTATCTCCCAACTTCCCCTCCCCCCGCCCAACACCACCACCATCTTCTCCTCTAGCGGCTAAGAGGTATTTATTGCCTCCTGATCTCTTTTCTATGCCCCCGCCACCCCCCACCCGTACCGTTCTCTCCCTTTCACCGCCGCTAACATCCGACTGGTTCAGTTTGTTTTCCTTTGTGGTCTCCCAGCCTCGTCTTTATGGCGCATTCTGTTGTATTGTGTACACACAGCTAAGTTTTTCATTTTCATTTTCCTTCTTTTATTACATGGTGTGTTGATTTTGTATGTAATCCTTGAAAAAGGCTCACGTCGAAATATTGAATGTTGTGTGTTTTTTCATTATTTGTGTTTTTTCTCACTTTCCTTACTCCCTCTATCCCTGTTCTTGGAATTATTCTCTGCTTCCTTCCATGTGAATCCCTTGTCTCTGAGCACTGTCATAACTTCTCTTCTCCAAGTAAGTCCAGGATTTTTTAATGTTTTGAAACTTCCCACCCTCCCCTTCCCTCCCCTCCCCTCCCCCAAACCTTTTTTAAAAAAGCCGATAACAGAATAAGTGGAGCTTGAAATGTAATATAAACGCACAAAAGCCGAACAGATTTTTTAGCGTTTAGCGGTATGTTTTCAGAAATTTCTCAACTTTTTTTTTTTAAGAAAGTATTATTTTTCGTAAGTCGGTGAGGAGGAACAAACGTGATAGTGGTAGAGTGACGATAAAAACGTCAGGAATGTCAAAGCAGAGCTCGCCAAGATCCCAATTCCGCCCCCCCCCCCCCCCCCCCCGCTTGGTGGTCCTCGTAACAAGCTCCGCCTGACTAGCGGCGCCGTGCTGGCCATGGTCCTATTGTGTTGTCTGCTGGATGGTCTTTAAATGGGAGTAAGTTAATGTGGTTCTGTCAAGTCATAGGATTATCTGGGTGGGGTGAGGGGAGGGGTGGGGGTGTCCATACTTTCCTTTGACCTTCCGGCACACTGGTGAGTGATGTGGTCAGCCTCACGCCCGGTCACGCTTCCTTCCGCAGCTCCCATAGGAGCCAGCCATTTCTTGCTGGGTGACTGGGGCGCCTCCAACCACCAACCTTCGCCATGACAGATGAGTGCGCTGACCAGTTCATTGCTCAGACACCCTATAGATTCTTAAATGAGAACTGGAATGAGAGAGGAGAGAGAGAGAGAGGGAGGGAGAGAGAGAGGGAGGGAGGGAGAGAGAGAGAGAGAGAAGGAAGAGAAGAGAGAAAGCCATGGAAAATCTTATGAGAAAAGACGCAGATACAAGAATAGACAGGAGAACGTACCTTGTATTGAAATCGCTAATCGGGATAATCACGTTCTCTGCATTTAAAGAATTAGGCGATTAAGGCTGGACTCTACAGTGAGAAATAGAACGTGACAGACTTTAGGTGCATGTAGATTAACTTTCTAGGCACAGCTCAACCTATTTGTTACAAAGCCCGGGCTCTTTGCGTCTTACTATTCATGAAATGACGGAGTCGATTCAGTGTTGCATGATCTTTAACAGCTTTTTTCATTCTTCATGACTGATGGAGAAATCTACATAAAATAAATGCCTTTCAGATATCATTTTCAATCTCGTGGTCTCCTTCCTTCTTATAGTCAGTCAGTCATTTGCACATCACTTGCGGAACTTTGCCTCCCTAACAGCTCTCCTGTAGGCATTTTGGTTGTAAGCAAGATGCCCTGCTGCTGATGCATCCATTTACAGATCACCAGCGATGTCTTGCAGCCATCTTCGCCTTGGTCTTCCTTGCTTTCTTTTTCTCACTCTGTACCCTTCCAAGACGGTCTTCTCTAGATTATCATGACGTTTAATGTGTCCAAAATATTTAGATGTTCTCTATTTAATCTTCCTTATTAGCCAGCCTTCTTCAATATTAAGTTCTTGTAGTATGTGTTATCCAGGTATATGCACCTACATCAGCAGCAGAAGAAGATGAAGTAGAACATTTTTATAACACACTGCAGACGACAATGGACCAGGTACGGAAAAATGATATTGTATTTATAATGGGTGATTTTAATGCAAAAATTGGTACAGAAAGAGCAGAAGATGAAGGACAAGTTGTAGGGAAATTTAGCATAGGACACAGAAATGAGGCAGGTGACAATCTAATGGCGTTTTGTATGGAAAATGAGCTAATGATCGCTAACACACTTTTTAAACAACATCCAAGAAGACTTTACACATGGACATCACCTGATGGGAAAACCAGGAATCAAATAGATTACATTTTAGTGCAGAGAAGGTGGAGGTCAAGCATAACATCAGCAAAAACTTTACCAAGTGCTTATTGTGACACGGACCATGAGTTATTAATAGCAGACATGAAGATAAAGCTAAAAAAGATAGTTATGGGATCAAGACCACTCCGCTTTGACCTTACAAATATACCAGAACAATACGGTATAGAAGTGAAGAACCGTTTCGAAATCCTGATGGCTGTACAGGAAGAGATGACACCAGATGAATTGGCTACGCAGGCCAAAGATATCTTAGTAACAACAGCTAAAGACATGGTTCCAGTAAAGAAAACACAAAAGAATAGATGGATCACAGCAGGTACACTAGAACTGATAAAACAATGTAGAGAAATGAAGACGCAATGGAGAGTGACAAACAACAACAAAGATAAATATAAAACTTTAACAAAAGAAGTACGAAGAAACATAAGAAAAGACAAAAAACAATACATACAAGATTGTTGTGAAAGAATAGAAGAACATCAGAGGTGTGGAAGAGATAGTGAAATGTTTAAAGAAATGAAGACATTGACGAGAAATGTCACACCTAAGCTAAATGTAATTTGTGATGAGATGGGGAATACCCTGACAGAGACAGAGGAAATTCTGGAAAGATGGAAGGAATATTGCAAAAGAATGTATGAAACAACCGACTGTGGAAGCAGAAATCAACAGTGTGAATTATTATTGGAGGAGAAAGAACCCGAGCCGACAATGGAAGAAGTTTTATGGGCAATAAAGAGTCTGAAAAATGGTAAATCACCAGGATGTGATGAGATAACCGCTGAATTTATTAAAGCAGGAGGAAAGGAGTGTGCAACAATCTATCATGCACTATGTAAAAAGATATGGCATTCAGGTATTTGGCCAAAAGAATGGAAAAGAACTGTATTCATACCACTGCCAAAAAAGGGTAACCTGAAATTATGCACCAACTACAGAACTGTTGCCCTGATTAGTCATGCCAGTAAAATTCTGTTAAAAATCATAATGGGTAGACTTCGAAAGAAAATAGAAGAAGAAGTCAATATGGTCCAAGCTGGCTTCAGGCAAGGAAGAGGATCAAGAGATCATATATTCAATCTAAGATTAATAATAGAGAAATGCAGGGAGTTTAATGTGAATCTATATTTATCCTTTATAGACTACTCAAAGGCATTTGATTGTGTACAACACCAGAAACTTTGGGAAATAATGGAAAAAATGGGATTTCCAACACATTTGATACAATTAACATCACTGCTGTATTTAGACCAACAAGCAGCAGTAAGAATAAATGGTGAAACAACAACTTGGTTTGACATAAAACAAGGGGTCCGTCAGGGGTGCATATTGTCACCCTACTTATTTAACTTGTATACTGAAAATATAATGAGTAATGTTAGAGAAGATGTAGACAAAGAATATTACGATGCCATAACAGTTGGAGGTTATGAAATACCAGAGATTAGATATGCTGATGACACAGTATTGCTGTCCACAACACAAGAAGGAATGGAAAAACTAATTATGTCAGTCCGCAAGAACAGCGAAGAGCAGAACCTCTATCTTAATGCAAAGAAAACTAAAGTGATGACAACTGACAAAACAGACAAGGCAACTGAAATATGTATCAGTGGGGAAAAACTGGAAGAAGTGGAGAGTTTTGAATATCTTGGATCACTACTAACTAATAATGGAGATACAATGCAGGAAATTAAAAGGAGGACATCTATTGCTCTTCAGAAAGTAAAACAAATAAAGAATCTGTGGAGAGGAGCAGACAGAACCACAAAAATAAGATTTTTAAGGGCATGCATCTTTCCCATCGCAACATATGCCTGTGAGACCTGGACACTTAACAAAACAGCTGAGAAGCACATAAATGCCTTTGAATGTAAATGCTACAGAAGAGTTCTCCAAATATCATGGACACAAAAAAGAACAAATATATCTATACTACAGGAGCTTAATATTGAAGAAGGCTGGCTAGTGAAGAGGATTAAAGAGAGAAAACTTAAATATTTTGGCCACATTAAACGTCATGATACTTTGGAGAGGACCGTATTGGAAGGATACATGGTGGGAAAAAGAAAAAGAGGAAGACCGAGACGAAGATGGCTGCAGGACATCGTTGATGATCTGGAAATGGATGCAGCAGCAGCAGGCCATCTTGCTCACAACCGAGAGGCCTACAGGAGTGCTGTTTGGGAGGCAAAGTTCCGCAAGGGACAAGCAAAGGAATGAATGAATGAATGAGTATGTGTATATATATATATGTATATATATATGTGTGTGTGTGTGTGTGTGTGTGTGTGTGTGTGTGTGTGTGTGTGTGTGTGTGTGTGTGTGTGTGTGTGTGTGTGTGTGTGTGTGTGTGTGTGTGTGTGTGTGTGTGTGTGTGTGTGTGTGTGTGTGTGTGTGTGTGTGTGTGTGTGTGTGTGTGTGTGTGTGTGTGTGTGTGTGTGTGTGTGTGTGTGTGTGTCCCCCCCCGTCCGTGATATGTAAAGGACTCTTCTGTAGCATTTACATCCAAAGGCATTTATGTGTTTCCCAGCTTTGTTAAGTAGCCAGGTATCATCATCATCATGTGCCATGCCGACTGCCGTTGGCTATTATGCTTCTCCAGAGTACACGATCCTTCACGTAGGCCATCAGCTCAGTTGGTGATCTCTTCTCACACAATCCCGTCAGACTGTCCAGTATCATTTTTCTTGGTCTTTCTCTTGATCTTCTTCCTTCTATTTTTCCTGTTGTTATAATATTTTCAATGCCCCCTCTTCTCATTGCATGTCCTATGAAAAAGTCCAGGTCTCACAGGCATATATTGCGATGGGGAAGACACATACTCCTAAAATATTATTTTTGTGTAATTCTGTCTGTTCTTCTCCACAGCTTCTTTAATTGTTTTATTTTTTGAAGAGCAATAGATGTCCCTAATTGTATCTCCATTAGTAATGATTCAAGATATTCAGAACTCTCCACCTCTTCTTATTTTTCCTCAGTAATATATATTTCAGCTGCCTTATTTGTTTTGTTAGTTGTCATCAATTTAGTTTTTTTCACATTAAGATAAAAGGTTTCTTTACTGTTCTTACACACTGATTAGTTCTTCCATTCCTTTTCGTGTTGTGAACAGCAATACTGTGTCATCAGCATGTCTAATCTCTGATATTTCATAACCTCCAATTGTTATGGCACCGTAATATTCTTTGTCTACATCTTCTCTAGCATTCCTCATTATATTTTCAGTATACTAGTTAAGTAAGTAAAGCGACAGTATGCATCCCTGACGGACCCTTTGTTTTATGTCAAACCAAGTTGTTGTTTCAACATTTATTCTTACTGCTGCTTATTGGTCTAGATACAGCAGTGATATTAATTGTATTAAATGTGTTTGAAATCCCATTTTTTCCATTATTTCCCAAAGTTTCTGGTGTTGTACACAATCAAATGCTTTTGATTAGTCTATGAAAGATAAATATAGATTCACATTAAACTCTCTGCATTTATCTATTATTAATCTTAGATTGAATATATGATCTCTTGACCTCTTCCTTGTCTAAAACCAGCTTGGACCATATTGACTTCTTCTTCTATTTTCTTTCGAAGTCTACCCATTATGATTTTTAACAGAATTTTACTGGCATGACTAATCAGGGCAACAGTTCTGTAGTTTGTGGATAATTTCAGGTTACCCTTTTTTTTTGGCAGTGGTATGAATACAGTTCTTTTCCATACTTTTGGCCAAATCCTGAATGCCATATCTTTTTACATAGTGCATGATATATTGTTGCACATTCGTTTCCTCCTGCTTTAATAAGTTCAGATGTTATCTCATCACATTCCGGTAATTTACCATTTTTTCAGACTCTTTATAACTTCTTTAATTGTCGGTTCGGGTTCTTTCTCCTCCAATAAAAATTCACAGTTAATTTCTGCTTTCACAGTCAGTTGTATCACACATTCCTCTGCAATATTCCTTCCACCTTTGTAGGATTTCCTTTGTCTCTGTCTCTTCCCCATATCGTCACAAATTACATTTAGTTTAGTTTCGATGTGACACTTCTTGTCAATGTCTTCACATATCGTAATACAATATATAATATTTGCTTGGGTTTACAGTTATCACCCATTCTTACAAAACAGCCCGACAATCTTAGTCTTCTTCTGTTAAATGTTATCTTGCAGGATGAAGGATTTCTGTACTCCATCAGTCCCTGACTTGGTTACCTGCCTTTTTAATGTGTGTCCTTTACTGTGTATTTTTTTCATACTTCTATTCGCGCATGTTGCTAAGTTTTTATTTTATTTTCTGTTTCCAGATAGCGAGTGTTTGTTTTAAAACTTTATAGTGTTAGGACAATAGGCAGGTCCGCATAAGGACCATTGGAAGCAATAGAAATGAGGTTTTTCAGAAGAATGTTGCGAATTTACTGGACAGCAAATATTACTAATGGAGAACATATGAGAAGAGAGGGAGAGACGAAAAAATCTTACACATATATATGTAAGATTTTTTCCTCTCTAATATATATATATATATATATATATATATATATATATGAAAATACATTGCTGATGGTCGATATATATATATATATATATATATATATATATATATATATATATATATATATATATATATCAATCAGAGGGTGTCTGAGAGTTGAAGTGGTTAGTGCACTGGTCTCTCATGGCGAAGGTTGGGGGTTCGAATCCGGCCGGAGGCACCCCAGCCACCCAGCTGTAGAAATGGGTACCCGACTTCTTCTGGAGTTGGGGAAGAAAAGGCGACCAGGCGCGATACTGACCATATCACCCTCTAGTGTGCTGACAGGTCAAGGAAAATATGGGCACTAAAACCATATCCCTATGTTATTACCTTTATGATTACCTTTACCATTTTTTACCTTATATATATATAAGAGAAATACAATGTATTTTCATAGGATATTCAATGAGAAGTTGGGGAAGAAGAGCCAGGGGAAGAACAGTCTGACGAGATGGTGTGAGAGGAGGTCACCAACTGAACTGATGGCCTGCATGAAGGATCGGATACTGTGGAGAAACGTAATAGCCAAAGCCAGTAGGCACGGATGATGATGATGATGATGATGATGATGATGATAGTATGTATTAGGCTGTGAATAAAAAGAAGAGATGTATAGTGTGGAATAATTGAAATGTGGATTTATAACAGCATCAAACGACCATCAGCAACCATTTTGTCTAGTGCGTCTTTTCAAACGAAGCCATGAAACTTTCTAGACTCCCTGAACATTTGAAGAAAACGCATCCCGATGAATCATACAAAAGTTTAGCATATTTTCAGTCACTTTGAGAGAACTTTCAGAAAAGGAAAACTATATGAAATCTGTTTGCTGACAATTTACAAAAATCTAGTGATTGTGTGCATCATACAAGATTTCATTGTTGATTGCTAGACCTGGTAAGCCTAATACAATTGAATAAGAACTCATTCTGCCAACAGTAAGAGAAATTCTTCATACAGGTCACAAGACCAAATTATTACACATGTTACTTTCAGCGATAACTCTGTTCAAAGAAGAATTAATGAAATGGCTGACAATACTGAAGATAGCTTGTGCAACCTGGTGAGGAGAAGAAAATGTGGCTTTTAGGTAGATGAGTCAACTCTTCCAGGCAATGAAACTTTGCTCCTTGCCTGTGTTCGCTCTGTCAGCGATGAAGCTTTGGTTCAAGACCTGCTACTGGCAAGACAACTGGAAGCAGATACAAAAGGGGCGTCAATATTTCGTGTTTCACATAATTTTTTTTCGAGAGAAAAACATCCCGTTGTCCAATGTTCTTGCCTGTGCAATGGACGGGGCACCATCAGTGATAAGTCGTCATTGTGGCTTCCTTACTTTCTTGAATAAAGCTGTACTTGATGTGTTTATGGTGCACTGTGTCATCCACTTAAATATTTTGGACACATTAAACGTCATGATAATTTAGAGAAGACCGTATTGGAAGGATACATAATGGGAAAAAGAAAAAGAGGAAGACTAAAACGAAGATGGCTGCAAGAAATCGTTGACGATCTGCAAATGGACGCAGCAGCAGCATGCCATCTTGCTCACAACCGAGAGGCCTACAGGAGTGCTGTTTGGGAGGCAAAGTTCCGCAAGGGACATGCAAATGAATGAATGAATGAAATGTGTCATCCACAGTCATCAACTTGTCTCAGAAAAGCCTAAGTACTCGGTTTCACAAATCATTAAGCACCGTTATTACAGCAATCTGTTTGTAGCATGGGCTTGCAAATAATGATAATAGTTGTTATTATTATTATTAATGAATATAATTATGAATATATTGTAGGCATAATAGTAACATCTAATAGCAACAGCAAAGGTAAATAGGAAAATTAGAGCAAGGTAGAAAATTCAAACTTTCTTGACATTGTATGACTGGACGCTGACACGTGTAAACAATAGAAAAGACGAATAGAAGAGACAACCACAATGAAAAACGAGGACACAATAAAACCTCCGACATGAAAGAGCAAGATAATGACTTCGGTAAATAACAATTGTATAGACGGAATTGACGCACACTGATAGGCATGGCAGCTATTAGCGTTAGGACGCTATTAGGACGCTATTGCACACGGTTTTTAAATAAAGGAGTGACCAACTCGGCCATCTGACCAATTAAATATTTAGAGGCGTGGGTTATTGGACAACTGACTTGCGACATATACGTAACAGGGCAGTCTGAATGACGGACAATCAGGGACAAGCGGACGATCAGAGAAGGACAGCAGATAGAGAGGGACGATCGTGAGGGGGATCGTCCGACCAAAGACGGTCAGTAAGCGAAAGCCGATTCAGATGGCAGAGGAAGACTGTCAGAAGAAATCATAGACAAGAGAAGAACAGAAGAATAGCAAAGAGGACAAGAGAAGGGTACCATCTGAACCAGGACGGTCAGTAAGCAGAGGCCGGTCCAGACATCAGTGGAAGACAGTCCATGCCACGATTCGAAAACACTCACTAGGAGACACGGAGGGGACCGAAACGCGGACGAACAAGAAGGAGAACGAGACCGATATAGAATCAGAAGTAGTGTTAGACTGAAGTTGTGATTCAAGTGATTAAGAAGATCTGTGACTTTGAAACTTCGAGCAAAATGATTTCAGACGAGAAATTAGCAGACCACGCGTTGCGGATCTAGTAGAAAACAAGGTTCGGAATCGTCCTAGTACCACATGTAGATTATCTTGAAGTTGAGAACATTGCCGAAATGCTGTATGTAGAATGTGATAGAGTTTGATATCATGAACAGATGATCATGTGCCTCACTGACGAAATTAACGACGTTTATGTCATATTACATCTTATTTCACGTGATATTGTCAACAATAAAACTGATACCTTAGTTATCAAAATTAAATAATGCAGTGAACATTTCATCGGACTTGCTGTAGCGAATATTTGGGAGAAATCGATGTGTGATGTATTGATTAATGAACATCTTCTTCAGTAATATGATAGTAAAGAACACTAATGTCTTTAGTCATCAATAATATGACAGTTCAGAGTATAACAATATTATATATTGACTGCTGTAATAACGGTGCTTAATCAAAACATTAGAACACATGCCCTTAATTCTCGATTTTTTTTTAGACAGCTCTGCAATGAGAATGAGGAAGATTTTGAACGTTTGTTGTTACATACAGCAGTTAGATGGCTTTCCAGAGGAAACTGCTTGAGTCACTTCTATTCACTTTTTTGAAACAGTTGTAGAATTATTCCGAAAGTCCCGTTTTTCTCTCTGTAACGAACTGGGCAACATCAAAGCATGACAATGCTTACTTTGTCAGATTCATTCACAAAATTCAACCAAGTTAGTCTGCAGCTTCAAGGCTATGAAGTTAACTTTGTCAAAGTAAAGTCAGCCATCTCCACATTCCTGCCAGTTACACTCATTCAGACATAGGATAGCCCGCCGTGAGCTGTTCCGGTTTCCAAATCTTTCTGAACTGAACAAAGAGAAATGGATATCATACGATGACCTTTGTATCTGCTGTTAACATCTGGATTAGCTGCATAAGGATATGTCTGACTGATTTCAGGATCTCCGTTTACTTCAAATATCAGACTGAGTGATCTATCCATTCTTTGATATCACCAATGAGGAATTGGGAATGGGAAGAACTGGATTCATTCCAAAATGATACTAAGTTGAGGCCAACATTTTAAAAAATCATATCAAGAGTCTTGGTTACGGAAAAACATTTTTGAAACATTTCCCTGCGTTGTGGAGCAAAGACGTGATTTACTTTGTTGGCTTCGCCCACGCCGTACGTGTATTTAGTAGAGCGAGGCTTCAGTGCTGTCACGAAGATCCTTTTCAAACAAAAAACAACAACAACAAAACTGAAAGTTACTGAATGTGGAGATCTAAGACTTCTTCTTAGCACTTTTCAACCCGATATTGAGAAACTTGTATCCCTACATGAAACTAATCCATCACATTAAAAGCTAAGAAAACAAATGCGGTATGAGAGTTATAAATGTACTCATTCATACTGTTAAATACATGGTTTGCTGGCTGAAGTTTTTAGCTGTGCAACGCACATCCTAGTTTAATAGGTCATTGTACGAGTAGTGCATAAGGGCGTTGAGGATGTGACCTTAGGGAAAAGGGGGAGCAGCCGAAACAAGCCTGGGGAACACTGTGCTAGTGTAATAGAACAGTTATTTGGGTCCGCAAACTAGAATCTGCCAAAACATTATCCTACCCCATCGGTAGGCCTGGTTAAATGAGCAGAGCTTGCTGCGATCCCAATCGCAAACTATCCGCGATCCCAATCGCAATCTGAGAAAAAGTTTGGTTTTGGATTTATTCCGGGACTTCAGGTTAGTCGCCGTAACGTGTGGGTGCTTGTTCTTCGACACCTTCGCGGTAGCGGAAACTAACAATATCATGATCGCAATTTCAAGTATTGTATATATAGAAACAACAACAACAACAACAACGCAACAAAAGCTCATTCCTCTGGATCGATACGCAGTGGTCTTTGATTTTCTTCGTTGTTTCAAGATTCCGGGTGGGGGAGAGGCAGGACTGCTGCATCTTCTCTTGATGAGAACGTGGTCAGTTTGGTCTAGGGTTTTCCTGTTTAGACTTTTCCTGATGTACATCATTCTTCTTCTGGAGTTACATAGAGTTCTGGCCTGTTAGAAATGCTAAAGAAAAGCACAGGAGCTTCATGTCCAGGCCGTGTAGAAGTATTGGAGATAATTTGCTTTTTCTCTCCAGAAATGACATTCTCGCCTTATGAGGTTATATTGTGAACGAGAAGGTCACGTGGTTTGAGAATCACGTTACTGATAGCAAATTTTAGTCTTCGTCTGAATGTGAACAGGCGTGGACGCTTTTGTGTGATGTCTCCGTGGATTATACGGACATTAAATCAGTTCTTTCCCCTGGGAACAACTGTTAAGAACACACTTATCTTGACATAGTCTTTGTGAGACATGTAACATAAATCTGTTTGCTTAAAAACTCTTACCTACTTCTGTAGCCCAGAAACCTGTAGCAATCAACACTAACTGTACTTGTTATTTTTCTAAAATGTAATATCAGGTTGGTGGATGGATGTGGATATGAAGATCACCAGCGGGGATGAGGAAAACCTGGTGTGAAACCAATGAATCCAGGACGTGACAAGCTTATGGGTCTTTACAACAGTGGCTATCAGAATGATGTAAACAAAACAGAGCCAACAGACTATAGGTGGCGGGGAATGGATATCATTGAGGCTCTCACCAGATTCCTCATCCCAAAGTCGGAGTGTCTCTGTGGAACTGTCTCAAAGCCGTCTGGCCAGCCAGTATTGCATGCTGGATCTGACGTGTGGAGAAGGGGTTTAGGTACAGCCACCAGAGACTGGAAAACAGGTTTTGGCTATCCAGCCTACACCACTGTCTTCATGGCAGTCCGAGCAAGACCACAGTCCGCCCTAGCAAGGAAGGTGCTGACGTCAGAAGTACCCAGCCAAATAGCACATTGCAAAAATCAGGATACCACACATCATCGCCAGTGTGCATACGAAGAAGAAGAAGAATTATCTGTTCTTGACTTTTATAGTATGAATGGATTTGCCATATGACAGGGCTAAAATGCCGGCAGTCAGATTATTGTCATTTCCATCAGCATTACCATCATTTCTGTGAATAAAATCCTCGTGTCAAGATTACCCAGGACATGCTTGATGTCTGTACCAGTTGGTTGCTAACGTGAGGTTTTGTACGAACCTGAAAGTGAAGCATGGCTGGAGATAGTGTTTAGCTAATCCAGAAAAGTGAAGCTGGAATTCTGTGCATAACAAATCCAGCAACACGGCTTCAAGATGAATGTACAATTTGGTATCCACATGTGCAAAGACAGCACAACGACACGACCTAGTAAGTGTGTCCACCCCCACCACAGAACACACGAGAGATAACTTTGAGAGACAGACGATCCCCATACGACTTCAACGTCTTCAGCTGTCTTCTTTTTGTTTCCGAATGTTCTTAGAAGACCGATGCAGATGTGGATCCATTCTTGAAAACAAAGCAAAAATCAGTGAGCGTTCTCTGATGTCTCGTCTCATAGTATAGCGTACGTCGGTGCATTGATGAATGGGAGTTTACAAAAGATTTTGATAACTTTGAAAGCACTGTGCCAGTGCACTTTGAAAGCCAATCTCTAACTCTGGAAGCACGGATTTTTTTTTCTGGCATTCGTTTATTCATAGATAATCTGATGTTATATATTAAAGTATAGAAGGAAAAGTAAAATGTGTCTTTCCTTTTCTTCACTTCCAGTATAACAGGGAACTTTGCCTCCCTAACATCACTCCTGTAGGCCTCGCGGTTGTAAGCTAGATGCCCTGCTGCTGATGCGTCCATTCGCAGTCATCAACGATGGCTTGCAGCATCTTCGCCTTGGTCTTCCTCTCTTTCTTTTACCCATTAAATATCCTTCCAAGACAGTCTTCTCTACATTATCATGACGTTTAATATGTCCAAAATATTTAAGTTTTCTTTGTCTAATCTCCCATAGTCAACCTTTTTCAATATTATGTTCTTGTAGTATGGATATATTTGTTCTTTTTGTGTCCGTGATATTTGAAGGACTCTTCTGTAGCATTTACCTTTAAAGGCATTTATGTGTTTCTCAGCTGTTTTGTTAAGTGTCCAGGTCTCACTGACATATATCGCGATGGGAAAGATGCATACCCTTAACAATCTTATTTTTGTAGTTCTGTCTGTTCCACTCCACAGCTTTTTAAAAAGTTGTTTTATTTTTTGAAGACTGATAGATATCCTCGTTTTAATTTCCCTCCCTGTATCTCCATTATATATATGTGCCTTATTTGTTTTGTCAGTTGTCATCAATTTAGTTTTGTGTGTGTGTGTGTGTGTGAAGGTTTTGCTCTTCACTGTTCTTACGGACTGACATAATTAGTTTCTCCATTCCTTTTTGTGTTGTGGACACTAATACTGTGTCATCAGCATATCTAATATCTGGCGTTTCATAACCTCCAATTGTTGTGGTATCGTAGAATTATTTACCTACACCTTCTCTAACATTCCTCATTAAAGTTTCAGTATTGCAGGGTAGACTGAACAATTCTTGAAACACCCGAAACTCGTTACTCGGATTGCCACGACCGCGTTGTTGATAAGTCTGGTAATTCAAAGAGAAAAAAAAACAAAACAATATAAATAATTTTTAAAATGATAATATTAAAAAATAGTCATCTAAATAGATTGGCAAAGCCGTCTCTGGGTTGGTTTACCCAGTCAGTGGGTATAAACGAATAGAAGAACTCTCCGAAATAAAAAAAACTAGATTTGCTCATCACCTTCCGGTTTCAAGTTGAGGATGTAACCAGGGATAGTACTTCTTGTAAAAGGCAAATTTCCCCCACAAACAGTTAGGATAGGACACCGTTTTTTCCCCCATATATTCCTGGTAAAGAATCCGAAAAGTAAGTGATACCCCAGATTCTAAATATAAAATATTCTTCATAATTAATGCGCATTTGTAAGATTTTCAGTTCATTGCCTTTGCTTTATTGTGGACGGACTTGTACGAAAGTAGACCGAAAAACTTCAATATCCGAAATTGATCAGTTCCTGTCTTGTGGTTCGGAGCACATTCACTCGGTACTTGATTTAATAATATTTTTAAAAAGATGTCTTAGTATGGAATTATACTTCTACATAGGGTTATTGCACAAAACTGCGAGAAAAACACAAAACTATACTTTTGAGTAAATTTTATGTGTCAAACATAATACTTTACATTAAACAGAACTGACTCCAGATAGTTTTCCATAAATTGATCAGATATCAAATACATATAGATTTCCATAAATTGATATATTAATCAGATAGTTATCCATAAGTAGAGCTAATGCCAGATAGTTTTTCATAAATTGATCTAATATCAGATAGTTATCCATAAGTAGATCTAATATCAGATAGTTATCCATAAGTAGATACAATTTTAATTATATTTATAATTATAACACTTCCAAGAAATACTTAATCAACCACATCCAAAAGAAGTGATAGACCTTGAAGCCAACTTACCAGTCCCACAATTAAATGTCTGCCTAGATGAAATTAGCATTGAATGAAATTGAAACAGCAGTGAATCTAATGGCTAACAACAAAGCTGCAGGTGAAGATGAAATAATAGCCGAAATGTTAAAAGCTATTAACAGTGACAACATGACCGAATTACAGAGAATGTTTAATAAAGTTTGGAAAGAAAAAATGGAAAAAAGAAATTGTTAAAATAGCCAAAAAAAAGAAAAAGACAGCCTTAGCGACTGCAATACTTGGAGAGGAGTAACCTTACTATCAGTTGTGTCAAAAGTATTTTGCAAAGTCATTCTGAATATAATTAAAGATATAATGGATACTGCAATGAGAAAAAAACAAGCAGGATTTTGAAAAGGGAGAAAATGTCTTGACCAGATCTTTACCCTAAGAATAATACTTGAAGAACACATTGAAAAACATAAATCATTAATCCTGAACTTCATAGACTTAAAAATATCATACACAGAGATTTATTGTGGAGAATTTTAAGATTATATGGAATACCATCTAAAATTGTCAACATTATTAAGGATCTCTACAACAGATATGTTTGTGCATTCAACACAGAGAAAGGAATGAGCGAATGGTTCAGGACTGAAACTGACACGAAACAAGGATGTATATTATCTCCCTTGCTTTTTGGAATTGCCATAGACTTCATAATGAAAAAATGTTGCACAGGTAAAATGGGCATTGACTGGGTACATGGGACCCAACTAGAAGATCTTGATTTTGCAGATGACATAATTCTTATCAGTGACAATGTGAATTTGATGCAAGGAAAAAATAGATACCCTGTCTTCACTGGCTTGCAATATAGGACTTGAAATTAACAAGGAAAAAACAAAAGTACTGAAACTTTCCATTAATCAAGAAAGAAAAATATATGTAGAAGGAACAACTGCTGAAGAAGTACACCAATTTGCATACCTTGGCAGCTACATAGACCAGGATGGTGACACCAGAAAAGAAGTTAGAATTCAAATTGCAAAAGCAACATTGACCTACAAGAATCTTGAGAACATTTGGCACACAAAAGTTATAAGCACAAAAACCAAGCTAAGATTATTCAATTCAAATGTAATATCCACCCTCATTTATGCATGAAAAAGCTGGAAAACAACTAAAGAAATAGACAAGAAATTAGACTCTTTTGGAAACAAATGCCTAAGGGAAATACTTGGTATAAAGTGGAACAAATTAAAGAACAACACAGAAATAAGGCAGATGAGTGAACAACCTGTCTCATGGGTGATCAGAAAAAGGAGATGGACATATGTCAGTCCAGTGATTAGAAGAAACAATCAGAGACTCCTCAAAAACAAGCTATCAAGTGGAACACAAAAGGCCGAAGAAAAAGGTTGACCACGTGAAACTCCAAAGAGGACATTGTTAAAAGAGGCCAAAGTAGTAGTAATAAAATTCCTTGATGAGGTTGAAAAACTTTCTGAAAACGGGAAAACTTTGTGAACTACCATGCAAGCCCTATGTGTTGTTTAACGGTATGGGAAGGATGTAAGATGTAAGATCCATAAGTATAGCTAATGCCAAAAAGTTAACCAGAAACAGGAGTAGTACTTTTAAACTGTACTCTGTGCAGAGACTTTGTATAGATTCTGTGCTCTGTAGCTTCAAAGCCTTCTATGCTGTTTGTATTTAGAAAGTGGACCTATGCCACATTTATCCTGGTTGTTTCAGTCAAAAATAATGTCATATTGCCATATTTCTGTTAAAATGTTTCTAAAGTGAATTTTTAAATATTTTGATTAAAGTTATCTCACTAGTGAACACAAACAAATGCTTTATCCATTGATTGATGCTAGTTATACTACTGTAAGGCCAATGCTTTTCTAATTTAAAAAAAGAAACTGTTCAGAAGCATGAGTACAGTTTTATAAAATTTGTTACATTTTATAGGTTGTATTTTTTTAATATTCTGCTTTTTTTTTTTTTTTCTTAAAATGTAAAATACATTCATGAAACAAATTATCCACTGTGTCATTAGGGTTAGTAATCATCTTATCTTATATCCTTCCTGTGCCGTTAAACGTCACATAGGCCTCGCAAAGTAGTTCGCCAATTTTTCCTGTCTTTGGCGAGTCTTTCAACCTCATCAAAGGATTTTATGCTTGTTAATTTGGCCTCTCTTAACAATGTCCTCTTCAGAGTTTCACACGGTCTGCCTCTTTTTCTTTGGCCTGTTGTGTTCCACTTGATAGCTTGTTTTGGGATTCTCTGATCATTCCTTCTCATCAAGTGACCAACATATGTCCATTTCCTTTTCCTGATCACCCATGAGACTGGTTGTTGTTCAGTCATCTGTCTTATCTCTGCATTGTTCTTGAATTCGTTCCACTTGATGCAGAGTATTTTCCTTAGGCATTTGTTTTCAAAAGAGTCTAATTTCTGTTTCTGATTAGGTCTTGTCCCATGCTGTTCCACATTAGGTTTGTTTTCTCTCAGCTTCGCTAACTTATTGTTTTCTCATAGCATGCTAAAGAATTTTGATTGCGTAAATGCCATGTTTTTATTCAGTGTTTTCATTTCTTCTAAGAGCATAGGATTTAACTGAGAACAGAAACATCAAATTTGAGAGATTCAGTTTGTTATGACTTCCTTTTTTCATTTAGTCTCCCTTCAGAGTTATCTTTTTTCATATGGTTCAGTGTGATGTTGTAAATTATTTCATAAGTTTTTTTTCTTTCAGTTTTACTTAAACTTTAAACTTTTTATTTCAACTTTAAACTTTTTACTTCAACTTTAAACTTTATTATTATATGAAGTGTTTAAATATGTTTCAATATTATTTTCATTATTATCATTCATTCATTCATTTGCATGTCCCTTGCGGAACTTTGCCTCCTTAACAGCACTCCTGTAGGTCTCTCGGTTGTGAGCAAGATGGCCTGCCACTGATGCATCCATTTCCAGATCATCAACGATGTCTTACAGCCATCTTCGCCTTGGTCTTCCTCTCTTTCTTTTTCCCATTATATACCCTTCCAAGACAGTCTTCTCTAGATTATCATGACGTTTAATATGTCCAAAATATTTAAGTTTTCTCTCTTTAATCCTCTTTACTAGCCAGCCTTCTTCAATATTAAGCTCTTGTAGTATAGGTATATTTGTTCTTTTTTGTGTCCACGATATTTGGAGAACTCTTCTGTAGCATTTACATTCAAAGGCATTTATGTGTTTCTTAGCTGTTTTGTTAAGTGTCCAGGTCTCACAGGCATATGTTGCGATGGGAAAGATGCATGCCCTTAAAAATCTTATTTTTGTAGTTCTGTCTGCTCCTCTCCACAGATTCTTTATTTATTTTACTTTCTGAAGAGCAATAGATGTCCTCCTTTTAACTAAGAACAGAACCATCAGATTTGAGAGATTCGGTTTGTTATGACTTCTTTTTTTTTTCATTTATTCTCTTTTCAGAGTTATTTTTTTCATATGGTTCAGTGTGATGTTATAAATTATTTCATAAGTTTTTTTCTTTCAGTTTTACTTAAACTTTAAACTTTTTACTTCAACTTTAAACTTTATTATTATATGAAGTGTTTAAATATGTTTAAATATTATTTTCATTATTATAGTACGGAATATTTGAAAGGTATTCAAATATTATATTATGAAATGTGTTAATAGTATTCCAGTTATTTATTTACTAGGGTATTATAAGATGTTTTTAAAACTATCCCAGTCATAAACAGATGTTTCTCTGAATCATTTAAGTTAGGAAACTATGACATGATAAAGCAGTCTTATCTAAATGTGTTGCTTTGCTGATGTGTATGTTTATATAAGGTGTGTTAGCAGAATGTGATGGCCCTGACATATTTTTGGGCAAACTAGTTCACAGTGTTCAAAGCACTCAGATATGAACTAAAGATGACTACAGTGTCTTCCGTGTTATGTGTAAATAGACAAATAGTAATCTTCATATTAGAAGGCATTTTTGAAACAGGCTGTAGAACTTACATCTTACATCCTTCCCATGCCCTCATTTGTCACATAGGGCTTGCAGTGTGTCTTGCCATGAGTCTTTATACTCAGCGAGCTTCACAGTCGCATCAAGGGACTTAAATGCCAGTCATCTTAGTCTCTCTTGTCTGTGTTCTCTTTAGGGTATGTCAGAGTCAGTCTTTTTTCATTTTTCAAGATGTTTCCCTTTTTGATGGTTTGCTTTGTGATTCTCTGGTTGTTTCTTCTCATCACATGGCCCATATATGCCCACCTTCTTTTCTTGATCGCTGCTGAGATTGTTTGGAACTAGTCAAGCTTTATTTACCGAAGAGCTTCTCTCATGGCTGATTATGATTTGCATAATTGACCACAGTAAAGGCAGACAACATTTGTAATTTTAATAGATCATCCATCCATCCATCCACCCACCCACCCATTGTGATGTCTTGCAGGGCAGCAACAAATTCTCTCCACCTCTCATGGTCTGTGGCCAGTCTTTGTATTGTGTCCCAGCTGTGCTGTGTGGATGCTTCTTATTTCTGTTTCTTCAGTTCTTCACCAGGTAGCTTTTGGTTGGCCTCTCTTTTTTTTTTCTTTTGGGTATCCATCATATGGCTATTTTAAGAATATTGTGTTAATCCCTCGTGTGGTACCCGGGAACTGGGCACGTAGCTGGGAATCAAAGAATAGGACCACTGTACCCTACCATGCATGATAGTAAAAGGCAACTAAGGAGGGTTCTGCATATAGCCAGCAACCCTATCGGGTAAAAAAAAAAATGTCAGACTGCAACAGAAACTGAAGCAAGGTAAAAAAACAAATGTGGGTGGAAGGAGAAATGTTTATCAGGAAACTGAGCCCATGAAGGTTGTGGATGAAAGCCAGTCACTGGAAGTCCCCAGCCCGACTGCAGACCTCCTGGAACCTAAACACAAGATGAAAATAGGCAGCTACAATGTAAGAACACTTAATCAGACTGGAAAACTGGCACAAACCATCAAGGAAATGCTGAGATGGCATGGCCTCCCCCATAAGATAGTGAATGTAATCAAAGGGTTTTCAGTGCAGTGTGATCTGTGGGGAACATACCTCCAGCAGCTTTAGGGTACAAACAGGAGTGAAGCAGGGTTGTGTACTATCACCAACATTATTTATCTTGGCAGTAGACTGGTTAATGAAGGAGGCAACATCAGACAAACACAGAGGATTACAATGGACCCTCGACATAGTGCTGGAGGACCTTGACTTTGCCAACGACATTTGTCTATTATCAAGCAGTCACAAAGATATGCGAGATAAAATAAACAAGCTAACTCAGAATGCAAACAACATAAGATTTAAGATAAATGTAGGAAAGATGAAGTTAATGAAGCAAAATGTGAGCAACAGAAATGTAATCAGAGTAGATAGCAAGTTAGTGGAGGAGATCAATGAATTTGTATATCCTGGCAGGAAAATAGTAGAAAATGGAGACAGCACAGAGGACATCAACAGCAGACTTACTAGAGCTAACCAGGCTTTTGCAATACTGCAGACGATGTGGAAATATAAAAAAAACTAAGCATGAAGATGAAAATCAGGATATTTAAGAGTAATATTCTAAGTATACCACTCTATGGAAGTGAGTGCTGGAGAATAAGCTGAATTCTTTCCAGACTAAATGTTTATGAAGAGTTAGAAGAATATGTTGGCCAAATGCCATAGGAAATAACATCTTGTTGACAGAAATACAGATGAAGCCACTGACAGCAAAGAGGGCATTAAGGGAAAACAAAGCAGCAAGCAGGGGCAGTAATACCTTCCTTCTTAGCACTTTTCAGCCGTCTGTTGAAAAACTTGTGTCCTTACATGAAGCTCATCCATCACATTAAAAGCTGAGAAAATAATGCAATAGGTGAGTTATAAATGTACTCCATCATACTGTCAAATAAACTGGTGTGCTAAATGAAGTTTTTAGCTGTGTAATGCATATCCTAGTTTAATAGATGAGTGTACAAGTAGTACATGTGGGGGAGTGTGTCACATCGAGGATGTGGCCTGGGAAGAAAGGGAACAGCAGCCTGAACAAGTCCAGAAAGCACTGGTTTAAAGTACGAGTAATTGTTCATCTTTATGAATGATTGGAAAGATCAGGTTTAAGAAGAGAACAAAGAACAAATAATAATACTGATTCACGCCAAATCTCCGCATGCGCCGCTCTTCTTGACAGATAAATGATATCCTCCCTCCCCCATTTCACACGTGTCATATTATTATTTTATTTATTTTTTTTGGTGTCTGAAGAAGGCCTTTGTCTAAGTCTGCATTTATTTACAGTTTGAAACAGAGCATGACAGTGTAGGTACATTATTAGTTGCTGTTCGTTTGTTTTTATTGCATATTTTTACTATTTTTTTTAAAAACAAATCTGATGTACCTGTATGCACTATAAACCTTCATCCATGTTTAGTTCGGTGTGTTTTATTGTACTTTACAGACTGGCTGGAACACAGCAGAGGCAGCCGATGCTGTTATTGAAATGGCATGAATGGTGTTGGGCCTGCCTTTGAGAAGGTGTGGATGTTGTTCAAACTCTGAATCGCGGGCAAGCTGTGATGATATAGGTGAAAGTGACAACAGAGCAGAAGGAGTTGCAGCCACAAAGCTGCCAGAAGGTGATATAGTTTGGCATTCTGGAAATACAGAAATGTCAAAGTCTGCTGTGGTCCATTCTGTAGAAAAGACAGTGACTTTTGTAGGAAATGAGGAAGCTGGCCTGAGAGACAGAGTGCCTGGGTTGGCAACAGTTGGTGCCACTCAGGGCGATAATTCAAAAGAGAGAAAGATTGCGATCAGGGGTTCTGGACTTCGGCCTGAGATTAGGTATGGAAGAGCAGTGTCTCAGCCTGAAGAATCTGATGAGATGAGGCTGGCACGCTTCAGGATTGGAGGGTTTTATGAGGATTCTCACGACCTCGGCTCTTCTATTCCCAGTGCTTCAACCAGGCGCACCCAGAGAAACAGCCGCAGGTATGTGGCACAGTTTAGAAATATTCTTACAGGTTTGCTCACCTGAATGACATGTAGTATTTTGTTGGAATATTAAGTTTGCTGCATTCAAGATCAGTGACCAGTAGCAGGCATGTGGAACTGGTTCACCAAACATGTGACTTCTATTTTTCTGCTGTCAGACTCAGAATAGCTCATAAATGGTATGTTTCTTCTGACTTTCAGCTTCATTCAGAATTGTTTCAGAGTCTTCAGGTTTTTAAAATTTCAGACTGTTTAAAAAAAACAAAACTTCCCGTTTCATTAATGGTACAATCAAGTGCCGTGCCGCGTGGATAAGGCGATCATTTCTCTCCACAATTCCCTGTCTCCGGACATGATTATGAGATCCACCGGTGACTTTCTTCCTCTCTGTCTTCCTGTGCCTCTTCTTCCCTCAAATTTTCCAGTTGCCACAATGTGTTCCAATTTTCCTCTTCTCAGAAAATGTCCTACAAGTCTCGCTTGTCTGCCTCTGATCTTTGCTGTAATTTGCCTTTTCACTCCAGCCTTCATTGGTTTTCTTAGGTGTCCATGGTACCTTCAACATCCTTCTTATGAACCACATTTCAATGGTCTCCACTTCTCACTGTTCTCTTATTCATGGACCATGCTTCACATCCACAAAACAAAATTGGCTTGATGTAATTAATGGTACACTTCTTCCAATCCAGAGGTCACCTTAAATTGTTTCTGACACTGGCTCGCCAAGTCTTTTGACCACTAGTATTTTGTGGTTTCTCATTTCTCTATTACAGTGAGTGGAAATATTGGTTTCATTGAAAGTTTCTTAAAGCAGTCTTAAATAATTTTTTTTTAATTTTATAATATGACCCATTCATTTTTGATTCATCCTCTGTCAATTTAAGACATGTTCCTCCCATACTCACGTGGGAGTGATTTTTAATGTGAATATTCTACTTTATTTTAGTATACACTGAGACATTTATGCAGGTTACTTGGTTGTGGCTCCCCGTTACAGGCAGATATTTCTTGAGCCAGTTTCTCGACACCACATATGGATGGCCTATGCCAGCATTTTTTTGTAGCCTGTAGTCAGTCTGGGTAGTTTTATTTTAAAAACCGTACAATTTGCTGGAAACGTTAACAGTGTTTATTTTATACAGTTGTGATAATATTAAATTTAATTATGTGTGTTTCGCAACTGTGAATGAGGTTTGTAAATATGATAATTTAAAAAAAAAATATGGGGCCACAGTAAATGTGATGGAAAAAGTCTATTTTGGCCTGCTCAACAATAAGATTGTCCTGCTTTGCACTACATATCAGATGCCTGTTTTTATATTTGAGTTGACTAGAATGTTTAGCAGTTAGAATCTATTCTTTTAGAAAAAAAAGTGGAATTGAGTAACAGACTGGATACTAGAAGAATGCTTAGCCCAAGCAGATTACACCACTCTTTTTATTTACCAAAGCAGAAGCTATGGAACTGTACTGAAAGCTTGAAGGCAGATTCATACCATTGACAGTTCATTCATTCATTCATTTGCATGTCCATTGCGGAACTTTGCCTCCCAAACAGCACTCCTGTAGGCCTCTCGATTGTGAGCAAGATGGCCTGCTGCTGTGGCATCCATTTGCAGATCGTCAACGATGTCTTGCAGCCATCTTCGTTTTGGTCTTCCTCTTTTTCTTTTTCCCATTATGTATCCTTCCAATACGGTCTTCTCTAAATTATCATGACATTTAATGTGTCCAAAATATTTAAGTTTTCTCTCTTTAATCCTCTTTACTAGCCAGCCTTCTTCAATATTAAGCTCTTGTAGAATAGATATATTTGTTCTTTTTTGTGTCCATGATATTTGGAGAACTCTTCTGTAGCATTTACATTCAAAGGCATTTATGTGTTTCTCAGCTGTTTTGTTAAGTGTCCAGGTCTCACAGGCATATGTTGCGATGAGAAAGATGCATGCCCTTAAAAATCTTATTTTTGTAGTTCTGTCTGCTCCTCTCCACAGATTCTTTATTTGTTTTACTTTCTGAAGAGCGATAGATGTCCTCCTTTTAATTTCCCTCATTGTATCTCCATTATTAGTTAGTAGTGATCCAATTGACAGTAGGCCTCCAAATTTATCAAGACCTAAAACATGAAAGCCTAGTGAAAAAAATAAACTTTATTAAAATATACATACTAGAAAATGCAGGGTTTTTCCATTTGCATGACATCTGGTGTATTTATTTTAAATAGTATGTATAAATAACGATAAACCAATGGCAAATATATGACTAGTTTGACACCTGTGGCCAAGCAACAGACGTATGATCATATCGATCCATGTATCCTATTTGTAAAAGGGTTTATTTTTAACTAATAACTTACCAGAAACTTCAGCCAGATCGATTAGTTTTGTTACATTCACCAACTGTGGAGTGCCAAATGTTAAATGTTAAAAATTGAAATGTTAAAAGTTTGGTCACATTTAAAAAAAATAAAAAGCATACTCAAAGTAAAGGTAAATATTTAGTCGGTTGAAAGAGTCACGTGGACAAGATACATACTCAGAATAAAGGTAATATTTAGTCAGTTGAAAGAGTCACTTGGACAAGATATGTACTCAGAGTAAAGGTAATATTTAGTAGGTTGAAAAAGTCACATGGACAAGATACATACTCAAAGTAAAGGTAATATTTAGTCAGTGGAAAGAGTCACTTGGGCAAGATACATGTAACTGAAGAAACAAATGCCACTTCTACCAACAATCCCACTGAATTTTATTAAACATAGTTATAAACCAGTGAACATTTTTAGAAATCAGGATATTTAAGAGTAATGTTCTAAGTGTGCTACTCTATGGAAGTGAATGCTGGAAAATCACCAGAACTACAGAAAAGAAGCGAATTCTTTCCAGACTAAATGTTTACGAAGAATTATAAGAATATTTTGGCCAAACACCATAAAAAATAACATCTTGTTGGCAGAAATGCAGATGAAGCCACTGACACCAATTATTGAGGAAAGATGCTGGCGACGGTTGGGATATATGTTCTGGATGACTGTTGACTCACTACCAAAAATGACACTAAGGTGGACACCGCAGGGGAACAGAAGTAAGGGTAGACCAAAGGAGGCATGGAGAAGAATAACAGAGAAGATGTCGATCAATAGAGGGCTCATGTGGGAAAGAGTGGGAAAAAAAAAAAGGCAAAGGACAGGCATTTGTGAAAAACCCTTGCGGAAGCCCCTTGTGCCTTGGGGACTTGAGGTTCAGAGAGAGAACATCTTTAGTCATTTCTGGCTTGTTGGATGAAGCAAGCACGCACGCACGCACACATGCACACAGAGAGAGAGAGAGAGAGAGAAATGAAGCAAGTACCAGTCTACAAGATTGGAAAGGATTAAATTGAGAAGAAAATGGTGGCAACTCATCCACCATGTTTCTGCTTCACCTGACTTAGCTGATGAAGTCAGTAAACCTACAGTCTGATGTCAGCTGTATCTCATGGGTTACCAGAATGGCAGTGAAGTCAGCTTTTCTGGGTTTTTTCCTAAGTGTTGTCTTTCAAAGTTTTTCTTGTGAAGAAATTGTCCAATGGGCAGTAAGTGTCTGAAATCAGGGATATTTCCTTTCTTTTTGTTTTTCATAAGCTGTCATCATATAGTTAGTAACATGCTCTTTGTCAGAATGAAACTGTAACACAAAGGAAATACCATATAGAATGTGTTTCTAATGTTAAAATCTGCCATATCAGACTTCACAAGTAGGAATTATATTATTTTTTTAAAGATCTTGGGAAATGCCAACCACAGTTTCAAATATCTGATTCATTTATACTGGCTTTGTCTGTTTCTAGGTTTGTGAAAAGAGAACAGAAATGCAAACAGAGTTGAAGGATATGCAGTAGTATTGTACTACATGCCAGTTAGGCTTGGCAGTTTCAAATTTAGTGGCCATATTGTGTCCATAGTTCATTTTTAAACCAGCAAAAAAGACATCTCATATAGCCTTGCTGTGAGCCATTGTTTTCTTGTAAACAGATCTCCTTCCTAAAGACAGGGTGAAAATTGAAAGAATCAGCACACAAAAAAAATGGCTGTATCATTATGTGTTCTGTAGCTTATACAATTATCTAATGTTAATTTATATTGTATGATGAGCTGTGTTTATTTCTACACTGTGATACTGACCAAAGTCAAAGGCATTTGATTGTGTTCAACACTAGAAACTTTGGGAAATAATGGTAAAAAAATGGGATTTCCAACACATGTGATACTATTTATATCACTTCTGTATATAGACCAACAGGCAGCAGTAAGAATAAATGTTGAAATAGCAACTTGGTTTTGACATAAAACAAGGGGTCCGTCAGGGGTCCATTTTGTTGCCTTACTTATTTAACTTGTATATTGAAAATATAATGAAAAATGCTAGAGAAGATGTCTCTCTCTGAACCTTAAGTGCCCAGGGCACATGGGGCTTCCACAAGGGTTTTCCACAAATGCCTGTCCTTTGTCTTTTTTTCTGCTCTTGCCCAGGTGAGCCCTCTGTTGCTCAACATCCTCTCTGTTGTTCTTCTCCATGTCTCTTTTGGTCTACCCTTACTTCTGTTCCCCTGTGGTGTCCATCTTAGTGCTGTTTTTGGTAGTGAGTTATCAGTCATTCGGAGCACGTGTCCCAACCATTGACAGCGTCTTTCCTCTATAATTACTATCAGTGGCTTCATCTGCATCTCTGCCAACAAGATGTTATTTCTTATGGTGTTTGGCCAAAATATTTGTCTAATTCTTCATAAACATTTAGTCTGGAAAGAATTCAACTTGTTTTCTATTGTTTTGATGATTTTCCAGCATTCACTTCCATAGAGTAGTACACTTAGAACATTACTCTTAAATATCCTGATTTTCGTCTTTATGCTTAGTTTTTTTGATTTCCATATAGTCTGTAGCATAGAAAAAGCCTGGTTTGCTTTAGTAAGTCTGCTGTTGGTGTCCTCTGTGCTGTCTCCATTTTCTGCTACTCTACTGCCAAGGTATACAAATTCATTGACCTCCTCCACTAACTTGCTATCTACTCTGAGAACATTTTTGTTGTTCACATTTTGCTTCATTAACTTTGTCTTTCCTACATTGATCTTTAGTCCTATGTTGTTTGCATTCTGAGTTAGCTTGTTTATTTTATCTTGCATTTCTTTGTGGCTGCTTGACAGTAGACAAATGTCGTCCGCAAAGTCAAGGTCCTCCAGCACTGTGTTGAGGGTCCATTGTAATCCTCTGCATTTGTCTGATGTTGCCTCCTTCATTAACCAGTCTGTTGCCAAGATAAATAATGTTGGTGATAGTACACATCCCTGCTTCACTCCTGTTTGTACCCTAAAGCTGCTGGAGGTATGTTCTCCACAGATCACTTTGCACTGAAAACCCTCGTATAGGGCTTTGATTACATTCACTATCTTATGGGGGAGGCCATGCCATCTTAGGATTTTCCACAGTGCATCTCTGTTGACACTGTCAAAGGCTTTCTCAAAATCTATAAACAATGCGTATGTTGTGCTATGCCACTCATTTGCCTGTTCTAATATTTGTCTAAGTACAAATATGTGGTCTGTGCATGATCTTCCTTTCCTAAAACTTGCCTGCTCTTTTTGAAGTTTTCCTTCGAGTGCTGGTACAATTCTGTTGATGTTTATTCTGCAAAATACTTTACTGGTGAGTGGCAGTAGGGTAATGCCTCTCCAGTTCCTGCAATCTCTAAGGTCACCCTTCTTTGGTAGTTTTACTATAAGGCTAGTTTTCCACTCCTCTGGGGCTTTTTCTAGATCCCAAATTTGTTGTAATATCCGGCAAAGTTGTTTTGGTGTTTCTGTTTCATATGCTTTCAACATCTCAGCAGTTACTTCATATTCACCTGGTGCCCTGTCTAATTTTAGCTTCTTTATTGCCTCCTTTACTTCACTTATTGTTATTGGTCCTGTATTGATGTTTAGTTCCGTTTTTGCTTCAGGTATGTCTATTGTTTGTGCTGCTTGTGTTCTGTTTAGTAGTGTGTTAAAGTGTTCCCTCCATCTTTCAATTTTTTCTCTTTCTCCACTGACCAGTTGTCCCTTTAGTGTCCTTACTGCACTCTCACATCTTGTGCTGAAGTTACCTGTCATCTGCTTTGTGATTTTGTATATGGTTTTCATGTCATTTGCATATGCTGCTTTTTCTGCTGCTTCTGCTAAGTTGTCATAGTATTGACATTTGTCTTGACGGCATGATTCCTTCACTTCTTTGTCTTTTGTGCATAATTACTTAAAACTTGTTCTTTTAGCCTTTGTGATTTGGTGTTCAGTAATTTTTTCTTGATTTCTTTTCTTTGCTCTATCTTTTCCCATGTGGTCTTGCTTATCCATTCCTCTTTTCTCCGTTTCCGATATCCCAGCACCTCATTTGCTGTTTCCTGTAGCGTTTTATTGAACTCTAGTATGGACATTTCTGCTTCATCTTGTAAGACACTGAAGCGGTTCTTAAGTACTATTGAGAATTCGCCTTGTTTGCTGGTCTTTCAGTTTTCCTGTATCAAAATGTATTTTTCTGTGTTTTCCGATTTTGGCTTTCCTTAATTTTAGTTTTATTTTTGCTACCAGAAGGTTGTGATCACTTCCTACATCTGCTCCTTTCCTTGCTCGCACATCTTGTAGTGAGCGTTTCCACTTGTTATTTATTAGTATATGATCGATTTGGTTTTCTGTGGTTTTATCTGGAGACCTCCAAGTCACTTTATGGATGTTTTTATGTTGGAAAATTGTCCATCCGATGGTCATCATGTTTTCTTCACAGAAACTGCACAGTTTTTCTCCATTTTCATTTATTTCTCCGATTCCTTCTTTTCCCATGATTCTTCTTCTATCTTCATTTCCCTCACCTACTTTTGCATTGAAATCGCCCAAGATGAGTAGCATATCATGCTTGGGTATTGTTTCTACTGTGGCTTGGAGGCTG
Source organism: Achatina immaculata (assembly GCA_009760885.1). Lineage (NCBI taxonomy): Eukaryota > Metazoa > Mollusca > Gastropoda > Stylommatophora > Achatinidae > Lissachatina > Lissachatina immaculata. Next base: position 16,019,812 of record CM019696.1, read on the forward strand.
TTGTAAAAATCTTCTTTTAATTCCTCTTCAGCTGCTTCTGTTGGTGCATAACAAACTATAATAGACAGCTTCGTGAATCTTGAGTTGAACCGTGCATATAATAATCTCTCATTTATTGGGGTCCATTTCAGCAATGCTCTTGATGCTTCTTTTGTTATAATCAATGCTACTCCTCCTTCATGAAGATCTTCTTTACCTGACCATATTATTGTATCTTCTGTGTGCTGTGTTGTTAATTTCCTTCTGCCTTGTCCTGTCCATCTTGCTTCTTGTATTCCTAGTATGTCTAGTTTGTATCTGTGCATTTCCTTGATGGTTTGTGTTAGTTTTCCAGTCTGGTTAAGTGTTCTTACATTCCAGCTGCCTATGTGCATCTTGTGTTTAGGTTCCAGGAGGTCTGCAGTCAGGCTGGGGACTTCCAGTGGCTGGCTTTCATCCACAACCTTCATGGGCTCATTTTCCTGATACGCATTTCTCCTTCCACCTGCATTTGTTTTTTCCCTTGCTTCCGTTTCTGTAGCAGTCTGATAGTTTTTTTACCAGATAGGGTTGCTGGCCCTATGCCGAACCCTCCTTAGTCGCCTTTTACGATCATGCGTGGTAGGGTACAGTGGTCCTGTTCTTTGCAGATCCCGGGTACCACACGGGTGAGAGAAGATGTAGACAAAGAATATTACAGTGCTATAAAATTGGAGGTTATGAAATATCAGAGATTAGATATGATGATTACACAATAGTACTGTCCACAATACAGAAAGGAATGGAAAATGAGACAGCTGATATATGTAGACAGGGCAAACGATAAAGCAAATAACAGCAAAAGAGTTGAGGTCCCACCTAAATACTTCATAGGTGCTGGTACGACATCAAATATTGAAATCAGGGACATTCCCTTACCATCACTGCTAGATGGTACAAATGATTGGGAAGTGACAGCGGACCTTCCAGAAAGACGAGAATACCAGACTGCCATTAAGAACACAGGAATGCGACCGGACATTGTAGTGTACTCCACAGAAAAACAGGAATTAATAATGATCGAGCTTACGGTCCCATACGAAACTAGAATAGAGGAACAGCATTTATTCAAATTGGAGAAGTACAATGATCTGGTCAAGCAACTGTGGCAGGGGGCAGGCATCAGGGCAAAAGTGATAGCTGTAGAAGTGGGAGCAAGAGGATTCGTAGCAACATCAGCATATGACCTATGTAAGCAACTGGGCATAAAGGGACAAGCAAGAGCAAGGGCATTGAGAAGCCTTTCAGAAACAGCAGAAAAGGCCTCATGCTGGCTGTGGAGTATGCGAAACAAGCATTGGGAGCATAAGTAATTTCATTTGCCACAACCAATACCAGTCCTCCATAGCTAAATCGCTAAAGACGCATGGCAACTGGAAGATGATGGGTTCGATCCCGGGACAAAAAAAAAGCAACAACTCACAAGACCTCTGGGAGTCATGACCCAGAGGGGCCCACCCCCCTTAGAGTGTCAGGAGTTTAAAGGGCCGAAACACTTGTCTGAGGGGGGGTACTTCCTCTGATGATCTGAAGGAGTTGTGTTGTTGTTCCGCTCTCTACGGTAGAGAGTTTCCTGCATATATATATATATATATATATATATATATATATATATAAGTGAGGAAAAATTGGAAGAGGTGGAGAGTTTTGAATATCTTGGATCATTGCTAACTAATAATGGAGATAAAATTAGGGAAGCTGAAAGAAGGACATCTATCACTCTTCAGAAAATAAAACAGCTAAAGAAGCTGTGGAGAGGAACAGACAGAACTATAAAAATATGATTTTTAAGGGCACGCATCTTTATCTTTCCCATCGCAACATATTGCTGAGAAACACATAAATGCCTTTGAAGGAAAATGCTACAGAAGAGTCCTTCAGATATCGTGGACACAAAAAAGAACAAATATGTCTATACTACAAGAACGTAAATACTCGGTATAAAGTGGAACGAATTCAAGAACAACACAGAGATAAGGCAGATGAGCGAACAACAACCTGTCTCATGGGTGATCAGAACAAGGAGATGAGTATATATATCAGTCACGTGTTCAGAAGAAACAATCAGAGAATCCCAAAACAAGCTATCAAGTGGAACACAACAGACCATATAAAAAGATGTCGACCATGTGAAACTCTAAAGAGGACATTGTTAAGAGAGGCCAAATTCATTCATTCATTTGCATGTCCCTTGTGGAACTTTGCCTAACTAACAGCACTTCTGTAGGCCTCTCGGTTGTGAGCAAGATGGCCTGCTGCTGATGCATCCATTTGCAGATCATCAACGATGTCTTGCAGCCATCTTCGCCTTGGTCTTCCTCTCCAAATTAGTAGGCATAAAATCGCTTGACGAGGTTGAAAAACTAACCGAAAACAGGAAGAGTTGGTGAACTACCATGCGAGCCCTATTTGATGTTAAACGGCACGGGAATGATGTAAGATAAGAACTTAGTATTGAAGAAGGTTGACTAGTAAAGAAGATTAAGCAGAAAAAACTCGAGTATTTTGGACATAATAAAAGTCATGAGAAATTTATAGAAGACATCTTGGAAGGGTAAAAAGATAGTCCCATAGCATTTCAAATGCCGTAGGGGTGAAGCGTTAGAGACTTCATTATGCTGGGTCATCAGCGTATGAGGTAGGGTGACCAGTTCCTTTCCTCGCTGCCTTTACTTCCCAGATTTTCTCTGGTACCCATTTTGCGAGGCTGGGTCGACCTCAGGGCCGTATTGGTCGGGAAAAAAAATCCCGCTCAGCTGGGGATTCGAACCCTCGACCATTTGGTTGCTAGACGAGTGCTCTAACCACTACGCTAGCCGGCCCCAAGGGTACATAATGGGAAAAAGAAAGAGAGGAAGATCAATGCGTAGGTGGCTGCAAGACATCGTTGATGATCTGCTAATGGATGCATCAGCAGCAGGGCATCTTGCTTACAACCGAGAGGCATACAGGAGAGCTGTTAGGGAGGCAAAGTTCCGCAAGGGACATGCAAATGACCGACTGATGCTGACCAGAAGAAAGGGTCATGAACGTCACCTGAAGGAGAGTAGAAATTTATGACAGGGTCTTTAATGAGTAGACACTTCAGTGATTCAGGAGTGCCTTCGTTCTTCTGTCCTATTCAGGAGAAGGCAGGTTCATTATTTGATCATCTCAAGAAGGTTTTGAAAATACTGAACATGATAGTCAAGGCAGAGGAGACAGTGGGCCCTGGATATGACTGAAAGTCTAAACATCACACTCACTGAAACAGAAATCCAGGAGTAACATTGAGATCTTTTCAAATTGGCTATAACGAGAGCATTGTTTTGTGAAGGACAAGTCATGTAGGAACATCAGTGTACAGTGGTATACATATATTTTAAATTGATTTTTTTTCCCAGACGCAACAACCATTCTTTATATGGAGTCAGTCCCCATTGCAAATTTGGACCCAAAGGATATCTTGTCAGCTCAACAGCCTGCACCTTGTAAGTATTTTCTGTTCATTCATTCATTCATTAGCGTGTCCCATGCAAAACCTCCCTCGCCTAACAGATCTCTTGAAGGCCTCTCAGTTATAAGCAAGATGATCTGCTGCTGATGCATCCATACCGAATTTATCTGTACATTTATGTGTTCTGTTTGTTGTAGTACGTCGTGTCTTCCTGTGGATTTGATAGAAACACTCTGTTATATCAAGCTATCGTGAAATGCTTGTACGAACTCTCTGTAATTGCGAGCTGTTGTTCTATGCAGCCGATGCTGTAGAGATGTCGAGACAGAGCATCGCATCGGCGTAGAAGCGGATTATGGTGCTACTTTTTCAGTCCCGGAGTATAGCTAAAAAGCAGGGGGTGTGCAGTGCTTCTTTAGCAGACTCCACACCCATAGGGACTATGGCGATCCCTGCCCCGTTAGCCAGGCTAGGTAAAAACTTAGCGAAATCGCCTCCTGGAATAATATCAGGCTATCAATAAGTAATATTAAGCCGTCATGAAATAATATTAGGTTATGATGAAGTGATATTAAGATGTCGTCTTTTTTTTCCCTTTCCGTTGTGATTTTTTTTTGGGGGGGGGGGTATAACTGGTAACTGCAAGAACCAGGCAAATGATGGAAACAGTATGTTACATTGCTGTATACCGACTCCAGGAAGGAAAAACAGGGAGGGATGACAGTACGCAGATTGGTAGATGCCATCAAGAGATGGACAAGAGGCAGCCAATCGAAGCGCGCCACCAGGGTCAGATAGAGCAGGGTCAAGATCCAGCACAATTCGCATTCGTTGCCTGCAGGGAGCGTGATTCTCGCATCCACACAGCGAATCTTTCAACATAATCCAAGCTGATTCTGAGTTCACAAGCCCCCACAGCCGTCTCTTCCTTTCTCAGTTCAGTTCACTCACGTGATTCGGTACTGACGCTTTTTTTTTCCTTTTGATAAATCAAGCACTTAAAATGTCAGCCTTTTTGTAATGTAGCTCTAGCACCTTTTTTTTTTTTTTTTGCAAGTAGGAACAGTGTTGTAACATGTGACGTTATATATAAAACACCGTGTCGACGAGTCATTTTTTTTAAACGTGCTTCCCTCCCTTCCTTGTTTGCCAGCGTTTCGTAATTTTAATCATGTCCCGCGGCACTCGATACACGACACCTAAGTCTGATGGACAGGTCTGCTCGTGTGAACTGACTGACATCATATATCGCGACCCCCACTATTCGCCCTTAACGTTCCGAGCTGAAGTGGGGCAGGTCATGCAGTTAATGTCAGAGTACTGGTACTGGCAACTGGGTCCTCTCCTCCTCACCGCGCCCTTGGCTAATCATGCACCTCGGGTTTCGTGAACAGCTTCAAATGCGTTGGCCATAGAGTAAAACAGCGGTTCTCAGACCCTTTTTGCTGCACGGCCCGCATTTAAAAGCCACACATTTTTTGCGGCCCACTAATAAAGTGCTTTATATTTGCAAGGTATAAATCTAATTTTATAAAGTATTACGTAATATTTTCTCGACATGTTTAACTGCATATTCACTGCTGCACAAAAGTTTATTTTCATTTACCTTAAAGATGGCACTGTTTCCGGTCGGATAGCATGTCTGTTCTGACTGGAATAAAACAATTGCTGAGAATTATATTCCACTTCTGCTCTCTCGCAGAATCTACACCGACTGCGCTCTAAAATTACAGTATAAAACTGCACGTTTCATCAACACGGTCAGAAAGACGCCGGTGTCGCACTTCAAAAGCGATGCCGTCTATTTATGTACGTAACATTTCTGTTTGATGCTGGAAGAAACGCTGTCTGGACCATCCTTTCTCCAATAGCCGCACTGAGGACATACTAATAAGCTGACCTACAATTCTGTGGCTTGCATCCGTGCAGTGTGCCCCTAGGGCCTACGCATTGTGTGAAAAATGCGGAATAATTTTTTTTTAATTGTATCTACTTTTTTCTCATTTTTTTTTCGCTACTTTGAGACTTCAACTCAGCCCACAATACCCGCTGTCAGACCCACGGATTGAGAACCACTGGCTCAGTAAAGGTGAGGCACAAGTCGGGCATGTATCTGCGCATGCGCTGTACGTATTATTGCCAATTTTAGGTGATCATTGACGTGGCCAAATATGTCTAAGCGACACTGCCTCTTTTCAGCTTAGACTGAATATTATAAACTTTCCTGTGTGGAATGTCGAAATGTTCATGCATCGTGTCTCATTGTTTAGTCATATATATATATATATATATATATATATATATATATAGGTAAAGAACCGATGGCGACAGGCGACGAAAGTCTGACTGAGAGTACCAACAGACAAAAACTGCCTGAAGTAACCAAAGCAAAGCAGGAACTATACGAACCGAAGGAAGAAATTACCACGCAGTGTACTTCACATAATACAGAAACCGGGATACAGAGACAGGCACACATACAAACGCTTCTGATAAGGAGTGGGCACGCTGCATTTTCAGCATCTGCTCGACTCTGAAATTATTCCCATCCAAGACGCCCTACTTTCCCCACGAAGCTTCAGACTTGCCTGTTTGGCTTACTGTGTAATAAGGACAGTCTACTTTTGGTTGCTTCTGCTTATATTCTATACCAGGAGGAAACAAAAACAAAACCAAAGAAAAAAAAACGAACCCGTCGACTGCATATAGTATATATTATACGTATAATTCTGGTTCGGAGACATATGAGTGATGACTAGGACAATACAGCGGAGAAACTATAATAATGGAGATACAGTTCAAACATTCATGGACTACTGCCTGAGAAGGATTTTAAACATCACATGGCAGGACAAGACCAGGAACAAGGATGTCTGGGAAAGAGCACGACAAGAGCCTATGAACCTACAGTCATGTCTAAGGAAATACAGGTGGAGTGACCACATGCAGTACTAAGGAAAGCAGACACCAGCATAACAGGCCAGGCACAGATATGGAACTCCCAGGGAAAAATGGAAATTATGAAAGGGCTCAGAGACAAGGGATACACACAGAGGGAAGTAGAGAACAAATCTAATAACAAAGGATGCCTGGAGAAACTTTGTCTGTGGCCTATACTTCCAAAGGAGTGACTGCCAATGATGTTGACGATACACATAATACATTCATATATATATGCATATACATATTATATATATATATGTATATATATCTTACATCCTCCCCGTGCCGTTAAACGTCACATGTGGCTCGCATGGTAGTTCGCCAGGTTTTCCTGTTTTTCGGCGAGCTTTTCAACCTCATCAGGGGATGTTATGCCCGCTAAACTGACTTCTCTTAACAATGTCCTCATTAAGAGTTTCGCGTGGTCGACCTCTTTTTCTTCGGCCTGTTGTGCTCCACTTGATAGCTTGTTTTGGGATTCTCTGACCGTTTCTTCTCATCACATGACCGACAATGTGTCCATCTTCTTTTTTTTTCTGATCACCCATGAGACAGGTTGTTGTTTGCTCATCTGTCTTATCTCTGTTCTTGAATTCGTGTCACTCACTCACCTACTCGCACTCTCTCTCACACACGTATACATACATATACATATATACAATATGTATGTATGTAATGACCCTAAGGCAGAAGGTGACAAAGTACTCTAGTCTATCCACTTTCTGGCATTTGCTAGATTTTCAGACTATGGACATTGTTCATACTCAGTAGTCGATAGACATTGTCAGAGTCGCGCGGGGGGGGGGGGGGGGGGAGGGAAAGATTGTGCAACTTGAGCAGGGCCCTTTTTTTTAAACCTGTGGTCCAGACGAATCAGGATGTGTACACAGCTAACATCTACATGCTTTAAAACTTCTTCTCAGTCCAAAAAAAAACAAACAAACAAACGGAAAAACTATGTCTGTATATAAATAATAATGAGGAGATGAGAAGATAAACAGAAGAGACAGAGAAAACATGGGGAAAGAGGGAAGCGAGGTGTAGATTTAAATATTGCTATATTCTGGAGACATGGAGAAGAACAACAGAGAGGATGTTGAGCAATAGAGGGCTCATCTGGGCAAGAGCGGGAAAAAAAAGACAAAGGACAGGCATTTGTGGAACACCCTTGCGGAAGCCCCATGTGCCCTGGGCACTTAAGGTTCGGAGAGAGAGAGAGAGGGGGGGGGGTGTTGTGGAGAAAGAGAGAATGAACGAACGAACAAACATACATTTTCAAAGGGTTAAGTTTGGGCACAACAGGCCCGTCTAACATTCTGCCCTTCATCATACAGCTTTCACTCATTCACATTCATTCAGCATTTGTTAATGAGCATAATAATCATGAAGACACATTAAATGACTACATAAATAAATAATAAACTTATCTCGTGTTCATACAGTCTACACTCTGATTTATGCAACAACATGAAATAAACTTGCATTCTTACATTCATTCAAAACCAACAAATTTGTAGAAAAGCAGTATACTAAAAAAATTTACAACAATCAAGCCATACTTTAAACTACTTTAGACTATGCTCATTCATTCATTCATTTGCATATCCCTTGCGGAAGTTCGCCTCCCCAACAGCACTCCTCTAGGCCTCTCGGCCTGCTGCTGATGCATCCATTTGCATCCATTTGCAGATCATCAAGTTTTGCAGCCATCTTCGCCTTGGTCTTCCTCTCTTTCTTTTTCCCATTATGTGCCCTTCCAAGACGGTTTTCTCTAGATTATCATGACGTTTAATGTGTCCAGAGTATTTACGTTTTCTTTCTTTAATCCTCTTTACTAGCCAGCCTTCTTCAGTATTAAGTTCTTTTAGTATGGATATATTTGTTCTTTTTGTATTCATGATATTTGAAGAACTCCTCTGTAGCATTTACATTAAACGGCATTTATGTGTTTCTAGACTATGCTTAGGGAGGCATATAGTCCATATGAAACAGATATTGACAAAGTTTAAAGTTATAAGAACGAATATTACTTATAAGTTTTACACGAATTGGTAGGTCATTCCAGAGGTGGGCAGCTAAGTAAGATAAGCTTTTTTTTAACATATCAGGCTTGGTTTTGGGAGAATACAATTGCTTAAGCGTTGACTGTGTTTTGGGTTTGATTTGAACAACGACCATAGATAGGGTTGAGCATTGTGCTATAGAATTTTATGAATTAACTTGGCCTTGTTGAATAGAAATCTCTTCTTAAGGGGTAGAATATCAAGATGCTTGTCCTTATCTGTAATATGTGCTGCATGTTTGTCATTTATAAGCTTTACTGCTCGTTTTTGAAGTGAATAAAGTCTTTTCATGTATGACATGGAACAACTATCCCAGATTGTGGAAGAGTAGTCCAAGTGTGGTTGTATCTGTGATATGTAGTATATTTTTCTGGTGTCTATGTCAAGAAAATGTTTAATTTTAGTAACTTGGTAAACTTTTTGTGCAGTGAGTTTGGTTACATTGTCTAAATGATGATTCCAGCTGAGGTGGTGGTCAATCATGATACCTAGAGTTTTATGTTCACTAAAATTCTCTATCTGTGAAGTTCCAGCGTGGAGCTGTGGTGTTGTGTTGTTGTTGGTGAATTTATTAATTTCTGTCTTGTTGTAATATGCATGGATTTTGTTTTGCTGGTGTTTATTAGCATTCTGTTGTTGTTGCTTCAATTAATTAGACTGTTTATTTCAATTTGAAGAGTTGACTCAAGGTTAATGCAGTCATTGTCACTAGTATAAACTGTGCAGTCATCAGCAAAGAGGTCACAAGATGCTTTTTTGAGATCGTCTTCTTCTTCGTTCGCATCTATTATCAAGATCGCCCCGTGATCCTACAGAATTTATTCTTGTGGTTCTCGCGCTAGTCTCATTTAGGACGGAGGCTCAGGGCATCACGAGGCTTGGGCTTATATTCTTGGTAGGGCACAGAAGCGCCATTGCGTAACACTGTGGCTTTCGTTGCACCAGTTTAGTCTAGAGTTGGACTAAAACCGGAAAACCTCGACGTGGCTTGGATATGAATATATCCCCGCCGGGTGAGAGGTGGTTGCTCATCCAGCCTAGAGTTGGACTTTCTCACCAGAAAACCTCGACATGTTTTGCATATCAGCATATTCCCGCCGGGTGAGAGGTGGTTGCCTATCCAGTCCAGACTTGGACTTTCTCACCGGAAAATCTCAACGAGATTTGGATATGAATATGTCCCCGTTGGGTGAGAGGTTGTTGCCTATCTCTACTGCACTGGTCCAGTGTCTCCGACTTCAGCATTTTATGGTCAAGGCCGCTACCCTTCCTGGTGGTGACCAGGACGGAGCGTCTGTCGAGGAGGACGAATCCTCGGCACTAGTGAATTTCACCCCTGTGTTAAGCCGGTTTAGGCATAATGCCCCAGTATGGGTTATTATAGGACGTGGCCGGCCTCTAGAGCAAAGGTGCCGTGGTATGAATAGCCTTTACCGCGAATTCTACTGGCCATACCGATTAAACTTCACTTAATTCTTTCCATCATCTTTTTCACAGCGGCGCCGCCCGGCAACCCTAATCGCATTTTTCTTCATTGGCCGGGAGGAATTTCACCCCACGCGCGGCAGCCGAAGAATCTCGCCAGCAGTCTTAGTTTAACCCATGGGTTAAACTGGTTTAGGTATTTGAGCCAGTATGGGTGTATATAGGACGTGGCCGGCCTCTAGAGCAGAGGTGCCGTGATATGAGTAGCCCTGACCGCGAGACTACTGGCTACTTCACTTAATCCTTTCCTTCACCTTTTCCACGACGTCGCCGGGTGGCAACCCTAATCGCAGTTTTCTTCATTGGCCAAGAGGAATTTCACCTCACGCACGGCGGCTGAAGAATCTTGCCAGCAGCGAGCTGGAGCTTTCCTTCTCCTAGATGAGCTACCAACCAAGACTAACGAGTCTCATCTACCCGAAAACGTCTGGGTTTCAGGCGCCCCTTCTCCTGTCAGTTTAAACAGGTCAGGAGCTGGACTTGTACTGTCTATTTGAGACGCCCGCCATGGGGACATTTAATTGGAGTGGAGAGCGTATCCCTCACCCCACCTCCGGCTATTACAATTCTTAGAACCATTTTTTTAGATGAAGTGGAAGATCATTGATGTAGATGGTAAACAGGAGAAGAGCAATAATAGATCCCCGTGGGACGCTACAATCAACCACAGATGAACTTGACTTAAGAGTTTTTGAGGCAAGCTATCTGTTGGAAAGAAACGATGTAATAAATGTTGTCAAGTCAGGCAGTAATTTATAAGTCTCAAGCTTTCTAACTAGGACTTCATTATCAGTCATGTCAAATGCTTTTTTAAAGTCAACAAAGACAGCATCACATAATTTGTCATCATTTATATTAGATAACCAACATTCTGTCATTTTTTTGTGAGAGCTGTGTGGCAGGAATGTTTCGGCCTAAAACCTGACTAACAGTCAACAATCAAATCATTTTCTTGCATGAATTGTAAGGTTTTTTTTTATGTGTTTTTCTAGGGGTTTTGACAAAGTCGATATAATGGAAATAGGTTTATAGCTTGACGGATTTTTCTCTGAACCAGTTTTAAAAAGGGGATATATTTTTGCAATTTTAAAAACCTGAGGAAAATGACTATGAGCAATGCACTGATTGTAAATGTATGTTAATGTATCTGTAATTACTGGGGCTGAGTAGCGTAATATCTTGTTGCTGATTTCATCAAGTCCTGCTGTGTTGTTGTTCTTTAAAGATGAAAGATAGTTATAAACATCACTAACTGACATGAAAGGAATACTGGATTGCTTTAGATTTGTACATTTGCTACCTGCAAATGTATTTAATTCGCTTAAGTCAAAAGTAGGGGTTGGTAGTGAAGATTTTAAGATTTTGACTTCTTTTCTGAAGTGATTGCTGAACTCTTCACAAAGGGGCGCATGATTATAACTCTGGAAGTCAGACTGTTTTCTCTTGTTTGCAAGAATGTTAATTGCTTTCCAGACAGACTTACTGTCTGATTTATTCTGAACTAGGTTCTTAAAGTAATTTATCTTTTCTTGCCTAATTAAATATTGAACTCTATTTCTAAGTAATCGGTAGCTAGTGAATTCCTTATTTTTGTGGACCTGATCCCTTTCCCTCTGACTTGCAATATTTCAGGTGTTATACAGGAAGACTTCAATTGATGCTTAACTCTCACCTCTTTAATAGGAACATGCTTGTCAAATATATCCCTGAAGATTTTTATCTAGTATTCGAGGGCCTTATCAGGGTCAGTTAGTTGGTACACATGATCTAGAGGTGCTGCTTGTAACTCTTTCAGAAATGATTCTAAGCTGAAATTGCTAAAACTTCTGAATTTAATACAAGTATATTTATATATCATTGGAAGCAGCAGAAATGTGGTTTATTAGAAGAATGTTGCGAATCCCCTGGACAGCAAAAATAACTAATGAAGAATGTATGAGAAGAGCTGGAGAGACAAAAAACCTTGTCAGAAAGATAAGAGAGAGACAATGTACTTTCATAGGACATGCAATGAGAAGAGGGGGCATTGAAAATATTATAACAACAGGAAAAATAGAAGGAAGAAGATCAAGAGGAAGACCAAGAGAAATGATACTGGACAGTCTGACGGGATGGTGTGAGAGGAGATCACCAACTGAACTGATGGCCTGCATGAAGGATCGTGTACTCTGGAGAAGCATAATAGCCAACGCCAGTTGGCACGGCACCAGATGATACTGATGATGATATTTATTTTTGGGAATTTTCAAGCCATGTTGTGTCCATGTGCAACAGACCGGATAGGGTTCACTCAGTGATGTGTGAGGGATTTTACATTCTGCAATGTTTTCTGGGTGAGCTACATATATGTGATATATTAATGTGGATGATGTTTCAGTTACTCTGGTAGGTTTAGTGATAATTTGGGATAAATTGTATGATAGAACAGTATCATTCCATGTAGCATCTGTTTGTCTGTAATTAATATTGAAATCTCCAAGAACAATTCTTATCTTATATCTTATATCCTTCCCGTGGCGTTAAACGTCACATAGGGCTCGCAAGGTAGTTCGCCAATTTTTCCTGTCTTCGGCGAGTCTTTAAGCCTCATCAAAGGATTTTATGCCTCTTAATTTATCCTCTCTTAATAATGTCCTCTTCAGAGTTTCACGCGGTCTGCCGCTTTTTCTTTGGCCTGTTGTGTTCCACTTGATAGCTTGTTTTGGGATTCTCTGATCGTTTCTTTTCATCACAATATCTAAATCTACACATCGCTTCTCTCTTTCTCCAAAACATAGTAACTCTCTCTTTCTCCAAACCATAGCAAACCATAGAGGTGTAGATTTAGATATCACTATGTTTTGGAGAAAGAGAAAAGCGAGGTGTAGATTTAGATATCATTACGTTTTGGAGAAAGAGAGAAGCGAGGTGTAGATTTAGATACCATTATGTTTTGGAGAAAGAGAGAAGCGAGGTGTAGATTTAGATATCATTATGTTTTGGAGAAAGAGAGAAGCGAGGTGTAGATTTAGATACCATTATGCTTTGGAGAAAGAGAGAAGCGAGGTGTCGATTTAGATATCACTATGCTTTGGAGAAAGAGAGAATCGAGGTGTAGATTTAGATACCATTATGTTTTGGAGAAAGAGAGAAGCGAGGTGTAGATTTAGATATCACTATGTTTTGAAGAAAGAGAGAATTGAGGTGTAGATTTAGATATCACTATGCTTTGGAGAAAGAGAGAAGCGAGGTGTAGATTTAGATATCACTATGCTTTGGAGAAAGAGAGAAGCGAGGTGTAGATTTAGATATCACTATGCTTTGGAGAAAGAGAGAAGCGAGGTGTAGATTTAGATATCACTATGCTTTGGAGAAAGAGAGAATTGAGGTGTAGATTTAGATATCACTATGCTTTGGAGAAAAAAAGAAGTGAAGTATAAATTTAAATATTAAAGTATAAATTTAAATATTACTATGTTATGGAGAAAGAAAGAAGCGAAGTATAAATTTAAATATTAGTATGTTATGGAGAAAGAGAGAAGCGAAATATAGATTTAAATATTGCTATGTTTCTGTTTCTCATCCTCGTACTCTCAACATCTTTATTTTCCAGTTTTCTTTTGTAAATTTTTGTTATTTTCATTTCTCGACACACGATACTGTATCCTGTTAGTTCTATCAGCTGACAGATGACGAATTAAAAAAGACTCTATAATTTTTACTCCTATTAACTTCATTATCACTACTCATGTTAACTTTATTATCACTACTGTTAACTTCACTATCACTATTCCTGTTAACTTCACTATCACTATTCCTGTTAACTTTACTGTCACTATCACAGTTAACTTCACTGTCACTACTCCTGTTAACTTCACTGTCACTACTCCTGTTAACTTTACTGTCACTATCACAGTTAACTTCACTGTCACTACTCCTGTTAACTTCACTGTCACTACTCCTGTTAACTTCACTGTCACTACTCCTGTTAACTTTACTGTCACTATCACAGTTAACTTCACTGTCACTACTCCTGTTAACTTCACTGTCACTACTCCTGTTAACTTCACTGTCACTACTCCTGTTAACTTCACTGTCACTACTCCTGTTAACTTTACTGTCACTACCTCTGTTAACTTCACTGTCACTACCCCTGTTAACTTCACTGTCACTACTCCTGTTAACTTCACTGTCACTACCACTGTTAACTTCACTGTCACTACTCCTGTTAACTTTACTGTCACTGCTACTACTGTTAACTTCACCGTCACTACTCCTCAAGAAAATAGCTAAATCCCCAATATCTATATATTCTGAGGTGAGGAAGACCAATGCTTCGAAGCTTTTGTCTTCGAACGTGCCCAGAAAGCACACATTTAACTGTAGCTTCTTGAACATTGTGAAAATAATTGCACATGTACACACGTACTCACGTTCTCGTGCAACCTTTTATGGTGGACAAATATCATTTTTTGAGAAACATCTAGGGCACACTACGATTCCATGTTTAATTTTAGAACTGGTGATTCTAAACGAAACAGGACATACAGAGCCGTTAGATCATAATAAAGCACATTGTTATCATTTAATTTGTCTATCCTTTAGTCAGATGGCATGGAAAATACGGGCCTAGCGCCGTATTCCCCAGTAAGTCTTAATAGCATGGAAACTGGAATTTTACCTTTTTTTTTTACCTTTTAGTCAGATGTTAGCATAAATAAACACCCCCAAAGCCAATGAATGTGTGATATAAAATTTTATATTGGCTGAATGTGTGATATAGAATTTTATATTGACTGAATGTGTGATATAGAATTTTCTGTTGGCTGAATATGTGATATAGAATTTTATATGAATTGAATGTGTGATATAGAATTTTATATGGAGTGAATGTGTGATATATAATTTTATATGGAGTGAATGTGTGATATAGAATTTTATATGGACTGAATGTGTGATATAGAATTTTATATAGAATAAATGTGTGATATAGAATTTTATATAGAATAAATGTGTGATATAGAATTTTATATAGAATAAATGTGTGATATAGAATTTTATATAGAATAAATGTGTAATATAGAATTTTATTTGGAGTGAGTGTGTGATATAGAATTTTATTTGGAATGAGTGTGTGATATAGAATTTTATATGGAATGAGTATGTGATATAGAATTTTATATGGAATGTGTGTTTGATATAGAATTTTATTTGGAGTGAATGTGTGATATAGAATTTTATATGGAATGAGTGTGTGATATATAATTTTATTTGGAGTGGGTGTGTGATTTAGAATTTTGTTTGGAATGAGTGTGTAATATAGAATTTTATATGGACTGAATGTGTGATATAGAACTTTATATGGAGTGAGTGTGTGATTTCTTGCTTCAGTCTTGCTCGTGCTTTCGTGTACAGTGTTACATGGCCTGAAGAACTCTGCTCTCCTTCCTAGTGGTGCTGTTAGTAACCATTTGATGCTAATGGTGGCTATCGTGTCTTTTCTCTTTTTTTTCCTAGCTATTCCTGCGCCTTTGTGGGATACTGTGGTTACTTAGTTCAATACTCACAGACGTGATACACAGTGATCGCGTTAACTGACAATTACAGATAAATTATCGATTTAAAAAAGAAGGAAAATAAAAGACGGAAACCGAAACTTTTGGAAGTCGTCGCTTGCCGTTGCCGGTTTATATTATTTAAAAAAAAACCTGGTATAAAGCAGTCAGTGAAATCGGTTGGAGAATAATCGTGTCAGGATGATGATGATGCTAATGAGGATACTGATGAGGACGATGATGATGATTATCATCGTCATCATCATCATCATAGTGCATAATCAGTCAGGTTATGCCCTTGATTCAGCATTTGAGCATTTTGTAAAGATTAAATTTTGCTGGAAAAAAAAAAAGACGGGATAAAAATTTCATGCGAACGTTTAGTTCCGGCTGATGTTTGTAAAGCGTGTTCTAATTTTAAAGTAGTAAAAGGTATAAAGAACCGAATATTGTATTGACAGAACCGGAGTTTCGGAAAGTATTTCGTGCAAGATGAAAGACAGGTACAGTCATGCCGGTCTTAAAAAAAAAATCGTAGCGCGATCACTGAATGATACTGTCGTATCCTGGTCCTATATGTTGTCACTCTGACCCAAAAAAGTAAATACACATGTCTTATCCTTAAACATAGCTTGTACAGGAAAGGCTTTGCTTGCTCTGGCACTCGCCTTTGGAATACCTCCCCATACCGGTTTATGGGCGATAACTTCAGCCTTTTTTCAATATCTGTTTGACTTGGAAATTATTCACACTGAAGACATCTACTTTCCTGTAGCTTTAGACTTTCTTAATGATCAGCTTGTATCTACAAAATCACCGGAACAATTTTGTTACTTCGTAATAGTTCATTTAGCAGTTTGACTGTAAATTAATGTGAGAATGTGAAAATAACTGTCTGTATATGTATGTATTTGAATAGGAGTTGCGCGTTTATTTGGTTTCATGTTGATTAATGTATAGATCGTAGATTAAAATAAAAGACTTGTCGGTTCGGGTTTTATTCTTATTCGTTACGTGTGTTATTACATTTGTACTAAACTTTGGTTAAATGTTTTGTGATAGATTGAAGTTGATAGATTTGGCAGAATGCCAGACCTTGTACAGTTTTTCACCCCCTTTTGAAAATGTAGTCCTTTTTTTTTTCGTAGAAGCTAGCTTGATCCTGTTCTGTGAACGCGGAAGTAGCTAGTTCTTCTAATCAGGCGGTTCTCAGACTTTGTTTGGCTGCGGCTCCCTTACCTCAAGACCACATCTCTAGCACCCCTCCCTCACCCTGATTTTATTTTTAAATGATGGTCCCCGCCGAGCCGCTTTATATATTTTCCGTCACTGCCCTCGTAGGTCATCTCACTTCAAGTACCGTTGCCTTAAGCCAGTGTTTCCCAGACTTTTTCGAGCTGTCGCCCCCTTTTCCTCACCATCCCATTCTAATGTACTACTTGTGCAATGACCTTTTTAACTAGAATATGCATTACACAACTTAAAAACTTCGGAAAGCAAACCAGTTTATTTAACAATATGAAGTACATTTATAACTCACCTACTGCATTGTTTTCTCAACATTTAACGTGATGGATGAGTTTCATGCAGGGACAGAAGTTTCTCAATATCAGGTTGAAAAGAAGCTATTACTGCCCCCCCCCGGGTTGTTGCTTTGTTTTCCTTCAACAACCCCCCCCCCCCCCACTGCCCTCTTTTCTTCCACTGTTCCTCCCCCCCCCCCCTCTTTTTTTTCTTTAAGTCCTCCCTGGCGTTATCGCACACTTTGGGAAACACTGTCCCCAAGCGATGGTGATTTTCAAACCTCCATCATCAGCTTTTTTTTAAACTTTAGCAAAACAGGACATTCACGCCAAAAAAAAAAACCGAGTCCCAAAAGGTACAAGACAACATCCGATTTGAAAAGAAGAGAGAGAGAGAGAGAGGGGTGGGGGTGGGGTGGGCGTTCGCTTTGATAAACCATTGACATGGTTGTTCATTTTTCGTGACTGGTTTTGTGTTTGTCACATGCTATTTTTGGTCTCTTTTTTTGGAAGCTTCAGTTGATAAGCCATCGGGGCGACATGCATTGCCTTATGGCAATACGTGCCTGAAGTACAGACGGCCAGAAAGTATGTGCTCGTGTGTATGTCGAGTTTTCATGCTTCCTCCTTTAGTAACAAGGATATACATTTTTTTTGCAGGGTTATTGTTCTTTGATCCGTGTATATTGATATGTTTGTATACACCTCCACATCACGAACCTAGTAACATATATAAACGTAGTAGATGTTACAGGCAAAATCTGGGGAAATACCCAGACCCCAGGGGCGTGGCAGTTTATAATTCTGATATTAAAATGGTCATAGACGTCCCCGTTTGCTTTCACATGACGTCATTTGGTTATTTTATATGCAATTTAAAAAAAAATTACTTTCTCCTTGCTTTTGATTCTTGTAATGTAATATGGCGTATACATCTAGGGTTACCATAATTATTGAAGGGGAAGTACGGACATATTGTGTAATTGATCAGCGCTAAATACGGACATATTAAGCAAGTGATGAAGGCGAAATACAGACAGGTTACGTAATTGATCAGCGCTGAATACGGACATATTAAGTAACTGGTGAAGGCGGAATACGGACAGATTAAGTAAGTGATGAAGACGGAATACGGACAGATTAAGTAAGTGATGAAAGCGGAATACGGACAGATTATATAAGTGATGAAGGTGGAATACAGAAAGATTAAGTAAGTGATGAAGACGGAATACAGACAGATTAAGTAAGTGGTAAAGACAGAATACAGACAGATTGAGTAAGTGATGAAGGCTGAATACGGACAGATTAAGTAACTGGTGAAGACAGAATACAGACAGATTAAGTAACTGATGAAGGCGGAGTACGAACAGATTAAGTAACTGATGAAAACGGAATACGGACAGATTAAGTAAGTGATGAAGGCGGAATGCAGACAGAATAAGTAAGTGATGAAGGCGAAATGCAGACAGATTAAGTAAGTGATGAAGGCGGAATACGGACAGATTAAGTAAGTGGTGAAGGCGGAATACGGACAGATTAAGTAAGTGATGAAGGCGGAATGCAGACAGAATAAGTAACTGATGAAGGCGGAATACGGACAGATAAGGTAAATGGTGAAGGCGGAATACAGACAGATTAAGTAAGTGATGAAGGCGGAATACGGACAGATAAGGTAAATGATGAAGGCGGAATGCAGACAGATTAAGTAACTGATGAAAACGGAATACGGACAGATTAAGTAAGTGATGAAGGCGGAATGCAGACAGAATAAGTAAGTGATGAAGGCGAAATGCAGACAGATTAAGTAAGTGATGAAGGCGGAATACGGACAGATTAAGTAAGTGGTGAAGGCGGAATACGGACAGATTAAGTAAGTGATGAAGGCGGAATGCAGACAGAATAAGTAACTGATGAAGGCGGAATACGGACAGATAAGGTAAATGGTGAAGGCGGAATACAGACAGATTAAGTAAGTGATGAAGGCGGAATACGGACAGATAAGGTAAATGATGAAGGCGGAATGCAGACAGATTAAGTAAGTGATGAAGACGGAATACGGACAGATTAAGTAAGTGGTGAAGGCGGAATGCAGACAGATTAAGTAAGTGATGAAGGCGGAATACGGACAGATTAAGTAAGTGGTGAAGGCGGAATACGGACAGATTAAGTAAGTGGTGAAGGCGGAATACGGACAGATTAAGTAAGTGGTGAAGGCGGAATACGGACAGATTAAGTAAGTGGTGAAGGCGGAATACGGACAGATTAAGTAAGTGGTGAAGGCGGAATACGGACAGATTAAGTAAGTGGTGAAGGCGGAATACGGACAGATTAAGTAAGTGGTGAAGGCGGAATACGGACAGATTAAGTAAGTGGTGAAGGCGGAATGCAGACAGTAAGTGAAGAACGCAGAATACGGACAAATGAGCATTACTATAACGAAGCATCCCACTATTGGGTGACAAAGGAAACAAGCGAGTGAAAGCTAATTCATCGTTAACAAACTGAACCAGAGAACATATTC
Organism: Achatina immaculata; assembly: GCA_009760885.1. Taxonomy (NCBI): domain Eukaryota; kingdom Metazoa; phylum Mollusca; class Gastropoda; order Stylommatophora; family Achatinidae; genus Lissachatina; species Lissachatina immaculata. Next base: position 16,039,335 of record CM019696.1, read on the forward strand.
TGACCTTTAAAAAAAAAAAACCTAATCACAAAACATTTCGGACGTATAAAATAAAATGTTCTTGCTTTCACTGTCAGGAAACTCTGAGAATCCTTTCAGGTTTTTCTACTGTTATATACTGTTCACAAAAACAAAAAAAAAGCAACACCACTGTAGTCGTAATGGACACCAAATTTCAAACTTGTATCAAAAGTGTATTTTACTGAATTAATGTTCCAATCTTGGCATGAAGAAACTTTAAGACTTTAACAATGAAATGATGTTCATTAAATTTGGTTTGGACTTTTACTCTTTGCGACTGAAGCCTCCGTTTCAGTAAGCTGTATGACCTCCTCTGGCCTGTATCAGAGAACGACATCTCCTTGACATGGATCCGCTTAGCCGTTGGATCTGTTGTTGTGGGATGGCTGCCCACTCTTCCCGCAGAGCAAGAGATAACTGTAGGAGATTGGTTGGCGCCACGTCTCGCCGGCGGACTTGTCTGTTGAGTTCATCCCATAAGTGTTCTGTTGGGTTCATGTCTGATGACATGGATGGCCACGGAATGGTATGGACGTTGTTGTCAGCGAGGAACTGGGTGGTGAGTTGTGCCACATGAGGTCGAGCCTTATCCTGCTGAAAAATCGATCCTGGTGCAGCCAGAAGTGGAAGAACGTGAGAACGAAGAATTTCAGCGACGTATCGTTGAGCATTCAGGCGTCCTTCAGTTTGCACCATGTCACTTCTTCCCGTGAAGTTGATCGTCCCCCACACCAGTACACTTTCACCACCACCGCCACCACGTGGAGGAGCCTTATCCACGCATCTCTGGGCGTAGCGCTCATGGACTCTGCGGTAAACTCTTCTCCATCTGTCGTGTCTCTGGAGCAGAAAGAATGATTCATCACTAAGCCAAACCCTTCTCCAATCATTTGCAACGGTCCATTGACGATGCTGGTTCGCCTACTGCAGTCAGTTCTGGCAATGCGAGTCCGTAAGAACAGGACATCTGTGGGGTCTTCTAGCCCAAAGACCAGCGTCGTGCAGCCGGTTTCTGGCCGTTTGATGTGAAATTCGACGAGCTGCTGTCATTGACTGGACTGTTGAGGACGCAGATGTAAATCGATTCTTCAGGTGAAGCAGCCGTATGAAGTGGTCTTTGGCAGGAGTTGTGACTATGGGTCTTCCACTGCGCGGCCGGTCTGCAACTGAGCCAGTTTCTTGAAATCGTCTCCGAAGGCGACTAATGCTGCTTCTAACGACATTAAATTGTCTGGCCACTACACTTTGTGACTGTCCAGTCTGTAAACGTCCAGTGATGATGAGTTGCTGTTCTGCAGTGAGATGAACCATACTTGCGCATTGAATTTTCAAATGAATTGATTCGAGGAGCGTCAGTCTTTTATAGGCATTCAATAACATGGTCAGTGAGTTTTGTGTTCAGTAAGTTTCACGGGATTCTCGTGAACCTGTCATGAGTTATTGTCAGAAATGCTGTTTTGACTAATGTCGCTTTTCTGTGCTCAAGAATCATCTGCTGAGTACAATTCAGGTCAGCACATAAAGTTGATGTCCAAGTGAATGTTTCAGGCAATTTGTCCTTGTCTGATCAGCGAACTTCAGTTTAAATCGCAACATCGTATTTGTTGCGTTTCTTTTTTTTTTTTTTTTGAACAGTATAGCAAAATGTGAACATTTGTGGATATCTTGATAACAAATCGACAGATTCCACAGACCTTCGTCTCCGGGAGATAAAGGCTGCCCCAACAGCCCAATGTATGTGCCAAAACGACCCCCCCCCCTTTTTTCTGAACACATAATACACAGCTGCGGCATATGCGGAGACCTCAGAATCCAGGGTTGGCCCCCGACAGAATTGCAGTGGGGTTCCTACGAAGACCTCCTGGGTGACAGCAGGATTCATGGGGACAGCCCGATTCCCTGTTTAGAAAGCTGAGCATATGAAGGTGGACGCAGAAGAAGATGATAAGAACACTTTCCTTATCAGAGGGCAGCTGATCAACGCTGTTCCTTACATAACTGTTAACTGTGTGAATCCGACAGCCATTGCCTCGAAGTTTTGTACCGATGTCTTGTTATAACTATGAACATTGATGTTGCCCTCTCTTCTCACCGCTCCAAAGTTTGTATTTGTGTTGTCTGTACAGTATGATACTGTTTTATTGTCTTGACCAAACTTTTTAATCGCTTTAGTCGTACATTGGGTTAAAATGTTATCTTTTTAATCGCTTTAGTCATACGTTGGGTTAAAATATATGTTGTCATTTTAATCACTTTTGTCATTCATTCATTCATTCATTCATTCATCCATTTGCATGTCCCTTGTGGAACTTTGCCTCCCAAACAGCACTCCTGTAGGCCTCTCGGTTGTGAGCAAGTTGGCCTGCTGCTGCTGCGTCCATTTGCAGATCGTCAACGATGTCCTGCAGCCATCTTCGTTTTGGTCTTCCTCTTTTTCTTGTTCCCATTATGTGTCCTTCCAATAAGGTCTTCTCTAAATTATCATGACGTTTAATGTGTCCAAAATATTTCAGTTTTCTCTCTTTAATCCTCTTTACTAGCCAGCCTTCTTCAATATTAAGCTCTTGTAGTATAGATATAATTGTTCTTTTTTGTGTCCACGATATTTGGAGAACTCTTCTGTAGCATTTACATTCAAAGGCATTTATGTGTTTCTCAGCTGTTTTGTTAAGTGTCCAGGTCTCACAGCCATATGTTGAGATGGGAAAGATGAATGCCCTTAAAAATCTTATTTTTGTAGTTTTGTCTGCTCCTCTCCACAGATTCTTTATTTGTTTTACTTTCTGAAGAGCGATAGATGTCCTCCTTTTAATTTCCCTCATTATATCTCCATTATTAGTTAGTAGTGATCCACGATATTCAAAACTCTCGACTTATTCCAATCTTTCCTCATTGATATATATTTCAGCTGCCTTGTTTGTTTTGTCAGTTGTCATCAATTTAGTTTTCTTTGCATTAAGATAGAGGTTCTGCTCTTCGCTGTTCTTACGGACTGACATAATTAGTTTTTCCATTACTTTTGTCATACGTTGGGTTAAAATATATGGTGTCTTTTTAATCACTTTTGTCATACGTTGTGTTAAAATATCTGCTGTCTCTCTTCTTAAATCATCAGGCGCTGACAGTCGCACTTTAACACCAGACACAGAAAAAAGTGTTCTAGCTAACACATGTACAAGCTTAAAGTCTTTTCTGTTGGAGGCAACCGCAAATGTAATTACAAAGTGGCTGCTATTTATTTCATTTCGTACTTTATCAGTCACAAAAAAGTCGCAGTCAGATTATTATCTTTGGCCTGTTATTGTTCTGGAACTGAGATATCTTGGATCATAAAGTTGTGGATTAAGTTTTAAATGATAGTCACATAATCTGTAGCATTGACCGTGTACGGCTGTGTGAGAAGCAAGTGTAGCTTACTTGGTTACGTTAAGGAAAGTCATGGGAGATTTGGAGGTTTGTTTCTGAAGGAAAAACAAAAAGATGCTTTGAGAGAGCAGCTGAAATTACCGGCGTTCACGCAGTTCTCTAAATTCACTCAGGCATGGACACTAACCTGTCTCACAGATGTGGCAGATCTTCTCTGGCTTCCAACTTCACAGTGGAGCTTCTGTGGGGGCGGCGCCTCGTGCCTGCCCACCTCCATTGCCTAAGTGGGGTTGTGTAGCTGGCAGCTCTAGAGGATTTGATTTGGTGTCCGTTTCTTTATTTTGCAGGCACGCTGGGATTTTTTTTTTCTTCCTGGTACACACCAAGCAAGGCCCCAACCTGTAAAAACTGGTACCAGAGAAATCTGTGATGGTAAATGCGGCCTGGCGTGATACTGACCACATCAGACTTTCATTATGGCGAAGGTCGTGGAAATGCGTGCCTAACACCGTATCCCCAGTATGTCTTAATGGCATGGAGGCGGGAATTTTACCTTTATTTTTACATGCGTCTGTTGGGCCAGTTTTCAGTTTATCCCACTAATATACACCAACAGCTTCTCCGCCCATCGTCATTCTTGTGATGTTTTTTTCTGGATCTTATTTTAATTCCGTGATCAGTTTTAAAAGAACCACACAGGTATATACTTTCCTAGGCACGGTATGGGCCCAGATAGAACCTTCAAAACAAAGATTGTCCGTACTAAATACAGACGTTAAGTTAACCCAAATATATTTCGACATGTATAAAAAAGCTGTATCTTTCTCTTTGCCTTTCTGCTTTTGCTTTTTAAATGTCAGCGTAATATGGCGTGTGTGTAAATATATTCTCAGATATAACGGTTGCCTTATCATTGTATACAGTCATATAGGAAATATGTTGCCCGTATGTTCCTCACATGTCAGCGCACTAGAGGGTAAAGTAGTCAGGGTCGTGTCTGGTCGCCAGCACCGGGAACAAACTGCCCACGTCTGTGTGACTGGGACGTCTCTGGCTGGATTTGAACCAGTGGCCTCGCCCGTAAGAGGCAAGTGTTCAGCCACATCGCCACTGAAGCGGCTTGAATCATACGCCAGCTTACGGCCACATTTGGGACCAGACATCCGGCCCATTAAGTCGATTTGGTCGTGTGTCGGCGGTTTTAGAGGTGAATAGTTTACTACTGTAACATTTTACAAAACAGGTAAACATATTTACTATGGTTGTAAAATACCAACAGGATGCTGATTAGCACAGTATTCGGTATTAGGTTCTCGGTATCATCGCGAACGAGAAGTGAATGTCACAATCGATGATCCTTCGCATCACCCTTTCATGATGAGCCACCCAGTGAGGACACTGATTTTAGGAACTACAACGGTCCAAACGCGAAACTAGTCAGCGTCGCTCTCGACGCGAACTCCGTATAATAACTTTTATGTACATGTAGCACAATAACGGTATGGAAACTAGTTCACAAAATATCATTCACAACACATTAAATAAACAATCACACTATAATAGAACCTCGGCCGTAAGTAGGAAAGGCCGTAAATTGGTCGGCCGTTAGTGGGCGCATGATTTTATGCACACTCAGTGACGTAACTTACTTAGAAAAGAAATGTGGATGTTTAAAATAGAATGGACAAAACTTGTCTTTTTGGTAGGAAAACATGTCTCGACTCTTTTTTTTTTTCAAACAACGAACAAAGACAGGAAGAAGAAAAGAGAACAGGTGATACGGATTTAAAAGAGACAGGTAAATTGTAGTGGACAAATAAATGCGGATCTCACTAAACAACTGAAGTGATAACTTGACTATATAGCAGGAAAAGCGAGTACGAGTATATGCTAAATATAAAAGATATGTGATAAATGAATGTGTCTATATTTTTAAAAAAAAAACATCTTGACTGTATAACTTGGTTAATTATCAGGTAGAGAAATAGTTGAAGACAGACAAAATGTACATTGTATTAGGTCAGGAGAAGCCACACTGCGGCTCGCGGGCTACGTGCGGCTCGCGATATTATGTTGGCTGAAATTTTTTTTTTAACTACTCCAGTTAAAATAAGAAGTAATTAAAAAGACTTCAAACTCTATAATATTTATCAGCACATGAAAGTGTGATGTGGTCAGTATCACACTCGGCCGTATTTACCTTCCCAGATTTCTCCGGCACCCATTTTTAGAGGCTTGGTGGACCCTGGGGCCTTTCTTTGATGTGGTGGTGCCAGAAGAAAGTCCCCGCGGCTGGACTTAAACCTGGTACCACCGAATTAGTAGATCGAGCGCCTGACCACTCAGTCAACCAGGCGGTAGGAACTCTGGTTCCGTGTGTCCGCAACGTGAACAAGGCTGAAAAGGCTGAGATGGCTGTAGCGCGTAAAATATGGTAGAACTTTTTGTTGAAATTCAGTAGTTGACGTCTAAGAACTGGTCGCTTCGTGGAAGGTTAGAGAGACCGCTTTGGTTTGTTGAGCCAGTAACATGCCAGCCCTTTATATCTTGTCAAGACGCAGCGCAACACAAAAGATCCGTTGATAATGTCGTTGATGCCTGTTAATGCAAAGTTCATTACGTTATACTTCATATCGGTTTTACTAAACAGTACACCCAGGAAACAACACTAAATGCACCTTAAGTTTTGCCTGTTTTTTTTTCGTGTGGTTACCTGTCCTGACAGAGCAAAAACAGTCCAAACTGCATCATGAAAATAGACTGCCATCGTGAAAATAGATATCCATCATGAAAATAGGCATTCTACATGAAAATAGACTTCCATCGAGGAAATATATATCCATTATGAAAATAGACAATCTCCATGAAAATAAACTTCCTTCGTGGAAATAGAAATGCATCATGAAAATGGACATTCGTCATGAATATATACATTCATCATGGAAATAGATATTCGGCATAAAAACAGGCTTCCATCAAAACAATAATTAGTGTATAAGTATACAACTATACACGAAGCACTGCAGTAAAGCTGTGATACCAGAATGTATAAAATAGGAAAAAAAGTAGGAGCAGCTTTATTACTTAACGATTACAAAGTTGTGACGTTTCAGCGTGAGCCTTAATCATACAAAAACATACAGGACGAAGAAATAGAGAGAGGAGATAAAGTATAGATTCACATGAATACTATTTAAAAAAAAAATTTTTTTAAAGAGTACTTAGCTGTAAATTGTAAGGTGTGACTTGTCCGGCGGTGTGTGTCTCTCTATTTCTTCGTCCTGTATGTTTTTGTATGATTAAGGCTCACGCCGAAATGTCACAACTTTGTAATCGTTGAGTAATAAAGCTGCTCCTACTTTTTTCCTATTTTATACATTCTGCTTCCATCAATAAGTCAGTCAAGTCATTTGCATGTCCCTTGTGGAACTTTGTTTCCCTAACAGCTCTCCTGTAGGCCTCTCGGTTGTAAGCAAGATGGCCTGGCTGCTGGTGTATCCATTCGCATATCGTCAACGATGTCTTTCAGCCATCTTCGCCTTGATCTTCCTCTTCTTCTTTTCCCCATTATGCACACTTCCTTCTCCATCAATAAGACGGACTGAAAAGTGGACTTTTCATAGAGTTCCCCTTTGTTATCAAACCCACGTTCAAATATAGCAAAGAAACACAGTAAGTGCAAAAAAAAAAAAAAAGATAGAAATTGAAATAAGCTACAGTTGCCACATACAACTGCTTTAGAATATCGTGTGTGCTATTTTCAAGTACTGACAATGCTTAAGTTTAGTAGTTATGAGTAACTAATGTTTTTTTTTAAATGTCATTAGCTGTGCAAAAATTATCTTTATGTATTTATTAAACATACGTGTTTCGCGAGAGAAGAGCTAGCGTATAACTGAACAGCCGTAGGCGGATAATTTTCAGTAAATGTGCAGAACTTGTAAGTGTATGAATGTTTAGTAAGTTCATTTGTATTTGCATCTAATATGTGCACGTTGCGTTGTTAAATCCATATGCGCATAAATTATGCTTCAGGCCATAAATGGCCATACAATTGTGCGTACCACCGCGGGACTGCGTTAGCTTTTTTGCAGATATAAGTCTTTTCGTGTTTTTTAGCCCAGAGTTGAGTATGCTCATCGCCTATGATGTGAACGTTTCAGAGCGTAAACTCGCGAACGTGATCCTGTCTGCTTCACGATAAATGGAGTCTTATCGCTGTTTTAAGCCGTAAGGATGTGTCCTTGAGGTTTAACCTGATGGTTTTTTTTTATATGTTTCTTATTATTCTGTCATTGTCTTTTATCCGTTCTCCGTTTAACTTCTGAAGTTGTCTTTGAGTGCCTCCGTTTAACTTCTAAAGTTGTCTTTGACTGTCTCCCTTTAACTTCTGAAGTAGTCTTTGACTGTCTCCCTTTAACTTCTGAAGTTGTCTTTGACTGTCTCCGTTTAACTTCTGAAGTTGTCTTTGACTGTCTCCGTTTAACTTCTGAAGTTGTCTTTGACTGTCTCCGTTTAACTTCTGAAGTTGTCTTTGACTGTCTCCGTTTAACTCCTGAAGTTGTCTTTGACTGTCCTTGGACATTCTGTGGTCTGCGACTAGCATTGTTTTTGTCCTGTATGGACCCATATGGATCACTTAAGTAGACGGTGTTGAATAGTCATGGCGGTAGCTGGTGTTTCTGGTCGGGGGATTGTCACTGATGCAGGTCATCAGAGTTTAAGTATGATCGTGTTAGAGATGTTGCCGAAGCACCATATTTTAGTCATGTCTCCACGAGATCGAACCTGTTGTGTTAACTCAGTGTACCAGTGAATTTAAATTTGAATGTAGCTCTTACGTGGTGGATCTTGCTGATAGACGTTTGCTTCGTAGGTTTTTCTCTTCTCGAGAAGTAATGAAATCCACACAAACCGTTCCGATGGAGTGCCTGGCCTTTTTAGATGTTCACAACACGAGCTGAGGAGAAGTCAGGTTCGCGTTTATATAGAGAAGTATTTCATCATCATCATCATCAATTATTATCAGATCAGTTATTTATTTAATTGGTAAAATGTACTGGAACTGACAACCATGGAACATGAATACAGGAGTACACTATATATATATATATATATATATATATATATATATGTGTGTGTGTGTGTGTGTATATATATTCTCAGCGAGGGCCGCTTGAGCCCTGGGAGTCATTGGACGACTCAAAGAAGACTGAAAGAAATGAAAAAGGGAGGCAGGCGGGGCTTTTGAATGAAGAATATACCATACAAGTGAGGGATGTGGACTTGTAATATTAAAATTCTCTTATAGGCGGCATTGTCAGCAAAATCCAGCGGTGGTTATACCATGGCCTTTGATGTTACTTTACCTGAAAGTAAAGGCTCAGGATATGGAAAACATATAGTTGCTTTCTACGTTTGGGGAGGTTTGCCTGCCCAGCACATAGATGAATCGGCTTTACACGATAATGATTCTCTTCTCGTGGAGTATGTCGAGTTCTTCAGCGACAAAGGATTAATGGACGAGATGCTGTTTACAGCGAGAAATAAAACGGATACAGAAGCACTGTTTATATTCGAACTAGTAAACGACTGCCTACCTGAAAACTCCAATACGTTTAAGAACAGAGTTGATTGTGTAACGAGAGGTGCTGTTGTAAATGGGTTCGTCCATAGTCTGAAAAATGTGTCGTTCCCCCCCCCCCCCCCAACCCCCAGTGTATGCAGTTCGTTGTGTCTAAGAACTTCGCAGGATGCTCATCTGATTCAGTGTCAAATGTTATAAGAATGCCATCTATATAACATCTTCAAGACTAGGTTCTCCAGGAAGTTTACAAGGAAAACAAGGAAGTTTTCCCGATTCTGTTGTTGCGCAAAGAGTTAAAGTGGCTGTCCTGGGGCAGTTGTCTTTTCCGCTTTGTTGCGCTTTGGGACTCTATCACGATCTTTTTTTCTGTAGCCATTGAGAAAGGAAAAAACTTAACACTTAAGCCGGGCATGTTTTTTCTTGTAGATATTATTGAAAAACAATTTTAAAAAAAGAAAAAAAGAAAAATTCCTGCAGGACAATCTGAATAGTCTCACATCCAGCAAAGTAGTTATTGCCATTTTTTTTCCGTAAGAAGCTAGAAGTGTATTCGCAAAACATAAGATGTCGGGAGTTCTGTCGCGGTTACCATACCCTACTGCAGCTGGTGAGGATTTGAAAAGACGGTGAATTAACGTCGTTCTGGTGAGACGAATCAGGGTGGAAAGGTTTAACGACTTGGTTAATGTAGAAATCCCTATTTTGATTCTGGATCTAGTTGATGTAAAAACCAGCGATGCGTGTATATGAAGTCCAGGAAAGTTTAACAGTACACGGAAAGGTTAACTGAGCTTCACGGAAAGTTTAACAGAGCTTCAAGTTAAGTTTTAACAGAGCCTCAAGGAAATTTTAACAAAGCTTCACGGAAAGTTTAGCAGAGCTTCACAGAAAGTTTAACAGAGCCTCAAGGAAAGTGTAACAGAGCCTCAAGGAAAGTTTAACAGAGCTTCAGAGTAAGACAGTGAGACGAGCAAAATCCATTTCATTGTAAAAAAAAAGGGGGCGGGGGATCTTTGGATAAAGAATAATTAGTGTGTGAGTATATAAAACTAAGTATATAATTATACACGAAACGACTGCAGTAAAGCTGTGATAACAAGTAGATAAAAAGTAGGAACAGCTTTATTACTTAACGAGCGCACAGATGTGTCGGGTTCTTCTTTTCTATTTCTTCATCCTGTGTGTGTGTTTTTGTTTTGTTTTGTTGGTATGATTAAGGCTCACACCTTGCTGTGTGTGCTTGTGTGCGTATATATGTCAATATATATATACGTATACATACGTATATATACATATATACACACGTGTATATATATAAATAGAGGGTGTGGGAACCATGAAAGACTGAGTGATAAAGGAGAGAATGTAAGACGGGCCTGCACGCCTAGTTCTTCACCCTTTTAAAATAAAGATCATTCATTCATTCTCTCTCTCTCTCCCCCTTAACCTTTTTTTAAATAAAGATCAATCAATCAATCTCTCTCTCTTTCAACCTTTAGGTGCCTAAAGTACTTGTCACTTCCGCAAGAGTTTTCCACAAACGCCTGTCCTTTGCCTTTTTTTTTTCTTTCTATCTTTCCCAGGCGAGTCCTCTTTACTCAACATCCTCTCTGTTATTCTTCTATATGTCTCCTTTGGTCTTCCCTTACTCCTGTTTTCATGAGGTGTCCATTTCAGCGTCCTTTTTTTTTTTTCTTTTTGTGATGATCTACCAGTCATCTGGAGTACATGGCCCAGCCGTCACCAACGTCTTATTGTGAGAAACAGCGGAAATATTATTCGTTGCTTTTCCCATATACATACTTGCTGAAGTGCGCATTCTTACAGAGTGGTTTCACTGGCAGAAGTTATAAACGAACTTGCTGTCGCATTAAGAGGCGAAGCCTTCCATTGTCACAGTCAAAGTGTGGAGAGGGAAACACGAAAACTTGCACGGGAACGTGAGGCTTTAGGTTCTCATTAAACATTTTGAAACAGAAAAAAAGAATTATGTCATAGAGATTAATGGACCTCTATTTTATTGTTAATGCAGTTTTTTTTTACTGGTTTATTGTTTATTACCGTTTATTACCCCCATGTGTGAATCATGCTTTAGAATTTATTATACGTTTAATGGTTTGCCTTTCTTCAGTATTTCTTATTGTTTTATTTCATTTTGTATATTCCTCACCGCATGTGTAATCTTATTGTTCGAAGCCGGTAACAGTACTAAATGTAGTCTTTATAACAGTACTAAATGTAGTCTTTATAACAGTACCAAATCTAGTCTTTATAACAGTACTAAATGTAGTCTTTATCATTTCTGATGACTCTGTGTACCCTGTACCTCTGAACCTTAACTGCCCAGGGCACATGGGCTTTTCGCAAGGGTTGTCCACAAACGCGTGTCCTTTGCCTTTTTTTTTCCCCTGCTCTTGATTGCTCAACATCCTCTCTGTTGTTCTTCTCCATGTCTCCTTTGGTCTACCCTTACATCTTGTTCACCCGTGTTGTCCATCTTAGTGCTATTTTCGGTAGTGAGTCGTCAAACATCCGGAGCACGTGTCCCAGCCGTCGCCATCGTCTTTCCTCCGTGACTGCTGCCAGTGGCTTCATCCGTCTGTCTACCAGAAAAATGTAAATGGTTTTTATTGTTGTTGTTGTTTTTTTTCAGCGTCACTTGTGTCTGCAGTTTAAAAAAGTATTAGATATTTAGAAGGACACCCGCCAGCTCAATATAATAAGATAGATGGAGGGGTGGGGACGTGGGGGTGGGGACATGAAAGTTGTGATGAGATGAAAAGAGGGGGGGGGGGCCCACAGTCGGAAAAAAAAGTTTGATAATGACTGACTTATAGAATGTTAATGGCACACAGTTGATGAATTCTAAGTGGCCAAACCGTCGTACATGACATGACATGGCATGACATTCACGCACCGCCAGCCACGTCAGGTTGGTTAATTGCTTGTCTGGATATAGGAAACCACTTCAAGCGGAGCTCTTCGCTGTCTGAAGGGGGGGGGGGAGGGTGGGAGGGTATGTTTTCCTAGGAACTTGAGGTTCCCGGATATCGGTCAGACATTAACCTACCAAAACCAGCGAAATCAACTTTTTTTTTTTTAGCTGATGGGGGAAAAAAGGACATGCTGACTGTTAGCTGTTAACATTCACGTTTAACACACAATAGATTATATTTTGAAAGTAGGGGGGGGGGGGGAGTTTTCAGCGCTCCAGCAATCGCCGAAGATATTTATTTTGAGATCTTTAACGTAGCGAACAAGAACTGCAGATGTAGATCCATCCATCCATCCATCCATCCATACATACATTCTATCTATAGAAATGAGTACTTGACATCTTCCGTTACTGGAGACAGAAAAACAAGCGAGCGTGATACTGATCATGTCAAGCTCTAGAGTACCGACAGGTCAAGGAAAATATTGACCACTAACGCTCATTCATTCATTCATTCATTCATTTGCATGTCCCTTGCGGAACTTGACTCCCTAACGACACTTCCGTAGGCCTCTCGGTTGTGAGCAATATGGCCTGCTGCTGATGCATCCATTTGCAGATCATCAACGATGTCTTGTAGCCATCTTCGCCTTGGTCTTCCTCTCTTTCTTTTTCCCATTATGTACCCTTCCAAGACGGTCTTCTCTAGATTATCACGACGTTTAATGTGTCCAAAATATTTAATTTTTGTTTGTTTAATACCTTTACTAGCCAGCCTTCTTCAATATTAAGTTCTTGTAGTATGGATATATTTGTTCTTTTTTGTGTCCGTGATATTTGAAGAACTCTTCTGTAGCATTTACATTCAAAGGCATTTATGTGTTTCTCAGCTGTTTTGTTAAGTGTCCAGGTCTCACAGGCATATGTTACAATGGGAAAGATGCATACCCTTAAAAATCTTATTTTTGTAGTTATGTCTGTTCCTCTCCACAGATTCTTTAGTTGTTTTACTTTCTGAAGAGCGATAGATGTCCTCCTTTTAATTTCCCTCATTGTATCTTCATTATTAGTTAGTAGTGATCCAAGATATTCAAAACTCTCCACTTCTTCCAGTTTTTCCTCATTGATACATATATCAGCTGCCTTGTTTTGTCAGTTGTCATCAATTTAGTTTTCTTTGCATTAAGATAGAAGCTCTTCGCTGTTCTTACGGACCGACATAATTAGTTTTTTCCATTCCTTTTTGTATTGTGGACAGTAATAGTGTGTCATCAGCATATCTGATCTCTGGTATTTCATAACCTCCAATTGTTATGGCATCGTAATATTCTTTGTCTATATATTCTCTAACATTCCTCATTATATTTTCAGTACACAAGTTAAATAAGTAAGGCGACAATATGCACTTCTTTTATGTCAAACCAAGTTACTGTTTCACCATTTTTTCTTACTTCTGCCTGTTGGTCTAGATACAGCAGTGATGTTAATTGTATAAAATGTGTTGGAAATCCCATTTTCTCCATTATTTCCCAAAGTTTCTGGTGTTGTACACAATCAGATGTCTCTGAGCAGTCTATAAAAGATAAATATAGATTCAAATTAAACTCTCTGCATTTCTCTATTATTAATCTTATATTGAATATATGATCTCAAGATCCTCTTCCGTGCCAGTGTGGACCATATTGACTTCTCTTTCTATTTTCTTACGATGTCTACCCATTATGATTTTTAACAGAATTTTACTGGTATAACTAATCAGGGCAACAGTTTTGTAGTTCGTGCATAATTTCAGGGTGCCTTTTTTTTTGGCAGTGGTATGAATACAGTTCTTTTCCATTCTTTTGGACACGTACCCCAATGCCATATCTTTTTACATAGTGCATGATAGATTGTTGCACATTCCTTTCCTCCTGTTTTCATAAGTTCGGTTGTTATCTCGTCACGTCCTGGTGATTTACCATTTTTCAGGTTCTTTATCTACTGATACTATATCATAAATACTAACACCATATCCCATAAATACTAACAACATATCCCATAAATACTAACACCATATCCCATAACTGTCTCCATTCTGTGGTACAACCTGGCCACCTTTACTTTACTATGCAACAAGCATATAGTAGAATTTTGAAAAGGAGGGCCCGGAGAGCTTATGAGGGGCCCGAGGTGGATGAAAACAGAATGACTAATCAGTGCGGTAGGGGGAGGATGGGGGTTGAAATGGCTTCCAGAGTTCTTCATAGAGACTATGTATGTATATATGTGATGGATGGATGTATGGACGGATGGATGGATATACGGATGGATCGATCCAGAAGTCTTCTAATACAGCTCTGTACTATTGGCTTGAACTCACCGCAACGGCGCCGGATGAAATCATCATCGTATCTCTTGGACTTCAGTTTACCGTGAATACTATACTAAGGCGAATAGTTGTTGCTATAACGTTTGACATTCTGTGACTCCACTGTGTACATTTTGCTGGTGTTAGTTTAAAATCAGAGTTACATTATGCAGAGGTCCCAGTATGTTTAGATAGAAATAGTTACAGCGGATCAGATAGAGAGTTACTTAATGTTTTGCTTGACCAACTGTATAACTGTATTATTTACAGCATTTCTAAAGTTGGATAAAATTGGTATCTTGTGATAGTTGTTGTTGTTGTTGTTGTTGTAGCAGTATACGGGAGGTGATTGTTGTTACAGTAAGGGCAATTGTTGCCCTTATGATTTCTTTTATGAACTTGCGAGTAGGGGTCAGTCGAAATCCTTCTAGAAGGTCATGTGGACTGAGAATCCCGTGACGGAGAAATGTGGGAGAGACTGTTAGTGGGCAGTCAGTGAAACTGTATGCATTGACTTTTGTTTCTGTCGTGAAGATGCGTTGTCTCGTGGTTGGAACGTATGATTGGACTTGCCATGTGGCAGGGCAACCTGCCGGCAGTCTACAATTCGTCACTATCATTGTCATCAAGTTGTATACATAAATGTTGTATCAACTTATCACGCAGGACTTGCTCGGCTTTCCGTGTCTGTTCGTGCCAACTGGGGAATGAAACTGAGTCTGGAGACAGTGGATAGCTACTTCAGAAATACTTAGTTTTCAGAACACGGTCCAAGGGAATGTACAAACCAGTATCAGTTTAGTGCCGGATAGGTACGCCAAGGCCCACAAGGCAAGCACCCCATTTCAGTGCAGTACTGTTTCATTGTTATTGTGCTTTCCTGATAGGCTCATTCATTCGTTCATTTGCATGTCCCTTGCGGAACTTTGCCTCCCTAACAGCACTCCTGTAGGCCTCTCGGTTGTTAGCAAGATGGCCTGCTGCTGATGCATCCATTTGCAGATCATCAACCGTGTCTTGCAGTCATCTTCGCCTTGGTCTTCCTCTCTTTCTTTTTTTCCCATTATGTACCCTTCCAAGACTGTCTTCTCTAGATTATCATGACGTTTAATGTGTATAGGCTAGAATGTTCAGTTCTTCACCATTTTAAAATCAAGTTAGTTCCTTCTTCGTCGTCGTCGTCTTCTTCTTCTTCAGCCGCAGCGTTCTAGTTTTAGATAGGACGCGGTGTATCGGGATCCCTGTCTCCAACGAAATCATTGGGTTGTGTCCTTGCCAAGTCCCACAGCGTCCACCTGTTGCTGCCGGGTTTGGTGATATAAAAGTTCATGGGCTAAGCAATCTCGTTGTAAAATAGCAAAAGTACTGGTATAAATCGTAGGCGTGCAAACAACACCAAGGACACCTGTCTTCTTAGAAACATAACAATTATGAAAGCGACACTTTCATACTTCCTGGTGGTTTCTCCTAGCCTGAAAAAAAACCCCCATGCGCTGACGTGTATTTTAAATACACACCAGCACATGGGTTTGTTTTTTTTTTATCATGGACTTTCTTTGAAAGAGTCTAGAGACATCTGGTAGCAGAAAAATGTGTGTATGCGTGCAGGCGCGGTGAGAAGAAGGTCCAGTCAGGGCGTTGCTCCGGGGACCAGAGGATTTCCCTCTTTTTTTTTCTGAAATGGAGGGCCTGGAGAGTTGAGGGGCCCGAGGTGGATGAAAACAGAATGATTAATTAGTGCGGTATGTTAGGGGGGTTGTTTTGAAACGGCTTCCAGAGTTATTCCCAGAGGCTATGCATATATGTATGTTTGTGGGTGTGTGTGTGTATGTGGATGGGTGGATTTTTTTTTGGGGGGGGGGGTGGGGGTCTGGGGATGGATCATATACTTTGTGGCATAGTAAAGGTGACCAGGTTGTACCATGGAGACAGTTATGGGATATGGTGTTAGTAGTTGTGGGATATGGTGTTAGTAGTTGTGGGATATGGTGTTAGTAGTTGTGGGATATGGTGTTAATAGTTGTGGGACATGGTGTTAGTAGTTGTGGGATATGGTGTTAGTATTTATGGGATATTAGTATTTATGGATATGGTGTTAGTATTTATGGGATATGGTGTTAGTATTTTAGACCAAGGCGAAGGTGGCTGCAAGACATCGTTGATGATCTGCAAATGGATGCATCAGCAGCAAGGCATCTTACTTACAACTGAGAGGCATACAGGAGTGCTGTTAGGGAGGCAAAATCCCGCAAGGGACATGCAAATGAATTGCTGACTGAATTAATGGTGTTAGTATTTATGGGATATAGTCTTAGTATTTATGGGATATAGTGTTAGTATTCATATTTTCCTTGACCTATCGGTACTCTAGAGCTTGACATGATCAGTATCACGCCCACCCGTTTTTCTGTCTCCAGCAACATAATATGTCAAGCACCCATTTCTACAGCTGGGTGACTAGGGGGCCGCCTGCCGGATTCGAACCCCCGACGTTTGCCAGGAGAGAGTGGCGCACTAACCAGTTCGCCACACAGACGCACTCGTTCTTGAATGGGATGCTAAATCTAAGGTAGAAGTTAGTGAAGGAGTTCTCACAGTCCAGTTTCAGTGACCCCCCCACCCACACCCCAACGATCTTTTCCCGAGCCCTCAGATAGTCTGGGGGCACATGCTGGTAAGAATCCTTGATCTGGTGTGTATGTGATCTCCCATGCAGGCGTTGGCCGTCCTTGACGGTGTTATCAACACATACACCCGGATCGTTTGTTGGGCTCCACATCCCTAAACAGCCCTAACACTTTGTACTGAGCGAACCGACCGTTAAAGTCTGGACAAAAATAGCTTACCTCACACAAGTCCTCTAGATCGTTGCCCACTTCCTTAATATTCAGACTGTTCAGCCCACTTGGATCACTCCTATAGGAGCGGAGGATTCAGCCTTTGTTACATGTTATTCATTCATTCATTCATTTGCATGTCCCTTGCGGAACTTTGCCTCCCAAACAGCACTCCTGTAGGCCTCTCGGTTGTGAGCAAGATGGCCTGCTGCTGTTGCATCCATTTCCAGATCGTCAACGATGTCTTACAGCCATCTTCGTCTTGGTCTTCCTCTTTTTCTTTTTCCCATTATGTATCCTTCCAATACGGTCTTCTCTAAATTATCATGACGTTTAATGTGTCCAAAATATTTAAGTTTTCTCTCTTTAATCCTCTTCACTAACCAGCCTTCTTCAATATTAAGCTCTTGTAGTATAGATATATTTGTTCTTTTTTGTGTCCACGATATTTGGAGAACTCTTCTGTAGCATTTACATTCAAAGGCATTTATGTGTTTCTCAGCTGTTTTGTTAAGTGTCCAGGTCTCACAGGCATATGTTGCTATGGGAAAGATGCATGCCCTTAAAAATCTTATTTTTGTGGTTCTGTCTGCTCCTCTCCACAGATTCTTTATTTGTTTTACTTTCTGAAGAGTGATAGATGTCCTCTTTTAATTTCCCTCATTGTATCTCCATTATTAGTTAGTAATGATCCAAGATATTCAAAACTCTCCACTTCTTCCAGTTTTTCCTCATTGATACATATTTCAGTTGCCTTGTTTGTTTTGTCAGTTGTCATCAATTTAGTTTTCTTTGCATTAAGATAGAGGTTCTGCTCTTCGCTGTTCTTGCGGACTGACATAATTAGTTTTTCCATTCCTTTTTGTGTTGTGGACAGCAATACTGTGTCATCAGCATATCTAATCTCTGGTATTTCATAACCTCCAACTGTTATGGCATCGTAATATTCTTTGTCTACAGCTTTTCTAACATTCCTCATTATATTTTCAGTATACAAGTTAAATAAGTAGGGTGACAATATGCACCCCTGACGGACCCCTTGTTTATGTCAAACCAACTTGTTGTTTCACCATTTATTCTTACTGCTGCTTGTTGGTCTAGATACAGCAGTGATGTTAATTGTATCAGATGTGTTGGAAATCCCATTTTTTCCATTATTTCCCAAAGTTTCTGGTGTTGTACACAATCAAATGCCTTTGAGTAGTCTATAAAGGATAAATATAGATTCACATTAAACTCTCTGCATTTCTCTATTATTAATCTTAGATTGAATATATGATCTCTTGATCCTCTTCCTTGCCTGAAACCAGCTTGGACCATATTGACTTCTTCTATTTTCTTTCAAAGTCTACCCATTATGATTTTTAACAGAATTTTACTGGCATGACTAATCAGGGCAACAGTTCTGTAGTTGGTGCATAATTTCAGGTTACCCTTTTTTGGCAGTGGTATGAATACAGTTCTTTTCCATTCTTTTGGCCAAACACCTGAATGCCATATCTTTTTACATAGTGCATGATAGATTGTTGCACACTCCTTTCCTCCTGCTTTAATAAATTCAGCTGTTATCTCATCACATCCTGGTGATTTACCATTTTTCAGATTCTTTATTGCCCATAAAACTTCTTCCATTGTCGGTTCGGGTTCTTTCTCCTCCAATAATAATTCACACTGTTGATTTCTGTTTCCACAGTCGGTTGTTTCATACATTCTTTTGCAATATTCCTTCCATCTTTCTAGAATTTCCTCTGTCTCTGTCAGGGTATTCCCCATCTCATCACAAATTACATTTAGCTTAGGTGTGACATTTCTCGTCAATGTCTTCATTTCTTTAAACATTTCACTATCTCTTCCACACTTCTGATGTTCTTCTATTCTTTCACAACAATCTTGTATGTATTGTTTTTTGTCTTTTCTTATGTTTCTTCGTACTTCTTTTGTTAAAGTTTTATATTTATCGTTGTTGTTGTTTGTCACTTTCCATTGCGTCTTCATTTCTCTACATTGTTTTATCAGTTCTAGTGTACCTACTGTGATCCATCTATTCTTTTGTGTTTTCTTTACTGGAACCATGTCTTTAGCTGTTGTTACTAAGATATCTTTGGCCTGCATAGCCAATTCATCTGGTGTCATCTCCTCCTGTACAGCCATCAGGATTTCGAAACGGTTCTTCACTTCTATACCGTATTGCTCTGGTATATTTGTAAGGTCAAAGCGGAGTGGTCTTGATCCCGTAACTATCTTTTTCATCTTTATCTTCATGTCTGCTATTAATAACTCATGGTCCGTGTCACAATCAGCACCTGGTAAAGTTTTTGCTGATGTTATGCTTGACCTCCACCTTCTCTGCACTAAAATGTAATCTGTTTGATTCCTGGTTTTCCCATCAGGTGATGTCCATGTGTAAAGTCTTCTTGGATGTTGTTTAAAAAGTGTGTTAGCGATCATTAGCTCATTTTCCATGCAAAACGCCATTAGATTGTCACCTGCCTCATTTCTGTGTCCTATGCTAAATTTCCCTACAACATGTCCTTCATCTTCTGCTCTTTCTGTACCAATTTTTGCATTAAAATCACTCATTATTAATACAGTATCATTTTTCCGTACCTGGTCTATTGTCGTTTGCAGTGTGTTATATAATTATGTTATATAATTAATAAATCCCCCTGCCCGTTTTCTTTCTTTTTTCTAAATGTAGAGATCTAAATGTGAGCCCTAAGGCTCACGATCGTGTAACGAGAGTAGATCGATGGATCACCCCGATCCCCCGTTCTTCAATCAGTATAATCTTGTTATGTTTTAGGGATACATTTTTGCTGACTGAACGTAAAAGGAATTAAAACTGTTGTGTCCTGTTATGTTTTTTTTTTTAGCTTTAGTCATGCAGGGAATCAGCATTTGTACACGTTTTTTTTTTTTATCTGAAAGTGTTGGATTTCACAGGAGAAGCGTCATTATGTGTGGCTCTCTGGACGTGATTTATGACCTTTTAAATGTTAGTGTTAGCTGGTTTTTACGCAGGGGCGTTTCTCTCTCCTCCTCCCCTCTTCCCCACCCCCCTCGGTGAATATAATCTGTGATTTTTGTGGGTATGTGTTACATGAAGTTTTTCTTACGGATTGATTACAAAGGCAAAGATACTGGGTGTTGTATAGATAAGTTTTTTTTCTTGCGGATTGATTACAGAGGCAAAGATACTGGTTAGTTTATAGATAAGTTTTTTTCTTACGGATTGATTACTGAGGGAAATATACTGGTTAGTTTATGGATTACGTTTTTCTTACGGATTTTTTACAAAGGCAAAGATACTGGATTTTATAGACATATACCTTAAGAAAAAAATAAAAGTGCAGGAACGGCAAGATGGAAAATAGAAGGGCTCCAAACCGTGCCACATGGATGATTTTTAAAAGCTTTTTACACACCGGCTTTTGAGCATCGGCATGTCGTATTATCTTTTGTCTGAATGTCAGTGCATCAGGGCATGTATATATGTGAATAACTAAGGCTGTAAAACAGATACGTGGTTTCAGTATATCGCATAAGTTGTATAGCTCGGGGTTTTTTTTCTTTTCATCTTTGGCCTTTATTTCGGAGTTGGAATAGTTTGAAACTGTTTTTGGATAGTGGAAGTGTAGTGTACATAAAACGCTCGGAGTACGTATTGTGTCAGTAGAACATATTTTGTTTTTGTAGACGTTGTAATGATAGTGGAGTACAGCATAATAGTTTGTTTTTTTTGTGTGTGGGAGACTATCAGCTCTTTTCATGTCATAACACGAGGTCGTTAATCTTCTTCTTCTTCTTCTTCGTCTCCTCCTCCTCTTCCTTCTTCATCTTCTCTTTCTTCTACTCCTCCTCCTCTTCCTTCTTCTTCATCTTCTCTTTCTTCTACTCCTCCTCTTCTTTCTTCTTCTTCATCTTTTCATTTTTCTTCTCTTCTTCCTCTTTCTCCTCCTTCGTCTTCTTCTACTCCTCCTCATCCTCCTCCTCCTTCTTCATCTTCTCTTTCTTCTTCTCCTCCTCCTCTTTCTTCTTCTTTTCCTCCTCCTTCTTCTTCTACAGTCTCTGAGTGAAGCTAAAGAAGCAGGCAGTGTGCAGTACTTTAGCAGACTCGACCGCCACGAGGATTGTTGTAATCCTTGTTTCGTTAGCCAGGCTAGGTCTGTTACTGGGGGTACCAGTGAAGAGCTGGGACAGGGTCTTGGCCAGCTGTGGGTTCGGTCAGCCATGACGCTAGCATGGGTGGCTTAAATGCTAAATCAAACAGCGCCTTCACCTTCATTCCCCGAGACCGTTATAAAAAAAAAAAATAGTTAAGAGTCTGTTAAGAGCTTATATCAGAGATACGAAATGATAATTCATTTAGGATTTTGACTAAGCGGTTGCTAGGTTATACGAGTATGTGTTTCGAATGTCACTTGTTTTTATACATAACTAATCTTTTCTGTTTCTTATATAAATGTTCAGGTTTTTTTCCCTGAATTTTCAGCTGTTTATTGCGCTGACGTGATGATTCTGTGGTCGTTAAATCCATTGATTATTTATTGGGGGTTAAATACGGTCTGTTCAGAACATGAAGAGGATTGGTTTTTTTTTTAATTAAGACTTTGTATTAATTGTGAAGAGAAATCATGAAAATGATTAGAAGCAGGGTTATTTTGTGTTAGTTTTGAAGAGAAATCATGAAAATGATTAGAAGCAGAGTTATTTTGTGTTAGTTTTGAGGAGAAATCATGAAAAGAATTAGAAGCAGAGTTATTTTGTGTTAGTTTTGAAGAGAAATCATGAAAATGATTAGAAGCAGAGTTATTGTGTTTTAGCTTCGAAGAGAAATCATGAAAATGATTAGAAGCAGAGTTATTTTGTGTTAGTTTTGAAGAGAAATCATGAAAATTATTAGAAGCAGATTACTTGGGTATTTTAGAATGTTAAGAATTTTAACAGTATTATTTGTTTGCTCTCGTCTGCTGTGGAGTGGTGGGAGTTCCTGTATTCAGTGGATTGGCTTTGCTTGATATCTTGTTTTCCCTACATTCACTGGCGGCAGTGTAAATAATGCGATCAGGTACACCTCACCGTGCAGGGCTGATATTCCATGTCTCTGGAGACAACAGTAAAGTTAACATTTTATTGTAGGGGAAGCCGAGGACAGAGTAACAAAATGTAGACAAAGTTACATATAGCTGGATGTTGTCAAGAGATGGACATGAGATGGTTTTGTGGGTCTCGTGTTAAAGACAACAACAGATGGCAGCTGGAGGGATACTGCATAAATATTTACTGTGAAAAGTACGCAGCGTGGTGATGATGATGATGATGATTTATCATCGTGAAGCTGCGAACAGGCAGTTCTTGCCAAATGAAATCGCGAAGATGCCGGAACACAGGCATCTAGTCGGATTAGGAGTGGGTTACGATGGCATTCTTGAAAACCCGGACTTTGCTGGGTTTTTTGTTTGTGCAGATATACAGCTGTGGCAGTCATGACGAGTTCTACCCTGTTAGCCACGCTGAGCCCGTTGCTGTGAGCACCAGCGAAGAGGTAGGACAGCCTCCTTGACCATTTCTGATTCGTCGGTCTTGATAACCTTGTATTTGCACTAGCAGTCATCTTATGACATGATAACGTCGATGATGGTGATGATGGTAGCTTTTCCAATACATGGAAAATAGAAGGGCTCGAAACCGTGTCACATGAGTGATTTTTAAAAGCTTTTTACACACCGGCTTTTCGGCATCGGCATGTCGTATTATCTTTTATCTGAATATCAGTGCATCAGAGCATGTAAATAACTGAGACTGTAAAGCAGATACGTGGTTTCAATATATCGCATAAGTTGTATAGCTCGGGTTTTTTTTTCTCTTCATCTTTGGCCTTTATTTCGGAGTTGGAATAGTTTGAAACTGTTTTTGGACAGTGGAGGTATGTTGTACATAGAACACCCGGAGTACGTATTGTGTCAGTAGAACATCTTTTATTCTGGAGGTTTTATAGATTAAGTTTTTCTTACGGATTGATTACAAAGGCAAAGATACTGGATATTTTATATACATATACCTTAAGAAAAAGAAAGGTGTTTATTCGTTAGCCAGGCTAGGTCTGTTACTGGGGGTACCAAAGAAGAGGTAGAACAGGGCCTTGGTCAGCTGTGGTTCGTCGGCCATAGCTGGCTAACTGCCAAATCAAACAGCGCCTTCATCTTCATCCCCCGAGACCGTAAAAAAAAATAGTTAAGAGTCTGTTAAGAGCTTGTATCAGAGATACGACATGATAATTCGTTCAGAATTTTGACTAAGCGGATTGGCTTGCATGTGAAAACAACACACTGATTATACCGCAAGTATTCTGGAGGTCATGCTTGACACAATAGAGGAAACAAAAAACTAGTTAATAACGGCAGCGGTATTAATAGGTGGGAGTCGTCGAGAACTGGACGTCAAAATATTTTTTCCAGTTGTACCAACGAGACAAAGGACAGAGACAAGCAATAGATGCACTGTAGTTTAAATTCACAGTGGATATGGCACAAGATGATGATGACGGGAGTCTCTAGAATAGTCCCGCCGAATTCCGAGGCTGTGGTTGAATTATTTAACGTCCACGTGTGTGTTTTGTTTGTCTGCGGGGGTTGTGGAACTTGATTGTTGGTATTCTAGTTTCTGACGTGATTTCATAACAACCCCCCCCCCTTATTGTTAGTGCTTCTCTAAGTTGAGAATAGGTTGTCGTGTAGTGGTTGTGCTGGTGTAGTGGTTGTGCCGGTATAGTAGTTGTGCTGGTGTAGTGGTTTTGGTTGTGTAGTGGTTGTGCTGGTGTAGTGGTTTTGGTTGTGTAGTGGTTGTGCTGGTGTAATAGTCGTGTGCTGGCTGTGATCGCGTAGTGGCTGTATACCAGTAATGACGGAGTATAGTGACTGTCAGTGGTCATGTAGTGGTTGTGGTCTTGTACTGGCTGTCTGTTGTCATGTAGTGGTTTGTGGTCATGTAGTGGTTTGTGGTCGTGTAGTGGTTGTCTGTAGTCGTGTAGTGGCTGTGATAGTGCAGCAACTGTCGTTATGTAACAACTGTGGTCATGTAGTGGCTATGGTCGTTCAGTTTGCTATGGTCATGTACTGGCTGTGATCATGCAGTGGTTGTGGTCATGTAGTGGCTGAGATCGTGTAGTGGCTGAGATCGTGTAGTGGCTGAGATCGTGTAGTGGCTGTGGTCACGTAGTGGCACTAATAGTGTAGTGGCTGTGGTCATGTAGTGGAAGGCGTTTTTTTCTTTATGCGCATTTGGTCGTACTCTTCTTGTAGCTAAGATGGATCGACGTGAATGGTAGTTTGACAGTCAGAAAAGAAACAGATAGGGAGCAGTATTTGGCGACTGGATTACTTGTTGTGTATGTTACATGCTCTTTGAATGATACATACAGTAATAGGGTTTACTTTTCTTTTGCAGTTGAAATACTTGTGCTTGATGCATGCTATCTGAATAATACGAGTGGCGTTCCGAAGGTAATGCACCACATCGTTTTTTTTTCAACTAATAATGAAGATAGAAGCATAAAATTTTGCACACTTTAAATATGGCATGTGCCGATTGTGTGAACGAAATTGCACCGCAACCGACCAAAGAATATGGCTGCCCTAACCGTTGAAATGGAGCGTGTTAGCAACTTGCGGTATAAGCAGCGAATTGTGATAGAATTTCTCGTTGCATAGAAGGAAGCTGTTGTGAACATTCACGAGCGTCTATGTGATGTGTATAGAAGTTTTGCAGTCGACAGGAGTATAGTCAGTCTCTGGGTTCAGAGAATCAAAGAATCAATAAGTGAAGATAACGAGTTGCATGATCGGCCGCGCTGTGGACGTCCTGCCACAGACACCAAGGCAGAAATGTTGAAATGTTCTGAGGGCATTATTCTTGCTGATTGGCGTTGATATTCAGCATCTGGACTTAAAGCTGTCAGTCAGCATTGGTAGTGTAAATCCAGTTAT
Organism: Achatina immaculata; assembly: GCA_009760885.1. Classification (NCBI taxonomy): domain Eukaryota; kingdom Metazoa; phylum Mollusca; class Gastropoda; order Stylommatophora; family Achatinidae; genus Lissachatina; species Lissachatina immaculata. Next base: position 16,064,413 of record CM019696.1, read on the forward strand.
AAAAGCTCTCGGATTTTCTATGGTTTGCGCAAGATGGATTCCTTGAAGTCTCACAAATGACCATCGATTGCAAAGGAAAGCAATTTCTTCTGAATTGTTGGAGCATTTCAATGCTGAGGGAGAGAACTTTTTGGCTGAGATCGTAACAGATGACGAAACCCGGGCACATCATTTTGAACCTGAGACAAAATGACAGTCATTGGAGTGGCATCATCCGCAGTCACCACGGGGAAAGAAATTCAAGACAACTCCTTCAGCTGGAAAGGTTGTGATCACTGTCTTTTGGGACATTGAAGGTGTGATTCTTGTGGATGTTATGCCAAAAGGAGAGATAATCAGTTCACAAGCTTACATTAGGACATTGAAAAAACTTAACGTTTTCGCAGAGTTCATCCACCCCCGCGTGGTACCCGGGATCTGCAAAGAAAAGGACCACTGTACCCTACCACGCATGATCGTAAAAGGTGACTAAGGAGGGTTCGGCATAAGGCCAGCAACCCTGTCTGGTAAAAAAAAAACTATCAGACTGCTACGGAAACAGACACAGGGGAAAAGACAGATGCAGGTGGAAGGAGAAATGCTTATCAGGAAACTGAGCCCATGAAGGTTGTGGATGAAAGCCAGCCACTAGAAGTCGCCAGCCCAACTGCAGACCTCCTGGAACCTAAACATAAGATGCAAATAGGCAGCTACAATGTAAGAACACTTAACCAGACTGGACAACTAGCACAAACCATCAAGGAAATGCACAGATACAAACTAGACATACTAGGAATACAAGAGGCAAGATAGACAGGACAAGGCAGAAGGAAATTAACAACACAGCACACAGAAGATACAATAATATGGTCAGGTAAAGATCATCATGGAGGAGTAGCATTGATTATAACAAAAGAAGCATCAAGAGCATTGCTGAAATGGACCCCTATAAATGAGAGATTATTAAATGCATGCTTCAACTCAAGATTCACGAAGCTGTCTATTGTAGTTTGTTATGCACCAACAGAAACAGCTGAAGAGGAATTAAAAGAAGATTTTTACAACAGCCTCCAAGCCACAGTAGAAACAATACCCAAGCATGATATGCTACTCATCTTGGGCGACTTCAGTGCATTGTTTATAGATTTTGAGAAAGCCTTTGACAGTGTCAACAGAGATGCGTTGTGGAAAATCCTAAGATGGCATGGTCCCCCCATAAGATAGTGAATGTAATCAAAACCCTTTTACGAGGGTTTTCAGTGCAAAGTGATCTGTGGAGAACATACCTCCAGCAGCTTTAGGGTACAAACAGGAGTGAACCAGTGATGAGTACTATAACAGTCTTGGCAGTAGACCGGTTAATGAAGGAGGCAACATCAGACAAACGCAGATGATTACAATGGACCCTTGACACAGTGCTGGAGGACCTTGACTTTGCGGACGATATTTGTCTACTATCAAGCAACCACAAAGATATGCAAGATAAAATAAACAAGCTAACTGAGAATGCAAACAACATAGGATTTAAGATAAACATAGGAAAGATGATGTTAATGAAGCAAAATGTGAACAACAGAAATGTACTCAGAGTAGATAGCACGTTAGTGGAGGAAGTCAACGAATTTTTATACCTTGGCAGTAAAGTAGTAGAAAATGGAGACAGCACATAGGACATCAACAGCAGACTTACTAGAGCAAACCAGGCTTTTGCAATGCTGTAGACTATATGGAAATCTAAAAAAAAACTAAGCATTAAACGAAAATCAGGATATTTAAGAGTAATGTTCTAAGTGTACTACTCTGTGGAAGTGAATGCTGGAAAATCACCAAAAACCATAGAAAACAAATTGAATTCCTACCAGACTGAATGTTTACAAAGAATTACAAAAATATTTTGGCCAAACACCATAAGAAATAACATCTTGTTGGCAGAAATGTAAATGAAGCCACTGACAGCAGTTATTGAGGAAAGACGCTGGCGATGGTTGGGACATGTGCTCCGAGTGACTGACATCTCATTACCAAAAATAGCACTAAGCTGGACACCACAAGGGAACAGAAGTAAAGGTAGACCAAAAGAGACATGAAGAAGAACAACAGAGAGGATGTTGAGCAATAGAGAGCTCACCTGGGCAAGAACAGAAAAAAGGCAAAGGACAGGCATTTGTGGAAAACCCTTGCGGAAACCCCATGTGTCATGGGCACTTAAGGTTCAGAGAGAGAGACAGACAGACAGAGAATTCGGCCGCACAAGAATCCAGCAGACCTGCTTCTCCTTCACGACAACATTAGCGCAGAAGTTTAGGTATTGCATGAAAAGTCTTAGATGAGACAAAACGACATTAGTGCAGAAGTTTGGTTATAGCATGAAAAGTTTTTAGATGAGAAACAAAACATTAGTGCAGAAGTTTGGGTAAAACATGAAAAGTTTTTAGGTGAGACAATACGACACTCATACAAAACTTTAGGAAGAGTAGGACAAAGATAATCTTGGGCTTAATCTTGATGCATATTTAGACTACGACCTTATAAATCAAAGATCACATTATTTTTCTGTTCAGATATTTTACATAAGTCAAACCCACTTAATATCGCATCGCTTTACGTCACAACCCGGATATTGTCACAGAAATTTATATCCCCGGCCAACTTCCGTAAGTAAGTAATGGACTTTACTGCTGTTATTATCACCCCTTTTATTGACACAAATCGTTTAATGTCACAGTATTTTTGCACCTGGAAGAGTTAAAGACTCCACTTTGTATCACAAACTGGGCGAGTCCAAGCTGTAAATATCTCAGAAAGCCTTATCACCTTCGCGACTCATCAAAGAAAGGGGCGGCCATTTGATCACCGAGTACGTGCCTCATCAACCTTTCGAACATGTGGGCATCAAAACTCAGGTGGGGTGAATGAAAGGCATACCACAGCCGCCTTTTCCATATTAAAATCTGGCATATTTCAGTCATTGCCTTCTTTTTCAAGACGTGGGCGGCGTTAAGCTCGAAATCCGAGCTTGAAACAAGTCACGAAATCCGCGGTGCTTCAAGAACGTAAAGAGCCTGCCCGTCAGTTACAAGGCCAACCAACGTGATTGGATGACAGGTGAACTGTTTGAGGACTGGATAATTTCTTTCGACAACAAAATGAACAGAATAAACGGAAAAGTTTTGTTGTTCGTTGATAACTGTCCGGCGCACACTGGCGTCACCAATCTGGTGGCCATAAAGCTTGTTTTCCTGCCACCTAATGCAACCAGCGTGCTGCAGCCGTGCGACCAAGGTATCATTTACACCTTCAAGCAACAGTACAGAAGTAAGCATGACGTCATGGAACAAAAGCATGTCACAGAGATCGACATCAAGATTGCAATTAATTTTATACATGCGGCATGGAATACCGAAGGTCAGTCAACGATTGTGAACTGCTTTAGTAAGCACGTTCGAGACTGTGCGCTCGTTCATTTACAGTATGCCTGACGTGACCCAGGACGTTTTTAGTGCTCTATCGTGTTTAAATGATTTTTTTTAAATTAATATATCAGTTATCACTACACAACGCAAAATCACGCAGTTTTTTAGTACTGCTACTGACAAGTCAGATGCTGTTTGATTATAGTGTTGTCTCTAATGTAAGACTAATGCTTACTGTATTTTGTGATTAATCTATTTTGTGACTAAAATATTTTGTGATTAATAGTGTCCGATGATGATAGCTTTGGCTGTTTGTTATGTGTTTAATGTAGCAGATGTGGGACGGACGGACGGACGGTACACACCCACTGACCCAGTTAAATCCCTTATACTGGACCCCGCTTTATGTCAACTCCGCTTATTGTCTTCATATTTTGACGGTCCCGACGATGTGACATTAAACGGGTTCGACTGTAAATGCGAAATGAACTCTTGAAACTGCTTTAAACCTAACACCGGCGATCTGAGACTGTATTTGCATAATAGCTTTCAGAGCAGTGAGCTTGAATGTTTTGCTTGTCAGCGTTCAGCGACTCGGGGACCTCGTTTGCAAACACCTGTTCTGGCCGGTGGCAGTGTAACCGGTATGTACTGTACATCTTACCAAAGAATCGAGCGTACTCTGATTCTTGCTGGGCACGCTGAGGAGGGTACAGAGACCTACATAAAGACTTGTGTAGTCTGTGTAGTCCTTTGCTTCTTTCAGTTACGTTTATTCAAACATTCTCGCTTGGCTTTAACTGTAATATTTATTGCAGCATTTTTTTTCCTTCTTCCGCTGGCGGCTTGGTAATCTTTCAACTGCCGGCTTGGTAATCTTTCAGCTGCCGGATTGGTAATCTTCCAGCTGCCAGCTTGGTAATCTTTCAGCTGTCGGCTTTCTTTCAGCTGCCAGCTTGGTAATCTTTCAGCTGCCGGCTTTCATTCAGCCGCCGGCTTGGTATTCTTTCAGCTGCCGGCTTGGTATTCTTTCAGCTGCCGGCTTGGTATTCTTTCAGCTGCCGGCTTGGTAATCTTTCAGCTGCCGGCTTGGTAATCTTTCAGCTGCCGGCTTTCTTTCAGCTGCCGGCTTGGTATTCTTTCAGCTGCCGGCTTGGTATTCTTTCAGCTGCCGGCTTGGTAATCTTTCAGCTGCCGGCTTGGTATTCTTTCAGCTGCCGGCTTGGTAATCTTTCAGCTGCCGGCTTTCTTTCAGCCGCCGGCTTGGTATTCTTTCAGCTGCCGGCTTGGTATTCTTTCAGCGATGGTTTTATAGTTTGTCATAGTCAGGCGCAGGAATGGCTAGATCGGTGCTGACGCGGCTTCTCGGACTCTTAATGTCGTGGCTTCTCCTCCATGCCTGTCTTTTGTGTTTTTCATCAGGGTTCTCCTAGGTACTACGGCGTACGTGCACTTCTATGAGATACTCCGTCATATTAGGAGATTATAACAGTTAACTGATTTGTCTGAAGACCGCTCTTCTTCTTCATCTTAAGATTAAGATTAAGAGCGCTGATTGGCATGTGTTCCAGTTGTGCCCCTTTCGGCTCAACACATCAGAGTTCGGTTGGCCACAGTTATGGACATTTAAAAATTTTTTTTTTATTTTGAGGTTCGCCTTCCTATTGCGATACCTGTTCACTTAGCCAGACTACTATCTTCTTTTTTTTTCCAGGGGCACCTCTGGAAGGTACACTTAGGTCCTTCGCTGGCTATGGTTCACCAACCCTGACGCAAGCTGTCAGCAATGGGTCGCTGGCCGTTGTCTCGTTCTTATTCGCCTAACTAAAGAGCACCGATGATAGGTTTTTATAACATTTGTAATATTTAATTTTTAAAAATATAGAAAGCCCCCTAGTTCCCTGCTTTGTGTATATACCTGCGCTGATTTTGTTAAAAAGTTGCTCTTATTTATAAGCAGAGCAGAGAATAGAAATAACAAATGGACTTTTTTAAACGATAAAGAGCTGGGCACTCAGGCAAGCCTGACATTTTGCTATTTTATCTCTCAACAGTCGCTCGATCGCGCACATTTAAAATAAAAATATACGTATTACAAGCATCATAAATAACTTTATAACATACATGCTCGTTACTCTATCTGCGCACTAAAAGTAAGACATTATGGCTGTGTAAGCTTTCAGAACTATGAAGGTTGTAAGTAAGACATTATAGATGTATAAACCTTCAGAACTAAGAAGGTTCTAAGTAAGACATTATAGCTATGTAAACCTTCAAAACTATTCTAAGTAAGACATTATAGCTATGTAAACCTTCAGAACTATGAAGGTTCTAAGTAAGACATTATAGCTATGTAAACCTTCAGAACTATGAAGGTTCTAAGTAAGACATTATAGCTATGTAAACCTTCAGAACTATGAAGGTTCTAAGTAAGACATTATAGCTATGTAAACCTTCAGAACTATGAAGGTTCTAAGTAAGACATTATAGCTATGTAAACCTTCAGAACTATGAAGGTTCTAAGTAAGACATTATAGCTATGTAAACCTTCAGAACTATGAAGGTTCTAAGTAAGACATTATAGCTATGTAAACCTTCAGAACTATGAAGGTTCTAAGTAAGACATTATAGCAGTCCACAAGCTCAGAATACGCAGGTCCTAACCTAAATATAGCCACTGTAGCAGTCGGCACACCCCAAAATAGAAAAGTCCTAAATGTAAACCAGACCAAAAAACCATGGCCATGACTTTTTGGGCCATAGAAAAGTCCCTAATGCAAGCTCAATCTCTGTCTGACTTAACGTTACTGAAACATTGAATAGAGTGATCTTTGCCCTTCCTCCTGATAGATTTTGCCTGATCATTCTACACAGTGTTCGAGGCTAGATGATACACGTTTCAGAAGACTTTCATTTTTAAGAGTTGGATTTTCCTCATTTAAAAAAAAAAAAATTATCTTTCACATTTCGCTTGCAATTACTCATATTTTGATATTATTGATGAACTAGATAGATGTGGAAGTAATTAAAAAAAAAGACTTGGAGAAGAGAAATTATGAATGTGGTCGGAGACAAAGGATACACGTGGAGGGAAGAGGAGAACAAATCCTTCAACAAGGACGACTGGAGGGACTTTGTCCACGGCCTATACTCCCAAGATAGTGAAGAGCAGTGAGGATGATGATGAAGAACAAAAAAGCATGTAGATGTTGGTAGGTAAAACAGAATGTAGATGGAAGGTAAAACAGAATGTAGATGATGGAAGGTAAAACAAAATGTAGATGTTGGTAGGTAAAACAAAATGTATATGTTGGAAGGTAAAACAGAATGTATATGTTTGAAGGTAAAACAGAATGTATATGTTTGAAGGTAAAACAGAATGTATATGTTGGAAGGTAAAACAGAATGTATATGTTGGAAGGTAAAACAGAATGTAGATGTTGGAAGGTAAAACAGAATGTATATGTTGGAAGGTAAAACAGAATGTATATGTTGGAAGGTAAAACAGAATGTATATGTTTGAAGGTAAAACAGAATGTAGATGTTTGAAGGTAAAACAGAGTGTAGATGTTGGAAGGTAAAACAGAATGTATATGTTGGAAGGTAAAACAGAATGTAGATGTTTGAAGGTAAAACAGAATGTAGATGTTTGAAGGTAAAACAGAATGTATATGTTGGAAGGTAAAACAGAATGTATATGTTTGAAGGTAAAACAGAATGTATATGTTTGAAGGTAAAACAGAATGTATATGTTTGAAGGTAAAACAGAATGTATATGTTGGAAGGTAAAACAGAATGTATATGTTGGAAGGTAAAACAGAATGTATATGTTGGAAGGTAAAACAGAATGTATATGTTTGAAGGTAAAACAGAATGTATATGTTTGAAGGTAAAACAGAATGTAGATGTTTGAAGGTAAAACAGAATGTATATGTTTGAAGGTAAAACAGAATGTATATGTTGGAAGGTAAAACAGAATGTATATGTTGGAAGGTAAAACAGAATGTAGATGTTTGAAGGTAAAACAGAATGTAGATGTTTGAAGGTAAAACAGAGTGTAGATGTTGGAAGATAAATCAATATGTTTATATGTTGTATATAATAAGGTGGCCATAATATATGTTTTTTTTTCTAAGTTTATCTTAGCTTAAACTTTTCATTTCACTTTATTCATGCACTTCATCATGTTCTCCGTTTGTTGTCCAGAGAACATCTAAATGATATTTGAGTTCTTGCCATGTCATGCACTTCAACATGTTCTCCGTTTGTTGCCCAGAGAACATGTAACGGATATTTGATTTCCTGTCATGCGTTCTCCAACGTATCTGTAGTCATTGCCCCTAAAAAATCCCTTATTGTTGCCCACAGAGTTTCAATTAAAAGCAGTTGGTGAACTGAACGCTTTGTTCTTAGAATACCCCCATAAAAAAAAAGTCCTGAAGGGTAACTTCTGGTGAACGTGGTGGACATGGTGGTGGGTTCATCCCACCCAGTCTATCTTGATACCACGAAAATAAACTGGGATTTCTCTCTCCATCATGGACTCCTTTGATACTGGTGATTGCGGACTGTCGTGATACCACAAAAACACATTTGGTTTTCTCTTTTCATCATAGACGGCTTTGATACTGGTGATTGCAGACTATCGTGATACCACAAAAACACATTTGGTTTTCCCTTTTCATCATAGACGGCTTTGATACTGGTGATTGCAGACTATCGTGATACCACAAAAACACACTGGGTTTTCTCTGTTCATCATCTTTAGTACTGGTATCACGGACTCCTTTGATACTGGTGATTGCGGACTGTCGTGATACCACAAAAACACATTTGGTTTTCTCTTTTCATCATAGACGGCTTTGATACTGGTGATTGCAGACTATCGTGATACCACAAAAACACATTTGGTTTTCCCTTTTCATCATAGACGGCTTTGATACTGGTGATTGCAGACTATCGTGATACCACAAAAACACACTGGGTTTTCTCTTTTCATCATCTTTAGTACTGGTATCACGGACTCCTTTGATACTGGTGATTACAGCTTTTCCCCGTACAGTCAGTCAACCATTTGCATGTCCCTTTGCGGAACTTTGCCTCCCTAATAGCTCTCTTGTAGCCCTCTCGGTTGTAAGCAAGATTGCCCTGCTGCTGATGCATCCATTAGCAGATTATCAACAATGTCTTGCAGCCATCTTCGCCTTGGTTTTACTCTCTTTCTTTTTCCTGTTATGTACCCTTCCAAGACGTGCAGAGAGAGGGAAAAAATGGTGTAAGAATCGGCCTGCATAAGATCACAACGTTCATGTGTCTGTGTGGCATTGGGTTTATTTTTTTTAAAGATATGAGTTTCATACATAAGAGATTCAGTCCGAGATTGGAAAATTGTTCCTAAGAATAGAAGATCTAGTCTTGTTGCGAACGTGGGGGGGGGGGGGGGGGGTGTGACTTCGGCCATAGTGACAGACAGGAAGTTGAACGTTTCCAAGAATCTTCAAGGCAGGGGGAGGGGGGAGTGACATATGTAATGAATTAATGAAATATGTTTATATGCTGTCACGGCAGGTACAGCTGTGGAAAGCAAAAGTTGCTGGTAGAAAAGACTGTACAAGCAGTAGGGAAGATAGATTTATTTTGTGTTGTGTTGGTGTGGCTGTTATAGTGCTCTTAAGACCTTTTTTTTAGTTACGTCAGATCGTGTCACACACCGCCCCCTTTTTTTCACCCGTATAAGACGCTTATATTTCACTCCTTTTTTGTCCCAAATTAACATAATAAACAATCTTACAATGCTTTTTTAATTTGTGTGTGTGTGTAAAGATAGGATTACGGGAATGTAAGGGATGTAAGTACATTTATAAAGGGAGACAAACTGCGGGAGGTTGTTTGACGTAATACAAAACTTTGTGTCGTAACCCCGTTCAGTCTTTTCTTGGAAGGTTCGCTACGGTAACCCTCCATTTTGTTTTCATGTGTCGGCCGGCCAGCCCACTTTATCATATTGTCCACCCGTCTGTTTCGTTGTCGTCCTTTTGCAGTCATGTGAGGTTTCGCAAACAGCTTTGATTCTCCAGTGCGTAGTTCACTGTATCATCATCCAGATGATTGTTGATGGTAAACTCCAAAATATCTTTACTATAAGGTTTGCCCAGAAGTTTTACTTGTCGTCGGCTGGTCCCAAACTTGACCTCATTTTCTACTTCTCGTCAGCTGGTCCCAAACTTGACCTCATTTTCTACTTCTCGTCAGCTGGTCCCAAACTTGACCTCATTTTCTACTTCTCGTCAGCTGGTCCCAAACTTTACCTCATTTTCTACTTCTCGTCAGCTGGTCCCAAACTTTACCTCAGGTTTTACTTTTCTTCATCTGGTCCCAAACTTTACCTCAGTTTTTACTTTTCTTCAGTTGGTCCCAAACTTTACATCAGGTTTTATTTGTGCTCATCGTGTGTACGGTTTGAACTTGTTATTCAGCTACACCTAACATTCTCCTCTTCAAAAATCATAATTCCTCTCCACTAAGCTCCACTCCATTCTCACTTGTTCAGAACCTCCTCACAGCATCACATTACAACCATTCTACCCTATAATCATTTATTTCATCTTCTCCTGGCTAGGTTAACATTGTATCACTCTCTCTCCCCCTCCACGGTTTCCCCACCCACCACCCTCAGTTACGACCAGCCTATCACACATCACAAGTCTCCATTTAAACATTCTCTACGCTCCACCGTCCCCATCTTTGAACAAGCGACAGACAAGCCACATGTACTTGTTAAATAATAAAGTTTATTCCTAGTTTATACATTTTGGTATGACAGCTTTACTGTAGTGCTTCGTGTATAGTTGTATACTTATACACTAATTACTGTGTGTTATCAAGTTTAACATGACCTTATCCGATCTCAAATTTTACTGTAAACTTTTACCTGTCTTCAACATCGCAAAACAGGGGTTTTTCCTCGACATCAGGATGCAGGTGAACACTCGTCCAGAAGGTCATGAACATAAATTTTTGTGGTTTTTGTTTTTGTAAACTAATTCTCCAAACATCCTAGTTGATGGCAGGTTAATATGTTAACTGTTTTATGCTGTTTTCGAACAGAATGCGCACACTGAGCTTTCGTTTCATTGTGTGCGGCCAGGGAAGGTCAAAGGAAACACAGGAAGACCAAATCCGGATTGAATTCATACAATTGGGAAGATTCTGAGCTAACAAGAAGGCAGCCATGAGAAACTGGCAGATGAATGAGACACATGTCCATAGAAGCTTTTCTAGAAGCGTCCAGAAATATTGACGATCGTTTTTACCATTTCATACGTAGGTTTGGTAGGATTTTGAACACGTATTCTGTATCCATGGTCTGAAAATGTCACAGGTATAGAAATTAATAAGCAGCACAAACAATAGACATACCTGAAGCAAAAACGGAACTAAACATCAATACAGGACCAATAACAATAAATGAAGTAAAGGAGGCGATAAAGAAGCTAAAATCAGACAGGGCACCAGGTGAAGATGAAGTGACTGCGGAGATGTTGAAAGCAGAAGAAACAGAAACACCAAAACAACTTTGCCGGATATTACAACAAATTTGGGATTTAGAAAAAGCCCCAGAGGAGTGGAAAACTGGTCTTATAGTAAAATTACCAAAGAAGGGTGACCTCAGAGATTGCGGGAACTGGAGAGGCATTACCCTACTGCCTCTCACCAGTAAAGTATTTTGCAGAATAATCATCAACAGAATTGTACCAACACTTGAGGAAAAACTTCGGAAAGAGCAGGCAGGATTTAGGAAAGGAAGATCATGCATAGACCACATATTTGTACTTAGACAAATATTAGAACAGGCAAATGAGTGGCATAGCACAACATATGCATTATTCATAGATTTTGAGAAAGCCTTTGACAGTGTCAACAGAGATGCACTGTGGAAAATCCTAAGATGGCATGGCCTCCCCCATAAAATAGTTAATGTAATCAAAGCCCTATACGAGGGTTTTCAGTGCAAAGTTATCTGTGGAGAACATACCTCCAGCAGCTTTAGGGTACAAACAGAAGTGAAACAGGGATGTGTACTATCACCAACATTATTTATCTTGGCAGTAGACTGGTTAATGAAGGAGGCAACATCAGACAAGTGCAGAGGATTACAATGGACCCTTGACACAGTGCTGGAGGACCTTGACTTTGCGGACGATATTTGTCTATTATCAAGCAGTCACAAAGATATGCAAGATAAAATAAACAAACTAACTCAGAATGCAAACAACATAGGACTAAAGATCAACGTAGGAAAGACAAAGTTAATGAAGCAAAATGTGAACAACAGAAATGTACTCAGAGTAGATAACAAGTTAGTGGAGGAGGTCAACGAATTTGTATACCTTGGCAGCAGAGTAGTAGAAAATGGAGACAGCACAGAGGACATCAACAGCAGACTTACTAGAGCAAACCAGGCTTTTGCAATGATGCAGAATATATGGAAATCCAAAAAAACTAAGCATAAATATGAAAATCAGCATATTCAAGAATAATGTTCTAAGTGTACTACTCTATGGAAGCGAATGCTGGAAAATCACCAAAACCATAGAAAACAAGTTGAATTCTTTCCAGACTAAATGTTTAAGAAGAATTAGAAAAATATTTTGGCCAAACACCATAAGAAATAACATCTTATTAGCAGAAATGCAGATGAAACCACTGACAACAATTATTGAAGAAAGACGCTGGCGATGGTTGGGACATGTGCTCCGAATGACTGACAACTCACTACCAAAAATAGCACTAAGATGGACACCACAGGGGAGCAGAAGTAAGGGTAGACCAAAAGAGACATGGAGAAGAACAACAGAAAGGATGTTGAGCAATAGAGGGCTCACCTGGGCAAGAGCAGAAAAAAAGGCGAAGGACAGGCATTTGTGGAAAACCCTTGCGGAAGCCCCATGTGCCCTGGGCACTTAAGGTTCAGAGAGAGAGAGATAGAAATTAATGAACGAATAAAATTAACTAGAATCTTATATCTTATTGTATATCCTTCCCGTGCCGTTAAACGCCATATAGGGCTCGCAAGGTAGTTCGCCAGTTTTTCCTTTCTTCGGAAGCTAAACTATTTGATATTATTTTTGTATGCTTTCTCTTGTTTCTTTTTTTTCTACTTAAAAAAAAAAGATAATGGAAACATTGTGCAGTAAAGTGCCCATAGAAAATGTGGTTTTCAGATAAGTATATGCTCCGTCGGTTATTTCATTTCAGCATTCTTGTTTTAATTAGTTAATTAATTAAATATTCTTAAAAGTTTATATATATATATATATGTATATATATATATGTATACATACATATACATATATATATACATATATATACAGCGGCTAAATGAACTAAGTATGTAGGAATAATATTTGACGAACAAACAGCAAGGACAATTGTAGGATATTTCAACATCTCGGACCGAGTCCTGCTAGCCCAACTGAAAGGACGACCAGTAAACATAAATATTATACAAGTGTACGCTCCATCATCTGAAAGTTCTGAAGAAGATGTACAGCTATTTTATAATGACATAGAGACAGCCCTGAAACACACTAAGTCACATAAAGTTACTATAGTGATGGGATATTTTAATGCCAAAGTTGGTAAAGGAAGAACTTCAAATATCATTGGTGACTATGGACTATGAAATCATAGATGCCATCAAACACATGGAGAAAGGAAAAGCGACTGGGCCTGATAATATAACAATAGAAGTAATAGAGGCGTTAGAGGAGATAAGAATAAAAATTACTGACTGACATTTACAACAGTGGTTATATGCCCAATGACCTGCTTAAATCCATGTTTATAGCACTACCAAAGAAACCAGGTGCAAAGGAATGTGATGACCACAGGACTATCAGCCTCTCATGTCACATAACGAAGCTACTTCTAAGAATTCTTATGAGAAGAACAAGGAAAAAGATAAAAATGGAAATGGCAGATGAACAGTTGGATTTGTTGAAGGAAAGGTAACACATAATGCCATTTGTGCTTTAGAAACACTAACAGAAAGAGCTTTAGAAGTACAGAAAGATCTCTACTTATGCTTCATTGATTACACCAAGGCATTCGACAATGTGAAACATAATGAAATTATGAAATGCTTGAAGACATCAGTATAGACGGCAAAGACCTTAGGATTGTAAAACATCTGTACTGTCAGCAAGAAGCAGCAATTCGAGTTGAAAATATAACTGGAAAATATCAGTCTATAAAACAAGGGGTACGACAAGGATGTGTACTATCTCCAGACCTTTTTTCTCTGTACAGCGAGAATATTCTAAGAACGATCATCACAGAACTAGGCATAAAAATTGGAGGATACAATATTAACAACCTTCAGTATTCTGACAACACAGTACTGATAGCTGAGAACCAACAAGACCTGCAAAATCTCTTGGATAAAGTCACTAAATGAAGTGAACAGAAAGGCCTTACTTTAAGCATAAAAAAGACAGAGACCATGGTTATATCTAAGAAACAGAATCCACCAACATGCAGTATAAAATTAAACGGAACTATTCTAAAGCAGGTGCAGAAAGTCAGATACCTTGGATAACTTCAGATGGGAAACGTAGAACATAAATTAGGAACAGAATAGGCCAAGCAGAGACTAATATTTCAGAGAATGAGAAACATATTATCCAACACGTCCTTATCAACGAATGTTAGAAATCGAGTCCCAAAATGCTATCTTGTTATATGGAAGTTAATCATAGACAATAGGCAGGTCTGCACAAAAATCATTGGAAGCAGCAGAAATGTTGTTTATTAGAAGAATGTTGCGAATACCCTGGAAAGCAAAAATAACTAATGAAGAATGTATGAGAAGAGCTGGAGAGACAAAAAAATCTTGTCAAAAAAATAAGAGAGGGACAATGTACTTTCATTGAAAATATTCTTATATCTTATATCCTTCCCGTGCCGTTAAACGTCACATAGGGCTCGCAAGGTAGTTCGCCAATTTGTCCGGTTTTCGGCGATCTTTTCAACCTCATCAAGGGCTTTTATACCTATTAATTTGGCCTCTCTTAACAATGTCCTCTTTAGCGTTTCACGTGGTCTGCCTCTTTATTATAACAGCAGGAAAAATAGAGGGAAGAAGATCAAGAGGAAGACCAAGAGAAATGATACTGGACAGTCTGACGGGATGATGTGAGAGGAGATCACCAACTGAGCTGATGACCTGCATGAAGGATCGTGTACTCTGGAGAAGCATAATAGCCAACTCCAGTCGGCATGGCACATGATGATGATGATGATATAGGGTGTTCCATAAGTAACTCTGCATTAACCCAGTATCGATTCCAGTATCGTAGTAATTATCTTTATGGCTGTGATATCTAGCCAAATCTAGATATCAGTACGATACCGGAATCGATACTGGGTTAATGCAGAGTTACTTATGGAACACCCTATATCATCATCATCACCATCATCATCATCATCACGTGCCGTGCTTAAAAATGTCTTTTGAGGATCCATTTATTGAGTGTTATTGTTCTGTCTCTCGCTCCGCCATTTTAAAAGAATTGTGATGTTGATAATATGATATCGGATTATGTCTCTTCTTTCTTCTTCTTCTGTTACCCCCCCCCCCAACCACACACACACACTCTCTCTCTCTCTCTCTCTCACTCCTTGAGGAAATCACCTTTCAGATTTGAAGAAGACCGCTTAGGACGTTTAAGTGATACAGTCCATGCCTGATTTAGTATCTTAAAACTGTGCGCTTGCGTTCCGCCCAGTTGAGTCTTCGGTCTCGCCGGTATCCGTGGCGGCGTAGGTTCATCGGAGTGTGGCTTCACATGACAGAAACACACATTATAATGCGGTTGCAGTTTTGAAACGTTTTATTTAAATGCTGGCCGCTGTGTTCGGTATTGCATTTGTAAGCGATAATATTTACTGAAGTGAGGGACTGGAAACGCGATCACTGTTCCGAAAAGGCCTTAATTATTGCTGCTGGTATTAGTACCAGGATAGTTAGGAATGCTTGTGTTGTGTTTCAAAGGTAATGTTCAGATGTTAGGTGTGCTGTAGTTTTTGTTCTACCCATTTGGCATGCGTTTCTTCCAGGATTTATTTTGTCTGCCGCCTACCAGCTACTCTTTGTTTTGTCACCCAATCAGCACAACTGTTTTTAAACAGTCAGTCGTTATCTATACAGGTTTACACGCCAGGGTTTGTTTGTTTTCCGGAGGGGGGAGGGGTTGTTTCCCCTACGTCACGTGATCAATACTCTGGCCCATTCGTTGATGCGTGCGGGGCTATTTTTTGCTGTGTCATCGTGTAAGTAGTCAAGCGGTTCATGGTGTTTCTGTATTCATCCGCGCACCGTGTGCTTTTTGTTTGCTGTCTGTTTTATTGTCAACCTTTACCAAGGTATGATTGTCTGATAGAATAGCGAATGTTGCTGTCCCGGTTTATTTCCTTCAGGTTTCTTTTATGTGGCATGAGGTGCTGAAAAAGGCTTTTTTATGAAAACATTAGCTATTTTATTGTTTTGTTCCCCATTTTTATTCTCTTTTCTCAGTACAGCACGGGTCATCCGTACCTGGATGGCTGAGAATGCACTTTGAAGTGCAGTGCCATTTGGAAGATCGTGGGTTCAGTTCCTGGACGGGACAGAATAATAATAATGACAGTAAATACATAATAAAATAATTTAATAAAAATAATAATAAAAACAACTCACAAGACCTCTGGGAGTCATGAACTAGGTACCCGCCCCCTCCCTTAGTATCAGGAGTTTAATAGGGCCGAAACACTTCTCTGAGGAAGGGGGGGGGGTGTAATTCCTCTGCCAGATAAGTGCACCGTACAGCTTTGTATTGCTTTACTTCCTTGTGCCATTTGCTAGTCAGTCAGTTGCATGTCCCTTGTAGAACTTTGCCTCCTAACAACTCTCCTGTAGGCCTATCGGTTGTAAGCAAGATGCCCACTGCTGATGCGTCCATTCGCAGATCGTCAACGATGTCTTGCAGCCGTCTTCGCCTTGGTCTTCCTCTCTCTCTCTCTCTTTAATAAATTTGAGAAGACAGTCTTGGAAGGGTGCATAATATTTTCTCATTATGTACCCTCCCAAGACTGTCTTCATTAAATTCTTACGACGATGACGTTTAATATGTCCAAAATATTTAAGTTTTCTTTGTTTAATCCTCTTTACTAGCCAACCTTTTTCAGTATTAATTTCTTGTAGTATGGACATATTTGTTCTTTTCTGTGTCCATGCTATTTGAAGGACCCTTCTGTAGCATTTACATTCTGACGCATTTATGTGTTTCTCAGCTGTTTTGTTAAGTGCCCAGGTCTCACAGGCATATGTTGTTATGGGAAGGTTGCGTGCCCTTAAAAATTTTATTTTTGTAGTTCTGTCTGTTCCTCTCCACAGCTTCTTTAGTTTGTTAACATTTTTTAAGAGCGATAGATTTGCCATGTGTGCAGTTTTAAATATGCAGAAGTCACAAAACAAATATTATGACAGCGGTTATGTCAGTACATTAAGGACACATCGCGCTCATACACAAGCAGGCAACAGTGAATGGAGGGTACATGAACAATCCTGAAACTAGACAGAACAGCTACAAGCCTGGGCTAGTCATCATATTAGAAGTGCGCGGTTGGTCTAACATATTGTTAGATTTTTAAAAATGATTTTATGTTGCTTTTTTTTTAATAAAAAAAATTTTTTGAACGAAAAAAAGAAAACTTTGACGGCAGTAGAATTTTCAGTGTGAGGTTCAGTGCAGCGATTTATTTTGTTTGGCGTATCTGCTTATCTAGTGAAACCGCGCTAAGATTCTTTGGAAGTAGTACATCTGTACATGTCTGTCACCATGCATACAGTGCTTTCCGAAATACCGAGTTTTCTCAGTACAGCGTTAGGTTTTGTTTTTTTTTTGTAAATGTAAAATTCTTTACAAACATCAACGGAAAGTAAATGTTCGTGGGAATTTTTTTTGTTCTCGTACTTTAATTTATTTCTTTACTAAATGCTGACGTGTAGAACCAAGGTCAGAACTGGCTGATTCTCCTCCATGAAAGGTCAGCATCATCAAACTACTGGCCCCGATTATCCTCTAGTTCATGTCGGCAGTTGTTTTTTACCAGGTTTTTGATGATAATAACAAACCGGTTACGGTAATCGTCGACCTGGAAAAGTTTCGGTTGTGCTCTTTTTTTAATCGGTAACCGGTGATTACAGGTTGACGCCGTGAGTGAGTAACGATGAAGTAAACGCCAGTAATATCTCACTTAACATCAGCATTTTTCTTTGAAATGTCTTCGCTAAAACTTATATTGCAGGAAAATTGCTCCCTTCCCCTCCCGGGTTATGCTGGCTTGCGCTTTTTCCAGTATCCTCTGATAGTGATGCCAGCAGTCTTCCAGTTAATATGGCCAGCTACGGCAGCAGCGACAGGGTTCTCCCGAAAGCTCATCTACGACAGTGGCAGGGTCTCCCTGAGCCTGCGAGTTGAAAGCCGTTGGCCCTCCCTCGCTGGCCCATGCCAGTCAGGCGTCGGTCGTCATTGCGTTCCACAACCATCTGTCCTTTGCTCTTTCCATGAGATGTGTGTTGGACCGTGCTCTTTTAGTCTGTCATATATCTTGTTTCTTTGTTTTTCTCTGTCCCTTTTGTCTTTCTAGTTTTCCTGTTGTCACTGCATGTTCCAGACTGCCTCATCGCAAAACATGTCCTGCAAATCTGGACTGTCGTGTTCTGAATTTTGCCATAATTTCTCTCTTTTTTTGCCCAGCCTCCATTAGAATCTCTTCATTTGTTTTCTTGGCTGTTCATGCTCTTCTCATCATTCTTCTTAGGAACCACAACTCTGCTGCTTCCAGTAGATTTTGAGTGCTCTTGGTTACTGCCCATGCTTCGCATCCATAAAACATTACAGGTTCGATGAAAGACTGAATAATTCTTTCTGCTATCCATCGTTAGAGTTTTATAGCATAATATGTTTTTCAGTTTCATAAATGTTGACTTGGCCTGGGCTGTTCTGCTCATTTCGGAAACTGTTGATAGAAGATGCCAAAGCGGGAAAAAATATCTCATCTTTCAAAGCTGGCCAGTTTTTTTGAGGGCATAAGACAACTTTCATTATCTAGATCAGAAGTTCTCATTTAAATTGCGGCCTGCCTTCTACTTGTATATGTAATGTCACGGTGCTATAAACCCTTAACTGTTTGTATTCAGTAGATGGCGCTTAATACTAAATCGATAACGCGACTTGGGATTTCCTAATAATACTCCAAGGATCACTTGTTGTCGGGGAATCACAAGTTGGGGAAACCTACTGGTTTAGATAACTTAGAAACAGTTTCTTCTCCCCCCCTCCCTCATAGAATAGTTAATTTAACTGTGCTATACGCCATCAGTACCGGTGATCACAATATAGAGAATGTTTTGTTTTTTCTTATCACATCAGAAGATATATGACATTGTTGTTTAAGAACATTAAGTGACGAAGCTGTAGCCACGTGACTTATTTCTTGCATGCTAACAACAAAATCAGTCCAGTTGTCTTGGGCTGGAACATTTGTGACGTTGGGTGAGGCTTGGACTATTTTGATAACTCGCCGTTGTACAGTTAACTTTCCTTGGCGTATTGTGTGGTACATTTAGCTTACCGTGGCATATCGAGTGGTACAGTTAACTTTCCATGGCATATCGCGTGGTACGGTTAACTTTTCATGAGTTATCGTGTGGTATAGTTAACTTTCTGTGGCATCTCGTGTGACACAACGGTTTGTGAGACAGATGTTACGTGCAGATTAAATTCGTACATAACCACGTTCTTCCGAGAGACTGCACGTGAGATATGATCACAGATAACTTTGCCGTGGAGATGCTGTGGAATTTGGATACCTCGCATTCTGTTTCTTCAATAGACCGGGCATACCCTACAATAAATCTGCTGCAGCCAGCTCTTGAAGATAGATTCGGGTTCGGCCAGTTAGAGTATGCTGCGTCTTTGACCTGTTCGACTCGACTGACGCCGTCATTACTTTCCACAACACATCGCCGGGAGCTTCTAGAGTCGGGGTGTGATGCAAGCCCAATGTCAGTTCTTCATCAGATGATACCAACGAAAGAACACCGGCCAGCAGACAACAGGCTTCATCTACACTCCTCAACACAACCAGCTGGAGTTGAACAGTCAGCACATCCCGTGTCACAGACGGCGCCAGATGTCAGACCATCGCCAAAACATCTAGCATCGAGCTCAAGCGTAGAATCGGTGATGTCGGAGCCCGAGGCTGAGGACGAGGAGCTGGAGAATCACAAGCAGCTGAGTCGCCATCGATGCATGGGCAGATTCTGGCGGCAGGAAGCTGATGATAGCGTTTGGACTCGGAATTCCACAGCCTACAAACGTGACAGTGTGTACGTAAATAGCACTGCTTGTCTCTCTGTCCACATTCTGTCTTTGTTTTTTTTAAATATATTTTTCCCTTTATTGTCTGTATAACGTTAAGAAGATTAACGCTGCTTTTCAGTTTAATACTTGCATTTCTTCAATAGGCGGTCAGATTCGTATTATAATTGTGCTGTAGCTGTGTGACGGCTGTGCTGTTGTTTATCTCGCATTGCTGAAGCTGATTGAGATAGTGATCTCAATAGCTGATAGCACCCAATAGCTGAATGATTGAGTCAGGGTTAGCAAACTGTAGCTGACTAAAAGCTTGAGTCAGGGCTAGCACTCTGTAGCTGACTAAAAGCTTGAGTCGGGTTAGCAAATTGTAGCTGGCTAAAAGCTTGAGTCAGGGTTAGCAGACTGTAGCTGACTTAAAGCTTGAGTCAGAGTTAGCAGACTGTAGCTGACTAAAAGCTTGAGTCAGGGTTAGCAGACTGTAGCTGACTAAAAGCTTGAGTCAGGGTTAGCAGACTGTAGCTGACTAAAAGCATGAGTCAGGGTTAGCAGACTGTAGCTGACTAAAAGCTTGAGTCAGCGTTAGCAGACTGTAGCTGACTAAAATCTTGAGTCAGGGTTAGCAGACTGTAGCTGACTAAAATCTTGAGTCAGGGTTAGCAGATCGTAGATGGCTAAGGCTCTCATCTACCTTGCCTGCTAACAGACTGCAGTTTTCCAATTGAATATGGGCGAAAATGGGAAGGAAAACCCATGTCCTAGAAATGAGAACGAAGACGAATGAGTCGGGCCGTAAGGTGCAGATATCGCAACCTACTTGAAAAATGCGACCAGAGCCAGTTTTAGGGGAAACGAGAATAAAAAAACGCTATACTCTGCTTTGATCTTATAGTAACCTATAGTAAGCTTTTAGTAAGTGATCCCCCGGCAAGGTACATACTGCAAGGGTTTGACTGTTTCGTACTGCTGTTTGATTTCTCAGATTCCATGACTGTGTTCCTTGTCGTTTGTTTAATACGGGCAAAATCTTTTAGTCCAGTTTTTTTCAGCTAACCTCCACAGTGCACAGGGTACAGCATCGCCTTCTTGGGACTTGGCTGCAGTTCTATAGACAGTAGTCTGAAGCCCGTCTTGTTTTACCCCTTAGCGCAATGCCAGCATCGCGTACACTATACTCTATTCCGCCTCGGCCGTTGCAGACACACATTCCCCTTATTTCAGTTGCATGTTCCCCAACACAAACACCCGTGGGTTGTGTGAAGCGCGTTTAGGGGGTCTGTGTCCAAGCGCTGTTTTCATATGGAAATCCACGGCCGTCTCTGCTGCCCATGTGCCGCACTAGCGCGCCGTATTTGAGAGGGCAGTGGTCCCGTTGCATAGAGCTGGTGCTTAACTCTTTTACTCCAAGACAACACTGGGCAGTATTTGTAGATCGTGTACACCTATTCGAATCAGTGCATAGAGCGATATGTAGGCAAAGCTTAAATAAAATGAAAAGTATGTACACCTATTCGAATCAGTAAGGTAAAGGTAACCCTGTCATGCCCTAGAGGGACATAAGGATGTAGTGTTAGTGCCCATATTTTCCTTGACCTGTCGGCACACTAGAGGGTGATGTAGTCAGTATCACGCCTGGCCGCCTTTCCTTCCCCAACTCCAGAAGAAGTCGGGTACCCATTTCTACGACTGCTGACTGGGGCGCCTGCAGCTGGATTCGAACCCCTGACCTTCGCCATGAGAGATTAGTGCACTAACCAATCCAGTGCACAGAGCGATATATAGGCAAAGAATCACATTTTTAACCCAATTCTGTTTTTTTTTTTTTTCAATTTTAGGGTACTTTCCCTCCAGTTTCTTTCTACCAAAATTTCTCGTCAAAATGTATTCTAGCAGAGCATGTAAGTTAATTCAGTGGTGAAAGAGTTAATACTGCTTGGGGCGTTGGCGGGAGAGTTGCCTGAAGAGACTTATTTGCGCGAGCTGTGGACGCACTCCAGTCACTTTACTGGGGGGGGGGGGGGGCATTTGTAAAAAATGACAGCAAATATCAGTTTTTACAGAAATGTTGCATACCAAGAACTCACACTTTTTTTTTAAGACGACGAAAACAACAGACCGTAACCCGGTGGTACTGTAAACCAAGTCCAGCCGTAACGAGATGTGGACCATGCCCCCGGCATTCAATGCAGGGCAGGCCTCGGGCGTCTCGTTTGTTCCAAAATAACGATCAAAGTGTAGATACTACAAAGCGCAGAACTACACTTTGATCTTAGCCGAATGGCCATGAAGCGATACCCACACACTCTCCTGATCTTGGAGAAGTTGATTCCTCCAGGTCGAGTGAAGGGTACTAGCCAATTAACATAAAATGACCCGTGTAGATCAGTTTGTGCGGGACAGTTTTTATCTAAAATGATCTTTTCAGCACCCAGTAATTCCTTTTCTTTTTCTTAATCTCTCTTATTTTCTGTCTTCTTCCCCACTAATTTCTTCTCTCCATCCTTCATTGCTAGCTATCAGCTCTTACCAGTCCAGGCTTGTCCACTGATTTCTTTCCCTTTTCGTAATATTAAGCTCCTTATTATAACATTAAGTGCTTCATTGTAATATTAAATGGTTTATTGTAATATTAAATGTTTAATGCACAGTCGTGTTATTATGAATCCAGTAATTTTTGTCATTATTTGTTGAGCGTAGTAGAATTTGGCTGTGAACATGGAGAATGTGTTTTTTTAAACATTGCCCTGATAATGTTTATTTTCCTGTGATGTAGACTATTGTGTATGTGTCCTGTATCCAGTTATACTGTTTGGAAGAACAATTTATTATTTACATCTAGTCATTGGTATAAGATGAAGCCACTGACAGCAATTATTGAGGAAAGGCGCTGGCGATTGTTGGGACATGTACTCCGAATGACTGACAACTCACTACCAAAAATAGCACTAAGATGGACACCATAGAGGAACAGAAGTAAGGGTAGACCAAAAGAGACATGGAGAAGAACAACAAGGAGGATGCTGAGCAATAGAGGGCTCACATGGGCAAGAGCAGAAAAAAAGGCGAAGGACAGGCATTTGTGGAAAACCCTTGCGGAAGCCCCATGTGCCTTGGGCACTTAAGGTTCAGAGAGAGGGGAGAGAGAGAGAGAAAGAGCCTGGTCACCCTTTCCAATGCACAGCTGAATAAACTAGAGCGTGTACAGAACTAGTCAATGGGAGTGGTCTTGGGTTGCACCAGGGATACTCCGGTGGCGGCCATAAACTTTCTGCTTGACATGCTGAGTGTGAGGTCTAAACACAAGCTCAGGTGAAGGCATACATCAGGGTTGCTGGCATGAAGGAGCTTCCTCTCCATAAGGAGCTGGGGTTGATAAAGGAAGGACACATCAAACGAGGCAGATCCTGGATGGCTGAGGCTGAGGATACAATAAAGTCAGTTTTGCAATCTAGATGAGGTGCCTAAAGGTGATGAATGGTTACAGGTACAGGACCGACCTCAGCTAACATAGTTTATTATACAGAAAGGCCGTGAATGTAGAGATTGGACACAGGGAGCAGTTGAACTTTCGGTTCAAGATCTCATCCAGCATCACTGTGGGTCTTCCGACAGATGGCTCAGTGACTCGGAAGAGCAGAGGTGGTTGGGGTTTTGTTGCCTACCAAAATGGAAGAGTAGTGGCACAGGGTTCAGGAGTCTTTGAAATCATCACTTTAAGGATGCGAATGGATATTGAGGCTGTGTCGGCGGCAGTGGAATGGCTAGTTGCTGATGATGTGGTTAATGGTGTCATTGTGACGGATTCACAGAGTATGCTTCGTAAGATTGAGAAGAATTTCCTTCGAAAAGAATGAGTTAATCTGTTAAGCCAGTCAGCTGTGACAAGCCTAACTTGGCTTTACTGTCCAGAGCATACGGGAGTACATAGCAATGATGTGGCAGACAGACTTACTGGACACGCTAAAATAAATGGCAGACTGGCAATGGACAAGGCTGTATTGGACAGACTGGGGGAGAATGAAGAGCAGGAATGGAAGAACAATGTAGCTATGAAAGACTGCTTGAACTAGGATAAAAGAAAGGTGCTAGCAGGAAACCCGAAATGTGTGGCAGAAAACGCATTGTAAACAACCAACATTTGACAGAAACTGTTAGCAAACATACTCTTAGATGGATGCTGCTGCATGTGGCGGAGCATATGTGGTGGTTGTCTCGAATGCAGTGAAGCCGGAGTCTGAATTTTTAACTTTGAACTTTTGAGAGAGCGAGAGAGAGAGAGAGAGAGAGAGAGGGTCAGTGGTACACGTAAATTGTCATGTTTGTTGCTTGTCATTTTATTGATGCTTGTCTATTTTATGTGTGTTCATCTGTTGTGAGCTTGGATGTAGTCCTTTTTAAAGTGGGATCCGATTTTCGTATGAGTATCAGTTATCGCTAAATAGACTGGCTGCATAGCATATGGTGTATCTTGATATACTTCGCTCACCAGACAGGTGTTGACCTACTTCAAAGGCAGTTTCCCTAGCGTAAGTGCATTATGTACCCATTTTTGCTGCTGGGTTGACTGGAGTCTAATGGTTGTGAAGCCCCCACCTCCACAGTCATTACATATGAAGTGAGTTATCGTCATCTAGGTCTCTCCAGGGCCTATTTATTGTCGTCACTTATGGGTCTCTCCAGGGCCTGTTTATTTTCATCAGTTATAGGTCTCTCCAGGGCCTATTTATTGTCGTCAGTTATGGGTCTCTTCAGGGCCTATTTATTGTCATCAGTTATGGGTCTCTCCAAGGCCTGTTTATTGTCATCAGTTATAGATCTATTCAGGGCCTATTTATTGTCCTTAGTTATAAGTCTTCCTAGAAACTATTTATTTATTGTTCATCAGTTATAGGTCTCCCTAGAAACTATTTATATATTGTCATCAGTTATAGGTCTCCCTAGAAACTATTTATTTATTGTCATCGGTTATAGGTAACTCTAGAAACTATTTCCTATATAAGATTGATCCTCCTTTCTGTTTATCAGTCTGACTTTTGACAGATAGCATTCTTTCCCTGCCATCATTTTTCCTTTTGTTTACCAGTGTGTTTGTTTTCCTGGCTTACATTCTTAACATATGCCCGTTCATTCTGTTTTTTTTTTAATGTGATTATTCCAACATCCTCTTTCTGACAGAACCATTCCAGATCCAAGTAACCAGAAGCTGAACTGGACCAAACCACCCCTGACAGTGCTCATTATCCGCAAGCACCTGGATGAGAGTGTTCTGGTCCCCTTCAAGGATCTAGTCATTTGGTTAATGGAGGTCAGCAGTCATTAGGCTGTGTGTTTCGGTTAGCTAGCATAGTTGCATGTGGTAAAGTATGCATAAACAGAAATAAAACAGGGTGTAGTAGGTCCTGGGTATAGAAGTACTACACTTGCAGATGACATAATAATGTGAATTCGATGCAAGGAAAAAAACAACAGAAATCCTGTCTTCACTGGCTAGCAAAAGAGGGCGTGAAATTAACAAAGTAAAAAACAAAAAAAAAACAAAAAAACGATGAAATTTCCCATTAATCACGAAGGAAAAATATACGTAAAAGGAACAGCTGTTGAAGAAGTAAACCAATTTGCATACCTCGGCAGCTACATAGACCAGGATGGTGACACCAGAAGGGAAGTTAGAATTCGAATTGCAAAAGCAGCATTGACCTACAAGAATCTTGAGAACATCGGTACTCAAAAGTAACAGAAACCAAGCCAAGATTATTCATTTCAAATGCAATATCCACCCTCGTTTATGCATGGAAAAGTTGGAAAAAAGCTAAAGAAAAAGACAAGAAATTAGACTATTTTGAAAACTAATGCCTAAGGAAATACTCGATATAAAGTGGAACAAATTCAAGAACAATGCAGAGATAAGACAGATGAGCGAACAAAAACCTGTTTCATAGTTGATCAGAAAAAGGAGATGGTCATATATCGGTCACGTGGTGATGTCCCTTGGACAGCAAAAAATAACTAATGAAGAATGTATGAAAAGAGCTGGAGAAAATCCTGTCAAAAAAATAAGAGACATGCAATGAGAAGAGGGGGCAGTGAAAATATTATAACAGCAAGAAAAGTAGAGGGAAGAAGATCAAGAGGAAGACCAAAGAAAGGATACTGGACAGTCTGACGGGATGGTGTGAGAGGAGATCAACAATTGAACTGATGGCCTGCATGAAGGATCGTGTAATCTGGAGAAGCATAATAGCCAACGCCAGTCGGCATGGCACATTATGATGATGATGATGATGATGATGAAGGGATTCCCAAAACATGCTATCAAGTGGAACAAAACAGGCTGAAGAAAAAGAGGTTGACCACGTGAACTTCTAAAGAGGACATAGTTAAGAGAGGCCAAATTAGTAGGCATAAAATCCCTTGATGAGGTTGAAAAGCTCGCAGAAAACAGGAAAACTTGGCGAACTACCTTGCGAGCACCATGTGACGTTTAACGGCACGGGAAGGATGTAAGATAGAAGTACCGCAGTTGGTATAGCATGAGAATCATCATGTAAAGACAGTAGATAAACCCAGATCAGTTGCGCATCCTAGCTGTTAAGTGCAATGCATTTCATGAATAGAGAGGCGTGGTCCCCTGTTAACAGATGTCCCTGGCGGTAGGGAATGGCTGACGGCGTCCGTGAACAGTTTCTGCTTATTTCTTCGGGCGCCGGGGTTTCCCCGTGAAGCAGACGTGGATCACACCATAGCTAAAGATTGAACGTGTGATCTGTGTGAGTGCTCACGCTGGCTTTTTCCCCGGATGCCGCTAGGACATTGACGCTCGGGTGAGTCCCACCACTCCCGGTATTACGAGGTCAACCGGATTTCCGAAGAGGAATGTGTTGGCCGCCAGATGGCGCAAAACTGGGGGGAAAACCAAGACACACACGTTACAAGGAAAGACCGTCGTGTAGATGTCTCGGCTAGCTGCGCCCCTGCCGGCCTCGACGGGACAGCAGCAACACCGAGCCCAAAAGCTGTGGGAACTCCCGCGGGAATCTAGAGGGGACGGCAGGCTTTTGTCGGGGCAACAGAGCTACAGGCTTGCCATGAGTTGTATTTTCCCCCCTCGAACACTGAAGAATAAGAATGTTCCTTACATTGATATATTTGTTCTAATGTAGCAGCAGAGTAGTAGTAAACTGCAGTAACAGTAATACTTAATTATAATTGTAGTTTACTGTAACCCTGAAACAAGAATATCTCGGTTTTTACAAAATCTATCACCTTGCAGTGGATTCCATCCCACTATGGGATACCAGGCAGTGAAAAAGCTGGCCAAATAAGGCACTGAAATGGAGCAACCAGACATACCGATCACATATAATCAGAAGAAAAGCATGATAAAAACCTACAGGAAGCCACAGACACCACCACATGGTGACAGTCACATGCTAAACAGAAAGGAACAAGTCACCGTTTTCCGTCTCCTCACAAGACACAGCCGACTCCGAAGTCATATGTATACAAAGTTTAAAGGTGGTACTACTAATATTTGTACAGGTGCCCCCAAACTGTGGAACATATACTCTAAAACTGCACCAACTATGAGACACTAAGAAACAATTACTGGCCTAGTGAAACCACCAAAGAAGATATTTCCTACGGTTCCATACATGAGTTACAAAAAACAGTGAAATCTATCCAAGAGACATGACTGTAGATATAGGCAGAAAATGCAGAAGAAGAAGAAGAAGATTACGAAGTCTTACTGCAAAATTTTGAGCGTAGTTTATCTGCCTGGAAATGAGAGTGTGATGTTCTTAGCAGCCAGTACATAGTGGCACAGGCATTCTTTTGGACTGGGGAGTGAATTATAGTGGCTAGTTTCAGTAGACTCGAGGTAGACACCAGAAAATAGTGAGCTTCATGCATCACCGCAAATTTTACCTCATTAGCTCATTAACTGCCCATGATAACCAGGATGTTGAGACAGCCCTGATTCTCTGGCCTTGATAACCAGGATGTTGAGACAGCCCTAATTCACTGGCCTTGATAACCAGGAGTTTGGGACAGTGCTCTAATTCATTGACTTTGACAACCAGGATCTTGGTCATTTCTGATTTACTGGCCTTGATAACTAGGATCTTAGGACAGCTCTGATTCAGTGGCCTTGATAACCAGGATATTAGGACAGTTCTGGTTCACTGGCAGTGATAACTGGGATCTTGGTCAGTTCTTATTCACTGGACTTGATAACCAGGATCTTGGTCAGTTCTGATTCACTGGCCTTGATAACCAGCACATTGGTCAGTTCTGATTCACTGGCCATGATAACCAGGACATTGGTCAGTTCTGATTCACAGGTTCAATAAAAGGGCCATCATCTTTGCACCATGTGACGTAGTTAAACAAACAAACAAACAAACAAAAAACTATACACACACTTTATTGTAAGGGGCAAGAGTGACACATGCTTTCATCTCACACTGTACAAACAAATAAATTGGACAGATTGTTCTTTTATGATGAAAGTTATTGAAGAAAAGACAATTATCTAAAAACTTTACATCTTTTTCTTATTTTTACAAAAGTTTTCCCATATATTAATGAATATTTATATTTTATATCTGAAGTATGATATACCAGGGACTGTTGTGTAAGGAGCAGTCAAACGAAAACATGTCAGCTGTGACAAGTTGTATAGTAATTTTTCTCAGTGCTGGGTGTATGTGGATTTTGAAATGTTGCCTTGATAGAAGTGTGACATCAAGTTTACAAGTAGTCCTACTGTGGAATCCCTTCCATAGCATGTCAGGTATTTGTTTCAGCTGGGTTTTGCCGGGAGGAGGCCAAGGTTGCTGAATCAGTAGGGTTGGATACAATTTCTGCATCGGGAACAGACAAGAGCTTGGTTCTATGAAGTAATTTCTGCATCAGGAACAGACAAGAGCTTGGTTCTATGAAGCAATTTCTGCATCAGGAACAGACAAGAGCTTGGTTCTATGAAGTAATTTCTGCATCAGGAACAGACAAGAGCTTGGTTCTATGAAGCAATTTCTGCATCAGGAACAGACAAGAGCTTGGTTCTATGAAGCAATTTCTGCATCAGGAACAGACAAGAGCTTGGTTCTGTGAAGCAATTTCTGCATCAGGAACAGACAAGAGCTTAGCTCTATGAAGCAATTTCTGCAGCAGGAACAGACAAGAGCTTAGCTCTATGAAGCAATTTCTGCATCAGGAACAGCCAAGAGCTTGGATTCCATGAAGCAATTTCTGCATCAGGAAAAGACAAGAGCTTGGTTCTATGAAGCAAATTCTGCACCAGGAACAAACATCTACTTCAAGAACGAGGATCTACACAAGCAAGAATAGAAGAATCCTCACCTAGAGCATGAAACTTGAACTTTGAATTTTAATTCTCCAGTCCCAGAGTTAGTTGGGGTTGTTTTTTTTTTTTGGTTTGTTTGTTTGTTTGTTTCATTTTGTGACATTTGGTTTTCATTACCAGGAGAAGAACATGGTTGTATATGTGGAGGCAATGGTGTTAGAAGAACGTGTTCTTCTGGAGGACGAGCATTTTCAACGCATTCAGGACAAGCTCAGGTCCTTCAAGGAAGGTGAGAGTGGACAGAGTGTTTTAGGGGCCAGAATTCAAGCCTTGGCTGTCCTGTACTAGACTTTATGTGTCTCATTTCTGCCACCTAGAATTCAAGCCCTTGCTGGCCTGTACTAGACTTTATGTATCTCATTTCTGCCACCTAGAATTCAGGCCCTTGCTGCCCTGTACTAGACTTTATGTATCTCATTTCTGCCACCTAGAATTCAGGTCCTTGCTGGCCTGTACTAGACTTTATGTATCTCATTTCTGCCACCTAGAATTCAAGCCTTGCTGTCCTTACTAGACTTTATGTGTCTCATTTCTGCCACCTAGAATTCAGGTCCTTGCTGCCCTGTACTAGACTTTATGTGTCTCATTTCTGCCACCTAGAATTCAAGCCTTGCTGTCCTTACTAGACTTTATGTGTCTCATTTCTGCCACTTAGAATTAAAGCCTTGCTGTCCTGTACTAGACTTTATGTATCTCATTTCTGCCACCTAGAAACAAAGGCTTATAAATTCTGTTCTCGATCTTTATATTTTAATGCTAGTACCTAGAAAAACAAGGCTGAGAATTTATATATACCAGAAAGTTGTGGTGTTGGCATATGTGTATGTGCAAATAATGCAGTTGTCCCTGTTTCCATGCCATTAAGGAATACTGGGGACATAGTGTTGGGCCTGCATTTCCAGGACCATCTGCAAATTAAAGTGTGATGTGGTCAGGTGATGTGGTGATTATCTCGTCTGGCCGCATTTACCCTCCCAGATTTCTCTGGTACCCATTTTTAGAGGCTGGATAGATGCTACAGAAGAGTTCCTCAAATATCATGGACACCAAAAAAAAAAAAAAGAACAAATATATCCATACTACGAGAAGTTAATATTGAAGAAGGCTGGCTAGTAAAGAGGATTAAACAAAGAAAACTTAAATATTTTTGACATATTAAATGTCATGATAATCTTGGAAGGGAACATAATGGGAAAAAGAAAGAGAGGAAGACCAAGGCAAAGATAGTTGCAAGACATCGTTGATGATCTGCAAATGGATGCATCAGCAGCAGGGCATCTTGCTCACAACCGAGAGGCCTACAGGAGTGTTCTTAGGGAGGCAAAGTTCCGCAAGAGACATGCAAATGACTGATTGGCTGGGTAGGGGGGGGGGCCTTTTTGGTGTGGTGGTACCAGAGAAAAATCCCCTCTGCTGGGACCTGAACCCTGTACCACCAGATTAGTAGACTGAGTGCCTAACCACTCTGCCAGCCATGCCACCATATAAGTAATTATACAAGGGGAAGTCACTAAGTAACTCGCAAATGCCTGTTACAAAAAAACTAAATGCGACAGTAATTTGAAAACTTAATTTTTTGAACCTACATTATTCCCCTATTTCTCAAAGTAATCGCCACCAGCATTGATACATTTGTCCCGTTGTGTAAATCAGTGATACCCATGGTGTAAAAATCAGGAGTCCGATTTGTAAACCATTTTTTTACTTCTGTTTCCACCTCTTCGTCACTCAAGAATCTTCTCCCGCCAAGGTGGTTTTTCAATGGACCAAACAGGTGAAAATCACTTGGAGCTAAGTCTGGACCACAGGTTGGATGTTCAAGAACTTCCCAACCCAACTAGCTAATTTTCTCTTAGGTTAACCGAGCCCTGTGCATTGTCATGAAAGAGAAGCCCTATGCATTGTCATGATAGAGAGCACACCTCTAGTCAGCAGACCAGGACGTTTTCTTTGAAGTGCATCCATAGCATCGACAGAACTTCACAGTACGATACAGAATTCACACTGTCACCATACTTCTGGAACTTGGTTAACAACACTCCTTGATAATCCCAGAACACAGTCAGCATAACCTTCCCCGCAGAAGGCATAATCTTGAATTTTTTTTGCACATGGCAATGACATGTGTTTCCATTGCATTGAGGAACATTTTGATTCAGGTTGGTAGTGGTGCACCCAAGATTTGTCTCCAGTAATAATCCTTTGGAGCATGTCTTCACTTTCATATGCATAATGACAGAGATGCTGCAATGACAAACCAAGTCGGTTCATTTTTTGTTCATCATTCAGATCTCTGGGTTCCCAGCGTGAGCAAACTTTCTGAAAATTCAATTGCTCATGCATTATTCTATAGGCTAAGCCATGTGAACATCTAATTGCACTTGCTACACTGTCTATCATTACTCATCTATCAGCTTTGATAATCTCATTCACACGTTGCACAGTCATTTCTGTTACAGTCTGAACAGGATGGCCAAGTCGGACTTTGTCAACAGTTTCGGCGCGTCCCTGAGAAAATTCTTTTACCCAGTTATAGACTTCTGTACATGATAAACACTTTTCAGCATAAACTGTAATCATTTCCTTATGAATGTCCTCAACTGAATGTCCTTTACCCCACAAAAATCACACTACACTTCTCTGTTCTTCTTTGGTACACACTAACAGTTGGGTAGCCATTTTATTATTGCTTTGTGCATGCGCACGTAACTCCCAGCACCCCCTACATACAACTGTTATAAAGTTGGATGATGGTACTATCTAAGGATATATTTAAATACTACCTGATAACTGCCACTGATAAAATATTTCAATTTGCGAGTTACTTAGTGACTTCCCTTCGTATAATCCAAAAGTGGTTAAAGAATATATTTACAATGGGGTAAGATACCTGTTCCTATGAGACATAATATTCTGGATTATATTAAAAACTATGCAATTATACAATTCAAAATATTGTGTATCATTGGAAAAGGAACAAATATCTTATCTCAATGCAGATATCACACTCTCTAACCACTTGTAAACCAGGCATTCTCTGTTTTCACTCTCTTGGAATATAAAAAAAGATATTTATCTGCTTTTATGGCCTTCACTAACTGTTTTAAGCAATGACAATTACCATGGCTGGGAAACTTTACATATTCTAGAGTCTGTAAACAGCTTGTTGCCTGTATTTGTAAAATTACTATTGATTAAAAACTAAGATTTATAAGTTAGCAGAAGTGCAGTATGCACTTTTGTTTAAAATTCAAGTTCTTCTAAGATCTATACCTGGAATTCTGGGTTGAACCACTGCTTTAGCTATTGTCACAGCTAGTTCATTTGTCATTGTTCATGCGTTTTTTTTTCTGGTCTGTGTTGGTAGAGTATTTTCTTGTCATTGTTAATGCATTTTTTCTTGTCTGTGTTGGTAGATTGTTATGTTGTCATTGTTAATGTATGTTTTTCTTGTCTTTGTTGGTGGCATGTTCTCTTGTCATTGTTAATGCATTTTTTTCTTGTATTCTTTTGTCCAACATTCTTCATTGTGTATGTATGAATGTGTTTTTCCTTGTGAATGCCCATTCCTTTGTCAGGGTCATATTCTGTTGTATTCATGTGTTGTCTTCTTGATTCCTAGGTGTGGATGATCTCACTGACAAGATTGACTTTATTATATGTCTAGGAGGGGATGGGACATTGTTATATGCTTCTTCATTGTTTCAGGTAAGTAAAGTATGCTTTCTCGGCTGTAAATAGACATAGACAAAAGACTTTTTTTTAGAGGCTCCAAGACAGGGGTTTGAGCTCAAGCAGTGGGGAATTCCGGGATGGGTGAAAGAGTGCTTAGGGCAAGAAAGGTTGACAACCACTGCCCTAACTTTGTTTTTATTTTTTTCATACAGTTTCTCTGGACTCTGACAGTTTCCTCTTATTTTGGAGGACTGACATTTTCCTCTTATTTTGGAGGACTCTGACAGTTTCCTCTTATTTTGGAGGACTCTGACAGTTTCCTCTTATTTTGGAGGACTCTGACAGTTTCCTCTTATTTTGGAGGACTCTGACAGTTTCCTCTTATTTTGAAGAGATTAGCTCCACATTATTGCCCCTACTTTTGCAGAAAGCCAAGTGTGCAGTGCAGTCCTGTGAGTAGATATTGTCCATCTTTGGAAACCAAATCATGATTTTATGATTTGGGGAGACTATCTGACCATTCTAATGATGGTCATTTCAGCAACTAGGACTCTGATTTTTAATCTTTTTTTTTAAAGGTTGCATTTTTTCTTTGACTATTTGAGTTGTCCAAATTCCATGTTCCATTTCTCATGTTTAACAGTCCAAGTAAAGAGGGTTGAACATATCTTAAATATTTTGGACACATCAAACATCATAAGAATTTAGAGAAGACCATCTTGGAAGGATACATAATAGGAAAAAGAAAGAGAAGAAGACCAAAGCGAAGATGGCTGCAAGACATTGTTGATGCATTAGCAGAAGAGCATCTTGCTTACAACTGAGAGACCTACAAGAGAGCTGTTAGGGATGCAAAGTTCTGCAAGGGACATGCAAATGACTGACTGACTGAAAAATCCAAGGTTGTGTACCATCCTTTTTTCAAGACTTTCTTGTCTGTTTCATAGCACTAATCTTTTTTTATGAAGACAGCAATCCCTAACTTGGAGGACCAGTGTGCTAGTTTCGTCTGACCCCTTACCCATGCAGACCTTCCCAGCTTGGTTGAACCTGCCAGGAGTAGAACTCCCACAGGGGATGTTCAGGGTACACAAGCTGCCATGCCACAAGGACAAGGACTCGTACTAGATACAGTAATTTTCATCACTCAGTGATCTGTACCATGCAGCATTAATTATCTTGTTTCCAGGATCTCTTTGAGAAAATGAAAATCTTTGGAGTTAAGTTCTGTCAGTGGTGATAGCTGTGTTAATATGTACACCCTCTGCCTGGCAAAATAGGACATTTACCAGAAATGTGACTTGTCCCAGTTAATGTGCTTGATCTCACTTCATGTCTGTGTGACTGATATTTGTAGTAAAGCTGACTGTTCTAAAATGAAGGCACTGTTATCAAGCCCCTTCAACCAGATCTGCTTAAGACCCAAATCTGTCCTGTCTGATGAAGCCCATTGTGACCAGCTCAGCAGTAACTTATATTCTTACATCCTTCTCATGCCGTTAAACGTCACAAAGGGCTTGCATAGTTGTTTGGCAAGTTTTACTGTTTTTTGGCATGTTTTTCAACTTCATCAAGGGATGCTGTACTCAATAAACTGGCCTCTCTTAACAATGTCCTCTTTAGAGTTTCACGCGGTCGACCTCTTTTTCTTCAGCCTGTTGTGCTCCACTTGATAGCTTGTTTTGGGATTCTCTCATTGTTTCTTCTCATCACATGGCCTACATATGTCCATCTTCTTTTTCTGATCACCCATGAGATAGGTTGTTGTTTTGTTCATCTGTCTTCTATCTGTGTTATTGTTAAATTTGTTCCACTTTATACCAAGTATTTTCCTTAGGCATTTGTTTTCACAAGAGTCTAATTTCTTGTCTATTTCTTTAGTTGATTTCCAGCTTTTGCATGCATAAATGAGGGTGGATATCACAAATTGAATAATCTTAACTTGGTTTTTGTGCTTATAACTTTTGAATTTCATATGTTCTCGAGATTTTTGAAGGACAATGCTGCTTTTGCAATTTGAATTCTAACTTCCTTCCTGGTGTCACCATCCTGGTCTATGTAGCTGCCAAGGTATGCAAATTGGTTTACTTCATCAACAGCTGTTCCTTCTACATATATTTTTCCTTCTTGATTAATGGGAAGTTTCATTATTTTTGTTTTGTCTTTGTTAATTTCAAGACCTATTTTGCTAGCCAAGGGAGACAGGAAATCTGTTTTTTCCTGCATCGATTTCACATTGTCACTGATAAGAGTTATGTCATCTGCAAAATCAAGATCTTCTATTTGAGTCCAATAAATGTACCCAATCAATGCCGGTTTTACCTGTGTATCTTTTCATTATGAAGTCTATGGCAATTCCAAAAAAACAATGGAGATAATATACATCCATGTTTCACACCTGTTTCAATCTGAAACCATTCACTCATTCCTTCTTCTGTCTTGACTGCACAAACTGCAGTAACTGAACAGACTTTATTTCCAGGAGGTGAAGAACTGGGCGTGCAGGCCTCACTTAGACATAATGGGATCTATCAGGAAGCTTGCTTTTTTTTTTTGGACTCGCTCTAGTTTTTCAAGCAAGCCACTATAACACACTCCGGTCTGATGTGATGCCTGTTTTCTAACATCTTCATGAGCTGCTATAAACATATTAGAGTTCTAGGAAGATAATCATCATCATCAGGTGCCGTGCCGACTGGCGTTGGCTATTATGCTTCTCCAGAGTACCCGATCCTTCATGCAGACCATCAGTTCAGTTGGTGAACTCCTCTCACACCATCCCGTCAGACTGTCCAGTATCATTTCTCTTGGTCTTCCTCTTGATCTTAGGAAAATAAAACAGCTTTATATCTGATCATCCAGACACACCATGATTCAGACAAAGAAAATATCAAACTAGATGTTGTGTATCACAGAAGTCTACTTGGGGGGTTTGCTACATCAGACTAAGTTAGAAAGATGGACCGAGCTGTAAAGTGTTGGTTACAGTGAGATGATGTGATCAGTATTAGTTTTTTATTCTCCTTCTGAGGGCAGAGTAAATGGAAATGCTTTGATTATTTTTCTTCTGAATTGCAGGGCAGTGTGCCACCAGTGATGGCTTTCAACATGGGGTCACTTGGTTTTCTAACACCATTCCAGTTCTACAAAGATTTCAAAAATGAAGTGACCAGAGTTATGCAAGGTATAATTATGTCCCCTGAATTTAAGTTTTTTTTTATATAGGATTGATGCAGAACCAGAATTGAATAAATTATGATTGTTTTTTATGAGGATGGTTTCTATAGTTGCTCTATGTTAGCTGTTGTGGAATTTACTGAGCAGTTTCTCATGGTTAATTCTCCCAGTATTAGATTTATGCTGTCACCCACAATAACAGCAGCATGTGTAAAAATGTATGTAACATCGTTAGTTACATTTGTCGGACGGTGCTACCTCTTTTGCATTTGCCACTGACAGGACATTGTGCCACTGTGATCCCAGTGGCTTTTGTCCCAACGCATCTGAACTCAGTGTGGCATATTTCTAGGACTAAGTCTGTCTTTTCCATTTCAGTCCTTATTCACTTGGCCAGATTTTAATCTGTTAATAGAGGGACCATGTGGAGGTAGACTAGGGTCTTGATCCACTGTAGTTTACTAACCCTGGTGCAAGTAGTCAGCCAAGGCCACTGTTTTATATAGCTGTGTTTTCAGGCCACAGGCAATGGTGTAAGTTCTTATGATTCAGATAACTTGGTGTAAGTTTTTATAATTCAAATAACTTAGCGTAAGTTCTTATAATTCAAATAATCTGGTGTAAATTCTTATAATTCAAATAACTTTTTGTTTGCACTTTGTGAATAGTCTCGGATGTATTTGATTTGGTCATTTTTTAAAAAATTTGTTTTTGCTGAATTCAAACAGGTACAGCCTCTCTTCTTCTTCGCTTTCGCCTCAAGTGTGTAGTGGTGAAGAATGACATGGCAAATGCAGCACATATCCCTCATGTCAAAAATATAGACAAGGAGCACGTCTCACTGAAGACCCACAAACTGGTATGATGTTCTTGAATGTATGTTGTGAGATAATATTTTTGTTTCGTTTACTAAAGTGGGGAAGTCTTGCTCAGTGGTTAGGGCGTCCATAAACATCTTAAAAGGTGACTGAGTTTTTTTTTTTTTTTAAGAATCAGTGATGGTGCATTTTTTTTTTGTTGAAACAAGTATCCTTGTGCAGGTGAAGATGGCGGCAAGACATCATTGATGATCTGCAAATGGATGCATCATCAGCAGGGCATCTTGCTTACTACCGAGAGACCTAAAGGAGAGCTGTTAGGGAGGCAGAGTTCCACGAGGGACATGCAGATTTTGTCCTTGTACCTGTCTCTCTCTCTCTCTTTCTCTCTCTCTCTCTCACTTTGCATGGAGTACTTTTCGAAATAACAGTTTTCTTATCACAACATTCCATACCTTATACTTTTTTTTTAAAATACAACTTAAAATACGCTTTACAAACATCAGCAGGAACGAAATGTTCATGTGTAATTTTTCTTACCTTATTTGCTGTGAGATTTGCTATTTACAAAATGCTCACATGCTGAGCCAAAGTCAAAACTGGCTGATTCTTCTCCATGTAAATTGATCATCAAAAGTCTGCTGGCCTGATTATCCTCCATGTAAATTTATCATCAAAGGTCTGCTGACCTGATTCTCATACATGTAAATTGAGCATCAAAAGTCTGCTGGCTTGATTATCCTCCATGTAAATTGATCATCAAAGGTCTGCTGGCCTGATCCTCCTCCGTGGAAATTGATCAAAAGTCTGCTGGCCTGATTATCCTGCATGTAAATTGATCATCAAAAGTCTGCTGGCTTGATTCTCCTACATATAAATTGAGTATCAAAAGTCTGCTGGCCTGATTCTCCTCCAACTGATTCTCCACCAACTGGTGACGGTTGCATTTTGCAAAGTTTTTGATAATAAAAACTAGTTATGGTAGCAGATGACATTCTAATTTTCTGGTTTTTCTCGTCTTTTATTGGCAGTTGGTAGCTACCATTTAACACATTCACTGAGAATGTAACTATAGTTGGAGGTAGCATAGGTGTTTTAAAAAATATTCTCTTATTTAATAAAAATAAAATTCAGACCCAAGAACCAGTTGCAGGTTACACACTAGGCTAAATAGGCTTATGCTTAGAGGCCTGGAATGGCCAACCTGCCAAGAAGCTTAACCCAAGCCACCAATCATGTCATTTTGATCAGTCAAAATGAGGTAGCACAGATTGTTTACAGGATAAAGCATTTCTGGAAAAAGAAAAAAAACATGACCAGACGGACCTAAATAGGTGGGTAACTTGTAACGACCAGGATCCAGTTTGTGTAGATAACGTTTCACAAATCTACATGACTGATGTAAGTGATTGGCTAGATCGAGTCAGCCATCAGGATATCAGAAAATGTCCCGATAATTAAGGTGTGGGTATATGACAACCAACCACATATATTACCACCGGGGGGGGGGGTAATTCCTTATATTATTTTAATGGTTATGTCCCTTGATTTTGCCTTACGATTCCCCCCCCCCCCCCCCCTTTTCATATATTATTGGTTAATAGGAATAATCAAAACTGGTTGGTTTATTTAGCAGTTTATTAACAGTGCGAGCGCCATAGTTAGTCTGACCTGGTTTACCTTTTGTTGCAGGTGCTGAATGAAGTAGTTATTGACAGGGGTCCATCTTCATATCTGAGTAACCTTGACCTCTACATAGAGGGCAGGAGAGTAACTACAGTTCAAGGTGATGGTAAGTAGCGTCAGTCTGGTTATTTCTGATCGTTTTTTAGGATCAGCATTTCATTGCGGTCAGATCCATACATGCTCCAGTCTCCTCCTCCTTCGTACACATAATCTGTAGCAGCTGCGAAAGTCCTTGTGATGAAAAGAAAAAAAAAAGATTTAACATAATCGTCATTTCAGTAAAGTAGCACTTCCTAAGTGCACTTTTTTTTAACTTGGCGTAATTAAAGCTCTAGAGCATCCCAGCAAGGTTCTATTCAAATTCTTCAAAATTGCTGAGCCAACATAGATCTTCTTCACCAGATCTGACCAGACAGGGCCAGAGGGAGAACTAGTGAAGAACTGCAACCCCCCCCCCCCCAAAAAAAAAAAAAAAACTTGTAGAAAGCAAGAGATGCTGCAGTGAGAGCAGGGCTTGGAGGCTCGGCATGACCAGACACTCAGAAATGCAGACAACAAAAATCTGCCCTTGCAAATTTATTAGGTTTAGTCTGTTGGAAGTATTTGTTGTCTGTCTACCGTGTCCACCTTCAAGAGGGCGTTGGTGATACCTGTACCTTTTGGCCAGACGCATCTGTTTTGTTTTTTTTTTTTCAAGGACCAGGTATTCTTACATCCGTCCCGTGCTGTTAAACGTCACATAGGGCCCGCATGGTAGTTCGCCAAGATTTCCTGTCTTCGGCGAGTTTTTCAGTCTCATCAATGGGGTGTTATGCCCACTGAACTGGCCTCTCTTAACAATGTCCTCTTTTAGAGTTTCACATGGTCGATCTATATTCTTCAGCCTGTTGTGTTCCACTTGGGGATCCTCTGACTTGTTTCTTCTCATCACATGACCGACGTATGTCCATCTTATTTTTTTCTGATCACCCATGAGACAGGTTGTTGTTTGTTGATCTGTCTTATCTCTGCTTCTCTGAGTTGGTATCCCCGATGCTCGAGTGAATTTGCTGCGAGTTTCCGTAGCAGTTGGGTTTTTTCCCATCTAGAGTTGCTTCTCAGGATAAGGTTGTTGACCTTATGCCCCAGTATAGTATGGTTATGGGAAGGGAGATAACCATAAGAAAATAAAAATGGTCGCTGTGACTATCAATCGTTACTCCCCTCCTCCCCCCCCCCCCCTTTTTCCGGGAATCCCGGGTCAAAGGTCACTTTTGGTACAAGTGGAATAGACGTCAGACTTCTCAAGATCGAGATTCACGACAGAAATTTACAGGGACTGACAGAGACGAAAAAAAGTTAAGAATCCTTAGAAAGCCCCTGTCCGTCGCACTGGTTGTAGCATGGGAGAGTTGCCACTAAGGTCCATGATTTCACTTGAAGTGTGTAGCGGCCAAAAAGACTTTTCCCCCTTACCAGAAACAGGAATAATTGTTTATAAGATTCACGGGTAAGGTATAACTCCAATGGAAATAACACAACAGGTATGACTTTCCCTTGACAGTATATAATGAATTTGAGATAATTGTGCTTTACTGCAGTTAGTAGACAGAATCAGCCAGGGATAGTGTTTATATATATATATCTTGTTTTGTCGATCTTGCTGGTTCATCTTCCATGATTTCATCAGTCATCATTGAACGTTTCCATTTAAGAAGTGGGTTACTATGTTAATATTGAAGGCTGGACTTATACTGGATTGTATAATGTCAACGTGAAGGCCTGTGTGTAATGCAAAAAAAAAACCTGGAGGGAACCCTCTGAAATAATGAAATAACAGAACTCTCACTAGTGCACAAGCAGTTATCATTTCAGTCTGGAATATTGCTGCCAAGTCATTCTTCTCTCTCTTTCCTTGCCCAGTCTAACATTATTCTTCTCTACACTTGGTGCTGTTTTCTTCACATTCTTCTGCACTTCCCATTTTGATCCCCTTGAACTCAGGCAGACTCTGGTCTGTTACAAGGGGGCATGGCATGAAGGTAGAATAGGGTCTTGATTAGCTATGGTTCACTAACTGTGATGCAAGCAGTCAGCTATAGGTCACCTAACCACTGTCTCATTTAGACTGAGTATTGTGTCTTGGCCCCATGGAAGTATAAATGAGACATTATTCCATTTCTTTTTAAACATCTCCTATGTCTTTCATGTTATGTGATCAATTTTTGTGTCAGTGTAATGAATTTTTATTCCATTTTTTTCAACAGGTCTGATCATTTCCACTCCAACAGGCAGCACAGCATATGCTGTAGCAGCAGGTGCTTCCATGATACATCCCAGTGTTCCCTGCATACTCTTGACACCAATCTGTCCTCATTCATTGTCATTCAGACCAATTGTAGTTCCAGCTGGAGTTGAAATCAAAGTACGTCCCAGTTTTTGTCTTATTTATTTTCCATTCTGCAAGTTGAGAAATCAGCTCAAGAAATCCATAAATTTGATATTTAAACTACAGAAAGCCCCTGGCTTGCGTAGCGGATCATTCTGCAACCTTGTTCATAAGTCAGCTTTTACTTAACTTGGAGATGTGTCCTGTCTTCTGTGCCCCTGGAGCTGCGAGCTGGTCTTCATTGCAGCCTGTGCACTTAAGGTGCCGAGGCGCATCATTGTGTCAGCTTGGGAGTCGGTGATGGCAGCTACTTTTTTTTTAAGTCCTTGAATGCAGCTAAAAAAAAAAAAAGTAGAGGATGTGCAGTACTTCTTTAGCAGACTCCACTGCCATGTGGACTGTGGTGATCCCTGCCCTGTTAGTCAAGCTAGGTCTGTTACGGGAGGGGCGGGGGGTACCAGTGGTGAGGTGGGACAGGGTCTTGGTCAGCTGTGGTACATTAGCATGTCAGCTGTGGTTTGCCAACCCTGGCACTAGCATGTCAGCTATAGTTTGCCAACTCTGACACTAGCATGTCAGCTATAGTCTGCCAACTCTGACACTAGCATGTCAGCTGTAGGTTGGTGACTGCCAAAACGAACAGCATCGAAACCAAAAAAAGCACAGAAATACAATGTATGATCAGAGCTATAACTGGATCATTCTGCAACACTTTACATAAGTGAGTTGTTACACATCTCAGAGCCATAAGTGGATCATTCTACAACCCTAGAAGACATAAGTGAGTTATTACATACCTCAGAGTCATGTTTTTTTAATACACCTTTTATGGTATTTTACATTACCAATTTGTTCCGTAAAAGCCCATAGCTTGTTTGTGCAAGTCATAAATTTTGTTTTTGAATAATTCCGTATATTAGAGCTACCAAAGTTGGAGTCCATCCGTGCCCATAAAAGCCTACAAATTGTTTATATTTAATGTGTCTAATATTAGTTCCTTTGATATGTCACATAACAGTAAAGATTATGGGACAGTAAACTGATTTAAAAAAAAAAAAAAGGCTTGTATAGTTAATTAAAGTGAATTTGGTGCACAATACTCCTTTTTTTTCTGCTAGCAGTAGGGTCCAAAACATGTAAATCAACTTCAGTGCATCATAAACCCCATAACATTGTCACTTACCTCCTGTGTTGTCAGGTGATGTTGAGTCCTGCTGCCAGGGGAACAGCAATGGTGTCTTTTGATGGCCGAGACAGGCTGGAGATTCACCAGGGAGACAGGTTAGATAAATAAAGTTGACTTTAATGCAGCTAAAAATGTATGAACAACATAATGGCTACAATTCTTTTTTGTAATCAGATATGAGTCATGTTTCTTTTACTAGGAAGCAGTGAATGCCTTTAACATTTATGGCAGTCAAAAATTATACATTTCCTGCTGCACAACAGAACCATAGGATTGCAGTTATTTTTTTTTTTTTTTTTTTTTTAAGTTGCAAAAAAAAAAGGTTGTTTGGACAGCTTATTGTAGATTTATATGTTCAAAATTTGTGTCACTGCACACACGGTGAAAAAGCATGAGAGTTTTACAAAATAATTTTTACAGTGGAAGAAGCACAAGTGAGAAAAATTTCAAGTGTGGAACAAACGGGAACAGATTCACATGCAGCTTCTGGCATGATCAAGTATATCCTGCACTTTTCTGTTTCTCTTGCCCAAGCATCTCAGAGACAATTCACCAGTTATAAAGACATCAGCAAACCATCCTCTTTCACCTAAGGACAGGTCACTGCAGACTACTGAACCATCTTCATCAACTCAAAATGTATCACACAGACAAGTGTCCATGCGCCAGTGGAGTCCAGACTCCAGAACATAGCCTTCATAGGAGGGCCCAGACTATGTGGACCTGAAGCATGGGACATGGCATGAGGACATGAGCACGGGGCAGAAACTTTGGGGCTCCTATCAGAATCTGGAGAGGACTCCAGGATTTGCCTTGTCAACAAATATCAGGATCTGACATGACTAAAAACCTTGCATTTGAGAAAAAAGAAAAAGAGACTATTTTGGTTCTGAGTACCCTAAATTCAGAAAATAAAGTCCCTTGAAGTTTAAAGTTAATTGAGAGTCTACAACTGTTATACCAAATGTTATTATTGTCATTTGATATTATCCTTAATGCACAGCTATGTCTCATTACAGTCTGAGGATAACAACAGCATCATATCCTGTCCCATCCATATGTGCAGCCGACCAGATTGAAGACTGGTTTGATGGTCTAGCCGTCTGCCTGAACTGGAATCTTCGCTTGTCACAGCGCCCTCTACAAGTCTCAAGCAGCGTGACTTCAATCGACTCCCTTGACTCTGAGCACTCCGTGTCC
Organism: Achatina immaculata; assembly: GCA_009760885.1. Taxonomy (NCBI): domain Eukaryota; kingdom Metazoa; phylum Mollusca; class Gastropoda; order Stylommatophora; family Achatinidae; genus Lissachatina; species Lissachatina immaculata. Next base: position 16,107,703 of record CM019696.1, read on the forward strand.
AGCCAGCACTCACAGCTGAATGGTATAGTGGAAAAACAAACAAACAATCAGTAGAGAGCAGCATTTTCATGCAGTCAGTGGTGTAACATAACTTGATGATTTGCTCAGCTCAAGTGAAGTTCAAGACCCGTTCATTTTGTTCATGTCTTCTCCGAAGGAGGTGGTGTTCAGAAAATATGCGCACTTTGTTTCATCTTGGATTTCAGAAAATATATGCACTTTTTTTTTCATCTTGGATTTCAGAAAATATATGCACTTTTTTTTTCATCTTGGATTTCAGAAAATATATGCACTTTTTTTTTCATCTTGGATTTCAGTTTTGAGGGAAAGCAGTTTTTAGAGGAAGAATGTTTCCATAGATGGCCTTATGTATATCTGCACCAGGCTCAAAAGGCATTTCAGTTAATTTTAGCATTATGTCAGAATCATGAGAGTGGCACATGTTTTTTTCACCAGGCATTGAGATATATTTTACTAATTTTGAAAGGTGTTTGCTAGAATTAATCTTCATTAATCATTGGAAATCTCAGCTCATGAAATATTGATTATGCAGATCATTTAAGTAGGAACAGTCTTCTCCAGTTTGCTTGAATCAGCTTAAAAATGAGTATAGTAGGAGATGGACATATGTTGGTCACTTGATGAGAAGAAATGATCAGAGAATCCCAAAACAAGCTATCAAGTGGAACAAAACAGGCCAAAGAAAAAGAAGCAGAACGCGTGAAACGCTGAAGAGGACATTATTAAGAGAGGCCAAATTAACAGGCATAAAATCCTTTGATGAGGTTGAAAGACTCGCCGAAGACAGGAAAAATTGGCGAACTACTTTGCGAGCCCTATGTGACGTTTAACGGCACGGGAAAGATATAAGATATAAGATAGTAGAGGAGTCTGTCATTAAGAGGCATATTTTTTAAACGAATTTTAAAACTCCTTTCAATTCATCAGATGTAGAGACAGTCTCATTTTTCGTATATACAAGGGCAAGGCAACTGCATATTAAGGGATGTAACCAATAAAAAATATGTGAAGACCTCGATGGTCAGTCACAAAGGCTTGTCATATATTTTCAGTGGTTGTGTCCCTTTATATGTTTGTTGCTTCGTGAATCTGCCCAACATCCTGTGCTGTCCTGAAATCTAGTCTTTCAGTAATTTAGATAGAAAAATTGTGTACAACTTTAACATGAAATTTGATGGTATAGAGTGAACAGAACAAAATAAATCTAACCTTTTCATTCTTTTCATGAATTACTACTTTTTTTCTTTAATTTTTTTTTTTTTTGCATAAAGGAATCATTGTCTTTTCATTCCATTTTTTTTACATTGCTAATTTTATATTGTTTAATTTTATAAATATTTCTGATCTATATTGGAAGATTTAAACATTAATTGTTGCCACAGTGAGAACTATCTTATTTGGCTGTGTAAGAATCAAAAGTTGTACATTATTCATCTTATGTGGAGGTTAATTGTGATATACGTTTTCTCTTTAACTTCCACCATGTGTTCTAGCAGATCAGATGAGTCTGTTGATAGGGCCTTTTTTTTTTGTTTGTTCAGTTTGGCTGACTGAGTTTGGCCCAAGTCCTTGGTCCAGAGATTTTCAAATTTGCATAAAATTATGACCAGCATGTTGCTTCAGTCGTTATTCTCTAGTCTCCCTTATCTATGAATTTTGGATAATTATTCAGTTATTTATGTGCATGCAGCTGTTAGTGAAGATTTCACCAATCCCAGGTGTGTCTTTTTGAGAAATATGAGAAACATTGTTAAGAACTGTCTCATTAGTAGGTATAAAATCCCTTGATGAGGTTGAAAAGCTCGCTGAAAACAGGAAAACTTGGCGAACAACCATGTGAGCCCTATGTAACATTTAACAGCTCTGGAAGGATGTAAGAATGAGAAACTCCAGATAATCATGCATATATAGAGTTGCAGACTGTGTATGTGTATAAATGAGAATATAAAAATATGGGATCACTGCAATAAAATTTTGGACAATGGTTTTAGTGGCGTCTACCTTTTTTTCAACATGCCTACATGCTTTTTTTTTTAAACTGTTATAACCAGAAACCTTTGCTATATATCATTGTAGATATATATGCAATTATAGACCAATGTTTATTTCTTATGAATTCTGTACAAGTTAAAGAGTGCTTAGAGTACATCTGTTATAGATTCTATATATCACAGAAAGTATACATTATAAGTTGTGTACTCCACAGTTAAGGTTTCTGTACATTATTTACATCACAGTCATCATCATCATCATCAGGTGCCGTGCCGACTGGCGTTGGCTATTATGCTTCTCCAGAGTACATGATCCTTCATGCAGGCCATCAGCTCAGTTGGTGATCTCCTCTCACACTGTCCCGTCAGTAGACATCTGTTATTATTCAATTCAAATGTGATATCCACCCTCAGTTATGCATGTGAAAGCTGGACATCAACTAAAGAAATAGACAACAAATTAGACTCTTTTGAAAACAAATGCCTAAGGAAAATACTTGGTATAAAGTGAAATGAATTCAAGAACAATGCAGAGATAAGACAGATGAGGAAACAACAACCTGTCTCATGGGTGATCAGAAAAAGAAAATGGACATATGTAGGCCATGTGATGAGATGAAAGAGTCAGAAAATACCAAAACAAGCTATCAAGTGGAGCACAACAGGCCGAAGAAAAAGAGGTCAACCATGTGAAACTCTAAAGAGGACATTGTTAAGAGAAGCTAGTGTAGTGGGCATAACATCCCTTGATGAAGTTTAAAGACTTGCCAAGAACAGGAAATTGTGGCAAACAACTGTGCGAGCCCTATGTGATATTTAGCGGCACAGGAGGGATGTAAGATGTAAGACATCTGTTACAAATTCTGTGTACCATATAAATTGTTACATACATCAGCATGGAAAGACAAGTTACAAATTTTATTCCAGGAAGTGGAGACATGAGTTATAATTTCTATTCTGTTTATCACTGGCGATACATCAATCATAGATTTATGCTGAACCTTTTTTGCTCATAAATTTAAAGCATCAATTATTACTTTTTATTTTCCTGAATTAAGCAAATTCTGGTTGAATGTTGTGTGACTGGCTCCTTCAGCAGGCACACACTTCAGTGGGAGTTGGAATGGAAGGCGGAGCACATGTGGGAATGCCCAGAGTGCAGTTACATTTGGGTGAATGTGCCATTGTAATGAGTCTTATGTGCTGTTTACTTTGTGAGAATTCATGCTTTCAGCTGTGAATGTTATGTTGGGTGGCATAAGTTAGAAAAATGTAGCACTGTGAATGGATGACAGGATAGACTTTGCTATTGCAGCTTTTATACCTGTAGAGTTCATTAGCTGAATATGCTGTGGAAAAAAGATCTGCATGTCACAGGTGCAGTAATGTGATAATGCTGGCTTTTTTTTTAGGCTGTAGTTTTTCATAACACTTGCTGCTTAAGTTGCATCTGCCATAACATTCTTCCTTGGGCAGCAGATGCTTTGAGCATCAGCCATTTGTGTAAGCCATGAAGCTGCTGTATCAGTAACAACTATCAATAGTAATAGAAAATGTCGTAGAAGTCATTGAATTAAAAAAAAAAACAAACAAAATGAATTTACATGGGCTCAAGGGTAGTGAGTTCCCACAAGACTGGCTCAGCTTAGTAGTAAATGTTAACCACTGGTTAATGTGAATGACAAACCTTTATATATGTTGTAAATGCTTTGTTTTCATCCACCATTCACCTGAGAAAAAGCATGTTTTCTAGAAGATCAAAACAGCAAATACAGTTTTTTACAGCTTTCTGTTAAAATATGAAAGAGGTTGAATTGGTGGACAGCATAAAAAAAAAAAGTGGATTGGATGCAGATTGGCTGACTGCACTGTGAAAATGGAGGACAGAGCAAGTTGGAAGACTATTGCAGCTAACCTTCCCAGGGAAGAGGGCTTATGATGATGACGAGTTAAATAATCTGCTGTAATACTTTCAAACTTGTGATGGTTTAACACAAAACTCCATATCATGAGTGACACATGTAAGTCATTTTCAGAATCATTAATATTTTATGTTTGTTTGAATAGTTACTGGTACATATTAATTAGTCTTCTTCTTCTTCTTCTTCTTCGTTCACTTCTACCACCAAAAACCGCACTGTGAACCTACTGAATTCACGCATGTGGTCCTCGTTAGGTCCCGTGGTCCCCTGTGTGGTCCAAAATAGACTACACGAGTTCCACGAAAGGACCACAAGGGGTTCAGAGTATCACAGTGCTTTAGCCTGTATTCTTGGTGGGTCTCGGAAGCGGGATATTAATTAGTAATGTGAATTATGAAAACAGGGGAACAGAAGTAAGGGTAGACCAAAGGAGACATGGAGAAGAACAACAGAGAGGATGTTGAGCAATAGAGGGCTCACCTGGGAAAGAGTGGGGAAAAAAAAAGAATGGGGAAAAAAAAAAAGAAACAGGCAAAGGACAGGTGTTTGTGGAAAACCTTTGCGAAAGCCCCATGTGCTTTGGGCACTTAGGGTTCAGAGAGAGAGAGAGAATAATGAGAAAATGCTAGTATACATTAATTTGTATACATTAATTTGTAATGTGAATAATGGAAGACTTCAAGTATACATTAATTAGTAATGTGAATAATGGAAGACTGCTAGCACAGAACCCAGCAGGCAGTTTTATTCCGCAGGCAGAGCGAACTAATAAACTGACTAATGTGTATAAAACTGTGAGCTTGTGAGTAATCTGTTCTACATCCCTCAGAGGTCCTTGCTCCAGACAACTGCCTTAATTGCATATGGGCATATGCTAGTAATTAATGTCAATAATGAAAATTATTAACAAGAAATAAGGTGTACATTAGTAGGGAGAATAATGAAAAGCATACATAAACATATGACTGTTGATATATGATATGTATATGTGCACTGGTCTGTAATGGTAATGCATATTCTGTTTTTGTAAGCATACATTGGCAGTGTACAAATATGCAAATTTTTTTTTTGGTTTATCATAAATATGATTGAAGTGATTGAAAACTTCTAGTTTTGACAGTGCATTGCCTGATCTTTGTGCAAGAGTTGTCCTTCAAGAGTGGCTTTATAGGACAGAATGGTTGATTAAATCCGTCTGTGCCGTATGTCTCTTTCTCGCCCTAGGGTCATACTAAAGATTTACTTAAATATTAGCATTCAGAATTATGTGGACATCATGTTAAATACTGCCAGTTATGTTTGTAACCCATTTTTGGTGGTCATGTGGCCAGAAAGGCGAGGTTGTTGTAATATTAAATTTAAAAGTAAAATCTTTGTTAAAAATGTTTATCTCTGTTATGGAGAATGGGTGTGAAAGATGAGGTGTAATCTGTGGATGCTGGGAGTTGGATGAGGGCAGTGACATGGAAGTCAGCACATATTTTCAGAGCTGTAAGTGGCCTTAATTCTCATCCTAGAGTGCTTGGTTGACAAATCCTGGGGCTTCCAGTCTGCCATGACTGCACAACTATTGTGTGACGTGTGTAGCCTGGTTACACAACTTTTGTGTGTGTGTATCAAGTCTGATGACATAATGTTTGTGTGTTGTGATTTACATAATGTTAATGTGCCAGTTTATTTTTGAAGTAGTAGTGGTGATGGTGGTGGTGGATCTCCCAGTAGCTGCAGGCTGACAGTTCTTGGCAGCTGATGCCCTAGTGAAGAGCTTGGTCATCTTTTGTAGTTGTTCACATTTGGAATATGTGAATTTTTAAATTATGTTTATGGACTAGCCATACTGTGTCATACGTGACTAGTTTAATGTCATACCTGCATTATATGTTAGATCTGATTTACTGAGTTTGTGAGTAGCATATGTTAACATCATGAAGTTACCAAGCTTTTTGTTTTTTTACAAAATTAGTCTGTAATTGCCAGCAAAAATTTGAAATGTCTTTGTGGAAAAATGTAGCATAAACTTTTGTGGCTCTTCTAAACCAGTGGTTCTCGACCCATGGGCAGCAGCCCAAAGGTGGGCTGTGACATAGAGTATTGTGGGCCGCGCTGAAGTCTCAAACCAGCAAAAAAAATGAATTAATTTTAAAAAGTAGATACAATAAAAAAATATTCCTTGTTTTTCACGCAGTGCGTACGGGCAGACTGCATGGATGCAGGCCACAGAATTGTAGGTCACTTTATTAGAATGTCCGCAAAGCGGCTGTTGAAGAAAGGATGGCCCAGACAGCATTTCTTCCAGCATCAAACAGAAATGTGACGTACATAAAAAGACGGCATTGCTTTTGAAGTGCGACACTGGCGTCTTTCTGACCATGATGCTGAAATGTGCAGTTTTACAATGTAATTTTAAAGAACTGAATATTTTGACAAATACTTCACGCCCGAAGACATTAAAGTATACGATTGGATTCATAATCCTTTTCAGTGTGCATTCTCTGAAAATTATTTCATGCACAAGAAGAATTAGCGGAACTGTCTAGCGATTGCACATTCATTCATTCATTTGCATGTCCCTTGCGGAACTTTGCCTCCCAAACAGCACTCCTGTAGGCCTCTCAGTTGTGAGCAAGATGGCCTGCTGCTGCTGCGTCCATTTGCAGATCGTCAGCAATTTCTTGCAGCCATCTTCGTTTTGGTCCTCCTCTTTTTCTTTTTCCCATTATGTATCCTTCCAATACGGTCTTCTCTAAATTATCATGACATTTAATGTGTCCAAAATATTTAAGTTTTCTCTCTTTAATCCTCTTTACCAGCCAGCCTTCTTCAATATTAAGCTCTTGTAGTATATATATATTTGTTCTTTTTTGTGTCCACGATATTTGAAGAACTCTTCAGTAGCATTTACATTCAAAGGCATTTATGTGTTTCTCAGCTGTTTTGTTAAGTGTCCACGTCTCACAGGCATATGTTGCGATGGGAAAGATGCATGACCTTAAAAATCTTATTTTTGTAGTTCTGTCTGCTCCTCTCCACAGATTCTTTATTTGTTTTACTTTCTGAAGAGCAATAGATGTCTTCATTTTAATTTCCCTCATTGTATCTCCATTATTAGTTAGCAGTGATCCAAGATATTCAAAACTCTCCACTTCTTCCAATTTTTCCTCATTGATATATATTTCAGCTGCCTTGTTTGTTTTGTCAGTTGTCATCAATTTAGTTTTCTTAAGATAGAGGTTCTGCTCTTCGCTGTTCTTACGGACTGACATAATTAGTTTTTCCATTCCTTTTTGTGTTGTGGATAGTAACACTGTATCATCAGCATATCTAATCTCTGGTATTTCATAACCTCCAATTGTTATGGCATCATAATATTCTTTGTCTACATCTTCTCTAACATTCCTCATTATATTTTCAGTATACAATTTAAATAACTAGGGTGACAATATGCACCCCTGACGGACCCCTTGTTTTATGTCAAACCAAGTTGTTGTTTCACCATTTATTCTTACTGCTGCTTGTTGGTCTAGATACAGCAGTGATGTTAATTGTATCAAATGTGTTGGAAATCCCATTTTTTCCCAAAGTTTCTGGTGTTGTACACAATCCAATGCCTTTGAGTAGTCTATAAAATAAAGATTCACATTAAACTCTCTGCATTTCTCTATTATTAATCTTAGATTGAATATATGATCTCTTGATCCACTTCCTTACAAATCAAATTTAACGACTCTGCTGTGGATATCTCTTCCTTTTGGTGCACTGTTTCTCTGGAATATCCGTTTGTGTCAGCCCTGGCGATGAAAGTTGTTCTACCTTTTTCAACAACTTATTTATGCGAAGTTCTGCATTGACTGCCATGCAAACGAAATATCGTTCAAGAGTGAACGTGGAGGATGATCTTTGAGTGTGTTTGTCACAAATTCCAGCCAGAATAGACATGCTATCCAACTGATAAAGCACTTTATTAGTGGGCCGCAAAAATGTTTGACTTTTAAATGTGGGCCGTGCAGCAAAAAAGGGTCTGAGAACCTCTGTTCTAAACAAATAAAAATAAAATCTTCAAAGAAAAAATAACTATTCATTTAATTATTTTGGTGGAGATAGGTCTTATTTCAATAGAATAGTCACCTGCCCTATATGTTTTGATTCTGCAGTCATCTCATCTGTATGTCTTCATTCTACAGTCATCTCATCTGTATGTCTTCATTCTACAGTCATCTCCCCTGATAATCTTATTTCTACAGTCATCTGCCTTGTTGGTATTATTTCTCCAATCATCTCACATATAGGCATTATTCATACAGTCATCTCCCCTATAGGTATTTTCTGCTGTCATCTCCCATGTTTATCTTATTTCTGCAGTCATCTAATTTGTGAAAGGAACAGAGATATACATTCTGTTTCTAAGTTTTCTGTCTTATGAGATTTGTGATTGTAACAATAAAAATTAAGGGTTTAACATTGCTATGTTTAATATATTTATGCATATGTTCTCAACTTTACAGTAAACAGCAGTAAGCATGACCTGATAAAGTGACCAGAGGTATTCGCAGTTAATGTTAATTTGTCTGCTTTGTTCTGTTAGGAATGTGTTGATTATTCTGAAGGATTTGTCAGAAAAGTAAGTCAGTACTGCAGGGGTAGTTGAGCTTCTACACAGAAAGATGGCAGATTGTTGTGTTTGCTGCTTCAAGTCTTCATGACCTGAAGTATAGGAGGTTGGTGTACCAGTTCTGGTGATGTGGAGGAGCATGATGGGACTGTAGAGGTAGCCAGGGTCACAGGTGCATGTCATAGTCAGGGCATTTGTAACTTTCAGCAGAGACTTTATCTTCTGATCCATCCTGTCACAAAGCTGACTTCTGGTGTCATCTTGAAGTTCTCAGACAGGCTGATTTTAATATCAAGATCAAGGAATATCAAATTATGTGAAATGATGAAGGAGTTTTGCTTAATTTATTGCAAGATTTACGAGAAGAAAATGAAGAAATATGACTGTGATGAATTTCTACAGTGATGACGATTCTAAGCTGGGGTGCAGGTGGCTCACCGAAGAGAAGTTTCAAATGTCAGCAGTTGCCACTGTAAAAGAATTTGTACGTATGATGATGAAAGTCCTGACTGAATAATGATTTAATGTATAGGGAAGAATTCACTGGCAGTCTGGGTTTAAAAGGGGAGAACTGGGATCTGGGATGCTGAGAACCTCTGACCTGAGGTCACTTAGAAATGATAGTCAAAGACACAGCTAATTGTGGATGACCTGTGCTTCATGAGTAGTTCAGCTGACTTGATGATGATGATGATGATGATGTGTGAGACCAGATATGTGCTGAAAGAGACACAATATTGTAGCAGGAATTTGATCAATGTGCCCATTCAAGAGCTGCTGCCAAGTAACAAATTATTTTGAAAAAGGCTGAAAGTGATACTTTTTTACATTTGCAGACAAATATATTTTATTTCTCACTTCTGTGATAAAGGATGAAAATTTAGAGAAGACTGTCTTAGAAGGATACATAATGGAAAAAAAGAGGGGAAGACCAAAGTGAAGATGGCTGCAAGACATTGATAATCTGCAAATGGATACATCAGCAACAGGCCATTTTGCTTACAACCGAGAGGCCTGCAAGAGACCTGTTAGGAAGGGAAAGTTCCACAAGGGACATACAAATGACTGAACTGATGATAAAGTATATTTTTTTTTCTACAGTTTGTCCATAAACAGATGTAAAAAAACTTCTAAAGTTCATTGTTGCCAATCAAGTTGAATTTGAACACCTTTAATGTATAAAAAAAAATATTTGCCATTTTTTTCATTATGTTATGTACAAACTTTTATACGTTGTAATTTATTTCCATTGAATTCTGATTGTTTTAGGATGATACTTGGGCACAAGAATTTTTTTTTCTTTCCTTCTCAGCAATGTTAACATCCTTTTATGCACTTATCAGGGTACTTTGTTTAACCTGAATTAATCAGAGTCTAACAATGATACACCAATATATGACTTATTGTTTGTTTGTTTTTTTCTTTTGTTTTGTTTTGTGCTAAAAATATGCTGTTGCTATTGTTGATACATAGTGTTGTTGTTTTATCATCTTGAAATTTTTTTTTTCCTTGTTCACCGATTGTGACTCCAGGCATAATTGCCCAATTTTATGTCTTGTTTTCCTGGCATCTGCTGGTGGCTGGTATGTGTACTGTGTAATCCAGTCTGCCACACTGCACATGGGTGGATATTCTTTGTTTTCGGGGGCTGTTTTCCTCAGCATAAAGAACCGAGCCCCCATTTTTTACAGTAGAGTCAGGTATATGGCAATGGCAGCAAGAGTATAATCCATTGCCTTCAGTCCAAGAAACCGTTAATTCCAACACTTTTTGTATTTGTGAATTTGAAATCAGTGGCAGCTGAGGGAGAACATGTGATGGACACCTGAGGGAATAAGAGTGACTGGGTCATGGTCAGCCTGGGAAAGAGCTGTACTTGTAGAAGCAGACATGAGTGGCATATAACACAGCTGGAGCAAGACACAGAGGCTGGCCACAGACCATGAGAAGCAGAGAGAATTTGTTGCTGCTCGGTAATACCCACAGGGTATACTGGGTGATAACTGCTTGGCTGTCACTGGCTAAAGACTAGGATGGGTGGTGAAGTGAGGCTCTTGTGCCACAGGCATCTTTTCATATTAGGTAATTGTCAGTAGTAGGTTTTTTAATTCAAAGAGCAGGCATCAAAGCAGGATCTATAGGTTTAGGCAACATTTCAGTACCTGCTCTTTTGTCAGGGTAAGCTTCACGAGTGTAGGCAACATGTCAGCACATGCCCTTGTGCTTTCAAATGATGAAACGCCCATACTACATAGAGTCAGTCACCATGTGGCCTGTCTTCTACCAGATCTTTTCACCTCCAAGCTGTTGGAAACATTTCATATTGCTTTATTATTACATTTTTTTTTCTAAATAAGTGATAAATTAGAGATGGTTTAATAGCATTGCTTTGTGGAGCCACGTGGTTTTGGTGAAGTCTTTGAGCATTGGATCTGGTCTTGTGTTTCATGCACAACTTGGGGAGTTGGGGGGGGGGGGATGAATAAAAGGTAAGCAAAACTAAAGGCCAGTAACTCTAAGAAAGTTTTGTAGTGTGTTTTATCCGCAGTTACGGATATTAGATACCGACCGTAAATGTTGCTATTATTTTTTTTTTTTCCTGGTTACCTGGTATGAGACTGGCAAAATCCACTTTTAAAAAATAGAACTGAGTTGTATATCCTGTCCTATCATCCATCTACTGACTGTCCTGCATGAAGTGTAATCCAGACTGGGTCCCTGTATAGTCAGCTTTGTTCCGTCGTCATGGCAGTTCGACCTCAACACAGAATCGTACAATGGGGTCGACTGGATGGTGGCAGTCGGGAGTCGATCCCAGACTGGTCGAGACACGGCTCAAACTCTGCCAGTTCTGCCCTGTGTGTATCTGGTAATGTAAAATGCTCTGCTGCTGATGCTGTGTTGAATGTGTTCTCACCATCGTCAGTATAGTTTCGCTTTGACGCCTGACTGGCGAAGCGGTTAGTGCTTTCGCTTCCTCCCCTGACGATTGGCTGGTGGTTCGATACTGTGTGTACTGTATCCTCCTGGAGTTGAGAAAGGAAAGGCGCCCAGGGGTGGCCTGGTCACATCACACTCTGGCGTATCGACAGGTCGGGTAAAATACAGGCCATATCGTCATCATCATCAGGTGCCGTGACTACTGGCGTTGGCTGTTATGCTTCTCCAGAGTACTCGATCCTTCATGCAGGCCATTAGATCAATTGCTTATCTCCTCTCGCACCATCCCGTCAGACTGTCCAGTATCATTTCTCTCGGTCTCTTACCCTGCCTCGTCTTCCCTCTCTTGTTCCTGGTGTCACAATATTTTCAATGCCCCCTCTTCTCATTGCATGTCCTATGAAAGTACATTGTCTCTCTCTTATTTTTTTGACAAGATCTTTTTGTCTCTCCAGCTCTTCTCATACATACTTCATTAGTTATTTTTGCTGTCCAGGGGATTCGCAACATTCTTCTAATAAACCACATTTCTGCTGCTTCCAATGATTTTTGTGCAGACTTGCCTATTGTCCATAATTCACTTCCATATAACAAGATAGGTTCAATATAGCATTTTAGGACTCGTTTTCTAACATTCATTGATAAGGATGTGTTGGTTAATATGTTTCTCATTCTCTGAAATGCAGTCTTTGCTTGGCCTATTCTGTTCCTAATTTCTGTTCTGCATTTCCCATCTGAAGTTATTACTGCTCCAAGGTATTTGAATTTCTGCACCTGCTTTAGAATAGTTCCGTTTAATTTAATACTGCATGCTGGTGGATTCTGTTTCTTAGATATAACCATAGTCTCTGTCTTTTTGATGTTCAAAGTAAGACCTTTCTGTTCACTTTCTTTGGCTATTTATCCAAGAGATTTTGATATGAGCCATAACAATTCGTTTTTCCTTCATCGTGCATTTATCGTGTGTGCCGTTCTGTCTTCAATAAATGTGCCTCGGTGGACTATGTCTTTAGAGTGGGGGAGGGAGGAGAGGGGGATGAAGATGCAATATTCAAGCTGAGTGAGATAAAGGTCAGGGAACCATAGCGTCAGAGCTGGCGAAACATAGATGGCCAAGACCCCAAGTCGGCTTCCCGTAGTGCTCCTGAAAACAGTAGCCTAGCCAAGTGAATAGAGATCGTAATGGAAAGACAAATACGGTCTTTAAAATGTCGGGTGTGCTGAGTGGAAGGGCGCATGACTGCTACACTAGCGGCGTGTTTGCCTTGAGGACGAATCTTGAAGAAGAAAGAATGGGGAGTGAAATTCAGTGGTTGTCTTTATCTGTCAGAGAGGAGTTGATATACAGGAACCCATCCATCTGCATCTTGTAGGCAGCAACATATTCTCTCCACTTCTCACAAACTGCAATCAGCCTTTTTATGATGCCCCCGGCTTATGCTTGCAGTTCATTTCTTCATCGGCAGTTCTTCGCTAGATTGTCTTTTTTCACAACATACAGCAAGCTCCACCTCTGCTTAACGTGAAGGGAAGGGTCTTGACCAGCAGTGGGATGTTGACCTTCGTTGCCTACAGTTTCTACGTAATTTTTCACTGTCATGTCATACATCCATTAAAAATGAATGTTGTTACTTACAGCTGCCCATAACGACCACGTCTACATTCATCCTCGTCCTCATGTTCTGGATCCACTCCATGTCTTATCTCCCTTGAACAGAGCTCTTTGTAGCCTGTGCGGTGAAGGACTTGGGGCACAGCGTCTTGTCGGCTTGGGAGCGGGTTATGGCGGTTATTTCAGGAGCTGCAGCTAAAAAAACAAGGGGTGTGAAATATTTCTTTAGCAGACTCCACCGCCAAGGGGACTATGGCGGTCCCTGCAGCGCTAACCAGGCTAGGTCTGTTAAAAAAAAGTAAAGATAGTCCCATAGCAAATGCCGTAGGGGGTGAAGCGTTAGAGACCTCATTATGCTGGGTCATCAGCGTATGAGGTAGGGTGACCAGTTCCTTTCCTCGCTGCCTTTACTTCCCAGATTTTCTCTGGTACCCATTTTACGAGGCTGGGTCGACCTCGGGGCCGTATTGGTCGGAAAAAAAGTCCCGCTCAGCTGGGGATTCGAACCCTCGGCCATTTGGTTGCTAGACGAGTGCTCTAACCACTACGCTAGCCGGCCCTGTTACTGGGGGTTACAACCAACGGAGAGGTGGAGCAGGTTGGGCTGTGCTTCGTCAACCCTGGGGCAGCAGTGGGGCCATGCTTGCCAAAAACAGTGTCTTCATCTCCATCGGGTCCATTACAGCTTGGACAACTAGGGTCAAGGCTGACCAAAGTAGTTAACTACCCTAGTCCCTTGAGCGATCATGAGAGAAGGAAATCCTCGAAAAATGTAGCACGTGGAGACTTGAACAACGGACCCCGGTAAGCGAGCAGCCTCGATTGTGCTCAAGTCTCGTTGTTTCCTGTTTGCTGAACTGCGGAAATAAATATATCTTTAAGTGGACTCTCTCTCTCTCCCTTACACACACGCGCGCGCGCACTCATGCATGCACATTTCCTTCGCTATGGCTTTCCCTTCCCCCGGTTTAGTTTGAATAATTTGGGAAAATCTGCCAATCCCCCCCCCCCAAAAAAAAAACAACCTTACCTCTACCTTCTGAAAGTGGGCCTAGAAGCAACTGGATTCTTAATAGAAATCTATAGTTAGCAACACGTACATAACATGAGGCAACTTCTAGAAACAACGTCGAGTCCACTAACAGCGAGTAATCTAATGCGAATGCACAGTTTAAATGTTCAGTCCTCTGTCACTATGGGCGATATTTAAACAATGAATTAGCACAGAGCAGGCCACACACAAAAAAAATTGTTTGATGGTTAGGGCCGGCCTATCCCTCGAAAACTGAGATCTTGTGATGTAGGATAACATTCTCGGGGAAAACCCATTCCCCCAAAAATATCTCCTAACCCTGAATAAATTGGTTGGTGGGTTCTTTCAAGAGGAGGCGGCGGTCAGAGACGTGTGTCTTTTTACATTTTTCATGTTTTCAACCATTTCTCTCTCACTCTCTCTCTCAACCCCTCTCATTATTTCTCTCTTTCTTTCTCTGTCCCCTCCCTACCTCTCCCCTCTCTTTCTCTCCCCTCCCTCCTGCTCTCCCTAACTCCCTTTCCTTCTCTCTCTCCTCTCTCTTTCCCTTCTCTCCCTCCTTTCTTCTCCCTCCCTCTCTTCCCCTTTTTTTTATATAAATGAACGTTTTATATTGTTCTCAGGTTTAAGTAAAAACGTAATTGTAGCCAGATTTTCCCCGAGATCTAAAGTAAAAAAAAAAATGATCACAAAATGCCATATTGCTTTAATGATTGTTATCTGAAGATAAATTGCAGAAAAACAATGTAGCCTTGAGAGACAGGCCATTACAAATAAGAAAAGTAATCAAACAGTTTATGGAAGCAAAGAAAGACTTAACATCTGGACTTCATTGATTACATAAAAGCTTTTAAAGATCGGAAACTTGTGACACAAAAATCAGTGCAAAAGATGTGTGGATAGTACAGATGTCAGAATTATTAAGAACATGAAAGAGAAAGAATGACAAACAAAGAACAGATCTGGTGAAAGTCTAGAAATAAGATAAACAGTTACAGAAAAAAAACGTAGTAGGTTGGTAGATAGCAAATACCGTAAGTGACGAAGCGTTAGAGACCTCGTTATGCTGGGCCATCAGCACATGAGGTAGGGTGGTCAGTTTTCCTCATTGCCTTTCTGGTATCCATTTTACGAGGCTAGGTTGACCTGGGGTCGTACTGGTAGTGGGGGGTGGGGGGAAATACTGCTCAGCTGAGGATTCGAACCCTCGACCATTCGGTAGCTAGAAGAGTGTTCTAACCACTACGTTAGCCGTCATGATAATTTAGAGAAGACAGTCTTGGAAGTGTACATAATGGGAAAAAGAAAGAGAGGAAGACCAAGGCTAAGATGGCTACAAGACATCGTTGATAATCTGCGAATGGATGCACTAGCAGCAGGGCGTCTTGCTTACAACCGAGAGGCCTACAGGAGAGCTGTTATGAAGGCAAAGTTCCGCAAGAGACATGCAAATGACTGAGGGCATTCTTTTGCCCACTTGTTCTAGAATGTTATATTTATCACAGATTTAGCTCCCACATATATATCTGTTTCTGTTTGTAGTAAACTGTCACCTTCTTTTGCTACGACGTCAGTTGTTTCGTTACCTGGTATATTGCAACGGGATGGAATCTACTTTCTTACCACTCTTTGGAAAAGCTTACATGTCTGGTATGTCTTGGCTGTTCGCAGGTCACTGAGAGTCTCATCTGTGTGACTCTTTAATGCATTATTACTGACATTGCATCTGTCAGAAAAGCTACATTTTCTTTAACTCTTTCTTCTGATAGTAGGGCTTCTACTATAGTTCTTATGGTCTCTGTCTCTGATCTGTAGTTGCCGAAAAATGTCCCCGTTGCTAATGATAGTTTCCTGTGTTCTCCATTATTTTCCTTTGCATTGGTTGCAGACTCGTCAGGATATGTATATTTGGGACGTTTTTCTACATGCTCTTGATAACCACGGATTTCCTTTGTGCGTCTGTCGGGTTGTCTTGCTTATTATCCCTGTGACGTTCTCGATCAGCTACAGGAGTTTATGGTTTACTCATAGTTGGCATTTGAAGTTTCCCATTACTCAACAAGAGAAAATATACGTAGAAGAAACGGCTGTTGAAGAAGTAAACCAATTTGCATACCTCGGCAGCTACATAGACCAGGATGGTGACACCAGAAAGGAAGTTAGAATTAGAGCAGCATTGTCCTTTAAGAATCTTGAGAAAATATGGCATTCAAAAGTTATAAGCACAGAAACCAAGCTAAAAGTATTCAATTCAAATGTAATATCCACCCTCATTTATGCATGCGAAAGCTGGACATCAACTAAAGAAATAGACAACAAATTAGACTCTTTTGAAAACATTTGCCTAAGGAAAATTCTCGGTATAAAGTGGACGGAATTCAAGAACAACGCAGAGATAAGACAGATGAGCAAACACCAACCTATCTCATGGGTGATCAGAAAAAGAAGATTGACATATGTCGGTCATGTGATGAGAACAATTTTTTTTTTATAAATAGGAAACTACGAGGCTTTGGTACGGTAAAGTAAGAACAAATTTTGTAGGATTAGACCTCGAAAAAATCGTAGACAAAAGCACTTTAGTGAGACGTGAGAGAAAGAGAGAGAAAGAAAAATCACAAGAGAATTACTTGGGATTCGAACACGGACTCCGGTAGGACGAGCAGCCGTCTAGCCACGAGAGAACAGCGTACTATCGACTTAGCCAAGAAACAATCAGAGAATCCCCAAACAAGCTATCAGGTGGAACACAAAAGGCCGAAGAAAAAGAGGTGACCACGTGATGCTCTAAAGAGGACATTGTTAAGAGAGGCCAGTTCAGTGGACGTAACATCCCTTGATGAGATTGAAAAACTCGCCGAAGACAGACAATCTTGGCGAACTACCATGCAGGCTCTATGTGACGTTTAGTGGCACGGGAAAGATGTAAGAAGAGTGCGTATTTAAAATACTGACAAAATAAGTAATCAGGAACAATTTATTAATATAAATACTTACTTTTGTTCTTGTTCTATCTTCCTGGAACTGCGAGCTGGTTGTTCTTTGCTGCCGATGCGGTGAAGGTGTTGTTGATGCACACCATCGTGCCGGTTTGGGAGTTGGTTATGGCAGCTACTTTTTTTTTCAGTCCCTGAATGGAAGCTTGGGGGAGGAGGGGGGAGTGCAATACTTCCTTGCCAGAATCCACTGCCATGGGAATTATGGCTTTCCCTTCCCCATTAGCCAAGCAGGGCCTGTTATTAACGGATAGGTGGGGCAGGGTCTTGATCGATTATGATTTGCCAACCCTGATGCCTGTATGTCAAGCTATGAGTAGCTGCCTACTAACTCGGACAATGTCTTCAGTTCCATTAATGAACTTGTTCACAAAATCAAATTTGCTACACAAGGTTTTAAAAATACAGTGCATATGACAAATCGTTTAAAGGTGGGGGGGGGGGGCAGAAATTTTGTTAGGCCTTGCGGACTTTGAGGCACTTAGGTGTAGCTTGTGTAGTTTGTGCCTAAATGATGCACATGTGATGCTAGGACGTAGGATGTCTGGGATGAGGTTTCATGCGAGTGTTTCCCTACCTCCATATAATTTCTCTGATTCGACAGAAAGCTCTTCACTATTATCTATCTATCTATCTATCTATCTATCTATCTATCTATCTATCTATCTATCTATCTATCTATCTATCTATCTATCTGTCTGTCTGTCTGTCTGTCTGTCTGTCTGTCTGTCCGTCCGTCCGTCCGTCCATCTATCTATCTATCTATCTATCTATCTATCTATCTATCTATCTATCTATCTATCTATCTGCGAGATTGCAGTAAAATAACAATATTATTAATGAAGATTGGAGATGATTAAGTTTTTCTTTTGATCATAACACATCGAGGTCTCACACGCATTACCACATTCACTAGACCAGAACAAGTCCGATGAAATGTTCACTGCATTATTTAATTCTGACAATTAAGATATTCAACCTGGAATTCACAACATCACTTGAAATAAAATGTAATACACCATAATCTTCTTTAGTTTCGTCGCTGAAGCACGTAATCATTTGTTCACAATATCAAACTCTGTCATATTCTACATGCAGCATTTCGTCAATGTTCTCATCTTCAAGATACTGGTGATACTAGGACGATTCTGAACTCCGTTTTCTAATAGATCTGCAACACGTGGTCTGCTAACTTCTCGCCTGAAATCTCTTTACTCGAAGTTTCAAAGTAACAAATCTTCTTAATCACTTGAACCACTTGAAACACATCTTCAGTCTAACACTACTTCTGTTTCTATATCGTCTTGTTTTCTTGTTCTTCTGCGTTCCTGTCCCCTCCGCTTTACTGTTCTCTTCACTGTCTACTTCTGACGATTCCCCCTCCCTCACTTGTCCGCTACCCTCTGGACTTCCTCTTCTTGGGGACTCCTTCCTTTGACGTCTGGACCGGTCTCTATTCACTGACCGTCCTTGTTCCTCCGTCTTTGAGCTCCGTCCTCTCCTCTACTTCCGTACTTGTTCGTTCTCTCCGCTCGCCTTTTTTATCTTCAAGTTCAGCTTGATGGATTAACCAATAAGTACTCTGGCTCCACCCTTCAGATGTCCACTGGTTCCCATGAGGGTTCTGATTGTATGTCATTCAAACTGCCCCGTGACTTATATGTCGTAAGTCAATTGCCCAATAGGTTCTAAGGACTGTTATAGCCGGAGATGGGGTGGGGGATACGCTCTCTACTCCAATTAAATGTCTCCAAGGCGTGTGTCTCAAATGGCCTCTGACAGTCCACGTTCAGCTTCTGACCTTCTCGTGGCGGAACTGGTCAAACTGACAGGAGAAGGGGCGAAGGCGAATATCTGGCGCCTGAAAACCAGACACTTCGGGTAGATGAGAGTCTTGTTTGGTAGCTCATCTAGGAGAAGGAAAACTCTGATTTAAAACCCGCTGCTGGAGAGATTCTTCAGCTGCCGTACGTGGGATCAAACTTCTCCTGGCCAATGAAGAAAAATGCTATTAGGTTTGCCGCGCAGCGCCGTCGTGGAAAAGGTGAAGGAAAGAATTAAGTGAAGTACCCAGTAGTCTCGAGGTCAGGACTACTCAAATCACGGCACCTCTGCTCTAGAGGCCGGCCAGGTCCTATATTCACCCATACTGGGGCAGATTGCCTAAACCAGCTTAACCCCGGGGTTAAACTAAAACATTGCTGGCGAGATTCTTCGGCTGCCGCGAGTGGAGTGAAACTCCTCCCGGCCAATTAAGAAAATGCGATTAGGGTTGCCAGGCGGCGACGCTGTGAAAAGGTGATGGAAAGGATAAATTGAAGTTTAATCGATATGTCCTGTAGTCTCGAGGCGAGAGCTACTCATACCACGGAACCTCTGCTCTAGAGGCCGGCCACATCCGATATACACCCATACTGGTGAAATATGCCTAAACCGGCTTGACCCAGGGTGAAACGTGATGACTACTCATGTCACGGTACCTCCGCTCTAGGGATCGGTCACGTCCTAAACCCGCCCATACTGGAGTAATAAGTACACAATAAAAAGGACACAATAAAACCTCTGACATGATAATGTCTTAGGTAAATGACAATTGTATAGACGGAGTTGACACTTTGACACTTATTCGCGTTAGGGCGCTTTTATGGCCCTATTGCACACGGTTTTTAAGTAAACGAGTGACCAACTCAGCCAGCTCACCAATTAAATTAGAGGACAATTATTGTACAACTGACTTACGAGAGATAAGTCACGGGGCAGTGTGAATGACGGACAATCAGAACGCTCATGGGAACCAAGGGACATCTGAAGGGTGGAGCCAAAATACTTACTGGTTAATCCATCAAGCTGGACAGGAAGATAAAAAAGTGAGCGGAGCGACAGGAGGGGAACCAAGAAGTACGGAAGTACAGGAGAGAAGAGACAGAGGAGGGAGCTCGAAGACGTAAGAACAGACAGTCTAAGACGAAGAAGTTCGGAAGTACAGGAGAGAAGAGACAGAGGAAGGAGCTGGAAGACAGAGGAATAAGGACGGTCGGTGAATAGAGACCGGTCAAGACAACCTGAGAAGAGCACCAGACGGAAGAACAGACAAGAGAAGAACAGCAGGACAGACAATTAGAGAAGAACAGCAGAAAGAGAACTCACACCAGAGAAGACACGAGAGAGAAAGAAGACGTAGGTAACAACAGATAGAACAGATGGACAATTAGAGCAATAGATACTCAGGTAAAGCAGTTTTGAAGAAGCAGTTTTAGGACAGACAGAAATTTTGTTTCAAGTGATTACGAAAAAATTGATACTTTTGAAACTTCGAGTACAGTGATTTAGTTGTGTAACTGATTGACCACGTGTTGCAGATCTGATATATGGTGGAGAGTTAGGAAATGTTCTCGTATCACATGTAGAATATCTTGAAGTTGAGAACACTGAGAAATGCAGAGAATATGGTGGAGTTTGATATTGTGAACAAATGATTAAGTGTTTCAATCCAGTTGATGTTGTCGACAATCCATCTTGAACTTATTTGTTAAAATACATTAATTCAAAGAAAATTTCCTCGGACTTGCTCTGATCTAGTGAAAAGGCAAAGTTTTGTGAAACCTGTGATGTGTTAATCAAAGAGCATCTGTAAGATTCAATTCTATAATATGGAACTATTCAGAAATATATAATACACAATTTATCAATGTTATACAGTCACCCAGTTGTAGAAATGGGTACCCATTTTCTTCTGGAGTTTGAGAAGAAAAGGCGGCCAGGCGTGATACTGACCATATCACCCTCTAGTATGCTGACAGGCCAAGGAAAATATGGGCACTAACACCACATCCCTATGTGCCTCTAAGGCATGACAGGATTACCTAAAGTGTTAACTGTAGAGTGAAACAGACCTTTACAAAACTCATTTTGTTTAAGACAAAAAAACCTACATAATTTAAAACATCATTATAACGAAATCATCGTATTTCCAGCACCGTAACTTATGTTTATCTGTGATATTTTCCAGTCACTTACATTCCACATAACCATTGATATAATTTCTACTTTTTACGATTACCTCCCCTTCCCCTTTCCTCGCGGGACGATTAGCGCCAGGTGTTTATTATTTACCCAAACTAGGTCACTGACCCTAGAAAATAAACTTGTCAAATAAACTCTATAGGTGGGAAGTTAGCTGCCACTTGATCTGTCATTTTCAACAGGTAAAACATGGCCTGTGCCGCCTGACAGAAGCCAAGCTTGTTATGTACTCTTAGATGTTTCTATTGGCCCACAGTCCGTCAAGAACTCGGCAGAGAGACGAGGAAGCTGTTCTGTGCCCTTGTCGGTAGACCTTGTACACAGTCAAGGCTCAGAGCGATGTTTAGGCAAAGACGAAATAGAATTACAAGAAGGCATTTCTAACCCAGTCCATAATTTTAAATTACAGGGTTTATTCCAGTTTGATGGCTGCAAGGCATCGTTGATGATCTGCGAATGGATGTATCAGCAGCAGGGCATCTTATTCACAACCGAGAGGCCTACAGGAGTGCTGTTTGAGAGGAAAAGTTCCGCAATGGACATGCAAATGAATGAATGAATGAGTGTATTTCACAAAGGCTCTAAAGCAGGCTGTGGGGGACCCCCCCCCCCTATTTTTTGGCCCTGAGAACCTTTCAGTGGACCGATGATGATGATGATAAGTTTTTTTTAATCGAGCAAATCCATTTGGTGACCTGCGGACCCCCATACACCCTTCCGTGGACCACCTCCCAGGTTAAGAACTAGTACTCTAGAGACAAGAAGGAGATTCACAGAGACAGAGACAGACAGAGAGAGAGAGAGAGAGAAAGAGACAGAAAGAGATTACAAAGAGAGAGACAAAGAGAAAGAGATTAAAGAGGGAGGGATGGTGGAGAGGTTTGTTTTTTTTTGGTCACCTAGTGACTCGCATTGTTGCTAGTCAGTGTTCACTTGTTGATGTTGTCGTTGCACGTCTCTGGCCAACTTTTGTCTATATTAGCTCCAAATTACACAAGATCCTAGGACTTTTCTTCTTCTTTATTCATCTTCACATCCACAGCCATCTAGACAATAAGTTGTTGCCTCAAGGAATCCCACTGTAGGCAGGATATTTGTATCTCAACGTTTTCCGTCCGTCCACCTCCTTTCTCTGGGGGGCCATGTTTGGGTTTTTATTCTCAGTAGAAAGTACAACAGGGGAGCAGAAGTAAGGGTAGACCAAAAGAGACATGGAGAAGAACAACAGAAAGGATGTTGAGCAATAGAGGGCTCACCTGGGCAAGAGCAGAAAAAAAGGCAAAGGACAGGCATTTGTGGAAAACCCTTGCGGAAGCCCCATGTGCCCTGGGCACTTAAGGTTCAGAGAGAGAGAGAGAGAGAAAGTACAAAGTCTGTTCTATGAGGGGGTCTGGCATTCTGGCATGTACATAGCGAAGTTTGGGCAAGCTTCGGTTCTTGTAAATGGGCCTGAAGTTAGCAATGTTCTGTTCGGAGGCTGAACATTGAAGTTTGCTATGTTCTTCTTTAGCTTTAGAATGGGGTCTTTGGGGGTTTCTGAAGTCTGGTCTGTGTCTCCGTGCAGTGGTGTACTGATAAGCGTTGAAATTCTTTTAGTCGGAATTGTTTCTTTTCTGGTAGATGGGCTGGCAAGTTTGTCGTCTGTTTCATTATCTCCAACACAGCAGCGTGCAGGGATCCGATACAGTGTTAGTCTGCTGGTAAGGGACAGCTAGTTCTTTTGTTCGGTCCTTTCTTGGTTGACCGAAGACTCAAGATGAGAATCTTGCAAGGTTTGGAGAGGTGAACTGCAGTCACATACGTCTGTCTTCTTGAGTCTTTGTTCAGACAGAGAGACAGACAGACAGAATGAATGAATGATCTTTACTTTTAAAAGGGTGAAGAATTGGGCGCACAGGCCCGTCTTACATTCTGCCCTTTATCACTCCATCTCTCATTCTTCCCACATTTGATTTAATAAGGTATACACAATTACATGAACATATATATATATGTGTGTGTGTGTGTATCTCTCTCTCTCTCTCTCTCTGAACCTTAAGTGCCCAGGGCACATGGGGCTTCCGCAAGGGTTTTCCACAAATGCCTGTCCTTTGCCTTTTTTTCTGCTCTTGCCCAGGTGAGCCCTCTATTGCTCAACATCCTTTCTGTTGTTCTTCTCCATGTCTCTTTTGGTCTACCCTTACTTCTGTTACCTTGTGTGTATATATATATATAAGAATGCAAGAAGAAACTATGTGAAGTATAACTAGACAGACAGACAGACAGACAGACAGACAGATAGATAGATAGATAGATAGATAGATAGATAGATAGATAGATAGATAGATAGATAGATAGATAGATAGATAGATAGATAGATAGATAGATAGATAGATAGATAGATAGATACTGAACTATTGTTCATGAGGACAGATTTATGTTGCTGCCATCAAGTCTGAGATCTTACACTCCCAGTTATTCATCACTCTGAACCGAAAGAAAGAATCGCTCAGTTTTAAAACACGACTGATGTTTCTCCCATCTTTCATACAATTTCGGCCTCACGCATCACATCTGAATCTGGCCAGGTGGCAGAATTTCCACAGACACATAAATAGAACGAAAGCGGATATGAAATAACAACAAAACCGCACGTGTTTACATAGCTTTTTAACAAGCAGAAATTGTAAAGACCACTCCTTCACATAGTCTGTGAATATCTCTGTTTTAACATCCGATCCGCGACAGTCATTGTGCAAAGTTAAGCGCCATATCTGCCATGTTCAATAACAAAATCTGATGAATCAGTTGCGGAAAAGAAAAGAAAAAAAAATGGTGGAGATTTGAGAGAGGAAAAGTCTGTTGGAAGTTCCTGGCTCTTTGTCTTTGTTCCCCTCTGCAGTTTTGGAGAAAGAGGGAATTTAACTCAGTGGGGTGGGGATGGGTTGGACAAATGGTGGCACAGAAATCTGGTGGAAAAGGGAAAGAGAAGGAAGGGAAAAGACGATAAAAAAAAAAAAGCTTTGATTACCGCCCCCGTAATAATTTATGCAGCGTTGCGTGCGTGCGCGATCCCCGCCCATTGCTTCCCCTTCATGCTCAAACTTGCATCCCGTATTGAGAACAGTTCATTCTGTGAATGGGTGAAGAAATGTAAATCTCTCAGGTGATAGCTGGGGCACAAAGAAACAGGGCTTGGCCTTCGCCCTCAGAAAATACCACCAAACGCACAAGAAGAGGGGGTGGGGATTTTTTAAAAAATATAGTCGGAGAAATAATCCCTGGTGTTTTGGGGAAGATTGAAATTCACCTCCTTCCTGCCAGAGGACAAGGCGAGTGTCATTCATAAACATTTCTCAAGGTTGCCTGGTTTCTCATTCATGAATTTCCCACCAGCTGTTCGTCTCAGCTTAAGCCTACAGTGCTACTTCGGAGGTTCTCAAACTGCTCTTAGCGTGTGACACAAAGATCACCCTGGTACAAGCAGCAATTGGAAAAAAAAAAAACTACTTACACACACATGGATTCCTATATACATACACTCATACGTCCATGCATGCATTCGTGCGAATGGCAGACGGGCAGATGAATCCTTAATCTTTACCACTAACAGGTTTGATGTAGACTCCACAGGGTGAAAGAATCATGGGACTACCTTATGAGACATGGAGACGTACAGCAGAGACAACGCTGCTAAACAAAAGAGTGACGTGAGGGACAGCAAAGAAGATGGCGAAGGACCGACAAAGGGTGGGAATCTCTTGCTTCTACCAGCCGCAAGTGTCTTAGACACTGAAGCCACGAGAGAGAGAGAGAGATACATACATACATACATGCATACATACATACATACATACATACATACATACACACATACATACATACATACACACATACATACATACATACATACATACATACATACATACATATGCTAAAACAATGTAGTTTTTATCGTAGTAGAATTCTGTGCACTTTTAAGTTAATCAAGAATGAAAACAGCAATGAAAACGTGGTCACACTGAGGAGGCATGACATGACAGCTACCCAGGCCTCTCACCTTTCTCTGGACCGATGTCTGAAACTCCCTGTCACACTCATGGGTTATGCAGACTGATAAGAAGAAGAATTAATCTTCTTCCATCCTTCCCGTGCCATTAAACGTCACATAGGGCTCGCATGGTAGCTCGCCAAGTTTGCCTGCTTTCAACTAGTTTTTTCAAACTCATCCAGGGATTTTATGCCTACTAAACTGGCCTCTCTCAACAATGTCCTCTTTAGAGTCTCACATGGACTACCTCTTTTTCTTCGGCCTGTTGTGTTCCACTTAATAGCTTGTTTTGGGGTTCTCTATTTCTTCTCATCACGTGACCAACATATGTCCATCTTTTTCTGATCACCCATGGGATAGGTTATTCACTCATCTGTCTTTTCTCTGCGTTGTTCTTGAATTCGTTCCACTTTATACCCAATATTTTCCTCAGACATTTGTTTTTAAAAGAGTACATCTTGTTGTCTATTTCTTCGGTTGTTTTCCAGCTTTCACATGCGTAAAAGAGGGTGGATATTACATTTGAATTGAATATTCTTAGCTTGGTATTTGTGCTAATAACTTTTAAATGCCATATGTTCTCAAGATTCTTTAATACCTTAGATAATATGTAAGATACTCATGATACACACACGTAGACACAATATTTGCCAGGCATTCTATCTTCACTTAGTAGTAAGATAAAAAAAATTGTAGATAGTAAAATAAAAGAAGAGCAAGCAGATTTCAGACAAGCAAGGTTGTTACAATGCGAATAATAGCAGAACAGTCAATGGAATGGAAGTCTTCACTCTTAGTTACATTTATTGATTACGAGAAGGGATTTAATAATAGTTTAGATGGGAGGATGCTATGGAGATTGCAAGAACGCTATGGAATCCCAGCCAAGATAGCAAAGCATATGAAAGAGCAACTTGTAGGCTCGTGCATGGAGGAACTCTCACAGAAAGTTTTAAAGTGGAAACAGGCGTGCGGCAGGGATGTTTGCTGTCGCTAATCATATTCTTTTAGCAGTTGACTGGATCATGGAAACTACCACACAAGGGAAAAGAAACGGGATACAATGGACATTGTGGAACCAACTGAAAGACCTTGACTTTGCAGATGACGTGGCACTTCCGGCACACTGCCACACACAAATTCAAGAGAAATTTCAGATTCTAAGCAAGAATTTGGCTAAACTTATTAACAGACCCCCCCCCCCCCCAAAAAAAAAATAATGAAAAGTAATAACACAAGCAATAATTGAGGGAGCGCTGATTCAAGAAGTAGAGTATTTCATATATTTAGGCAACATAGTTGATAAATACGGGGGCACGTAAAAGGATGTTAAAGCTAGAATAACCAAAGCCAGGGCAGCATTTATCCAACTTAACAAAATATAGTCATCTAAGAACATCAAAACAAGAACCAAACTTAGGCTTTTCAATACAGTCATAAAGACTGTCCTATGGTTCAGAGACTTGGATTATGATCAAGACAATACAACAGATGATAC
Organism: Achatina immaculata; assembly: GCA_009760885.1. Taxonomy (NCBI): domain Eukaryota; kingdom Metazoa; phylum Mollusca; class Gastropoda; order Stylommatophora; family Achatinidae; genus Lissachatina; species Lissachatina immaculata. Next base: position 16,134,378 of record CM019696.1, read on the forward strand.
AAACATTCATGAACTACTGCTTAAGGCGGATTTTAAACATTAAATGGCAGGACAAAATCAGGAACGAAGAGGTCTGGGATTGGGCAGGACAAGAACCTATGTACCTACAAATCATGTCTAGGAAATGGAGGTGGATTTGCCACACACTGAGGAAACCCGACACCAGCATAGCAAGACAGGCACTAACATGAGATCTTCAAGGAACTAGAAATGGAGGAAGACATAAAACTACATGGAGAAAGGAAATTATGACAGTGCTCAGAGACAAGGGATAAACATGGAGGAAGCAGAAAATAAATCCAAGAACAGGGATGACAGGTGAGCCTTTATCCGTGGCCTATGCTCCCAAGGGAGTTAAAGGTGATGATGATGATGATATTTATTTTGTACTATTTTAGGGTAAGGTCTTTGTAGAAATAATTTTCCAGTGTTAGTTTGATGTTAAGACACACTACGTCTACTCTATTTAACCTTTTGCGACAGTTCTTGAGGGCGATCCCTCTCAAATTATTTCCACGAAATATAGTAACTACCAAGAAAAACCAGGATGCAATGGGCCGTGACGTGACTTCCGTTCGTTCAGCGCATGTGAGGTCACGTGATCTCTTACCCGAGCAGAAGATTCAAATTCATTTTCAAACAGGCAGCGAAGCGACGAGATGGCCAGCCACTACTACTCCCTACTCGTCTAGCAACCGAATGGTCGAGGGTTCGAATCCCCAGCTGAGCGGGATTTTTTTTTTCTTGACCAATACGGCCCCGGGGTTCACCCCAGCCTCGAAAAATGGGTACCAGAGAAATCTGGGAAGGTAAAGCGGCCAGGCGTGATACTGACCACTTCACACCTTTCATGTGCCGAAGGTTATGGAAAATACGGGACTAACACTGTATTCCCCAATATGCCTTAATGGCATGGAAACGGGAATTTTACCTTTATTATTCCTTGGTTTTATGCCGGAGGGACAAGTCTCCACTAGCATAACATAACCTGCAGACTGACTGTGTCCTGTGTGTTTGAGTAGGAGAAGGAAACCATGTTCAGTTTCAATAGGAAATAATGTTTGGCTTTTTGAGGAAAGTATGTTTTGTTATGGCTGTCCTGGTTATTTTGATAGGGGAAAGAAACTATGTTTAGTTTCATGAGGAAATCATCTTTATTAGGACATTATATTTTGTTGAGGAGATAGTGTTTTGTTTAATGGAGGAGATCACCGCGTTCTTGGTATGGGGAGAAGATAACTATGTTTTAAGGATGAGGTATCTCACGTTCTTGAGGGAGATAACCATGTTCATGAGGACAAGCCTCCTGTTTATGAGGAGATTATTAAGCAGATGCTTTATGAACAGTTAGGAGCTGTCATTTGAGAATAATACAGAATTATGAACAGTTAATCTTCTGATTTTCATCGATAGTTCTGGCTAAATTGCATGCAGGTGTGTGCAAAACCACAGTAAACCCTGCTCCCCCTGGCAACTATCCGTTCATTATATTCTATATTTTTGTGTTATTTATTAGCTTTTTTGTGATGGTGGAGCGTATGGAGAATGAATTTGCTTGGGGTTATGACGCGGATAGGAACGTAAAGGTGTACACACCCGAGTTCCCCTGGTTAGGGTTAGCAATGGACGAGACAAAGTTCTTCTTCTTCTTCTTCGTTCGCTTCTACCACCAAGACCGTCCTGTGATCCTACTGAATTTACGCCTGTGGTCCTCGTTAAGTCCCCCGAAAGGACCACACGAGATCCCCAAGAGGACCACAAGAGGTTCGGAGTATCTCAGGGCTTGAACCTGTATTCTTGGTGGGTCTCAGAAGCGGGATTGCGTGACACCGTGGTTTTCGTTGCACCAGTTTAGTCTAGAGTTGGACTTTCTCACCGGAAGACCTCGGCGTGTTTTGGATATCAGTATATCCCCGCTGGGTGAGAGATGGTAGCCCACCCAGGCCTGAGTTGGACTTTCTCACCGGAAAACCTCGACGTGTTTTGAGATACCCATGTATCATCGCCAGGTGAGAGGTGGTTGCCCATCCAGTCCAGTGTTGGACTTCCTCACCGGAAAACCTCAGCGTGATTAGGATAGGCTTACATCCCCGCCGGGTGAGAGGTGGTTGCCTATCTAGACTGCCCTGGTCCAGTGTCTCCGACTTCAGCATTCTGTGGTCGTGGCCGCTACCCTTTCTAGTTGTGACTAGGATGGAACTTTTGTCCAGGAGGACGAATCCTCGTCACAAGTGACTTCCACCCCTGGGTTGAGCTGGTTTAGGCATATTTCACCAGTGTAGGTGTATTTCGGACGTGGCCGGCCTCTACAGCAGAGGCGCCGTGGCATGTGTAGCTCTCGCAGCGATACTACTCAATCAAATTTCGCTTTATCCTTTCCTTCACCTTTTCACATCGGCGCCGCACAGCAACCCTTATTTCCTTTCCGCATTTTCTTCCTTGACCGGGAGGAGCTTCACTCCACGAGCAGCATTCGAAGAGTCTCGCCAGCATTGAAGAGACATTATAAAAATGTGGACCTTTACAAGCTTATTGCTCACACAAACTCAGAGGGTTATTAATAAAAACAAAGTAGTCAATACATGGTGAACATATGCTTTTAAAAAAGGGCTGACAAAAATAAAACACAAGAAGGAACAACCATTACAGCTCGTATTTATTCCATACTAAGGAACAATTCACTGAAATATGGATTGATCTTCATAATATAAGAGGAAATAATATTTATTACACCATTAGCTTCATACCTCATATGAGAAAACCAGTATTACACTAGCAGCCATCTTCGATTAGGTGCCTATAACTGCACTATGTAAGCTTTAGGAAAACACTCTGAAGAGTTTATATGCTATAAATGCTATCAAAGACAACCAAGATGATAACTTGCAGAGAAACTTAATCATAAACATGACACCTCAGCAATTGTGAAAAAAATTCTGCAGAGTCAGATATTTTAATGTCCCAATCATGAATGGCTGCACACATTTTCTGCTAACTTCCAATGTAAGATGTGACACTTTTTATGACTATCCCTGCACATTATTGTCTTCTTTCAAGGAATTATTACATCAGCCCTGTAAATCTAAACACAACTGATAGGTTTTTTAAATGTATCCAGGCCATGAATCAACACAGCACATCAAGGCTGGCTGGGATTAAACCTGGTTAAAATTGTCTTTCCTCCTCTGATTTTTAAGCACCTCATCGTCACAAGACTCGGGCCCGATGCCCGGGAGGATAAAAACAAAGTTCAAAATCCTCAGCATCTGGAAGAAGTCACGAGTCGTCAGCTCTTATCTTGCTATCCCTGCTATCTACAAAATCCCTCATTTGCAACCAGGACAAAAACAACCACGTGCTCTACAGCAGCATATCATCGCCATATCTCAGTCTCTAAACATCCTCACCACCTCCCCTTCTCCGCGGTCTCTCACGTCATCACAGAGCGGATGCATTTATTGTTTACATGTTTGACAAATGATTACTAGGCTTGACTTTTTTAAGGTACTGTATTGTTCATTCATTCATTCATTTGCATGTCCCTTTCAGAACTTTGCCTCCCTAACAGCACTCCTGTAGGCCTCTCGGTTGTGAGCAAGATGGCCTGCTGCTGTTGCATCCATTTCCAGATCGTCAACGATGTCTTGCAGCCATCTTCGTCTTGGTCTTCCTCTTTTTCTTTTTTCCCATTATGTATCCTTCCAATACGGTCTTCTCTAAATTATCATGACGTTTAATGTGTCCAAAATATTTCAGTTTTCTCTCTTTAATCCTCTTCACTAGCCAGCCTTCTTCAATATTAAGCTCTTGTAGTATAGATATATTTGTTCTTTTTTGTGTCCATGATATTTGGAGAACTCTTCTGTAGCATTTATATTCAAAGGCATTTATGTGTTTCTCAGCTGTTTTGTTAAGTGTCCAGGTCTCACAGGCATATGTTGCTATGGGAAAGATGCATGCCCTTAAAAATCTTATTTTTGTGGTTCTGTCTGCTCCTCTCCACAGACTCTTTATTTGTTTTACTTTCTGAAGAGCGATAGATGTCCTCCTTTTAATTTCCCTCATTGTATCTCCATTATTGTTTAGTAGTGATCCAAGATATTCAAAACTCTCCACTTCTTCCAGTTTTTCCTCATTGATACATATTTCAGTTGCCTTGTTTGTTTTGTCAGTTGTCATCAATTTAGTTTTCTTTGCATTAAGATAGAGGTTCTGCTCTTCGCTGTTCTTGCGGACTGACATAATTAGTTTTTCCATTCCTTTTTGTGTTGTGGACAGCAATACTGTGTCATCAGCATATCTAATCTCTGGTATTTCATAACCTCCAACTGTTATGGCATCGTAATATTCTTTGTCTACATCTTCTCTAACATTCCTCATTATATTTTCAGTATACAAGTTAAATAAGTAGGGTGACAATATGCACCCCTGACGGACCCCTTGTTTTATGTCAAATCAACTTGTTGTTTCACCATTTATTCTTACTGCTGCTTGTTGGTCTAGATACAGCAGTGATGTTAATTGTATCAAATGTGTTGGAAATCCCATTTTTTCCATTATTTCCCAAAGTTTCTGGTGTTTCACACAGTCAAATGCCTTTGAGTAGTCTATAAAGGATAAATATAGATTCACATTAAACTCTCTGCATTTCTCTATTATTAATCTTAGATTGAATATATGATCTCTTGATCCTCTTCCTTGCCTGAAACCAGCTTGGACCATATTGACTTTCTCTTCTATTTTCTTTCGAAGTCTACCCATTATGATTTTTAACAGAATTTTACTGGCATGACTAATCAGGGCAACAGTTCTGTAGTTGGTGCATAATTTCAGGTTACCCTTTTTTGATAGTGGTATGAATACAGTTCTTTTCCATTCTTTTGGCCAAATACCTGAATGCCATATCTTTTTACATAGTGCATGTATTGTTATACTGTGTAATTTGTAATCATACAGGAGTGCCGTTTGAGAGGCAAAGTTCCGCAAGGGACATACAAGTGAATGAATGAATGAATTTGTAATGTTTGTATCTAAGACGTCAGCAATAGTCACCAGGTTTTACAAGCTAAGAAATGACACCATGAGACAGATGATAGGAACTACATCAAGCCTACGACGCACAGAGCAGAAAAGAATCAAATGGTTCAGCCACTTATTGAGAATGACATCTCACAGCCAGCCGGAGAGCCCTCAGCCAATGAACTACAGAGCACAGATCAAGAGGACGGCTCAGAAAGAGATGGATAGATGGTATCAGAGAGATACTTGCTTATTAAGGCATGGCCGACAATGAGGCTACCCATATGGCTCAAAAACGCTATTTGCATCTCCCCTTGACTGGCCATGGAAATGTAGTTGATAAGAAGGATGTTATACCATGGACAGCCAAGGAAACCAACGAAGAAGCTGGAGTTAAAAAGCAAATTATAGCAAAAATCACAAGCGAGATTTATAGGACATTTCATGAGAAGAGGAAAACTGGAACACACTGTGGCAAGTGGGAAAATTGAAGGAAGAAGAGACAGAGGAAGACAGAGAGAGAAATTACTGGATTGGCTGTCAGTGTGGTTAGGAAGAAAGTCACCGGCGGATCTCATAATCAACGCAAAAGACAGGGAACTTTGGAGAGAAATGATCGCCTACGCCACGCGGCATGGTACTTAGCATCTCTCCTTCGACACTTCACGGTACAAGGACAATGATCAAGTAAGTTAAGTAATATGAATTTCTAATATCGATATCATTGATTAAGCTGTCACTTAATTCTATGTATATGTAAATGCCAATGTCAGTTTGATGGGAGTCACATGTAAAAGGTGTGGTCAAGAGAGCTCTGCCAACAGTTTTGTTCCTAAGACAAGTCAGCATTATAGTAGTTCATGCACTAAAGATGGCAGTACTTACAGAAAATATTACTCATAGCTAGGCATTTTATTTAACTTGCTACATATTTCAAAATGACGAAAATGAATAAAGGAATAAAGGAAAAGAAACTGCAAAATCTGAAAACAAAAAACAAAAACAAAATGTAATTATTGATGACACTATTGGGGAAATCAAACCAAACAACTGTTGAATGTCAGAATCTGAAATATTGTTTGCGTTTGACTGCATTCATTGGAGGAAAATTTGAATGGGGGGGGGGGGGGGGGGGGGGGGAGAGTTGCTGCCATGGAGATAGGCTTAAAAATGACATCTAATTTTTCATCTCTGCCATTGTTCGTCATTTATGAGGAAGCTGTTGATAGGGTGCAAGAGAAAGAATTCACTTCACAAACTGCTACTCTGCTGTATACAGCATTGCGATCATTGTCTCCTGGGTTTCCAAGAACAATTTTTTTTATATAAATAAGAAACAACGAGGCGTTCGTAGTGCAAAGTAAGAGAACACAGTCTTGTAGGATTAGACCTAAAAAAATATTTTAAAATCATAGACAAAGCACTTTAGTGAGACGTGAGAGAAAGAGGTGCGAGATAGCGCAGTCAGTCAGTTCGGTGTTCTGTCCTGGCTAGACAGCCGCTCGTCCTACCGGAGTCCGTGGTTCGAATCCCAGGTAATTCTCTTGTGATTTTTCTTTCTCTCACGTCTCACATAAGTGCTCTGTCTACGATATTTTCGAGGTCTAATCCTACAAAACTATTCTCGTACTTTACCGTCTTCTGAGATTTTGCTTTCATATTTCACCTGGGGTATATTGTCGGCACACCTAAAAAATTTGAACATTTAGTTTGTATCTTGCATTTCACATCATCTTTATATACTTCAGCCTCAGCAGTTGCAACAGGCTGCTTCAGATCTTCAATGCAGAGGTCCTCCCCGTGAGATTCCAATAAATTGTGAATACCATCACCTGCTACTTCGTCAAATCCATCTTGTTTTGCAAGTTCTTTTCATTGCAGGAGCTAGTTTGATGACTTGGAAAATCACAGACATACTTGTCAAGGACCAGTTTTTTTTTTTCTTCTAAAACATGTGCAAGAATTCTTTAATAACATCACCTCAAACCTCAAGGGAGATGTCAGTGCTATTCTTTATGTTAAAACTCTTCTAAAATTCAAACATTTCTCTTGTTACTTAGGTAAGCAACTTTCTGTCTCAGTTGTAAACAAGTGAGGTGTAATCAGTGGTAAAAAAAATATCACCTTGATGCTTGGTGAAAGGTAAGTAGAGGTGGTGGTGAGAGAGAGAGAGAGAGAGAGAGAGAGAGAGAGGGAGGGAGGAATGATTTGGTGGATTGTCCAAAAGCAGAATTTTTTTTAATCCGACATTCCTCTTGCAATATTTTTTAATAGCATCGATTAAAACATCTGAAACAATATGTCCTGTCCAGTCTTGACTGATATGAAGATTAGGCCTAAAGTTGACTGAAGTACTCTTTTAAAGGATGCAGGTTTGCAGAGTAATAAACAATCAGAGACTTTAAAACCAAGGAATACATTTTCAGTAGAGCCTTTTTTTTTACTTAAGGCCAGCTTTTATCCTTTTTTTATGGGAAGGAATTGTTTTTCACTATTTCTTCAGCTCGCACAACTTCATCACATGCCTTGACATTATGGCAACTATACTGTTTCTTCAGTCCATCTAAGCAGACATAGCTAGCACTAAATGATGGCACATAAATATGACTTTCTGACTTCTTAAGAGAAAACTTAAATATTTTGGACACCTTAAACGCCATGATAATTTAGAGAAGACCGTCTTGGATGGGTACATAATGGGAAAAAGAAAGAGGAAGACCAAGGTGAAGATGGCTGCAAAACATCGTTAATAATCTGCAAATGGATGCATCAGCAGCAGAGTGTCTTGCTCACAACCGAAAGGCCTACAGGAGAGCTGTTAGGGAGGTAAAGTTCCGCAAGGGACATGCAAATGACCGACTTCTTAAGATTGTCGTAAATAGCTCATATTTCCTCTTTTACTCCACCCGAGCAGATTGTCACATACGTAGTCCCAGATCACATTTTTCTTTCACCGTCAATCCACACCCGTCATATCAGCTTTCCATCTCTTCTATGTCATTTCAGATAATTTAGAACAATTGTTTGAACTGGCTTGGTCCAGAAGTGTCCATCTGGCACCCACCCAGCGAGGTTATTATCAAAATGTAGTTTGTTTCATTAAGATTAACCGAAAAAAAAACACGTTAAGAACAGTTTTGACGAGCTGAAAGCTAAATAAGAACAAACAATGTACCCTTACTTCATAACTGTCACTTTGTCTCATTTTTATGTAACTTGACAAAAACTGGTTGACATAAATGCCACCCGCTAGTCGATTTCCACGTGTAGTTGTTGTGGCTTTTGAGGCTCATGAATTGGACAACCCAGGCTTTGATAATTGCAGCGCAGGTTGGCTGAACTTTCTCTCTGTGTTACCTCTTATAATGCGCGTGTGTGGACTTTACGTATTCCTACTGCATGATCACCGTCACATGCGGGTTATTTCATTCAAAGCACAATATCGCGTCAAGGTTGGCTTTGGGTGTTATTGCTTGTCTTATACGATCTTCTCAAAGACCACTTACTGGGTGTTATATATATATATGTGTGTGTGTGTGTATCTTCTTACATCTTACATTCTTCCCGTGCCGTTAAACGTCACGTAGGGCTTCATTGTAGTTCGTCACGTTTTTCTGTTTTCAGCGAGTTTTTCAACCTCGTCAAGGGATCTTATGTCCACTAATTTATTCTCTCTCAACAATGCTCCATTTAGGGTTTCATGTGGTCGACCTCTTTTTCTTTGTTTTGTTGTCTGAGGCCAAAGAATGCGTTCTTTTGATTTCTGTCTTCTCCATGCAGACTTTCACCAGAGTTCTTCATGTTGGTATCTATGATGACCCTTGACTTGATTGACTCTAACTTTGTTGCGAGTTTCCATAACAATTATGTTTTCCTTATCTAAAGCCGTCTCTTTGTGGGTTTCAGGGTACAGTTTTTGACCTTACGGCCAACTCCCGACTCTGAAAAACGCTCGGCAAGAGTGTTAAAATATGCGCTCTATCTTGCACGTCACTTGGAAGATTATAATATCATACTCGGGTCTTCTCCCTATAAGGACATTAAATAATTCTAATATTAAAAAAAAAAGAAAGTTAGTGTGACTAATATTATCATAATTCTTTATAGTGTCAGTATCTCACAGTGAGACCTCTCTCAGAGTTGTTTTTTTTTCCCGTTTGTGATTGCATTTCCTAATAATTCCTAGCTGAGGATGTAGACTGTTATAAAATATCGAAATGCCAAAAGAATAAGGAACTTGGAATTGCTGTAAAAAAATTAGCAATTCAAATTAAAACATGTTATTTAAAAAAATAAAGCTTATATTTTTCCGGGTTTTTTTTCCCTTCATATTTTCTTATTTCTTTATATCTTTTACATATGAATCATAGGATGTTTCAGTGACCAACAAATTTTAACATTATCAGTAAAGTCTTAATGACATGATCACAAATGAAACCATTACCTTGCAGTCTATAGCTTTGTAACCAAATGAAACCATTACCCTGCAGTCTATAGCTTTGTAACCAAATGAAACCATTACCCTGCAGTCTATAGCTTTGTAACCAAATGAAACCATTAGCCTGCAATCTATAGCTTTGTAACCAAATGAAACCATTACCCTGCAGTCTATAGCTTTGTAACCAAATGAAACCATTAGCCTGCAGTCTATAGCTTTGTAACCAAATGAAACCATTACCCTGCAGTCTATAGCTTTGTAACCAAATGAAACCATTACCCTGCAGTCTATAGCTTTGTAATAAAACTGCCTTAAACAAAATAGAGCCAACTGTTCCGCTTCATTCAAAAGAGGATAACACCTTGCTCTTCTTGATTGTTTAAAACAGGTGCTGTCCTTTTTGTCGTTTTAGGCTTAAGTTCCACTTTTCCTGGCAAATACTGCTTTAACATCGTCCACCGCACCCACCACCCCCTCCCCCTACTCACTGGCTCTGGTTGTTTTATTGTCTATGTGTACGTGCTCCCACTAGGGATATTTACGGCGCTTTTTTTTTTTTTTTTGTCTTAAATGAAGCTTTTCAACACAGCTTATTCCGCTTTGCCATGTGCTTCAATCATCATCTGCTGTACCACACTTGACTTTCAAGAGTCAATCAAATTGTACAGGCATTATAGTGTGGAAAATTGACTGATCCCCCCCCCCACCCCCACCCCCCTCGTCAGCTGCCTATCCGGCCTTGAGTGACAAAAGACCCAAGTTTAAATGAACCACTCACTGAGACCTTCAGTTTCTAACCCTTCGCACCTCCTCCAGAAGGTTAAAAAAAAAAACTGTGTCAGTCTGCATAACCAATGAAATCACATTACGTATGCGTAGAGATAATGAATGTCTCTTCTCAAATTCTATGCAAGTCTCGTAGTATTGTCATTCATGTTCAGAGCTCAACGCGCGCTCAACAACAACAACAGGTGCCGCCTCGTCACGGCCGCTATTTTAAACGAACCAATGAGAGCCCGACGAGCGAGATACGATTTTGACTCAGGTTCAACATGTGGCACGTGCAAACAAGTGGCCCTTTCGTTATCACGCAGCCCATCACAGTCCATCTGTCTGTATGTCTTGAACAGATTGGCTACAAGGAGCCATCATTTGCTGTTTTTATTTATTCCCCCCCCCCCCCACCCATTTCAGAACAATGGCGTGACCTTGGCTGCTTGACCTCGTTAGGTAGTTCTTTCTTTCGTCATTTAAGGTATGTTTTATTGAAGTTTTTCTCCGTGTCTCTTTTTATTATTTAAAAAAAAACATTGATGACGCGGTAACTTAACTTCTTATGTAAATGTTTGTCTCCTGATATTTCTTTTAATAAAAAAAAAATCGTGATAGTAAAATTTGACACCAAACAGGTGATGTCATCCCACACACATACATACATCTCCAGCGATATTTTTTTTCCTCTTGAAACAATATTGGTTGTGTGACAAAATCACCTAAAAACAATCAGTTTATTACCAAATGATAACAACTAAAATAAAAGAGAGAAGAACAGACAAAACAAACATTAAACAAAGTAAGAGAACACAGCGTTACATGATTACACCTCGAGAAAAATCGTAGACAAAGCACTTTTCCAGGCGAGAGAAGGAAAAATCACAAGAGAATTACCTGGGATTCGAACCACGGACACACTGTCTAAAAGTACTCTACCTACGATGTTTTTCGAGGTCTAATCCTACAAAGAACTACAAAACTGTCGAACTACTTTGCGAGTCCTATGTGACGTTTAGCGGCACGAGAAGGATATATGATATAAGATAAGAATCCTACAAAAACTGTGTTCTCTTACTTTACTGTACGAAAGCTTCGTTGTTTCCTTTTGTGTAAACATTTGTACCAGGAACATTAAATAAATGCGCGAGCAAATAAACAGAAGGAAAACAACTCAAATAGAGCATGCAATAAAGATCATACAAGCAAACAAACTGGGTGCCCCCATAGCACAAAACGGCTGGTTCTGTCTACACCCTCTGCCGAACTTAATGTGCTTTTAATATTTCTCAAGAAGAAACTGACCGGAGATGGAGAAAATGATTGCACTCTCTGGGGTTTCTTTAAATCAGTGAATCCTCTGAAAGTTAGAAAAGTCGAGGTCTTTAAAAAATATTTTAGCTGGAGCTTGATGGGTGGGTTCATGGTAAGACTGTAACCCATTTGACAAACTATTTTCCCAATCTTTTATTTTCAACTCGTAGTACAATGTCAATAGAGAAGACTCTCAAGATGCAAACAAGAGAGCATAGAAATGAAGGAATATGCGCGATCAGTGAAGAGAGTAGCAACTAATAAGATACACACTGATAGCTAACGAAAAAAAAAATGAAGATATAATGAAATGACCCGGCTACATTGCACTTGGCTTAAAAAAAAAAATAAATAAGACGATGTTCAGAAAATACAAACAGAAAAAGAAGACACCATAAAATAGGGGAAAAAAGGGGGAGGGGTTCAATAAAAGATTACAAGGTAAAGGTATAATCTAATTTTCATTGCCATTAAGGCATATTAGGGATAAGCTGTTGAGTCGGTATTTCCAAGACCTTCACTACATGGTACTGGCTTTAACAACAGTCAAAATAGTGTCCGGCGCAGGAATACGAAATAAAAACTGAAAACTAGTTTGTGGTTGGGGCTGGTTTTATGTGGGCCACCATGTACTTATACTGTGTGAAAGATCATCCACTAGGCTGGACAGGCCTAGGGGCCTGTAAGAGAAGAGGGCTCTGATTTCAAGCAGTTTTTAAAAACATCTCTGTAAATACAGATTATTACTTTTCATTTCATTCAGTCATTTGCATGTCCTTTGCGGCACTTTGCCTCCCTAACACAATAATTGGTGTATAAGTATACAACTATACACTAAACACTGCAGTAAAGCTGTGATACTAGAATGTATAAAATTGGAAAAAAGTAGGAGCAGCTTTATTACTTAACGATTACAAAGTTGTGACGTTTCGGCGTGAGCCTTAATCATACAAAAACATACAGGACGAAGAAATAGGGAGAGGAGATAAAGTATAGATTTACATGAATACTGTTTAAAAAATAAAAAAATAATAATAAAAATTTTTTTAAAAAATTTTTTTTAAAGGAGTACTTAGCTGTAAATTGCAAGGTGTGTCCTGACACACACCGCCAGACAAGCCACACCTTGCAATTTACAGCTAAGTACTCCTTTTAAAAAAATTTAAAAAAAATTTTTAAAAATTATTATTATTATTTTTATTTATTTTTTTTTTAAACAGTATTCATGTAAATCTATACTTTATCTCCTCTCCCTATTTCTTCGTCCTGTATGTTTTTGTATGATTAAGGCTCACGCCGAAACGTCACAACTTTGTAATCGTTAAGTAATAAAGCTGCTCCTACTTTTTTCCAACTTTATACATGCCTCTCTAATAGCACTCCTGTAGGCCTCTCGGTTGTGAGCAAGATAGCCTGCTTGCTGATGCTTCCATTTGCAGATCATCAACAATGTCTTGCAGTCATCTTTGCCTTGGTCTTCCTCTCTTTCTTTTTCCCATTATGTACCCTTCCAAGATGGTCTTCTCTAGATTATCATGACGCTTAATATGTTAAAAATATTTAAATTTTCTCTCTTTAATCCTCTTTACTAGCCAGCCTTCTTCAATATTAAGTTCTTGCAGTATGGATATATGTGTTCTTTTTTTGTGTCCATGATAGTTGAAGAATTCTTCTGTAGCATTTACATTCAAGGGCATTTATGTGTTTCTCAGCTGTTTTTGTTAAGTGTCCAGGTATTTTATTATTGTTTTATGAACTTTATATCAGGAGATGAACTGTGTAGTTGTAAGGGGCTGTGGCCTTTTTAAGGTTTAGCCTGGGGCCCGACTGAGTGCTTGAACTCTGAAACTATGTGTTACAGAAATCTACCCAAATATTTACTGATTTTTTTCCTCCATTTCACTGCGAAGGATAAAAATTATGGGGAAATGTGAAAGATCCGTCCCCTGCACATTCAGTAAGGTACAGCATCATGATGATGTTGATAATACATGTTGATTATCTAAGTTTCGCACGATCTCCTTCCAGTTCTTTTCTCTGTCTTCTTTGTGAAGGAAGCCAAACGAGCGGGTCTTTTTTTTCTTGTTAAGTTGTGACAGCAGCGAAACCGCGACAATGTCAGTCGACGCGTGCCGTGTCAAACAAAACCAGGTTCAGGTCACGTGGTCATCCGTGTCGCGCGCGCCCAAACAAATCTTTGTGGCTAGGATGCCCCTGGAAGTTTGCCAAATGTCAATAGACGTACCTGAGAAAGGAAAAAAAAGGGCTCTTTATCATTTCCCACATGTGTCCTACGTCAGTAGGAAAATCAGACACGGTCCAACATTACGTAATGTCACCTGGTCTATTATCTAACCACCTGCCCACTCTGACCTCAATCTTAAAACGGACACAATCGTCCTTCTGGATTAAAATATCAGCCCCATCTGGATCGAAAGTTTGAGCGCTTTTTCTAGAAAACTAAAATTTAGCTTAGTTCTTTCCAAATCAACACAGAAAATACAAAGAACAGTTTGTCTTCACATCGAAGAGTTCTTTCGTACCTTTTAAGAGGCTGAACAAAAGATAAACATACTGCATACAAGTAAACAAAGACACAGAAATATCGAGATTCACGCAGGGTAAAATATGGAAGTGGAGTTTAATATGAGCACCTGGAATATTCAGACAAAGCACTTAGACGTGAGATAAAGAAAAAGAAAAAAAAATATAGAAAAATGACTGAAAGTTGAACCTAAATTTCAGCTGAGCTCGTTAAAGCGGTGCACAAAGCACCCGGCCACCCTTATTTAACCATCGTGGATGATGGAAGCTAAAACCTGGAAGAATCATTCTTTAAAAAAAAAAAAAGCGCCCCCTGGGCTAGTGCAGCAGCATACCAGTATGCCGCAAGGAAATCAGAGGTCTGCCGTCACAATTTTACAGTAAAATATACTTTTCTTCACTTTATAGCCCATATATATAAACATAATATATGAACAGAAACTTTCGCCAGCATTATAATCACCCGTATCATACGTTCAGCTTTACTACGATTTGAATTTGCTACCTTCGGTCCATTGCCTTCTTATTGTAAACTTACAAATATTTTTAGTATATATAGTACTTGTTTAATTTTTAAAAATAATGTATTTTAATGTTTATAGGGGTTCTAAGGACTGCAAACGCGCCACAAACAGCCTCTGGCAGTCAAGTCCAGCTCCTGGCCTTCCCGTGGCAGAACTGTTTAAACTGACAGGAGAAGGGGCGAGGGCGAATATCTGGCGCCTGAAAACCAGTTACTTAGGGTAGATGAGTGTCACGTTTGGTAGCTCATCTGCCGCTGTTGGCGAGATCTTCAGCTGCCGTGCGTGGAGCGGTGCTCTTCCCGGCCAATGAAGAAATTTGCAAATGAGGTTGCCGCGCAGCATCACTGCGGAAAAGGTGGTTGAAAGAATAAAGCGAAGCAAACAGTCAAATCACGGCACCTCTGGTCTGGAGGTCGGCCACGTCCTGAGTGCAGTCATATCGTGTGAAATGCATGAACTGGTTTGTCCCAGAGGTTAAGTCACTGCTGGCCTGACTTTTCAAATGCCGCGCGTGGAGTGAAGCTCCTCCCGGTTAAGGAAGTAAATGCGGAAATAAAGGTTGCTGTGCGGCGCCGATGGGAAAAGGTGGTGGAAAGTGAAGTTTAACCTGGTATGTCCAGTAGTATCGCTACGAGAGCTATACCACGGCACCTCTGCTCTAGAGGCCGCCTACGTCCGAAATACACCTACACTGGTGAAATATGCCTAAACCGGCACACACCAGGGGTGGAACCCGATGGCTAGACATGTCATGCCACCTCCGCTCTAGAGGTCGGTAACGCCTGATAAACACCCATACTGGTGAATTTTGCCTAAACCGGCTCATACCAGGGGTGAATCTTGAAGGCTATGAATGTCACAGTACCTCTGCCCTAGAGGTCGGTCCCGTCCCAAACATGCCCATACTGGGAAATGCCTAAACCGGCTCAACCCAGGGGTAGAAGTCACTAGTGGCGAGGATTCGTCCTCCTGGACAAAAGCTCCATCCTGGTCACAACTAGGAAGGGTAGCGGCCACGACCGCAAAATGCTGAAGTCGGAGACACTGGACCAGGGAAGTCTAGATAGGCAACCACCTCTCACCCGGCGGGGATGTCTGCGTATCCTAATCACGCTGAGGTTTTCCGGTGAGAAAGTCCAACCCTGGACTGGATGGGCAACCACCTCTCACCCGGCGGTGATACACGGGTATCTCATAACACGTCGAGGTTTTCCGGTGAGAAAGTCCAACTCTGTCCTGGGTGGGCTAACGCCTCTCACCCAGCGGGGATGCACTGATATTCCAAACACGTCGAGGTCTTCCGGTGAGAAAGTCCAACCCTAGACCAAACTGGTGCAATGAAAACCACGGTGTCACGCAATCCCGCTTCCGAGACCCACCAAGAATACAGGCTAAAGCACTGTGATACTCTGAACCCCTTGTGGTCCTTCGTGGAACTCATGTGGTCTATTTTGGACCACACAGGGGACCACCGGACCTAACGAGGACCACATGTGTGAATTCAGTAGGTTCACAGTGCGGTTTTTGGTGGTAGAAGTGAACGAAGAAGAAGAAGAAGAATGTTTATAGGCACATTATAAAGTCATTTAAATGTATCTTGTCTTGTCTTGTCTCCGTCCTCATATATCTTTCGTTGTTGAGGGGACAAATAGACTTCTTGATTGGGCTCGACGATTTGCTTCATATAATGGGATATTTAATGCTTCTGTAATTTCCTCTTTCCATCTCCTTCGTGGGCGGCCTCTTCCTCTGTTACCTACAAATCTTAGCCTGAATGCTTTCTGTGATATACTGTCTGGTGGTAGCCTTGTAACATGGCCAAACCATTTGGCTTGCTGTTTCTTGATATAATGTGATACTGGTGTTACTCCAGGCTTTGTCCTGATGGTGTCATTTCTTATTTGCTCTCCTCTTGTCACATTTAGTATTCTCCTTAAACATCCCATTTCTGTCGCGATGATTTTTCTTTTGTTCTTGGCTGTTAGCGTCCATGTTTGACATCGATAGCATAGAGTTGGAAGGAAAATTGTCTTGTACAGTGCCCTTTTTTGTTTCAGTTGTGATGTATTTGTTTTTTCAGTAAAGGAGTCATTTGTCCAATGACCTGATTTGCTTTATTGCATCTGCTCTCAATCTCAGCATCAGTTGTTCCTGAGGATGATATTATGCTACCTAAGTATTTGAAATGTTTCACCTGTTTCAATGGCTGGTTGTCTAGGAAGATCTTTGTTTAGATTTCTTCTCTCGCTTTGGTCATGACTTCTGTTTTTTTTTTTTTTCAGCGCTGATCGTCATGTAGTGGCTTTTACACGCCCTTGCTAAATTATCTGTTTTGGTGTATGTCATTTTCTGAGGTGCCTATAGGTGCTTGATCATCAGTAAAAGGGAGTTCGTTTATGGTCTTCCTATTGGGTATGTCTTCTGCAACGTGTTGTGGGTTTATTAGCATTCTTTCGGTAACGTATTGTGAAATTCTCTTTATGTCCTTTTCGTTTTCCAAAGCGTCCACCGGAATGAAACCACATAGGAAAACAAGGACTCCACCTGTATTTATATAACAGAAATTGAATTTTCCAATAATCCCTCAGAAATCAAGAAGATTAATGTCTTCCCTGAGCAAGCTCATATTTTACATTGAAAATAAGACACAGATTTCAGTCAGTCAGTCAGTCATTTTCATGTCTCTTGCGGAAATTTTGCCTCCCTAACAGATCTCCTGTAGGCCTGTCGGTTGTAAGCAAGACGCCCTGCTGCTGATGCAGGCATACCAAAGACAGAGAGTAATTCCAAGAGCAGCAATGACTGGAGAGTTTCTTACTCGTGGCCTGTGCTCTCAAGGCGATGAAAGCGATGATGATGATGATGATGATGATGATGATGATGATGATGTTGATGCCACAAGACCACCTGGAGGAAAACTGTAGAAGCAGAAATGAGCAGCAGGCAGCACAGCTGGGGGGACAATACAAAGGCTGGCCGCAGACCATGAGAGATGGAGAGAATATGTTGCTGCCCTGCAATACACCACAGGGCGAAAAGGACCGTGATTGCTTAGACGATCGCTGGCCAAGGACATGGATAGTCGTGATTCCTCTTGTATTCAGGTGTGCTTAGGTGCTAGCACAGAATTTTGCACTGACAAACTGTCAGACCCGTTTGAACTGAAACACATTACTGAAAGATAGAAAAAAAAGACCTGCATATGGCCAAGTCTAAACAGAAAGAATATTATTCTCAATATTAAATTGAGAAAATATGAAAACAGGACATTGTCTAGAAAATATGTAAGAGAATGAAAGAAAAAATATCCAAATTGGTTTCATTCAAACTACTAGACAATGGCAACTGAAACCTCACAGGAGACTGACCTTGTTAATAACCTCTTGGAACCCCACAAGAGATTCGTCTTGTAAATAACCTCTTGGAACATCGCAACCCCACAAGAGGTCTTTGAACATCGTAACCCCACAAGAGACTGGAATTGTTAATAACGTTATTGAACATCGTAAAAAAAGACTCGGCTTGTTAATAACCTCTTTGAACATCGTAACAAGAGACTGGCCTTTTTAATAACCTATTTGAACATCATAACCCCACAAGAGACTTGCCTTGTTAATAACTTCTTTGAACATCATAACCCCACAGGAGACTCGCCTTGTTAATAACTTCTTGGAACATCATAACCCCACAAGAGACTTGCCTTGTTAGTAACTTCTTTGAACATCATAACCCCACAAGAGACTCGCCTTGTTAATAACTTCTTGGAACATTGTAACCCCACAAGAGACTGGCCTTGTTAATAACCTCTTAGAACATCATAACCCCAGGTTCTATGGACTGTTATTGCCGGAGGTGGGGTGGAAGATACGCTCTCTACTCCAGTGGCGTGTGTCTCTAATAGCCTCTGACAGTCAAGTCCAACTCCTGGCCTTCGCGTGGCAGAACTGTTTAAACTGACAGGAGAAGGGGCGAAGGCGAATATCTGGCGCCTGAAAACCAGACGATTCGGGTAGATGAGAGTCATGTTTGGTAGCTCGTCTACCGCTGCTGGCAAGATTCTTCAGCTGCTGTGCGTGGAGTGGGGCTCCTCCTGACCAGTGAAGAAAGGTGCGAATTGGGTTGCCGCACGGTACCACTGTGGAAAAGGTGAAAGAAAGGACTAAGCAAAGTAAACAGCAGTCAAATCACAGTAAATCTGGTCTGGAGGTCGGCCACGTCCTAAGTGCACTCATATTGGGCGAAATGCCTGAATAGGCTTAACCCAGATGTTAAGACACTGCTGGCGAGATTCCTCGGATGCTGTGCGTGGAATGAAACTCTTTTTGCTGTGTGGGGCCGATGAGAAAAGGTGAAAATTAATCGGTTTGTCCAGTAGTATCGCACCGAGAGCTACTCATACCACGGCACCTTGCTCTAGAGGCTGACCACGTCCAATATACACCCATACTGGTGAAATATGCCCAAACCGGCTTAAACCAGGGGTGAAACTTGATGGCTACGCACGTCACGGAATCTCTGCTCTAGAGGTCTGTCACGTCCTAAACACGCCAATACCGGGATAATATGTCTAAACCGGCTCAACCCAAGGGTGAAAGTCACTAGTGGCGAAGATTCGTCCTCCTGGACAAAAGCTCCGTCCTGGTCACAACTAGGAAGGGTAGCGACCACGACCACAAAATGCTGAAGTCGGAGACACTGGACCAGGCCGGTCTAGACAGGCAGCCACCTTTCACCCGGCGAGGATGTATTCGTATCCTGATCACGCTGAGGTTTTCCGGTGAGAAAGTCTAACTTTGGACTGGATAGGCAACCACTTCTCACCCGGCAGTAATACATTGGTATCTCAAAACACGTCGAGGTTTTCTGGTGAAAAAGTCCAACTCCAGACTGGATAGGCAACCACCTCTCTCACCCACTGGGGATATACTGTTATCCAAAACACGTCGAGGTTTTCCGGTGAGAAAGTTCAACTCTAGACTAAACTGGTGCAACGAAAACCACGGTGTCATGCAATCTCGCTTCTGAGACCTACTAAGAATACAGGCTCAAGCCCTGCGATACTCTGAACCTCTTGTGGTCCTCTTGGGGGTCTCGTGTGGTCCTTTCGGGGAACATCGTAACCCCACAAGAAATTTGCCTTATTAATAACCTCTTTGAATATCGTAACCGCACAAGAGGCTTGCCTTGTTAATAACCTTTTAGAACATCATAACCCCAAAAGAGACTTGACCTGTTAATAACCTCTTTGAACATCATAGCCCCACAAGAAACTTGCCTTCATAACCTCACAAGAGACTCACCTTGTTAATAACCTCTTGAAACATCATAACTCCACAAGAGACTTGCTTTGTTAAAAACCTCTTAGAACATCATAACCCCACAGGAGACTCGCTTTGTTAATAACATCTTTGAACATTGTAACCCCACAAGAGACTTGCTTTGTTAATAACTTCTTAGAACATCATAACCCCACAAGAGACTTGCCTTGTTAATAACTTCTTTGAACATCGTAACCCCACAAGAGACTTGCTTTGTTAATAACATCTTTGAACATCATAACCCCACAAGAGACTTGCTTTGTTAATATCCTATTAGAACATCATAACCCCACAAGAGACTCACCTTGTTAATATCCCCTTTGAGCATCATAACCCCACAAGAGACTGGCCTTGTTAATAACCTTTTGGAACGTCATAACACCACAAGAGACTTGCTTGTTAATAATTTTTTAGAACATCTTAATCCCTGAAGAAACTGACCTTGTTAATAACCTCTTGGAACATCATGACCCCACAAGAGACTCGCCTTGTTAATAACTTCTTTGAACATCATAACCCCACAAGAGACTGGCCTTGTTAATAACTTCTTTGAACATCATAACCCCATAAGAGACTTGCCTTGTTAATAACCTCTTTGAACATCATAACCCCACAAGAGACTTGCCTTGTTAATAACCTCTTTGAACATCATAATCCCACAAGAGACTTGCCTTGTTAATAACCTCTTTGAACATCATAACCCCACAAGAGACTCGCCTTGTTATAACTTCTTAGAACATCATAACCCCACAAGAGACTTGCCTTGTTAATAACTTCTTAGAACATCATAACCCCACAAGAGACTCGCCTTGTTATAACTTCTTAGAACATCATAACCCCACAAGAGACTCGCCTTGTTAATAACTTCTTTGAACATCATAACCCCACAAGAGACTCACCTTGTTAATATCCTCTTTGAACATCATAACCCCACAAGAGACTCGCCTTGTTAATAACCTCTTTGAACGCCGTGCTAAACAAACCCACCAGACTCACAGTCACATGACATAAGAGTTTAGACTTCATGAGGTCAGTAGGCTCTCTGGGTGCTCACGTGATATCTTGTACAGGCACGTGAACAGAAAACTTTATAAACATATTAGAAAAGTAGGAAAGAAAGAAAGAAAACATCCCACAATGAATATAAAATATTAGAATTCTTTAAAATAAATGTAGTATTAGCCAACGACCATGCAGACAGTGAATGGAACATAGGAAAGTAAATGATCTCGTGTTTCATTTGGAACATGATAATGATGAAGATGCCTGTTACAAGGACGTCGTGACCTATTATTTCAGTCATTGCCGTTAACTGGCAATTATCGGTAAATTGCCGATAAGAAACGAGAAAAACCGAACGTTTCGGAGCTCGTCGGCTACAGTAACCAGTTTATATTATCAAAAATGTTTGTGAAAAGCAACCAGTGAGATTGGATGGAGGACAATCAGGCTAGTAAACTGATGACACTCAGTTTCCGTGGAGAAGATTGAACTTTGGCACATGATGTGAGTATTTTGTAAATAGTAAATCTCATAGCAGAGGCCCACAGGAGTGCTGTTTGGGAGGCAAAGTTCCGCAAGGGACATGCAAATGAATGAAATCTCATAGCAAATAAGGTAAGAAGAAGTTCATGCGAATATTTTACTCCTGCTGATGTTTGCAAAGTATGTTTAGTTCTACGTCAAAAAAAAAAGAAAGATATAAGGTATCGAAAGTTGTATTTCGGAAGGTATATCATGCAAAGTGAAAGACAGGTACAAATGTACCGATGTCGAAAAATCCTAGCACTATCATTGTTATTTCTAACAAGTTGAATTGCACAGAAAGAAACTGTAACAGAGAGAGAGAGAGAGAGAGAGAGAGAGAGAGAGAGAGAGAGAGAGAGAGAGTTAACGCTATGATTTATTGACAACAATTTTAGGAACACAATCTCTCTTCAGAACTTTACCTGCGCTGGACATGCCTTTCTCACAGTTCTCTCCCGTTGTGATATGTGACTAAGCTACAGAATCTACAGGAAAGAAAGATGGTGAGGCATCTATTCATGCAAACCGAAAAAAAAACCCCATTAAACAGCAGAAAGACCATGTCAAACACCTGTAAGTTAAGATCACTGGGGATGCCATGACGAAAGTCCTGTGAATAGACCATAGGGGTTGGTTTCCATGTTGGATTCCTTCGCTTTCTCTGCCCGAAAAGGTCGCAGTCTCTTCGTGGACAATAACCGCGGAAGAAGAAAGAAAGTCGCGTGAAGTGTAAAATGAGAACCCAGGGTTTTGATTTTAAATGGGGATGTCCTTTGTCATGGAGAAAGAGGAGTCCGGTAAAGAAAGAAAACAAGACCGGACAAATGAGGAAGAAAAGCTGTGGAATGGGCAGGAGCGGGTTTAGGACGAAGGGTGAGGTGAGCAAGACAAAAAAAGAAAGAACGGCATTTACAAGAAAATATGGCTTAATATAAATCAACACAGGGAAAAAAAAACGGAAGGGAAATAAAATGAAAGATATAAAACGTTGAAAGTACTAATGACTACCCATAAAAAGGTACCCACCTTCGAAGGTGTCTTTAAATGAGTAGTTTCTGAAATTATCACCTTGCACGTTAAAACTGAAGAGTTTGATATATTTTACTTGAAATTTGTACTTTTGTTGTTTTATATAATTTGTACTTGTACGAACTGCCTGTAACTGCGAGCTGTTGTTCTTTGCAGTCGATGCTGTAGAGATGTTGGGGCACAGCATCGTATCGGCGTGGGAGCGGGTTATGGTGGCTACTTTTTCAGTCCCGGAGTACAGCTAAAAAGCACGGGGTGTGCAATGCTTTTTTAGCAGACTCCACCACCATGGGGACTATGGCGATCCCTGACCCGTTAGCCAGGCTAGGCCTGTTACTGGGGGTACCACGGAGAGGTGGGATAGGGTCTTGGTCAGCTATGGTTCGCTAACCTTGACGCTGGCATATCAGCTATGGGACGCTGATTGCCTCATCGGACATGCGTCTTCACCCCATGTAAAAAGAGAGCAGTTGAATTCATATTCGGTTTTTGGCCAATGCTAATTTTCCGATTCTGATGGTGTTCTGCAATTTCTTTAGATTCTCTGAGATGTGCTTCTAAGAAAAATCATCGTAATTTTTGGCTGTGTCATGCTCTTTCGTTGACAGGTTTGTCTGCATCTTCTGGAGTCCATCCCAGGGCAACTTTTGATGCTGTGTTTTGTTTTGCAGTTGTCACTGGTATAATTTTGGTGGACTCTTCTCCTTGTCGCTGACTTTAGTAATCTGCCACTGCTTACAACTTGATTCAAAGTCTACAATGTTAGATAAAGTGTAGACTCTACTGCTCAGAACAGCTGTATTTTTTCAGCTGCTAGAATTTATTGACTGTGATCCACCAGCAGGTTTGTTATTTCTACTTTGTTTGGCCTAGATGGCTGAGTGGTTAGGGCTTGGTCTACTAATCCAGTGCTATCAGGTTTAAGTTCAAGCAGTGGCATTTTTTTCTGGTACCACCATACCAAAAAAAAAAAAAAAAAGGCCCCGAGGTCCATCTAGCCTCTAAAAATGGATGCCAGAGAAATTTGGGAAAGTAAATGCGGCCAGACGTGAAAGTGACCACGTCATGCTTTCATGTGCCGAAGATTGTGCACATACGGGTCTAAAACTCCATATCCCAAATATGCCTTAATGACATGGAAAAGGGGATTTTACTTGTACCTATTTGAATTTGGTTTGCCTTAGTCACAGACAAGATGTTGTGATTCATCAACGTACACTGTACTTCAGTAAGTTGTGAGTCATCTACCCAATTCAGCGTCACCCAGTTAACCTTAGAAACGATGTCTCTAAACCAAAACGAATAAAAAAGGACTCATATTTAACAAGTATGGTGACTGTAATTAAATACCATGACCATTATTTCACTTGTATACCCGTGTTTATCTTCTGCTGATATGCTTTCTATAGTATCTCTGTATCGCATTTATCGTGGTTTTTTTTTTCCAGACGGTTTCTTATAAGTGATAATAAACATCACAAAGAAAAGAATGTGAAGACAGAAACGATACTTTACGACTTAACACGGGCTGTTAGAGGGTTAACTGTTTCCCACGGCAAAGTTGAAGAATTCCAAGGTCATCTGCTATTCTCGAACGCACCTGCACTTTGACCTTTCATGCGCATGATCTGAACGAGGTCAGCTCTTGTCAAAACTTGCTAGCCCTTCGGATTAAGCTCCCGGTTCCAACATGTTTGAACTTTTTTTCTTCCCCCCTTCGTTGTCTGCCCTTGAATAGCATTCTTGCTCATCAGTTCTTGCGCCCTACCCCAACCCCTGGACTCCTTTTCTTCTTTGGCGTTCCATCTTACTCTTTAGAAACTCCCACCTCTCCTCCCTGAGGTCCATTCAAAGGACAATGAGAGCTGGTCAGATGTTTGAGATTATTTGTGAAAAAGAAACTAATAGGAGGGAGGGAGAGAGGGAGAGAAGGGGAAAAGAGGATGGGTTAGAGCGGGAAATAGAAATAAAATAGAAATACAAGCTACAGGAAGCGTCATTTAAAAACTACTTTTCATGTACTACTTCACTCCGTTTTCTTGATCTACATTACAGTTTGTTTGTTTGTTTTTTCTTCTTGTTCTTCCGCAGTGTTTTGGCTTCAGTTATCGACAAGAAAACTCTTGTGTTCCATAAGAAAGCGCTAGTTCTCGAGACCTTCTCTGTAGCGTCCTGGAGACCTTTTGTTTCTGTTTATGACATAAGGTTAACGAAAAGGTCGATGTTTTGTGTTATTTTGAGACAGGTAGGTAGGTAAAGGTAATCCAGTCATGCCTTAGAGGCACATAGGGATATGACGTTAGAGCTCATATTTTCCTTGACCTGTCAGCACACTAGAGGGTGATATGGTCAGTATCACGCCTGGCCGCCTTTCCTTCCCCAACTCCAAAAGAAGTTGGGTACCCATTTCTACAGCTGGGTGACTGGGGTGATTCGAACCCCTCGACCTTCATCATGAGAGACAGTGCACTAACCACTTCGCCACTCATTCACCCATTTTGTGACTGCCTCGTTATAACCAACGATTAAAGAGCACGCTGAACTCTTCCCTATCAGGGGATTTTAATGCTGGCAAGGCATTTGGAAGACGATGACGTCAGCCCTGATACCTGTGCTGGTAAGCTGCTGTATCCGGTCTCTTCATGTCAGCGCCATTTTGGAAGATGATTGTGTCACAACAGGTGGTGAAAGAATTAAGGACACCATTCTCTACCCTCACCCTCACGGTTGTCATGGAGCTTCCATTGCTGGAAGGATATCGTCATTTCTTCTTTTGCATGTCACAGTACAGGAAGAAAGAGTCATGGCAACGTGCTGCCACAAAGGACAACATTGGACAATCATCATCATCATCATCATCATCATCTTCTTCTTCTTCTTCTTCATCTTTCCAAGCCATTAAGGATCACTGCTGCAGATAAAGTTCTCCAACATTCCTCTCTATTCCTAATCTTCTCTCTCCAGTTAAGTGACACCAATTTCTTTTATATGTTCTTCTATGTTGTCTTCCCATCTCTGTCTTGGTCTACCCCCTTGGTCTTGTTTCTCTCATCTCTTGTGCATACATCATTTTCGTTTATCTGTTCTCTTCCATTCTTTCTACATGGCCCAACCAGCGTAGTCTGTTCAGTTTCAACACATTTATAATTCGTTGTTAATTAAATAAATTGTTCAGTTCAGAGTTCTTTCTAGTTCTCCATTCTCCACTGTTGGTTTCCTTTACAGGCCCAAAGTGTGTACCTAACACTGGTGACAAATGATCTTCTGATGAAAAGAGCGAAAACAGCTATGGACAATCCTATATCTGTTGTAGTCCCTTTTTTTTTTGTCGTACTCCTCCTGAGAGAAACTTTTATCACTTAAAAAGTCGACTTTCGGCACAGCTCTCTCATCTTAGATACGTTTTTGAAATAAAATATCATCTATAAAGCGGCACTACATCTTATGCTGGGAATATAAAGCGGAACTGCATCTTATGCTGGCAATATAAAGCGGCACTACATCTTATGCTAGCAATATAAAGCGGCACTGCATCTTATGCTGGCAGTATAAAGCGACACTACATCTTATGCTAGCAATATAAAGCGGCACTGCATCTTATGCTGGCAATATAAAGCGGCACTGCATCTTATGCTGGCAATATAAAGCGGAACTACATCTTATGCTGGCAATATAAAGCGGCACTGCATCTTATGCTGGCAATATAAAGCGGCACTGCATCTTATGCTGGCAATATAAAGCGGCACTACATCTTATGCTGTCAATATAAAGCGGCACTACATCTTATGCTGTCAATATAAAGCGGCACTACATCTTATGCTGGCAATATAAAGCGGCACTGCATCTTATGCTGGCAATATAAAGCGGAACTACATCTTATGCTGGCAATATAAAGCGGAACTACATCTTATGCTGGCAATATAAAGCGGCACTACATCTTATGCTGGCAATATAAAGCGGAACTACATCTTATGCTGGCAATATAAAGCGGCACTACATCTTATGCTGGCAATATAAAGCGGAACTACATCTTATGCTGGCAATATAAAGCGGCACTGCATCTTATGCTGGCAATATAAAGCGGCACTACATCTTATGCTGTCAATATAAAGCGGCACTACATCTTATGCTGGCAATATAAAGCGGCACTACATCTTATGCTGTCAATATAAAGCGGCACTACATCTTATGCTGTCAATATAAAGCGGCACTACATCTTATGCTGGCAATATAAAGCGGCACTGCATCTTATGCTGGCAATATAAAGCGGAACTACATCTTATGCTGGCAATATAAAGCGGAACTACATCTTATGCTGGCAATATAAAGCGGCACTACATCTTATGCTGGCAATATAAAGCGGAACTACATCTTATGCTGGCAATATAAAGCGGCACTACATCTTATGCTGGCAATATAAAGCGGAACTACATCTTATGCTGGCAATATAAAGCGGCACTGCATCTTATGCTGGCAATATAAAGCGGCACTACATCTTATGCTGTCAATATAAAGCGGCACTACATCTTATGCTGGCAATATAAAGCGGCACTACATCTTATGCTGTCAATATAAAGCGGCACTACATCTTATGCTGTCAATATAAAGCGGCACTACATCTTATGCTGGCAATATAAAGCGGCACTGCATCTTATGCTGGCAATATAAAGCGGCACTGCATCTTATGCTGGCAATATAAAGCGGCACTGCATCTTATGCTGGCAATATAAAGCGGCACTGCATCTTATGCTGGCAATATAAAGCGGCACTGCATCTTATGCTGTCAATATAAAGCGGCACTGCATCTTATGCTGGCAATATAAAGCGGCACTGCATCTTATGCTGGCAATATAAAGCGGCACTGCATCTTATGCTGTCAATATAAAGCGGCACTGCATCTTATGCTGTCAATATAAAGCGGCACTGCATCTTATGCTGGCAATATAAAGCGGCACTGCATCTTATGCTGGCAATATAAAGCGGCACTGCATCTTATGCTGGCAATATAAAGCGGCACTACATCTTATGCTGGCAATATAAAGCGGCACTGCATCTTATGCTGGCATATAAAGCGGCACTGCATCTTATGCTGGCAATATAAAGCGGCACTGCATCTTATGCTGGCAATATAAAGCGGCACTGCATCTTATGCTGGCAATATAAAGCGGCACTACATCTTATGCTGGCAATATAAAGCGGCACTGCATCTTATGCTGGCAATATATACTCCTCAAACTGTTGAGAAGTTTCTGAGGCAGGTAAGCCTCTGCTCCTGGTGTGATCGTGTTAACCATTCCTTTGAAATCCAGGAAGAGGCAGTCTAGATTCGTCCTCATATGCTTCCTCCTCTTTCTCATAGTCGTCATGAGCATCAACAGCGATAGGATGAAAATCTCTCCCTTCTCCTCCCCCCCCCCCCCCCCCCCCCCACAAAACCGTCTTGATTCTCTCCTACTATGTCACATCTCGTCTTACCTACCTTTTGGAGTTCCGCTTGAAAGGTTCATCTCTAAATACCTCTAATTGGCTTCTGTTTTATTTTTCCAAGTGGAGTCATCCACCGTTCAGTTTGATATAGTGGCCTAAAGGTGTCGAACAGGGAGGACTGAGATAACTCAATTCTGTCATTTAGAATTAAGCAACGTAACGACAGTTACGTGCATATGGTCAACATGTGGCCATGCTAGACGTCACATGACGTTCTGGGCGGTGTTTGTTTAGCTGTCAGCAATATCCTCCAATCCTCCGGTGTCTTGACAGATAAAGAAAAAATGCTGGAACCGACTCCATGTCAGTGTTAACAAGGCAGGCTACCTATATGTCGTACCAGTGCCTTTGCGCATGCGCGTATAGTGCTTATATATACAATAGAAACGTGTATCTTCTCCTTCTGCTTCTTCGTTCGCTTCTGCCACCAAGGTCGCCCCGCGATCCCCCTGAATTTACTCCTGTGGTCCTCGATGTGTCCCGTGGTCCCCCTGTGGTCCCCGAGAGCCCCACAAGAGATCCCAGAGAGGATCACACGAGGTTCAGAGTATCGCGGGGCTTGGGCCTGAATTCTTGGTGGGTCGCAGAAGAGGGATTGCGTGACACCGTGGTTTTCGTTGCATAAGTTTAATCTAGAGTTGGACTATCTCACTATGAAACCTCGACGTGTTTTGGATATCAGCATATCCCCGCTGGGTGAGAGATGGTTGCCCGTCCAGCCTAGAGTTGGACTTTCTCACCGGAAACCCTCGACGTGTTTTGGATATCAGTGTATCCCCACCGGGTAAGAGGTGGTCCGTCCAGTCCAGCGTTGGACTTTCTCACTGGAAGACCTCATCGTGATAAGGGTACGCATACATCCCCACCGGGTGAGAGGTGGTTGCCCATCCAGTCCAGAGTTGGACTTTCTCACCGTAAAACCTCAGCGTGATCAGGATACGAATACATCCTCGCCGGGTGAAAGGTGGTTGCCTATCTAGACTGTCCTGGTCCAGTGTCTCCGACTTCAGCATTTTGTGGTCGTGGCCGCTATCCTTCTTAGTTGTGACCAGGACGGAGCTTTTGTCCAGGAGGACCAATCCTCGCCACTAGTGACTTCCACCCCTGGGTTGAGCCGGTTTAGGCGCATTATCCCAGTATGAACGTGTTTAGGACGTGACCGACCTCTAAAGCGGAGGTACCGTGACATGAGTAGTCATCAAGTTTCACCCCTGGTGTAAGCCGGTTTGGGCATATTTCACCAGTATGGGTGTATATCGGATGTGGCCGGCCTCTAGAGCAGAGGTGCCGTGGTACGAGTAGCTCTCACCACGAGACTACTGGACATATCGATTAAACTTCACTTTATCCTTTCCATCACCTTTTCTCAGCGGCGCCGCACGGCAACCCTAATTGTTTTTCGTATTTTCTTCATTGGCCGGAAGGAGTTTCCCCCCACGCACGGCAGCTGAAGAATCTCGCCAGAAGCGGAAACATTTATCTGAAATAACCCTGAAAAGAAAAAAATGACACGTTTTTTGTTTTTGTTTATTTTTTTTTCTGGTCCAAGTAAAATACTAATAACAACAATATAACAATAACAATATATCAATATAACAATTTATATTTTCTGATTTCAAAGTTTACCCATGCTTCAGTTCCCAACAAACTTTGTTGGAACTTTATGTGACCTTTCAGATTCTTGTTGTGACTTTAGAACTATCATAGTTTGGGAGTCACTTTAAAATAAACCATCAGCCGTCTCTGTCTTGGGTGACCATGGCTCCAGTAGTTATACGATTCGAATAACTAGGACTTGAGCTTCTTCGAAGACTCGGCTCAAATAGATGAATAAGCAGGGACTCGGTGACTCTGGGTGAGACCTGCCATGAAAAACTAGAATGCGATGCTACTTTCCTCATTTTTACCACTTTTTCTGCAGACCCATCTGTGTATACACGTGTCCATTCAGCTGGGTTGTATTTGCTGTCAGTCATCTCCTGTGCCAGTGTCTTCATCTGAAGTGTTGTTAGATAGTCCTTTGGTGGTTAGCCACCACACAAAGTAGCCTTCTTCACAGAATGCGGGGCACTTTACTGCATTTTGAAGTTCTACCACTGGCGAAGGCAGCTCTGTTAGACCTGGGCAGAAACCAAATTAGGAACCGGTTATTTCGGTAAAAGCGCGTTCCAGGTTCCTACAAACCGATTCCTGATAACCAGTAGCACGTTTTACAAAACAGAAGCCAAACCATTTCCGGATACGAGCTGAACTGCTTGATGGCGGGAACATCGTAGACGGACAAATAGCGGGGAGTTTTTCTTTGAAGGTTGAAACATCAAAACAGCGTCAGAACTAATGCAGCAGCGAATCATGGACGTAACTAAATCCTCGTTTTAACGAACTCCAATATAATGGATTTTGGATACAGACCGGACAATTTTTTAACAAGAGGGGTGGGGGTGGAGGTGGGGAGGAGGAATCTTAACAACGTCTCGTGCACATGTTTTGGATAGCGTGGGGCTAGGCGCGCTTTCTTTGATCTCAGTCTGCTTCAAGCTGTTGTGCCACCAGGTTATTTATAGAAACTCATGGCCATCTCATCCACTACACAGGGGCATCTTCTGACCTTGAAATTATCTCTTAAAATTAGTTCAGGGCCATTATAATTAAGAAAGGTCAGAGTGGCAAGCAACTGAAACCGGACACTTTCTTTACCGACCCTCATTCTTATTTCGCCTACATCTGGTTATACATCGCAAATGTCTACAAACAAACAGGCAGCATCTGTGCTCCCATTACACCACAACTGTCCAGAAACAAACATACAACATCAATGCCTCCATTACATCACACACCATCCAGAAACAAACATACATCAGTGCCTCCATTACATCACAACTGTCCAGAAACAAACATACAACATCAGTGCCTCCATTACATCACACACCATCACATACATCAATGCCTCCATTACATCACAACCGTCTACCAGCAAAAAGGCATCGGTGCCTCCATCTGTGTACATTTTAGAAGAATCTGAAATTGGGGATTTCCCATCACCTCAACCTTCAGACACTGAATAAAGGCTAGTGTACTGACACTGCTATAATGACGGCAAAATGTTCTTCAGCTACACAAAGTGAATCAATATTACATATTCTTTATTTGAATGTAACAATTTTACGTTGATTTCTCCGGTACCCATTCTTTTTTTTTTTCCTTACAAGCTGGGTGAACTCCGGGAGCTTTCTGGTGTGTACCAGAAACATAAAATAAGACCCACCTACTGGGACTGAACCCGGTACCACTGAATTAGTAAACCGAGTGCCTAACCAGAACGCGATTATATATATATATATATATATAAGGTAAAGGTGACCCTGTCATGCCTTGGAGGCACATAGGGATATGGTGTTAGTGCCCATATTTTCCTTGACCTGTCAGCACACTAGAGGGTGATATGGTCAGTATCACGCCTGGTTGCCTTTCCTTCCCCAACTCCAGAAGAAGTCGGGTACCCATTGCTACAGCTGGGTGACTGGGGTGCCGCCGGCCGGATTCGAACCCCCGACCTTCGCCATGAGAGACCAGTGCACTAACCACTTCGCCACTCAGACACCCCATACGAACGTCCACAGTTCTGCAGAGGGTTTACTGTACTCAACGGTCACTTCGATAACCCAGATGCATACTAAACAAACGCTTTCTTATTCTGCTGCACACCTTTGGAATACCCTTCCATCCTGTATTTAAAAAAAAAGAAAAATGTAAGCTATACTCCTTCATATAACTACTAACTTTTCCAGTATCTATTTAATGTCGACTGAGTGCCTCTGTGATTCAAAAATGTTACATGTTACGAGTGTATTTTAGACTCTTTACAGATCTTTGAATTTAATTGGGTATTTTTTGTTCCCTAAATAGTAATGAAGTAGTAGTTTGGTAGATACTCATTTATAGAAAGAGCAAAGGATAGCTGGTTTTGGAAATCAATGACGACCAACGCCTGATTGGCATGGACGAGAGAGAGAGAGAGAGAGAGAATAACTTTGTTATATACATGTAGTCATTTTCTGTATTGAGTGCATGGAAAAGAGAGAAATGTAAATGTTTTATATTATTTTACATGGGCAACCATCTCTCACCCGGCGGGGATATGCTGATATCCAAATCACGCCGAGGTTTTCTGGTGAGAAAGTCCAACTCTAGGTTAAACTGGTGCAACAAAAACCACAGGGTCACGCAATGCTGCTTCTGTGAACCATCGAGAATATAGGCCCAAGCCCCACGATGCCCTGAGCCTCCATCCTAAATGAGACTATCGCGAGAACCACAGATTAAATTCAGTAGGATCAAGGGGCGATCTTGATGGTAGAAGCGAACGAAGAAGAAGAAATTATTTTTGTCAGGTTGTTAAATGCTAGTTATCATCATCATCATCATCATCATCGCCTTTCAGCTTTCAGTCCCTTGAGAGTATAGGCCACGGATAAAGGCTCTCTAGTCATCTTGTTCTTGGAATTATTCTCTGCTTCCTTCCAAGTGTATCTCTTGTCTCTGATAAACAGTGTATAAGTATACAACTATACATAAAGCACAGCAGTAAAGCTGTGATACCAAAATGTATAAACTAAAAAAAAGTGGGAACAGCTTTATTATTTAACAAATACACAGTGTATTCGTTAAATAATAAAGCTGTTCCTACCTTTTTCTAGTTTATATCCTTGTCTCTGAGAACTGTTATAATTTCTCTTTTCAAGTAAATCTATGTCCTCCTCATTTTCTATTCCCTTGAGGAGTCCATGTCAGTACCTGTCTTGCTATGATGGCATCAGGTTTCCTCAGAGTGTGGTAAATCCACCTCTACTTCCTCGACTTTTGTAGGTTCATAGGTTCTTGTCCTGCCTTTTCCCAGACCGCCTTGTTCCTGATCTTGTCCTGCCATTTAATGTTTAAAATCTTCCTCAAGCAGTAGTTCATGCATGTTTGTATTCTCTATTGTATTGCCTTGGTCATAACCCATGTCTCCGAACCATATAGCATATGTTTGTTATATGCACAGCATATTTGTTGAATGTATGGAACAAAGAGTTGCATGAAAATGGCAGAATATTAGATGGCTTGCATGTCCAGTTCTTAACCCTTTGGAAGTAAAGATCAATCAGTCAATCAATCAGTTACTAAACGGGTGCCTAAAAGAACAGGTTCCCATTAAAAAAAAAAAAAAAACAACCAAAAACTATTTTTTTAAAAAATGTCCAGCTCTAGTGTCATCTATGAATCGTTGACCGCCAACCTGGACAGCGCCTTCTGCAGGTTCTGTTTGGCTTCAGCTGCCCAAGTTGAGAGTGTTGTGGCAGGCATAAAGTGATCATTAATCTGGATCACAATCTTTTCTTGATATCAGTTATCTGCATAATTTTATATTATTTGAGCTGAGATACTCTTTTCTGTATGTAACACACAATTATAATCTATTTCTCATTTCATCTCGAGATTTATGCCTTTTTTTTTTTCCAAATGTATACATTGTTCCATTTCTGTGTTTCCCATGTCTCTGTCCTACACATTGTCTTAATACTTGCTTTGCGCTGTTTGTCCATGTCTCTGTCCCACACATTGTCTTAATACTTGCTTTGCGCTGTTTGTCCATGTCTCTGTCCCACACATTGTCTTAGTACTTGCTTTGCGCTGTTTGTCCATGTCTCTGTCCCACACATTGTCTTAATACTTGCTTTGCGCTGTTTGTCCATGTCTCTGTCCCACACATTGTCTTAATACTTGCTTTGCGCTGTTTGTCCATGTCTCTGTCCCACACATTGTCTTAGTACTTGCTTTGCGCTGTTTGTCCATGTCTCTGTCCCACATATTGTCTTAGTACTTGCTTTGCGCTGTTTTAAAATCATGTTTTCAACTTCATTTAATAATGTATTGTTTTTTTTCCCTTATGTCATTTTCATTATTGTCTGGTATTCACTTATTTACTATCTGCTATTTGCTTGTTTTTGTGTTAAATCAGGTCATTTTTTTTTCCTCCAGGTTTTGATTTTTTTTATGGGTTAGGTTTTTCATGATTTTTCTGTGGTTTATTGACTTATTTTCTGCTCATCTCATTTCACCATTTCTTTCATTCCGATTTTGTCAGTGGTGTATGCCATATTGGATTAACCTGAATTCTAGTATTTGTTACATTAAAACAATGCTTTCTTTTTTAGCTGGCTTATTTAGATAGCTACTTCATTGTACTTCGTAATCTTCTGTGTATATGAACAGCACTGGCATCATCACCGCCATATATGGTGTTGTGAACTGACAAGGAAATACCTTGTATCCTGTTAAAATTAATAGCCTTACTATCATGCAACATATTTCCAGTGTGATGGTTCAAACCTAGTATTTTCTGTAACATTTCCAGTGTGTTGTTTTAAACCTAGTATTTTCTGTAATATTTCCAGTGTGTTGTTTTAAACCTAGTATTTTCTGTAACATTTCCAGTGTGTTGTTTCAAACCTAGTATTTTCTGTAACGTTTCCAATGTGTTGCTTTAAACCTAGTACTTTCTATAAAATTTTCAGTGTTGCTTTAAACCTAGTATTTTCTGCAAAATTTTTTTTTTTTTTCTTCATTTGCTTCTACCACCACGATCGCCCTGTGATCCTACTGAATTTACTCCTGTGGTTCTCATAATAGTCTAACTTAAGATGGAAGCTCAGAGCATCATGGGGCTTGGGCCTATATTCTTGGTGGGTCACAGAAGTGGCATTGCATGACACTGCGGTTTTCATTGCACCAGTTTAGTCTAGAGTTGGACTTTCTCACCGGAAAACCTTGACGTGGTTTGGATATCAGTATTATCCAGTGTTTATACCTAGTATTTCTGTAACATTTCCAGTGTGTTGTTTTAAACTTAGTATTTTCTGTAATATTTCCAGTGTTTGTCTAAAACTAATATTTAATGTAACATTTCAATGGTTTTAAAGCCAGAATTTTCAATAACTTTAAGAGTTTCAAACCCATTTCTTTGAGTAACATTTATAGTACTCTTTCAAACAGAACAGACAATGTTACATCACCATAAAAAAAAACAAAAACATGAAAGATGATAAGTTTTATATATATTTATATTCACTTTCTCAACATCAGCATTTTTGCTTTTACAGGTTTCAGCAAAAACAAAATACGGTAAAGAAATGAATTTTCAAATAACACAACTTCAGAGTAACTCTTAAATTTGTAAATACATGTATCAAAATGGAAGAAAAAGAAGTTTTAAGTACAAAATTATCACACAATGCTTTTACAAATTTGTTTCAATTTCATCACTGACCCTTAAGATCAACAAAATAGCTGAACATGGAAATATATATGTACGAGACTTTGAAAGGCACTTGCATATGTACCACTCTTATATTGTTGGAATTTTTCTCAAGAATGGAATGTAATTCTAAATGAAGATCTGCCAGAAGAATTACAAGTTACACACAGCAGCTCTGATGTCAACATCCTTGGCAGCACAGACGACTCTGATGAGCGGGTTTACAGTTACCAGTGCAGAGGATTTTACAGAGCTGGTAACGTCGTACTCTTTTCTTGTGCTTCTTGGCCAGCGGAAAAAGCCTCAGGAGAGGATCATTTTTGTGACAGACTCATCTGAGTAGCTTGCTTCTTGGATTTAGCCAAAGATTTCTGATAAGTCAGAACTGTAACACACACACACCCCCCCCCCACTCAAAACATCTGATGCAATGTACCAAGATCATGACTGTGTTAGTGGCAAAGAAGACAAGTTCTACTCTCATGAGATCCCATGAAAAGAAGATGTTAAAATGTCAGCTTTTGTGATTTCTTGGCTTAAATGCCACCTTCAAATCATTTAATAGTTGTACAGATTAATCAATGTTCAAGAACTTTGTAAATCTGTCTTGCTTTTAATAGTCTTTGGTTCACAAAAGAGCTGTGGACATAGCTGAAGCAATAGAACAAAATATATTTGTTCTCCAGTAGCCGCATTACATTTACCATGGTTGGCAAAGTCCTTCTCCACATTTGTTCTCCAGTGGCCACGTCATATTTACCATGGTCGCCAAAGTCTTTCATCACATGCTGATGATACTGGGGATGTGAATCCATCACTGCGGATACACAGCCTGTCTTCATCCATTATGTGCATGTATTTATTAAAAATATGTCCATCTGCTGTCTTTCTGCCATCAACAATCACAGAAGTAAAGTTGGAGGTCGGATATTTGGATGATGACAGGCTGTTTTTAACAAAATACTGTGAAGAGTTCCTGTCTGACATTTCAATGTGGTGGTTATCCGATGGAGTTGAGAAACTGCTGTCAATGCTATCTTTCCGTTCATAATATTGTGGTGACTGCGACAGGTTCAACGGTGAATTAAGTTCAGACTCAGATGAAGCTGATGAGGTAAAAGAGTATGTTCTTGTCCTTGGCATGAAGTCTGCGTAGGGGTCATCAAGGGAGAAGTATGTGTGAGATTTCTGGCTTGCTTTCAAAGATGGAGACGGGATGGACATGTCTCTCAGCTGAGGTGAGGGTGATGTTGAGGTGACCAGAGTTTCTTGTTGGATATTGTACAGGTGGGATGAGGCTTGTGGAGCCGCATCTTGGACTTTGTGAACCACTGGGGCCTGAAGCTGCTTCTGCTGCTGTGTGGGTTTAGTCTGGATGATGACTGGTGACAGGACGGGAGGAATCTGAATATGCAAAGGCTGAGTGCAGGTGATGTAATGAGTTGGTTCTGATGGTGAGCCCATGTTCACTGTGTCAGAAGCAATGGCTACAGGAATTTGAGCTGGTACATTTGATACTGGCAGGCTTGAAACAGCTGGTGCAATTGTGATTGGCTGAGTGTACTGGCCAGCCTTAGTGTTCTGAAACTGGCTCTTCACAACCTGGACAACTTGTCCATTGCCAAGCTGGGCATTTGTGGTCTGTATTCCAGTAGCCATAGCTGAAGTATTAGCTGAAGGGGGATTTGGCTGCATGGGTTTAATGAAAGATCCCTTGCTGGACAGCTGAATACAGCTTGCCAGGTGCCTGACTACACGCGATTTAATATCATCACTGAAGCCTTGTGACTGTCCCAAATAACGGATGACCTCATTGGCACATTCCATGAACCCAGCTTGATACTTCCCAGCAAGAGAAGAGTCATTAGCTTGAGATAACAGCTGCTGCTGATGCTGTTGATCCTGGAGACTTCGAAGATGTTTGACGGTAAGTTCCAGAATGTCAGCTTTTTCCAGCTTGTTAAACTGAGAACTCTGAAAGAAGGAGAAAAAAAAAAAAGGTTGTAAATTTTTGTGTTAAATTCTTATACTTCATCAGAATCAACCGCTAAAATCCAGTAACTGGGTTTTCACACAGACTTAAAACTGAGATATTCAGAAAAATCTAACAGGTGATAAGTGTGACTTGCTTCTTAATGGCAGTGTATGAGGAACTTTGAAATGCTAAATGCATAGCTGCAGTTACATGTAGCACTGAGAAAACTCATGATTCAAATCTCTAGAAAATCAACTTCTAATCTCTGGCTTAAAGCAAACAAACAAAAAAATATTTATATTTAAAAAAAATAGTGCAGCAACAACATAAACAACAACAAAACATCAACAAATGTAACAGATTCTAAAGAGAAAAGGATAAAATGACTTTTAATACATACATCTTTTTTGCTGCCTTGAATAACCAAAGACTTGAGCTGCGACAGGCTGTCGTTTATTCGGGCCCTTCGTCTCTTTTCCATTAAAGGTTTATTTGTCTGTGGGGAAAAAAAGGGAAAGAATAAGCAAATAATGTAAACTGGAATTTGTTCATTTATGCCTTAATCTTGCTAGTCAATCAACACTCATGTCTTTAATATCCTAAATCTTGCAGGTCCATCAACACTCATTATGGCTTTTGCATCTTAATCTTGCTATCAATCAACACTCA
The DNA here is from genome assembly GCA_009760885.1 of Achatina immaculata. Lineage (NCBI taxonomy): Eukaryota > Metazoa > Mollusca > Gastropoda > Stylommatophora > Achatinidae > Lissachatina > Lissachatina immaculata. The sequence continues at coordinate 16,172,290 of CM019696.1, forward strand.
TTATGGCCTTTATATCCTAAATCTTGCTAGTCAATCGACACTCATTATGGCCTTTATATCCTAAATCTTGCTAGTCAATCAACACTCATTATGGCTTTTGCATCTTAATCTTGCTATCAATCAACACTCATTATGGCCTTTATATCCTAAATCTTGCTAGTCAATCAACACTCATTATGGCTTTTATATCCTAATTTTGCTAGTCTAATGAAACAAAATAACTTTTTTTTTTGTTCAAAAGACACTTACTTTTCTCAAAGATACACAAGCCCGTTGCGGCGATGAAGATGCCGTGCTGGCCATGGTCATAGTACAGAATGCGATAATCGAACGCAAACAGAGATGATCGACAAGTGCCTCCGTCGACGGCCACAGAAACGTATGGCCAAATACCGATAGACTGCTCGTTTTATCTGGCGGGGCCCAACAGCCACTGATCTCGGTAACCACAGAGCGGGGCGGAGAGGGAGGGTGGGCTCGATGTCTGCGTGACACACACGCCGTCACCGTCACCGTCACCAAGATATCGGTGTGAAGTCGAAGCTTCTGCCTTTCCCACGGTCGGTCTATTTGTGGACATCTTAACAGCTGACCAATGGGAGCGCTAGGATCGTGCGCGGCATGCGCCAGGTCTGGTTTGATTGGTTGAGCGCCAGATGTTCTCGTGCGGTGGCCGTTACGGCCGGATACTCTCACGTCAAGCCCTCTAGACCTGGGGCCCCTGGAGGGAAACAAATAAAAGGGGGGGGGGGAATACTTGCACGTGCCGGTTAGATTAGAAACCAACGGCGGCCCGCTAGATGTATGGAAATTTGATCAGAAACCACTTGTTGGAGGTTGCTAACAGATCAGTGGAAACTTATGATGTAACGAGAACATTTAAATATGTATCAGTAACAAAATAATAATAATGAACGAAAATTATACTATTAACGAAATAGCCCGAGGCTGCTACGTTATTAGACTGTTAATTTACGATTTAGGAAAATTCAAGAAACTTGCAGTTTACATTCAAGCGTACATTAGCTACGATTTAAACGAAACTCTGTACTTGTTACGCCCTCGCTAACCTTTTTACTCCCTGTATAACATAACTATATTATAATAATTATAAAAACACTTTACAGAAAGCTGGAAGAAAAAAAAATACTTCCAGGAAATACATAAAAGCGACAAACATAAGGGAGAGTTGATTTCGCCGGTCTTATGTATTTAGTTTGTTATTTTGTCTATTTGTTTTCTAAAAGACATACTATTAAGATCTTTTATAAAAATAACGGCGTGGAATGCAGTATGGTTTTTTTTTAAATTCTGCTTTTTATGTTTTATGTAATTAGTAGTTAAATAATGATTATTTAATTAAATAAAATTCAGTTTTCAAAATTTCGATGAACCAGTGGCTGCAGGGGTCGGGTGGAAGCCAGCGCCACAGATGAGTATTCTTTGGTTAATAGCCTACTACACCCTTGCAAGAAACGGACATTGAGTTAATGACAACACTATATGGCATGTAAGGCATACACAGTATCTTCTTAACTGAAACAAAACTTTCAGAAATACATAACAGACAGTGGAGAATCTGCTTTCCTGCGTTTATAGACACATACACGTAGGCCAAGGGGGGGGGGGGGTCCAGCCGATGCATCCCTCCGAGACTCGGGTGGTTTTTACTGTTTTAAGAATGAGGGGCCCCGGTAGTAATTGAAAACAAATAAATAGAGCCAGGGCCTAAGTTTTGCCGTAGCAATTTCTCTGAGAGAATACAAGGCAAACATACAAACACAAAACTATACGAGCTGTCGATGTTCGCGTGTGACACTAACCCGAAGATGAGAAAGCCGCCTAAGTCATATAAATCTGCTTGGTATCAGAGCCGTGAGAGAGATCAAGTGGCGGTCTGTGACTGTGGGAAAACCACGCCTCTTGTTCCCTTCTACCGTAATGTCCTGATTGTTGTGTAAACAGTGGCCGAGATAAGGGCATTCCATTAGTTAAAAGAAACTTCAAGTATGGGAAACCACAGAAACCCAACGATGTTATAGAAATAATCGAATGCAGCATGTTGCACAGTATAGAGACCCACATGACATGGATGTACTGTTTGAGTTATAGGCCACTGGCGTCATCGTATAGGTGTCTTGAGATGATTCGTATTACAATCATATTACAATCATATAACAATATTCCAGTTTGCATGTACATCTAAAGTTTTTGGAACCATATCACATCTTAGATCACTAGTTTCCAGAACGTTTGTTATGTTGGAGGTGCTATCAAAACTCTTCCCCGAGTGCTGATTTTTGTTTGCGAGCAGGACATGAACCTATGAACCTACAAATCATGTCTAGGAAATGGAGGTGGACTTGCTACACACTGAGGAAACCCACATCAACAAAACAAGGCAAGCACTGATATGGAATCGTCAGGGAAATATAAATCTTGGAAGACCTAGAACTACTTCGAGAAGAAGAAATATTACAGTGCTCAGAGACAAGTGGATACAGAAGGAAGGAAGGAATGAAATAGAGAACAAATACAAGAACATGGGGAACTGGAGAGCATTTAGCCGTGGCTTGTGCTCCCAGAGAAGTGAAAGGAAACGATGGTGATCTCTGTCCATGTTCATCAATTTATCTCTCTATTGCAGCTTTGAGGTCATAGAATAGATCGGCTTCTTGATGAGAACGTAGATAGTTGTCATGTCATTATCATGAATATATATTGATAATAAAAGTCGAGTTCTTACAGCACGTGTTATCATGAAAGAATGTGAATGAAAGTATCCAGATACGAAACGTGAACTGTTATCAGTAAACAATCTACATCGGCCAAGCGATAGTTTTAACATGTTAAAACTATTTAAAACAAAAGTAGGATCAGCTTTTTTAGTTAACCAGCATGCAGTTGTGTTTTGGTTTAAATCTTAATCATACAAAAACATACGAGAGTCGGACATAGTTTCTTGCAAGCCACAGCTTGCTCTTCTTTTTTTTTTCTTTCTGTTTTTCCCCATTATTATTTGTTATATATCATTCACATGAATTTATATTTGATCTTCTTTCCTTATTTTTTTATCTTGTATTTTTTTATATCTAGGCACAACCTCCAACAGAAGCAATATAGTAAGAGAGGAAAGTAAAAGCAGAGTATAAATAGGGAATAAAACATACTTCACCTTGCAACATCTTTTAAAATCAAAATTCCTGTCCCAAAACACAAAAATAACAATCTACAAAACTATAATAAGACCAGCCGTCAAGTATGGATAAAAAACGTGGAGTACAACAAAGAAAGATGTACAACAGTTGCAGATCTTTGGGCCCATAAATGATACCAACAGTGGAGAATGGAAAGCTAGAAAGAACACTGAACTGAACAGCTTATGTAAATCCCAACGAATTATAAATGTCTTGAAACTGAACAGACTACGCTGGTTGGGCCATGTAGAAAGAATGGAAGAGAACAGACAAACAGAAATTATGTATACACAAGAGATGAGGGGAAAAAAGACCAAAGGGTAGATCAAGACAGAGATGGAAAGACAATATAGAAGAGGATATAAAAGAAGTTGATGTCATCAACTAGAGAGAGAAGATTAGGAATAGAGAGGAATGGATGCGAACTTTATCTGCAGCAATGAGCCTTAATGGCTCCGAAAACTGAAGAAGAAGAAGAAGAAAAAGTATATTTTTGTATGATCAAGGTGTAAACTGCGTGCTTGCTCGTTAATTAATAAAGCTGTTCCTACTTTAGCTTTAAATAGTCTTAACCTTTTGTTGTCACAGCTTTACTGCAGTGGCTTTGTGCATATTCGTATAGTTAGTTTTATACGTATATACTTTTACCCCAGAACAAGTCATGTTATACACGTTTAGTGCTACTAATTTATACGCGTAGAGTTAGACGCTAGTTTGGGGTGCCACTTTATTAAACCAGGGAGAGAGAGAGAGAGAGAGAGAGAGAGAGAGAGAGAGAGAGAGAGGAAGCAAGGAAGAAAAGTTAGCAGTAAAGTAAGGTAGATAGACACAATGAAATGGTTACGAAAAGCAACAATAACAATCCATTTATTCGTAAAATTGCAACAAACACTTTCAGCTAACTCTGCTCTCCTAGTACCAGTTTTACAGCAGTTGCTATCACAGTTGTCCCGTACTAATTTATAAACAGGGCTACTGATTTATAAACAGTGCTATTGATTTATAGACTGGCACTATTTTACGAAGCTGAACACAAGAAAGCTTTCGTACAATGTCAGTACAAAACATGAGTCATTAACTTAGAAAAAAAATGCAGACAAAGTACTCTAATTTATAGACTTATGTCATACTCTTTTAACAGCCATCAAGACCTGCAGACACATAAACCATTGCTTACAACCAAGGAGAGCAAGTTCAGGCCACTGTTGGGTCGGAGAAATGAAATGAAAATAAACTGTCAACATTTAAGATCTGGCACGTTTTCTTTTTTTCTTTCCTCTTTTTAAAGTCAAATGTAAGATGCACGCTGGCCCTTCATCATCATCATCATCATCATCATCATCATCATCATCATCGCCTTTCACTCCCTTGAGAGCACAGGCCACGGATAAAGGCTCTCCAGTCATCCCTGTTCTTGGAATTATTCTCCGCTTCCTTCCATGTGTATCCCTTGTCTCTGACAAGGAAAAAAAAAATCACTTTAAACTACAACTGTACAAAAATGACACATGATCTCATATACTATCTGTGACCCCATTACGCACATCCTTTCTCCGGTTTTGCTGTAAAGAGAGTGAAGACTACGGTATGCTTTTGTTTCATTTGATTGCTAGAAGAAATCTGATAATGAGAGCGCGTATGCAAATGTTTCTTCTCCTTCTTCTTCAACTGCGAGCTGGTGTTCTTTGCAGCCCATGCAGCGAGGATGTTGAAGCACAGCAGCCTGTAGCATTGGAAGCCTTTTTTTTTTTTGCAGTCCCTGAATGGCAATGGATTGTGCAATGCTCCTATAGTAAACTCGAACTCTACGGGGAATATGGCGATCCTTGCCCCGGTTGCCTTGTTAGGCCTGTTAGTGGGGGGTACCAATGGAGAGGCAGGACAGGGTTTTGGTCAGCTATGGTTCACCAACCCCGACGCCAGTATGTCAGACATGGGCTGTTGATCACCTAATCGGACATCGTCTTCATTCCCGCATATGTTAATTATATTCACACCTGCAGGAATATTTTCATTATAATTCATACACTGAGCATACACAACTGATCATAACCATAGACCTTTCATCATGCGCATCCCGACAGACCTGACTGATTAACAAGATAGGCTATTATGAAGGAGACGGCAAAGATAGGCACCTCTTCGACGTAATCGACCCATGTTGATAAAGTGCATACGATATAAAATAAACCAAGCTGTTTATGAAGAAAGAGAGGAATAAAAAAAAAAAAAGCTATAAACGTTAAAAAAAAAACAACCAAAGATTCAATAAAAGGTAAAAATCACAAACAATATTTCGGCAAACCGCCTTCTTCTGGGGCAAGAGAGGAGATGAAACAACAAAGCTGTTTCCAGTATCCGTTTTACAAGAGGCACCATGACAGACTACAGTGTCTCATATCTTTGTGGGAACAATATTTTGACGTTTTTGTTGAGTTTAACAATAAAATGTAAATCATAAAGGAACACGAGCAAGATGTATTGTGTTGCTTTTAACATTCTTCTTCTTCTTCTTCTTCTATGTCCCTGGAGTTGCAAGATGGCGTTCTTTGCAGCCGATGCCGTGAAGATGTTGAGCCACAGCATCGTGTCGGGTTGGGACCAGGTTATGACAGGGAACATGCAGTACTTCTTCAGTAGTCTCCACCGCCATGGGAGCTAACGTAAACCCTGCCCCCTTAGTCAGGCTAGAGAGGTTAGAGAGGTGGGATAGGGTCTTGGTCAGCGATGGTTAGTCAAATCTGACACTAGCACGTCAGCTAAAGATCGCTGAGTGCCATAGAGAACAACGTCTTGTTATGGCAGTAGAAGCAACAATAAATTCATGATAGCCTACCAAAAATAGAATTTTACTCATAGTTATACCCATAGTTATGCCCATAGTTATAGCCTTAGTTATAGCCGTAGTTATGGCCTAGAGGGATTGCCCTGCACCCATTCCTTAAAGGTTACACAAATAATGCATCCATCCTCAACTCTTCTGGCCTGATTCGTTGCAGCTGTTGCTAATTAGCAGTGCACGTAGTGATTTTTATATCTGACCAAGTAACTTATCAATAAAAGTTTCAAATGTTCTTGGAGTAGCCGTCTAGCCACAGGGGAACAGCGCATTAACAAACTTCGCTATTTTGCAAATGGGGTACAAGACAGCGGAGTTTATTAATGCGCTGGTATCTCGTAGCTAGGCGGCTGCTCCTACTACCGAAGTCTGCGGTTCAAGTCCCAGGTAATTCTTTTGTAATTTTTCGTTCTGTCACGTCTAAGAGTCCTCTGCCTATGAGTTTGTTGTTTTTTTTTTGGGGGGGGGGGGGAGGGGGGAGGTTTCCGAGGTCTAAGAAAAAACTGTTACAATGCTTTACTGTACGAAAGTCCCGCTGTTTCTTATTTGTAACAAATGTTATTGTGAGATTATTTTATACAGAAATAAAAATATAACTAAGAGAAACGAAAACCCCATTGTTGATTTATATTTCCGAGATTTATATATTTAAAAAATAAGTCAGTTTTTGAAAGATTATCGATTGCAAGTTTCGACTTATCTGCACATTATGCTTTTTTTTTTCTTAATTATTTCAGTCAAATGGTCCAGATAGACTTTGCTCTGTTGTAAGCTTCATTCCCCTCCCCCTCCCCCTCCCCCCTTTTAGTTTCAGAGATTCTCTAAACAGATCTTTCCCACAATCCACCATCTGTCTATCACGGCCCAACATTTCCCACAGTTTGCCCATTTGTTCTAAGGCCAAATGCCACCTGTTTAACTCGAGCCACGAAACGCACAGACCATATTTTTCAATACAGCACTCCCCCCCCCCCCCCTACTCCCCTAGGTCTATAATCACAAAAAAAGTTTGTCCTCGGGAGGGGGGGGGGGAATTCTCCAGCGCCCTCCCCCTATTTTCCCCGGGTCACAGCTCGCGAGCCGAGTGTGGGAAAATGTTCCCAAGAACTTGTTTCCACATACCAACACACGCCCCCGAGGTCAGGTTCTGTTGTTGTCGGTCAGGCACGCGACCGTAGGACTAGCTTTCCCGTCTGCCCCTTTACTTCTAGGATTTCTATAGCGGCTGGAAGCACTGAATGCAGATCTTTTCTCCCATGATGAGTACCAGATCGTGAGAAACTGCTGCCCAGGGAAGGCAGAGAAGGAAAGGCCTGCTACGACTTGACTGTTTTCCTGTAACCGACGTCTGCTTTTATTCGATACTAAAAGCAGCTGAATATTTGGTTTCACGCGGTCGATACATACGTGTCAGAGCCGAAAGACCTGGGTAATATCGGCCTGAGCTAACCAGTGTAATCTTTTGAGGGCTAACGCCGAAGAAGAAGAGAAGACGAAGACGAGGAAGAAGGAGAATTATACATGTCGGTTTTTGAATTTCAAATTTGTCGGTCTGACAGACTTGGCGTTTGATTTAGTGCAGTGTCTCCCTTAAGTGAGCGCTGGAAGAGACCGGGGGGGGGGGGGGTGGTGGAAGAAAAAGTCAGTAAGGTGGGGGGGGGGGGGGAGGCAGCAGCAGCAGGGGTGGGGTTGAGAGTACACGAAGCAACAGGGCGTGGGGGGGGGGGAGGCAGCAGGGGTGGGGTTGAGAGAACACGAAGCAACAGGCGGGGAGGGGGGGCAGTAATACCTTCCTTCTTAGCACTTTGCAATCTGATATTAGCTTCTCAGTATTAGGTTGCAAAGTGCTAAAGAAGGAAGGTATTACTGTATCCCTGCATGAAACTCATCCATGACACTAAAAGTTGAGAAAATAATGGCGTAGGTTAGTTATAAATGTACTTCTTCATATTGTTAAATAAACTGGTTTGCTAGCTAAAGTTACTTAGCCATTGCAGTACATAGAGGGAAAAGGGGGAGGGGGCTCCACGTAGATGATGTGGCCTAGGAAAAAGGGGGCGGCGGCCCAGACAAACCTGGGAAGCAAGGCTGGGTAAACCGAGGCACGCGAGCCACATGTGCCACATACGGCTCGCGGACATATTTTGACTTATCTCCATTTTTTTTTTTGCAACACAATTAATGTAAAGGATATATATGAAAACTTAAATATTTTGGACACATTAAACGTTTTAGAGAAGATCGTATTGGAAGGATACATAATGGGAAAAAGGAAGAGAGGAAGACCAAAACGAAGATGGCTGCAAGACATCGTTGACGATCTGCAAATGGATGTATCAGCGGCAGGCCTACAGGAGTGCTGTTTGAGAGGCAAAGTTCCGCAAGGGATCTAAATGAATGAATGCATGAATGAATGAATATAAAATACTGTGTATATCTTACATCTTATATCCTTCCCGTGCCATTAAACGTCACATAGGGCTCGCATGGTAGTTTGCCAAGTTTAATTGGTATCATCACATAAACATAAACATAAACATAAACAAAAAAAAAGCCAGGGTCCACCCAGCCTCTAAAAATGGGTACCGGAGAAATCTGGGAAGGTAAATGCGGCCAGACGTGCGTGATACTGACTACTTCACATTTTCATGTCCCCAAGGTCTTGGAAATACGGGTCCAACACCGCATCCCAGATATGCCTTAGTGCCATGGTCATGGGGTTTTTTTACCTTATATTGTATATTATTATTATAAATATATATTTTGTCATTTCAGTTCCTCAACCCACCTTACAAATTGCTCCCCTCCCTTCACCCCACACACATACAAAATCAAAGCATCATTTTAACGATGTGAGTATGTATATACCAAGAGAAATGATACTGGACAGTCTGACGGGATGGTGTGAGAGGAGATCACCAACTGAGCTGATGGCCTGCATGAAGGATCGTGTACTCTGGAGAAGCATAATAGCCAACGCCAGTCGGCACGGCACATGATGATGATGATGATGATGATGAGTATGTCAGGGGAAGATTTACTTAATTCATAAACAGCCTCGTTGGAGGGCAATGACAACGGAGCTAGAATCCGTTGCTTTCATTCTAGAGAATCCTCGACACTTTGGCTTTCATATACTGTAAATATAAAACAAGGAGTCCGTCAGGGTTGTTTACTGTCGCCTTACAACTTGTGTACTGAAAATATAATGAGGAATGTTAGAGAAGATGTAGACAAAGAATATTATGATGCCATAACAATTGAAGGTTATGAAATACCAGAGATTAGATATGCGGATGACACAGTATTACTGTCCACAATACAAAAAAAAGGAATGGAAAAATCAGTTACGTCAGTCCGTAAGAATAGTAAAGAGCAAAACCTCTTAATGCGAAGAAAACTAGATTGATGACAACTGACAAAACAAATAAGGCAGCTGAAATATGTATCAATGAGGAAAAATGGGAAGAGGTGGAGAGTTTTGAATATCTTGGATCACTAATGGAGATTCAATGAGGGGAATTAAAAGGAGGACATCTTCTATCGCTCTTCAAAAAGTAAAACAACTAAAGAATCTGTGGAGAGGAACAGACGGAACTACAAAAATAAGATTTTTAAGGGCATGCATCTTTCCCATCGCAACATATGCCTGTGAGACCTGGACACTTAACAAAACAGCTGAGAAACACATAAATGCCCTTGAATGTAAATGCTACAGAAGAGTTCTTCAAATACTATGGACACAAAAAAAGAACAAATATATCCATACTACAAGAATAATATTGAAGAAGGCTGGCTTGTAAAGAGGATTAAACAGAGAAAACTTCAATATTTTGGACACATTAAACGTCATGATAATCCAGAGAAGATCGTACACAATGGGAGAAACAAAGAAGAAAATCAAGGCGAAGATGGCTGCAAGACGTCGTTGATAATCTAGAAATGGATGCACCAGCAGCAGGACATCTTGCTTACAACCGAGAGGCCTACAGGAGTGCTGTTTGGGAGACAAAATTCCGAAGAGACATACAAGTGACTGGCTGACTGAAACATAAACTATGTGCATGTGTGTGTGTGTGTGTGTGTGTGTGTGTGTGTGTGTGTGTGTGTTTAATGCTGAATCACATTTACACAGTGGAGATTTAGGCAACAGTTGCGCTTGCTTTTCGTTAAGTGGTTGTGTTTTTTCTTTCAAATTAAATATAAACAAATCAGAACATAAACCCTGCGTAGGCGGACATAGCTAACTATATAAACAAGCAGAAATATGATCATAATTTCGCCACTGAAGTGATTAGGATAGGCATACATCCACGCCGGGAGAGAGGTGGTTGCCTATCTAGACTGCACTTTTCCAGTGTCTCCGACTTCAGCATTTTATGGTCGTGGCCGCTACCCTTCCTAGTTGTGACCAGGATGGAGCTTTTGTCCAGGAGGACGAATTCTCACCACTAGTGACTTCCACCCCTGAGTTGAGCCGATTTAGGCATATTATCCCAGTATGGGCGTGTTTAGGACGTGACGGAACTCTAGAGCGGAGGTACCGTGACATGCGTGGCCATCAAGTTTCACCCTTGTTTTAAGCCGGTTTAGGCATATTTCACCAGTATGGGTGTACATTGGACGTGGCTGACCTCTAGAGCAGAGGTGCCGTGGTATGAGTAGTTCTCGCCGCGAGACCACTGGACTTACCGATTAAGCTTCACGTTATCCTCTCATCACCCTCTCACATGGGCACCGCACGGCAACCCTAATTTCATTTCCTCGTTTTCTTCATTGGCCGGGAGGAGTTTCACTCCATGCGCGGCATCCGAAGAATCTCTCTGGGTTAAGCCGGTTCAGCCATTTCGCCTGGGTTTATATTACACAAAAAGCCCAGCAAAAAGCAACCAGCGAAATCGGCTTGAAGGATAATCGGGGCCATTAGGTTGATGATGCTGAATTTGCGTGAAGGAGGTTGTGACTTCAGTTAAGAATGTCAGGATTTTTGTAAAGATTAAATCTCGCTGAAAAAAAGGTAATAACAAAAAAATCACCCAAACATTTACTTCCCGCTGTAAAATGTGCTTAATTTTACACTAAAAAGAAGTATAAAGTACCTAAATTTGTATAGAGAAAACCGGTACTTGTGAAAGTACTTCATTCGAGGTGAAATACAGGTACAATTGGATGTCGGTTTCAAAAAGGTCCTAGCGCTATAACTGGTAGAGAGATGCAGCAATGTATGGAAGCCACGGAAATGTCGTTTCTGAGAAGAATGTTCATGACACCATGGACGGCAAGGAATTCAATTTTCGAGAGAGACCGTTTCGAGAAGACAGTCAGGAAAAGACAGTCTGAAGTTACAGGGCATGCCATGATAAGGACAAATTAGAGTGGGGGGGGGGGGGAGAGGCCGAGGTAAACTAAGAGAGAAAATCCTGGATGAACTGGCAAGATGGCACGGAAAGAGGACACAAGAATAACTCACAGAGGTATTACGACCGCCAGTATAGGCACGGCACTTGATAGATGGATAGATCACTGGTATAGGCTGGCAACCGAGTAGACAAGCTGAAGAGGGAAATGGGTGACAACACAATGCAAGAACAAAGAAAACGTCGCAATCAGTGGTTGAACTAAGGACAAACTGAAGCAGAAGAAGGCATGTGACAAAGATGCTTCTTTGTTCATTATGTAAACGTTGCATTTGTAGCCAGCGAGCAAATGTTGATGGGACTACTTATGAAAAAAACAGATACAAATGTTCCCCCCACTTTCCCCTTTGTCTGCTTTTTGCATTTATCTCTTCTTAATCATACGCGTTCACCTGGCCTAATTTTTTTTTATTTCTTGTTTTTGTACTGGGCATGCCTAAGCAGTGACCTCCTTCATTTTTCATGTCCGCTACGGCGACACTCGCGTGCAGCCCACACGTCAGGCTACGGCCAGACCCCCAGCCGTAGATGTTATCCTCATCTATCCACTTGTCTGTGGATATAGGCCTGTGACAAGTGGCGAGCTCCTCCAGTGGCTACAGACAACTCTCAGATTTCCACTGTCTGCTAAAGCCTTCTTGTCAGCGAGAAAGGATGCGAGTATTCTACGAGGATTTTCTCTCATCCTGCTTAATTCCCACGTGGCCGGGAAGAACAAACAATGAAGAAGAATAAAAAAAAGTATTATAAAGAGAGCCAGACCTGAGGTCACGTCAACCTATCTTCTGAGCCAGGTCATACGGCCCTCCCCCAACTTGCAAGATCTATTGCTTTATACAAAATGGCTGCATATGAAAGCACACAATGGAACGACTGATGGGAAGGGGAAGAAGTAGGAGCTCTCATTCTTGCATGTTCAGCATAAAGAAATGGTATGAACAAAGAGACAGAGACAGAGAGAGAGAGAGAGAGAGAGAGAGAGAGAATGAATGAATGATCTTTATTTTTAAAGGGTAAGGAATTGGGCACGCAGGCCCGTCTTACATTCTCCCCTCCATCACTCCATCTTTCACTCCTCCCACACTCTCGATTTAATACAAGTATACAAAAAAATGCTATATTGAACCTATATGGAAGTGAATCATGGACAATAGGCAAGTCTGCACAAAAATCATAGGAAGCAGCAGAAATGTGGTTTATTAGAAGAATGTTGCGAATCCCCTGGACAGTAAAAATAACTAATGAAGAATGTATGAGAAGAGCTGGAGAGACAAAAAACCTTGTCAAAAAGATAAGAGAGAGACAATGTACTTTCATAGGACATGCAATGAGAAGAGGGGGCATTGAAAATATTATAACAACAGGAAAAATAGAAGGAAGAAGATCAAGAGGAAGACCAAGAGAAATGATACTGGACAGTCTGACGGGATGGTGTGAGAGGAGATCACCAACTGAACTGATGGCCTGCATGAAGGATCGGGTACCCTGGAGAAGCATAATACCAAACACCAGTCGGCACGGCACCTGATGATGATGATGATACAAATTACATGAGGGAAAAAACATTTCAAAAGAGTGCAAAATTAAACTATTACATTCACACTATAAGAGAAGACGTAATTAACCTAACAGCGCCGGCACACACGCAGCATATACCTAAACAAAAATACATTTTCAGTATAGCAAGTATATAACATATGTTTTTTAACATTCATTAAAATAATTTCTAAGATTTAACAAGTTACTTTTAGAACTATGTCCTTTTAGAACTTCATGACTGGCGGGCCATGGGTTGAGAGACTACTGATTATTCTATGGAGGCATAAAACTACAAACATGGAATCCTCAAGGAAATAGAAAACGAGGAAAACCTAGACTTACTTGGAGAAGAGAAATTATGACAGTGCTCAGAGACAAGGGACACACATGGAAGGAAGCAGAGAATAATTCCAAGAACAGGGATGACTGGAGAGCCTTTATTCATGGCCTATGCTCTCAAGGGAGTGAAAGGCGACGACGATGATGATGCTGATGATGATATAGTTACAGTCAGTCAGTCATTTACATGCCCCTTGCGGAACTTTGCTTCCCTAACAGGCCCTCGGTTGTAAGCAAGACGCCCGGCTGTTAATGTGTCAATACGCTGACCATCAATGATGTCTTGCAGCCATCTTCGCCTTGGTCTTCCTCTCTTTCTTTTTTCCCATTGTGTACCCTTCCAAGATGGTCTTCTCTAAATTGTCATGACGTTTGATATGTCCAAAATATTTAAGTTTTCTCCCTTGAATCTTCTTTACTAGCCAACCTTCTTCAACATTAAGTTCTTGTAGTATGGATATATTCTTTGTGTCCATGATACTCGTGTTTGAAGAACTCTTCTGTAGCATTTACATTCAAAGGCATTTATGTGTTTCTCAACTGTTTTGTTAAGTGTCCAGGTCTCACAGGTATATGCTGCGATCGGAAAGATGCATGCCTTTAAAAATCTTATTTGTATAGTTCTGTCTGTTCCTCTCCACAGATTCTTTAGTTGTTTTATTATTATTATTATTATTTTGAAGAGCGATAGAAGGTGTCCTCCTTTTAATTTCCCTCATTGAATCTCCATTATTATTTAGTAGTAATCCAAGATATTCAAAACTATCCACCTCTTCCAATTTTTCCTCATTGATATTTTCAGCTGCATTATTTGTTTTGTCAGTTATCATCAATCTAGTTTTCTTCTCATTAAGATAGAGGGTTTGCTATTCACTATTCTTACAGACTGACATAATTAGTTTTTCCATTCCTTTTTGTGTTGTGGACAGTAATACTGTGTCATCAGCACATCTAATCTCTGGTATTTCATAACCTCCAGTTGTTATGTCATCATAATATTCTTTGTCTACATTATTATATTTTCAGTATACAAGTTAAATAAGTAAGGCGACAATATGCACCCCTGGCAGACCACTTGTTTTAAGTCAAACTAAGTTGTTGTTTCGCCATTTATTCTTACTGCTGCCTGTTGGTCTAGATACAGCAGTGATATTAACTGTATCAAATGTGTTGGAAATCACTTTTTTTTTCATTATTACCCAAATTTTCTGGTGTTGCACACAATCAAATGCTTTTGAATAGCCTATAAAAGATAAATATAGATTCACATTAAATAGTTAGATATAGTTACAAGCAAGTAATTATTGAAAAAAATGTTTGAGTTAAAGGATGAAGTTTTACTAATGGATTTTAAAATGGCGGGGGGGGGGGGGGAGGGAGAGAGAGAGAGAGAGAGAGAATGAATGAATGATCTTTATTTTAAAAGGGAGAAAGAGAGAGAGAGGAAAGAGATGCTTTCTTTCGTGAATATCTAATTAGAAAGTGGACAGACAAAGAAAATTTGCTACTGACGTACTGGACAGATAATATAACAACCCTCCAGCGATAACGAGTTATCATTCCAAATAACAGTGGCGAACATCAAGGATAATCATAACTTCACCACCAGTCAAGACCAAGCTGTATGAATACATCGAAAACCTGAGACGAAATACTGATATCCATCTAGTCTGAGAATATTTCCAGCTAGAAGAAGGAGAAACAGCAGAAACTTCACCAAACACTTCTAATCTTCTGAAGTTTCGGTCGAAGGCATGGCATGGCTGAACTTGTCTTGACTAAACTTGTCTTGGCTGAACTTGTCTTAGCTGAGCATTGTCTTGGCTGAATATTGTCTTCCTTTTTCTTGACGATCCAAGAAAGGAATTGTCCCACAGTCGACGATCTGGACTAGATCCCGTGACGGAGAAAGACATAAATAAAATATACAACAAAAGGACGTGAAAAGTTACGCTGTGTTTGTATACGTGACAGGGTGACATGAAAGTTTTACGACATATAAAAAAGTGATATAAATATGTATACAGCATGATGGTGGTATCACGTGACAGAATATTATGAAAGATATCAGATAACAGACGATATGTGCCAGTAGTTGGGGGTGGGGGTGACACAGGAACGCCTTAAAGTAAAGGGAAGACAGGTTTCGTGAAAAGCATAGACCATAGAGAGCGTTAGATTTAAATAAATAAGAAAAACAGATGAACGACTGTCACGTCTGTAATATCGACGCATGTGATGCAGTTGGCTAGTCACTCGTGATCCAGACCTGAGATAGGCACAATACTGATCTTGGGCGAGAACATTTTTGAAAAAAAAATTATACATATTAGACTTGTGTTTCGCTTTTGTATTTAGCTCTACCAAAACACATAAACTAGCCTTTATTTGTATTTAGCTTTACCAAAACAAATAAACTAGCCTTTATTTGTATTTAACTTTACCAAAACACATAAACTAGCGTTTATTTGCGTTTAGCTTCCCCAAACACATAAAGTAGCCTCTATTTGTATTTAGCTTTACCAAAACGCGTAAACTAGCTTTTATTTGTATTTAGCTTTACCAAAACCCGTAAACTAGCCTTTATTTGTATTTAGCTCTGCCAGACACGTAAAGTAGCCTCTATTTGTATTTAGCTTTACCAAAACACGTAAACTAACCTCTGTTTGTATTTAGCTTTACCAAAACACGTAAACTAACCTCTGTTTGTATTTAGCTTTGCCAGACATGTAAAGTAGCCTCTATCTGTAAAATGGCATTACTCGTATGTATCACACTGTAACTTCGCGATTCGCACACAGAAAGATAATAAGCTTGGAAGAAAATTGTTTTTCTAATGTTCTTTAGAAGAAAAAAAAATCGTTGATTTTATCATTAACTTAATGTTCGGAAAGACTACACCGGAACTGCGAGCTGCTGCTCTTTGCAGCCGATGCTGCGAAGTTGCTGTGACACAGCAACAGAGTCGAATTGGGAGCTGGTTACAGAGGCATTTTTTTTAAATTTCCGAGTGGACCCGAAAAGCAAGGGGCGTGCAGTGCTTCTTTTACAGACTCCACCACCGACAGGATTGGCGAGACTTAAAGTATATAGTGTTCGCCAGCACATACACGCATAGCTTGAGAGAGAGAGAGAAAGACTGAGAGAGATTGAGAGAGAGATCGAGATAGAGAGATTGAGAGGTTGAGATTGAGAGAGAGAGATTGAGAGAGATTGAGAGAGAGGCTGAGATTGAGAAATCGAGAGAGAGAGAGAGAGAGAGAGAGAGAGAGATTGAGATTGAGAGAGAGGGGCGAGAGAGTGGAGAGAGACTGAGAGAGAGGAGAGCTGTTCCTAGTTTTGTTTTAAATAGTCTAATATTTTGTTATCACAGCTTTACTTCAGCGACGACGTATATTTGTATATTAGGTTTTATTATACTCCAAAAACTAGTCTTTTGTAATGTCCACGTGCGGGATGACCTGTCAGGTACAGAGCTTTATTGTGCTTTACCTGACGTGACGGGGCGCTACTCGACACGAGCAGTCCTGAACCCACGACCCTCTGACCTCTGAACCTTGCCTGAACCAATGTAACGTCAGCGTCGCTTTTGGCAGCATAACAATGGTCGCATGCTGGTTTATAATTACAGGTCAGACTCCCGTGTCATCTAGGTTCATCTGTCATCCTCGCTTATATGTGCTAAATCACAGTTCATATTCTAGGGCTTCGTACCCGTAGTTTGGGGGACAGGGGGGGGGGGGGGGGGCTAAATTCTCGAGCCCGGGAGAGATCTTGGACCTGTCACATTGTATTTCAAATGAAAGACGGCCGAATTCATTTTATCAGTTTGTATGGATATTAAACAAGAGTTAAGTTTCTTGCCGTAAGTCTTATCTTGTCTTCTGTTCCAATGGAACTACAAGCTGGTGTTCTTTTGCAGCCGATGCTGTGAAGGTGTTGGGGCACAACATCGTGTTAGCCTGGGAGCGCGTTTTACCGGCTATTTTTTCCAGCATTTGAGAGGAGCTGAAAAGCAGGCGTGTGTGTGAGTGCGTGCGTGCGCAATTCTTCTTCTTCTTCTTCTGCGTTCGAGGTTGTTGGTCACATCAGATCCCGATCCCTGTCAACATGGCAAAGCCCGCAGTCCTCTCCAGATGCGCAATGCTTCTTTAGCAGACTCCACCACCAAGGGAAGGGAGGAGGGGAAACTATGGCGATCCCTGCCCCGCTAGCCAGACTAGGCCAGTAATTGGAGCTACTAACAGAGAGAGGTGGGGCAGTGTCTTGGTCAGCTATGGCTCTTCAGCCCTGACGCCAGTATGTCAACTAAAGGTCGCTGAGTGCCAAATCGGACAGCGTCTTCGCTTCCTTCATGCTATAACGCAGAATTTGTATAACGTGTATAATGTATGAAGACATCAATATAGGCGGCAAAGACCTGAGGATTGTAAAACATCTATACTGGCAGCAAGAAGCAGCAGTTCGAGTTGAAAATAGAATTGGAAAATATCGACCTATAAAAGAAAGGGTGCGACAAGGATGTGTACTATCTCCAGACCTTTTTTTCCTCTGTAAAGCGAGAATATTCTAAGAACAATCATCACAGAACCAGGCATAAAAATTGGAGGATACAATATTAACAACCTTCGGTATGCTGACGACACAGTACTGACAGCGGAGAACCAACAAGACCTGCAAAATCTCTTGGATAAAGTCGCCAAAGAAAGTGAACAGAAAGGCCTTACTTTGAACATCAAAAAAGACAGAGACTATGGTTATATCTAAGAAACAGAATCCACCAGCATGCGGTATTAAATTAAACGGAACTATTCTAAAGGAGGTGCAGAAATTCAAATACCTTGGAGCAGTAATAACTTCAGATGGGAAATGCAGAATAGAAATTAGAAACAGAATAATGCTGAAGTCGGAGACACTGGACCAGGGCAGTCTAGATAGGCAACTACCTCTCACCCGGCTGGGATGTATGCGTATCCTAATCACGCTGAGGTTTTCCGGTGAGAAAGTCCAACACTGGACTGGATGAGCAACTACCTCTCACCCAGCAGTGATACATGGGTATCTGAAAATACGTTGAGGTTTTACGGTGAGAAAGTCCAACTCTGGCCTGGCTGGGCTACCACCTCTCACCCAGCGGGGATACGCTGAAATCCAAAACACGCCGAGGTCTTCCGGTGAGAAAGTCCAACTCTAGACTAAACTGGTGCAACGAAAACCACGGTGTCACGCACTCCCGCTTCAGAGACCCACCAAGAATACAGGCTCAAGCCCTGCGATACTCTGAACCTCTTGTGATCCTCTCGGGGATCTCATGTGGTCCTTTCGGGGACCGCACGGGGGACCACGAGACTTAACGAGGACCAGAGCCGAAAATTCAGTAGGATCACAGGGCGGTGTTGGTGGTAGAAGCGAACAAAGAAGAAGAAGAAGAAGGAACAGAATAGGCCAAGCAAAGACTGCATTTCAGAGAATGAGAAACATATTAGCTAACACATCTTTATCAATGAATGTTAGAAAACGAGTCCTAAAATCCTATCTTGTTATATGGAAGTTAATCATAGACAATAGGCAGGTCTGCTAAAAAATCATTGGAAGCAGCAGAAATGTGGTTTATTAGAAGAATGTTGTGAATCCCCTGGACAGCAAAAATAACTAATGAAGAATGTAGGAGAAGAGCTGGAGAGACAAAAAAACCTTGTCAAAAAGATAAGAGAGAGACAATGTACTTTCATAGGACATGCAATGAGAAGAGGGGGCATTGAAAATATTATAACAACAGGAAAAATAGAAGGAAGAAGATCAAGAGGAAGACCAAGAGAAATGATACTGGACAGTCTGACGGGATGGTGTGAGAGGAGATCACCAACTGAACTGATGGCCTGCATGAAGGATCGGATACTCTGGAGAAGCATAATAGCCAACGCCAGTCGGCACGGCACATGATGATGATGATGTATAATGTATACATTGAAGGGAATTAAAAGGAGGACATCTATCGCTCTTCAGAAAGTAAAACAACTAAAGATTCTGTGGAGAGGAACAGACAGAACTACAAACATAAGATTTTTAAGGGCATGCATCTTTTCCATTGCAACATATGCCTGTGAGACCTGGACACTTAACAAAACAGCTGAGAAACACATAAATGCCTTTGAATGTAAATGCTACAGAAGAGTTCTTCAAATATCATGGACACAGAAAAGAACAAATATATCCATACTACAAGAACTCAATATTGAAGAGGGCTGGCTTGTAAAGAGTATTAAACAGAGAAAATTTAAATATTTTGGACACATTAAACGTCATAATAATCTAGAGAAGACCGTCTTGGAAGGATACATAATGGGAAAAAGAAAGAGAGGAAGACCAAGGCGAAGATGGCTGCAAGACATCGTTGATAATCTGGAAATGGATGCATCAGCAGCAGGCCATCTTGCTCACAACCGAGAGGCATACAGGAGAGCTGTTAGCGAGGCAAAGTTCTGCAAGGGACATGCAAATGATTGGATGATAATGTATGCGCAGGAAAATTGGAACACACTGTGCAACTGGAAAAATTGAGGGAAGAGAAGACACAGAGAGAGAGAGAAGTTACTAGATGGGCTGTCAGTGTGGCTAGGAAGAAAGCCACCGGTGGATATCATAATCAACGCAAAAGACAGAGAATTGTGGAGAGAAATGATCGCATACGTCACGTGGTATATCACTTAGATTGTATACATTTTAGGTGAGGATGAAGACGCCTGTCAGATGAGGCTGTCACCGATTCATAGATGAAATGCTAGCATCAGGTTTAGCGAATCATAGCTGACCAAAACCCTGTCCCACCTCTCCGGTGGTACCCCCGGTTAACAGGCCTAGACTGGCTAACGGGGCAGGGATCGCCATAGTCCACATGGTGGTGGAGTCTGCTAAAGAAGCATCGCACATCCCCTGCTTCTAAGTTGTACCCCGGGACTGAAAAAATAGCTGCCATAACCCGCTCCCACGCCAATACGATGATGTGCCTCAACACATCAACAGCATCGGCTGTAAAGAACACCAGCTCGCAGTTAACAGGGAGATAGCACAAAACAAAACAAGACAAGACAAGACAAAACAAGACAAGATTGTATCTATTTATAACTGTACTGCTGCAATTGTCTTGTCTTCTACCTCATGTACCTTTTCAGTGTTGCTACTGTCGTTGTAGGATCTTTCTGTGACCTTCTTCTTCTTCGTTCGCTTCTACCACCAAGACCCCCCTGTGATCCTACTGAATTTACACCTGTGGTCCTCGATAGGTCCCGTGGTCCCAAAAGGACCACACGAGATCCCCGAGAGGACCACAAGAGGTTTATAGTATCGCACGGCTTGAGCCTGTATTCTTGGTGGGTCTCAGAAGCGGGATTGCGTGTTTCTGTGACATTGAAGCCGAGCTCTTTACATTTGCAAAAACAAACAACAACAACAACAAAAAAAACCTGCAAAAACAGGCACGAAGGCAGACTACTTCCAGTACACGATGTTAACCACAAGTGAGAGATGCTCACTAACATGAGAGGGACGTCGAGCACAGAAACGAAGAACAGATCAATGCAGCTTGCCTTGATGCAGTTTGGGAAAGGGGGGGGGGGGAGTCTAGAGACCAGAGTGCAGTTTAGGCAGCCTTCAGTTTATCTTGAAGGGCTTGTTGTCTGCACTGCCTCCTGTCGAAGCTGAAAGATTGTGGTCCATTAAATTGTATAATGGGATCTGTGGAATATCCGCCATTGTCTGTTAAATTTTATAATGGGATCTGTGGAATATCCTGTTAAATTTTATAATGGGATCTGTGGAATATCCGCCATTGTCTGTTAAATTTTATAATGGGGTCTGTGGAATATCAGACATTGGTTTGATTCAGTCATTCTTTACTTATACATCACAGGCAAAACATTGCATAAAAAACATGACTGGATATTACTGATAAAACATTACATAAAACATGACTGGACATTACTGACAAAACATTACATAAAAACATGACTGGACATTACTGACAAAACATTACATAAAAAACATGACTGAACATTACTGACAAAACATTACATAAAAACATGACTGGACATTACTGACAAAACATTACATAAAAAACATGACTGAACATTACTGACAAAACATTACATTAAAAAATGACTGGACATTACTGACAAAACATTACATAAAAAACATGACTGGACATTACTGACAAAACATTACATAAAAAAACATGACTGGACATTTCTGACAAAACATTACATAAACATGACTGGACATTATTGACAAAACATTACATAAAAAAACATGACTGGACATTTCTGACAAAACATTACATAAAACATGACTGGACATTATTGACAAAACATTACATACAATGATTTTATACTTCTCATATTTTCTTTCCTAGTTTATACATACAATAATGACTGGACACTACAGACAAGACATTACAAACAACACTAACTTGAGTGGGAGAAGAATTCATTCAAAACCGAATGTTAACAATCTACAATTTTTATTTCACAAATACACATGTTGGTTAATTAAACCATTAAAAAAAACAAACAATTTTTCTTCCCAAAACAAATACTCATGAAATAAAATATTCATAGATACATTTATAATATGACATATTTCGAAAACATTGAATCCTATATGTGAGCAGTTTATTTTGTATTGTAGATTCATCTTTCATGTATATGAGGTTACTATTTTTAGAGAACTGTATTTATTTTGTGAAACACTGCTGTACTGATTTCAAAATTCATCAGTTATTCATCTTTAACTGACAATGTGAGAAAATAGGATGTCCAACAGTTCCCTCAAGCGATGGCATTTGGGTGCAGACCTAAAGCTACCGAAGACTGATAAATTCAGTCAGTTATTTGCATATCCCTTGCAGAACTTTGCCTCCCTAACAGCTCTCCCGTAGGCCTCTTGGTTGTAAGCAAGATGCCCATTTGCAGATCATCAACAATGCCTTGCAACCATCTTCGCCTTGTTCTTCCTCTCCTTCTTTTTCCCCATTATGTACCCTTCCAAGACGGTCTTCTTTAAATTATCATACGTTTAATATGTCCAAAATATTTAAGTTTTCTCTGTTTAATCCTCTTTACTAGCCAGCCTTCTTCAATATTAAGTTCTTGTAGTATAGATATATTTGTTCTTTTTTGTGCCCATGATATTTGAAGAACTCTTCTGTAGCATTTACATTCCGACAAATTCAGGCTATTAAAAAATGTATACTTGAGATAGAAAAATGCTCCCCCCCCCCCCTTAAAACTGGAGAAAGTCTGCATGGCAAGGTACACTAGAATACACTTTACACACTGGTGTTATTAGTGCATTAAATGTTTGACAGATGTTCTCAAGGAAAATCAGAACAATATAAATAATAATTATAATCGAGGTTATAATGCCAATGAAAATAAGGACAAAAACACAATGAAATCGGTTTCTACAATGTGAATTTGACCAGTGTTTGTAACCAGTCCTACAGGAAACAATAAAACAATGTGGCTAACCTTTTTATGTACATACGTAATTGCCAGCCATTTCAATAATAACATAACATTATAGCCAATTTGTGCTATTTATAACAACCGATCACAAAAGAGAAACAAGACACAATGGCCAATCAGATATATATATATATAAGCAACAAGCCAAGCTCCTCCTCTGCTCAATCGGTGATGAGTTCAAAGTGTCTGTAATGTGAACCAGCCAATAGAAATGTGTGGAGTTATATAAAGTTATGCCTAAATAAATAACGCAGGAGTTATTTCAACAGCACTGAAATATAAAATCTCAAAGAAAACGAACAATTCTCATTTGTTAATTCTTTTTAATCCTCTACTGAAAGGTGAGGAAATAATCTGGAGTTAAATTAACCTTGCAGCTCATTTGATTAAATGAATCCATTCTCAGTGTCAGTGATGTGTATTTTTGGTTGATATGTGAAATTCACATGAAGGAGAAACAGTGAAAGACTGTACCACATGGAGAGAAGAGTGGAAGAGTAGAGAGTTGTTTTGTTGGTCTAAAAAAATGCAAGGCAGTTCAGACGTGAAATAAATAAAAAAAAAAAAAAAAGCAAAAATACTCTTACTTTTATTCTTTTCTTTCATCTTTCTCTCTCATACATCAAAAGTGCTTTTGCATTTGTTTGAGGCTAGCCATATTAACACTGTGCTATATCACTTTACCATGTACAAGCCTCACTGTTTTCTATATGTTTGAGGCTAGCCATATTAACACTGTGCTCTATCACTTTACCATGTACAAGCCTCACTGTTTTCTATATGTTTGAGGCTAGCCATATTAACACTGTGCTCTATCACTTTACCATGTACAAGCCTCACTGTTTTCAGTTTCTTAAACTCCTACCACGCTGACAAGTGACTCTGTACTGAGGCGCTGTTCACCTGTGTCAGAGAAACTATAACCAAACCTGAAGACTGAAAACACAAACCCAAAAGAAACTCAGATCATGGTATAACAAACACAAAGAAACCTAGACCATGCAAAATTTATTTGAAAAAGAAAAAAACAAAAACAAACTGAACTAACATGTGACCTGAATAAACTATTGTTCATCAACTTAAAAACACAGCTTGTGAGTTGAGGAAGTTTCATTGTAATTAGTTAAATGTATTATAGATATCTCTCTATTTGTATAGATATATCTCTACTGGTATAGACAGATATCTCTCTCTATTAGTATAGATAGATATCTCTCTATAGATATCTTCAAGCTGTGCACAGGACTTAGTTCTCTCTATTAGTATAGATATCTTCAGGCTTTGCACAGGAGACACATCACCCTCAAAAAGAATTTACACAAGAGAGACCATTTAACCACACACCAAAACTGCACAACACTGCAACAGACGAGAAGAAGGAACTGTGAAATACCATCTATTACAGTACTGTACATTGAAAGATTTTCAAAAAGCATCTACTACAACCAAACTCCTCCATCACGGACAGTCTGTACAGAGTTATATGAACAACAACACAAGACCTGTACATTTCATTGTTTGGGACTACGAGTGAAAAATTCATAAACCCAGGGACAGAAAAAAGTCTAAATCAGAATCAAAGTCATTAGCAGTGGCCACTTCTTCATTGTAATTCTGCATGTAATGACTGGCAATGGATGTACCTTGTGCATTCTCATATATTAAAAACCAATGAAAAGAAAACAAAAGCAATGATAAAAATTTTATGAGTGAAAGCAACAGTGAAAGCAATGATGAAAGTTAAATGAGTGAAAGCAATGATGAAAGTTAAATGAGTGAAAGCAATGATAAAAGTTAAATGAGCAAAAGCAGTGATAAAAGTTAAATGAGTGAAAGCAATGATCAAAGCTAAATGAGTGAAAGCAGTGATCAAAATCAAATGGTAGCTCCATGAGAAAAAGTTACAAAATGACAACAGGCCACAATGGCGAATCTTAATGGTTATGGTGGGTCTGTTTGGTTGTGAAGTACACAGCGAACGACCCTCTTTTTTTTTTAACTGCTGATAGCTTCTATAGTGAATATTTGTAAATTATGGCTGTCTTATGTTACATACATTTTCAAAGTATGTCATCAAATTGACATGATACAAAATGAACTAATGAAATGTTAGACTGTAAAGTTCATAAAAGGTTATTTATATGACCATGAACTTAGTGATTAAAAACAAGTTCAAGGTGTTCCCAAGGAAGAAAGCAAAAGGATTATAAATGGTAGAGTACTGCTGCGAAGTCACCTCGAACTATATCCAGATGGCACACATAATGCATCAATTCTTTCACAATTTGTACACTCAGTTACATAAAGGAAGTTATCCTTTGTGCATTAAATATTTTTCATAACTGATTGCAGGAGACTAGTTTTATGCATCATATCTTTTATAACTTGTACAGTTTGTATGCTGCACACTATAGTTCACACATCAAATCTTTTATAATTTGCAGTTACATAGTTTATGCATCAAATCTATAGTTTATACATCAAATCTTTTATAATTTGCAGTTACATAGTTTATGCATCAAATCTTTTATTACTTGTACAGATAAGTGTATGCTGGACACTACAGTTTATGCATCAAATCTTTCATAACTTGTACAGCTAACTGTATGCTGGACACTATAGTTTATGTATCAAATCTTTCATAACTTGTACAGCTAACTGTATGCTGGACACTACAGTTTATGCATCAAATCTTTCATAACTTGTACAGCTAACTGTATGCTGGACACTATAGTTTATGTATCAAATCTTTCATAACTTGTACAGCTAACTGTATGCTGGACACTATAGTTTATGTATCAAATCTTTCATAACTTGTACAGCTAACTGTATGCTGGACACTATAGTTTATGTATCAAATCTTTCATAACTTGTACAGCTAACTGTATGCTGGACACTATAGTTTATGTATCAAATCTTTCATAACTTGTACAGCTAACTGTATGCTGGACACTATAGTTTATGTATCAAATCTTTCATAACTTGTACAGCTAACTGTATGCTGGACACTATAGTTTATGTATCAAATCTTTCATAACTTGTACAGCTAACTGTATGCTGGACACTAGATTCCCACAGGGGAGCAGAAGTAAGGGTAGACCAAAAGAGACATGGAGAAGAACAACAGAAAGGATGTTGAGCAATAGAGGGCTCACCTAGGCAAGAGCAGAAAAAAAGGCGAAGGACAGGCATTTGTGGAAAACCCTTGCGGAAGCCCCATGTGCCCTGGGCACTTAAGGTTCAGAGAGAGAGAGAGATTATTATTATTACCCAGGTCGCTAGCTTAAACTTAATAAAGGCCCCAGACCTCCAACAATGCTGTTCACCTCCTGATATAAAATTCACAAGTAATAAACCGTATTTACTGAAGTTTAAACTTCCCTTCTCGACATGTGTTCAGTCTAATGGATAATCCGCCAACGTGCATAGGGGAAGTCACTCTAAATGCATCAAATTATTTATAATTTGTCGAGCTAACTGCATGGAAGATGCCATCCTTTATGCACTCAATCATTCATAATTTATAGCATTAACAGCATGAGGCAAATCACCATTACTGCATCAAATCTTTCATAATCTGCAGGGTTAACTGCAAGGGGGGGGGGGGGGGAAAGGAATTACCTATGCAGTGAATCTGTCACAGTTTGCTGGGAAAAACAAAAATGTGCTCTCACACTGTTCCAGTTAAACGTTTGCAAAAAAAAAAAAACAACTCTCACACTGTTCAAGTTAAACATTTACAAAAAAAAAAACCAACAAAAAAACTGCCAGCTTTATTTAAATCCTGAACAGCGATTATATTTTCTATACAAAACATTAATATAACATATCTTCTAAAACAGTCTTACTTTAATAAATGTTATCAAATATTTTCAAAAAGCAAAAAACTGTGTACAGTGTACTGGCTATAAATAAACAGTGCATTAAAATAATTTAATCACATGACTCATGCACATATAGATGATAAATTAGAATTAAAATAATAATTTTTTAAAAAAAAGATAAAACTAAAAAGCACACAAACTGAAGGCGCATGAAAATGAAATTGGACAGGTATAAAATAGTCAAAGTACAATTTAAAATTTAAAAATATACAAATTAAACTAAGATAACTGACAGCATACGAAGTGGAAGCTACATGCAAGTGAAGGTATAGTGATTAAAGGTTCACACTTGAAATGAAATATATAAAATATAATAACTGTTTCATTTTTATCACATAAAAATATTAAGAAACGAATGTCACATGAGGAGGACTAATGAAGCTGCTGTCAAGAGCTGTTATTAATCTTCTGAAGCCGAGAACTGTAACTCATGAAAACTATTTCCGGAATAAAAAGCAGATGGGCTCAGGCCAAGTCAGCATTCCAGACAATGAGACACATCTTGTGCAACAGATCCGTATCAATGGAAACAAGATTCCAGGTACTTAAATGTTACATCGAGCCAATTTTGTTTTATGGGTATGAAGCATGGTCTATGAATAAGAGAGTACAGTAAGAAATGGAGGCCATGGAAATGTGGTTTAAAAGAAGGATGTTGAAGGTACCATGGACAGCCATGAAAACCAGCGAAAGAAAGGCTGGAGTTAAAAAGCAAATTATAGCAAAGATCAGAAGAAGACAGTTGAGATTTATAGGACATTTTCTGAGAAGAGGAAAACTGGAACACACTGTGGCAACTGGAAAAACTGAGGGAAGAAGAGACAGAGGAAGACAGAGAGAGAAGTTACTGGATGGGCTGCCAGTGTGGCTAGAAAGAAAGTCACTGGCGGACCTCATAATCATTGCAAAAGACAGAGAATTGTGGAGAGAAATGATTGCCTATGCCACGCAGTATGGCACTTAGATTGGATTTCCGGAAAACTATGGGTAATGGCTAGAAAAAAAAAGCAGCAACATTCCGATATCAAACTACCGTCCGATTAATCTGTAATCTAGAGTTCCTAAAGATCACGTTATTCTGAGTGTTAATGGTTTACTGATCAAATGTGACATAATTACGGGCAGCACATATTGGATATTGGACACCATTACAGTTGGATTTATGAACAAAGAACGAATTTGTTAATCTAGCTTTAGTGATAATAGGTATCTGGATTCAGAGAGTTAACAAGAGACTGTGTGCTTTAATCTTTGCATGTAAATCACTGCATGTTACCAACATGATTTGTATAAATCTCACTGTACTTTACCGGAATGATCTTCATACTTGTATATGTCACTATATGTTACTGCAATAACCTGCATATATGTCACTATATATTACTGCAATAACCTGCATATATGTCACCATATATTACTGCAATAACCTGCATATATGTCACTATATGTTACTGCAATAACCTGCATATATGTCACTATGTATTACTGCAATAACCTGCATGTATGTCATTATATGTTACTGCAATAACCTGCATATATGTCATTAATGTTACTGCAATAACCTGCATATATGTCACTATATGATACTGCAATAACCTGCATGTCATTACATGTTACTGCAATAACCTGGATATATGTCATTATATGTTACTGCAATAACCTGCATATATGTCATTATATGTTACTTCAATAACCTGCACATATGTCACGATATGTTACTGCAATAACCTGCACACATGTCATGATATGTTACTGCAATAACCTGCATATGTCATTATATGTTACTGCAATAACCTGCATATATGTCACAATGTTACTGCAATAACCTGCATATATGTCACGATATGTTACTGCATGTCACCACAGTGACCCGCATCAATGTCACCGAGAATGATGACAGACAGGGGGTGTACGTCCAATTTTTCACCCTCTGAAACTAACAACTCTTCGCTTCTTCATTCACTGCGATAATCTGCATGTATGTCACTGAACATCTTGCTCTTACAGCTACTTGTATTTTCAACTGAGCTCACAAGTACAATCAGATCTGTTCTGAATCTCGGTATCTGATCTACTCTGGCAAAAAAGACTCAGGTTCACAAAGTCTGGAAAATGAGAATGACTAAAAAAGTAAGAATCAACAGTTTTCTGAACAGTCTTTTTGTCTTTTGTTCTATGATGTGTCATGATGTCCACATTAATGAACAGTCTTTTCGTCTTTTGTTCTATGATGTCCACACTAAAGAATAGTCTTTTCCCTTTTTGTTCTATGACGTGTCATGATGTCCACACTGATGAATAGTCTTTTCACCTTTTTGTTCTATGATGATTCTTCTGTAGCATTTACATTCAAAGGCATCTATGTGTTTCTCAGTTGTTTTGTTAAGTGTCCAGGTCTCACAGGCATATGTTGCGATAGGAAAGATGCCATGTCCTTAAAAATTTTATTTTTGTAGTTCTGTCTGCTCCTCTCCAAAGATTCTTTAGTTGTTTTACTTTCTGAAGAGTGATAGATGTCCTCCTTTTAATTTCCCTCATTGTATCTCCATTATTAGTTAGTAGTGATCCAAGATATTCAAAACTCTCCACTGCTTCAAATTTTTCCTCATTGATACATATTTCAGCTGCCTTATTTGTTTTGTTAGTTGTCATCAATTTAGTTTTCTTTGCATTAAGATAGAGGTTTTGCTCTTCCTGCTCTTACAGACTGACATAATTAGTTTTTCCACTCCTTTTTTGTGTTGTGGACAGTAATACTGTGTCATCAGCATATCTAATCTCTGGTATGTCATAACCTCCAATTTTTATGGCATCGTAATATTCTTTGTCTACATCTTCTCTAACATTCCTCATTATATCTTCAGTATACAAGTTAAATAAGTAAGGCAACAGTATGCGCCCCTGACGGACCTCTTGTTTTATATCAAACAAGTTGTTGTTTCACCATTTATTCTTACTGCTGCCTGTTGGTCTAGATACAGCAGTGACGTTAACTGTATCAAATGTGTTGTTCCATTATTTCCCAAATTTTCTGGTGTTGTACACAATGAAATGCCTTTGAGTAGTCTATAAAAGATAAATATAGATTCACATTAAACTCTCTGAATTTCTCTATTATTAATCTTATATTGAATATATGATCTCTTGATCCTCTTCCTTGCCTGAAACCAGCTTGGACCATATTGACTTCTTCTTCTATTTTCTTACAAAGTCTACCCATTATGAATTTTAACAGAATTTTACTGGCATGACTAATCAGGGCAACAGTTCTGTAGTTTGTGCATAATTTCAGGTTACTCCTTTGTTGGCAGTGGTTTGAATACAGCTCTTTTCCATTCTTTTGGCCAAGTATCTGAATGCCAGCCATCAGCAGAGATAACAATACAAGAATATATTCTCTACAAACTGCTCTGCCTGGCAGGTTTTCAACTTCAATGGCTGCTTCATTGATAATCAATAACTGATGGTGAAGGAAGAAATCGGAGCATGACAATAATTTTTAAAACAGAAGAGTACAAATTCTGGCTTTCTTGTGGCTGGTATTTCTGATGTTACTGACTCACAGTTTATAACAGTCAACCTGACTGCCTTACACTTCAGATAACTAAATGCAACTTGACAACCTTACACTTTAGATAACTAAACACAACTTGACAACCTTACACTTTAGATAACTAAACGCAACTTGACAACCTTACACTTCAGATAACTAAACACAACTTGACAACCTTACACTTCAGATAACTAAACACAACTTGACAACCTTACACTTTAGATAACTAAACACAACTTGACAACCTTACACTTCAGATAACTAAACACAACTTGACAACCTTACACTTCAGATAACTAAACACAACTTGACAACCTTACACTTCAGACAACTAAACGCAACTTGACAACTTTACACTTCAGATAACTAGACACAACTCGACAACCTTACACTTCGGACAACTAAACGCAACTTGACAACTTTACACTTCAGATAACTAGACACAACTCAACAACCTTACACTTCAGATAACTAGACACAACTTGACAACCTTACACTTCAGATAACTAAACGCAACTTGACAACCTTACACTCCAGATAACCAAATGCAACTTGACAACCTTACACTTCAGGTAACTAAACGACCCTTGTCATAATTCTACATCCTTTACTGGTTCAGCAGAAGTTCCCTAATAAATAAGTGACCACTAGGTGCCACAATATTAAGTTCAAAACCATGATGACATTTCTCCACCAACATAACATCGCCAACAGCTGTGCTGCAATACAAAAGTCTGGCCACAGTCCATAAGAGGTGGAGAGAATCTGTTGCTGCCCTGCATGATGCCACAGGGCGGTACTGGACAGTGATTGCTTAGATAACTGCCAACCAAGGACATGGATGTATAACACCATTAACTGATAAAGCTTGCAACTGTTCATGTTTTAGGAAGAGTTCTAATCTTGATATATGTTTGTTAACCTCAACATACCCAAAAAAAGAGTCCAAATAAGAAAGCAAAACACTTTGAGAGACACAGATGTGATGAGTAAGTTGAGAAAAGAATGGATGACAAGGCACATGTCTAATAAGATTAATTAGCACTGCTGGTAGTCAGATGATAAAATGCTGAGCTTATAAACAGCAGATATAACAAGCAGTAGAGTTGGTAAACAGCAGATATAACAAATAGTAGAGTTGATAACCAGCAGATATAACAAACAGCAGAGTTGATAACCAGCAGATAAACAAAAAGTGGAGCTAATAAACAGTAGATAAACAATGGAGGTGATAAGCAGCAGAGGATAATAAACAATAGATTAAAAAAACAGCAGCTGATGAATGCAGAGATAATAACATCATACCTGATAAACTGCAGAGATAAATAAACAGCAACACTGATAAACAGCAGAGATAATACGCATCAGAAATGATAAAACAGTCATGTTTATAAACATAAATTGATAAACAGCAACATTTATAAACACACAAGTTGATAAATGGCAGAGATAATAAACTGCAGAGGATTTAACAATAAAGATAATAGTTGAGTTCATAACAGCAGAGGTGATCAACAGCAAAGCTGAAAAACCTGCATATGCCACTGTATTTTACCGTTTAAATAGTCAATATGAATAGTCCTAAATGATCTTAGCTGATGAAGCATATGAGTTGAAGAGCTAGTCTTTAACTAGGAGTGTATGAGTCTAAAAGCATCTTAGCTGATGAAGCATATGAGTTGAAGAGCTAGTCTTTAACTAGGAGTGTATGAGTCTAAAAGCTAGTCTTTAACTAGGAGTGTATGAGTCCAAGAACTAGTCTTTAACTGATGGAGTGTATGAGTCCAAGAACTAGTCTTTGTATGAGTCTGTTGGTCTTTAACTGGGAGTGTATGAGTCCAAGAACTAGTCTTTAATTGATGGAGTGTAAGAGTCTGTTAGTCTTTAACTAGGAGTGTATGAGTCCAAGAATTAGTCTTTAATTGATGGAGTGTATGAGTTTGTTGGTCTTTAACTGGGAGTGTATGAGTCTAAGAACTAGTTTTTAATTGATGGAGTGTATGAGTCTGTTAGTCTTTAACTGGGACTAGTCTTTAATTGATGGAGTGTATGTCTGTTAGTCTTTAACTGGGAGTGTATGAGTCTAAGAACTAGTCTTTAATTGATGGAGTGTATGAGTCTGTTAGTCTTTAACCAGAGTTATCATCTAATGAATATGAACACATTACAATGCAAAGAAATACAGACTTGTGAATCTGAAATAGAGGAACCAGACTTAGAAGAAGTCATCTACAGTAGCACGTTTCTATAAAACAACAAAGCAACAGGTTCACTTGAAACTGCTGCAGAACTGATTAAGGAAGGAGATCTAAATCTACATGATGAACAGATATGTGCACTAATACAACAAATATGGAGAGAAAAAAAAACTCCCTAGTGAAAGGAGAGAATCATTACTGATCCCAGTATTCAAAAAAAGGAGAGAAGAGCAATTGTGAAAACTACAGAGGAATATCATTACTACAAACAAGCTACAAAATACTGTCTATTATACTTCTAAATAGATTAAAACTATACATCGAGAACATACTGGGAGACCATCAAGCAGGTTTCAGGAAGAATAGATCATATGTAGACTAAATATTTTATCTACGTCAAAGAGCAGAAAAGTATTGGGAATATGAAAAGAAATACATAATATCTTCATTGACTTCAACTAGATTTTAACAGGAGTATATGAATCTATTGGCGAACTACTTTGCGAGCCCTATGTGACGTCTAACGGCACGGGAAGGATATAAGATATAAGATATGAATCTAAGAGCTAGATTTTAACTGGAGTATATGAATTTACGAGGTAGTCTAACTGGAATATAAGAATTTTTAAGCTAGATTTTAACTGGAGTATATTAATCTACGTGATCTGTGGAGAACATACCTCTAGCAGCTTTAGGGTACAAACAGGAGTGAAACAGGGACGTGTACTATCACCAACATTATTTATCTTGGCAGTAGACTGGTTAATGAAGGAGGCAACATCAGATAAACGCAGAGGATTACAATGGACCCTTGACACGGTGCTGGAGGACCTTGACTTTGCAGACAACATTTGTCTACTATCAAGCAGCCACAAAGATATGCAAGATCTTCTTCTTCTTCTTCGTTCGCAATATGCAAGATAAAATAAACAAGCTAACTCAGAATGCAAACAACATAGGACTAAAGATCAACATAGGAAAGACAAAGTTAACGAAGCAAAATGTGAACAACAGAAATGTACTCAGAGTAGATAGCAAGTTAGTGGAGGAGGTCAATGAATTTGTATACCTTGGCAGTAGAGTAGTAGAAAATGGAGACAGCACAGAGGACATCAACAGCAGACTTACTAGAGCAAACCAGGCTTTTGCTATGCTACAGACTATATGGAAATCTAAAAAATTAAGCATGAAGAAAAAAATCAGGATATTTAAGAGTAATGTTCTAAGTGTAATACTCTATGGAAGTGAATGCTGGAAAATCACTAAAACCATAGAAAACAAGTTGAATTCTTTCCAGACTAAATGTTTACGAAGAATTAGAAAAATATTTTAGCCAAACACCATAAGAAATATCATCTTATTGGCAGAAATGCAGATGAAGCCACTGACAGCAATTATTGAGGAAAGAAGCTGGCGATGGTTGGGACATGTGCTCCGAATGACTGACAACTCACTACCAAAAATAGCACTAAGATGGACACCACAGGGGAACAGAAGTAAGGGTATACCAAAAGAGACATGGAGAAGAACAACAGAAAGGATGTTGAGCAATAGAGGGCTCACCTGGGCAAGAGCAGAAAAAAAAAAAAGCAAAGGACAGGCATTTGTGGAAAACCCTTGCGGAAGCCCCATGTGCCCAGGGCACTTAAGGTTCAGAGAGAGAGAGAGAGAGAGAGAGAGAGAGAGATTAATCTACAAGCTAGGTTTTAACTGGAGTATCAACATTCATTCATCTGCACGTTCCTTGCGGAACTTTGCCTCCTGTTGTGCCTCGGTTGTGAGTAAGATGGCCTGCTGCTGATGCATCCACTTGCAGATCATCAACGATATCTTACAGCCATCTTCGTCTTGGTCTTCCTCTCTTTCTTTTTATATGAATCACAATTTAGCAGGTTAGAACAGACATCCCGCATGGAAAAGTATAATCCGTTTCAGAAACCCAGTGTTGGTTTTACAATAATGGCTGGTCAGGCCGTTGCTCAACAGGCCAGAGACAAGCTAGAAGAACGACTTCCCTCCATCACCTATTTGGGAAGCAAAATGTCAACCTCAGGTGATGCAACACCAGAAATCAAGTCCCGCATTGTAATGGCTTCTAATACTTTCAATAAACTGTCTACTATCTGGAAGTCAAATATCCTCAGTAAAATTATGAAACTTAAATGTTCAACTCCTGTGTGATCCCAGTGTTAACATATGGTTGTGAGAGTTGGAAATCAACCAGTCTACTCAATCAAAGACTTGATGCATTTGAGAACAAATGTCTCCGTAGACTATTGAACATCACATTTAAATCAAACGAGTCAATAAGACAGGAACTGAACTAAGTCTACGTATCAAGATACATCAAAAGACATCGTTGGGCCCATCACGGCCACGTCCTCTGAATGGATGAATCCAGACTCCCTCGCCAAGCCCTCACATGGTCAGCGAAGAGTAAATGAAAGCAAGGCAGGCCAAGGGAGACTACGTAGAACCATCACTAGAGAGAGTACAACTTTGGGATTCAAGTCCATCCAAGACCTACGGCGGGCGGTGGCGAGTCATCAGACATGGAAAGATATGATTTCTGCCCTATGAGCCAATGTTGACCCAAAAGGAATGTCAATCAAAATATGAAAATACAAGCTAGATTTTAACTGGAGTATATGAATCTACAAGCTAGATTTTAACTGGAGTATAAGAATCTATAAGTTAGATTTTAACTGGAGTATATCTGGGGACTGGCTAGCGCAGTGGTTAGAGCACTCATCTAGGAACCAAATCGTCGAGGGTTTGAATCTCCATCTGAGTGGGAATTTTTTTTTTTGGGTGTCCAAATGGTGAAGTGGTTAGTGCACTGGTCTCTCATGGCGAAGGTCGGGGGTTCGAATCTGGCAGGAGGCACCCCAGTCATCCAGCTATAGAAATGGGTACCCAACTTCTTCTGGAGTTGGGGAAGGAAAGGCGGCCAGGTGTGATACTGACCATATCACCTTCTTGTGTGCTGACAGGTCAAGGAAAATATGGGCACTAACACCATATCCCTATGTGCCTCTATGGCATGACAGGATTACCTTTACCTTTACTTTTACCTATATGAATCTACAAGCTAGATTTTAACTGGAGTATATGAATCTAAGAACTTTCCCAGAACCAAGAGATCCTTCCAACATTTTCCCAAGAAAAGTGCTCACACGCAACATTATTTAAAAAATAAAAAAAAAACCAAAACCAGTTTCTATGGCAACGTTAAAGTACAGAAAAAACACACGACCAAACCAATTCAGACTGAAAATTACAAATGAAGAACAATTACTAAAATAATATTAATTTATGTTAAGAACGAAAAAAAAAAAATCTGCACCGGACAATGTTCTATTTACACAGTCTGATTAATAATTATTACAAAGAATGTTCGAAAAGGAAAAAAAAAAAAAAAGAATCACTGTACAATTGAACTGACTTCAAAAACATCTAGTGATATGTCACTAATTCATTAATAAGTTGTAAAAAGATAAATCAACAATAGAAATATTAAATTTACAGCACAAATTTACTAGTGCAGGCCATTCTCTTCTGCAGTTTTACCACACTAGTAAATGTAAATGCATTTAGTTGGAGTATTCATGTACTTTACAGAACTCACTTTGAACTGTTACTTTGTACTTCTGTAAAATGGCATGTTCACAGCGTCTGTATAAACAGTATTGGGAAAATCAGGTGTTGCAGGTTGCCCTAAACGCTTTCTTTGCGTACAAGGAGCGGCGATTGCTAATCAATGGGCCACAAAAGGTTTGCAAATGTGTTAAGGAATTTTGATAAAATGATAAAAGCCATCCTTAAAAATGATGGTGTGCCCTGGCAATCTATTTCATCTATTTCAGTTAGTGTGTTGTGTCTTTTTTAAAACAAATGTTAAAAATAGTTGGCAATCACCGTTATATAGCGAAAGTCAGCTGTTATGCTGCCAGGGTTATATCAGCTTTCTCGTATACACTGTACAGAGTCAGATATTTATACAGGCTTTGTGTCAACTTTCTCTCATAAACAGTTAGAAAGTCGGCCATTTGCTGAGGTTCTTGTATTAACTTTCTCACAGATACTGCAGAAAGAGTCAGCTGTTTGTTGCCAGGACTGTATCAACTTCCTCATATACACTGTAGAAAGTCAAGCTGTTTATTAAGTCTTTTATCAACTTCCTCATATACATTGTAGAAAGTCAAGCTGTTTATTAAGTCTTTTATCAACTTCCTCATATACATTGTAGAAAGTCAAGCTGTTTATGAAGTCTTTTATCAACTTCCTCATATACACTGTAGAAAGTCAAGCTGTACAGCATTCTCAGACATACAAACAACACAAAAAGGTAACACAATATGCACTGCATCTTTTTACCAAAGGAAACAGAACATCTTATTAAAAAAAAAAAAAACAGAACTTGGGTTGTCCTGTTTCTGTACTAAAGCAGAAAATCTGTTACAGTGAATGCGTATTTGTCCCGTATCTCTGCCAACATGAAATGACACTCTTATTTCCTGAATTAAGCAGCCACGGATTAACATTAACACCAGCAAAATAAAATGGTAATACATTCCAACAGCAAAGATTGAGCAAAGTCCTGTAGAAATATCAGCAAGAAGCTGAACCGTTGCTAGCCTGTCTACATCCTTGTCAGGGTTAACTGCTTCAACTTAACCTCCTCCACCTGTGAAAATATAAATAAATAACTTCCCTCAAAGGCCAGTGCTGTGCTCCTCTGAGGTATGCACTCTCAATGACTGCCTACTTGGCTTAACAAGTAACCCTAGCTAGAAGGTGAAAGTGCATTCTGATATTTTAAAAGATTTTTTTATAAATTTCCCCTATGTTCAGTACAAACAACTTATATATATATATATATATATCCCCTATATTCAATGCCAAACAACTTATTTTATAAATTTACATTTTCAAACAAGGATTTTATAAATTTCCCCTATATTCAATGACAAACAACTGATTTATAAAATCATTTAATACTAATACAAATACATAATCAGTGCCAGCCCAATTAAAATAAGAGCTTTCTGAGACATACATGGCTGCTTCACAGTGAACACACCTGCTTTACACACATACTCTTTGTAATGCTCAAGCCCATAGAATTATTTAAAAGAGGAAACATAAAGATGAACATAGTAAAACAAATCAGCCTAGCTCTGCTCAACGTAACATGACAATCTTTTCTTACAAGCAAAACAATATTATATATTTTTCCCTCTTCCTCTGTGAAAAATGCTTTTCCGTTCCCCCGTATTTATCAACTATGCGGCCTAAATATGTGAAATACTCTACTTCCTCAACTGGCACTCCCTCGATTACCAGGGATTATTGATAGTTCTATTTCTTTTCATTACCTTTGTTTTTTTGTCTGTTAATATATAGTCCCAGTTTTCCTGAATTCTTGCTTAAGATCTGAAATTTCTCTTGCATTTGTGTGTGGCTGTGTGCCAGAAGCACCACATCATCTGAGATGTCAAGGTCTTCCAGTTGGTTCCACATTTCTGCTGCTTCCAATGATTTTTGTGCAGGCCTGCCTATTGTCCACGATTCACTTCCATATAACAAGATAGGTTCAATATAGCATTTTACAACTCGTTTTCTAACATTCATTGATAAGGATGTGTTGCATAATATGTTTCTCACTCTCTGAAATGCAGTCTTTGCTTGGCCTATTCTGTTCTTAACTTCTGTTCTGTATTTCCCATCTGAAGTTATTCCTGCTCCAAGGTATTAGAATTTCTGCACCTGCTTTAGAAAAGTTCCATTTAATATTATACTACGTTGGTGGATTCTGTCTCTTAGATATAACCATAGTCTCTGTCTTTTTGATGTTTAAAGTAAAGCCTTTCTGTTCACTTCATTTAGCGACTTTATCCAAGAGATTTTTGCAGGTCTTGTTGGTTCTCAGCTATCAGTGCTGCACTGTCAACATACCGAAGGTTGTTAATATTGAATCCTGAAATTTTTATGCATGGTTCTATGATGATTGTTCTTAGAATATTTTCGCTGTACAGAGAAAAAAGGTCTGGAAATAGTACACATCCTTGTTTTATAGGATGATATTTTCCAGTTCTATTTTCAACTCGAATTGCTGCTTCTTGCTACCAGTATAGATGCTTTACAATCCTCAGGTCTTTGCCATCTCTATTGATGTCTTCAAGCATTTTAATAATTTCATTATGTTTCACCTTGTCAAATGCCTTGGTGTAATCAATGAACCATAAGTAGAGATCTTTCTGTACTTCTGAAGCTCTTTCTGTTAGTGTTTGTAAAGCATAAAAGGTATTGTGTTTTCCTTCAACAAATCCGAACTGTTCATCTGCTATTTCCATTTTTATATTTTTCCTTGTTCTTCTCATAATAATTCTTAGAAGTAGCTTTATTATGTGACGTGAGAGGCTGATAGTCCTATGGTCCTCACATTCTTTTGCACATGGTTTCTTTGGTAGTGTTATAAATGTGGATTTAAGCAAGTCACTGGGCATATAACCATTGTTGTAAATGTCATTCAGTAATTTGGTTATTATTTTTATTCCTGTCTCCTCTAGCGCCTCTATTTCTTCTATTGTTATATTATCAGGCCCAATTGCTTTTCCTTTCTTCATGCATTTGATGGCATCTATGATTTCATCTTCAAGTATTGGTGGTTCATCGCAGTTTTCAGTATCTGGTGTTAATTCTGGTCTTTATCCTCCACACAGCTCACCTATGTACTCTGTCCACAATGTCGTCTTTTCCCATTAACATTTTACCCTCTTTTGATTTCAGGCATCCTGTGGTACATTTTGTCTTCCTGCCTGTGAGCTCACTAATTTGTTTGTACATGTTTTTGGTGTCTTTATTATGGGAGTCCTCTATTTGTCTGCACTGTTCATTTAACCACACTTCCTTTGCTTCTCTGCATTTGCGTCTTATTTCTTTATTTATCTTTCCATATTTTTCTAGTCCATCAGTCCTAAGGTGTCGTCTGTCATCCATTCATTTTTAGGGGCTTCTTTTTTTGGTGATATTATCTCCTTAACAGTTTGGTGGATAGAATCTCTTAACATTTCCCACTGTTCATCTATACTATTTATCTTTGTTATTGCATTGTATCTGTTTGTTATAATAACTCATTTCATAATAAAGCATTTATTTTGGAAGGGGGGGGGGTGCGCCCAGACAAGCAAATAGATTGGTATGATAAAAGGTTTTATTTACTGCTTTATTTTTTAATGAAGATTGAACAACAGTTCTCAGACTATAAATGGGCTCCATGGGAAAAAAATAAAAAAAAAGAGTCACTGGTTTAAGATGAGATAAAACAAAAACAAAAAAAAACAAAAAAAAATGATATGCAAATCTGTTCTTCATAACTTTACATATAACAAGTTGTCCATACCATTAAATATTCTATTTCATGCAGTAAGTTACTCTTTGTAATATTTAATGAAAAACAGACTTCTCCCTATATGAAATATCTAACTCTCATTTCGCACTCTATAAAGTGTATCATATTTTAATGTATATAATGTATATAACAAGCAAATATGGTAAAGTCAATTTCCTGTAAAAATAACCACGTATAACATGCACATGTGTGTCACACAGAGGTATGTATGTATGTATACACATGTTCATGTGTACATATATGCAAAACGTGTGAGAGAGACAGATACACAGAGTAGAATCATGGGAGATTTGGCATACTTTCTCGACCACACCCACAAACTGAAAAAAAAAAAAACAACAAAGAACTGACCAAAACTTTCACAATAAACTAACAGGTAACTGCATAAGGCATCTGAGGGTTAACAGCTATCTATGACTAAGAGGGACACAGACACACACAAAACAGTGACATTTATCCAAGCAACAAGACTGCAGATCTCTCTCTGTGCCCAGGGCACATGGGGCTTCCACAAGGGTTTCCCACAAATGCCTGTCCTTTGCTTTTTTTTTTTTTTTCCCGCTCTTGCCCAGGTGAGCCTTCCATTGCTCAACATCCTCTCTGTTCTTCTCCATGTCTGCTTTGGTCTACCTTTACTTCTGTTCCCCTGTGGTGTCCATCTTAGTGCTATTTTTGGTAGCGAGTTGTCAGTCATTCTGAGCACATGTCCCAACCATCAACCAGTGTCTTTCTTCAAGAACTGCTGTCAGTGGCTTCATTTTCATTTCTACCAACAAGATGTTATTTCTTATGGTGTTTGGCCAAAATATTTTTCTAATTCTGCATATGCAGACAGAAAATGCATAAGAAGAAGAAGACAATCATCCATGGACAGGAGTTAACCATCATCCCCATGGACAACAATTTGGATTTACTCATCTGTGTTTGTGTTTTCTAAATTAAGTAAATCAAATGTTTAAACATGTTGAGAATATATGGAATTCAAAAGTTATAAGCACAAAAACAAAGTTAAGATTATTCAATTCAAATGTGATATCCACCCTCATTTATGCATGGGAAAGCTGGAAAACAACTAAAGAAATAGACAAGAAATTACACTCTTTTGAAAACAAATGCCTAAGGAAAGTACTCAGTATAAAGTGGAACAAATTCAAGAACAACGCAGAGATAAGACAGATAAGCAAACAACGACCTGTCTCATAGGTGATCAGAAAAAGAAGATGGACATAAGTCAGTCACGTGATGAGAAGAAACGATCAGAGAATCCCAAAACAAGCTATCAAGTGGAGCACAACAGGCCTAAGAAATAGAGGTCGACCACGTGAAACTCTAAAGAGGACATTGTTAAGAGAAGCCAGTTTAGTGGGCATAACATCCCTTGATGAAGTTGAAAGACTCACTGAGAACAGGAAAACTTGGCAAACAACTATGTGAGTCCTATGTGACGTTTAACAGCATGAGAAGGATGTAAGAAATGTTTAAAACTCCTTTTCTTACTTTGGTTTCCTTTTCCACGTAAACTCTTTTTCTCTATTACAGTTCACTCTAAGGCTGTAGGCAAAACTACTGTTTATATTTTACTCGTCAACCTCCACAGTATGTACAAAAAGTTCATGTACAACATGCATACAGGTATAGTATGTGTGTGTGAGTGCGCGCGTGCGTGTGTGTGTGTGTGTGTGGGATTGTGGTGGTGGTGGTGGGGGGGGGGGGGGGGAGAGAAGAAAGGGGGTTTGCAAAAAAAAAAAACAACAAAACAAAACTGCGTATAATGAATATATTATATGCATAACAATACGTAACTGTTTTCAACGGAAACTTCAAGTAATATTCAGAACTCCTCTCATGTGACAGTATACATAAATAAACTGGACCACCAGCTGTAAGGAATGGTTCTCAAACAGGTAGGCTGTGACAAGGTACTAAATGCTGACTGTTGAAATGTTAAAACCACGGGTATGTTTAATTTAAAAGAAAAAAAAATCTGCATCAGAATACGCAAAATAGAAACAAGATAATAGTTGTATATTTTTAAAAATGAAAAAAAAAACCCCAATAAAGTTCTCAACATTTCTTATAAAATCCAAAGTTAAAATTGCAAAAATCAACATAAAACAGTCATAAATCTTGAATCGGCATAGTGCTTGATTTTTGCTATAAAAACAAAATCATTTTAGAAGAGATTTCTGTAACCAGGCAGCTGAGCACTGACCTATTTTAGAAGGGATGTCCTTAAGCAGGTGGGTAGGTTGTCTCTCAAAGTTATTCTTTATCAAGTCTTTAGCAACAGCAACAGGACACAGATGTTGTAGAATAGCTATCTATGACTGACTGAGTGTTTACTTATTTGACAAC
The DNA here is from genome assembly GCA_009760885.1 of Achatina immaculata. NCBI lineage: Eukaryota > Metazoa > Mollusca > Gastropoda > Stylommatophora > Achatinidae > Lissachatina > Lissachatina immaculata. The sequence goes on from CM019696.1 coordinate 16,214,546, forward strand.
AGCTCTCAATGGCTGAGTGAGTTTGTGCTTATTTGACAACAGCTATCTATGACTGAATGAGTAGTTTGTGTTTATTTGACAACAGCTATCTATGACTGATTGAGTGCATGCTTATTTGACAACAGCTCTCAATGGCTGAGTGAGTTTGTGCTTATTTGACAACAGCTATCTATGACTGAATGAGTAGTTTGTGTTTATCTGACAACAGCTATCTATGACTGATTGAGTGCATGCTTATTTGACAACAGCTCCCAATGACCGAGAGAGTTTGTGCTTATTTGACAACAGCTATCTATGACTGATTGAGGTTGTGCTTACTTGACAACAGCTCTCAATGACTGAATGAGTAGTTTGTGTTTATCTGACAACAGCTATCTATGACTGATGACTGACTGAGTGTTTGGTTATTTGACAATAGCTAATGATTACTGACTAAGGTTAATTTAAAATAGCTGAATGAAGCTGACCAGACATTCAAAAATATTTCCAGTCACTGACTGACTTGAGAGGTCAAACTCTGAATTGTTGTCAGTCATTCACCAAAAGTAAAGAAGTTGAGCAAAGGGTCAGGCTCCGTTCACCAACTGAAAACATGTTAAGATTCAGAACAGCTGACTGTCACTGATTCAGACTGAGACAGACCTATGAGGCACAAACCCCCTAATTTATAAAAAAAATATGCTAGGAAATTTTAACTTTGTTTTTGGTTTCTTTTTTAACCTTTTTTAAACCCTTTCACCCCAAAAGAACACTAGCAGATCTTGCTACATCTTGTACGCCCATATGAATCAAAGCTCAGAGTGATATTTAGCCAGTCTAAATAAAATAAGAAGTAGCACATTCTGAACCCAACCCATATTTTTAAATTAAAGGGTCACTTCCCTTCTCGTTTCCTTCTACCAAAATTTCTCATCAACATTTATCCTGGCAGAGGACAGAAATTAATTCAGGAGTGACAGAAGAAAGAAAAAAAAAAAAGGTTACATTTGTTTCGCCAAAAGCTCTAAAAAAAAATACAGAAAATAATATAATAAAATTAATAAAGTTAATAATCTGAAATAAAAAGACTGTTTGGGTTAGCAGATATAATGTTGCATAATGCAGTTAACTGCTCCTCACAAGATGACAACATAATGTATTAACAAGTTCTCCTCCCACAGTATAAACAAGAGCTGGTTAATTACACGGAGAAATTTATCCAAGACAAAATTTACCTCAGACATCTTCAGTGTGACAACGTACTTAAACAACCATAGTTTATACGTCCAGAGTTCTTGGTCTGAAATCTTTCACCTGGCCATATACAATCAACTTTCACCAACTGTTTTCAAAAACAGAGGATAATATTTTTTTTTTTAAAAATGTAAAAAGAAAAAAAAAAAAAGGCAACAGGACAGCAGTAATGTTCATGTCTTATCTGGAATTATGACTTGCATGTTGGCTTCATTTAAAAGTATCAAATCCCAATAAAATTCTGAAAAACAAAATGGAATAAATCTACATAACATAGTGGGCCATTCTCTACACAACAGCATGTTAAATGGCTGGCTTTTTAACAGCGTTAAATAAACAGAATAATGGTGCTGACATTAATGAAGGACTGCATGATTTTATTCAATAAAAAAAAAAGCAAGTTTGAGTTAATTATATGAAACTCAATATTACAATTTGCATATAAGAAATCTGCCTGTGTATATGAGCAATGTGAATTAATTGAATTATAATTATTTAAGTGATAACAATTGACTTTAATCATACAAAAAAACAACACTGTGTATCTTCAGCTGCACTATGCCTCTGACATGATTTATAAAAAAAAAGACTAACTTCGCTTTAATGACAATCATTTTCAACTTTAACAGAAATCAATCTTATTACTTTAATCTAATTTAATACATTACTGAGACACAAGTAGGTATTTGCTTAGCTGACAGAGCCATTTGCAAATCTTTATCACAGCCAGATTAACAGCTACCCTAAGCAGGTACCTAACGTTCATTGTCTTCATTTCCTTCCATGGCCATACTCAGGCTGAATGAGACAGTGAGTGATCAGCAACCCGCAACTAACCACTTGCATCAGGAGCGGTTAGCCATAGAGGAAAAAAAGACCCTATTCTACTTCCCACTGGTGCCACTGAAACAGGCAGTGGTCTGGCCATGTGAATTTAGGACTGCAATAAGATGAACACTGTACTAAAAAAAATACATCACGACAAAGGCGGATGTTTTGGACCTTGCAAGCCACAAGGCAGCGGCACAATGCAACCAACACCCTTCCGAAGGTGGAAGCCAAAGAGTAAGTAGAATTTCCTTCAAAATTATTGTTATGTTAAATCTGCACCCCTGTTACCAGACAGTCTGCAGTTTTCTTCTGTTTTTGCTGCAGTCTCATGGCTTCTGTCTTAGATACCTACCCTGTGCTCACATATATCAACGCTTGTCTATACAATATGACACATTAACTCAAAGATGCACATGAAAAAAGAAAAAAAATCTCAGAAAATATTACTGGCTGGATGTTTTCTACATTCATGCAGTAACCATAGAGACAGCATCAACAACCCAGTTCACAGAGTACAAGGCAGATCACTCTTAACAAACATTTACACAGAGCAATCACAGACCACATACTAAACAGTAAGCTCTGTAGATAAGAAACTGAAACAACACCATCTAATGGGACTGTCTTGCACTGGAAGTTCTCCACAAACACTTGCCACCATAAAACTCCCCCCATCTCTAGCATACTGTACTAAGATACTGAAGAAAACTGAAAACACACATGTATCATCTGGCCAAAGGGAAGGATACTGAAAACTTTACCATAAAAGTTAGTCTGAGATTTCTGACAACAGGGTTAGCCTGAGATTTCTGACAACAGAGTTAGTCTGAGATTTCTGACAACAGCCCTTTTCTTTCATCTCTCCTTGCATCTTCTCCACTCAAATGGCTCTTCTTCATCATGATTCGTGTGGTAAATTTTTTTTCACCTTGTACGTGCAGTGACCAGCGTTACGTAAGTTCTTAACAGGTTATCCTTGAGCCCTAAAGTGGGTTTATGTTATGAGGTTCTTTAACTGGGATTAAAAAAAAAAAAAACAACACGCCCCAGTTTTTGCAAACCTAACTGAAAATTTGCTTCTCATTCAAAAATGAACGTGGGTAACAAATGAGTTTATGAAGACTCCAAAAATGTTTTTTTCCAACTTCAGTAACTCTCACTATATAAAATGAAACCCTTAGACATTACGGTGCAGCATATTTAGCTGCAAAACAGTTGGCAGCAGACCATGAGAGGTGGAGAAAGTTTGCTGCTGCCCTGTAAGATGCCACTGGGAGTACCGGATTGTGGCTGCCCAGCTGACTGCCGACCAAGGATATGATGCACCTTTTTTTTTTCATTAAGTTTAGCACATCTCTAACTAACCTAACATATTTGTAATTATACCCAACAGTCCTACTAAGATGCTGCAGTTCATATATTCTAATACCAACCAAAGTCTCATGACCATTGTGCAGCAGGTAACAACTGAAGTCTCATAGCAATTATAGGAATCGTGGATGTCTGGTGTAGAAAATGGATACACAGCAACTGATTATATACTTCATTGCAGTTCACGGAGGTAGTTGAGAAGCTCTGTAAGACGTATAGTGGTATTAAACCAAGAACAATTATTGCAGGTTGAAATAAAACAGCAGAAACACGGGGTCATGATAACAATGACGTGGAAGAGGACAAAAAGAAAAAAAATGAATGCCTAGTGTAAAAGATGCTTTTCTTTCACTCAAATTCAAGGTGACTCTGAGTACTTTGATAACAGTGATGATGAAATATTAACATAATAATGACTACCAGACCAATGCTTCCAAGAACACACAAATGACCTAATAATAAACAAATACATAAATGATTTTTACAGGGAATGGAAAGGTGCTTATATTTAGCTTACATGGTTTGAAATACAAACTATAAAAAAACTAAACCACATAAGAGAATTAACTATTTGTAATTTTTTTTTTTTAACAAAGGTGGCCAAAATAGGAAAAGAATTAACATTTACTCTTATTGTGGCAGTAAAGATGGTACTCAATGATTAGTTCTAGCTGTTTTTTTTTTAACTTCCCTTTACTTGGCACAAAAAAAAAATTTAATCTAGAAATGTTTGAGCAAAAAATATTCAAGAGTAAGCTCAACTGATTCTCTCTCTCTCTCTCTCTGAACCTTAAGTGCACGGGAACATGGGGCTTCTACAAGGGTTTTCCAATAAATGTCTGTCCTTTGCCCCTTTTTTCCACTCTTGCTCTGGTGAGCCCTCTATTGCTCAACATCCTCTTTGTTGTTCTTCTCCATGTCTCTTTTGGTCTACCCTTACTTCTGTTCCCCCGTGGTGTTCATCTTAGTGAAACTCAACTCTTTACTACGGAAGATTACTGCATGTAGGAATACCAACTCGCTACACACCATACTGGAAGGTAACAACGCAGATTCAAAGTACTGATACAGAACATTTGCTGCTGCCCTACAAGATGCCACAGAGGGTACTTGGTGGTGACCGCTTAGCTGACCACCGACCAACGACATGGAAAGTACTATAATGCAATGGTGGGGAACAAAACAAAAAAACCAACTAAGTGCTTTGCAAACTAAAATGTGCTTTCTGATTATATGTACATGTAAACTGTACGCCCTTATCTAGTTCATCCCGGAGCAAAGTGTTAACATTACATTGGTAATGTAAATACTGTTAACAACTCATATATGGCGGACATATATAATGCACAGAAATAAGGATCAATCAATGAATCAATCACCATATCAGATGTTTCAAAAAAAAAAAAAAAAGAAAAACTAACGTAAAACCACGCTGTCCCTACGTAATGTAGCTACTATTCTGATTAACAACAATACCATGAACCATCCAGTCTTCAAAGACTGGAAGCATGTTATTAGTCTTGTATAAGACTAATAATAATAATAAGGTATATTATTTATATGGGAATATCAAAAAGTGCATCAAATATGCTCAACAAAAGCAACAAAGGGGTGGGGGGATAACTCTTGTGACACTACGGACAAAAAAAAAAACAAAAACTCCTGCTTCTTTGTGTGATCTTCCACAAATTTATATGAGTTAGCTATATAGGAAGGCCCATCATCCATGCACTCTGGATGCACAGTTATATGACTGTAACCCCCCCCCCCCCAAGACTAGAAGAAGCTTTCAGAGTGCTTTATCAAGAAACCAATGTTCAGCAAACAGCTCAGATCACATGACCCACCATTTCCCTGGTACGAAGATTTCCACATCAGACACCGTCACAGAAGAGGAAAGCACGCCATCTTACGAGAACCCCATGTCAAACACTTGCACATGCACGTACATGCATGCATTTCAATCATTCACCGCTAAACGGCGAAAAAATTCTGACTAAACAACATGGCCAATTACATTAATATGCACTGTGAGAGAGTATTTTTTTTAATCTTAAACATGCAAGAATAACAGCACTAAAAGTAGTCCAAAAAAATGTGCGTTCACTCTGATGGCATAACTATAGAATCACTGTCTGATAAGGTCACATGTGGCACCATTATTTTCAACTCCCATGATTGTCCCCCCCCCCCCCAAATAAACTGTAACAACAGCCTGGTAAACAAGGCTTGATCAAGATGACCTACATCCATGTGTTACTTGCTGAAAAGTCTGTTACTAAGGCTGGTTTACAATCATTCCATCCTCCTGCATATGTGCGTGTGCCTTGGAGAGATTGGAAAAAAAAAAAAAGCGTGACAGTTATCCTCGCCATCTACCCTAACTATCATCCATGACTTGGACAGCAGAACAACTCAAACAACACAGAGCAAGAACAAAACCACAGGTTCATGACATTCTAAATCTATACAAACCTAAACCTAAATCTATACAAACCTAAACTCAAATACTCAGAAATTCTGAAAAGTTAAAACATAAAACACCAGTCAGAAATATTCGAAAAGCTTGCTCTGGTTCAATGGACCATTTCTTAACGAAACAAAGAAATGGTCAATTCCTGTACTATTTATTCTATTTCCACAGCCATTTGTAACATACAATAATTTCTAATATGGATAGCTGTATATGGCTTTACAGCGCATATAAGACACTAGTTTCTATTTTTTTACCATATCCAAAGAACGCTGACGGATTCAATTTGTAGAACATATCAGGGCCAGTACAAGCAGCAGAAATTTATAACATTTCAAGAACAAAAAACAAAAAATAAATAAAAGTGACACCCTTTTCAACCCAGTCCATTAGCATCTAGGTCCATGTTGTATATTACAGGCAAGTCTGAGTAACATATGATCATAAAATCTACTATTTTTCTTCTTTAACAACCATCAACGATCACATTGCTGTCATGTGTATATACATAAGGCAAGGGAAACAACCAATTAAAAAAATAATCTCCCCTCCCTCCAGCTTTCAAGACTCAAAGGAGTAACATGAACTTTCACCTGACCTCTTGTACTGAATATACGATGACCTCTTGTACTGAATATAAAATGACTTCTTGTACTGAATATAAGATGAACTACACATTTTCTGGGTGCATTCTGGGGTGTGAAGTCTGTGGACATATGGCTGAAATATACCTCTAGTTTAACAACCATTCATAATGCAAATTATCATTACGAAACAATCATTTATCTTCTTATCACTACGTATGATATTGTGTGGTAATGTCACCTGGGAACAACTGTGTTAAAAACACATTTATCTTAACATAGCCTTCGTGTGACAGGGAACACAGATCTGTTTGCTTAAAAACTCTGATCTACTTCTGTAGCCCAGAAACCTGTAGCAATCACCGCCAATTATAACCGTTATTTCTGTAAAATATAATGTCATAAAGTTTTTACTGCAGTGGTTGGCATGTTACTTGTTAGAAATACCTGAAAAAAGAAATGAACCCTTTCTTTTCCATATCCGAGAAAACAACACTGTGATCTTTGGCCTTAAAAGTAAACAATATAAACCAGAAACATAGCTCACTTTTTTTTTTTTTTTTAAAACATGTATGATTATAGTTTACTCTTGTACCTTCTAGCTTCTCTGTATAATTCTGCTTGTTTTTCTTATCAGTCCAAGGGCTGGGGAACACATTTCAAACAGTTGCTGGTTTATTTTTAGGACAAAAGTGTGTGCACCCATGCCTGCAACAAAACTCTTATTACATAGTTAAGCTCCGTACAGAGTATGCAAAAAAAACAAAACAAAACCGATAAATACCATTAAAATTAAACAGCCATTTACTAGTGCAAATCTGCAAAACTCTGCCATTTATCAGGCAAGAATTTGTTTTGTTTTTTTTTCTCATTTAACAAATTTATTTATCCTTGTTTTGTTAAAATTTTGCTTAAGTTTACGACCTCTGATTGTATTCTTTTTTCTAATTTTCATCTATTTTTACTTTGGACAGCAAAGTTACAATATAACCAAAATAAAAAAAAAAAATTGCACAAAAACTTTAGCTTCTTCTGTGAAAACATCATACATTCTCCCATAAGCTCAACAAGTCTACAAACAAGTAACACCCATTTTCATCCTTGGCCATTTTTCAATACTGGAACATGAAACTTCCATTAAGAGAAGCAGTTGATGAAAACAAGGGGGGGGGGGGTTTATCATGAAAGAATGAAACAAACTTTTACACACACACAAAACAAAAAACAAGAAAAAAAAATCACAGTACAGAAATTCTGCATCAGCCTCAAATATAAAACATTTAAAACACACTCCTGCTGTAACGATGATCATGATATAAATTATGCCACAAAACTTTGTTTCATCACTGAAAATATACCTGCAAAAAATTAAAATGGAAGAACCCATACTTAAAAAAATGTGTGAACAAAAGTATACAGGTGTATATTCGCCGATTTTGCATTGTACTGTAGGAAAAAAAAAAAACATACAAGAAAGAAGTGATAGTACAATTTAATATCATGCTGCTTGCTGGTTTTACAATGGAGCATTGTGACACGACTGCTAAAACTACTGCTGTTTGCAGTTTCCTTTTTCTCTCTTTCCATCACTTTCTGATGAGTTTTGCTTCCGAGATTTGTTGCGTGATCGAGCATCTCCCCTCCGCTGCCCCTGCACTGGCTGCCAAGAAGACATAACTGGTTCCCCGCCCACAGTGCCGCTGTGACCATATGAGCCAACTGCTGAAGGGTCTATCAAGAGATATGAAATAAATAATATTACAATCTAACCTGGTTCTTAATGAAATATGTTGGTATTAGAGTTGAAATTCTATGTTACATTAAGTGGATTCTGCTTTAACTATTCTGCTGTCTTATGCTGGAGTCATGAAAAGTTGTAGCAGTATATGAGATACTAAGTGTGTTGTGGCTATTCAGGTCATACTGCAGCACACGTTCAAGCAAGCGACAAAGTGAACGGTGGTCATGTGACTGAGTTTTGTTGAACTTAATGAGAGAACAGCTGCATGAAAGATAGAGAGGCGTCTCTGTCCACACAAGTGCTGAGGAAGTGATTATACATGGAGTATATATGTGAGATCTTTGGCTTATGCTTGGGCCTGTTCTTCTGTGTTAAGACTGTTCCTGGGTCATGGTCAAAGTCAAGGTGAAGTGTTTGGTTTTGGATGTTGCAAGCTGAGCCCTTACTACTTGCAACGTGAGTTGCTGGTATTAAAGGTATGTTGCATTTACTTTTTGAGTCCCCCCATATGTATGGTTTAAATTCCAGCGAAAGTTTTCTGTATCATTCTATTTTTAATCTTCTCACATTATCACTTTTCATCTATTCTCACTTTACACATACTGCTTAAGCTTTTCTACGTGTTATGTAACAGAACTCCCTTTTCTTATAACTTAGTTCTGTGTGTATTCATTTATGTGCGTGATCTTAGTCCTGTCACTGACTCACTGTGTGATCTTAGTCCTGTCACTGACTTGCAGCGAGATGCTCTATTTCAATCTCATTCTCTACAAGACCAACTTTTTTCACTGTGCATGGAAGTGGGAGTGGCAAAATTGATATCAACATGGCTTCTTGGGGGGGTCTTCCTCCTCTTTGGCGCTCACTCTCACAAGGGTGCTAGTTGCATTGTGTCACAGATATGTGCCTTTTGGCCCAACACACCTGACATTTCCTTGGTGCATCATTAGGACCAAGTTCCCTTTACCATTTACAATCCATAATCACGTGGCCAGACTGCTTGGTTTTCAGGGGCACATCTGAGAGGTCAACTGAGTCTTGACTGGCTATGATTCGCCAACCCTGATGCAAACAGTCACCCGTGGGTCATGGTCATTGACCTCTATCTCATTTTTTTCCCCCTCAGTTTTGAAGTGTTTGTCATTCCTGTGTTTCTCAGTGAAGATTAATTATTTGTATTATTTTGCATAAACACTCACTTTTTTTTGTTTTTCTTTCTTCTTTGATCTTCTAACATTTCATAAAACTGTGTATACCTCATATGTGAAGTCTATGTATGTCCCCTAGCATTTGCAAGCCATAGGTGTGTGAAGTGTTAGTGCCTTAGCATTTCTAAGCTACTAAACATATGTGGTATGGATGCCAGCACCTGTTTTCCAGGTTGTTGTTTGTTCATCTGTCTTATCTCTGTGTTGTTCTTGAATTTGTTCCACTTTATACCGAATATTTTCCTTAGGCATTTGTTTTCAAAAGAGTAATTTCTTGTCTATTTCTTTAGTCGATTTCCAGCTTTTGCATGCATAAATGAGGGTGGATATCACATTTGAATTGAATAATCTTAACTTGGTTTTTGTGCTTATAACTTTTGAATTCCTTATGTTCTCAAGATTTTTTAAGGATAATGCTGCTTTTGCAATTCTAACTTCCTTCCTGGTGTCACCATCCTGGTCTATGTAGCTGCCAAGGTATGCAAATTGGTTTACTTCATCAACAACTGTTCCTTCTACATATATTTTTCCCTCTTGATTAATGAGAAGTTTCATTATTTTTGTTTTGTCTTTGTTAATTTCAAGACTTATTTTGCTAGCCAAGGAAAACAGGGAATCTGTTTTTTCCTGCATCGATTTCACCTTGTCACTGATAAGAGTTATGTCATCTGCAAAATCAAGATCTTCTATTTGGGTCCCAGGTACCCAATCAATGACAGTTTTACCTGTACAGCATCTTTTCATTATGAAGTCTACAGCAATTCTAAAAAGCAATGGAGATAATATACATCCTTGTTTCACACCTGTTTCAATCTGAAACAATTCCTTCTTCTGTCTTGACTGCACAAACACATCCATTGTAGAGATCTCTAATGATGTTGATAATCTTAAATGGTATTCCATATAGTCTTAAAATTCTCCACAATGAATTTCTGTGTATGCTATCAAATGCTTTTTTTAAAGTCTATAAAGTTCAGGATTAATGGTTTCTGTTTTTCAATATGTTCTTGAAGTATTATTCTTACAGTAAAGATCTGGTCAAGACAGCTTCTGCCTTTTTGAAATCCTACCTGTTCTTCTCTCATTGCAGTATCTACTACATCCTTAAATCTATTTAGAATCACTTTACAAAACACCTTTGACACAACTGATAGTAAAGTTACACCCCTCCAGTTATTGCAGTCACTGAGGTTGCCTTTTTTTGGGGTATTTTAGCAATGATTCCCTTTTCCCATTTAGAAGGGACTTTTTCTTCTTTCCAAATTGTATTAAACATTCTTTGTAGTTGGCTCATGTTGTCACTGTTAATAGCTTTTAACATTTCAACTGTTACTTCATCTTCATCTGCAGCTTTGTTGTTAGCCATTAGATTCATTGCTGTTTCAGTTTCATTCAGTGTAACTTCATCTAAGTTGACATTTAGTTTTGGGACTGGTAAATTGGTTTCAAGATTTATTAATTTATTTGGGTGTAGTTGATTAAGTATTTCTTGGAAATGTTTGGTCCATCTTTGGTTTTGGTCTTTACTTGATGTTAATAGGTTTCTGGTTTTACTAAAGACTGGTCTTTCTCTGGAGGTAATAGCACCTGTTAGCTTCTTCTGTACATTATATAGAGTTTTGCTGTCTCCTGTTTTTCCTGCATTTTCTGCTTCTTTTGCCATATTGTCCATATATTCTCTTTTGTCTCTTCTAGCTGAACTTTTTACTTTATTGTTTAGTTCTTTGTATGTTGCTTTTGCCAAAGCTTTTCCAAGATATATCTTTACATTCAACATGGACATTCAACGTGGCTAATTTGGCTGCTCTTCTTTCATGTATGTATTTCCATGTATTATCTGATATCTATGCTTTTCTACTTGTTGACCGCAATCCAGCACTTGCTTTTGCTGCCGTGATTATGGCTGTGCTGTATGAATTCCATAATTCACACATATTTGTCTCGTCTACCTCTTTGAGTGTTGCAAAATGTTTGGTAAGTTCCATATTGAAATCACTGTTGGTATTTTCTTCTTGTAGGCTATGACTGTTTATCTTTCTGAGTATTGATTTCTTGTATTGGCTTTTCAGTTTAAGTCTTATCCTCCCTATACACAGGTTGTGATCACTGTTGACATCTGTACCCCTATATGCTCTTACATCTATCAGAGATGTTCTGAACTGTTTTCTAATACAAAAATGATCTATCTGGTTTTTTCTATCATCTGGAGATATCCATGTTGTTTTATGTATTTCTTTGTGTGGAAATATTGTTCCTCCAATGACTATGGCCTCTGTTAGACATATTTCAATTAATCTTTCGCCATTCTGATTTATTGTATCAATTCCTTCTTTCCCCATTACTTTTTTGATGTTGGTGTTATCTTTTCCCACCTTGGCGATGAAGTCTCCCATGACAATTAAGATGTCGTGTTTATGTACTTTGTTGATAGTTGTAGCTGGTAACAGAAATTGTTTTTTATTTCATCATCTGTATCGTTCGTGGGTGCATAGCATTGTATGATCGTCATTCTTCTGTCCCTTATTTTGTATCGTACTCTTATCATATGACTGTTCACTGGTTCCCATTCTGTAAGGCTCTTTGCTGCCACAGATGACATAATTATACCTACTCCTTCCTAGCATTTCCCATCGTCTCTGATGGAATATATTATTAACTTGCGGTTTTCTGCCGTTCTTTTCCCTGCTTCTGGCCATCGCATTTCACTGATGCCCAACACATCCAGGTGATATCTGTCCATTTCTTTTATTACCTAAGCAGTTTTTGTTGTTGTGGCCATTGTCCTCACATTCCAAAATCTGATTTTTGTTATGCATTTGGGGCTGATGAATTTTCAATCGTTGTCAACGGCATGCAGAGTTAGTGACCTGATACTCACGTACGCTTAACATTAAACTGTGCCGCCAAAATAAACCTCCAGCTCATCTGTACTGCATGTATTTGTGCCTTTATCATGCAAACAAGCTTTATCCCCAAACAAGCTATCAAGTGGAACACAACAGGCCAAAGAAAAAGAGGTCAATCATGTGAAACTCTAAAGAGGACATTGTTAAGAGAGGCCAGTTCAGTGGGCATAACAGTCCTTGATGAGACTGAAAAACTCGCCAAAGACAGGAAATCTTGGTGAACTACCATGCGAGACCTATGTGACGTTTAGCGGCACGGGAAGGACGTAAGATGTATCATGCAACACGTAAAATCATTTCAAATTTTAAAAACTCCCTGATCAAAATTTCTAGAAAACTTACACAGAATTTCAAGGACTGTTTGTGAAAGCAAGTTCTGCCTTTCATCAGATGTCTTAGTTTACCAATACTTTGTCATGCATTTCATATATATCACAGCTGGAACCATCTCTTCTGCGACAAAACAGAAAATTCTGTTTTAGTGTCCAAAGGAAGCAACCTTGACACAGCTGCCAAATGTTCCACAATATGAAGAATGAGTAACAGGTTCCACGGTCTGTTTTTAAAACCTGAATACAATTATATTTTCCCACAACCATTTATTTTACTGATAAAGAACGAAAAAAAAAAATCACCGTGTATCGGGGCTTTAGTTTTTCTTAAACTGCCTCGGAGTCCTGGATCCCATTCCAGCTCTCCATCTGTGGAGTCAAATAAGCAAAAAACTTGACATCAATATCGAGAATGTAACCCTAAACTAAAAACTCAAGTAGTGCATTCATAATTTAATGTGAAAAAACTCAAGTAATTCATTCATAATTTAATGGTGAAAAAAACTCACACCTGAACAATTTAAAACAAACTGATGTAATGCTGTGATTTTTTTTTTTAAATGCATGAGGTGAGTAAATTTATGTTTCTGTACTCTCAAATATTAAAAACTTTGTTGCTTATCCTTTTAAATTAGCAAAAATACTTGATTACCCAAATTAACTTGCAACTGACCAAACAATGCTCATGACACACAAACATTTTTTGTAATTTAAAACAAAAAAAAACAGTTGCCACAATGTTTTACCAGGAAATGAAGGCATGTTTATTTTTAGCATTTGCAACAATTCAGCATGATGAATTCCTGAATGTGGAAGAAAACTATATGACTGCAATTCTTTTATTTTTAATTTTTTAAAAAGTTGTTTAAATGGCTCATTGTGCACTAAGAGCTGCTCATGGTAAACTAAGAGTTAAAAGTACAGCTCACGGTAATCTAAGAGTTAAAATTATGGCTCATGGTAATCTAAGAGTTAAAATTATAGTTCACAGTAAGTTAAGAGTTAACAAAATTTTTTAACTACACTGTAATTAGAACTAAGTAATGCTAAAAATCAATGTTAAGAATCATCCCTTTTTTCTTCTACCAAACTTGCATAATTCCTACACTTGATGCTTCATTATAATTACTCATAACATACTTAGCTAAGCCACTTGCATCTAAAACAGTCTACGAAAGTCTATACCACATCACTTTTAGTTTTAACTACAACTTGTAAACATATCTTTGAAAATGGTCAGGATTTACTTAAATTTGAAGCAATGCCTAAGGCTGTGTCCAATATGCTCATCTGGAAACTCATAGGAATATGAACAACAGGATACAAAACAATGAGCATGTTAAGAACAAACCTGAGGAAATATGAGAGACCTTTTGCCCTGAAGATAATTTTCTGTTTTTTTTTTTTAATTTTAACATTTTTATTTTGAAGTATTCTTTGTTTTTCAATATCAAACAAATTTGTAAGTGGGTGCTGAAAAGTTATCAGCCTGACCCATGTTCCAGAATCTAAGCATAGTTTCTGTCACTGTAGCTGAAAAGAGTACTGTTTCATGATGTAGTAGGTTCTAAGGATTGTTATTGCCAGAGGTGGGGTGGAGAGTTCGCTCTCCGCTCCAACGGCGTGCATCTCAAATAGCATCTGGCAGTCAAGTCCAGCTCCTGGCCTTCTCGTGGCAGAACTGTTTAAACTAATAGGAGAAGGGGTGAAGGCGAACATCTGGCGCCTGAAAACCAGACACTTAGGGTAGATAAGAGGCACGTTTGGTAGCTCATCTACTGCTGCTGGCGAGATTCTTCAGCTGCCATGTGTGGAGCGGTGCTCCTCCCGGCCAGTGAAGAAAGGTGCAAATGGGGTTGCCGCGTGGCACCGGCGGTGATACACGGGTATCTCAAAACACATTGAGGTTTTCCGGTGAGAAAGTCCAACTCTGGCCTGGGTGGGCTACCACCTGTCACTCAGCAGGGATACATTGATATCCAAAACACGTCGAGGTCTTCCGGTGAGAAAGTCCAACTCTAGACTAAACTGGTGCAATGAAAACCATGGTGTCACGTAATCCTGCTTCCGAAACCCACCAAGAATACAGGCCCAAGCCCTGCGATACTCTGAACCTATTGTGGTCCTCTCGGGGATCTCGTGTGATCCTTTCAGGGACCACGGGACTTAACGAGGACCACAGGCATAAATTCAGTAGGATCACAGGGCGATCTTGATGGTAGAAGCGAACGAAGAAGAAGATGATGATGATGTAGTAGAGTGCCAATTTGCGAGATCATAATGTTAGTTTTTTTGACCCCCCCCCCCTCCCCCCATACCAATGACAAAACTATGTCAATGAAAAGTGAGGGTCATTGCAAAGTTTCTGTTTCCACAGAAGAGAACTCCAAAGGAAATCTGCGAGTGTGGCTGCCATGAACACTGAGTGACAAGTGCCTGCCATGCTCAACCTGTAGAAGTGCTGTGCTAACTTTCAGAATAGAGATTTCATGACCAAAGATACAGCAAGATGATCTGGAAGGCTTTGAACAGTGTCAGCTTCAGAAATTGTTGATAATTATTCATGATCTGATTTTTGGCAGATCAACAAATTTCAGCTAAAACAACTGTTGACACGCTAGAGGAGATATCCAGGAAACACTTTGGGTTTATGATTCATTCAGGCATGCAGAAACTGTCAGCCAAGTGGGTGCAGAAATATCTGAATGCCAGCAAGAAACAAAATCGAGCAGACACCTCCAAGGTTGATTTTGCAGCATTTTGAGATATCTAGTGATAACTTTTTTGGAACAACTCATTGCTGATGACATATGGTTACACCATTATAATCCTGAGACCAAACAATAGTGCTTGCAGAAGTGGCCAAAGAAATTTAAGTCCCAAAGTCAGCACAAAGGGTCATGGCAACTGGTTTTTTTTTTTTTACACTAAGGAAAATATTTTGATGACTGGCTGCCTTCCGAAGGGCCAAACCATTGATGTAGAATTCATTCATCCATTTGCATGTCCCTTGTGGAACTTTGCCTCCCTAACAGCACTCCTGTAGGCTTCTCGGTTGTGAGCAAGATGGCCTGATGAAGATGCATCCATTTGCAAATCATCAACGATGTCTTTCTCTCTTTCTTTTTTCCCATTGTGAATCCTTCCAAGATGGTTTTCTCTAGATTATCATGAGGTTTAATGTGTCCAAAATATTTAAGTTTTCTCTCTTTAATCTTCTTTACTAGCCAGCCTTCTTCAATATTAAGTTCTTGTAGTATGGATATATTATAATGTAGAATACTACTCTAAATTACTGTGTTGGTTAAAAGATCCACTGAAAGAAGAATGATGCAGGAGGCTGTGGGAGGGCATTTTCTTTTTTGTAGGACAATGTGCTTGCTCACAAGAGAGATGTTTTGAAGAACCCAGGTTTGAAAGCACAGATCATTCACTTTACTCACCAGATCTTGCCCCATCTGATCATTTTCTGTTTCCCTAACCTTAAAGAAATGTTTGAAAGGAAGGGCATTTTTGAATGATTTGGAGGTGATGGCAGAAACAGAGCAGGCCTTATTACAAGAAATGGCCACTGGACATTTAAATGACTAGATATCAAGTTTTTGTTTTTTTTTTGGAAGGGTTAAAGAAATTTAAGAAACGATGTGCCACATGTGCTGAACTTTGGGGTGAATCTAATAACATGCAAGTTTCATGACTCTAAGTCATTTCCTTCTTGGCCAGGCTGATAATTTTTCAGCACCCCATCTTGTACAATGGAATATTTAATGACTTGAAGACAAAAATAACCCTAACATTGCATCTTCTTGATCTAACTTTGGGCTTGAATTTTGGCAAAAAGAAATTTATGAAAGCTTTCCGTGGAAGATACTGTTAAAAATAATGAACAGCAGAAAGAATTTTGAATTCAGCAAAGGATTTATGAAACAAAAACATAAAGACTATATCTGGCTCAAAATGAATCAAATTTTCAGGTTCAGAACTGAAATGGGAGTTAAAGGAACAATGGTGCACATGAAAAAAAAAACAACAACAGCCCCCATCTCAGTGCAGAAAGAAAAGCTGTGTAAAATATACAGCAAGATAGGACAGTGGAAAAAAAGGGCTATATTAATGTTATCTATTTTATATAGTCCTTATAAAAAAAAAAATCAGAAACTACTTAAACTGATACCAAAAGATACAGATCATATGTGGATGAACAAGATCCATTAATAATGTCAGAACTGTATTTCTTATTCACTTCTGGTGGCAATATCATAATTTCACTCACCATTTGTTTCAGCAGCAAGAATTAATTAGTGATTTCTTTTTTTTTTTAAATTTTTTAAAAATACAAAACAATTTTTACCGACACTTGAAAATCAATCTCTCTGTCATCTTTACACCCTGTTCATCATAAATGTCTTGCTCGCCGTTTATCTGGAACGAATGCTGGCACACTCAAGTTCCATACTTTTAACTACCTCATGATTTATGCCAAATCTGGTCTTTTTTTTTTTTTTTTACAGTTCAAAGGATGCATGGAGTTCTAAGTAAAAACAGACAGCTCTTCTGTCTGAGGGACTTCACATAAAATCTAGAAGAACTGATGGTTAAATTAGATGGCTAAAACAATGTACTGTTCATTTATACTGATTAAACCATGACTAAGATATTTGTAGGCATAAAATCCCTTGATGAGGTTGAAAAGTTCGCCGAAAACTTGGCGAACTACAATGCGAGCCCTATGTGACATTTAACGGCACGGGAAGGATGTAAGAAGGACATTTGTAAGTATGCAGATAACTCTTTATGCACCAAGACACTGCCATTATGATTTTGGTGCAGCAATTTCATCTTCAAATTCTTTTTTTAATCTTTTTTTTTTTTTTTTGTGGAATTCCTTTCATAATTCTATTCTGCAATTGTCTTTTAAATTAAATAAATTAATAATGCATAAAATATATACTAAACTGAAATTGTTGTTATTCATTTTGGATGAAGCTTACAAATTTATATAAGTTTTATGCTAAAAAGACTTTTTTTCTTTTCTTGAGGACAACAGAAACAAACTAAATATGTCACCCATTATCTTCTGTTACCTAATAAAGCTGTACTACACATGAAATTATAGGAATATCAAGTGAGCCTGGATATTAATGACGGAGATCTCACCGGCTTGTGGTAATGATCGGGAGAAAGGGATATGAGATTTCAGCTGCGTCTCCTCTGGGAAGTTCCCCTCTGGATGCCGCCGCTGATACGTTGGGTCAATAGCTGTAGCAATATTAAACATTGTTGAGCCGTTGGGGTATGAGCCATGGGGTGGGCTGCAGGGGAAGAAGGGGGAAGCCATGTTGTTACACAGCCACAGTTAATGTGTTAACATCACCAAACACCAAGCAGAGATTTAACATCAAATTTAACATTACAGAATTACACTGGCTACAACCAATGAGCCACTTACAGTTTGTGATGGTAGAAATCATAGATTACTGAGCATTGTATAGTTAAATTCAGGCTTAATTTAGCTAATTAGGAACTGAACTGAGCAGCCTGACAAATAACATGTGTTAAAATGTATCAAAACAACTTCAATTTGTTCAATGAAATTGAATTTTAAAAAAAACAAAAAAGGAAAACTTCAGATTCTAGGAAGGATTTGGCTTCTAAAATGTTTTTGACATTTACTGAATTTGACTACCAGGAACTCAAGTTCACAATTACAAGGAGGACAACAATAAAATCAACAATAACAAATAACTAATTGGACACAAACAGGCTCAACAACAGTAACATCTAATCAGCTGAGCAACAGTATCACCGATCTTCAGTCTTGTCCTTCTTCAACTCGGAAGTCCAGCCTCATAGGTTTATCACTGACAAACTGTCCAGATTTCACTCCTTTTCAAGTCAATTCAGGATGTTTTTAATTCATGAATTAAATTATATAAACTTTGAAACATATTTCAGTTATATTTGAAGCTTTTCGCAGAAATATTCCTTTTGTTCCATCAGTTTAACCGTTTTTTTTTTGTGGCACAGTTTTGAATGATGAGGAATTTGGCAAACTTATTAGTGAAGTAGGCAGTGGTAAATAATCGTTACTGTCATCATATTCATCGTTATCATCATCATCATCGCCTTTCACTCCCTTGAAAGAACAGGTCATGGATAAAGGCTCTCCTGTTCTTGGAATTATTCTCTGCTTCCTTCCATGTGTATCCCTTGTCTCTGAGCACTGTTATAATGTCTCTTTTCCAAGTAAGTCTAGGTCTTCCTCATTTTCTATTTCCTTGAGGATTCCATAATCAGTGCCTGTCTTGCTATGCTGGTGTCAGGTTTCCTCAGAGTGTGGCCAATCCACCTTCACTTCCTAGACATGATTTGTAGGTTCAGAAGTTCTTGCCATGCCCTTTTCCAGACCAGTTTTCGTCCCAGTTGATCAACACATTTCTTATTATTTTGACAGTTTCGAAGAAAACATCAAGTACTGTAACAATATGTGTTTAACAGGGTGTTGAACCTATGATATATGTGACTAAGCAATGCCTCTGAGCCAGTTTATAGCCTGGCTGTTATTAAGCTATGCCCTTAACTTGAGAAACTCAGATACTCCATACAAATGATTAACATGTGAATGCTGGGAAACTGAGTGAGAAGTACTGATGTTTGAGACGGAGACTGAATAAGAGAGAAGGCATGTAGCACTTGAGCCAAACGGGATGCTGAAGTTTCATATGTTTCAGTGAACATGTAATTTTCTTGTATATCGAGAGCAAAGATTTTTTTTTCGGGATGTCTTTGTCTAATGAAGTTTTGGTTGATCGAACGGCTCAAATGTCAAGGTTCGGTTTAGCCACCACGATTTGTATGGATGAATAATGATCATTATTATGATCATTTTGAGGTGTTACTTGACATATCCATGACTCACGAACTCATCACTATCACGATGCACACATTAAATGTCTCAATGTTATTCAAGAGTGGGCTTTTTGGTTACTCTAACACTTACTGCTCCTTGTAGTGATGAGAGATGTTGAACTTGGACCTGAATAGTGTGCATCAGTTCAGGATTGGTTGTAGCTGTTCTTCTGCGACTGTTATGTTTCTGTCGCTCTCTCAAAGTCCTTGTCGATAAGTGAAGGATATCATGTCCTTCCACAACCCTCAATCCCTTGTGCATCTCAACAGGCTTGTCACTGAGTAATTCCTGTGCCAAGATTGGCTTGTCACTGAGTATTTCTTCATCTTCTCTCTGTCTATCTCTCTCTTCTACCATTGATCTTTCCTACTGTTGCTCTCGCCCGCCTCTCCTCCAAACATGCCCCACACATATGCATTGTCATTTTCTGATCTTCGTTATAATTTTCCTTGTTTCTTGTGCCTCTTTCAGAACTTCCTCGTTTAGTTTTCTCACTATCCATGGTACCTTCGGCTTTCTTCTTAAGAACCACATTTCAGCTGATTCCAGTCTTCTTTTTATCTCTTTACTAGTCCAGGCTTTGCATCCACAGAACAGGATTGGTTCAATGTAACAATGCCATGTCACAATGTCAAAATCATATCACTGCGATAGTTCTAGCTAGCACACAAAGAAGAGGACTCTCCTTACAGTAGAGCCAACAGTCTATTACACAGATACTGCCACATGATGGGTCCTTGTTAACAGTCATGGAACGGCTAGAGTATGCAGTTATTATTTTTCTATTCAAGAATACAAAATTGTGTTCCCATCTGCCCAGTGCAAATGACTTTACCAACGGTGTACATCAATTCAGGATTGGTTGTAGCTGTTCTTCTGCGACTGTTATGTCTCTTTTTTTTTTTTCATTATGTGGGGGCTGAGTTCCACTTCAGATGCAGTTCTAATAAGCATTTCTCGTCAGGGAGAGAAATTCAGAGTCTGTAACTCGCCAGGTTTTTCATTCAGTCCTGCAAGACTGAAAATGTCTTATCTTAGTAAATCAAACATATTTTTTTTTTTTGCTTTACATTCATTTCTATTTTTCTGCCTAGACGGCCCATTTTTTTCTGTTCTGGATGGCTGAAAGTCTTGCAAAGACTTATGCTCAGTTGGCTTGTGTGACGGTTCTGAAACGGAATGTGGCCTTGTTCTCTCTTTATGAAACAAAGCACAAAGCTGGGGAATCATACAAGACACAAAAAACATTTAGTTTATGTATATGGCTCTCTTGTATATGTTTCCATTCCCATACAGTAATAATTCTCATACTAATATACAACTGCTAACATCTGATAAACGGTGCATTTAGTAACTGTTATACTGGGAAGAATAGAGAACTGGAAATCATGAATTCTTTTAAGGTGTTAATATTAGCAAAGTTCTTATTTAACACGTCTTCCTCTAGGAATAAGAGTGGAAGTTCTCTCATGGACAACAACTATCCCTCACCAACAGATAAAAGCAAATGGATGTTGCAGCTAAATGAGGCCTGTACACCATACAGACAAAGCTGTGGTGGCAGCCCTGATTGTTTTAGATGTACCGTGTGAAGCATGCATAGTGTGGCCAATGTTAAAAACCATGTGAATTATCATCCGTGATGCAACCCCCCCCCCCCCTTCAAAGTTAACAAATTTAAGGGGTTTTTTTTTGGTGGTGACACATTAATATTTTAATTCTCTGTAATGAAACATAAAATTTTGAAGATTAACAAAAGACGGCAGCAAAGGGAAAAAAATATCCAATGCAAAACTTTCAGTTTTTAAAGTTCTTATATCCTAAAAGTAAACATGAATTATAATTTAAAGTGGGATTATGCACATCTTCTTTAAGCTAACAGTTGTATGCATGCTTTACATTGGCTTATACTGACGTATATAACAACTCGGGTCATCCACTCTGTCATGGAAAGCACTGGCGATGTTATGTAACACCCATTCAAATCTCTTCTTTCCATGTACAGCTAATTCTCTCTCTCTGAGCCTTAGGTGCCCCGGGCACATGGGGTTTCTGCAAGGGTTTTCCACAAATGCCTGTCCTTTGCCTTTTTTTCCACTCTTGCCCAAGTAAGCCCTCTATTGCTCAACATCCTCTCTGTTCTTCTCCATGTCTCCTTTGGTCTACCCTAACTTCTGTTCCCCTGTGGTATCCATCTTAGTGCTATTTTTGGTAGTGAGTTGTTAGTCATCTGGAGCACATGCCCCAACCATCGCCAGCATCTTTCCTCAATAATTGCTGTCAGTGGCTTCATCTGCATCTCTGCCAGCAAGATGTTATTTCTTATGATGTTTGGCCAAGATATTCTTCTAAATCTTTGTGAACTAGTCTGGAAAGAATTCATCTTGTTTTATATAGTTTTGGTGATTTTCCAGCATTCACTTCCATAGAGTAGTACACTTAGAACATTACTCTTAAATATCCTGATTTTCATCTTTGCCCTTAGTTTTTTAGATTCCCATATAGTCTGCAGCATTGCAAAAGCCTGCTTTGCTTTAGCATGTCATGTACAGCTAATTACTCATTTGAATGATTTCAAATGAGTAATTAGCTGTACATGACATACTAGAGCTAACCAGGCTTTTGCAATGCTGCAGAGGACATGGAAATGGGCTTCTTGCCAGCTTTCTGCCTGACCATGAGAACCATACCAAGCTAAATACGATCACTTACACTTCTCAAAAAGAAAAGCACTGACTTCTTTAAAGCTATTAGAATGTTGTTACAGATAATAGCTATCTATAGATTTATTTCCTAGCTATTTCGGACATTTATTTTTCATTATGTCAAAAGGGCATTATTCAAGAAGTGATGGAATGTTTTAAGTTATCTCTGATGGATTATTTAGAGAAATGTTTTTAATTCAGCAAAAAATTGCAGTCTTAAGTAAAATTTAAGTTTATTCTCCCATCATATTGTGACAGGCTATAACTATCAAAAATATATATTTTATAGAGAGGGTTGCATCACAAACACTGTTACAACTCTGTTAAATACAGCAGCTTTTATGGAAAAGAAGCAATGACTTACTCATCTTCTTCATCTGTATAGTTGCTCCCTGAACCAGATCTTGCAGGCTGATGTTGTCTGTGCTGTGCTTTTTGAGCAGGTTGAGATTTTGTAGCATTGTTGTTACTGCCATCTTGAACACTCAGCCACTTCATCACCTCCCCAGCATCTGAATCTCCCAAACCACCAGCCTCCGAAGGAATATAATGGGTCATATATGGCTGCGCCTGCACGGCTGGGTCTGCTTGTCGCAGCCTGCCGTGCTGGCGGGAATCAGATCCTTTCTCCACCGGCCTGGATGTACTGCCGTGGTGGCTGTGCGCGCGAATTATATCCATTGTGTTTGATGAATCATGAGATGAGACACCACGTTCTTGCAGGGAACCACCTCTCAAACTGACAGCAGCACTGTGTGAATTCTGCATGGCCATGATTCTCTCTGGATCACCGGCTGCTATTCGTCTCGCCGACTCAAGCGTTGATAAACCACCTCCTGGGCCAATATAAGCCGATCTTGGACTTGAGACCGACGATGACAGTGGTGGCGCCATCATCTGTTGAGCTTTGGAGTACTGCTGGCTTGTGTGACTATAGCTGCTTGCCAAAGGCCCACTCTGATCCGATGGAGCTCTGTGCTGTCCTTGACCTGGCTCAGGCTTATCTGAGGTGAGACGCAGTGGGGGCTGTGATCGAGGAGGTGAAGGAGGTGAATCAAATGCCTGCGTGTAGCTGTTGCGCCGGAAACGATGCTGCCCACTGCTGTTTATAGGCACAGCTGCGGAAACAGCGCTGGTTGGAGACTGCTGAAATTGTTTCTGTTGGTTCATGGAGTTGGCCGACGCCCCGAGGGGCATATTTTCTGCTGAGACTTGCCTCTACCAGGAAAAAAGAAAAAACTGTTTGATAACTTGAACACTTCTTTTTCTGCTAAAATTTTAAAATATCATATCATTCCTTTTTGATGCAATTTATATACACCAGTTAAGTTCCACCAATACTGGTTTTTTTTTTTTTAAAGAACTAAATCATTCTTTATTCTTTTTTCGTGCAGTACTGCTATAATATAGCAGTGATTGTGTTAACCGGCAGTTACCAGTAAATTACCGGTTAAAAAAGAGAAAACCAAAACTTATGGAGGTCATCAGTTACTGTAACTGATTTATATGATTAAAAAAAAAGAGTAAAAAGCAACCAGTAAAACTGGTTGGCGGATAATCCAGCCAGTAGGATGATGATGATGCTCAATTTGCACAAAGGAAGTAAAGCCAGTTTTGGCTCTTGATTCAGCGTGTGAACATTTTGTAAAGATTCAATCTCTCCCGCAAATAAGATAAAAAAATTGTTTACAGGAACATTTATTTTCTGAGGATGTTCGTAAGGTGTGGCTAATTTTACATATAATACCCAAAAATAAAAAAAAAAATAAAAGTTTAAAGTACCAAATGTATTGAGAAAACCGGTATTTTGGAAAGTACTTCGTATAAAGTGAAAGACAGATACACCTGTACCGGCTTCAAAAAATCCTAGCACGATCACTGATATGGGGAGGAAAGATCTGGTGATTTCTTTTATTAGTGCACTATCAAACCGATCCAGCCAAACAAAAAAAAAAAAAAAAAGAAGCTATTTCTACACTTGAATGCCCTACTAGTTTTCATCCTAACGCCTTGATGTCCAGCTTATTGGTGCTGTTTACTGGTTTTGTAACTGAACAATGTGATACCTTTACGATTTATAATGACTAATGATTGTGACAATATGGCCAGACTTCATCTGTGGATGCTGCTACAGCTTACATACATAAGAAACCTAAAAAAAAAAATACTGAAATGTTAGTTTATTAGAACTCTGATGTAAATTTACAACGAAAACTCTGAGAAAAAAACCCCACAAAAATGGCTTAACTCTTCCCATGCCGCAGGAAAAACGCGGATGTTCAGTTGGATGCTAAATTAAAAGCTTGGGTCTTGATATGTTGGGGGTATAGTTGCAAAATTGAATGTAACACAGTATTTCCATGTACTTCCGTGTACTTATTATGTTTCAAAATATAACTAACTGTATGAAGATTTCATAAATGCTGAGTTTTTTAGGCAAAAAAGAAGTAATGTGAGGTTTTTAGACAATGACTGTGCCCAGCTCACCATCAGCTAGGTCTAGATCTACACTAATTACCATCTGAGATGTCTAGATCTACTTGTCAATCTCGTATTGTGATTCTATGTTGCATTCTCGCTAAATTAATGTCTGAAATAACCTCCTAACTACTTCTCCAGTCGTTTAAATATGTCTAGATCTACTTGGGATACATTCAAGAGCAGTGGGGTGGTCACAGGCCATGTCCATACCCCTATCTACATCATCAAAAATTGAAAAATTTCGATGTTTCTCTTCCTTCTTCTCACTCGGCATTGCTCGTACCTAAGCACTCTTTCATCATTTTGAAAAGTGTCACCGGAAAAACTGACGAAATATGTACAATCTAAATGTTACACTGGTTGTTTTATTGAAACAAACCAAGAGTCAATATATCAACCCTACATACAAATCGGAAAACCAGAAGGATCGCTATAGCGATCCAAGGCACAGGAAGAGTTAAACTACAAAGAAATATCTGTGCTCCCAAACATGATAGAGAATATGTTTAAAGTGTAGATATATCTGTGCTCCCAAACACTTATAGAGAATCTGTTTAAAGTGTAGATATATCTGTGCTCTCATCCACAACCTTCATGGGCTCAGTTTCCTGATAAGCATTTCTCCTTCCACCTGCATTTATTTTTTCCCTTGCTTCTGTTTCTGTAGCAGTCTGATAGTTTTTTTTTAACCAGATAGGGTTGCTGGTCTTATGCCGAACCCTCCTTAGTCGCCTTTTACGATCATTTTTACCAAAAACAGCACTAAGATGGACACCACAGGAGAACAGGAGTAAGGGTAGACCAAAAGAGATATGGAGAAGAACAATAGAAAGGATGTTGAGCAATAGAGGGCTCACCTGGGCAAGAGCAGAAAAAAAGGCAAAGGACAGGCATTTGTGGAAAACCCTTACGGATGCCCCATGTGCCCTAGGCACTTAAGGTTCAGAGAGAGAGAGAGAGAGAGAGATATATATATCTGTGCTCCCAAACATGATAGAGAATCTGTTTAAAGTGTAGATATATCTGTGCTCCCAAACATGATAGAGAATCTGTTTAAAGTTAGATATATCTGTGCTCCCAAACATGATAGAGAATATGTTTAAGTGTAGATATATCTGTGCTCCCAAACACTTATAGAAAATCTGTTTAAAGTGTAGATATATCTGTACTCCCAAACACTTATAGAGAATATGTTTAAAGTGTAGACTGACTATTCTCAAACTCCCCAGACCAACAGGATCATTCAAAGTCATTCCCTATATTCAAATTTCTAAACTGAAAGAAAGCCACATGAATAGTATAGCTACTTTCTATTCACGACATCTGTCTCAAGAAAGGTGGATAATACTGATATACCTATTTTTTACTTATTCTAAACTGAAGAAAGCCACATAAATAGTACAGTTATTTTCTACTCATGCCTCCTAATCTACAGAAAGGTGGGTAACTAATATATTCATTTTCTACTTATTCTAAACTGAATAAACAGTACAGCTATTTTCTATTCATGACTCATGACCTACAGAAAGGTGGATAACTGCCCATTTTGTACTTATTCTAAACTGAAGAAAGCCACTTAAATAGTACAACCATTTTCTAATCATGACTCCTGACCTACAGAGATATACCGTTTTCTACTTATACTAAACTGAGAAAAGCTAAATAAATGATGTAAACAATTCATTCTCCCTTCCCACACATACACAAAATAATACAATAACTATAATAGCTGACACTCTAAACACAGAAATATCTGATACAATTACTATTCAATCCAAAAAAAAAAAAAAAAGAAAGTTTCAAAGCTTACTTTCGCTTCTTTTTTCACTCGATGCTTTTCTTTGGCTTTCCTCAGTCGAAGTTTTTCCTGCTCCTGTATAACCCTTGCCAGCTGTTCATCCTGAAGTTCAATTCTACGCAGTTTTTCCTGATCAACTTCTGCCTTTGTTCTCTAGATTAAAAATATAATAATGATCAGAGAAATAACATGAATGGCTGAATCAAAAGAAATTCCTGAATCTAGGATGTGCTCCTGACAAATATATGAGAAAGCTTGACCCAAATGAGGATGAATGCAATTTCAATAATCAAGACCATTTCTAACTCTTAATGAACAATAAACTATAACCCAAACTGTCATCAATGGCTAGTAAAATAGGACTTGAAATTAAAAAGGATAAAACAAAAATAATGAAACTTCCCATTAACTATGAAGGACAAATATATGTAGAAGGCACAGCTGTTGAAGAAGTAAACCATTTCACATATCTCGGCAGCTACTTAGACCAGGATTGTGACACCAGAAAGGAAGTTAGAATTTGAATTGCAAAAGCAGCACTGACCTTCAAAAATCATGAGAACATATGGCGTTCAAAAGTTATAAGCACAAAAACCAAGTTAAGATTATTCAATTCAAATGTAATATCTACCCTCATTTATGCATGCGAAAGCTGGGAAATAAACAAGAAATTAGACTCCTTTGAAAACAAATGCCTAAAGAAAATTCTTGGTATAAAGTAGAAGGAATTCAAGAACAACGCAGAGATAAGACAGATGAGCAAACAACAACCTGTTTCATGGGTTATCAGAAAAAGAAGATGGACATATGTCAGTCATGTGATGAGAAGAAACAATCAGAGGATCCCCAAACAAGCTATCAAGTGGAATACAACAGGCTGAAGAAAAAGAGGTCGACCATGTGAAACTCTAAAGTGGACACTGCTAAGAGAGGCCAGTTCAGTGGGCATAACATTCCATGATGAGACTGAAAAACTTGCCAAAGACAGGAAATCTTGGTGAACTACCATGTGGGCCCTATGTGACATTTAGCGGCACGGGAAGGATGTAAGATGTAAGAAACTGTAAGCACCATGATACTGTGAAGGAAACTTTTATACTAAAATACTTACAAATTAACTCATCATCATCATCATCAGGTGCCGTGCCAACTGGCGCTGGGTATTATGCTTCTCCAGAGTACACGATCCTTCATGCAGGCCATCAGGTCACTTGGTGATCAAATTAACTACTTAACTAATTAATTAATATCTTCTTGTATGCCTGCAGTCTTATACTAGACATTATATCAATGTTACCTTGTTCTAATAACTGTTCTTTTACTCTCTAGACCTGCAAGCAAGAGTCTTCATACTTAATATACTGAAGATGTACAAAGGCACTGTATTGGAATAGGAGTGGATTTTGTTGGCTTGCCTGAGGATGAACCCAGAAAAAGGCCAGTTTCTCACTAGACTCCACCACCAACGGAACCATCCTCTCTCAAGGTCCTTGCCAACAGGTGTAGGATATCATATCCTTCCATAACCTTTGATCCCTTTGAGCGTCTCAACCGGCTTGTAACTGAGCATTTTTCATGCCACAATGCCAAACCATCAAACATCTTTTCTCTAAGTCTCCTTCTGCCTCTTCTATATTTCCTGTCGCCATTAGGTTTTCTAGTCCGTTTCATCTTCAAATATGACACAAAAATTTGGACTGATAATTTCATGATAATTTTCCTTATTTCTTATGCCTCAACTTCCTTGCTCAATTTTCTTGCTGTCCATGCTGTCTTTCAGCATTCTTCCATTCAGGATCTCAACAAGTCCTATTACCAGAATGAGTCTATTACTAGGAGAACCAATGGAGAAGTGGGAAATAATTTTTCCCAGCTTTGGTTTGCTGGCCTTGATAACCATTCCAAGACTCTAGCAGTCATCTTTACACCAGTTCTAACATTAAAAACTCTGTGGTCTTTACCTTATGTTCTTGTTCTTGTAACAACCTTGCCAGCTCCTGTAGAGTATACAAAAAAAAATTGTTACAAATGCTGTAACATTTATCTTAAACTATTTACCTAAAAAACCATTCCTTGGAATGTCTTCTGACATTACTGCTTAGTGGATGTTTGGCTCTGACTAAAAAACCAGTCCTCTCGGAGACAAAGGTAGACAGAGGTATAAAAATTCAGTTTTACAAAAAGACAAAAAGAGTGAGGAAAGTGGGCAGGAATGAGAGTAGTAGAAAGAAAAATAAAAAAAAAAATCTAATATTTTGGCAAATGCCTTTTCCGTGGAGCACATTAAAAAAAAAACTCAAAAGATAAAAACACAAAAAACAGGTGAAAAATTAAATACTGCTCTTTTGGTGTCCTCCTTGCAGGAAAGACTGGCACAAAATGTGCCTAGATAGATGCACAAGTAGAAGCAGGTGATTTGGCTGAGAAATGAGATCCAGATATGATGACAAAGGGAACCAGATAGAAAACAAAAAAATGATGTTTAGGCCCCCCCCCCCCCCCTCATTGCATCTGTTTGCTCCTCAACAGATCATTATCATCGTCGCCTTTCACTTCCTTGAGATCAAAGGCCATGGTTAAAGGCTCTCCAGTCATTCCTGTTCTTTGAATTATTCTCTGCTTCCTTCCATGTGCATCCCTTGTCTCTGAGCACTGTCATAATTTCTCTTCTCCAAGTAAGTCTAGGTCTTCCTCATTTCTATTTCCTTGAGGATTCCATGTCAGTGCCTGTCTTGCTATGCTGGTGTCAGGTTTCCTCAGAGTGTGGCCAATCCACCTCCATTTCCTAGACGTGATTCGTATTTCACATATTTAGGCAGCATAGTGGATAAATACGGGGGAACAGAAAAGGATGTTAACGCTAGAATAACCAAGGTCAGGACAGCATTTATCCAACTTTACAAAATATGGTCATCTAAGAACATCAAAACAAGAACCAAACTTAGGCTTTTCAATACAAACAAAAAGACTGTTGGAGTCATGGGTTATGACCAAGACAGTACAACAGAGGATACAAGCATTCATGAACTACTGCTTGAGGAGGATTTTAAACATTAAATGGCAGGACAAGATCAGGAACAAGGAGGTCTGGGAAAGGACAGGACAAGAACCTATCAATCTACAAATCATCAGATAACTAAAAGCCTAAACAAAAGCCACCCAGATGGAACAGACAATAAAAATATGGGGGGGGGAGGGCCTTGATAAACATCTTGTTACTAGTCTTTCTGCTTGTCTGACAGACACTGAACATCCTTCTAAGGCTCTTACCTTTCTAGTTAAAAATGAAGAAACCTTTCCAGTCATAGATGCAATGGTGGTGCAGCGGTTAGTGCACCTGCTTGCTGATCTGGTGCTGGTTAGATTTTGTACTCAGGTGGAAATTCTTTGGAATGACTGGCTTTGGGGTTCACCCAGCCTAAAAAAAACTTATACCTGGGGCTTACCTAGGAAAACAAAGGCAGCAAGACAGGTGCCGGCATCCCTACCTGGGGCTTCCCTAGTCAAACAAAGGCAGTGAGGACAGGTTCTGGCATTCCTATCTAGGGCTTACCTAGGAAGACAAAGGCAGCAAGACAGGTGCAGGCATCCCTACCTAGGGTTTCCCTAGTAAAACAAAGGCAGCGAGGACAGGTTCTGGCATTCCTATCTATGGCTTCCCTAGGAAAACAAAGGCAGCGAGGACTAGGTTCTGGCATTCCTACCTCAAAATGTGCAGTGGCATAGAACTATGAGGGCGCTAACACTTCACACCCCTGCAACATGCAAATGCTATGGGACAAAGAGTTGGTTTTTTTTCTCCAAGCCATATCAGGCAGCTAGCTCTCCAGTATAAACAAGTAGAAAATGTATACTCTTTGCACCATTTCCCAAAATAATAAAAGAGACCCAGCTTCAGCTAATGCAAATGTTTATTGTCCATTTTATTGTTCGTGTGATAGGAGGATACCATCTACCAGATCACTACATTGTTCAGAAAAGAAACAAAAATGATCTGTAACAGTTCTGCTAGAAAGTCAATGAGAATAGATATATCTAGGGCTTACTTCATCTTGGGATGCTTGAATCTCCAGTCTTGTGAACTCATCTATCTCATCCGGGAGGTTATAGAAGTCACTAAAGTCTCCATCGTCCTCAATACGACCTGATGGTGTGACCCTGTTTGAATCAAAAGGATGGCCACAAAAATGATAGTGATTCTAAGTTTTCAGCTGATCACATCACCCTCTAGTGTGCCGAAAGGCCAATTAAAATATGGGCACTAACACTACATTTATATGTGCCTCTAAGGCATGATGGTTACATTTACTTGCCTACCTAAGCATTTAGGTTCACTATTTTGTTTCCATAATTCTTTGCCTGAATTTGTTACTACTGATAACCCTTACTTCTACAACCCTCAGTATTGGTTCATTACAAATTAAAACCCTCACTACCTCAGTTGTTTAGTGTGATTATACAAATCTGAATTATAATTTCTGTCGCCAAAAAAAAAAAAAATCACTTGTCTAATTTATAAATTAATTACAACTTTTGTTTTAATATCCCTACAGCTTCTAATTTTATGCATGCAAAAGCTGGAAAACAACTAAAGAAATAAACAATAAATTAGACTCTTTTGAAAACAAATGCATAAGGAAAATACTCGGCATCAAGTAGAACGGATTCAAGTACAATGCAGAGATAAGACAGATGACTGAACAACAACCAGTCTCATGGGTGATCAGGAAAAGGAGATGGACATATGTTGGTCATGTGATGAGAAGAAACAATCAGAGAATTCCAAAACAAGCAATCAAGTGGAACACAACAGGCTGAAGAAAAAGAGGCAGACCATGTGAAACTCTGAAGAGGACATTGTTAACTGAGGCCAAATTAACAGGAATAAAATCCCTCAATGAGGTTGAAAGACTCGCTGAAAACAGGAAAAAACTGGCGAACTACCTTGCGAGCCCTATGTGACGTTTAACGGCATGGGAAGGATATAAGATAGCTTCTATTTAAGGTTACTGACAGTAAATTTCCAAAATCTCATTACACACATTAAACACTGTCTCTCTCTCTCTCTCACGCATGCATGCACGCACACACACACACACACACTCTCTCTCTCTCTCTCTCCCTCTCTCTCAAATACTGAAATGTAAAATTCATTGTTACAAGTTAAAGGCAGAATTTCTAAAAAGTGGAAACATTAGTTATAAAGAAAAGATAACATTTGTTACTACTTTTTCTATACCATATGAAGGGATTTTAAATGTCAGAAATAAAACAAATTAGTATTTATTTCTGGAACAATTATTAAGATTTTGAGATGAGGAATAAGAAAAGAAAGAAAATATTAGCTTTAATTTTTCAACTCTTGTTAGAGAAAATTGGAAGCAGAAAAGTTTCATCTTTGCTCACCACTGTAAGAAAAATGACAAGAAAAATGTCATCCATGAGTTCCTATATGCCGCATGAATGGACTTTGCTAGTAATAAGAACACTCGCCTGATCAGAATGCAATCCTTACATTAGTAGTTACACCTGAAAGTGGCATTTCTGATCATCCAACAAGAGGGTCAGTGGCACATTTGGAGGCGTAAGGCGTGGGATTCATCCCTTTTCCTTTCCGCTGGAGAAAGGGCCAGAACGAACCCATGCCACGAGACTGGGTTGTATCATGATCATTCTTAACTTTGTAAATGCGTGTGTCCTGTTTTACTTGAGTATTGCATTGCAGCCAACACACTCCATCTTTTGTAGGCCAAGGGCCACATTTGGAACTATTAACTCTTTTAAACCAAATGTATCAGCTTGATGATCATCTAAATGACTTAAGTTTTGATCCAACCCAGTTTTCAAGAAACAGGACAAATTTAATCATGCAATATTTTGTGGAAATTTGGGTTCAGGGAATTTTGTTAGCAATACGTACAAATAAACAAATATATGCATGCCATTTCCTACTTAAAGTTTAAAATTGTTGTTAGCATAATGAAAGAAAAATTTGTGTTAGTTTTTTTTCTTATGAAGGTGCATCTGAGGAAAACCATAAAGGGCTCCCATCCCCACCCCTCACCACTAACAACGTGCACCCCTTGCAAACATAAGTCCTGGACGTATGTGAGGATTGGTCAAGGATCAGCCACACCGAGTACCCAGGTTACCTGCTTTCAAGATTTTGTTCCTCATACTGTGTAAACAAATGACATATTTTCCTTCCAAGTGATGCTGAATGGATGATGGAGCTGAAAGTCATGATCTTCCTCATACCCCAGAAGCATACACAAGAAGACAGGACAATTCCCTTTCAATGATCTGAAATGCTAGGTTTCTCAGCATGGCTTTCATCATGACTGGGGCCACATCTTTTCTCACCTTACCAACGAGGCTGTTGTGACACAGCATATCACCACAGAGCACTGTGAGAAAATGAGCAAGGATCTTGGCCACTTAAGGTGACCAATTAGAGGTCAGCATGCTGTCATGTGCTGCTGCTGGATTCTGATGGATTTCACTCAGTTACTAATTTTTTTGTTTAAAAATGACAGTCGTGTCCTTGGTCAGCGATTAGCTAAGCAATCACTGCCCATTTCACTCTGTGGTGTCTTGCAGGGTAGCAACAAATTCTCTCCACCTCTCACAGTCTGTGGTCAGTCTTTGCATTGTGCCCTGCTGTGCTCCATGCTACTCATTTCTGCTTCTACAGTTCTCCGCCAGGTAGCCTTTGGTCTGCTCCCTTGATATTTCCCTTGGGTGTCCATCACGTGGCTGTTTTAGCAAAGTTGCTAGGGGTCTCTTTGGAGCATGCAACCAATCCATTTCCAGTTTTTTTTTTGTTGCTATTATGGTATGCTTATCTTCTAGATCACCAGTGCTGTACAAATGTACAATTCTGATGCATTCTTTAACTTCTCCCTGCTAACATCCTACACTTACTGCTACATAAAGTGAGGTAATACCTTTCTGTTTTAACGCTGACAAATTTCATTTGAATCACCATCCAGTTCATTACTGTCATTATAGGAAAATGACAGAATATGGTAACAGTTCAGCACTCTTTAAAAAAAATGTTCTTTAAAAAAAACGGAGATATATGGGGTGTTAAAAAAAGACCATTTTCTAGCAGTTATTTCACAGTAAGTAACTTTTATGTCAATATATAGCTAGGCACCAAAACTGTAGAGGAGTTACTTTCTCTTCCATTTTTGTGCTCAGTCTGTGAATTCAGGAATATATAGGGCAGATTTTTACACAATCTTCAGTTTATCTCTTCTGCAGCCATTTGTACAGGGCATAGTTGCACATGCCGTATATGCTGAGCATATTTAATATTAAGAATAAAACTGACTGCTTCTTTTTTACATACTGATTTAAACTGCACATAAAAATTAATTACCGAGAAATAATCTGTTTACAGAACATTCCCCATAATAACCGTTTCTAAAGCAAAGTAATGTTTCAGCTTCTAGGAGCTGCCATATAATTTTACAATACTTAGTTCTGAATGTAAATTTTTACAAATAGGAAACAACAAGGCTTTCGCACACTGAAGTAACAGAGAACAGCAGAGCATGGTTAGACCTAGAAAAAAATAGTGAACAAAAGCACTTTTAGATATGAGAGAGAAAGAAAAATGACAAGAGGATTACCATGTATAATTTAAAGTTGCCAGATCACGTTGCCTCTTTGGATTCCATGCTTTGCTTCATGGATGGCATTTTTGTCTTGGCCATAATAAAATCAGTCTCACTGCTTGTCGGACCCTGTATACGTTTAAGCCCCAAGTTTGGCGCCGGCTAGGAAGTGAAATCTGAGAGATGGAATTTTGTGTTACGGCCTCATTTCCTTTCCGGGATTCATGATTTTCGGTCAGACAGATATTGATGGTTTAACAAATCAATCAAACATCTTTTTAGGGTTCTAGACAGCTAAGTTGATTAATGTGCTGTCCTCTCATGGCCAGATGGTTGCTTGTCCTACCAGAGTCCATAGTTCAAGACCCAGGTAATTCTCAGGTCATTTTTCTTTCCCTCACGTCTAAAAGTGCTTCGTCTGTGATTTTTTTCAAGTTCTAACCACGCATTACTGTGCTCTGTTACTTCTAAATGTAAGTAAGTGGATAGAAGAGTCTACACACTACTAGATTACACATTATTACTTTGGAAAGAGCTCAGTGTTAGCACAGCCTACTCACTACACTACCTGGATCTATACCTCGAAACACTGACTCCTTGCACATTCAGAGACTCCATGCTGGCTGTCACATGGTCACTGCCACTATCTGAAACAAAGTAAAAGAAAAGTGATATGCCGTATGTTTACCAGTATTTTGCTCAAATATGCCAACAAAAAAAAAAAAACAAAAAAAAAACTAATCAATGGCAAAAACTGTAGTACTACATCCTGTTTAAGTTAATCAAACCATAGTTCTACATGCTGCGTAAGTTAAACTGCTGCACTACAGCCTGTTTCAGTTAATCAAACTGTTGTACTACATGCTGCTTAGGTTAAACTGTAGCACTACATCCTGTTTAAGTTAATCAAACTGTAGTACTACATCCTGTTTAAGTTAATCAAACTGTTGTACATCTTGTTCAAGTTAATCAAAACGTAGTACATTCTGTTTAAGTTAATCATAACAGCTGAAATGTTAAAAAGCTATTAACAGTGACAACATAAGCCAACTACAGAGAATGTTTAATAAAGTTTGGAAAGAAGAAAAGGTCCCTTCTAAATGTAAAAAAGGAATCATTGTTAAAATAAGAAAAAAAGGCAACCTCAATGACTGGAGTAACTGAAGAGGAGTAACCTTTCTATCAGTTGTGTCAAAAGTATTTTGCAGCTGTTCTGAATAGAATTAAAGATATAGTGGATGCTGCACTGAGAGAAGAACAAGCAGGATTTCGAAGATGGAGAAGCTGTTTCGACCAGATCTTTACTCCAAGAATAATATTTGAAGAGCATATCGAAAGGCAAAAACCATTAGTCCTGAACTTCATACTTTAAAAAGGGCATTTGATAGCATACACATTCATTGTGGGGAATTTTAAGAATATAGGTAATACCATCTAAGATTGTCAACATCATTAGTGACCTCTACTTTGGATATGTTTGTGCAGTCAATACAGAAGAAGGAATGAGTGAAAGGTTCCAAATTGAAACAGCAGGGAAACAAGGATGTATATTATCTCCCTTGCATTTTGGAATTGCCATAGACTTCATAATGAAAAAATGCTGCACAGGTAAAACTGGCATTGATTGGGTACATGAGAACCAACCAGAAGGTCTTGATTTTGCAAATGACATAACTCTTATCAGTGACAATGTGAAATCAATGCAAGAAAAAACAGATACCCTGTCTTCAATGGCTAGTAAAATAGGACCTGAAATTAACAAGGAAAACAACAAAAATAATGAAACTTCTCATTAATCATGAAGGAAAAATATACATAGAAGGAGCAGCTGTTTAAAGAAGTAAACCAATTTGCATATCTCAGCAGCTACATAGATCAGGATGGTGACACCAAAAAGGAAGTTAGAATTTGAATTGCAAAGGCACTGACCTTCTAGAATCTTGAGAACATATGGCATTCAAAAGTTATAAGCACAAAAACCAAGTTAAGATTATTCAATTCAAATGTATACTGTTCAAAAAAAGAAATGCAGCACTACTATAGTTGTAATGGACACCAAATTTAAAACGCGTATAAAACTTTTATTTTACAGAATTAATGTTTCAATCTTGGCATGAAGAAATTTTAAGACTTTAGCAACGAAATGATGTTCATTAAATTTGGTTTGGACTTTTATTCTTTGCAACTGAGGCTTCCGTTTCAGTAAGGTGTATGGCCTCCTATGGCCTGTATCAGATAACAACATCTCCTTGACATGGATCAGATCAGCTGTTAGATCTGTTGTTGTAGCATGGCTGCCCACACTTTATGCAGTGCAAGAGGCAACTGTCGGAGAATGTTTGGCGCCACGTCTTGCTGGCAGACTTGTCTGTTGAGTTCATCCCATAAGTGTTCTATTGGGTTCATGTCTAATGACATGGATGGCCACGGAATGGTCTGGACGTTGTTGTCAGCGAGGAACTGGGTGGTGAGTTGTGCCACATGAGGTCGAGTGTTATCCTGCTGAAAATTGACCCTGGTGCAGCCAAAAGTGGAAAGACGCGAGGACGAAGAATTTAATTGATGTATCGTTGGGCATTCAAGTGTCCTTTAATTTGCACCAGGTCACTTCTTCTCATGAAGATGATCATCCCCCACATCAGTACACCTCCACCGCCATGTGAAGGAGCCTCATCCATGCAGTTCTGGCCGTAGCGTTCATGGACCCTGCGGTAAACTCTTCTCCGTCTATCATGTCGATGGAGCAGAAAGAATGATTCATCACTAAACCAAACCCTTCTCTAATCATTTGCAATGGTCCATTGACGATGCTACTTCGCCCACTGCAGTTGGTTCTGGCAATGCAGGTCCTAAGAACAGGACCTCTGTAGGGTCTTCTAACCCAAAGACCAGCGTCATGCAGCCGGTTCCTGATTGCTTGATCTGAAATTTGATGAGCTGCTGTCACTGACTGGATTGTTGAGGTCACAGATGCAAATCAATTCCCGAGTTGACGTAGCCGTATGAAGCGGTCTTCGGCAGGAGTTGTGACTATGGGTCTTCTACTGTGCGGCCGGTCTGCAACTGAGCCAGTTTCTTGAAATCATCTCCAAAGGCGTTTAATGGTGCTTCTAACCACATTAAATTGTCTGGCCACTACACTTTATGGCTGTCCAGTCTGTAAACTCCACTGTAGTGAGATGAGCCAAACTTGCATATTAAATTTTCAAATGAATTGATTCAAGGAGCGTCAATATTTTATAGGCATTCAATAACATGGTCAGTAAGTTTCATGGGATTCTTATGAACCTGTCATGAGTTATTGTCAAAAGCTGTTTTGACTAGTGTCGCTTTTCTGTGCTCATGAATATCTGCTGAGTACAATTCAGGTCAGCATGTAAAGTTGATGTCCAAGTGAACGTTTCAGGAAATTTACCCTTGTCTGATCAGCAAACTTCAGTTTAAATCACAACATCATATTTGTTGCGTTTCTTTTTTTGAACAGCATAATATCCACCTTCATTTATGCATGTGAAAGCTGGAAAGCAACTAAAGACAAGAAATTAGACTTTTGACAACAAATGCCTAAGGAAAATACTCTGTATAAAGTGAAACAAATTCAAGAACAACGCAAAGATAATACAGATGATCAAACACCAACCTGTCTCATGGGTGATCAGAAAAAAGAGATGGACATATTGTCGGTTACGTGATGAGAAGAAACAGTCAGAGAATCCCAAAACAAGCTATCAAGAGGAACACAGAAGGCCTAAGAAAAAGAGGTCGACAATGTGAAACTCTAAAGAGGACATTGTTAAGAGAGGCCAGTTTAGTGGAAATAACATCCCTTGATGAGGTTGAAAAGCTTGCCAAAAAACAGGAAATCTTGGCAAACTACCATGTGAGCCCTATGTGATGTTTAACGGCACGAGAAGAACTATTTTGTGATCTAAAAAACAAAAAAAAAAATCATAAAAATACGCTCATATATCCAGAAATGACCTGACCTCATCATTCCATACTTTTATCCAAATGATATGTAAAATTCATGAATCACAAACAGGCTTTAAATCTACAGTATTTCTGAAATACCATACACCAATTAACATGACATGAGGACCAAAACAAAGACAAAATGACCATAAGGTAAAAGTAAAGGTAAAATCCATGTTTCCATGCCATTAAGCCATACTGGAGATACGGTGTTACAAGGACAAACATAACAGTTGACAATACAAAAATAAAACAAGCTCATATATACCAAAAGGATGTTCAATATGGACCAAATCCAGCTACCAAAAACTATAGTAACAAGGCATATCTTGTCTTATTCCACATGAGAATTATCCATCATCAGACCTGAACATTAACAACAAAGACAAACACCACCAGACTATAACAAGATGGTCCCAATCTATTAAAGAAGCACTGCACATCCCTTTTCAGCCCCACTCAGGGACTGGGGGGAAAAAAGAACAAAAAAAAACCAGCCACCCTAACCAGCTCCCAAGCTGACATGATGCCGTGCCTCAATGCTTTCAGGGCATTTAGCTGTAAAGAATACCACCTCACAGTTCCAGTGTGATGGAAGACAAGACAAGACTTTAGCAAGACTTTTGAGAGTAATCCTAGCAAAATGTCACAACAGAAACGTCAAACAAGCTACATGATCACTGAAATTACTAGAACAACAATTAATTATTGATTGCAGTCAAGAATATTTTGTAATATTTTGGAAACATGTTAATCTAGAGAAGACCGTCTTGGAAGAGTACATAATGGGAAAAAGAAAGAGAGGAAGATCAAAGCCAAGATGGCTGCAAGACACCGTTGATGATCTGCAAATGGATGCATCAGCAGCAGGCCATCTTGCTCACAACTGAGAGGCCTACAGGAGTGCTGTCAGGGAGGTAAAGTTCCACAAGGGACATGCAAATGAATGAATCAATCAATCAAGGAAAAAAAAGCAATTAAGTGGTTCATTGAGAAAACAATTATGTTCTGTAATCAAAGAAACATGGCAAACTACAATGTGAGCCCCATGTGACTTTTAACAATCAAGATGTAAGAATCAAAGAAACTGATGTATTCTACCGAAAAATTCTACCGAAACCTAGAACAATGAATTACTCCATGAAAGAACTTCAGACCAATCATATTTCCTAGCCAGTAGAAAGAGTTAAAGCTATTTAACACGTGCATGCAACATCAAAGTGCTACTGTTACAAAGATAACGCACCACAGATGTAGTACAACAGGTAAAGAAACAGTGGTACAAATTCAGTTTGAATGTGATGATCATGATTCATCATAAACAATCAATCCATAACAGACTATTAACCCCTTTAGCGTTTTCCTGAGATATCTTGTACGCACTTGTTGCTCTTAAGTGTTCTCCCCAACCCGCCGATTACACAGATGCACTCCCTAGTGTTATCCTTGGCTTTTCTTGCTCTATTGTAAACAGTGGCTGATCTAGTTATCAGTTATTGTGGGAGGCTGCTGAACGCCAAATTAAAAAAAAAGTGGGTTAAGCTAAATATAGCTGCGTTGTTATGCTATGCTACAAACTTTGAGAACAATGGCTGGTTGCAGTAAATGCATTTATTTCGGAGACAATGAGGAACTGTCGCACGATGGTATCGCTGTTTCTATTTATGCGGACAGCAGACAATTTAGATTCTTCGAGTGAGAGTGATGTTTGTGATAATGATGACAACACTGAAACTGTTGAAACTGCACCTGAATTTGTGTGATCCGAAAATGGTTAATGGCCACAATCTAGGCTGGCTTTCATATTCACAGGGAAATGCAATATTTCTATGTGAACCATAAAGCGACATTGTTTTGCAGTTTATCAAATAAAGAAAAACTATCCATCTGGACACCAGCATCATCATACCATTGTTACTGCTACTACCTTAATCATCGTCATGAGCCCGTTTCAATAAATTATATATGTCATTACCACGAGCATAATCATTATCATTTGCGACCATCTTTACTCTCAACATCATTATACCACCATGATCACCATCATCATTGCCATCACTTTCATCATCATTATTAGTCTATGTTAAATTTATTTCTGCAAATCTTTACTTTGTTTTTATAACTTTTGTGCATTCTATGCATTTTTAAAAAATTAATCTGCCGTGGGTTGAGCGACTTTTTTTTTTCTAAAATAACCCATGAGGGTTTAAAGTTGCACTCTGCCTATGTTTTAATTCCTTTCCTGATCATTTAGAAACATGAACACCTGTTATAGAATCAAATTTATTAAAAGCTTTATTGACTTAAACTGTTTCATTCAGATTTTTTTTTTTGACTACTGTGTCACAAAAGATTTTTTAACAACTAAAAGGATTTTTTGCTTTTCACTACAAGTTGAAGTACTTGTAACATGATGGGAAAAGAAATAAAAAAAATATTTTACTGCCCCCTACATGATGTCATAAATCATGTGTCTTACTTCTTAGGACTTCATCTGGCTGATTGATTTGCAGCAAATGCTACTGTAAACACACACACAGCCAAATACAGTGGTATCTCCGGTTATGAACTTAATTCATTCTTTGACTCCATCTGCGAACCAAAACAATTTTTCCCACTAAAATTAATGCAAATCCAACTGCCCGCCCCAGAAACACTGTTTTTAGACTTTTTTAATGGATTTATGTGTGGCAAAAATATATAATATAAAATATACAGTATAGCTTTACCTTTGTGGTTGATAGTTGCTGGCAAAGGTAGATGGTGGAGGAGGAGGAAGACAACTCCTTTGAATGAGAGTCTCATTCCATAATAACATCAGGCAACTGTGTATGTATCCAAACTAACAATAATTTTTCTACTTATAACACTTGACACCTTTGCTTCGTTAACATCTCTCTCTCTCTCTCTCTGAACCTTAAGTGCCCAGGGCACATGGGGCTTCCACAAGGGTTTTCCACAAATGCCTGTCCTTTGTCTTTTTTTTCTGCTCTTGCCTGGGTGAGCCCTCCATTGCTCAACATATTCATTAACACAGTCACTCCTTTAACCACATCAGCCATCTTTAGCGCATCTTTGTTCTTTAAGATCATACAGATCGTAGATTTAGCCATGTTGTACTGCTTGGTGAGATCAGAAACATGAACACCATCTCATGTTTGGTTATTATTTCCTTCTTCGTTTCTACGGTAACACGCTTAGGCTTCTTCACATCACTGTCACTAACACTTTTCACTTTCTTGGGAGCCATAATGAGGGTTCATTTAATGCAAAAAACGCAACAACAACAAAAAAATTGTATCAAGAACAACGTAACGACAAACAATGTTCACAGCACGCAAACCTGAGTACAACTGATGCTGTTCGCGAGCCGAAAACATGGCGTCAAAGTCATGTTTGTGCATTTGTGCGCCAAGGTACTGTTCACAGGTCGAGTCAAAATATGTTTGGAAACTGTGTTCATGGGCTGATTTGTTTGTGACTAGAGGTGCTCGTGACCCGAGGTACCACTGTATTAGGAAACGTCACAGCTGGTTTGCCTATTAAAATTTTACATGTGAATTCTTCATGCTTGGTTTGTTGCCTCAAAAGATGAGTAAAAAGAAGACAAAAGTGATCCAGGAGACATTTTTACCTCATCATCAATGGCTACATCTTCTTCTTCTGCTGTGACTTCCCGTTTGAGCTGTTGGCTAATCTTCTTAGCCACTTTTTCATCTTCTTCAGCCCTGTCAGTCAAAAATAAAAAAGTCATATTCAAAAATTTCTATCACAAAAAAGAAGTTAAGAAAACTGCATGTTCTGACCATCAGAAGTATAAGCCTTCATAAAGGTGTTACTGCTCTTTAAATTTCTGAGCTCTAAGACATTGACCTCTGGAGCATAACTTTAAAGTTTCAGTGAGTTGTTACTTTTACTTCTTTCTTGACGTTAATTGAATATCACTTCTTTCATTCAACACTTGCATGCTGTACTTGAGTTGGTTCAAAATTCCCCTTATGCTCTTTCTCACTCTTTCAACTCTAGCCATATCAGGAAGCCACATGTTCTCCCATGTCTCACCTGTTTTGCTGCATTATAATAAATTTACAAACAGAAAAACAAACTTATGCTAATTAAGTAATATTAAATGATGGGTTGTGTTACATTATATTACACATGGATCATCATCACTGCACTCTGGACATGTCCATAGGCACTCTGATCTCTTCCTCATTGTATCTCTCAAAGTACAGAGGTGCCAGTTTGGTGCTGTTTGATGACACGTGATACCATTCTTCACTCTCAACTCGTACATCCAAGGCAGTGATGTTAAGCCGCCCTCCTAGAGTCCTCTGCTCTTCTTGGTTCTCTGAAGGGATTAACAATGTGAGCACAATCCCACTGGCTGGTCATCAGCTATGGTGGCCAAACCAGCCAGTCAACAACTCTCTCACTGCCCCAGACACCAGCATGCCAAGTATTCTGTGGCAGTTATAAATGTCTATGAAACAATTTCATAAAAAAGCAGTATGTTCATATGAGAAATGGGGGTCTTGTCTTGTACTATCTCCCTGTAACTGTGAGCTGGTGTTCTTTGCAGCTGATGCTGTAGAGGTGTTGAGGTAAGGCATCGCATCAACGTGGGAGCAGGTTATGGCAGCTACTTTTTTTAGTCCAGCAGTATGGCTAAAAAGCAGGGGGTGGGCAATGCTTCTTTAGCAGACTCCATCACCATGGGGACTATGGTGATCCCTGCGCCATTAGCCAGGCTGTGCCTGTTACTGGGGATACTAATGGAGAGGTGAGACAGGGTCTTGGTCAGCTACTGTTCGCTAACCCTGATGCTGGTATATCAGCTATGGGTCACTGATTGCTTAATCAGACAGAAAAAGGGGGGGGGGGGTAAATGCAACTGTAATGACTTCTTCTGGGACAACATAAAAAACAATAAACATAAGAATAGAAAACTACTAAGATGTTTGGCTCATACCATGCTCATTATGGACTATCCTTTCACTTTAGAATACCTTCTATAAAACTGTTTCATATATATATATATATATATCTTGATACATTTGTTCATTATAAACCTAAATTTCTTCACATACTGAGCCTTAAGAATTTCCAACTGTCTCATCCTCTCCTCCTGCTGCTGAAACTCTTCTTCTGTCTGAACAAATTTTGCAATGGGAATGTCTTCACGGACAGTTCTTCGATGGAAACGATTTAAGCCATAGTGCTGGTTTACTGTGAGAAACAGAATGTATATTACACAGCATTACATATGTAGAAATTACAGCATTATATATGTAGCAGAGATGGACATATGTTGGTCAAGTGGTGAGAAGAAACAACCTGAGAATCCCAAAACAAGCTATCAAGTGGGACACAAAAGGATGAAGGAAAAAAGAGGTCGACCACATTAAACTCTAAAGAGGACACTGTTAAGAGAGGCCAGTTTAGTGGGAATAACATCCCTTGATGAGGCTGAGAAGCTTGCCAAAAACAGGAAATCTTGGCAAACTACTATGTGAGCCATTTAACAGCATGGGAAGAATGTAAGATATGTAGCAAAGGTAGCATTATATAAGTAGCAATGGTAGCATTATATATGCAGCAACTGTAGCATTATATATGCAGCAACTGTAGCATTATATATGCAGCAATTGCAGCATTATATATGCAGCAACTGTAGCATTATATATGCAGCAACTGTAGCATATATGCAGCAACTGTAGCATTATATATGCAGCAACATTATATATGCAGCAACATTATATATGTAGCAACTATAGCACTGCATGCAGAAAATTGCAGTGCTATATCATGTAAAAATGTTAACAAAAACACTGAAGAACTAAGTGTGCACTGTAGACAGAAAAGAAACCAAACAACAATTTGCAGGCA
This sequence comes from Achatina immaculata, assembly GCA_009760885.1. Lineage (NCBI taxonomy): Eukaryota > Metazoa > Mollusca > Gastropoda > Stylommatophora > Achatinidae > Lissachatina > Lissachatina immaculata. The sequence continues at coordinate 16,258,602 of CM019696.1, forward strand.
CAAGCAAACTTTAAAAGGAGAACAAAATATTAAAGACAAAGAGTTAGCCTCACTGACAATCAACTGGAAGGAAACGCTGAAGAAAAAATAGGGCACAAGAACAACAACACTACGTATCAGCTGACAACATCATGAGATTAGCTATGTGCGCATGTGGGGACGCACACCAATGGCTGGTGGTCTCGAGTTGCATTATGATTTTCTGTGTATAAATGTTGCAAAAGCCAGGTACAGCCTTACAAATACACAAACATGTTGCGTAAACAAACACGAAAAGAAGAAATCAACTCCATGGACTAGGCAGTGACATAACTGAATTTTCTTCTCCAGAATATCTTGAGATGCAGTTAACATGCGGCCCACCTGCTTGATCGCATTCTCTCCTGTCATGAACACACTCAACAACTATTTTAGTCAGCTCCGCCCCGTGAACACACTGCCAATCCTACTCATCGGCTGACCAGGTGAACTTAAATATGGTTTGTTTTTTTTAACCTGAGTCATTTGTCAAGGTTCAGTGAGTCCAGACAACATTATCCTATCGCTAAACCTAGAAGATGCTTTGGCCAGGTGCGCAGTGAATGGAAAGAAAGAGAAGGAACTGAAGAACCATGGCTCTGAACCTTATTTAGGAAGGCTGTACAGGATGATGGTGATGATGAACAATAACAACAGTGTTGATGATGATAAACAATAACAACTGTGTCAATGATGATGAACAATAACAACAGTGTCGATGATGATGAACAATAACAACAGTGTCGATGATGATGAACAATAACAACAGTGTTGATGATGATGAACAATAACAACAGTGTCAATGATGATGAACAATAACAACAGTGTCAATGATGATGAACAATAACAACAGTGTCAATGATGATGAACAATAACAACAGTGTCAATGATGATGAACAATAACAACAGTGTCAATGATGATGAACAATAACAACAGTGTTGATGATGATGAACAATAACAACAGTGTTGATGATGATGAACAATAACAACAGTGTCAATGATGATGAACAATAACAACAGTGTTGATGATTATGAACAATAACAACAGTGCCAATCAGCTATACTGCTCTGACAAAACATTGCAACATTATTGGGTTTGATCATTTGCTATAAAGAAAATAACATCCCCCCTTCCCCCCCTCCAAAAAAAAAAATGAAATGAAAACTTTCAATTAATATTTGCCATGCTTGCCTTCATTCTGCATAAATCTTCCTTTTATTTATGCCTCTGTCCTTTTATTTTCATGCATATCTGGGTCCATATCTGCTTCTTCCTGTGTAATTGATAGCATATGGACTACTTTGTATTGCTGGCCAATTATACCTTTTTGGGTAACCAAACAACAACTCATATTCGTAAATAGAATTTAATTTATTTTCTGGATTTATAATACAAAATTTATATTTTATAATCTCTAAATTTTCACAGATATCTGTTTGACTTTCTTCTTCTTTTTCTTCCACCACTTTCAGATGTCAGCTTGGACATCTTTGAAGAATGCTGCAGTTTGTCCTAGGCTGTCAAGGTCACCATAAAGCATGTCATGGATTGATACAGGTGACAGCCAGATGCATGACTTCAGTTACTCAAATGAAGGTAACTCATGGACCAGGCGCCTGGCTGTCATTTTGTCGGCACCACAGGTCCATTCATCAGTTGTGTCAATCTTAAGCCTGTTAAACTTTTGGTGTCTCAATTTGTTGTGGCCTGTTCTGAGTCTAAAGATCATGACTTGTTCTTCTCTGCTGAGCTGGTAGTAGGCATCATTTTTCTGGTGTCCTGGATGTTCTTGTATCTGGCTTTTATCAGCATTTTGGCTTCATCATATGAGGGGCTTGTGTCAACCTAGCAGAGCTCTCCACCTCCCTTTACCGATATGTCGGCCTCCTCATTCCCTTGGATATTGCATTTTTTCAGATACTAGGTTTACATGTTTTTATGCTTCTGTCCTTGTGATTCCGCATTAAAAAAAAAAACAGAAAAAAAATGACATTATATAAAATGGCAAAGTAGTTAGTGCACTAATCTCTTATAGCAAAGGTCGGTGGTTTGAATCTGGCTGAGATGCCCCAGTCTCCCAGCTGTAGAAATCGGTACCTGGCTTTTTTTCTGGAACTGGGGAACAAACGGGTGGCCTGGCATGATGCTGACACATCACCTTCTAGTGTGCCAACAGGTCAAGGGAACTATGAACAGTTAACACTATATGCCCTGTGCGCTTTCATGGTCTAAAAGGGCCGCCTACCTTTACCTACATAAAATACTGTAACCTCAAATGTCGAGGGTTGATAACTTCTGAACTTGATGACTTCTAAAAACTTACTTTCTTCATTTTGAATCTGATAGGCCAAAGCTCCATCTTCATGAACAGACCATTGTTTCCTTACTGAAAAAAAAAAAGTGTACAGAAGTTGTACATGAAATAAACAGGTAAATTACACACACGCACATAAATTACAGACCAGCAAATCATACACATATGGAAAGACAAAAAAACAGCAATCAGACTGAATGTGATCTGAAAATTTATGTCCAGGTAAGACAGGAAACAGCCTACTTCAATAACATCAATGTGAAGAATAATGGCCACACAACACAATCCATTTCCCACATCCTGAACCTGCTTTCAAATATCTTTATTTCTCTAGCTGTTTAGTGCATGCATTACAGCTTTCTACGAACTAAATAGGGGACTGGCTGGCGTAGTGGTTAGAGCACTCATCTAGCAACTGAATGGTCAAGGGTTTGAATCCCCAGCTGAGCAGGGATTTTTTTCTGACCAATACGGCCCCGAGATCAACCCAGCCTCATAAAATGGGTACCAGAGAAAATCTGGGAAGGAAAGGCAGTGAGGAAAGGAATTGGCCACCCTACCTCATGTGCTGATGGCCCAGCATAATGAGGTCTCTAACACTTCATCCCCTACAGCATTTGCTATGGGACTATCTTTTTTATGAACTAAATGCATGTGGCTCTCTAATTTTTGCATTAACTCTAATTCATTCATTCATTCATTTGCATGTCCCTTGCAGAACTTTGCCTCCCTAACAGCAGTCTTCTCGGTTGTGAGCAAGATGGCCTGCGCTGATGCATCCATTTGCAATCATCAACGATGTCCTGTAGCCATCTTCGTTTTGGTCTTCACCTCTTTCTTTTCCCCATTATGTACCCTTCCAAGACGGTTTTCTCTAGATTATCATGATGTTTAATGTGTCCAAAATATTTAAGTTTTCTCTTTAATCCTCTTTACTAGCCAGCCTTCTTTAATACTAAGTTCTTGTAGTATGGATGTATTTGCTCTTTTTTGTGTCCATGATATCTGAAGTACTCTTCTGTAGCATTTACATTCAAAGGCATTTATGTGTTTCTCAGCTGTTTTATTAAATGTCCAGGTCTCAGGCATATGTTGTGATGGGAAAGATGCATGCCCTTAAAAATCTTATTTTTGTGGTTGTCTGTTCCTCTCCACAGATTCTTTAGTTATTTTACTTTCTGAAGAGCGATAGATGTCCTCCTTTTAATTTCCCTCATTGTATCTCCACTATTAGTAGTGATCCAAGATATTCAAAACTATCCACTTCTTCCAATTTTTCCTCATTGATGCATATTTCAGCTGCCTTATTTGTTTTGTCAGTTTTCATCAATTTAGTTTTCTTCACATTAAGATAGAGGTTTTGCTCTTCACTGTTCTTACGGAATGACATAATTAGTTTTTCCATTCCTTTTTGTGTTGTGGACAGTAATACTGTGTCATCAGCATATCTAATCTCTGGTATTTCATAACCTCCAGTTGTTATGGCATCGCAGTACATTCTTTGTCTACATCTTCTCTAACATTCCTCATTATATTTTCAGTATACAAGTTAAATAAGTAGGGTGACAATATGCACCCTTGACTCTAATTAACTGTTCGAATACAAAGTAATATGTAGGGCCTCATTGGGAATTCATTTTCTTCAATCATTTACTTTCTTTCTGGCAGATATTTTCGTGTTATGAAAAGTTATTTTGCTTGGAGTCTGAGTTGCATTTTCCATCATTACATTGCCATTAAATGTCACGCAGGGCTCGCACTGTAGTTCGCCATGTTTTTCAGTTTTCACTCATCAAGTGGTCTTATGCCCACTAATTTAGCCTCTCTCAACAATGTTCTCTTTTGAGTTTCAAATGGTCAACATCTTTTTCTCTGTCCTGAGTGTGTCCCATCTGACAGCTTGTTTTGGGATTCTCTGATTGTTTCTTCTCATCTTGCGGCCAATATATGTCCATCTCCTTTTTTTTTTTTAACTGATGAGACAAGTTGTTGTGTGCTCATCTTCCTTACCTCTGTGCTGGTCTTGAATTTGTTTCATTGTATACAGAGTATTTTTCTTAAACAAATGTTTTCAAATGTGTCTAAAATGTTTTTTCTTTAGTTGTTTTCCAGCTTTCACATGCATAAATAAGGGTGCATGTTCGAGTTGAAAAATCTTAACTTTGTTTTCATGCTTACAACTTCTGATTATCATATTTTCTCAAGATTTTTAAATGCCTATGCTGTCTTTGCAATTCTAATTTCTTTTCTCTGGTGTCATTATTTGACTACATATAGCTGATGAGTTACACAAATTGGTTTAACTTCTTCAAAGCTGTTCTAAGTACATTTTTCCTTCTTGAGTAATGGGAAATATCATTATTTTCATTTTGCCCTTGTTAATTTCAAGTGCTGAAGTTAGAATACAACAGTAAAAACACACAAAAAAAAAGTGCCAGTGCATAATGTTTCATATACTAACTCAACTTGAATTATATACTTTTCTATGGGAAGCCCTTGAATGTTACAGGGAAATTCTTTGTAAAAAAGAAAATACTACTGAAGTACAAAGTGATAATTTCCTCAAGCATAACATACTGATATACAGTCACAGCTGCAAAATTATGGAAAATAAACAAAACAGTTGTGGGGGAAAACCCCAGTTAAGTAATAAGACAAAAATGTAATATTTAGGCAAGACACCTTCATCAAACAATAAAAAAAAAATTCCTCAAGTACCCCTGCCAGGCTGATTTCCACATTGGAAAAAAAAAAAAGAACCTACACCAGATGCATAATGATAGCTAAAAGCTATTGTGTATGATACACTTCCTGTTTCACTTGACATGTTAAATCCAACAAGTAACAGACACACCACCTTCACCCAGGGCTTGAATAAGTAGGTCAAGAGGCAATTAACATTATTTCACTGAGCCATGAAGTGGAATCCTTAATGAAAAAAAAACATCCGAGATACTCTCAACAATCCATGGAAATGACAGACAAAATGGAGGAAGATAATCAGAGGGGTTGCTGGGGGATATCTGATGGTATAAACTTGTGACAAGATAAAATCTGCTAAATCATGAGGGAGATTCAGCTTCAAGATAGAGATAATGTTTACACTAGCCATTACTGCTATTGATGACAATGCTTTCATTTAGCCTTTTTTTTTTCCTCATTAGTTATAATTTTCCAAAATGGCACCAACATACAACAGTGCTATGACGACTAATGATTGTTGTTATTAGACTGATAATGTCGGCATGTTTCGATTATCAACTCATGGCATGAAACTCAAAACTAACGCAACCACGAACTGTTTCAATTAAGTATTTTTAAATTCTTTTAAAACTATCAAAAACCTTCTTGCACTTTTCCTCTAGGAGGAAGGCTTGGTTCCTCGTCCCTAGCTTCCGCCATTCCGTGCCGTAACAAAAGACCCTCAGAATATTCAACACGTCATTTCACATTATAATCCTCGGTACTTTCCAGGGCGCTTTTCCCTCAAATTTTTCATTTCACTTCCAGATTCTTGTACACGAAGTTTACAGGTAGAAGGGAGAACCGGAAATGGCGAATGAGTAATCAGAGTTATCCCGAGGTCATAGAACAAGTTTGGCTAGCCGAGATTTCGTAAACAATCCCCTACATTGTGCTACAGTAGATGTGTTGCTACGGTATCCTGTGCGTGCAGGATAATTCTCATGTTGCAAAGTGCCTACTTTTTTTTTTTTACTTTTTCTTTCTCATTTGTCATTCTTCGCCTCTTGTGCAGGGGCTGACCATTAAAAGCTCAAGTTCTATCTTTCTTTCTTTTGTCTTCTCATGCACATTCCTTGTCACCCCAGCATATCTAAATATGTTAAAAGCAATTATGGTAAGTAAGTTTTAACATGTCCAGTCACTAATTTTAAATAGCATTAAAACAATTTATAAATTAATGAAAAAAATCACAATATAAGCTATACAATTATTATCATCATTGTTATTATTATTACGGTCATCAGCATCAAGATAAAGAAAAAATGATAGATGCTGCAAAGACTGGCGAGAACTATTTCAGAGATTACTGCGACTCGTTGAAGTGAAGATTGCTTCTGCGGTTTATAATTTCCTTCTAGATATTCCGACTTTTGCGGGAATATACATAAAAGAGCGAAAGAGTAGACGTTACAAATGGAATATAAAAAGTATATCTTGGACGTTAACTTAAGCTATGATGAATAAAACTCACTTTCTTATAAATACATTGATCATTGCATTTATCTTTTTTTCACCGGCTCTTCTCTCTCTCTCTCTCTCTCTCTCTCCTCTCTCTCTCTCTCTCTCTCTCTTCTCCCCCCCCCCCCCCCCCCCCCGGTCCTCTCGTTTCTTAGAAGTTAACAAAACAAAAAATGGCAGTCATTATTAATAAGTTTTCATGCACGTGCAGCGAGACTTTGTGTACGAAGGCTGATTTAAAAGAACTTTAAAAACGTAATCCAAATTGTAACAAAAATTATTAATTTAAATTATTCGCCTGCTTAAAAAAAAAAGTGTACTCAGTTAGGTACATTCAGTGTGGAGTGGACTGCTACTGTACTGTATTCGTTGACTGTATCGTTATGTTGACTGAGTGGACGTAATCGATCCGTTTCTGAAAGAGTTGACATGCTATGTCAAAGAAATGTCTGAGAATATGTGGACTGGTCTGGCTGATTTCTGCTCATATTTAAAAGGACTCGAGTATCACTGCGATATTATCATATATTATGATGCCGTAAAAATTGAAGATTATGAAATACCAGAGATTAGATATGCTGATGACACAGTACAGTCCACAACACAAAAAGGAATGGAAAAACTAATTATGTCAGTCCGTAAGAATAATGAAGAGCAAAACCTCTATCTTAATGCGAAGAAAACTAAATTGATGACAACCGACAAAACAAAAAAAATTTTTTAAAAAACCGCAAGACTGGCAGCTTAAACATGTATCAACGAGGAAAATTTGGAAGAGGTGGAGAGTTTTTAATATTTTGGATCAATTACTAACTGATAATGGATATACGATGAAGGAAATTAAAAGGAGGACATCTATCGCTCTTCAAAAAGTAAAACAACTAAAGAATCTGTGGAGAGGAACAGATAGAACTACAAAAATAAGATTTTTAAGGGCATGCATCTTTCCCATCGCAACATATGCCTGTGAGACCTGGACACTTAACAAAACAGATGAGAAACACATAAATGCCTTTGAATGTAAATACTACAGAAGAGTACTTCAAATATCATGGACACAAAAGAAAACAAATATATCCATACTACAAGAACTTAATATTGAAGAAGGCTGGCTATTAAAGAGGATTAAACAAAAAAAAAGCTTAAATACTTTAGACACATTAAACGTCATGAGAATTTAGAGAAGACCGTCTTGGAAGGGTACATAATGGGAAAAAGAAAGAGACAAAGACCAAAGCGAAGATGGGTGAAAGACATCGTTGGTAATCTGCAAATGGATGCATCAGTAGCACACAATAATTAGTGTATGAGTATATAACTACACACGGAGCCACCGCAGTAAAGCTGTGATACCAAAGTGTACAAAATGGGAAAAAGTAGAAACAGCTTTATTACTTAACGAGGACACAATTGTGATGTTTCGGCGTGTGCCTTAGTCATACAAAAACACACACGACGAAGAAATAGAGAGAGGAAATAAAGCATAAATTCACATGAATGCTATGTTTAAAAATAAATAAATAAAATGAATAGAGCACTTAGCTGTAACTTGTAAGAAACTGTTGCTTGTCCGACGCTGTGCGTCAGAAATGCGCATAGTGAAGTGTAGAGAGTTGGGATGTGTGATAGGTGGGTCGTAACTGAGGGTGGTGGGTGGGGAAGCCGTGGAGGGGAGAGAGAGTGATACAATGGTAATCTGGCCGGGAGAAGGTGAAACAGATGATTATAGCTGAGGTAGAGGGGTTGTAATATGACGCTGTGAGGTGATTCTGAACTATGTGTAACAAGTGAGAAGGGAGTGAAACTTAGTGAGAAGGGATTATGATTGTGGACGAGGAGAATGTTAGGTGTAGCTGAATAACGAGTTCAAACCATGTGGTTCCAGGGTCCCTATTCCTGAATGTAACGGTTCTCAAGCGCTAGGCGGCTTCTGTCATCTGCGTGACATTGTTTGATGACTTACCAGAAAGTCAGATTTACCTCTGTGGTTGGGGCCATTGGAATGATTCGGGGCTGATTTCGAAGCATGCTGGGTGATATCGTACAGATTTTTCTGCATTCGGTCCCCTAATCTGAGGCCAGTTTCACCAATATAAGTTATTTTTAAGTTATAAGCATCTTGCTTACAACCGAGAGGCCTACAGGAGAGCTCTTAGTGAGGCAAAGCTCCCCAAGGGACATGCAAATGACTGACTGACGAGTAATGCAAGACTCTGATAAGATTCCTGATGTTAGGTATTCGAAAATGAAAAAAAGCGCCATGTAGACAGCGGAAGTTCCAGATGTTTCCTAAAGTAAAGATACATACCACTGGTTTGGAAACTTTCGAAGTAGCAGCAGTTCAGATATTTTGAATGCTATGTCTTAATATCACTAGGTGAAGAGATGGATCATTTTCTTCAACATTTGTTAAGTTCAGACAATCTGTAAAGTTCGTTAAGTTTGCAGACAGCGTAGTACTAACCGAACTAAACCTTGATGTCTTTCACTGGATGGACTCAGAAGATTTCGAGATGTAACTTTTTTACTTTCAGCTCGAGTGATTTTGGAAAGAAAAATGTATCTGCTTTAAAGCTTAATTAGGGAAAAAAAAAGCTTTCCATAAATGATGAGATTAGCCATAGTCGTAGACTCAAGTCGATGGACTCCAGACACTTTAATTAAAGATTCGGCAGATTCGACTTTTAACCCGACATTAACCTGAGTCGAACGAGTCAGCGGCTTTACCATAGCGAAGTATTATTAAGATATCTAAGGCAGCGCACGTTTCAGTTATGCTATTATGCGCTGTGAGACATATGTAATTTGAATCTGTGATCTGTTAAGATTCGCGTTTACGTGCATGGCATATGTAACAGGCTGTTAACGTATAAGAAATACAATAGCCAAGGACTATTCAATAGTTTGGTCTTCTCCGTGTTTACTTGCAGTGTAATACTGCTTGCTTTTGTTGTCATTCTGTATTCTCATGCATGCATTTGTGACTGTTTGAGAGTAATGTTTGTCGTCCGCGAAGTCCGGGTCCTCTAATGTTGATGTTGATGACCTCTTTAATGTCTCTGTGGCATTTTACACGGCAAAAAACGGAAAAGTAGGAAATGTGGGATGTACTGTAAATAACTGGAAATAATATGAATATGAGGTCCTGATAGTATAGTGGTTAGAGCATTCGTCTAGCAACCGAGTGGTCGAGGTTCAAAACCCCAGCTGAGCGGGATTTTTTTTTCCCGACCAATACGGCCACGAGTTCGACCCAGCCTCGTAAAATGGGTACCAGAAAAAAATCTGGGAAGGAAAGGCAGCGAGGAAAGGAACTGACCATACGCTTATAGCCCAGCATAATGAGGTCTCTAACGCTTCATCTCCTACGGCATCTGCTTTGGGACTATCTTTACCTTTAATATGAAAATTAACTTTTTTTTTAAAACACGTTTTTAATTATTGATCACTCTTACCCGTGGATCGGTCCAACATTATCTTTGGAGGGGGGAGGGGGAGGTGAAAGATTCAAAACGAACTGATTTCTCTCTTCTCTGGGACCATTAAAAAAGAAAATAGTTTCTTTGGTACAGGAAGCTAACTATTATAGCATAGTTACTGAGTGTGCTCCTGATGCATAGCAGTACTGAACAACTAACACTGTATGCAAAAAGTGTTAAAATACAGATCCAAGTGATTATCAAAACCATGAGCATTTTCTTGGTTTTCATTCCTGTAGAAGCCACAACTGAACGCTTCCTTAGAAATTTGTCAGGCACGAATATTCCAATGGCAAGCATGCGTGACCATGGTACGACAGTAGATAACATGTGAAAGGAAAACATTCAACAGTTCGACAGTGCATTAGAGACTTGAACCCGAGAGCCCTTTTATCCTTTTATCCCCATTCTCTCTCCCAAGAGCTTTTTTTTTATCCTTTGTTATTCTCATTTCCTCGACCTAGTTGTCAGTGAAGCCACAATGTCATCTAGTGAAGAAGTTTTATTATATTTTTTTAACAGTTCAGAAATTGTATGTTTTTCTCATAAAGTAAAAGTATCGAGGAAAGCTTATAAAAAGCATATTACAAATCTAACGTTCAGGACACTAAACACCATCCGCTGAGCATCTAGAATCGAAGCTGTTCGTCCTTTAAGATATCCTATTAACGAATTTTATGATGGCTTGATAAGAAATTGCTGATGACGAGTCAAGAGGGCAAGACATAAAACAATTCCCCCTAAAAGTCTGAGATTTATTTATTTATTTATTTAAAATAGTGTCTTGTTATATGGCACTGTGTTTTAAATGAAATCAATGTTTCTAGTAAAACTAATTTACGCTCAACAATGGCCGAAACTCGATTGGAAGGATTTGTCATGATTTCAGTTGAGCATGAAATCGATCAAAAGTACTGATCTCTTTCCGATTTTACGAATATGAAAGCAAGGAAACTTTTTTTTTAAACGCTAGATATTTGCTTAAAACAACACAAATGCCCATAATGCAAAGACATGTGTGCTAAAAAACTAAAACATATGGAAACCATGGTCTGTGGTTTAAGATCTTCGTTCTGCATCTGATGAGCAAAGTAAAAATGCATTTGTGACTGTTTGTCATTTTGTAACACACGTTTCAAAAGGCTTACCAAGTATAACAAAATAAAAAGCGATTACTCTTTTAATTATATGAACTTCTCAGGTTTACATAGCTGCGTCTTTATTACTTTAAGTTGACGAATAAATCTAATTTTTAAACACTCGCGTATTTCTGTTCCATATAATATGTGACAGGAAGAAATACGAGTTAAAAAAAAAAAGGATAAAATCCGGGCTGACATTATCACACCAAGATTTTTTCACTAATTATACGCTTTCAATACCAACAGCAAAACTGAACACACTTTATCAGCCTAACTTCTGTTCTCACAGTCCTTTGCGTCAAAATATTGCTTTTACCAATAATTACGGACAAAGCAGCCACTTTATGAAATACGAAAAAGCTAAATTACGCAGTCGTTCTTTAAAAAAAAAACCCTATCTGGTTTCGGTACTTCATGTCAAAATTGCGCAAACAGTAACAATTTTCCCGCAGCGATATTAAGTTAACAGTACCTTATAACCTCTCGGTAACTGAGGGACTGCCAACTGAGGAAGTAGAGTGTTTCACATATTTAGGCAGCATATGGATAAATACGGGAGAAGGGAAAAGGATGTTAAAGCTAGAATAACCAAGGCCAGGACAGCATTTATCCAGCTTAACAAAATATGGTCATCTAAGAACATCAAAACAAGAACAAAACTTAGGTTTTTCAATACAAAGGAAATAGAAAACGAGGAAGAGATAGACTTACATGGAGAAGAGAAATTACGACAGTGCTTAGAGACAAGTGGAAGGAAGCAGAGAATAATACCAGTAATAGGGGTGACTGGAGAGCCTTTATCCGTGGCCTGTGTTCTCAAGGAAATGAAAAGCGATGACGATGATGATGATAACCGACAACCACTTTTTTTTAAAAATCGACAAGATCTGCTTCTCCATCGTTCGTGCTTGGCACACCATGTTTTTTGACAAATAAAGGAAGATAGAGGTGTATGGTGTAGTTTTACAAAGTGGCGGAAGGAGTGAGTAAAGTGAGAAAAAACGAATAGAAAGTATGAAGTACATACGGGAGACAGGTTTACGCTTAGGAGATCGATTTCGCCAACATCTTAACGACATTTCTATTAGGGTCTGGACACCTGTGGCTAAACATTTTTGCTTTAGCAACCACAGGGGAAACAGGACATTTCTGTTAGTGCTATCCGCTCTTGTTCTGCTGATGTACGATCTCGGAGTGTCCTAGAACAGCGCCTTATTTTCCAGGCTGGCTGTCTCCAACCAGCTGGAATTAACAATGTCTTCAGCTTTCTGTAACTTCTTTAGTTTTCCACCCCCTTTGTTTTCTACTTTCTTTCTCCTAGCTACCCCTCCCTACCGCCACCCTCTTTTCTTCTCTGGCAACATACTGGTGTTTATAGGGTCTTGTCATATTCACCATTTTCACATTTTCTCCCTGCAGGTGTTTATGTTCTTCATTCATTATCTCTCCGTTCCCCCCTACCAACACCTTCTCCTCTAGCGGCTATCATGTTTCTATTGCCCCCCCCCCTTCTACCACTTATTTTCCTCCTCTCTCTCCACCTCTTCTTTATGACTGGTTCTATCGGCTTATCTTTTGTGTGGCCCGCGTGGTTTCAATACATCTTCTAGTCGACAGGCATTTCTCTGTTTCCTACTTCTGGAGGAAGCCATATTAAGATAAATTATTCGTTTAGTTATTTGTATTTGTTTTTGTATCGTTTGTGCATGTAATCATCGAAAAAGGCTCACGCCGAAATATCGGATGTTGTATGTTTTTCATTTATACAATCTCATACTTTCTATTCGTTTTTTTTTTCTCAGTTTACTCACTCCCTCTGCCACTTTGTAAAACTACACCATACACCTCTATCTACCCTTATTATTTAAACCAGTTTTACTGCAGTCGCCATCCGTTTTATGTGTTTTACTTTTAAAAGTCTCATCATTTTGATCAGACAGTTTTTATTTATTGCTCTTGCCTGGAAAGCCGAGTGTCCATCTTTGGGCCGGGACACGACAGCTTTTGAGCACATTATCCTCCATCCGAAACCCGTTGCTGATTTGCCCTCCTCTTAGACGTTTGACAGGATTCTGGGATTTGAGTCTGGGGTAAAGAGTTCACAGTTTGAGAGAGTAAATGAATGACAACAGCAGAGTACGAAATCTGCAGTGCAAGCAAGGAATATCGTAGCTGTTTTGATCTCAGACTGTACCATACAAAATTCTATATATTATACAGCTGTGTGGACTCTGCCGAAGGCAGATGAAGCTACAAACAGCAGTGGGCTGTGGAGTGTGGCTTTTTTTTTTTTTTGTTATTGCTTGAATCAAATCCATCGGAGCGATCTACCCACGGCCACAACGTATACATCTGACATGCCTGCCATTACGCGATAAAGTCAAACCAGAAGTCCAGGACCCATGTTTTCAATGTCCTTCTCTTTGGAAATTCAGAAATGACTACCATATCAACTTTTAAAAACATTTCAGTGCTTCCGGTATGGTCAGGTAAAATTATATGTAAATCATTTCTTCGTCACCACTTCAAAATCCAGCAAATAATGTCCAGACTATAACATGAAGACAAATACAACCTTGCCACAATTTTGTCAGTTCGTCTCGTCGTGTCGCGTTGATTTCCATGAGTTCTTTCGCTCTTGAATTAATTTCTTTGGTCTATCAGAATTTTTACGAGAAATTTTAGTAGAAAGAAACTGGAAGGACGTTACTCTATAATAATAATAAATATGGGTTGGGTTAGAAATGTCCTTCATTTTAATTTATTCAGAATTTGTCAAAATATCGCTCTGAAATTTGCTTCACATAGATCTACCAACCCTGCCAGTGTTTTTTTTTTTTTTTTAGTGAAAGAGTTGACATTCAAGGAAAACACTCTTGTCCCCAGCTTGCCCTGCATCAACCCACTTAAAGCCATGTGACATCCCTGAAGACTTGACAGAGAAACTGGCGCGTCCCAGGCAGTTGCGTCATCGTTTCGCTCTAGTTGACACGCTTAAGATTTTGGTTTTTTTAAAACGAAAAACAAAACACATTCCATAAAACAAACCAGTTGTCAAACATTCAGACTTTTTTTTATTAGAAAGATAGTAATTTTGAAATCTAAAGAAATAGAAAAGAAATTAGACTCTTTTGAAAACAAATGCCTAAGGAAAATACTCGGCATCAAGTGGAATGAATTCAAGAACAATGCAGAGATAAGACAGATGACTGAACAACAACCAGTCTCACGGGTGATCAGGAAAAGGAGATGGACATATGTTGGTCACTTGATGAGAAGAAATGATCAGAGAATCCCAAAACAAGCTATCAAGTGGAACACAACAGGCCGAAGAAAAAGGGGCAGACCGCGTGAAACTCTAAAGAGGACATTATTAAGAGAGGCCAAGTTAACAGGCATAACATCCTTTGATGAGGTTGAAAGACTCGCCGAAGACAGGAAAAATTGGCGAACTACTTTGCGAGCCCTATGTGACGTCTAACGGCACGGGAAGGATATAAGATATAAGATAAGAAGAATTTTGAAATGTATTTGTACAATACGTTTAATGTGTTATATATATATATATTCATTAGGTACAACTGAAAGAGCTCAACAGTTATGTAATTTTAAGCCTGAAGGTAGTGGCCATCACAAAAAAGTTAACGTTTACCTACATATTATTATCACATACAATAATGAATCAAATTAACTCTATAATTATAGTCTTTTTTTCACACATTATTCAACCACTGTAACACAGGAACACTATTACGTATGGGACTCATTTTTTAACATAAATAAATGCATTCCACCTCCCCTCAACCTTACAATACTGACAGCTTTAAGTGGTGTACTGTACGTTCTAGTATGCTTCATCTTGCAGGGAAGTAATCCCTTCATCCCTACTTTTAAATGTGGCCACAAAAAAAAAAAAATTAGGCTCTTTAAAAAATACCACAGAACCTCGTGTATTTTTTAGCATAAAAAATCAGTAGGGAGACACCTTACCTACTGAGGAATCAAGACTCCTGTCTTTCTAGTATGGAATTGGTTGAATACAAAATAAATAAATAAGTAAATAAATAAAAATGTGTCCAGGTTTCTGCAGATCTTCATTACATTGTGGAAAACGGTGTGTAGATCAAAATCATTCTGAAAATTATAGCACGCGTCTGGAAAAATGTTTTAGAAGTAGAACATAAAATCAAATGCCTCGTCTAGTTCGTGCGTGTTTAGGAGAAGTGTATGGCAGCTATACAAGTAGATGAGGAGCAAAAGAAGAGCAAATGACTATTTTCAAAGGGTGAAGAATTGAGTAATGGAGACCCACCTTATGTTCTGTCCTTCGTCTCTCAGCTTTCACTCTATTGCAGACATTCAATGTTAGCTCAATTACAAGTACAATATAAAGGGGAAGTATGCAGTCAAAATGTATAAGACTTCACATTGTATTAGTCTAGCCTCAGATAATCAAAGAATCCTTAGATAGTCAAAGAAACAAGTGCTCTCTCATTACATTCAATTGAACACAAATAATTGAAAACACAAGAAACAGGATTTCCTCCTTACACTTAGCTGACCATAGATCTTTAAGAACACACGATACAAGTGCTCTCTCATTACATTTGACTGACCATAGATCTTTAAGAACACAAGATACAAGTGCTCTCTCATTTCATTTGACTGACCACAGATCATTAAGAACACAAGATACAAGTGCTCTCTCATTACATTTCACTGACCACAGAACATTAAGAACACAAGACACAAGTGCTCTCTCATTACATTTGACTGACCACAGAACATTAAGAACACAAGATACAAGTGCTCTCTCATTACATTTCACTGACCACAGATCATTAAGAACACAAGATATAAGTGCTCTCTCATTACATTTGACTGACCACAGATCATTAAGAACACAAGATATAAGTGCTCTCTCATTACATTTGACTGACCACAGATCATTAAGAACACAAGATACAAGTGCTCTCTCATTACATTTCACTGACCACAGATCATTAAGAACACAAGATATAAGTGCTCTCTCATTACATTTGACTGACCACAGATCATTAAGAACACAAGATATAAGTGCTCTCTCATTACATTTGACTGACCACAGATCATTAAGAACACAAGACACAAGTGCTCTCTCATTACATTTCACTGACCACAGAACATTAAGAACACAAGACACAAGTGCTCCCTCATTACATTTCACTGACCATGGATCATTAAGAACACAAGACACAAGTGCTCTCTCATTACATTTGACTGACCACAGATCTTTAAGAACACAAGATACAAGTGCTCTCTCATTTCATTTGACTGACCACAGATCATTAAGAACACAAGATACAAGTGCTATCTCACTACATTTAACTGACCACAGAACATTAAGAACACAAGATACAAGTGCTCTCTCATTACATTTGACTGACCACAGATCATTAAGAACACAAGACACAAGTGCTCTCTCATTACATTTCACTGACCACAGAACATTAAGAACACAAGACACAAGTGCTCCCTCATTACATTTCACTGACCACAGATCATTAAGAGCACAAGATACAAGTGCTCTCTCATTACATTTGACTGACCACAGATCATTAAGAACACAAGATACAAGTGCTCTCTCATTACATTTCACTGACCACAGATCATTAAGAACACAAGATACAAGTGCTCTCTCATTACATTTGACTGACCACAGATCATTAAGAACACAAGATACAAGTGCTCTCTCATTACATTTGACTGACCACAGATCTTTAAGAACACAAGATACAAGTGCTCTCTCATTTCATTTGACTGACCACAGTTCATTAAGAACACAAGACACAAGTGCTCTCTCATTACATTTCACTGACCACAGATCATTAAGAACACAAGATACAAGTGCTCTCTCATTACATTTCACTGACCACAGATCATTAAGAGCACAAGATACAAGTGCTCTCTCATTACATTTGACTGACTACAGATCATTAAGAACACAAGATACAAGTGCTCTCTCATTAAATTTGACTGACCACAGATCATTAAGAACACAAGATACAAGTGCTCTCTCATTATATTTCACTGACCACAGATAATTAAGAACACAAGATACAAGTCCTACCTCATTACATTTGACTGACCACAAATCATTAAGAACACAAGATACAAGTGCTCTCTCATTTCATTTCACTGACCACAGATCATTAAGAACACAAGATACAAGTGCTCTCTCATTTCATTTCACTGACCACAGATCATTAAGAACACAAGATACAAGTGCTCTCTCATTATATTTGACTGACCACAGATCATTAAGAACACAAGACACAAGTGCCCTCTCATTACATTTCACTGACCACAGAACATTAAGAACACAAGAACACAAGTGCTCTCTCATTACATTTGACTGACCACAGATCATTAAGAACACAAGACACAAGTGCTCCCTCATTACATTTCACTGACCATGGATCATTAAGAACACAAGACACAAGTGCTCTCTCATTACATTTGACTGACCACAGATCATTAAGAACACAAGATACAAGTGCTCTCTCATTACATTTGACTGACCACAGATCATTAAGAACACAAGACACAAGTGCTCCCTCATTACATTTCACTGACCATGGATCATTAAGAACACAAGACACAAGTGCTCTCTCATTACATTTGACTGACCACAGATCATTAAGAACACAAGATACAAGTGCTCTCTCATTACATTTGACTGACCACAGATCATTAAGAACACAAGACACAAGTGCTCCCTCATTACATTTGACTGACCACAGATCATTAAGAACACAAGATACAAGTGCTCTCTCATTACATTTGACTGATCACAGATCATTAAGAACACAAGATACAAGTGCTCTCTCATTTCATTTGACCGACCACAGATAATTGAAAACACAAGAAATAACTGCTCTCTTATTACATTTCACCGACCACAGATGATTGAAAACACAAGAAATAACTGCTCTCTTATTACATTTCACCGACCACAGATAATCGAAAACACAAGAAATAACTGCTCTCTTATTACATTTCACCGACCACAGATAATTGAAAACACAAGAAATAACTGCTCTCTTATTACATTTCACCGACCACAGATAATTGAAAACACAAGAAATAACTGCTCTCTTATTACATTTCACCGACCACAGATAACTGAAAACACAAGAAACAAGTGCTCAGGTTTTTTAACTTTCGTGTTTATTTCTCAAAAAAAATATAACAAAACAGTGTTTCACAGAATCAGTGATATACATCAGAATGCATAAAAATGTCAGTTTAAATATACATCAATGATGTTATCTGTAAAAGATAAAACAACAGGAGGAAATGAAAATGTCATTTATAGTCACATTTGGGCTGAACACCGGACTGAATTTATCGTATAAATAATCATTAATGGATAACATGAGAATGTAGCAGTTTGAGAAAAGGGCCCTTTTTGCAATAAACTAGTAAGTAATGTTTGTATAATTTCTTGATGGATGATTTGTTTCAAATGTTAATTCCTTAATAGT
This sequence comes from Achatina immaculata, assembly GCA_009760885.1. NCBI lineage: Eukaryota > Metazoa > Mollusca > Gastropoda > Stylommatophora > Achatinidae > Lissachatina > Lissachatina immaculata. The sequence continues at coordinate 16,277,286 of CM019696.1, forward strand.
CAGAATGGTAGCCTCTTCAGTCATTGCTGACTGTATAATACTAAATGGTTGAGAAATCCATTAAGAAAATCCAGTCATTTATGTTGAAATAACTGCAGAAGAAACATGCCAAAACGACTGTTTTTCTTGACAAAGTTGAGGCATTTCATTCAGTAAATTTACAAACTGAAATGGAACATATTTTTTAAATGTCATACATAAATAACTAAACCTTAAAAAAAAAGACCTGGTTTTACAAAAACTTAACATTAACTGGATTTGTTCTTCACTGTTTCATATCTGATATGAAGCAGACAATGTGATCAATACTTCTCCTTTTTAATGTAGTTCTTGATCATCTCTTACACTGCACTCCCTAGAAGTGTTGCTCTCGTTTGATTTCATCCCTACTGCTAGTATTTATCATTCCTTTTCTCTCTTTAGCTACACATACACAATTTTGTCATGTCAGTTTGGATTCATTTTCCAACCCAGCAGCTAATTTGTCTGTCTGTAACATTTCCTTGTTTGCATAGAGAACAACTGATCTGAAAGTTTGGGTTTGTTTTTTTTTTTAAATTTAAATGTTATTCACTCTTATACTTAATATATAATACTCTTAAATGGTGCACACTGGGAATAGAAGCCATCCTTGTAATCTAAGTTGTGGTGGAATACTGACAGTAAACAGATAATAATCAGAGTTCATATCTATCGAAGATGCATGAATAAGAACAGTTTTGCAATATTGTTATGTCACATAATGCTAACAGGCCCATTCCAAAACAATAAATGTTTATTTTATGTGTGGAAAAAAAAGAGTTCAGGGCCCTTTTTGCATGCTGCTACACATTTGAATGTATCACATTGTTAGTTACAGTATTGAATAACAAATGAAACAATAACAAATGACATAATGCTTCTGCATCACTTAAAGTGCCAAGGATAATTTAATTCAGATGCAGTCCTTCAAAATCGGACTGCACAAATATGGTGCAACAAAACATCTATATATACCTTCTGACAACATGATAAAAATACGTTAGATGAGTAAAATTTGGTTACAAGACTATACATTTTTACAGAACAAATAGTTAACAAATGTCCATTAAAAACAGACTTGATAATAAGCATTATCAATATCAAACTACATTAGTTTAAAATGGTGTTTGTATTGTTACATGCAGTCACCAATAATGCCTGTGGTAATTAAAAAGTCTGATTCTGAAAGACTAATATGAGAGCGCACCTACTAGGGCTTGAATAAAACTTCATTTCAAAAACCTACTATAGATTTAGCATGTGTTAGCATTGTGTGCTAAATAAAGAAAATAAAGAAGATAAAGAAAAAAAAATGTCAGTAACTATATATAACACTATACATAAGTTTCACTATTGTTAATCTTAATTTGCCATGGGATAGACAATATTAAGAAATTGATGAGATGGAACTGTGTCAGCTGTGCCATAAAAAAAAAAAGCAGAGATAAGAGAAATGACAACTGTGGTAAACCTGGTTATAGTAATGAAGTAGACAGATGGTTCAGATTTACAAGAAAAAAGATAGAAAGAGCAAGGAAAGTGGGCAGAAACAAGAGTGGCAGAAAGTAAGATGTGCATGTGTAAATGAAGATCATACATTTTGTGCCTGTCTTTCTTACAAGGAAGATTTTTAAAAATTATTTTAATTTTTCATCTATTTTTTGTGTTCTTTCTCTGCGAGTTTCCATAACGATATTTTTTTTCCTATCTGGAGTTGTCTCTAGATAGGTCCCAGGATATGGTTGTTAACCTTATGCCCAACTCCCGGTACAGGATATGTGACATATCAAGTGGAATTTAATTGGCGAACTACTTTGCGAGCCCTATGTGACATTTAACAACACGGGAAGGATATAAGATATAAGAAGAATGTTCTTTGTTATCCTTGAAAAAAGCTTTTGCCAAATATTGGATTGTTGTACTGTTGTTCATTTATACATGTTCATCTTACTTTCTGCCATTCTTGTTTCTATTCATTTTCCTCACTCTTTCTATCTTTTTTGTAAAACTGAACCATACATCTCTGTCTATTTCATCAGAAAAGCAAAATTCAAAGTAAGCTGCATGTACACTGTTGTCATCTTTCTATGGGGGAGATGGCACAGAATGTGGCGTGTGCCTCACAGGAAGCAAATTAGTATATGGCTACCAAAAGAATTTAGATAAATTCATAGAATAAATTATGATTGTGTTTCAACTCAGCATTTTCAAACTGCTTCAAACTTCATGGATCATTAAGAACACAATCAAACTTCATGATTGTGAAGCTTGATTTCAAAGCTTTCAAACTGCACTGTCCTTTGTGATTGTGATTCAACTCAAAGCTTTCAAACTGCACTGTCCTTTGTGATTGTGATTCAACTCAAAGCTTTCAAACTGCACTGTCCTTTGTGATTCAACTCAATGGTTTCAAAGTGCATTATACTTCTAGAAGCAATCAATCAGGTTCCTTGGATAACACTTTTAAACTTGTTTTTAAATGAGTCTTACTCTGGTATTATTTTACTTTGGATATATTTGAACATAAAACCCAAACTAGTGTTCAAGTATGAGAAAGTTCATGTTCTGTTGACTGCTGTTCACATAAGTTAGACATATAATTTAGTTTTATACAGAAGTGGCTATACTGATAATAAATTGGCGTCTCATGCTAACAATGGGTTTGAATCCCAATGCTGTTATGCTCCAGGCAAAAAAACTGGTTAAAAAAAATGGGTACTCTCCATACTTAGTTATAGAACACTGAAACTGGAGAAATCTCTGAGCAAGCCAATGTTAAAAATAAATAAGTAAAAGTAAAATTTCCATTTTCATGCCATTAAGACATATTGAGGATTACGGTGTTAGGCTCATATTTTCCATGACCTTCGGCACATGAAAGTGTGATGTGGTCACTATCATCCCTGGCTGCTTTACCTTCCCAGATTTCTCTGGCACCATCTTTTAGAGGTGGAGTGAACCCCGGGGCCTTACTGGTGTGTACCAGAAAAAATCCCACTGCTGGGACTGAAATCAGTACCACCGGATTAGTAAACCGAGCAATTAAAATTAAATGTTGGAAAGTGTGAAATTAAAATTTTAGTCCTTTTCTATGGAATGGAAAAATTTATATTTCTGACATACACATGTGTTAGCAAAAAATTCTTAATCATGCACATCTTTGCATGCAAAAAAAATTAGTTTTATCATCTGTGGAGTATTAAGCAATCACAAGTTACTTTGTAAATTTTGCCAGGAAAGGATTTTTGTCAGACCTAATTTTTTCTTTTTCACTACATGAATAATTCATTTGTTTTCACAACAAATCATTCTTGACTCATGTAAATTTTTATTTATACAAGAAGACAAAAAATCATATACACAATACTGATTCATCATATATTTTATGAAAGAATCCATAATGCTCAACAGTCCATCAAAGAAGTTTGCAAGTACTTTTAGATGATTCATAACCATATTCTATCCATCCATCCTTCCACGTCTTTGAACAAAGATGGAGAATTCCCTTTAGCCTTCTAGATCATATCACTAGTGCCCGAGAAAACTTTTTTTTTTTTTCATTCATTTGGTTCTGTGTTGCTTTTCCTTGCTCCATTCCACTTGATACTTCCAACACACCAAGGGTGGGGGGGGGGGATATCATCCTATCTTGGAACTACTTGACTAAACAGTCACCACCCAGAATGCCTTATGGCACCTTGCAGAAGAGCAATAAATTCTCTTTACATTCTCAGTGTCTGCAGCCAACTCCGCAACATGCATTCCATATCAGTCTCTACAATTCCTCATTAAAATGATAATTTTAGACTATCATGTTTCTATTGGTCAGTCTGTTTACATATGGACACAGCACAAAACTGCCTTGAAATATGAAAGCAATCTTTTCTTACTGTCACTTTTATTATAAAAACCATAGGCACGTGTTTCCAAATTTTCACTTCTGATTAATGATAGTCTCAAAGAGAAGTAGACAAATCTTTAAATATTGACCTTTAAAACTGATGTAATATTCTTCTTCAGCTTCTTGTGACCTGACTGTCAAAAAATCATGACAAAAACAAACACTGTTAGTAATTTTGCTTAAAAATTTTCTCAAATAAGGGGATCAGTGAGATTAAAAAAAAAAAAAAGGCTTATTAACTGTAGACATGACAAAAAATAGCAGTTAGTCCCATCTCTGAATTATTGTTAGACATTTCATATAGAAAGCAGATTTTTGGTGCAGATAAGTTAACAGATAGAAAATCCACCAGATGATGACTGCCTGGTATTACTTTTCAGAAGAAGATAGAAAAGTGAGAGTCATAAATCAGGATTACAAAATTTTTTGTATTTTTTAAATACTTTCACATGCTGATGGGGATTTTACCTTTAGTTGTTTTTTATTCATTAGCAGTATTTTCTTGATGTTATGTCTATTTTTAATAAAAAAGACTTGCCATAGGCAGGGTCAAAGGAAAATACAACACTAATATTTATAACTAGATGATAACAAAAACAAACAAAAAAAAACATAAGAAGGTGCTGGTTAGCAGGAGAAAACATGTAGGATACTTGGTGAATTCAGTTTCAAGAGTCACACTACTTTTTTATCAGTTTTGGATAAAACAACCAGACAATATTTACCATGTGGAGATGTTTTCTTCACTTATTTAAGAAATACAAACCCATATATATATATATATATATATATATATATATGATTCTACCCTTTTTCTCTTTGCAATAATTTTATCATTTTATCAGAAATGAAACAAGTTAGTGAACAGCAAAATGTAATGGTTTGTCTCAACTAATTTTAAGAAAGATGATTGATTTATGCTAAATTTGCCTTTAATTATTCATCTTTCAAAAGAACTATTGTTTTCCGTTTATTTTTTATAACTACAACAAACATTTTTAAAAAAATTATCTTTTCTTTCTTTTCACATCCTTCTCCATGACGAATTTTAATTAATTTTAATTTTAATTAATTTTAATTATGCCCCACAAAATTAGTTAACTTTCCCCCATTTTCCATTAGTTAGTTAGTCTAAAGGCGGCACATAGGGCGGAGGACAAGGCTGTCCATGTCTGGCGATTCCGTACTACTTGCTGTAGATCTTCAGCGTTTCTGATGAGCACTGTTGAACACTCCTTGGTGATAACTCTTCTTAGTGTGTCTTTGGGTCTTCCCCACTTTTTTTTACCCCCTGGTGACCATGTAAATGTTTGGTGTGGGAGTCGTTTTTCGTCCATTCTAAGTTTGTGGCTGATGTAGTTCCAGCGACATCCTCTGATAAAGTTACATAGCCTAGTCTAGTTTCTTGTCTTATTGATGTAACTGATCTGAAGTCGTGCCAACAGATATTTAGCAGTCTTCGAAGGCACTTATTTTCAAAAGCACCTAGTCTTTTCTCCAATGCTGGGGATGTTCAACTCTCACAACCATAGGTTAGCACTGGCACTACACAGGAGTTGAAGATAATGAGTTTCGTGTGCCTACTGAGTTGTTTTGATTTCCAGATGTTAGTCAGTTTGTTGAAAGTGTTTGACGCTAAAGCAATTCGGGTCATAATTTCTGTTGATATGTCTCTAGGTATGTAAAACTAGTGACTTTTTCAAGAGCATAGCCATTAAGTTTAATGTTATCTGGTTTGTTGGTGAGATCAAGAACTTGTTTTCCATTTTCCATTATTAGTACCTTTTTCATAGTCTGCATTTTTGAAATTTTGAAATTAAATAGACCTTGATAATCCTGGTTAAGAATTTAGATATGAGAGAGGGAAAAAAAAAAATCACATGGGAAAAACTGAAATTCAAACCTCTAACTGCAGTTGGAAAAGCCATGCTTAGCTATAAGAGAACAGTGCACTCTATACTCAGCCATAAGTCACCTCTAATCCTAATAGACAAATCTTCCATGTATCATCTTGAGTCTAAGATAATATAAGAAACTAAAATCATGTTCAAATAGCCAAAACAGAGCAGCTATCTCAGACAAAGCTGCAGTCTGAACATTTTTAAACAAACATGTTTTTTTTTTTTTCTATTTGGAAAACTGAAAAGAAAGGCAAGAGATCTCTGAATAAAACAATTCTTTAGCACAAAAATTAATCATCAAAACCTTAAAACAGAACACTGAGTCAAAGATTATTTTTGTCAAAGCAAATAAAGTGAATACAATTGTGTTTATTGTCAACAAATGAACACAGTTTACCTTAGAATGTAAACAAAAATTTGGCACACAAGATACTCAGTGCCTACTTTTGTTAAGAGCTCTTTGAAGTGCAGCCTGCAACTGAGTATGCACAAATCCTCACCAATAACCTTGAACTTATCTCAAGGTTTTGTAATAGTTTTAAAACTAATATTCTGTATTTTGTTTTCTATTTCCAGATAACAAACTGAACAAATGATATAAATTACCAAATGTGGTTCTTGTTAAGTGATTGTTTCTTGAAGTCAAGATAATGATACTCTTGAACACTGCCAATGCTAAGTATTTTTGTTTGCATTTTATGACTGAATGACTTTATAATAATCTTAATGGGTAAAACGCAGCTGTAGTACCATTCTTTTTTGTTAAAAGTGACAACACATATTAGAACCTAATTTATTATGCTATTTATTTAGCAAATTTTGCTTCATGTGGTCATTATGTGTTTTCCTTCCTTTTAAATTATAAAATGAAATTATAACAAATGTAATTTACTAGTCTTTTCCAATTTCTGTAATTAATATTTTTGAAATGAGCTGTTTTGTCTATGACAAGGATTGCAAGACCAGTACTGATCCATCTAAAAGATCTTTTGTGATTGCAAGAACAGTACTGGTCTGTCTAAAAGATCTTTTTAAAACAGATTTTCATTTTTGTAACTGATGACCTCACTCAACGAACAGATAGTTCAAAAATAAAAATGGAGAAAAACAAAAACACAGAGCGAACTTGAGAAGCAGAAAGTATGAATTAAAAAAATACTGTAGTAAATAAAATTAAATGACATTGTGACAGTGACATACATGAACACAGAAGCAAGAAAAAGACAGGCATGAAAGTTTGTGGAAGACAAGAATACAAAAGCAGGATGGAAAAAGTTTAAAGACTGGGAAATTTCATATTCTTTGTGCACACGATGGTTAAGTAAGGAATATACTGAAAAACATCAGGATAGAAGAGATAGCTGAGGTGGACTTTTAACAAAATGACACAAATGTTTTTCATCCATACCAATAACATAGCAATTAATGCTGAGAATTCTGAAGTGTTATATGGAACACATACACACTCAGTGGCATAAAAATATAGAGATGAAAAAAACAGACTCCAGAAATGATAATACAAAGAACAACTGTACATTTTGCTTACATAGAAAAAAAATCGCAAAAATGATGTACTGGATCATGGAAAGTATTAGGAAATGGGAAAAAAAAACAAAAACACTTGAAGAGTTAAAGTAATTTGGGCATATTCAAAAGTGATCAAATACTTAAAAGTATTTTGTGCATATTCAAAGATGCAAAAAAAAAAAAATAGCCTGAAAAGCACGTCTGGAAGGAAAAGTCAAAAGCAAAAGAATAAGAATAGGAGTGGATAATCTCAACAAATGATCAAGAGCCAGCATCTCCAGGCACCCTAAAACACTATAAAAGCATAAGAAAGTGAACTGGAAATGAATTCCAACTAAACTACATAGTAAAGAAGGTGATTTGTTCCATATATCGGACGCTGTTCTTGATAGTTTTTTAAAAATTTTTTCTCTTAATTTTAATAATTAATTTTGATGTTTTATATCATAACTGTCTTTAAGAACTGAAAATCTTTGGATCACAAAATATATAATAATAATACACTTATTTATGGGTGTCTGAGTAGCGAAGTGGTTAGTGCACTGGTCTCTCATAGTGAAGGTCGGGGGTTTGAATATGGCCGGAGGCACCCCAGTCACCCAGCTGTAGAAATGGGTACCCGATTTCTTCTGGAGTTGGGGAAGGAAAGGCAGCCAGGCGTGATACACTATGTGCCTCTAAGGCATGACAGGATTGCCTTTACCTTTTTTTTTTTTTTTAACACTTATTTATATTGTGCTCCTTGTAGAGAAGTTTAAATTTTGTACTTCTTTTTGGAAACTTTACGGTAATTTCTGTCAAAACATCACAGACTGATACTTTTGTGGTTTTTTGTGACATTTAGACTTTGGTATCACAAGAAAGCTCTTCCAGGGACCTATCCAGTATAGAAAAAAAGAAAATTATATTTTATTGCAAATCTAAAAATGTGCAAAAGTAACATGTCAGGAGATTCACACTGAGAAATTTGTATAATGGCATACCATAATCTCCACATTATGTGATTACTCTCACTGAATCCTACTTCAAAATTACTAACAAAAAGAGTAATGTTTCAGAATGGATCCACACTTAAAATTCTGTTTAAAGAACTCGTTACTACATTTTGAGCACATTAAACTACATCTTTTGAAACCAGACTAAACTAATTTATACAAAACATGAAATATCTCATAACTTGTACTTCCAAACTAATTCAAGTTTAACATATTTTCATTCAAAAGCAGGAATTGTCAACTTTCAGTCAATTTTATCATATGTGTCATATGAAAAAACTGCAAGGCTTAACTGTGTAATATTTACATTTCAGTTCTCTAATATAGAATTTAAAGACACAAAACAATTATGGTATCTTTTTTTTTAAATGTATAAACTAAAAAAAAAGTATGAAAGTTTTATTCTTAATGAGTACACAGCTGTGACGTTTCAGTGTGAGGCTTAATCATACAAAAACGCATTTCTCTATTTCTTCATCCTGTGTGTCTTTGTATGATTAAGGCTCAAGCCAAAACGTCACAAATGTATATTCGTTAAATAATAAAGCTGTTCGTACTTTTTTCCTAGTTTATACATTTTGATATCACAGCTTTATTGTAGTGTCTCCGTGTATAGATATATACTCATATACTAATTATTGGGTATCTTTTTTTTACATAGATCTGTCCTAATGCTATTTACTTGTTATTGGAAAATAATAAATTTGTGACATATTAATTATCTACCTGGCTTTTATGTTCAGGGTTGGTTAAACCAAGATAAATGATTTTAATATTTAGGTGAAATGAAATAACACTTTGTGTTTGTAACAGGAGGTTAACAAAAAAATATTTCAAATATTTGAAAAATATACTACACACGCAAGCATATATTATAACAAGATTATCATTTATAGATATCCTATTTAAAATAAAACAAAGTGCTGATACTAAGGTCATATGATAACAAGTAACAATGAGAAGCACAAAAGAAGTGAAACAAAAGATTTCAGGCAGTATTGGATTAAAAACCTTAAATTTAGCTCTGAAAATAATGCGATTGGAAAAAAAAAAAGCAGGCCAAAGAAGAAAAAAGGAAAAGGAGTAAAGAAATTTTGTAAGAAATAACTCCATATATATGGAATGCTAATGAATAAGAAAAAAAATACTACTTTCATACAACTCATAAAAAAGATTTTCACAGTTTCAGATAAAACAATTACTTAATTTAAACACTTAACTTACTTATATTTTGTTCTGCATTAAAAAAAAAAAACAAAAACAAAAACTAGAAAACTTGCAAGGAGTATTACTATGAGAAGTAAATGCCAGTGCAAGTGGACTCAGGACATCACAGAAAGTCTAAATGTGTCACTGTGAGATGCTGGTTAACTTGCTCAAGATCGTATTGCATTCAGGGAGGCTGTGAGATGGATAAGCTTCTGAAAAGGACATGTCACATGAATGAAATGCCTGCGAGTAAATCTCAAAGAAGAATTCATAGTTCACTCCACTCTGGGTTTCCTGTGAATTATTTAATATCTAATTGTATTGTGCTGAAGATGTAGAACTTTAGCTCCTCCAGATGAAACTGCTGACACTGTGAGATAACATACTACATAATATACTGTATGCTAACATAACATTGTCAATAATTAATGGCTCGAGAGCAAAGTAAATTAAGAAGTCAATCAGGTCAAATACACAAAATGTAAAGTTTCTAACCAAATGACAGGGTTCTTTAAGAAACATCAGGTGAGGTTCTTAATTAACAGCAAATATTTTAAAATAATGGGTCTTTTTTATGTGAAAGAAGAAAACAGTACACAAAAAAAACCAATTCAATTTTGTGCAGATCTTTATATTTATCCTTTAAAAACTTATTTTCTTCAAAAATTAATCCTGAAAGCAATTTTTTTCTTGACTATGTAAAGGTCTCAGATTTTGCACCATCACAGACTGCAAAAATGTGTAATTTTCAATTATGTTCTCATAATGCTAGTAAATGTAAGTATAGTGTAGTAATATGATCATAAACAAGATATTATACTGCAGACAATTCTATGCATTATTTACTTTTTGGACTAAAGTCACTATATTCTTACTTTGAAATTGTTAGCTTCATATTTGAGCAATCTCTGTAGTCACTTCTGTCATCCTAATAGAAAACAAATCTATAAAAAGTTCCTAGTTACATAAAATTATGTTTTATTAGAGGACTTTACATAAGCTGTGTGCACTTGCCTGCTGATCAGAAGGTCCCCGATTCGATTTCACACTTGGGCAGAATTTTTATGGTCCAAGTAGTGCACTGGAATCAATCTAGTTTGAAAAAAATGATTACCTGACATTTGGCCTGCATGAAGGATCGTGTACTCTAGGGAAGCATAATAGCCAACACTAGTTGGCATGGCACCTGATGATGATGATGACCTGACATGTCTCAGTGAAAATAAAGGGAGTAAAAACAGGTGCTGGCATCCCTACCTCATGTGCTGTAGAGGCATAAGAGTGTGAAAGTACACACTCCACAAAGAATATGCCGAAGGGCATAGATGTCATGTGACAACATAAATTTTTTTATATAAAAAGTTTCCTCGTAACAATCACTGCTTTAGGAAGCTGATATTTTTTCAATAAAATCTAGACGATTATTTCAGTGTCAAATTTTTCTGATTTTCTTCTTCACAGCTTTACTCATTCTCTGTAAATATAGGATATCCTTCTTGCAGGACATTTGTATAAATGTAAACAAGAAGCCGGTGATTCTGTGCTAAAGACCTCACAATAAAAGCACCATTACTACTTCTGAGCAGACCAAAGAAACAGGATTTTCAGGTTGCTCTGCAACTTTAGAGTAAATGATTTTACTAGCCAAGTTGATTACTAAATGCAGTCATACAGAGAGATTACATGGTTAGTATTATGATCAGTTTTTATTCCATGATACTGAAAGCAGAGTAATTGTTATAATTTTCTTTCTCTATGCTGTTCTAACTCATCTCTTCCATTGGTGAAAGAAGACATGACTGAACACATGTAGCAGCATCAAAAACTGTGACAACCAGTATCAAAATATTCCTGCACTATCCATAGAATTTACTCCATGAAGTAGCTATAATACAACAGAATTTACTCCATGAAGTAGCTATAATACAACAGTAACAGAAACTGCTGGAATGCAAATTGCTCGGAGTCAAATTTAGCAAATAAAGCTAATTTTTCATTCATTTTTCTACATATACTTTTTAAATATGAAGAATTTTCTATACATTAAGCTCAGTGTTCCACAGAAAGTTCTGGAAACAGATTTTTAAAAATTTTATATGTACTATGCTGCTGATTACCTGAGTGAAGATGCACCTTGAAGCACTAAGTCAGAAAGGATGATGAGAAATTTTTAACTGGGGGAGGACAAACTTGCATGAAAAAAACAAAGGGATTCCACAAAAACATGCAGGAACTGCTTCAGGATGGTTTTGTCCTGTTAAATTATAAATGTTTAAAAATGAAAGAAAACACCTCTAAAAAAGTTAAATAACCTGACAAATGAATTTGTGAAAAGGCCAGCATTTTTCAAATTTTATTATTCTGACAACTGACAGATCATGTAACGTCAAACAAAATATATACATGTAATTGGATATTTGCATACTTCAAAGTACTGCTGCAATATGTGCAGTCTTTTTTAATGTTACCATAAAATAGATTGACGAAACTCAAAAGATTATATGCAAATTAGACTTAAAACACTTTTTCATACAGAAAACTACATCTATGTATCAGATCCATAAATTACAGCAACTATATTTGTGTGTTATGTGACACATTAAAAACTACAATGTAGTTTGCTAAAACAGGATATAAAACATTGAGAACGAAATCAACATACAAAAAATGGATTGAGAGAAACTATATAAAAATGATTTTAGACTCCTCAGAAAAGAAAACTCATACATACGAAAAAATAAAAGACAAATGTTTCTCAGTTGCATAATGTAGTTTAAAAAGCCCTTCAGAATCAAATCATACATTAAATGTTTCAAAACAAAAATTCACTAAATTTTAAAAAAAAGCACAAAGAAGCTATCTTTAATGTTGGACTTAAACTAAAGTATTTTATAAAATGGTTCTAGATTTGAACATTTCAGTTTTGAACAACATCTATTCTGTCATAACAATGAGAAAATTAAAAACTACAAAAATGATTTGAGTTTATGGTGTCACGTCACATACAATAAACGAGGCATGTAGTGTAATAGAGTATCCTATTTATACTGACACTGAATCTGCTTCAGGCACAGAATCCAAGAACTTTCTTGTTCTTTATCACAAAGATATGAGGTTCCATAAGGAATTTATGTCCAGAGAAGGATTTCAAAAGACTGAAGAGAAGACCCAAAGGAATGAAAGTACCGTGATCATAAAGAGATCTCTAAAAATTAGATACTCAGTATTCATGGTTTTAACAGTGCCTGACACCCATGAGTCTTTTCAAGGTTTCACAATACATATCCTTGTTCTCTATGAGGGCTTGATACTCTGTGCAGATCAGTATGTGTAGAGCTCGTGCTGAGATGATCCTCCATTGCTTCTGCAAATACTAAACTTCCCTGAAATGAAAAGAAAAACCCAAAACTCTTACTAACAGTTGTATACCATGTTGGGAAAATCAATCGAGGCCTACAGGAGTGCTGTTTGGGAGGCAAAGTTCCGCAAGGGACATGCAAAGGAATGAATGAATGAATGAATGACACAAATGTGAGAAAAATGGCATAGCAGGTTTCATAAATTTCCTTTTCAAAAGTTTTTTCCACAAAAAAGTCAACAAATATTTTGTTTATTTTAATTTCTCTACATGGCACTGTGCTGTACACATAAAGTGTGAGTTTTTTTTTTTTTTAAAGTGTATGTTGAAAATTCTGACTCAGCAGCAGAAAGACATCACAATGTGGCACTGTAATGGCACTCTAATATCACTTGTTCCAGATTTCTGACTTGGCATGATCAGAAATTTCAAATCAAACACTTTTTCTAAGTTTCTTTTTTATTTATGAATTTCTTGAAATCAAAAGTTAAAAGCAAGGGCAGAGCATGCAAAACAAACCTTTGCCAGTACCAAACTTAAAGGCATGGAAAAAGAAAACTGAGCTAGGAAAGTCAATCAGGCAGATACTGTATAGGGACAAGGACCTATTAATTATCAAAAAGTGCATTAATAATAAGAGAGTGGAATATTGTAACAAACTCTTAGCTTGTAAACTACACTAAGAAAGTCAACAATAATATTGCATCTACTGCAAAATATCTCACACAGACGAGCGTCCATGTGGCAGTGGAGTCCAGACTCCAGAACATATCCTACAAGAGTATCCAAACCATGCAGACCTGAGGCATGAGACATGGCTAGAGGACACAAGCTTGGGGCAAAAGCTTTGGGGCTCCTATCAGGATCTGAAGTGACCAACAACCTCAAATGCATTAGAAGAATAAGAAGAATGATAATATATCTCAAGCATTATTTTCTTCTTGAGCATTATGACAGTGCTCAGAGACAAGGGACACACAAGGAAGGAAGCAGAGAATAACTCCAAGAACAGGGATGACCGGAGAGCCTTTATCCGTGACCTATGCTCTCAAGGGAGTGAAGGACAATGATGATGATTTTCTTCTGCTATCTGCTGACCAAAGCAGGCAGGTTTTATGAGTTTCATATACCTGCAGCTCATCCTGTACCATATACTGAGATTTCACTCACAGAAGTCAAAATTTTTCACTAAAGAAGTGCTAAAATCAATATTCTTTGAATAGTGTTTAGCTGAAGACTCATTAAAAAAAAATTTAACACCTTGTCTGAACTGTCTTACTATTAAATTTATGAACAGATTGCAAGAGCCATTTTGGATAGGCTGTTTATGGAGGATTACATTGGGTTGAATGATGACAGTCTTATCTGGAGGATGATCAAATTGGGGTAGAAGGGAAGTGGACATTTTTTCCCCAGAAAGAAGTGGCTTAGTGTGTTATTCACAACCAATGTGTGACTACAGAAGAGCTGTTAGGAAGGCAAAGTTCCGCAATGGACATGCAAATGAATGAATAAATGAAATGAGTGTGTGACTAGCTCCATCACCAGGTGCACATTTCAGTGGGTGTTGGAGCAGAATGCCTAGAGTGTGGGGATGCCAGTCTCTGATTACAGTTACATTTATTAACAGAAATATCACAAAAATAAAATCCAAATTTTGAAACCCTTGAGCAAATCTGTTAAATATGCAACAGTCATATGTTAACGTAAGAAAAGAAAGTAACAGTTTATTAAGGACTGTGAAATGTCTCTTGCATTTAAAAACAGACTTTTGCTGCATGGCATATATGATTTAATCACAAAATTTCTGGAGGTTGAGCTGATATCTCCCTTGTAAGTGCAAAATTATAGTTTACCAGCAAGCAATGCTGTACTGAAGATGTTCAAGGACAGATAGAGAATCATCATCATCAGGTGCCGTGCTGATTGGCGTTGGCTATTATGCTTCTCCAGAGTACACGATCCTTTATGCAGGCCATCAGCTCAGTTAGTGATCTCCTCTTACACCATCTCGTCAGACTGTACAGTATCATTTCACTTGGTCTTCCTCTTGATCTTCTTCCTTCTATTTTTCCTGTTGTTATAATATTTTCAATGCCTCCTCTTCTCATTGCATGTAATATGAAAGTACATTGTCTCTCTCTTATCATTTTGACAAGATTTTTTGTCTCTCCAGCTCTTCTCATACATTCTTCATTAGTTATTTTTGCTGTCCAGGGGATTCACAACATTCTTCTAATAAACCACATTTCTGCTGCTTCCAATGATTTTTGTGCAGACCTGCCCATTGTCCATGATTCACTTCCACATAACAAAATAGGTTCAATATAGCATTTTAGGACTTGTTTTCTAACATTCATTGATAAGGATGTGTTAGATAATATGTTTCTCATTCTCCAAAATGCAGTCTTTGCTTGGCCTATTCTGTTCCTAATTTCTGTTCTGCATTTCCCATCTGAAGTTATTACTGCTCCAAGGTATTTGAATTTCTGCACCTGCTTTAGAATAGTTCTGTTTAAATTTATACTGCATTTTGGTGGATTCTGTTTCTTAGATATAACCATAGTCTCTGTCTTTTTGATGTTCAAATAAGGCCTTTCTGTTCACTTTCTTTGGCGACTTTATCCAAGAGATTTTGCAGGTCTTGTTGGTTCTCAGTTATCAGTACTGTGTCGTCAGCATATCGAAGGTTGTTAATATCGTATCCTCCAATTTTTATGCCTGGTTCTGTGATGATCATTCTTAGAATATTCTCGCTGTATAGAGAAAAAAGGTCTGGAGATAGTACACATCCTTGTCGCAAACCTTGTTTTATATGTTGATATTTTCCAGTTCTATTTTCAACTCGAACTGCTGCTTCTTGCTGCCAGTATAGATGTTTTACAATCCTCAGGTCTTTGCATCTATATTGATGTCTTCAAGCATTTTAATAATTTCATTATGTTTCACCTTGTCGAATACCTTGGTGTAATCAATGAAGCATAAGTAGAGATCTTTCTGTACTTCTAAAGCTCTTTCTGTTAGTGTTTGTAAAGCATAAATGGCATTGTGTGTTCCCTTTCCTTCAACAAATCCAAACTGTTCATCTGCTATTTCCAATTTTATCTTTTTCCTTGTTCTTCTCATAATGATTCTCAGAAGTAACTTTGTTATGTGACATGAGAGGCTGATAGTCCAGTGGTCATCACATTCTTGTGCACCTGGTTTCTTTGGTAGTGCTATAAACATGGATTTAAGCAGGTCAGTGGGCATATAACCACTGTTGTAAATGTCATTTAGTAACTTGGTTATTATTTTTATTCCTGTCTCCTCTAGTGCCTCATGTGTTTGATGGCATCTATGATTTCATCTTCAAGTATTGGTGGTCCATCAGTTTTCAGTGTTCAGTATCTGAGATGTTCAAATATCCTATAATTGTCCTTGCTGTTTGTTTGTCAAATATTATTCCTACTCCTCGTTCATGTTTCTTACTTCCTGAATATATTATTGTGTATTTATCGGAGTTTATCTTCCCTGCACCTGTCTGTCTAACTTCACTCATTCCTAATATGTTGATCTTCATCCTTTCCATTTCCCTCTTTACATTTTCTAATTTTCCAGCCTGGAATAAAGTTCTAACATTCCATGTTGCTATTTTGAAGTTGTTAGAACTTGTTAGACAGAGAATGACTTTTTTTAAATTCCCAGAGTGAACCCAGTGAGCTGTCTTTGCCAGCATGAGAAATGCACAGATCTTTGCTCTCTTGATCCCACTGAAGCAATACAATAATCTATTTTTAAGAGCACCAAAAAGAGGCAGGATGGGGTTTATTGGCCCTCATAAATGTGTCATCTCTCGAACAAAGTCATCTTTATCTCCAAACATCAGAGAAACACTTTGTATCCTGCACCTCTAAATGTCAGCTAGTGGGAGTGGCTCAACACTGTCATATAACAAAGAGTGAAAAATCAAATACTGTCATAACAAAGGAGTGACATATCTTGTGTTAATCTACAGATGGTTATAGATATATTTTGAGCAATTAATGCACGTGAAAGACACGACCATCAAGAAATCAACAGCATCAGAGTCAGAGGTTAATAAGTGAACAAAAATCAGAGATGATGAAACATTTAACTGATACTTGATTTGTCACTTCGAAATTTTTTTTTTTAACAGTCATACTTAATTGTCACTTCATTTTCTATGTCATTCCTTTGTTATATCACTCCTTTGATACATAACTGAAGTAGATCAAATTTTCTCGACTTTTTCTGCTCGTGGTCCTACCCTTTTAGCACTAAAATTTTGTTTAAAATGTCTCCTTCTCACCGAAATCCTGTTACTACAGAAGAGCATTTTTTAAACCACTGTTGGAGTCATTAGAGATGTGACATGGCTCTGTAGGGAGCCATATAACTTCTGTTGAGATGAAACTATGTGAAAATGACCCAAAAAAATGTACATATTTAGTTACGTTATCTTCCTAATAATTTTGTATAACAGATTCTGAAATACTTACGAGGATTCAATATTAGCATCATATAAAATCTGATGCTTCAGTTTCTTCATCTTCAGTATGTCTGCATGTGTTAACTTTCTGTTGAAACAATCTGTAGTCATAGCAACTGATGCTATCCCATCTTCCATCTGACTCACTTGCAGAGAGTTGCTGAACATTGTGGCTAAATCTGAAGTTGACTTAGACTTGGGTTGCTTGGAGCTAGAGTCATCGCTTGCATCATCATCATCATCATTATCCTCAGTGTCACCAAGAGAGAACAGCTTCTGACTGTCCACTCTTGTAGGGCTGCTACAACTATAATTGTCACTGTCATTGCTGTTTCCTTCCTGTTCTTCACTTATTTCATTCTCCATCGTCAGGTGAAGTGAACCAATGGAACTTACTCCACTTGAAGATGGAACGCTACGTACTGAATCTGTGCTTTGCACTTTGGAATCCAAATTTTTATTATCCATCTGGACATCAGTTCTCCACGAGAGTCGCTTGTGTATACTAGCATCCTTTGTGGACATTTTCATGTCCTGAATAGCATCTGCAGTGTGGTAGCGTTTCTCTGTTCGAGACACTCGCCGAGAGTTCAGTTTGAGCTTTGCAAGATCCTCCTCATCACTGACACTGTTTTGTTCAGAAAGAGAACTCTGAGACGGAGAAAGGTTTATGTCATGGGACTGGTCAGAGGCTGAGGAAGACTGGAAGACAAGATCATCCCCCTGGTCTTGGAAGACTGGATTGACTTCTGGATTGTTTCCACATCTGGTTGGTGATGTTGCACTTAATTGCGTGCCACTGTTGTTGCCAACCATAATATTTGGCACAGATCGTGATGTCTGCACAGGTTTGTGCTTGGTAACGACAATCTGGCCTTCAGTGATGGTTCGATGTTTGCTGGATGGAGAAAAATCAGTGGCTGATGGACTCACTAGCTTTGGTTCTGTGCTAGCATGGGGTAAATCTCTGTGAGGTGCTGAATGTGTACTGTGACTTTGAAAATCTCCTGTAGAACTAGAACGAGTGTGTTCTATTCGGCCTGGATCACCAGAGGTGTCAGTTGGGGTCAGTAGATTTGGTATAAAACGATCAGCGGATTCTGTACTCTCTGACCTAGGCAGAGTTGTAGAAGCGAGATCAAGGTAAGATGGCACATTTAGAATGGAGGTTTCCTCTTCTACCTGATCTGTGGCAGCATGTGAATGGAAATGTTGTAATTTGTCCCTCTTCTGCATTTTCTTTGCTTTGAATTCTCTCTGAAAGACATGAAAAATCTTATCTCACAATCAAAGATTCATATAAAACCATGAATTGTTATATTCAACTTCAAACACAGAAGAGCTAAATTTTTTTAAAAATACATAACAGTAACTACCAGACATTAAATTTTGTAAGCCAGAAAGGAAACATTTTGATAGTAACTAAGAATTTAAAAAAATAATTTCTCTGCAACATTATAAACTATTCATAATAAATGAATGATTGTTTTAAAAATGAAGACTTAAACAGAAAAAAAGGTGTAACTGATATGCAAAAGAGGAAATAAATAAAATGATTTCTAGACATATGGTTCAATGAGCAAAGGCAGCAGAGGTCACATAAAATACATGTAAATCATCCATATTTATTAATTTTAAAAAAACAGGTTAGATGTAGGAAATAATTACTGTAATGGCAGCAGTCTTTTAGATTATGATCTGATGAAACTCTTATCATACTGCATGAAAGTGTGAATCGAGAAACAAATGAGAAAAAGACTGTTAGCAGAAAATGAGAATATGAAATCTGATGACGTTATAGTATGGAATGAACTTCATAAATTAAATGATGAATAATTGAAATAAGTGAAAATGAGATGGGCATGATAAAACTGACTGTAAAATGTGATTAACATCGTTTCTTGAAATGTTTGACACATGTTATGATCTATGTTTCCAAGTCTGTTCAAAATATGGACCAGACTAATTTATTTAAAATACAGATTTGTACTTTTTTTTTTTTAAAGAACTAATGTAACACTCAGATTCAAAAGAAGCCTTCTTTGGGTCACAGTCATAGAGGATTTTTGTTGCTATATAACTAATATAAGTAATGCACTGTGTTGTGTATGCATCTGAAAATGTGCACACAAATATATACATGTCCAGTTCTTGAAGTGGTTTAGTCTCAGCAGTCAATACACTCACTCATGAAACAAACAACAACAACAAAAAACAGATTATTTGCTAGAGATAGATAATACTTTTATATAAATTCCAGGAAAAAGAACAGAGAAATAATAAAAACAACTAAATATACGTTAAAAAGAAAAACAAATAAAAATTAAACATAAAGGAGCTAAAAGTAAAAGAAATAACTTTGAATAACCTTAGAAAGTACAAGTTATCAATTATCTATGCATAGGCCTATATGCAGAAGTAAAGGTAGACCAAAAGAGACACGGACAAGAACAAAAGAGAGGATGTTGAGCAATAGAGGGTCACCTGGGCAAGAGCAGAAAAAAAAAAGCAAAGGACAGGCATTTGTGGAAAACCCTTGCGGAAGCCCCATGTGCCCTGGGCACTTAAGGTTCAGAGAGAGACAGAGAGAGAGAGGCCTATATGCACAAAAAACTTGTTCTTTCTAAGTAAATAAATGTTTATCATGGGTTTCATACCTGCGTCTCCCTAAACTTCTCCAGCCATAATCGTATTGCCCCTACATCGCTGTGGAAAGTGAATGCAGAGAGTGGCACAGAATACTCATTCATGTATATGAGTAAAAAGCTCCCTTTGTCCTTTAACTCACTGACCACGAGATGATCCAGTCTCATTGGTGGTCGTATAATTTTGAAGCGTTCCATCCTCTTATTGGATTTGCATATTAGGATGAGGTCGGTAAACAGTAGACAGTCAATATCCAGCTGCAAGGGGAAGACAATCAGAAATGTAAATAATAAGCAAGATTAATAAACTCAAATAAATAACCACAAAATAAAATGTATGCATGCAGGACAACTCTCTACTGTAGAGAGTGGAAACAACAACACAACTCATTCAGATCATCAGACATTGTGGGATAAAATTTTAGTAAGCACTGACAGAGCAACAAGCTTGAAATGTCAGGCAAAACCATTTTTAAGTTTTTTTCCATGTTGTTTGGTCCAGTGACTTTGGACATACTTTATGTTGGTTAACAGGAAAGCTGTACAATTATATACTACATGAGTCATCCATATGAATGTTAAGAACATTTCAAATGGCTTAGATTACAGCAATCATGAAATACTCCCCATAAGTTTATCATAGGTTTATATTCCTTTCTACGACAAGAATTTTCTTATGATATTTCATTACACAAATATAGTGGCCTCTGGTATTCTTCAGCATATTTTACAATACCTTGTTCAGTTTTCAGAACAATGTGTAGTAACAACTGTCAGAATTAACAATTCTTTTCCTTTCCAAGTTACTGTATGGACATCTTACAAAGGATCTAAATGTAAAGGATCTAGAAAGGGGATGGAAACCACTGCTGATTTTGCTTACATGCTTTACCTTGACATTCTGTGGCTCTCTCATTCTAAGGCTGGAGTGGAAGACCAGACTTCTCGGACCATCAGAAATACCCGGCAATGGAACAAGAAGGTTGAAGTTGCCATTATGCTCTTGAATGATCTGAAGAACGTTACATATAGACTTAGTTGCTATGACAGGAATCACCCAAATGACATCAAAAAAGAAAAAAAAAAGAAAAGATCTTGTTGTCATTTCAAGATCACAAGGTAAAGGTAGCCCTCTGATGCCATGGAGGCACCCAGGGGATATGGTATTAGTGCCCATATTTTCCTTGACATATTGGCACACTAGAGGATGATGTGGTCAGCATCACAGCTGGACACCTTTCCTTCCCCAGATCCAGAGAAGCCAGTTCCCCAGATCCAGAGAAGCCAGTTCCCCAGATCCAGAGAAGCCAGTTCCCCAGATCCAGAGAAGCCAGGTCCCCAGATCCAGAGAAGCCAGGTCCCCATTTCTACAGGTGGGTGACAGAGACATCTCTGGCTGGCTCTGAACCACTGAAAGACTAGTACATTAACCACTTTGCCACTCAGATGTCCAAGATCATAAACTGTACACATCCAACAAATAAACCATCAGAAAACAGTCATATCACTCTCTGATATATCCACAACACTAAAACCTCACATAAAACCAGATACCATCATCTGCTTCACCAAACCCTAGATGACATCACAGCCATTCTTGTTCTTTAACAACCATACAAATACTGATCAATAAAAAGAGTAACAAAAAAGCTTAACAGTACAAGCTGACAGCACAAAATGACAATAGGTTGAATAAAATCACCCTACGGCCAGCTGGATCAGTATCAATATCCAACAAACTTCATGACTTTTTTTTTTTTTTTTGCAGAACTTACTCTATGAGAGATGCATCCTTTTAGAATACAGTTTGTAACCTTTGCCTAGACTTCATTTAATACAGTATACATCTCACAAGTCCACATTCAGAGACAGCATATCATCATTTTTCACTGATCCATTATCAACTTTCCCTTAGCCACGAAAGCATAATTTTCACACACATAAACTAATTATTTCAATGTAACAGCAAACATTTCTTGCATACTGTAATCTGGTGCACTTCACCATTCATGCAGGTATTGCCTACTGAACAGCCATTTTTTTACAGCTGAGCATTTGCAGAATCAACTTTGAAAGGTCTATTAAAATGGCTGCTGCATCATTCTCAGTCTCTGATCATAAATGATCTGACGACTGTGCTTAAATCTCTTAACTTGAGCAAACAAGACCCAACATTTAAGTGTGAATGACATGAATAGCTTCATTTTCCATCTTTAATTAAAGCCACACAAAAGCATCATAATGAACAAATTATGTCAAGTTACTAAAAACTGACTACCAAACAAAACTATATTGTAAAAAAAACTTTTACTTGAGGTAAGTTACAGACAAACTTACTTTTACTTGAGATAAGTTACAGACAAACTTACTTTTACTTGAGATAAGTTACAGACAAACTTACTTTTACTTGAGGTAAGTCACAGACAAACTTACTTTTACTTGAGGTAAGTTACAAACTTACTATTACTTCAGGTAATTTACAGACAAACTTACTTTTATTTGAGGTAAGTTACAAACTTACCCTTGCACATTCATCATTGGGGGCTTCAATTGCATCATAAGGGTCTATTGTTTTTCTCACAGCCTCGAGTTTTTCATACTCTTCTAGCTGCCGTAAACTGTTATTGGCTGCCCAGCACAGCTTGTCCACTGACTGGATCTGCAAGAAGGATTGGAAAATTGGGAATCTAAAAGTAAGATGAAATGACTGTATCAGAAACAGCACAGCAATCTGAAGCAGATATAGGAATCCTACCTCTGTGCTCCAGTCACCATTCCTCTATTGTATTTTAACTTGTACTTATTTCCGCTCCAGGAAGTTGGGAAAGTAATGAAAAACTGCTACAAGCAAAGATAGATACAGCTTTTCATAAAATCTGCTGTGGTACCAAGAGCATCAATTTAAGCTAACAATAAGAGAGACCCTGCCTTCCCTTTGTCTCTTTTAAAAATCCTTCGGCTTCACAGAACCTTTACCAGGAAGAACTCTTCATCACAGAAAAGTCAGATCAAACTTCTGTTCTAGTGAAGAGAGAGAGAGAGAGAGAGAGAAAGAGAGAGAGAGTGTGCACGCGCGCGCATATGCGGGCCAGGGACGGAAAATGAACAAATTTTGTTTTCAAAGGCATATGCCATGCCAGAAGATGGTGGTGGTCCATGCTTCTCCACAGATCTGATATTTTTCATCAGCTTAGCTGGTGATTTTTTTTTTTTAATATCATTGCATTAGACTGTCCATGATTTTTCTCTTGGTCTTCCCCTAAATCTCTTCCAGTTTATCTTCCCTGCTGTTATGTTTTCAAGCCTTCATCTTATCATTATATGTTCAATGAATGATGACTGTCATTTTCTTATATAAAATATACTATCAATTGGGTATGCAGGCCCATAAAGCACCTTTATCTCTCACATTCAAACCTGCAGACATTCCACATCAGCTTAGCACCAGTGTACTATGCACACAACAAAAGAAAGATGTGAGAGAGAGGGGATAAAAGTCAAAGAAAAGGGGAAAAAAACAGAATGAATGAACAAAACCAACCATTTCTTGAATATCTGCCTTGTCCTTTTCACTGTCAGTGTGCTTGAGAATGGCTTGCAAGAGCAGGGAGTACTTGAGCAGCCTTTGCATTGGCTTCACTAAAATGTCGGCCAACTTGAGACGGTTGCACTGCTTTTGTGTTTCTGCCCACTAGATGAGATTGTAAAATAAAAGACGAATGCACATGCAGTTCAGTAAAATAAAATAACAGCACCAAATACATAAAATATACCCATCATCATGATCATGATCATCATCATTATCATGTGCCATGCCAGTAGACGGTGGTGGTCCATGCTTCTCCACAAATCTTGTTTCTTGATATTTTTCATCAGCTCAGCTGGTGATTTTTGTTGTTTTTTTTTTTTGTTATGTCATTGCATTAGACTGCCCATGATTTTTCTCTTGGTCTTCCCCTACATCTCCAATTTATCTTCCCTGCTGTTATATTTTCAAGCCTTCATCTTATCATTATGTTCAATGAATGATGCATCTCCTTATATAAAATATACTATCAAGTGAAAATACAAGCCTCTGCATTCAAATGGACATTACAGTAAATCAAGCCATTTGAGACAGATGTATCATACTCAAGTTTATTTTCTGAAGATACAGAGGATGTAAAATAAATATGTCTAACATATCAAAAATGAGCATTACACTGACAATATTTACCTTCACATACAAAAGTGAAAGGAGCATTAGTTTTAAAATTTAAGATTGATTGCAAAAATTTAGCATTTCTATGTTCATTTGATTCAAATGATTTTAAATGATTTAAAATGTTTTCAACTTATGAATGTAAAAAAATGATTCAAAGTTTGTATACATGATGTTTCCAAGTATGGTCCATTTTGAAGTACTGATACAATAAAAGGGCATAAATTTTGACAGCTCATTTGATTTTGAATTTGAAAACTCTCTGTACTGAGTGCATTCCACATTTTTCTTACCATAAAAAAGCCTTTCTCCTTTCCTTATTTGTTAACTGTATTTTTTTGAAGCAGGCAAGTTGGGATATCAAGTTAAAGCAGCTTTCTTCTCATTTCAGTTCCTGCATCTGCATTGCAGACATCCTATCAGACTCATGCAGATCTTGTTATTCATGTTTTATATCCATCAACTACACAAAACTAAAATAAACAAAGGTTGTTTTAGGTTTCATGTTTCCTGAAAGGGGTCTTGTTGTTACTTGATTAAAAACTTGATATATTCTTGAATTGTTAAATGTATGAAATGCTGCTTCTTGTTTACCTTTCCAAGCCATTAAAACTTGTTGCACCAGACAAAGTTTGCCTTCATTCCTCTCTGTTACTAATCTCTCTCTCAAGTTGGTGACACTAGTTTCCTGTATACTCTCTTCTATATTGTCTCTTCATCTGTCTTGGTCTACCTCTTGATCTTGTTTCCTTTATCTCTTGTACATACATCATTTTCATTTGTCTGTTCCCTTCCATTCTTTCTACATGGAAAGTTTGATGTTTCTCACTTTTCTGCCTGCTTTCTTTAGTTTTATTCCAACTTTTCCACAGAGTGGATCATGGTCACTATTGCAGTCAGCATGATCTGTTCAGTTCTGAAATGCTTACCTGAATAAATGTTTTAAAGAGATCACTGTTTTCCATGCAGGTCTTCGCATACTCCAGACATGACTTGTGCTCTATAAAGTACTTGAAATACACTTGAAACATGGAGCGAAACTGGAAAAATGAAATACAGGGCAATTTATTTACATTAGTGAGTGGGAATGATTAAACTGATGTCAGTAAATCTTAAAGATGAAATGGAAAATACTTACAAAATAATCACATTAAAAGACAAATATCAGTGTTATAATGATCATCTGCCATTTAGGATCTTGTTCATCATGATGATGAATTATCCCAGAAGTTTCTCACAATTTCTTCTTATATTTAACACAGAATGAATGAATGAATGAATGAATGAATGATCTTTATTTTTAAAGAATTGGGTTTGCAGGCCCGTCTTACACTCTGCCCTTCATCACTCCATCTTTCATTCTTCCAGCATACTTGATTTAATACATTTAATTACATTAGGAAGAAAACATATCAAAAGAATATAAGATTAAACTATTACATTCAAAATAAAAGAAGTAATTAACCTAATAAAATAGCACTCACACATGCATACATGCCCACACATAAACATATACATAAACAAAAATACATTTTCAGTACAGATCTTCTAACAGATCACACAAACATTAAAAAAATTTCTAACAATATCCAACAAGTTACTTTTTGAACTATGTCATTTTAGTACTTGATGGCTGGGAGTCATGGGTTGAAAGAGTGCAGGTTATTCTATGGAGGCATATAGTTACAACCAAGTAAATAATGAAAAAAGGTTTGAGTTAAAGGATGAAGTATTACTAATGGATTTTAAACGGTAGGGTCAGTTCCAGACCTGTACTGCAGAGTATGCAAGGCTTTTCTTGTACAGATCAATCCTGGGTTTAGAAAGAAGACAGTTTTTTAAATGCTGGTTATGTCTAGTGTTATACGTAAACAGTGACCACAAGTAAGACAGAGCATTGTGCAACAGAATTCTTTGAACAAACTTAACTTTGTTAAAAATGACTCTATATTTGAGGGGTAGAATGAGTTTTTTGTGCTGATCTGCAGTCTGTACTGGGTGTTTGTCAGAAATCAGATTTAATGCTCATTTGTGAACTGACTGGAGCCTTTTTGTGTTTGAGACTGAGCATCCACTCCAGATTATGGAACAGTAATCTAAGTGTGTTTGTATGTATGATATGTAGTATGTCTTTCTCATGTCTTTGTCAGTAAAGTGTTTAATTTTCATTAGTTGGTAAACTTTCTGTGCAGTCAAATTTGTTAGGTTATGTACATGAGAATTCCAAGTTAAATGTTGATGAATGATGAGAATAGAAAATGTAAAGATGGAAATGGAAAGGATTAAGATCAACATATTAGGAATGAGTGAAGTTAGATGGACAGGTGCAGGGAAGATAAACTCAGATAAATATACAATAATATATTCAGGAAGTGAGAAACATGAACGAGGAGTAGGAATTATATTTGATGAACAAACGGCAAGGACAATTGTAGGATATTTGAACATCTCGGACAGAGTCCTGCTAGCCCAACTGAAAGGACAACCAATAAACATAAATATTATACAAGTGTACGCTCCAACATCTGAAAGCTCTGAAGAAGATTTACAGCTATTTTACAATGACATAGAGACAGCACTAAAACACACAAAGTCACATGAAGTTACCATAGTCATGGGAGATTTTAATGCCAAAGTTGGTAAGGGAAGAACTTCAGACATCGTTGGTGACTATGAACTGGGGGAGAGGAATGACAGAGGTTATAAATTAATTGAATGGGCAAGAATACACAGCATGGTTGTAGGAAACACCTGGTTTAAACAACATCCTCGAAGACTGGCAACGTGGTGCAGTCCAGACAAAAAGACTTTTAATCAGATAGACTACATATTAATCAACAAACGATTCCGCAATGCATTACTGACAACAAAAACCATGCCAGGAGCTGACTGCAATAGTGACCATGATCCACTCTGTGGAAAAGTTAGAATAAAACTAAAGAAAGCAGGCAGAAAAGTGAGAAACATCAAACTTAATACAGAACTTCTTAAAAATGACCAAGAACTGAGAGAACAATACAAAGTTATTATAACAAATAGATATAATGCAATAGCAAAGATAAATAGTATAGATGAACAATGGGAAATGTTAAGAGATTCTATCCACCAAACTGTTAAGGAGATAATACCACCAAAAAAAGAAGCCCCTAAAAATAAATGGATGACAGACGACATCTTAGGACTGATGGACAAGAGGAGGAGGAATAAAAATAACGAGAAAAAATATAACAAGATAAATAAAGAAATAAGACGCAAATGCAGAGAAGCAAAAGAAGTGTGGTTAAATGAGCAGTGCAGACAGATAGAGGACTCTCATATTAAAGACAGCAAAAACATGCACAAACGAATTAATGAACTCACAGGCAGGAAAACAAAATATACCACAGGATGCCTGAAATCGAAAGAAGGTAAAATGTTAATGGGAAAAGAAGACATTGTGGACAGGTGGACAGAGTATATCGGTGAGCTATATGGAGGAGAAAGACCAGAATTAACTCCAGATACTGAAAACTGTGAGGGACCACCAATACTTGAAGATGAAATCATAGATGCCATCAAACACATGAAGAAAGGAAAAGCGACTGGGCCTGATAATATAACAAAAGAAGAAATAGAGGCACTAGAGGAGACAGGAATAAAAATAATAACCAAGTTACTGAATGACATTTACAACAGTGGTTATATTCCCAGTGACCTGATTAAATCCACGTTTATAGCACTACCAAAGAAACCAGGTGCAAAGGAATGTGACGACCACCGGACTATCAGCCTCTCATGTCACATAATGAAGCTACTTCTGAGAATCATTATGAGAAGAACAAGGAAAAAGATAAAAATGGAAATAGCAGATGAACAGTTTGGATTTGTTGAAGGAAAGGGAACACACAATGCCATTTATGCTTTACGAACACTAACAGAAAGAGCTTTAGAAGTACAGAAAGATCTCTACTTATGCTTCATTGATTACACCAAGGCATTTGACAAGGTGAAACATAATGAAATTATTAAAATGCTTGAAGACATCAATATAGACGGCAAAGACCTGAGGATTGTAAAACATCTATACTGGCAGCAAGAAGCAGCAGTTCGAGTTGAAAATAGAATTGGAAAATATCAACCTATAAAACAAGGGGTGCGACAAGGATGTGTACTATCTCCAGACCTTTTTTCTCTGTATAGCGAGAATATTCTAAGAACAATCATCACAGAACCAGGCATAAAAATTGGAGGATACAATATTAACAACCTTCGGTATGCTGACGACACAGTACTGATAGCAGGGAACCAACAAGACCTGCAAAATCTCTTGGATAAAGTCGCCAAAGAAAGTGAACAGAAAGGCCTTACTTTGAACATCAAAAAGACAGAGACTATGGTTATATCTAAGAAACAGAATCCACCAGCATGCAGTATTAAATTAAATGGAACTGTTCTAAAGCAGGTGCAGAAATTCAAATACCTTGGAGCAGTAATAACCTCAGATGGGAAATGCAGAACAGAAATTAGGAACAGAATAGGCCAAGCAAAGACTGCATTTCAGAGAATGAGAAACATATTAACCAACACATCCTTATCAATGAATGTTAGAAAACGAGTACTAAAATGCTATATTGAACCTATCTTGTTATATGGAAGTGAATCATGGACAATAGGCAAGTCTGCACAAAAATCATTGGAAGCAGCAGAAATGTGGTTTATTAGAAGAATGTTGCGAATCCCCTGGACAGCAAAAATAACTAATGAAGAATGTAGGAGAAGAGTTGGAGAGCCAAAAAACCTTGTCAAAAAGATAAGAGAGAGACAATGTACTTTCATAGGACATTCAGTGAGAAGAGGGGGCATTGAAAATATTATAACAACAGGAAAAATAGAAGGAAGAAGATCAAGAGGAAGACCAAGAGAAATGATACTGGACAGCCTGACAGGATGGTGTGAGAGGAGATCACCAATTGAGCTGATGGCATGCATGAAGGATCGTGTACTCTGGAGAAGCATAATAGCCAACGCCAGTCGGCACATGATGATGATGATGATGATGAGTCCTAGAGTTTTATGTTCATGAACATTTTCTATTGCCTTAGTCCCAGCACAAAGCCGTAGTGAATTTTTTGTTGCATTCTGCAGTTTCTGTCTTGCATGATGAGCACAGATTTTGTTTTGTTGGTGTTTATCAACATACCATTTTTATTACTCCATTTAATCAAACTGTTTACATCATTTTGGAGCGTTATCTGTAGGATATTGATGTCATAGTCACTATTGTAAACAGTACAATTATCAGCAAAAAAAAAAATCACATGAGTGCTTTAAATGTAGTGGTAAATCATTAACATATATTCACGGAAAAAAGTAAGTGTGCAATGCTTTAAAACACACCATGAATGTGCTCAGGTGATGATTGAAATAAAATTTGGCACACATTATGTTTGATTATCCAGTAACAGAAAAAATGACAACTTTCAGACAGTCATATGTCACAAAAAAAGTGAAAAAAAAAAACCTCACCTAATATGGCTCACCACCCCAAGAAAAGAAAATCAAAGTTTCAATATCGTGCGTGTCCTCCTCGGGCAGTTATCACTGCTTGACACCGCCTTCTCATCGAACCAATGACACGTTGTATCAGTTGTTGAGGCATGTTATTCCATTCTTCTTGCAACGCTTGGGCTAATTCTTGGCGGTTTCCAGGACGATTGTGTCGTCTTCACAACCTGCGGTTCAGTTCATCCCAAATGTGCTCGATAGGTGATAGGTCCGGTGAAACTGCTGGCCATGGCAAGACAGTGATCTGATGGTGTTGAAAGTGGTCCCTGACCACACGTGCGACATGTGGACGAGCGTTATCCTGCAGCAGTATCACGCCTTGTCCATTAGCATCCAGAAAAGGCATTACGTGGCATGTAATGATTTCGTACCTATATCATAAACCTGTAAGATTGCCATTGAGGAAGACTCTGTTTTTTTCGGCCAGCATAGGAAATTCCTCCCCAAAACATTACACTGCCTCCTCTCCTATCCACTTCTAGCACACAGTTATTCGCAAAGCGTTCTCCTCTTCACATGTACAATAAAGCACGCCCATCATGGCCTTGCAGACAGAATCTGGACTCATCAGTGAATAGGATCTGTTTCCACTGATAAGGCCATGGCACGTGGTGCCTGTCCCAGGTTAAGCTGGTTTGTCTGTGGCGAACTGTCAGTATTGGTCTAACTGCAGGCCTATGAGGTAAGAGATTTACCTCTCTGAGTCTGTTCTGCACTGTCCTGCCCGACACATGTCTTAAATCTGGAATGTTACTGGCAGTCTATGCTGCCTGGAGAAACCTGTTATGAAGGTGCATGAGGTGGATATAGCGATCTTGTGCAAGGGCGCTATCTTGTGGTCTACCGCTTCTATGGCGGTCAGTAACGGAACCATTTTGGTTAAAACAACTTTGAAGACATGATATTGTGTTTCTGTGAACATTAAAATGTTGAGATACTGCTGCTTCTGTTGGTCCAGCAATTAACATCCCAACAGCTATTTCTCGCTGATGTTCGTTCAATCTTGGCATGATCAAAAAAGATGTTTATGTTGGAGTTCCACTACTACTTTCTTCAACGAATACGTGAAGAGATCTATGAGAACAGAATGTACACACTTACCCTCATTTTATCCGTGGTCATGGATCACTGCACGTGATTTCACTGGAGCCGTGGTTATCTCCCCATGAATAGTGCTATCAACTTCGTGCAGCACGGGGATGCAGACAACGCTCAGACAAAACTTCGTGCCAAATTTGATTTCATTTCACTCATAACAATGTGATTGGTGCGCTTGACACTACCGCACACTTATTTTTTTTCCCTGAGTATATACTCTGCAGTACAGATCTGGAACACCCTTCCCTATAATTTAAAATCCATTAGTAATACTTAGCCTACAACTCTTACATGATGGAGGCCATTTTTTAATTACATTTTTAACTGCAATATTCATACAGTCAATTTTCATAAATTCTATAAGAAAATTTCATATTTTCACACAATGACAATATTTGTGCACTGTGAATGTAAACGCACTGTAAAAGTGACAAAGTGTTTTTTTTCTTTAATACTGTCATTTTTCTGCAACATTACAAACTCTCTTGCGAAAGATTTGTTATCATGATATCAGTTATCTAACATGATTGCCAGTCATTATCTTTGATCTTTCATATCAGTCATCTGTCATGATCAGTGGTGAAGTGGTTAATGCACTGGTTTCTCATGGCGAAGGTTGGAGGTTCGAATCTGGCCAGAGGAACCCCAGTCACTCAGCTGTAGAAATGGGTACCTGACTTCTGGAGTTGGGGAAGAAAAGCCAGCCAGGCATGATACTGACCATATCACCCTCTAGTGTGCTGATAGGTCAAGGAAAATATGGGCATTAACACCATATCCCTATGTACCTCTAAGGCATGACAGGATTACCTGTTATGATCACTTTTCATGACAATAGTATTATTATCACTCTGGGGAAAAAAACAAAGCCATCATATCTTGTACATCCACTCCTGCAGGGTGAGGCACATTTCATTTCTTCATTTACTAATAAAACAGCATGTAGCACTTCCACATGCTAACTGTACTGCTGCTGTTATACCACCACTTTCACTGCTCTGCTGTTACCATACTTCTGCAGTCTTCAGACTTACGTGGTCTACAAAGCCTTCTTTGGATAACAGTGGCTCCAAGGGTTGCTTGGATTCTCTCCCTTGTTGAAGTACAGGAAGAAGGTATTGCTGCCAGAAATGGCAGTTACATTCGAACACTTTATCTATGTTGCTGAACAGCCGTTCTGTTTCAATCTGAGGATATAAGAAATTGAGCTTTTTAAAAAAAGAAATTAATAAAATAATAAATTCTTCCATTTTATTAATTAATAAGATTGGACATCATGGGACACCTCGAAGATGATAAAGTATGATTTTGTCTAATTTGCTGGACAACTGCTTTGTTTCATTCTGAAGAAACAGAAAAGACAAATAGTATAAAAGAAGTGAAGAAATCTTTTCCTTTCAGGAAAACGTTATGTAGCAGTCCTAGGAAGAATTAGATTATGATAATGAGAGATACCAATCATCAACAGAATTGTACCAACACTTGAGGAAAAACTTCGGAAAGAGCAGGCAGGATTTAGGAAAGGAAGATCATGCATAGACCACATATTTGTACTTAGACAAATATTAGAACAGGCAAATGAGTGGCATAGCACAACATATGCATTATTCATAGATTTTGAGAAAGCCTTTGACAGTGTCAACAGAGATGCACTGTGGAAAATCCTAAGATGGCATGGCCTCCCCCATAAAATAGTTAATGTAATCAAAGCCCTATACGAGGGTTTTCAGTGCAAAGTTATCTGTGGAGA
The DNA here is from genome assembly GCA_009760885.1 of Achatina immaculata. Lineage (NCBI taxonomy): Eukaryota > Metazoa > Mollusca > Gastropoda > Stylommatophora > Achatinidae > Lissachatina > Lissachatina immaculata. The sequence goes on from CM019696.1 coordinate 16,309,928, forward strand.
ACATACCTCCAGCAGCTTTAGGGTACAAACAGGAGTGAAACAGGGATGTGTACTATCACCAACATTATTTATCTTGGCAGTAGACTGGTTAATGAAGGAGGCAACATCAGACAAACGCAGAGGATTACAATGGACCCTTGACACGGTGCTGGAGGACCTTGACTTTGCGGACGACATTTGTCTATTATCAAGCAGTCACAAAGATATGCAAGATAAAATAAACAAGCTAACTCAGAATGCAAACAACATAGGACTAAAGATCAACGTAGGAAAGACAAAGTTAATGAAGCAAAATGTGAACAGAAATGTACTCAGAGTAGATAAGTTAGTGGAGGAGGTCAAGGAATTTGTATACCTTGGCAGCAGAGTAGTAGAAAATGGAGACAGCACAGAGGACATCAACAGCAGACTTACTAGAGCAAACCAGGCTTTTGCAATGCTGCAGAATATATGGAAATAAAAAAAAAACTAAGCATAAATATGAAAATCAGGATATTTAAGAGTAATGTTCTAAGTGTACTACTCTATGGAAGCGAATGCTGGAAAATCACCAAAACCATAGAAAACAAGTTAAATTCTTTCCAGACTAAATGTTTACGAAGAATTAGAAAAATATTTTGGCCAAACACTATAAGAAATAACATCTTATTAGCAGAAATGCAGATGAAACCACTAACAACAAATATTGAGGAAAGACGCTGGCAATGGTTGGGACATGTGCTCCGAATGACTGACAACTCACTACCAAAAATAGCACTAAGATGGACACCACAGGGGAGCAGAAGTAAAGGTAGACCAAAAGAGACATGGAGAAGAACAACAGAGAGGATGTTGAGCAATAGAGGGCTCACCTGGGCAAGAGCAGAAAAAAAGGCGAAGGACAGGCATTTGTGGAAAACCCTTGCGGAAGCCCCATGTGCCCTGGGCACTTAAGGTTCAGAGAGAGAGAGAATGAGAGATACCAACAAAAGCTAATCTGTTGTTTGGGAGATCAACAAGAACTGATGGCAGTTGTAGCACCCCAATGACAAGGGAGGGGAAATAACGTTCAGTGACCGTGACCAGTGACTGATTAGCTACAAGCCAGGACCCTGGATCCGTGATTCTTAACGGAGGTCCGTGGACTACTCTGGGGGTCCACCGACAGATATTTGAAAGTACAAAGACCAGCTGTTGGATTTGCTCTGTCCAAAAAAAAAAAAAATCTTAGCATTATCTGAGTTCTACTTTTTGCTTTATTTTTAATAAGTGGTCCACAACGGTTCTCAGGCTAGAAAGGGAGTCAATGGCCACAAAAATGTTAAGACCCACTCCCCTAAACTAAACTTAATAAGGGGTTCCTTCTCTCCCTCCGACCTACACCACCCTGATACATGTAACATGGGCCCGACTTCCCTCTAGCTATTTGCTCTACTGTCACTATATGACTTTGTATTACATACAAAACACAACTCATGCGTCACTGTCTTTTGCATAACAAAACGTGCTAGTACAGCTGTAATACCTATAAATGATTGATGCATGAAATGATCGTCTGTAAGTACAGCTTTCTTTCCCTTTGACGCTGAACCGTAGCCTTAAGCCAGCTGAGGGCTAATAGTTAATCCGATACGGAATGTGACAGCAGGCCTACACTACAGAAATCAATCGTATTCACAACTATTGAACTGTTGTTGGCTGCGAGAGAGAGAGAGAGACTGATTGATTGACTGATTGATCTTTATTTCAGAAGGGTTAAGAATTGGGCACGCAGGCCCATCTGACATTCTGCCCTTTATCATACATCTTTCACTCTATTCCAGACATTCTACAAATATGCTGTTCGTGTAACAAATATAAAAACATTGAAGCTGAGAGACATAAAATATAGCACTTACGTTTCGTTCTTATTCATGCACTCAGTACAGAAATTAACTACATACATACTTATATAAATGACTGTCTACTAAACAACAATTTCAAGACTATTCAGAATAAACAATTAACTCTTAATAAGAGCAGTCTAAAATAACTTTTAAGTTTTATGATTCATGGAGTCGACATCAAATAGATATTGAGAAAGTTTGTAGTTATAGGAAGGAGTATAATTTATATTTTTTTAATACAGGATAGAAGGGTATTCCAAAGATGAGCAGCAGAATAACTAAAGCTTCTCCTGTAAAGATCAGGTCTTGGTTTTGGAAGACATGTTGTTCAAGCGTTGGCTGCACTTTGGACTAAATTTAACCAGGTTCCATGAGAAGCAGAGAGAGGCCAGCCATACAAGAGACCGACGAATAGAATAGCAGACATCTTGAAGCCGTTTTTCTCCTCTTTATAACCGAGCACAATAAATAAATGAATGGTGTAAACTTCTAGTTGACTTATATCGCTTCTGCTTGTATCCTGCTGGTTGTCTATTGTGTTGGCTACAATTACTGATGTACAGACAGAAGACGACGAAACATTCTCTGCAATGATATATACTTTACAGGACATTCGGGACGATCACATACTGGCACATTGGATATATCTATCAAGACTGCATTACCTTGGCACTCACATCCGATTTATTTCGTGAACGTGATGATGATGATGGTAATGGCTGACGACGAAGATATACGGAAGGGATTCCTCCGAAACATGCATACTCCAACACAAATAACTTCGGACTGCTATCTAGCCAAGTTGCTAGGATGGCGCCATAAGAATTTGGGCTGGCTAACAACTATCACATACTGTACTAAACACGACCACATTTCTCAATGCAGTCCGGACTACACTACCTTCTCACTCAACAGCCAACACCTTTCCCCTCTCTCCGAGCTAAAACTTTCGTCTCAGACCCAGAACACAAAAACTTAACTTTCCACGTGCAACGAATGACTTGAAAATCACGAACTCTGACAGAGAAAACAAGCATGGGCCTAACTCTAACACAATAATTTAGAGATATGTCAAGGGTTAGATACCCTTGACCAAATACTGTCATGAGTAAAAAAAAAATTCTCGTTGGAAGCGGAATCGCTGAGCCCCATTAAGTAGTCTACTTGACCCGTCGACATGGATAGATACTTAACGAAAAAGAGAAGGCAGGACAATATAACAAAATCCTGTATAAGGGAAACGAAATCGGTGATTTTAAAAAAAATGACAATGAAATACACTAGGCCTAAGTAAAAGGAGGGAAATGAAAACCTCAGAGACCATCAAAAATAAAAATTCAGGCGAGGAAACAAAAAAAAAAAAAACTATTCAGTAGCGTGCCAAGGGTAATCTCCTGGTGGGAAATATGCAGTATGCAGCAAACCAGGAGAGAGACACTTTGTGAGCTGAACACAATTTCACTTTTTATGCACGTGAAATAGATTTTTTAAAAAACTAAACATTTTACATTTTTTTAATAGGAGCAGTTTTTGCATTTGCCCTTGCTGTCAGCAACCGCCATCAGAACTAGTTACGGCCAGCACCATTCCCCCCTCCCCCCCAACCAGTGGCGGGGTCATGCCGGTGCATCGTTCGGCGGTCCCGAGTGTTTTCCCCCGTTTTAAAGGTGGGCCCCGGGAGGGCATCAGGTGGCCCCGTAGTGGCTGAAAAAAAACAGATACATTGGTGGGGTAGGGGGCAGGGGGGGGGAAGAGTTTACAAACTATCTCTAGGAGGGAGAGGGAAGGGGGAAGAGTTTACAAACTATCTCTAGGAGGGAGAGGGAAGGGGGAAGAGTTTACAAACTATCGCTAGGAGGGAGAGGGGAAGGGAGAAGAGTTTACAAACTATCGCTAGGAGGGAGAGGGGAAGGGAGAAGAGTTTACAAACTATCTCTAGGAGGGAGAGGGAAGGGGGAAGAGTTTACAAAAATCTCTAAAAGGCCCTGGTTATTCCTCTGATTTGCTCAGCGTAGAAACACATTTTAAAAAACCAATAAGGCTTAATAAAATATACAGAAAGAAGGCACAGGCGGGACAGGACATAAATCAGTCAATAAATCAATATAAACCAGCTTACAGCAACTTGTTTATGCAGCTTTTCTGATATAATACAGCAGAATGTTAAAAAAGCGAAAAAAATCTATCACATAGAATGTAAAAACAGTGAGAAGAAACTATTTTACAGAATGTAAAAACAGCGAGAAGAAAAGAATGTAAAAACAGCGAGAAGAAAAGAACGTAAAAACAGCGAGAAGAAACAATCTTACAGAATGTAAAAACAGGGAGAAGAAACTATTTTAAAGAATGTAAAAACAGCGAGAAGAAACTATCTTATAGAATGTAAAAACAGGGAGAAGAAACTATCTTATAGAATGTAAAAACAGGGAGAAGAAACTATTTTAAAGAATGTAAAAACAGCGAGAAGAAACAATCTTCTGTTTTTTTCTTCTTCACAAAATGTAAGCTGTGTCTGACCCCCCTTATAAAATGTCAGCGACCTTCAGATTTGAACTCGTCAGTGGCGGATCATCCATTAGGCTGACTAGGCTTAAGCATAGAGGTACGGAAGGAACGGGGGGGGGGGGGGGGGTGGGCGCTAACATAAAGGGGAAAAACTCTAAAAATGTACAGGTTATTGTTTTAAGGATTTTATTTCAGGAGAAAAGAATATTTTAGGTTAGAGGGAGGCGTGGGGGGGGGGGGCGGGGCTTAGTTTAGTGTATAACAGAACGTGGGGTAAGCGAAGTTCAGTCAGCTGTCAGCACATGGGCTTTTAGTATCGGCGGAACCTAAATGTTTCAACTGTGTGCTCGTTAATTCATAAAGCTGTTTCTACTTTAAACAGCTTTATATATATATATATAAAGTATTTATATTATATATATTGCGGCCTAGTTTGAACTTAATATTGAAGAAGGCTGGCTAGTAAAGAAGATTAAAGAGAGAAAACAAATATTCTGGACACATTAAACGTCATGATAATTTAGAGAAAACCGTCATGGAAGGGTACATAATGGGAATAAGAAAGAGAGGAAGACCAAGGCAATGATGGCTGCAAGACATCGTTGATGATCTGCACGTGGATGCATCAGCAGCAGGCCATCTTGCTCAGAACCGAGAGGCCTGCATGAGAGCTGGTAGGGAGGCAAAGTTCCGCAAGGGACATGCAAATGAATGAATGGTTAGCCAGTGGTTAGGCGCTCGGTTTGCTAGTCCGGTGGTACCTAGTACGGTCCCAGCAGCTGGGATTTTCTCTGGCACACACCAAAAAGGCCCCGGGGTTGACCCAGCCTCTAAAAATTGGTACTGACCACATCACACTTTCATGTGCCCAAGGTCATGGAAAATGCTTACTGTTTCACAGTTGTGTTTGTTTTTTTCTGTTGTGTCTAGCCTCAGTCGAAAAAAAAACCAGACTGTGAAGGTTCCGCCGATACTAAAAGCTTAGCACAGCTTGCCCATGTGCTGACAGTTGACTGAACTTGCTTTGTGTGTGTGCGTGTTTAGTCTCAGTCGGTGGTTAGCGGGGTAGGGGTATCCCCTATCAAAGGAGAAATACGACCTCCCAGTCTACGGGACTTGGCCAAGGTGGAGTACCCGTATAGCCCCCCCCCCCCCCGATCAGGGTGACGTGAATCCATGGGAACAGGTGGTGGATGGAATGGGAGAGCAGCCAACAGATGTTGGTTATGGTCACCATTCTGTGATGGTAGGCAGGTGATCTCAATGTAGGGGACAATGGCTACGATCAATGGCTTGTACAGTCACTGCCCGGAAGGAAAGCAATGGTAAACTACCTTCTGGAAATACACCAAGAAACCCAAACAGCAACAGTGGATGCATCAGAGCAGGGCATCTTGCTCACAACCGAGAGGCCTACGGGAATGCTGTTAGGGAGGCAAAGTTCTGCAAGGGACATGCAAATGACTGACCGACTAACTGAGTCTCAGTCGTGGCTGGTTTGGATAGAAAATTTGTGATTTGTGGTGTTTGGAATTTAGAGATTCGAGTGTTTGACGTCGTGAGAGAAAGTTCGTTTTGTATCCAGATCTGACTTTAGTGTTGAATGTAAGAAAAACGTGTTCTAGCCAAGAAAGGAACAGCACTTTGTGGATTTGTTGATCGTGTTATGATGTCGATAGTTTCATTTCTAAGGCGGATAAATATATCCATACTACAAGAACTTAATATTGAAGACATTTGGCTAGTAAAGAAGATTAAACAGAGAAAACGTAAATATTTTTGACACATTAAACGTCATGAGAATTTAGAGAAGACCGTCTTGGAAGGATACATAATGGGAAAAAGAAAGAGAGGAAGACCAAAGCGAAGATGGCTGCAAGACATCGTTGATAATTCGCAGATGGATGCATCAGCAGCAGGGCATCTTGCTTACAACCGAGAGGCCTTAAGGAGAGCTGTTAGGGAGGCAAAGTTCCACAAGGGACATGTAAATGACTGAACTGAACGGCGGACTGACTTGTGTAGATTGTAACCCTCCCTGGCTTATATTATTCGTCACGTTGACCTGAACTTTTTAAGATGCTACTTCACCACCTTCATCACCATTTCGCCTTGGATTAATCATCATCATCATCATCTGTTGAAAGGATTAAAACTGATACGGCTGATACTGATATAAATGCTGATACGGCCGTATCATTTTCACACATGTGTGTACCTTGCTTGCTTTGTGAGCATTGTTCTTGGGTTATCAACATTGTTCTTGAGTTGTCAAGACGTTGTATTATGCGTCACCAAGTGGTCTGGGTGAGGATTAATCCGCCGATGGTGTTCCCAGATTTTGTCCGCCCAGATCTGATTTCGGTTACTATTCTCTGTGCCAGATTCTGCTTATCTCCCTTCATTCTTTACCCACCCAGGCTACAGCGCTACAAGCTGCAAACAAAGCTATACTTCCAAGTTATAACAGACGTAGACTACAAGTTTGTAACAAGCCTATGAAAACACTTTGTCGACGAGTTTTAGTACACTTTCCACAGTTACGGTCATATGAACAAAATTCCACTTTTTAAAAACGTTTTTTTCCCCCTTTGTTTCAGGAGACTGGTTCTCATATCATCTAGTTTTGTGGTTTATAATTTGTTTCCAAGTCTGTTCAGCGCACTGTACTGTGGTCTATAATTTGTTACAAACTATATTCAGCATACTGTACTGCGGTTTATAATGTAGTCTCGTTAGCATACTGTACTGTGATTTATAATTTGTTACAGACTATATTCAGCATACTGTACTGCGGTTTATAATTTAGTCTATTCAGCATACTGTACTGTGATTTATAATTTGTTATAAAGTCTATTCTGCATACTGTACTGCGGTTTATAATTTGTTACAAAGTCTATTCTGCATACTGTACTGTACTTGGATTTGTTCCAAGGATTATCTACAACAATACATTAAAGGACATGATTTGTTATAAAGTCTAATTCAGCCCTTGGAAGTAATTCTTATAATTTAGACCTCGGAAGTAACTCTTATAATTTAGCCCTTGGAAGCAACTCTTATAATTTAGCCCTTGGAGGCAACTCTTATAATTCGGCCCTTGGAAATAACTCTTATAAGCAACTCTTATAACTCAGCCCTTGGAATGGACTCTTATAATTCAGCCCTTGGAAGCAACTCTTATAACTCAGCCCTTGGAAGCAACTCTTATAATTCAGTCCTTAGAAATAACTCTTATAATTCAGCCCTTGGAAGCAACTCTTATAACTCAGCCCTTGGAAGCAACTCTTATAATTCAGTCCTTAGAAATAACCCTTATAATTCAGACCTTGGAAGTAACTCTTATAATTCAGTCCTTAGAAATAACTCTTATAATTCAGCCCTTGGAACTAACTCTTATAATTCAGCCCTTGGAAGGAACTCTTATATACAATGAAAAGTCTTTCTCCATTATTGCTAAACTGTCTGTGAAATATGTCTAACATAGATCTGTTAAAGAAAAAAAAAACTTGTTTAAAACTCTAACAAGGACAGTCAAATCAATATTCATTAGACATTCAATGAGAAAGCGAAGACTTGAAAACACCCAAAGGCTAGAAGTCGAGATGCGAGGAGGGTCGAAAGAAGTTATATTGAACCAGTGGTTCTCAAGCTATCCCCAACCCTTCTCACCTGGCATTCTTTTCATCACATATCAGAATGTCATTCCCCTTTCCCCCTCTTTCCGTAAATGTTTGATCCGCACGGGGCATTCCAAATAATGTTCACACAGTCTTCTGACTAAAGAAAGAGAGGAAGACCAAGGCAAAGATGGCTGCAAGACATAGTTGAAGATTTGCGAATGGATGCATCAGCAAGCAGGGCATCGTGCTTACAACCGAGAGGCCTAGAGGAGAGCTGTTAGGGAGGCAAAGTTCCGCAAAGGTCATGCAAATGACGGAGTCTTCTTACAGTTCGATTCTGTCAATCTGTTGAATCAATCCCCCCACCCTTCCCCGAAAATTCTAACCTCCTTATCTCAAGTCTAGGCCCGCTGCTAAGATAAGACAGCGTAGGTTTTTTTTCTGCAGCCCTAACTTCTATCTCAAGTCTAGGCCCGCTTCTAATATAAGACAGCGTAGGTTTTTTTTCTGCAGCCCTAACTTCTATCTCAAGTCTAGGCCCGCTGCTAAGATAAGACAGCGTAGGTTTTTTTTCTTGAGCCCTAACTTCTATCTCAAGTCTAAGCCCGCTGCTAAGATAAGACAGCGTAGGTTTTTTTTCTGCAGCCCTAACTTCTATCTCAAGTCTAGGCCCGCTGCTAAGATAAGACAGCGTAGGTTTTTTTTCTGCAGCCCTAACTTCTATCTCAAGTCTAGGCCCGCTGCTAAGATAAGACAGCGTAGGTTTTTTTTCTGCAGCCCTAACTTCTATCTCAAGTCTAGGCCCGCTGCTAAGATAAGACAGCGTAGGTTTTTTCTGCAGCCCTAACTTTTATCTCAAGTCTAGGCCCGCTGCTAAGATAAGACAGACAGGTCCCGACTTAAAGGAATTTAATACGTTCCACAACATTACGTAACATTTTTTATGTGGGGGTGGGGGGTAGGTGGGGGTTGACCATAGAGTACACATTACTTGTAGGTCCAGGGGTCGGAGAAGTATAATTCACGGTGTTTAGCCATCCATCCATCCATCTATCCATTACCAACTTGTGATGTGGGTTGTTCTGTCAGGACCCCCACCGCAATACTCGCCCTGCCCCAACTTCTCCCCTCCCCCCTCCCCCGTTGTGATATTCATTCTCCACCGTCACATCTTGTGTTACATGCTTAGGCTTAAAACTCAGATTAAAACTGCAAACTTGAAGGCAAAAGAATGCCGTATCTAGTTCTATAATTCAAAAGAAGATTACATAAAGTATAAATATTCCCTTTTTTTTTACATTTCCTATTATTAAGACTTCTTATATTTTACTTCTTTTACTTCTCTTATATTTTACATCTTTTACTTATTTTACTTCTCTTATATTTTACTTCTTTTACTTATTTTACTTTTCTTAAATTTTACTTCATTTACCTATTTTACTTCTCTTATATTTTGCTTGCTTTACTTATTTTACTTCTCTTAAATTTTACTTCTTTTTCCTATTTTACTTCTCTTAAATTTTACTTCTTTTATTTATTTTACTTCTCTTATATTTTACTTCTTTTACTTATCTCATATTTGACTTATTTTACTGATCTCACATTTTAATTATTTTAATTCTCTTATATTTTACTTCTTTCACTTCTCTTATATTTTACTTCATTTACTTATTTTACTTCTTTTAAATTTTACTTCTTTTACTTCTCTTATATTTTACTTCTTATAGTACAGTTCCTCAGCAAAAGAACAGCACTCTTAACAAAATCAGTTTTTTTATACATCAGAAAAATTCCGACAGAGAAAGATGACAAGAAGAAAATTGCTCTCGCACGGACAAAGAAAATAGAAGGAAGAAACAAAGCAGCTGCATTGTGGAGGGGAGAGGAGAGATGAACAAAAGCAAACAAACAAATAACGCGACAACAACACATCTGGAACCAGCAAGTGCGACCAGAAATGATCAAGCAATAACTTGCCATTAAGAGCGTGAAGTACAGAGTTCGGAACATTTTGTGGAATGTTCAATACGGACGACATTCGACATATGTAAATAATTTTCGACAGACGTAAAGTTTACAGAAAACGTTTAGGCAAAAAACCTTGTCAAAAAGATAAGAGAGAGACAATGTACTTTCATAGGACATGCAATGAGAAGAGGGGGCATTGAAAATATTATAACAACAGGAAAAATAGAAGGAAGAAGATCAAGAGGAAGACCAAGAGAAATGATACTGGACAGTCTGACGGGATGGTGTGAGAGGAGATCACCAACAGAGCTGATGGCCTGCATGAAGGATCGTGTACTCTGGAGAAGCATAATAGCCAACGCCAGTCAGCACGGCACATGATGATGATGTTTAGGCAAAACGTCAGAGAAATACTTGTGAAGATCGAGTCAACGCAAACGCTAGCGAGCGCATCTCAGAAGATCGACAAAATGTGTGATTTGTTACAGCCGGAAGGCTGTAATGTTTATACCTTGCCAAGACTGGTCAGTACAGTAAAAACTATGTTGAAAAATAAGGATGGTTCAAAACCTGACATTTTAGATGGCGGGAGTTAGATACTCCCGCCATCTAAAATGTCAGGTTTTGAACCATCCTTATATAATAATATAATAATAATAATCTGTTTAGTTAAGACTATTCAATACAAATGTAATATCCTCCCTCATTTATGCATGCGAAAATTGGAAAACAACTAAAGAAATAAATAATAAATTAGACTCTTTTGAAAAAAAAAGCTTAAGGAAAATACTAGGCATAAAGTGGAACGAATTCAAGAACAACGCAGAGATAAGGGAAATGAGAGAACAACAACCAGTCTCATGGGTGATCAGAAAAAGGAGATAGACATATGTCGGTCACGTGATGAGAAGAATTAGTCAAAGAGTCCCAAAACAAGCTATCAAATGAACACAAAAGGCCGTAGAAGAAGAGGTCGGCCACGTGAAACTCTGAAGAGGACATTGTTAAAAGAGGCCAAATTAGTAGGCATAACATTCTTTGATGAGGTTGAAAAGTTCGCCAAAGACGGGAAATCTTGGCGAACTACAATGCGAGCCCTATGTCACGTTTAGCGGCACGGGAAGGATGTAAGATGCAAGATTTAGCCTGGCAAGAGTAACTTCCTAGTTCAGGTCTTCAAGATAAAACATGGGAAATGGGCTTTGCACTGGAGGAATGTTACTGTTAGGTTTAATGATGAAGGAAACGAGTGGAACTGGGTTTCGCGTTAACAACTGCGAAAAGCTAATGTGCAGGCTGCTGCTTGCACAAAAGCTTTTAACGCTGTTCTTTAGTACAGCATTGTATAAGGTGGCATCGGAAAGTTCCCGGACTGGTCTTAAAAGAAGTGTAAGCTTGTCTTATTTAAATCTGGTTTAAATCCTCACTCCCTTCGAAACAGTCTCCTTGGGAATGCACACAGCGATACCGGCGCTTTTCCGCGCCTCATAGGCACCGTAGAAGTCCTTTTTTCATGAAGCCCGTCCAGTACTGCTTGCGATTCCTTTGGGATTTTATCTATGATATCGAAGCGGCTCCCCTACAGTTTAGCTTCGATTTCATTTTGGAGAATAAGGCGAAGTCACAAGGGGCTTGGTCAGGTGAGTACGATGAGAGTGGGACGACCCCCATGTTGTTTCTTTGGACAAAAACTGCGTCGTCCTGAGGGAGATATGAGAAGGAGCGCTGCTGTGATGCGACAACCAAATGCGGTTGCCCCACAGTTTCAATCTTTCCCTTCGCACTTCTTCTCTCTCTCAAAACCTCGCAGTAAAAATCAGAATTCACCCTACTACCGCGAGGAACAAATTCTCTGTGAACTATTCCCTTGATGTCGAGCACGATGAGCATGACTTTTTTGATGCACTCCAGACCTGGTCTTTGTGACTGCGGAGTCTTCTTCTGTGACAGCTGCTGCTTCGGACTGTAAACGTAAACCCACATCGCCCATGATCGTCTAGAGATGAAAACTAGGTCGTTGTTAGCCATCTCACGAATTTCTAGGCAGATATTAAGACGCCAGGACAAACTTCGCAGCAACGTGATGCATGTTCAGATTTTCCGTTAGCATCTGACAGACTCTGTCTCGGATTCTATTTATGTGAGAGAGCGAATAGATTGTGGGCCTTGTGTATGAATTCACGAATTCCCCCCCCCCCCCCCACATTTTATGGCACTTTGCGGGTGACCTGTCGCCATGAGCATTCATCATATTGAACAAACACTCGACCGGCCTTGACACGCGCGTGCCACTCAGAAACCTGTGTTCTTCTTAAAGAATGTTAACCAAAAGCCTGAAGAAGCATTCTGAGGTTCCGGTAGGAGAATTTGTCCAACTTAACAGAAAATTTGATGCAGGCACATTTCTTGAATTTGTTGGCCATGGTAACGAGCGAAGAACGGTTCTAACACAAGATCACAAAACCATGGATCCAGATTAAAGTGCGGATAGTTGGACGCCAAGTAGCAGACTGATTCAGCAGGCTTAGGAGCAATGACCTTCAGTGTCCCACGCGTATTTGTTGAAAGATAAAATAACGGAAAGTACTGTCCACGAGCTTCCCGATACCACCTCGACTTATGTGTTTGTGATATAGGACTTGTTGAAGGGTACTCAATGTGAATGACCCATAGCTGACTGCTCGCGGCAAGGTTAGTAAACCATAGCAGATGCAAACCCTATTTTAATTTTCAGTCGTGCGGTCTGGAAACAGACAATAGTCTGATCGAGGGAATAGAGATCGAAAGGGAGGGTGCCAAAAATAAGCCATGCTGAAGTCAGATGTGCGGAGCCCAAAGGCGCAGATATCAAATCTTTGCTGTAAACTGTGTCCACAAAACAACCACTGCTCTTTACAGAGCGAACGTAGTAGTGTTAGTAGTAGTAGTAGTAGTAGTAGTAGTAGTAGTAGTAGTAGTAGTAGTAGTAGTTGTTGTTGTTGTTGTTGTTGTTGTTGTTGTTGTAGTTAGTAGGAGTAGTAATAATAGCAGAATTTATATATGCTCTATGCAGCACTAGTGTGAAGTGAAGAAGTGGCGAGAAAACGAACAAAGCGCGCGCGTACACACAGACACACAGACACACAAACACAACACACATGTACAGATAACTCACCTCATTGAGGAAAGACTCTTGCTGAACGTTGATGAGACAGTTTTGAAAGACCTGTCGATAAATTCATAAACGCTAGCGTCAGCAGTTTGCAAACAAAATGAACTGAAAACATCTAGCAATCATTTACATGCTTATCTGTCAAGTCCCATGCATTTCATATATTGATCTATTCATTACGAATGTGCACCATCGTGACGAACTTGGACATCGTAGATTGCTTATATTGATGCTGATGAAGACTTCATATATTGATGCTTCTAAAGTATTGATACCACTGAATACTTCATATTTTGATGTTACTGAATACTTCAAATTCCACGGAAAAGTTGAGGGGGGGGGGGGGGTGAGAAACAGAGAGAAGATGGAGATTAATTGATTGAGTGATCTTTATTTCAAAAGGATTAAGAATTGGGCACGCAGGCCCGTCTGACATTGTGCCCTTTACCATACAACTTTCACTCTGTTCCAGACATTCTACAAATATGCTGCTCATATAACAAACATACATAACATTAAAGTAACTACATGTATATATAAATGACTATCTACCAAACAAAAATTTCAGTACTATTCAGAATAAACAATTAACTGAATTCGGTGTCTGTAAAATAACTTTTAAGTTTTATGATTCATGGAGGCATGTAGTCGACAGCAAATAGACATTGTAAAAGTTTGTAGTTGTAGGAAGGAGTATAGTTTATATTTTTTATACAAGATGGAAGGGTATTCAAAAGATGAGCAGCAGAATAAGTAAAGCTTTTCTTGTAAAGATCAAGTCTAGGTTTTGAAAGACATATGTTGTTTAAGCGTTGGCTGCACTTTGGGCTAAATTTAAACAGGTTCCATAGATAAGGCGGAACATGCTGTGAAAGAACTTGATGTATCAACCTGGCTTTGTTGAAGAGGAACCTGTTCTTAAGAGGCAGCATTCTAATACGTTTGTGATGATTAGTTGTTTGTGCTTGATCTTTGTCACTAATAAGCTTTACTGCACGCTTTTTAAGTGAGTAAAGCCTCTTTGTATTTGACACTGAACAACCATCTCAGATTGTTGAGCAATAGTCTAAATGTTTGTATATGTGATATGTAGTATGTCTTCCTTGTGTTTTTATCGATGAAATGCTTAATTTTGGCTAACTGGTATACTTTTTGCGCGATGAGCTTTGTTAGACCTTGCACATGAGAGTTTCAGGTCAGATGTTGGTTAATAGTAAGACCTAGTGTTTTGTGCTCGCTAACGTTTTCTATCTGTGATGTCTCCGTACAGAGCCAAAGTGTTGTTTTTGTCGCGTTTTGCAGTTTCTGTCCTCTTATGAGCATTGATGTTGCTTTATTAGTATTTATAATCATGCCACTGTTGTTGCTCCATCTAAATAGATTGTTTAACTGGATCTGAAGAGTTGATTCTAGGTTAATACAGTCGTAGTCACTGGAGAGAGAGAGAGAGAGAGAGAGAGAGAGAGAGAGAAAGAGAGAGAGAGAGAGAAAGTAAGTTGCCTGTTGCGACAATGCTTCCAGGTCCGTCTCACAAGTTATACTTCAGGTGGACTATTCTGGGAGAATGTGGACAAGCACTGGTTTTGGGCATATTCCGCGGAGACTGCCCACCACCACTTGGGAGGCGGCACATACAACTCTTCACAGCTACTGCTAAGTGTTGGTCAAAACAGCTACACGTGCGCTTCTAACAAAAGTGCTGTGATCTGAGTTTGCCTCTCCCACTACTTCATCTGTAAATCTCCATGCGGGAGTCAGGGGCAGTGAGAGAGCGGACGAGCTGGCAGCCACGGCATCACTTCAGGAAACCCTAAAAAATGGACAAGAAGGAGATTGCAAGAGCCACCTTTGAACAGGCTGCGTATGGAGGACGACATTGGGTTGAATGACAGCAATCATATTAGGAGGATGATCGAATTGGGGGAATAGAGGGGAAGTAGACGTCTTTCTGAACGAAGTGCTTTAGCAGGCGCTATCCACAACCAGGGTGTTGTAAGGAGGGGAAAAAATAAGCAAGCAGTGACCCGGTTTTGATTGGAAATCCCACTGGCCAGAGACGGCCACGTGTGAATGGAAAATCCCCAGGCTTCCGGTCCGGCGATGACCAGGTATATAAGACAAAAGGGAGAAGTATAAGGCGTGATAAGTTGAGCTCGCGAAGGTAGCGACCAGTCGTGGACGAAGGTGGTCAGCTTCCGAAAGATGGAGGCTGGCGTGTGTATTTTAGTTGTGCGCCTTTGTAAGCAGTATTGAACTCATATTATTCAAGGAAATTTTATTTGTTTATGATTTTTTTAGTAATGCCTGTTAGAAATATATGGACATTATGTGCATCGGATTTGTGATTTGTGTTGCCTTATGGATCAGAGTTTTGTAAATACAAGAATCGTGATCATATAAAAAGGATTGTTGTTTCGTGTTCCTGTTATTTTATATGTAAGGTGTGAACGTATGGTGTAGTCACCCTTCCACCACTCAGTACGACGACGGCCAGACAAAATAAAAGATTGAATAATAATTCACATCAACCAGAGCCAAATCAGATATATTACCACACGTGGTGACCGTGACCCTACGAATCTTCTTGCATATATGATAATATATGTTAATATGGCAGCTGACCTCGTTTCAAGCCATTAGGATTACACTGGAACATAAGAGGTCACCGTTTGCACAAAATATCAATGACAAGAGGTCAGCCAGGGTTCGATGTTTCAACTATCATACATTGGAAATTCCACCACGGAAAGGTCAAAGTTCAGCGCCCACGTGCGTGTTACGTCACATCGGGACAGAGGCTCCGACAAGTCTGTGCTTAGAAGAAAATTCCCGAGGAAAATCTGCTGGAATCTCCAGTTAAAGTGGAGCAGTCTTAGCCGGAAGAAATCTGTGTTAGTCTCGGAACGGGCAGGCTGGTCAGTAATTCAGTACGGAGAATCACGCATAGTGATGCAGTGTGAAGAAGCACACAGTGTATTAAAAAAATTGTTGGAAAATATTTCTACAAATATTCAACCGATAATCTTCGTCTAAAAGCCAAGAACCATGGAGTCTGCAACAAATAGCAACCCCAAACCAGAAGCTGACCCAGTCACCATAATGACCGAAGCCTTGAGACAATTAAAGCTAACCTTCGCCACTCAAGGTTTACCATGCCACATCGATACCTACGATGGCGATCCACAGACATTCCAACAATGGACAGAACAGACAGAAAAATATGCGCTTGTACATAACCTACAGGATTCGCAAAAGAAAAACATATTCCTTATCACAGCCAAGGGGAGTGTTTCAGACGTTGTCTCCAGGCGAATTCAAGAGAACTCAGACGAAACATATGTGGATTTTAAGAAAGAACTAGCTAAGTGTTTCAGCAAAGGCATCGATCCTCACGCAGCTTTGAGACAAATAAGCAATTTGAAGCAACACAAAGAAGAGCCAATCCAAAACATGGCAGAAACAATGATTAAACTGGCAAAACAAGCCTTCCACAACGACAAGATACAGCAACCGGCCACACAGCATTTGCTGGCAAATTTTTTTATAGACGCAGTGTATGACAAAGCAATCAAAACTAAGTTAATCAAGAAAGACCCCCAGACACTAAACTCGGCAATCAATACAGCTATCGAAATGGAGCAGTTCACAAAAAGACTAACATCCCGCATGGACAACAGGGAGACCCCATGCCCGACAACTGAACCAATGACTTCTTTTTTACGCAACGACAGTGCTACACAAAGACAAGCTGCCTCGGAAAGCGCAAGTCAAAGCACGGCCACCGTGGCCCAGGTCTCTTATCAGGACACGCAGACAAACATAAGATATAAACCATATTTCAACTGCGGCATTCATGGGCACATAGCTCGCCAATGCAGATATGAATCTACACCCGTATCAAACAGAAGTTCATGGAGGAGCACGCAGACCAACCATGATTATACACCACCCAGATTCACCAGACCACCTGAGGACCGATACAGAACACCACGAGAATCTGCACCAAGATACAGAGTCTATAATCAACAGAGAAAACTCGGAAAACTTCAACGGAGTTACGGTAAACGGTCCACCCCACCCCTACAAGTAGCAACGGGCCGTATCACAGCACTGGAAAACGGCACAAACGCAACGTCTACCATTCCCATGCAGATAAACAACACCATCATCCACACACTCATCGACACTGGCAGCGAAGTCAGTCTGATCAGACAAAACGTATGGGAAACTATTCGCTCAAACACGGTATTACTGCCCAGCGAAGGCAAACTCTGGACTGTCGACAATTACGAATTAAGGGCAAAAGGAATCACGTGGATAAAAATATGCATAGGAGGACAAACTCATAAACAAAAGTTTATAGTTGTAGACAGAATGTGCAGACCCGCAATACTAGGCAGAGATTTTCTATCTCACACAAAAGCATTCCCAGATTTAAATAAACCGATGATACTTTACACAGACGCATCAGCAACAACAGTAAGCGCCGTGTTGCTACAAGACAACAGCACAAGACACAGAGAGGAAAATCTAAAACCAATCTACTTTCTATCCCATAGACTAAGTGAGTCACAAAGCAAATGGCACATCAACGAGAAGGAGGCATACGCCATAGTGTACGCGTTACAGAAACTCCACAAATATGTGTTACACTGCCAGTTAAGCATCCGAACAGACAGTATCGGACTTATAAACCTAATGAACACCAAGCACAAGAACTTCAAAATACAACGATGGAGTCATTTCATTCAAGCCTACACTACAGACATTCGTCATATCGCAGGAGCACGGAACCTCGCCGACCAGTTTTCTCGGCCAGGAACAGAACAATGTAAGGACAACAATCACCAGACAGCAGAAACTGTCAACAAGCAGGATAACATGCTTGAAATAAACACCATCAACTCTTCATCCTTTCTGCCAACCGATTTCCCCATATACGATCCCTTCCCACAACCACAACCAATATCCGAAGTCCTACCAGCCCCCACCGAACAGTTACCCACCCCTCCTATCATGGCAGATGAGCAAGACCTGGACGAGGAGATAAGGCAATTAAAAACAGATATGAAGCACAACCGATTACCAAGAAAAACCAGGGAAAAGTTCAGAATAGTGAATAACGTGCTATACAAAGTAGAAGAAGACGACGACGACTACAGGTTGAGAACCGTCACGCCCCAACATCTACAACAACAGGTGTTATCACAATACCACGATAATAACGGGCATATGGGGATGGAAAAAACGTTGAAAGCCATACAAATAGGATACTATTGGAAGAACATGAGAGAGGACGTAAACCAGCACATAGAGCAGTGCCAAACATGCAAAACAAGAAACTTGTTACCTATAAAAAATCCGCTAGAAATATCCGATACCCCACCGGCATGCATGCTGAAATTAAGTATCGACTGTTCAGGACCTTATCCAGTCACCACATCAGGCAACAAGTACATCGTGCATGTAACAGACGAATATTCCGCATGGACGGAGTGTTTTCCAACGCTAAACATCCAAAGTAAAACAGTAACTGACTTGGTAATCGAAAATATCGTCCCAAGACATGGAGTACCAATTACTATAGTCACAGACAACGGTCCCGAGTTTCGCGGAGAACAATTCCAAACTATGGTGAAACGCTATAACATTCACCATATCTTCACAACACCATACCATCCTCAAGCCAACGGGACAAACGAGAGACAGCATCGCACACTAAATTATATTGTTGCCAAGCTGGTAAACACGGAGGTCAGTAAATGGGACGAGTACTTGACACAGGCAGTGGCAGCGATGAATATGAACATTTCTAAACGAACAGGATACTCCCCATTTTTCCTCATGTACGGGAGACACCCCATTCTACCCCTGGACGCCATCCTGAGACTACGAACACACTGCTACAGTGAAAATGATTCTATAGAACACACGCTAATGAAACAACATAAGGCTTTTATACAAGTGATAAACCACATAAACAGAACCAAAGACGCACGAAAGCAAAAGTACGATATACAAAGCACAACTGAGGACATTTCTATAGGTGATCCAGTATACTTATTAAACCACCATATGACATCAAAACACGACAGCAAATGGAAAACGGGATTCTTTGTTCTAAAAAAGTTATCTCCAGTATCATTTATAATAAAGAACCAACTGACAGGGAAAATACAACGAGTCCACGCAAACCATTTGAGAAAGGCCAAACAAGATTGGAATATCCCTACAGACGACAGAAACAATCAGCGAAGACAGGCTACACTCAGTATAGCACCCAACAACGACGACGACACCGGCGATGAGATAGTAGTAGACTCGTCGGAATCAGAGACCGAACCTGACAGTACGCAGGTAGAAATAACGGAGGAAGAAGTCGCATCCACCCCACAGGTAGGAGTAGACAGCGAAGACAGTACCACTCGAACAAGTACATCCTTACTAGTACATGAAAACCAACCACCCGCCGAATCAGAAGACGGAGCTACAGAGCAGAGCGTCGAACAACGAGTAGCACCCTTGCCCACATTACACGACCAAATACAGTATATGAGAAATACTGCAAGGCACACAAAATTACAAAAATAGGCCAGACCAACACACCAACAGTCTAACCGGAGGAAGACGACACGCAACTACAGCAACATGGGTGCTGGTCCCAAAAGAAGGACATAAAGACTTTGAGTTCAGGATATGTAACTATACTACAATGCATATATAAAATTTATTGTATTCCATACAAAAATTTTGTAAACAAAACCAGAGGGAGTATGTAAGGAGGGGAAAAAGTAAGCAAGCAGTGACCCGGTTTTGATTGGAAATCCCACTGGCCAGAGACGGCCACGTGTGAATGGAAAATCCCCAGGCTTCCGGTCCGGCGATGACCAGGTATATAAGACAAAAGGGAGAAGTATAAGGCGTGATAAGTTGAGCTCGCGAAGGTAGCGACCAGTCGTGGACGAAGGTGGTCAGTTTCCGAGAGATGGAGGCTGGCGTGTGTATTTTAGTTGTGCGCCTTTGTAAGCAGTATTGAACTCATATTATTCAAGGAAATTTTATTTGTTTATGATTTTTTTAGTAATGCCTGTTAGAAATATATGGACATTATGTGCATCGGATTTGTGATTTGTGTTGCCTTATGGATCAGAGTTTTGTAAATACAAGAATCGTGATCATATAAAAAGGATTGTTGTTTCGTGTTCCTGTTATTTTATATGTAAGGTGTGAACGTATGGTGTAGTCACCCTTCCACCACTCAGTACGACGACGGCCAGACAAAATAAAAGATTGAATAATAATTCACATCAACCAGAGCCAAATCAGATATATTACCACACGGTGACTGGCTTTATTAGCCGGCGCACACTTCAGTGGATGTTGGAATGGAAGGCAGAGCAGATATGGGAACGCCCAGAGTGCGGGGATGCCAGCCTCTAATTACAGGTCTTCTTGCCCGATGTCTCACAGTGCCCACATCACGACAATAATTCCCCACCCCCTCTTTCCCCAATAAATCGCCTGCAGTGTGAGATTAATGTTAACGGGAACAATGTTTTCAGTAGCAGAAAACTCAACATCTTAAAAAAAATTATACTTACATCAATAATAACCCGTATTTGCTTGATATAAGACACTTCTGTACCTAGCAGCTCCCACACTGCTTCTTGATGCTCCTGTTGTTTCTTTGTCATAGACTGCAATAGAAGAGAGCAATGAAAAGGAATGTAGACTTATTGTGTCTTTGTCATAGACTGCAACAGAAGAGAGCAATGAAAAGGAATGTAGACCAACTGTGTCTTTGTCATAGACTGCAATAGAAGAGAGCAATGAAAAGGAATGTAGACCTATTGTGTCTTTGTCATAGACTGCAACAGAAGAGAGCAATGAAAAGGAACGTAGACATGTTGTTTCTTTGTCATAGGCTGCAATAGAAGAGAGGAATGAAAAGGAACGTAGACATTTTGTTTCTCTGTCATAGACTGCAACAGAAGAGAGCAATGAAAAGGAATGTAGACCTGTTGTTTCTCTGTCATAGACTGCAATAGAAGAGAGCAATGAAAAGGAATGTACACTTGTTGTTTCTCACTTGATGTTTACACGAATAAACGTTTTCCTTAATATAATAAAATCAATGTGGTTAGCATACCGTTATCCCTCACGTATTCCTTCCTTCCTTCCTTGAAGGACATATATAACGTAATGACGAAGTTATATAAGGAAGGTCTGATAAATTTACCAAAAAAATAGTTCACAGTGAAAACAAAAATCACATAAGTTGATTTCGCGTTGGGTTTAATCTTTCACTCGAATTTTGTCTACAATCATCTAATCTGTAGATTTGTCATTCTACTGAAAATTCATTTTCAGCCCCTCGTTATGTCGTTATATTCTTTCAATTACTCAGCTTTAGAATGCAAAAACACAGATGAAGATAATTTTCTGAAGATAAAAATGAAGAATAAAAACCAACATTATATTTTAAAAAATTGAAAGTAGCTTTTCTGAAGATACGACTGGACCAAGATACGACTGGATGAAGATACGACTGGATAGAGATATCACTGGATAGAGATATGACTGGATAAAGATACTAATAGATGAAAATATGACTGAATGAAAATACGACTGGATGAAGATGCAGCTGAATGAAAATACGACTGGACCAAGATACGACTGGATGAAGATACGACTGGATAAAGGTATGACTGGATAAAGATATGATTGAATGAACATACAACTGGATAAAGATACTAATAGATGAAGATATGACTGAATGAAAATACGACTGGATGAAGATGCGGCTGAATGAAAATACGACTAGACCAAGCTACGACTGAATGAAGATACGACTAGACCAAGCTACGACTGAATGAAGATACGACTAGACCAAGCTACGACTGAATGAAGATACGACTGCACACTGAAGCGAGACCTAAAGATGAAGGAATTCTGGGTAAAGCTGACAATTCTTTTTTTTTCCTTTCAGCCTGAATAAAAATAAGACTGAAGTGATGGTCATCCCAAAGAAAAGAATACCACCAAAATGTGGCATTACAATCGATGGCACAAATCTGAAACACGTTGATAAGATTCAAGTACTTAGGAACGGCTATAATAGATGATGGGAAATGTCACAACGAGATAAAAAGCAGACATGCTCAATTCCATCTTGTGCAACAGATCCATATCAATGGAGATTCCGTGCACTTAAATGTTACATTGAGCCAATTTTGTTTTATGGGTGTGAAGCATGGTCCATGAATAAGAGAGTACAGCAAGAAATGGAGGCCATGGAAATGTGGTTCATAAGAAGGATGTTGAAGGTACCATGGACAGCTAAGAAAACCAACGAAGAAGTCTTAATAGAGGCTGGAGTTAAAAGGCAAATTAAAGCAAAGATCGGAGGCAGACAAGCGAGATTTATAGGACATTTCCTGAGAAGAGGAAAGTTGGAACACACTGTGGCAACTGGAAAAATTGAGGGAAGAAGAGACAGTGGAAGACACACACACTCAAAGAGAGAGAGAGAGAGAGAGAGAGAGAGAGAGAGAAGTTACTGGATGGGCTGTCGTTGTGGCTAGGAAGAAAGTCACTGGCAGATCTCATAATCAAGACAGGGAATTGTGGAGAGAAATGATCGCCTGCGCCACGCGGCACGGCACTTGATTGACTGATTCTAAAATATAAAAAAAACGATACTGATAACAATGTTGAGGATGGAGAATGTAAAATGACTGTAAATGAGCGACTTGGGAGATGATAACTGATCACTGAACATGGGAGAGAAAAGACTGACGTAGAGGAAATTTCCTTACAGCGCAATATCTAAACAGAATGGGTAGGTCATCGAACTGACGAAGGAACAACTGACTGACCTGATGTATAGTAACTATCGATTTCCATGACGGTTCCATCTCGAAGATGCTGTCATCGAATTTGGGTCGGCCCAGCGATAGCAGCTCTGGAAAGGGCGGTAACCCATGGAGACTGTAGCGATTGAGGATCTCAATTAACTGGTCTTGTCTCTCCTTGTCCTATCATTAGACAACAGATGAATGTGCAAATATGAGTAAGGGAAAACATAGACAAGAAAGATAACTTATAAACAAATTAACACCACTTTGTATCTGTTATGATAATTAACGTACATAATTATAATCATCATCATGTGCGTTCTCTCCACGTGACACCGGCTGCTTTGTCATCCAATTTGTTAATTCCTTCGTTTTCACGGAGCAAGTGGCAAACTTGAGTCTAGTCCATTTAAAAAATGTTGTCCATCAATCTATTTGTTGTCGACCTGTTGCTCTCTTTCCTTATACTTTTCACACTGGTACGGTTTTCATTATTGTCTTATAATCTTGATATGATCAAAATATTTTAACTGCATGGTAAAGTGTGTTAAGTATTAGGTAAACTAGATATCAGACAGACAGACAGACAGACAGACGGACGGACGGACGGACAAACAGACGGAAGACTGACGGACAGGCAGACAGACGGACCGATGGACAGAGAGACAGACGGACAGACAAACAGACGGACAGGTAGAGAAAGAGACAGACAGACGGACAAATAAACAGACAGACAGGCAGTCAGATAGACAGACAGGCGGACAGACAGACAGACGGACAGACAGACAGACAGACATACAAACAGACAGACAAACAAACAGACAGACAGACAGGGGGACAGACAGACATCAGAAACAGAAACTCAGGAGATAATTCTCTGACTCTGTATACGACACAACACCCATGAAGACACAAAAAAGTCAGAGCATATCAAGAACAGCCTGCACAGACAAGCAGTATTAAGTGACAGCAAGAGGACACAGTGCATGGAGGAAGAACAAAAACGGGCTTATATATTCCGGGCATAAAGAAATAAAGAGACCAGGTATTCAGAAATTAAGACACATCAGTCAAAAACAAACAGAACGAAAGCGGATTGAAATGTCAGAGACAGTCGGCCGTACAAACATATGGATGGACAGACAGACGGACATGAAGATAAATAGACTGGCATTCGAGTCAGACAAGAGAGGCAGTCGGCCGTACAAACATATGGATGGACAGACAGACGGACATGAAGATAAACAGACTGGCATTCGAGTCAGACAAGAGAGACAGTCGGTCGTACAAACATATGGATGGACAGACAGACGGACATGAAGATAAACAGACTGGCATTCGAGTCAGACAAGAGAGACAGTCGGCCGTACAAACATATGGATGGACAGACAGACGGACATGAAGATAAATAGACTGGCATTCGAGTCAGACAAGAGAGACAGACTGTCAGACAATCAGGCAGGCAGACAAACAGACAGATAGTTAAGCAGGCAGACAATTACAGAAAAAAACACACACAAACAGATAGTCAGGCAGAGAGATGGACAGGCAGACAGACAGTCAAGCAAAAAAAAACAAAACAAAACAGGCAGGCAGGAAGACATACCGATAGTAAAGCAGACAGATCAGGCAGGCAGGCAGACAAACAGCAGACTGCCCAGTTCCTCATTATCAATGTAAACATTTTGAATTATATAAAACTATTACACGATCCACAGAAACAATTACGTACTAACATAACATTCCTGTCTGGAAAAAAAATAAGCTTTATGTCAAAATAACTTAAGAAGATAACAATAACATTACACAAAGAATAACTTAAGAGATGAGAGCAATAACATTACACAAATAATAACTTAAGAGAAGAGGACATTAACATTACACGAATATCTCAAGAGAAGACGACAATAACATTACACAAAGAATAACTTAAGAGAACAGAGCAATAACATTACACAAAGACTATCTCAAGAGAAGAGGAGAATAACACTACACCAAGAATAATTCAAGTGAAGAGAGCAGTGACATTCACAAAGAATAACTTAAGAGAAGAGAGCAATAAAATTACACAAAGAATAACTTAAGAGAAGAGAGCAATAACATTACACAAGCCTTTCACAGTACGACCTCATCAATGATCATGAATCAAAACAGTCGCAAAGCCAGTAGTAGAACTATCTATTTCAGTAGTAGTAGTAGTAGTAGTAGTAGTAGTAGTAGTAGTAGTAGTAGTAGTAGTAGTAGTAGTAGTAGTAGTAGTAGTGGTAGTGGTAGTAGTGACAGTGGTGGTAGCAGTAGTAGTGGTAGTAGTTGTAGTAGTAGTAATGGTGGTAGTAGCAGGAGTAATAGTAGTAGTAGTAGTCCCATAGCAAATGCTGTAGGGGAAGAAGCGTTAGAGAGCTGACTATGCTGGGCCATCAGCGTAAGAGTTAGGGTGGCCAGTTCTTTTCCTCCCCAGATTTTTCCTGGTACCTGCTTTAGGAGGCTGGGTCGACCTCGGGCTGGGGATTCGAACCCTCGACCATTCGGTTGCTAGACGAGTGCTCTAACCACTACTCTAGCCGGTCCCCCTGAGGTAGTAGTAGTTGTAGTATGTATCACAAAAGTAGTAGAAACAGAAAGCCAAGTTACAGCTGAAAAAATGTAACCATATATATATATATATATATATATATATATATATATATATATATATATATATATATATATATATATTAAAGGTGAAAGCTGGAAAAATAAGGCAATGCTGACCAAACGCCGAATGGTTCATGAGACAAAAGAATGCCTATTTCAAAACATGGGGAACGTCTTTCAATTACCTCAAGGCTCGGGATGGACAGATGAGAATGATGATGATGCAGCCTCTTCAGTGGTTTTGAAACGTACCAATTCCTATCTCCAGCCACTGTGAACGTGTGGTGACGAAAAACTGTTCTACTCATTTTCTGTAACACGTGGTCGGTCACATGACGTGAAAACAATAACTTTTTTGTAGCCAGCAATGTTATCTATTGCTTATAACAAACAGTTCCGCCTTGCTGAAATGTTGTAGATTTCGTTACATTATAATGAAATCCTTGCGTAAAATAACTTAAGGTGACAAATCTTACATTTAAAAATTGCATTTTGTAGTATTCGAGTTTTGTCTTCGTTCGTAGTCTTTTAACATGTTATGATGAAGACCCATTTTGGTTAAAATATGCATTGTGCAATGATTTATTTCACTGGTATTTGTTACAGCATTTACTACAAGAATGAACGAATATGGAAGGAAATGGAGTTACAAGAGCGCTCTATCTTTACAAAATTTACTACTAGCTTTATTATTTAAGATATAACTTAATATTGAAGATGGTTGGCTAGTAAAGAGGATTAAACAGAGAAAACTTAAATATTTTGAAAATATTAAACGTCATGATGATTTAGAGAAGACAATAGTGGAAGGATACATAATGAGAAAAAGAAAGAGGAAGACCACAGCGAAGATGGCTGCAAGACATCGTTGACAATCCGCAGATGGACGCATCAGCAGCAGGGCATCTTGCTTACAACCGAGAGGCCTACAGGAGAACTGTTAGGGAAGCAAAGTTTCGCAAGGGACATGCAAATGACTGACTGACTGACTGCTTAGCTTTAGAACCGTGAAATGAATGATTTGCGTTATGGAAGATTTCGTTGTCAACATAGAATTTGTTTGAAACTTCAAAAGACAAGCTGAAATGGGATTAGTTGGTATGAGAGAATAGTGGAAGTTATATATATATATATATATATTTGCAGTAGGCGGCAAACACAAAGCCCCCTTCCCCATGACTAAATCCTTCTTTCAAGAACATTTTCATTGGTTGTTTTATTCGCAGAATTTACTCCCCCCCCCCCCCCCCTAAAAGCTATTTAACATCAAGGTAAGGTTTCGGCCAGGTGTGGCTTGCAGGTCATGATAAGTACAAGTATAAATGCCCTTTATGACAGTCACCTTCACATCCCTCTGAATATTTCTAACAGGTAAAAACTATCACAGCTAGAACTCGACTCTTGAAAGCGACTCCAACTCCAGGTTCAAACGGGCCACAGATCCCCAGGCACAGCTGACACCACAGTATAAAAATTAGCACAGTTTCTGACACAACTTCGTCTTCCACACGGATTGAATAACTGTTCTACACTACATATTTTTGTTAACAGTCCCCGCGTTCCTGAACAACGTTAAAACTGCAGTGGCGAATGTACAGGGAACCGAGGCCAAGATCTTTTCTATAGACGTCCTAACAGAGAACATGATCTGGAATAAAGCTTAAGTACTTGTAGTGGCCGTGAGGCCCTCAATGCTAGGGCGGGGAAAGACGGGAGAGGAAAAGCAGGAAGTATACAACGAAACAGAACCAGATACTGTGTACCAGGGCAGTGTTGTGACAGATTCCGTATTGTCTAAATGTCACGGCGGTAACTTTGTCCCATGTACGGCGGGCAGATAATTGGAACAGAAGTCCCTTGCATTGAACAAAGGGGGGGAACAAAGGGAAGACAACTTCCTTGCCGAGCACACGCGGTTCTGGTATTGACGTCGATGAAGTCTCAGTTGATTTATCAGTGATGAAGAACATGTAGCGTAGTCTCATTCCGACGTTGCTACATCGAACAATATCTTTCCATTCCTGAGAACATTCTTCGATACCATGATCTTTCACTTTTCCATTCTTGAAAATAGTCTTTGAAGCAATGATCTTTCGCTTTTCCATTCTTGAAAATAGTCTTTGAAGCAATGATCTTTCATTTTTCCATTCTTGAAAATAGTGTCTGAAGCAATGATCTTTCATTTTTTTCCATTCTTGAAAATAGTGTTTGAAACCATGATCTTTGGCTTTTCCATTCATGAGAACAATGTTTGAAACCATGATCTTTGGCTTTCCCGTTATTGAAAATAGAGTGTTTGAAACTATGGTGTTTCACTTTTCCATTCTTGAAAAATAGTGTTTGAAACCATGATATTTTACTTTTCCAAACTTGAAAATAGCGCTGTAACCATATTTCAGCTCTCCATATTTCACAATATTGCCGAAACAATGATTTCTCAGTTTTTGTTACTGTTATTGTTGTTTCTTGAAAATATTGGTTTAAAAAAACCCAGTAAAACGAACCTTAATTCACAGATTTTGAATTTTCATGCAAAAACATCCCCACTAAAGTGTACGGTGTGTATCCAAATGAAATACTTTGCATTTTTACTTTGCTCGTAGATCTTCTAATGCGTAGAGGGTCTGGTTACATGGTTACATGGTTACACAGAATGTAGGTCCAAGAAGCTAGGGGGAGGGAGGGCAAGTACAAGAGTCAAGGCTTAGCGTAAAACATGAGATCAAGCCTCCTACTCGAAGGCTGTTTAAGGATGTCTGATTTCAACAGCATTTATGGTGGAGGCGCCTATTAAATGTAATGGTTTACATGTAAATATTGGTTTGCTGAAAGTTTTGCTCCATGTCCTTTGGCTTATCTGAAAAAAAAAAAATAGTACGCAACTTTCAAAGCAGTGCTGGTTTATAGTGTGTGGGTGTGTGCACATGGTTGTGAGGGCACATCAGAGAGAGAGAGAGAGAGAGAGAGAGAATCTGGGACGACGTTTATCCCTCAAGAAAAGATTTTAAAAACACGGATATTCAAAGACACTGTCCGATTTACCACCCTAGATTTCGGATTGGCCAACCGTAGCCGATTAAGACCCCTTTTCCCACCTCTCCACTAGTACCCCCAGAAACAGGCCAAGCCTGGTTAACGGGGCAAGGATCGCCGTAGACCCCCCATGGTGGTGGAGCCTGCTAAAGAAGTACTGCACACCACCTGAAGTTTAGCTCCATTCAGGCACTGAAAAACAAAAACAATAAACCGAACCCATTGTAACCCGCTCCCTATCCGATATGATTCTGTGTGCCAACATCTTCACTGCATCGCTTTCCAAGAACATCACGATGGCAGTTGCAGGGAGACAGAAGAAGAAGAAGAAGAAAAGAAGAAGGAAAAGAAGAAGAATAAGAAAAAGAAGAAGAAGAAGACGAAGAAAAGGAAGATGAAGAAGAAGAAGAAGACGAAGAAGAAGAAGATGAAGAAAAAGAAGAAGAAGACGACGAAGAAGAAGAAGCGTACAAAAATATACAGACATGTTCATATCAAAAACCCAATTTCTTACCCATCACCACCAACTTGCTGTCTTTAATAAACAGAATTTCAAAGAAAACGAAGAACTTTCAGCTTTAAGTGATATTCTGATGGGACAGGAAATAATCTGAAAGTATTAAAACAAAGATCTGATTGCAGAGAAGATAACATACACCTTCACACCAGCTCACACACACACACACACATATATATATCTGCACGCTCACACACATCCACATACAATCACACACATGCTGACAGACACACTTCACATACATAAACACACAACTTCACACACAGGCAGCAGAAGTTTTAACATAGGAAGAACTACTACCACCCCCTAAGCTAAATTACCCCCCCCCCCCACCCCCAACCCCGCAAAAAACCCCAAAAACTTTCGTTTCAATTTTTAAAAGTTTTTTTTAAAAAAGCCAACCAATTTTTAATTTCCTACATCAAATGATGTGGAACTATATTTTGTGAACCAAGATGGAAGGAAAGATAAGGAATTTATTTTCAATCTTTGTCTGTTTATAAATGAAAGAAGGAAGAGCGTGAACAAAGTCTTATCTGTTTCTAAAGATGATTGTGCGATTCTTTGAGCGGAACAAGAAAAGTAAAGAAGGCAAGAAAGAAAGAAATATTTAGTAAGGAAGAGAGAACAGGTGACAGAGAGAGAGAGAGAGAGAGAGAAAGAGAGAGAGAGAGAGAGGGGAGAGAGAGAGGGGAGAGAGAGAGAGAGAAAGTGAGAAAGTGATAATTTATTGCAGTAAACAATTTTTAAGTGACGTCAATTTAAGTATTTCTGTCTGTTACAAATTTCTCGAGTTTCACCAAGTCTGTTTCGTCTATTAGAACTTGACAGTTATCAGCTATAGTTTTGACAAATTGTAAAGTTCATATCTAACTGTAATATTGACTGATATAAGCAGTCATAACTTTTACAGCTAACATATATAAATGCAGTCAAGACTTGCTTCAACAACCTCCTGCGCAAAGCGTGGGCCAAACGAAGTCCTACAGTCTGCTTTCTCTCTCTCTTAACTGTCTGATCAGTGTAGTCCTACAGTCTGCTTTCTCTCTCTCTTAACTGTCTGATCAGTGTAGTCCTACAGTCTGCTTTCTCTCTCTCTTAACTGTCTGATCAGTGTAGTCCTACAGTCTGCTTTCTCTCTCTCTTAACTGTCTGATCAGTGTAGTCCTACAGTCTGCTTTCTCTCTCTCTTAACTGTCTGATCAGTGTAGTCCTACAGTCTGCTTTCTCTCTCTCTTAATTGTCTGATCAGTGTAGTCCTACAGTCTGCTTTCTCTCTCTCTTAATTGTCTGATCAGTGTAGTCCTACAGTCTGCTTTCTCTCTCTTGTCTGATCAGTGTAATACCTGTCGTATTATTCAGCTCTCTCTCTCTCTCTCTCTCTCTCCCCCTCCCTTCCTCCCTCTCCATTTATTGCTTCTGACATTATTTGCTGTACTTGTCCTCAAATCCTGGGCGAAGGTCAAATGTATATTTTCATATCTTTGTAACTATCCCTCTGTCATGCCAACTTTCCTAACTGCCTCCTTCAGCCTCTCATTCTATCTAGTTCCCCAGACAGTCCGGTCCATTTGTGTCCTACATTTCAACGATACTTCCCTCCAAATTCTAACTCTAGTTCAGACAGGAATGATCATATCTAGAAGACCACAGACGCCCCATGTTCTTGTACTCCAAAATCAGTGGATCCCAACCTTTTTTATATACGAGGACCACTTTTCCAACAACAAATAAGCTGTGGATCACTGGCTTACATGCAGTAACGTATGCTATAAATTCTTTTTTTAAAATTGTTTTAATTCAGTTGATGGCAATATCAATTTTGAAAACATAGTCAAAGACCACCTGGTAATGCTCCACGTATTACTTGTGCTCCGCTGACCAGAGATTGGGAACCACTGCTCTAATTCTCAACGCCCTCGTTACGTCAGAGGGTTAGATATACGGTGGAACGGTACTATTAGAAGTCCCAGATAAATGGCTACCAGTCAGGAACAATCGAAATGTGGCATAAGAGGCAGAGAAGCAACAATACGCGACGGGCACGCGGTACAAGTAAAGTGCATAGACTTTGTGTCCCACGGAGATTTGAGAGCATTGTATCAGCCAACACGCAGCGTCTCTCAATGTACTTCACCGCAAGGTCATGGCCGCAGTACGGAGTTGGACATAGAACTGACAAATCGTAGTCACGGGGAAAATGGAATGAGATGAAATGAGAAACAGTAAGGAGCTAGAAGGGGACAAACTATTATATTCTACTATTATATTCTACTATTATATTCTATTATATTCTACTATTATATTCTACTATTATGTTCTATTATATTCGACTGACTTTATTTTATTATTTTTTTAAAAACTAAGACCATACAATGTTTCTGGAAAAGTTCTTTTTATTGGGTATTGCAAGTAATAGTAACAGGTTGTTGTATTTTTTATAGGTGCTGATAGTAACAGGTTGTTGTATTTTTAAAGTTGCTGATAGTAAGAGGTTGTTATATTTTTATAGTCATGGACATTATGGTTAACGAGCCAAAACTCTGTCCTACTCTTCTAGTGCCGATAGTAGCAGGGTGTTGTATTTTTTATAGGTGCTGATAGTAACAGGTTGTTGTATTTTTACAGGTGTTGATAGTAAGAGGTTGTATTTTTAAAGTTGTTGATAGTAACAGGTTGTTGTATTTTTATAGGTGTTGATAGTAAGAGGTTGTATTTTTAAAGTTGTTGATAGTAACAGGTTGTTGTATTTTTATAGGTATTGATAGTAATATGTTGTTGTATTTTTATAAGTGCTGATACTAATAGGTTTTTTGTATTCTATAGATGCTGACAATAATAGATTCTTGTAATTCAATAGCTGACGATAGTGACAGGTTGTTGTATTTCTATAGGTGACAAATGTGACAGGTTGATGCATTTCTATAGGTGCCGATAGTGACAGATTGTTGTATTTCTATAGGTGCAGATAGTAACAGATCGTTGTAATTCTATAGGTGTCATTAATAACAGGTTGTTGTATTTCTATAGATACAAAAATTAACAGGTAGTTGCATTTCTATAAGTACTATACGTAACAAGTTATTGTATATCCACAGGAAACAAAAGTAACATGTTATATTTCCATGGTTACTCAAGTTAACAGTTTGTTATATTTATACAGATGCCCATAGTGACAGGTTGTTGCATTTCTACAGGTGCTGTAATAATACATTGTTGCATTTCTAGTTTCTTCTTATAACATCTTATGTTGTATATCTGTAGATGCTGCAGGTGACATACAGTTTCATTTCTATCTTCTGGCCAAAGATAAGTGATATAGTTTGCTGATAAGTCTTATACTGGTTATGCTTTTCATATTTACTGTCTTAAATACCCCAGAACTGCTGCGCGTAGTTATATCATCATCATCATCATCATCATCACCACCACCACCAACATATTAATGATGATTAATGATGGCCTCCACCACCACCATCATTAATCATCATCATAATCATCATCGTCATCATCATCATCATCACCATCATGATCATCATGTCCCATTAAGCACCAGCGCAGCTTCAAAATTTGTCAACAACATTATATATAAAGATAGATAAGAAAAGATCATGTGAAGGAAAAATTATAATCTTAACATTTTGGTTTTTTTTTCAGCTTTTGTTCACAGATCTATTTCCATACCCCCTCATCTTTTGATCCCTACACCCCCAAAGGGATTTGCATATCCCAAATTAAGACCCCCACCCCCCCCCACCCCAACCCCCATTGCGCTGATTCATATCAAACAGAAACACAGGAAGACCGTATGGAAACATGAGGGAAACTGGAGCAAAGGAGAAAGCACACCATTGACTGAACATGTTATTACAAAGTGGACGAGACACGAACATGGCGCCTAGTGGTACATGCTCTAAGCACGTCAGGTTCTTTGCTATGTAGGGCACTCGAGGGAGAAAGAGGAGAGACAGAAGAGGCGGAGAAGTGGGGGCATGAGCTGGCGTTTCTCTTTTCTGTTTTTTTTTCTTTTTAATAACATTCTCAGATACAAGGAAAGATACAACAACGCTGATAATTGGTAGAGTCAGCAGTAAGTAGGGCTGCTCTGCAAAAATGACGTTACGTTGGATAACGGCAAAATGACGTTAAGTTGGATAACGGCAAAATGACGTTATGTTGGATAACGGCAAAATGACGCTAAGTTGGACAACAGCTTAATGACGTTAAGTTGCATAATAGATAAATGACGTTAAGTTGCATAACAGCTAACTGACTTTAAGTTGCATAATAGATAAATGACGTTAAGTTGCATAACAGCTAAATGACGTTAAGTTGCATAATAGCCAAATGAGGTAAGTTGCATAACAGCAAACATCTATCTACTCATTCATTTGCATGTCCCCTGCGGAACTTTGCCTCCCAAACAGCACTCCTGTAGGCCTCTCGGTTGTGGGCAAGATGGCCTGCTGCTACTGCATCCATTTGCAGATCGTCAACGATGTCTTGCAGCCATCTTCGTTTTGGTCTTCCTCTTTTTCCTTTTCCCATTATGTATCCTTCCAGTACGGTCTTCTCTAAATTATCATGACGTTTAATATGTCCAAAATATTTAGGTTTTCTCTCTTTAATCATCTATCTATCTATCTATCTATCTATCTATCTATCTATCTATCTATCTATCTATCTATCTATCTATCTATCTATCTATCTATCTATCTATCTATCTATCTATCTATCTATCTATCTATCTATCTATCTATCTATCTATCTATCTATCTACCTACTGAGACGAAATGCGCTATTAGTTCACCCCACCAGCCACCAGGCTTACAGCGTGCAGTGTGTACATTAATTTTGCGTTATTTCTTTCAAATCTAATCAGAAATAAAACGGACAACTTTACCTTCCAACCCATGGAAACTGGTTGCAGTCATAGAATTAAAAAAAAACAATCCTTGTAGCACAACCAGGCCTGTCTGCTGTTATGATGTACTTGTCAGTACAAAAATCGAATTCGTCATTAAACGACAACAAAAAAGAAAACACTTTTTGGAGATCAGATGCGCGTGATCTTAATTTTATAAATACATTCTGTTCGAACGTCACGTCCAAGCGGGGACATCAGTTTTCCAACATTCTGTCTTCGTTGGCTGTGAGCACAGATGACGAGGTCACAAAGTGCCCCCCCCCCCCCCCCCCCCCACACGATGAAGAAAATATTTTAACATCCATCAGATGTAAGTAGGAGTTCAAGTATGAAGGCGACAGCTGGTCATGGAAACAAACATCGTGACAAACTTCGCTGATAACGCCCGTGATTTATGATCATGTCATATACTTAAAGGCTCAGCTTTGCCTGGGGGCGAAGGTGATGTAATAAACTCCCGCATGAAACACAGTTCTTCAGAAAGTAAAACAACTAAAGAATCTGTGGAGAGGAACAGACAGAACCACAAGAGTAATATTTCTAAGGCCATGCATCTTTCCTATCGCAATATATGCCTGTGAGACCTGGACACTTAACAAAACAGCTGAGAAACACATAAATGCCTTTGAATGTAAATGCTACAGAAGAGTTCTTCAAATATCATGGACACAGAAAAGAACAAATATATCCATACTACAAGAACTTAATATTGAAGAAGGCTGACTGGTAAAGAGGATTAAAGAGAGAAAACTTAAATATTTTGGACATATTAAACGTCATGATAATCTAGAGAAGACCGTCTTTGAAGAAGGGGAAAAAAGAAAGAGAGGTGAAGACCAAGGCGAAGATGGTTGCAAGACATCGTTGATGATCTGCAAATGGACGCATCAGCAGCAGGCCATCTTGCTCACAACCGAGAGGTCTACAGGAGTGCTGTTAGGGGAGGCAAAGTTCCGCAAGGGACATGCAAATGAATGAAACACAATTAGGATAAAATAGTTCTACAAATCAGAAAATAAATACGATCGGAAAGATCGGTACCGGTTTTCAAAGCTGAAGTATGTATATAATCAAATTCTTGTAATATTTCCACAATTCTGTTTCACACTCACAGCTTCTAAAATAAAAAGGAGTTGCTACAGAAATTACGGCTTCATGTCTGAAAGTATATTTTCCCCGCTATCCAGTGTCTGAAATGAACGGGAATCATCCAACACAAGGCTCCTCTGAGAATCGTATCATTCTTGCAGACAGATATCGCTAAGTCACTGTCAACTTTTCTTGCCCAGTAGACCTACCCCCACAGACTCTCTGTGCTCCGATGTACAGCTAGATCGCCACGAGACTCCCCCACGTAATTCATGACTCCGAATCAAGACTGGCTCAATATCATGTTCACGTTAGTTATTCCCGGAGTCAAACTGGCCCTCCTCTTCCTCTTTTCTCCTCTAATAATGTTCAACAATCGAATACTGATATTCCGAGCTGATGGTGTTCTCTCTCGAACTCTTAAAACTTGAACATATATGTGTGACATGTCATTCTTAAGATGGCGATGCAGAGACCAAAATGTTTTCTCTTATGAGAGTTACTTGTGTGGAACTCGGTACGGTCCAGTTTGTGTTTGCTTTTTGTATTTTTTTTTTATTTCCTGTTTCTCTCGTGGAATTCTTAGTTTCAGTCGTGCTTTTCTTCATCCATGGTGACGTAAATTCGCGTGTGCGTTTGGTTTTCTGCGTAAAAAATCAGATGTTTTCCTCCAAAATAGGTTATACCTATATCTAAACTGTTTACAGCTGTTGTTGTTGTTGTTGTCTCAGGTAATTTTAATCACCTTTAATGTATCTGATTCTACTTTGTGGCTGGTACAGATTGATGACTCTTTGTGGTTGGCATTTTGTTTTGTTTTTTTTACACCCTTATAGTTATATTAGTTCAAAGTTGTTATTTTACGTCTCCGTAGATTATTCTTCTAAAGCATGTTATTTTTGTTATATGTTATGTTTAGGAAAAGGTCATGATTAGAAACAAATTAGAAACGTTTGGCCAGAAAGTCATCAGAATATCGTGGAAGAATAAACGAGAAAACGAAAGTCGCGTAGATGAACTGGGGCACATGCAGGAAGCAGTGGGGCACATGCAGGAAGAACTGGACACAAGGAGGAAGAACTGGATACAAGGAGGAAGAACTGGACGCATGCAGGAAGCACTGGACACATGCAGGAAGCAATGGACACATGGAGTAAGCACTGGACACATGGAGGAAGCACTGAGACACATGCAGGAAGCACTGGACACATGGAGGAAGAACTGGACACACTCAGGAAGAACTAGACAGATGCAGGAAGAATTGGACACATTCAGGAATAACTGCACACAAGGAGGAAAAACTGACTACTGGGAGACGAAGGAAACCTTTTGTCGTACAGAACGGTCTAGAACAGTAGTTTTTAACTTGAGATCAATAGATCCTTAAGGGGCCCACGGAAAGACTTTGTGGAGTCCACCGACTAGCAAATGAATTGGTTGAGTCTTTTGCGTCATCTGGGTTCTATTTACTGTTTTATTTTTAAACATATGTTTCCTGGCCGAAAAAGGGGGCCCACAGCTGCTATCGGGCGGAAAATGGGGATACAGCTGTTGTCTGGCCAGAAAGGGGCTTATGGCCAAGAAAAGGTTAAGAATCACCGGTCTAGGGAGAAAAATAATGGAGATCGAGCTTGGAAAACGAGGAGGCTACGGCCAAGGATATTACTGAAATGCTTAACACTACGCTCACTGAGTCTGAGGTCTTGGCCGGACTCTGAAACTTTCTAAGATAGGTTATCATCCAGAGCAAAAGTTCTGCGAAGGGCACAACTAACGAAGCCTTTAATCATCACGTGTAAGAAAACAATAATGTAGAAGAGATGGGGTATTCTGACTTGTGAATCACGAGTGAGAAACAAAGAAAACAATAATGTAGAAGAGATGGGGTATTCTGACTTGTGAATCACGAGTGAGAAACAAAGAAAACAATAATGTAGAAGAGATGTGGTATTCTGACTTGTGAATCACGAGTGAGAAACAAAGAAAACAATAATGTAGAAGAGATGTGGTATTCTGACTTGTGAATCACGAGTGAGAAACAAAGAAAACAATAATGTAGAAGAGATGGGGTATTCTGACTTGTGAATCACGAGTGAGAAACAAAGAAAACAATAATGTAGAATAGATGGGGTATTCTGACTTGTGAATCACGAGTGAGAAACAAAGAAAACAATAATGTAGAAGAGATGTGGTATTCTGACTTGTGAATCACGAGTGAGAAACAAAGAAAACAATAAACGGAATACACTCTTCTCTGTGAGGACCTGGGAAGATCTAAGAAATTCCCAGGGACATTTCTCGGTTCTTATTATTTATGACATGTGTCGAATTTTAAAAAAAAACTAATTTCATTTACAGTTGTCGACCCAAGGAGAAGTCATTTAATATCGTCTGACACGTGGAAAATCAATCGCCTTATGCACTCAAAATATCGTCTCTAATGGGTCCTGAAGCTATTATGAATGGCTTGTGAACACTCTTTAAATTATGCTGGAATATAAGTAAGGTCCAGCTCTGTATGTTCTTGGAATTCTAGTTGTTGTTGTTGTTGTTTTTTAAATCGTGGAGTTTTCAAAATGAGTGCTTTGAGACCTACAATGTTTTATTCTTTTCTGCACCTAACTTTCACAGAAATCACACATACACGCATTGATCGCACACACACACACGATCCTACATCTTCTAGGTAACACTTAAAACAGCGAAAAAGGTCTCCATCAAGGTCACGAAGAACTCAGTGTGTGGTCCTTGGTGTTTCTGATTAATTCAGATAGTTTTTTTTTTCCACACCACTTGGTCAGTCCACTGAGATATTTTCTCCTTTGCTTCTTTTCCCCTTCGAGTTCTCCAGTCATTACCAGGTTCTCTAACTTCTGTCTTCTCCTGATTTGTCCAGAAACTTTGACTGTCATCTTCTTATCACCAGTTTAACTAGTTTTTGTTGTTTCGAAGTTACTTTGGGGATCTCTTCGTTTGCTTTTTACTGTCTGTTCAGGGTATTTGTTGCATCTTTCACCAAAACCACATTTCTGTTGCTTCCAGTTTCTCTGTCACCTTTTTTTTTTCTTTACTGTCAAAACTTCACAACCATATGGTAATACTGGCTCTATATAGCACAGTAATACTCTTTTCTCCCACTTTTAAGAACATCTTATTTGTAAGCATCTTCTTCTTGTCATAATAAGCTACTTTTGCTGGCCCAACTATTTCATTTCTGCATTTGCTATCAGCTGTTATTGCTGTTCCAAGATAACTGAATTTATTTACTTGTGTCAGTGTCTTCCTGTTTGAAACAATGGTGCACTCTGGTACTTTTTATTCTTTTCGGTATTGCCATTGTTCGGAACATTATATTGGGCCACTATACGCGTATTGGTTAGAACTTTTGAACAGATAATCTTGAAAGGAAAAAAAAAAGGGCAATGATAATCTGACATACGGTGAAAAGGGTGCATAGGGAAAAAGAGTTGAGAAACACTACTCATGGGGGGGGGGGGGGAAATGATAATGCTGAATATGGTTGCTGACAAATGAGAAAGGATGAGTTCGAAAAGACAACGGGCGTAAGACATCAGTGACATTCTAAACACCGCATTCCATGAAGATGGCAATCTGGCTGTACAGAGAAACACTTGAGAATAACTATCAAGCGATAAAGATACATTCTATAATAGAAACGCCTCTTGTTGCAGGATGAGTACCAGTACCACCAGCACTGATAACAATAATAACAACATCTCACATGATTCAAACCACAACAATACAACCGTGACTACGCATGCGCCGAACTATTCTCTTAAGCCGCATTGGCTGCTTTTGATGACAGGGTCAGACCCTGAAGAAACACGAGATTTGATAGGAGAGTGACGGGACTGATAAAAAGCCGTGACGTTTCATTGGCTGAAATGTGGAGTGTGTGTGAGTGTGTGTGTGTGTGTGTGCGCGCGCACGCGCTTGAGTATGCGCCTGCGTGCGTGATGCAATATCCAGAATTAGCCTTCTTTCTGCTGGGCTGGCTATGTATGAACGAAACATCGGAAGAAAAGAGGAAAATTGATGGCAGCAAGAGAAGTTGTTAACTGGAAATCAAGTAACGGAAATTGGTGATCGTCTAGCAACCATGCCAGGAGAAAAACCGATTACTGATTGCCAGTTTTGTAGTGGAAACCGATTTGTGAACGTTCCATGATTAATTTCGTGTCTGGGTCACCCATGAACACGACTTTCTTACTTGTCTGATGGTCCAACTATCTTACTTGTCTGATGGCCCAGCTATCTTACTTGTCTGATGGCCCAACTATCTTACTTGTCTGATGGCCCAGCTATCTTACTTGTCTGATGGCCCAACTATCTTACTTGTCTAATGGCCCAACTTTCTTAGTTGTTTATGTTTTAAAATTACAAAGCCTTCTCTGTCCTCATCTCTTCATTGCTTTTTAATTATTATTATTATTATTATTATTATTATTA
This sequence comes from Achatina immaculata, assembly GCA_009760885.1. Classification (NCBI taxonomy): domain Eukaryota; kingdom Metazoa; phylum Mollusca; class Gastropoda; order Stylommatophora; family Achatinidae; genus Lissachatina; species Lissachatina immaculata. Next base: position 16,349,567 of record CM019696.1, read on the forward strand.
ATCCATTTTCGTTTCAGAGCACGGAGTGGGGTCTAGCATTTGTGCAGTTGTAATCGTTGAAAACGAGCCAGAAAAGAAATGCAGTCCTGAAGTTTTTATTATATAAAAGAGTTAACAAGAAGGCAGGGGTGGAACAAACAAGACGAAACCAGCATGGAACAAACAAGACGAAAGCACCATGGAACAAACAAGACGAAAACAGCATGGAACAAACAAAAAGCAAAGAAATTAATGCAGGGGAAGAAATAATGTAGATCAATCATGAAATAAGTACTACGCGTATATATAGTAAACATACTGTAAACAGTAAAATATAATAATTATTGAATAAACAGCTGAAATATATAATAAACACAGGATAAACATCAGAAATATGTGTTAAACATGTAACAAACAGATAAAATGTATAGCAACAATGAAATATTTAACTTAGGTTAAGCAAGGAATAACTAAAACTTGGAATTTTGGCGCAGCGATGCGGACAGCAATCTTCAAAGTGAAGAAGAAACGACTAAAAAAAAAAAAGAAAAACAAAGGAATCAAGAAGGAAAGAAGAAGAAGAATGTATAAACGAAATGAGAGAAGGAAAAGAAGAGCAGAAACAAGACAACAGGCAGAGTACAAAACTGAATTACGCTTTCAAAAGCAGTCTGCGGCCACTGACAAATGCACATTTACGACTAATGCCTCTTTCCACTATCTTTCTCTCTCTTCGCTCTTTCCTTCCCACAGACCTATATCGTTGGGTTGTTTTATTTTTGTTTTCTGTCTGTGTAAAGTAGATAGTCAGAATACAGTTTATCAGATCATTTGCTGGGAAAGGGGGGAAGAGTCAATCTTATCTCATTTGGCGCTCGATAAATAAATTACTTCGTCACTGTTAACTCCTTGACTTCAAAATAACATTGGCACTGGTGTCCCGTAGCGGTTAACGAAGACTGGAGTATAATACGATGAATAATGGTAACCCTGTCATGCCTTATAAGCACATAGGGATATGGTGTTAGTGCCCATATTTTCCTTGACCTGTCAGCACACTAGAGGGTGATGTGATCAGTATCACGCCTGCCCGCCTTTCCTTCCCCAACTCCAAAAGAAGTCGGGTACCCATTTCTACAGCTGGGTGACTGGGGTGCCCCCCGGCCAGATTAGAACTCCCGACCTTCGCCATGAGAGACCAGTGCACTAACCACTTCGCCACATAATAATAAGGGTTAAATTGCTAGTGTGAAGTAAAATACTGTCCCGGCCACAACAACTAATCGTCATATAAAAGATACAGCCGACCAGTGTTTCCTGCAAGCATCAACTCATTCAAAATCTGGAATTATAAGACAGTATTAATCAGAACTTCTTCAGTAACATAATTGTGTATCTTTACTTCGTTATAATGGTAATCAGAACATGGAAGTACAATAATAAATTATAAAGTGTGCTGCAATACGCTGCAGCCGTCATTGAGTCCAGCTGATATAAAAGAACAACAAAGACTACAGACAATTCGAACAATTCTTCAGTCATAAATAAATAGTTCAGAACCTTAATGTGTTCATACTGGTGATGGATCTTGCCACACTTATGCCAATCAATGCTCACAGCGGTATGTAGGCAAAAACGCTAAATACAAAACATCAGATTTCTAATCCACCTCATAGTTTCAAAAATGGTGGGGCAGCTTCCCTCTAGGTTCTTCCTTCAAGAGTTTCTCATCAGAGTTTACTCTGGCACGGCACGTAAGGAGAGACAAAGCGGGTTGTGTGCTTGGCAGGGCCAACAATCCCTTAGCGTGTTACGCAATGAATAATCCAAAACTCAGGTCGGGATGGACCTCCGGAGTGTGAAGCTCGTATGACTGCTAGTGGTGAATGTAGAATGGAATCTAGTAGCCTTGACCTACTTTCCCAGTGTGAACTAGAAGACATACATGTCATAACGGGAAAAAATGCTCCGAATAATTTTGTTCTTTTTCTTTTCTTTACGTGGTGCGTCCATCACAGAGATGTTGCTCTCCTGACAGCCGATGTGAAAAGAAGTCTCTACATATAACCAGAATGTCTACTCAGTGATTTCAGTGTTTACAGTATCAGTGATGTCATGGGCCCATCGAATGCTGGAGCTAGGCATAAAATAGAGAGTACCTGAGTAAGCTATTGACAAACAGGCTGAAAACTTTACTCGCATGACAAAGCCTATCATTGTGGTTTAGGGCTTCACGAAGTCTACATCTGGCACTGGGGCCCATCGTGTCTTCATATTCAAGGAATATTTTCCTCCGTTACTGCTTTCTCCGTTACTGGGGGTGAAGATGCCTGTCAGATGAGGCAATCAGTCATCCATAGTTGATATGCTAGCGTCAGGGTTAGCGAACCATAGCTGACAAAGACCCTGCCTCACCTCTGCGTTGGTACCCCCAGTAGCAGGCCTAACCTGGCTAACGGGGCAGGGATCGCTATAGTCCCCATGGTGATGGAATCTGCTAAAGAAGCATTGCACATCCCCTGCTTTTTTAGTTGTATACCGGGACTGAAATGGTAGCTGCCATAACCCGCTCCCAGGCAGATACGATGCTGGGCCTCAACACCTTAACAGCATCGGCTGCAAAGAACACCAGCTCGCAGATACAGGTAGTTAGCACAACCAGCCACCAACTAACCAACTGCTGTCTATAGGCCTTTATGTTTTTTTTTAAACATAGCCAAATAAGGATTCTTTTCTTTTCTTAAAGTATATGAGAAATTGCGGACAATTGTGGGTATCCACACAGTTCTTTTAAAAACGCAGTTGTTGCCCCTGCTATCTTTTCAAGCCATTCTTTTCTCCAACAATATTATCTCTTCTATTGCTCGGCTGAATTTCCACGATCTGCTCATTAAATACGTAGTCAAGACGTCGCGGCTACCAGAAACAAGAAACCACAAGTACTGTGTCAGATTCACAAACAAATTGTTCTTTGACTATTGGGGCAAAAAGAACTGGGGTTTTCTATTCCTCTATACATTAGCCGTTAGTTTAAAAAAAAAAAAAAAGAAATCTTATCTCTGTTCATTGGTTTCTGTAAACAAGAGTTTCTTCTGCAGATCCTTATGCTCTACTGCCATTCGCATATCTTCGCTCCCAAGAAGTTATTACTTTTAGATTTTCTCTTTCAAAGTGCTGCTTTACCATATTCTAACACGAAAGAAAAGCAGCACAGGGCAGTGGATTCTGATGAGAGAACTCCGTTATGGCCCATCTGACGTAGAAAAGAAGTCAGCTTTTTGAAGATTTGAACTTACAAAAATTCAACCTTCTCAATAAATCTACAAAAATTGTCTGCAACAACGGACTAACTTCTAGTTGATATATAACAAAACATGGCTCCGAGTTACGTAAAACTCGACTTACGCACACCGGCTGAGGAATGACCCACTTACGTAAATAGGGGGGTATTTGTTCAGTGATCACAAACATTGAGGATAACAGCTCAAATTATGGTGGGTTTCATTTGGATTTTTAAAACTAACCGTTTATCCCCAGTACATGTATACGATATGTCAGGACGAAGATTTGAGAATCCCTGGGATCAGCCTAGGTTTTTAACTCACCCTAAAGAGACGGAGCTTTTAAGATTCTGTTAATATTTAGTCCACCCAAAGGCCTCAATGTATTCTAGATAAAGCCATCGAGAAATCGATCACACAGGAAAAGTACGGTATACAGATGTTACAAAGTAATCGATGAAATTCAGAAAGGGGCAAATATCAATATAAAGGTCAATGAATGTTCAGTTTAATTTTCTCAGCATTCTTTATTAAAAACGTCATCTTTTTATGGATTGATTTAATATTAAAGTGGAAGATTTTGTATGAAATTGCATATGCATATATATATATATATATATATATATATATATATGCTTTCAGAACTTCAAAACATACGTTTAATGAAAATATTAAATCTATTCGTCAGCTCTAAGGGACTAATTTATCATCATCATCATCATCATCAGGGGTTGTGGGCACAAAAGTACTTGCTTCTCTTCAGATCTCTATCTTTGACGTTTCTCAGCTCTGACAGTGATTTTATTGGCTCTTTCCGATTTGGCAAACAGCGACCCATAGCTGACATGCTAGCGTAAAAGTTGGCAAACCATAGTTGAAATATCAGTGTCAGAAGTGGCAAACCGTAGCTGAAATATCAGTGTCAGGGTTGGCAAACCACAGTTGACATGCTAGTGTCAGGGTTGGCAAACCATAGCTGAAATATCAGTGTCAGGGCTTGCAAACCATAGCTGAAATATCAGTGTCAGGGTTTGCAAACCATAGCTGAAATATCAGTGTCAGAACTGACAAACCATAGCTGAAATATCAGTGTCAGGGTTTAGAAACCACAGCTGAAATATCAGTGTCACGGTTGGCCTACCATAGCTGAAATATCATTGTCAGGGTTGGCAAGCCATAGCTGAAATATCAGTGTCAGGGTTGGAAAACTATAGCTGAAATATCAATGTCAGGATTGGCAAACCATAGCTGAAAAATCAGTGTCAGGGTTGACAAGCCATAGTTGATATGCTTGCGTCAGGATTGGCAAACGATAGGTGACAATCTAACATTAGAGTTGCCGCCCCCCCCCCCCCCCACTTTCCAAAGTAACAAACCTAGCCTTGATAATGGAGCTGGGATCGCCACAGTTCTCATGGTGGTGGTGTCTACTAAAGAAGTACTGGACACCTCTTGCTTTTTTAACTCAACTTAGGGACTGAAAAAAAAACCAAAACAAAACCTCCTCAACCCGCTCCCAATCCGACACAATGCTGTGCCTCAGCATCACCATCGCATCAGCTGTAAAGAACAAAAAGTCACGTACTTAAAGGAAGAATCATTTTAAAAATCTATAAAATTCTATCAAAAACTGTCTACTACCTTCTCCCTTGGCTTTCCTCCACCATTATTGCGGTTAATCTTTCAATTAGTTGTGACGTTATGGGTTAAAATGGCCGTACAATAGTCATCACTTTCTGTAGTACAATCGATACTACAAAACTGGTGGTCCCAGGAAAGCAAGATTTTCACAGACAACGGGCAGCTTTAAAGAATGAGAAACAGAAATTTTATTATGCTCTGGCAAAAGACCAAGTCAAACAAAGCGACAAGCGTGCTCACGCCGAAAGAAAGAGCTTCGGTAACAAGAATGAACTCTTGAAGGACATGAAAAACTGCCAAGAGAATTCAAGAGAGGCTGACCCGCTCGGACATCAGCCAAGATCGATATAGATCGTCCAGGACCTCCAAACACGAGATCTTCGGGCAAACATGAAGGACAATTCTCTCACTTTGCCCGCGGGATTAAGCATGGAAAGGGTCTGCAAATAACCCCCAGGATTGGGGATATTTTAACGCTCGCAGACCGAATTCTCGTAACTGCCTCGACTGTTAAACAGGAACCATGTGTGACATAGATTCACGTATCGGGACACGTAAGCTGTGTTGGCGTTTATAGATATTGCCATGTGGTGAATGACGATAAACAATGGCCAACAAATTGCTGGATTGTTCAGAGTTGTTCCTCTTTGTTCTTGACAATGATCAGATATTATATTCTTTCCTTTCTCTATCTTTTGTGGTGTAAGGTGTAATATTGGCCCAGTCTAGCTCTTGGAGCCGTGCCAGGCATAATATTTTAAAAGTTTCCTATGGGGATGAAGATGCTGTCCAATGAGACAATCAGCGACCCATAGCTAATGTGCTAGCGCCAGGGTTAGCTAACCATAGCTGACAAAGACCCTGTCCCACATCTTCGTTGGTACCCCCAGTAACAGGCCTAGCCTGGCTAACGGGGCAGGGATCGTCATAGTCCCCATGGTGGTGGAGTCTGCTAAAGAAGCACTGCCTACCCCCCCTGCTTTTTTAGCTACATTCCCGGACTGAAAAAGTAGCTGCCATAACCCGCACCCACGCCGATACGATGTTGTGCCTCGACACCTCCACAGGTTCGGCTACAAATAACACCAGCTCGCAGTTACAGGGAGATAACACAAGACAAGAAAAAGTTTCTTATTTCCTGCTGCCGTTGCTATGGTTATTTATGCTTAAAACATTCTGAGATTAAATTTGCCCTGAGAGTAGGTGAAAACTGAGATACCATATGTTTTATATGTAAGGTCTGCTCACTGATGCTGTGAAACATCTTTGATCTTTCTTTATGAGTCTGTAGTAAGCAATCCTGGACATATATAAAATCTTCACTATACATATGCTATTTCTATGACCTTGCTCTTTGATTAATATCCAGGCTGGCAAAATAAACATACATAGGGCACTTCTCATCATCATCAGGTGCCATGCCCCTGGACGTGTTGGCCACCATGTCTCTCCACAGTTTCCGATCTTTCGCGTTTCCACTAGTTCCGTTCATATGCTTTTCCCATGCCATTTTGTCAGCCCATCTAAGATTTTCTCTCTTGGTCTACCTCTTCCTTTCCTGCCTCAGAGTTTTTCTGCTGTCATGTTTTCGATTTCTCGTCTTCTCATTATATGGCCAAATGAACTTAGACTGTCTGCTCCAGTTTTGTGTTCATTAAAGTTCGTTTCTCACTGACTTTTCATAAGATATTGGTTGGGCATTAAAAGTTCTAATTTCCTATTGTAGAAATGAATCCTTACATGCAGAAAGTCAAGGAAATTTTACAAATCCCTTTTATAAACTTGTCTGAATCTCCGTTTCTTATATCCTTGAATTATCTTCCGTAAGCTTGGAATACTTCTAAAGTAAATGGTCCCCGTTGTTTAGGCAGCTTCAGCAACTAAGTGATCATGTTCGTGCTCCAGGGATGTTTCTATTTGGAAAGTGGAGTAAAAGATTGATATATTCCTCGTACACTGGTCACTTACTGGACACGAGTCCTGCTCGTAGAGGCCACTCATACCTACACTGATGATGAGGGCAGATTGCGAATGATGAAAATTGTTGGAGAGCGAATTTAAACAGGAGAGAGAGAGAGAGAGACAGAGAAAGACAGAGAGAGAGGAGAGAGAAATAGACAGGCCGACAGACAGACAGACAGACGAATGGATGGATGGATGGATGGATGGATACAGACAGACAGCAGACAGGCAAGCAGGCAGCCAGGCAACCAGACAGACAGAGACAGTTTTAAAATGATATAATAAGCACGTGAAAGAACACTGGGATATATTCAGTCGCTCAGATACTAAAAACCGGATCCTGCATCAAGGCTGCAGTGCATGCTAATGTTTTTACCATAATATAAAACCAGAAGCAGCCGTCACCAGCCGTTACGGAGAAGGCACACAGGAAACAGAAAATAGCCACACACATACACACAAAAAAAACAGCGCAGAAAATCTCTACTTACCTTCAGCTGTTGTCTAATAGACCCTGGAGCCAGCGGCCAGGATCTCCTGTTGATGGCGTTGGCATTGCCTCTAACTGACCTCCTTTTCACAACGTCCGCGGCCGAGGGTCTGGTGACAGAAGGCGGGAAAGAATACTCTTTCATCTGACCGCCTTGGAACGGTAGCTGTCCTTTCAAACTCATGTAAAAAGACTTCGGTGTCTGGTTCTCATTGACAGAATGTGGACATTCCAATAATGCATCGTTAGGAAATAAAGTTTTCCTCTTGCTCTACATTTTACAGTACGGGATCACAGCGAACACTGCAGTTTGTCATTTATAAACGCGCCTACAGCATACACGTGTAGGGAAAACTGGTAGAAATCACTGAAGCTCTGATTACAAGTACTGGAGTTACTGTTTCACAAAACCTCAGAAAATTTTCCTGGCAGACAATGCTTTTAGGTGATTATGATTTTCAAGGACTCATTTGCTCTCCATGTTTGATCTATGGCCGGGGTACCCAATGAGATAGAGAGAGAAAGAGGGAGGGGGGAAATGCACTCGGCGGTGCATCACTCTGGGCTACTCCTGTTTCATGGGGAGGCATGGATGGCTTCCCTATTTTAAGGAGAGAGACGAAGTTTCCCCTGTTTTAAAGAGAGTGACGAATAATTTCACCTGTTTTAAGGAGGGACTAATAATTTCCCCTCAATAATTTCCCCTGTTTTAAGGAGAGGGACGAATAGTTTCCCCTGTTTTAAAGAGAGTGTCGAATAATTTCACCTGTTTTAAGGAGGGACTAATAATTTCCCTTGTTTTAAGGAGGGGACGAATAGTTTCCCCTGTTTTAATGAGAGGGACGAATAATTTCCCGTTTTAAGGAGAGGGACGAATAGTTTCCCCTTTTTTAAGGAGAGGGACGGATAGTTTACCCTGTTTTAAGGAGAAGAACGGAGAGTTTCCCCTGTTTTAATGAGAGTCACTGATAGTTTCCCCTGTTTCAAGGACAGCCCTGGAGGGTTCCTCTGTCTTATCAATAGTAGATGAAAACAGAATGGGCTATGAGGGTGGCGGGAGACGTAGGGGAACAACTTCAGGAAATTTCTCTCTCTCTCGCTCTCTCTCTCTCTGTCTACTCTATAACTCAGTCTACTCTATAACGGCAAATAAACCACAAATCAAAAGGAAAAAAAGCTTCTAAACTTCAAATCTTAAACGGATTAAACTGTTCGAAGTTAAAGAAAATATAGCGTGGCCTACCGATCCTGTATTAATCCCCAACAACGATTATATATATATATATATATATATATATATATATATATATATACAAGTTATATTTATACAGCATATAAAAACCAACATTTAGAATGTTCAGTGTTTTGTTAAGATTTTTAGGTAAAGAAATGGCTCACCCACGCTTCTTCAAAAATCACAAATTACGCCAAGACTTCTTAAAAATCATCTCAAATTTCCAAGAAGGGATGGGTCAATGGCCTTTGCTTTGCTAAGTTGTTTCTTTTCTCCCCCCTCTCTCTCTCTCTCGTTCTCTTGCTCTCTCTCTCTCGTTCTCTTGCTCTCTCTCTCTCACTCTCTCTCTCTCTCTCTCTCTCTTCAAAGAAGACATCTAAGACTTCCCATAATAATTTTAGAATTCTTGTTACTTACATAGATTTCTTGGTGTAATTTCTTCAGAAAAGCTAACGATAAAACTCTTGTCAGTAAATACTAACAATTATTAATAGTAGGGCCCACACATAAACCACTGAAGTGAAAAAAAAAAAACCCACACAGAACTGAACAATCCAACAAGTTATCTAGCACACAACAAAACTGCATTCACTGAAGGTGTGGTACATCCGACATTGGAACTTTACTGATAGCAAACTTGACAATCGATTTTAAGTTTCTAATTGCTTTCCTTTCTTCAAATTCTGGCGTTTTAATACCCGCTTTAAGTAAGGGAGTTAATCCCCTATTTTTTTTTTTTAACTGCTGACGAATTCGGGTTGCGCAGGCGGCACGTAGATACCACACATCATAGCCACGTATGTTATCAGGGCGCGCCTGGTTGGGGATTGCTTCCACATAACGATGAATATGGAATTCGTGAAGCAACATGCTACGTTACAATGATTGTATATTCGAAGTACAAACAAAGAGAGAGAGAGTGATAGACAGACATACGGACAGATAGATAGAAAGACATACATACATACATACATACATACAAACATACATACATACGTATATACATACATGCATACATACATACATAAAGACAGACAGACAATGAGAGACAGACACAGAGGGAGACAGAAAAACAGAGAAAGGCAGGCAAATAGAGGGGCAGACAGAGAGAGACAGATAGATAGACAGAGACAGACAGACAAACAGAGAGAGAGAGACAGGCAGTGAGAAAGACAGACAGAGAGACAGACAGAGAGACAGACATGCAGACAGACAAGACAGAGACATTTTAGACCAGGAGAGGAAGGGAACTCTAAAGGGAAAAAGAGAGAATCTTTTTCTTCTACCGGATCTTTATAGCATTATACGCCCCTTCTTCCTTCACTGTACGAGATGACGCAGGAAAAACTGGATTTTTTGTTTTGTTTTGTTTTGTTTATCTGTTTATGTCTTTCTGTACAAGTGTGTGTGTTCATCTTTGACAATAAAGCTCTTTAGAATCTTGTCAGAGCTACACTCCCATCTCACCAATGCTTACAAACTTGTTTACCCAAGGATAAAAAGAAAAAACAGGAAAAAAAGAAACAGCATAGCAAGAACCCCCAAAAGAACCGCCCATGTTATAAATAGCAATAGTAGTAACTGTAGTAATAGATGAAGTAGTGCTAATTGTAGCAGCAGTATCAGTAGCAATTGTATTAGAGTAGTTGTGGTGGTAATATTGGTAGTAGTAGTAGTAGTAGTAGTAGCAGTAGTAGTAGTAGTAGGTGCAGTAGTAGTAATAAGTACAAAAGTATAAGTATTAATAGTAATAGTTTTAACTGTGGTGGTGGTGGTGGTGGTGGTAGTAGTAGTAGTAGTAGTAGTAGTAGTAGTAGTAGTAGTAGTAATATTAGTAATAGTAGTGGCAGCAACTAGTAATACTAATAGTAATAGCAGTAGTGATAACAGGATATAGAAGTAGCAACTAATAATGGCTCCTTCTTACTGAACAAATGCCAGAGAGGCAAACTAACAATAGCTGTTTTTTTAATGTTGCCGAATATCATTTTGTAAAAGACCATCCATCACAACGGAGTATCTCGAAGCATCGTTTTGCAAATGACCATCTATCACAACGGAATATCTCAAAGCACCATCTTGCAAAGGACCATCCATCACAACGGAATATCTCAAAGCATCATTTTGTAAAGGACCATCCATCACTACGGAATATCTTGAAGCATCATTTTGCAAATGACCATCTATCACAACGGAATATCTCAAAGCTTCATCTTGCAAAGGACCATCCATCACAACGGAATATCTCAAAGCATCGTTTTGCACGGCACCCTCCATCACAACAGAGTGTCTCCATAAAATAAACATCATGGCAACTGACCAGATTAGACGTAACCTAAACTTCTGTTGCAAAGTTTCTGCAACTCTGTGCTTTCTCGCCTTGTTTGTCTTTCAGCTTGCTACAAAAAAAAACAAACCAAACAAACAATATTTCAAACAATTATCAGTAACTGCTTGGTTCAACGATTTCTCTTTAAAAATCCCACGCAGGTGAGATCCGAAAACCAGCTCTTCAACCGCTAGTTTTTATATGATTATCGGCAAATCTGACATTTGCTTACACTCCTCTGATAAGTCACGGCGCATGCGCTAGGGAGACCGGCAGTCCATTTCTGCTAGCACAGCACAACGTCTAAGTAAACTCCTCGCCACCCACAAACAGGTGATAAACGGAATCCTTGTCTTATTCGCTAACTGCGTATTCACACATAAAACACAAACAACTGTTATCATTTACAGACCAGAAACATAGTTTAAAAAAAAACACAACACCCGCTTTAAATACTAAATTAACGTCTCATGCTCTTATCAAAGCACATCACGTCAAGGGAAGTAATTAAAGTTTTTCATTACTTAAACTAGAGCTAGCATCTCATTGAGAAAGACGTCATTTAACAAAAAGCATTTAGTAACTAAATTATAAGAATGCTGGAAGACATCAACATAGATGGAAAAGATCTGAAACTCATCAAAAACATATACTGGCAGCAGTCAGCAGCAATGAAGGTTCAGAACCAAATAGGAGCATTCCAAGATACAAAATTGGGAGTGAGACAAGGATGCGTTCTATCTCCTGACCTCTTCTCCTTGTACAGCGAAAACATAATGAGAAATATAGAGAAATACCAGGAATATCAATTGGCAGGTACAACCGTAACAACTTAAGATATGCAGACGACACATTTCTGATTGCTAAAAGTGAAGGGGAGCTACAGGCTCTTCTGGACATCGTGGTTCGTGAAAGTAAAAGTAAAGGCCTCAGTCTGAATAAAAAGAAGACTGGAGTAATTGTCATCCCAAAGAAAAGAATAGCACCAAAATGTGGCGTTACCATCGATGGCACAGAACTGAAACAAGTTGATAGATTCAAGTACTTAGGAACAATTATAACAGCTGAAGGGAAATGTCACAACGAAATAAAAAGCAGACGTGCTCAGGCCAAGTCAGCATTCCAGAAAACGAGAAACATCTTGTGCAACAGATCCATATCAATGGAAACAAGATTCCGAGTACTTAAATGTTACATCCACACGATGCTGTACCTCAACATCTTCACTGTATTGGCCGCAAAGAAGCACCAGCTTGCACTTCCATGGAGACAGAAGAGACGGAAAGAGGAATCTAAACAGAACCCAAGAGATTTATTGTTTTCTTTCTCTTTTATGATTACTGATAATTATTGTACACAACTGGGCACTGGTTTTCTACTACCATCCCCGCAGAAGACTTAATAACATGCCTGTCTGTATTCACCATATCGATGAATACTCATAATCGATGATCGCCTGGTCTGAGAGCATATCCTCTGGGCTCTGATGGAGTTTCTATCTCCAAACACGCTCGGGTCTCCCTAGTACCCATCTATTAAGCGCGCTGTGATACTGGCTAGCGCTGTTAGATAAACCATTTGTTAGGTTACTCTAACCCACGTTTAACTAGCTCACAGGCCGGGTTCAGTCCCAGCAGTGGGACATTTTCTTTCTGGTACAAGACCGAAAAAAAAAAGCCCCGAGGTTCACCCAGCCTCTAAAAATGGGTACCAGGTAAATCTGGGAAGGTAAAGATTGCCAGGCGTGATACTGACAACATAACACTTTCATATGCCGAAGGTTATGGGAAAATACTGGCCTAACACAGTATTTCTTAATATGCCTTAATGTCAAGGAAACGGGAATTCTACCTTTTCCTTTTTTGTATCATCAGTTGGATGCTATGGTGACTTCTTTCTTTCGTTTTTTGTTTTTCACAGTATAAAACTAAAACTCGGCATTTCTTGGCTAGCAACATTAGTTTTAATAACATAAGTTACGTCTTCGTAACAACTTAGAAGGCCAAAAAGAAGGCGTCCATGTCTCTAGTCAGATATCCTTGATATAGCATATAGTGAAGACGGCACCACATGAGACTAGCTACAGGGTTAACCAAAAAAACTGCGATCCCGTTCAGATTTTATTGAAGCCGGTACAATTATACTTCCCTTTTCACCTTTGCAAGGAAGTACTTTCCGAAATACCGGTCTCCTCAATAAACTATATAGATGATATGCTAGCGTCAGGGTTAGCGAACTAAAGCTGACCAAGACCCTGTCCCACCTCTCCGTTGTAACAGGCATAGCCTGGCTAACGGGGCAGGGGCTGCCATAGTCCCCATGGTGGTGGAGTCTGCTAAATAAGCATTGCACTCCCTCGGCACTTTATACTTCTTTTTATAATGTAAAATTAAACACACCTTTATAAACATCACCAGGAAATAAATGTTCGAGTGAAATGTTTTGTCGTCACCAATTTTTGCGTCGAGGCTGATAATCTTTACAAAATGCTATCATGCTGAATTAAAGTCAAAGACAACTAATTCTCCTCCATATAAACTGAGAATCATCAGTCTACTGACCTGATTACCTCCAGCTGTTTTCGCTGGTTGCTTTTTTATCAATTTTTTAATAATATAAACCGGTCACGGTAACTGACGATCTCCAAGTTTCGATTTCTCTCTCTCTCTCTCTCTCTCTCTCTTTGAAAAATCGGTAATGTACCGGTAGTTGTCAGTTAACGCGATCAATGCTGTGAATGATTGGCAGCTGATAGAAACAAAAACCAGGCATGCATTAAGAAAGGTCCCAGTCGAGAGATGTGAATTACATGGCCAAAAAGTAAACACTGAAAGCAGAGAAGAGTCAGGCAATAAAGGGGACGTAAGTGTTGATGTGGTACCTGAAGTCACTGGTGATAATCTTTACAAAGACGCGTTACTAGTAATCTCCCTTGTGTGCGTTCTGTATCGCGTGAGTGTAGTTATTTCTTTTTAAAATTTGTTTCGTGAAATCCTAAACGTTTATATTTTAGTTTTATTCTGTTGTAGCACGTTTCTGGGGGGGGGGGGGGGGCTTCCTATAACAGTACAACCTGCTGAGATTGGACTGGCCCAGTAACGTACATTTCCCCATAACGCTTTTTTTAAATGGTCATTACTGGTAAGGCAGACACTGTTCCGTGCCAAGTGATTGAGGCATACATCAACATAATATTATTAGTAATAGTCATTTGCATGTCCCTTGCGAAACTTTGCCTCCCTAACAGCACTCCTGTAGGCCTCTCGGTTGTGAGCAAGATGGCCTGCTGCTGATGCGTCCATTTGCAGATTATCAACGATGCCTTGCAGCCATCTTTGCCTTGGTCTTCCTCTCTTTCTTTTTCCCATTATGTACACTTCCAAGACGGTCTTCTCTAAATTATCATGACATTTAATGTGTCCAAAATATTGAAGTCTTCTCTCTTTAATCGTCTTTACTAGCCAGCCTTCTTCAACATTAAGTTCTTGTAGTATAGATATATTTGTTCGTTTTTTGTGTCCATGATATTTGAAGAACTCTTCTCTAGCATTTACATTCAAAGGCTTAATATAACATTTAATATAGTGTTATTGACATAATGCGAGTGTTCATATTTTCCTTGATCCGTTTGGATACTAGAAATTTTACTGCCAGTTCTGGGAGAGGGGAAGGGTTTGGGGGATGGAAAGGGGGGCTGTTGGGGAATAAATAGGGAGGGGAAGGAGGCGGGGGGGATATAATGATGCCCTGATCCATATACAAGTGGAGAAAAGCTTGACAACAGTTCTGAATGTCTTGGAAGACAATGCCCGTTCGGGCACTCAGAGCGGCAGGATTGGCAAATCATAGCTGATAAAGACCCTGTCCCACCTTTCCCTTGGTGCTCCTAGTAACAAGCCTAGCCTGGCTAACGAGGGACAGGGATCGCTATAGTCCCCGCGGTGGTGAAGTCTACTAAAGAAGTATTGCACATTACCTTTTAGCTACACTACAGTAGAACATATCCTTTAAGAGTGCTCAAACCATGCGGGCTTGAGACGTGAGACGTGGCCAGGAGACACAAGCTTGGGGCAAAAACATTGGGGCTCCTATCAGGATCTGGAGGGGACTGCGGGCTTTGTCATGTCGACAGGGATCAGTATCTGATGTGACCAAACAACCTCGAACGCAGAAGAAGAAGAAGTAGAAGAAAAAGAAGAAGAAGAAGAGAAAGCTACACTCGAGAGCTGAAGAAATTGCCACCTTAATCCACTACCAAGTCGACGCGGTTATGTGCCTCAAGATCTCCACAGCATCGGCTGCAAAGAACGCTAACTCGCAATTCCAGGGAGAGAGAAGAGAAGAGAAGACAAGGCAAGGCAATACCTTCCACATGTTTTAACGTAAGTAAATCAGATCTACCAGGGCACAACTCTGGCTAGCCAAGCCAGTGATAACTCACCCCGTACCGTGTTATTAGTTTACAGGTGGTAATAAACGTTACCTGGAATTTACAACGTCCTGGTGTCATACCCCGCATATCGTGGCTTGTTTTATTGATCGCCACGTCAGTTACGATCTTACCTGGCAGGTGAGACCCAGGTCTGTCAATTCCTTCCATAACTCAAGAGAAAAAAAAATGGCAAAAGTAAACAGAGCAATTACCTTCCCCTCAGAAAAAGAAAATAACTTTCTATATTTTCACGTAATAACGTACAGGGTTAGATTGTTGCCACGTTTTAAGAATTATACTCGGGAATCCCGTTTAAATATGTCTGTCTTCCCATTATTGGCGATGTTCAAATAATTCTCTCAAGATAAAGGCTGCCCCATAAGCCCAATGCATGTGCCAGAAGGCCACACCCCACCTCGACTCCTGAACACATACTACACACCTGCACTACATACAGAGACCTCACAGCCCAGTTTTGGAGAAGCTTGGAGGAGAAACCCTTGGGCTTCTACGAAGACCTCCTGCTAACAGCAGGATTCATGGAGGCAGCCCAGCTCCCTGTGTAGAAAGATGAGCGCACGAAACCCAACGCAGAATAAGAAGCAGAAGAAGAAGAAGAAGAAGGAAGAGGAGGAGGATGAGAAAGACGAAGAAGAGAAAGAAGACGAAGAAGAACAATGAAAGAAGAAAAAGAAGAAGAAAGAAGAAGAGTGAAGAAAGAAGAAGAAGCAATTTTTACTTATTGCTGTAGAAATGCGAACAGGAAAATTCAAACTATCAGCACATGAGATTTGAAATTTAAATTAAAAAAAAAAAAGCTTCCACAACAAAGCGTCTACACTGGTTTTCCTGTGTCTGTTGGGGAGATACGTCAGAGCTGAAGGATGAATGACCTCTTATCTGCAACAACAAGTTGTAGTTTTAATTTTGCTCCTGTGAGAAAAAAAAACAAAGCAACAAAACCCTCGGTTTATACCGTGATTCGAACCTAGTTCTCTGCAGATGAGAAGCTGGTGCTCAAAGCTCACTGCCACTCGGCTCTCACTTCAGCAACTGGGCATGAAGGGACATCCTTGAGTAAGAGCAGTGAAAAGCCGTCCAGAAACATCAGGAAATGCTTGAATCTGGGTTTTGGAGCATGCGCATTAAACAGCGGAAGCACATAAATTTAAATGGATCAAATTATCGCTGCCAGTAAGTGTGGCAGAATAGATGAAATGCATTTTGTTATTCAATGTTATAGGAGGAAGGTCGGGAAGAGTATTATAACAGCACACATCTACGAATCTTGAGGCAGTTTCATCAGCTATCCTTACGATCAACAATAATCTTCGACGTCTAAACTGGGGATACAAGAAGGGCCAGTTTGGAAGTGGGGGGGGGGGGGGGGCCCGCAATGCGAAACTCAGTAGACTAGTCTATGCTCCGTTTAAAAACCACGACAAGAAATACTGAAAAATTATTGTTAAGTTGAAAAAAAAATAAACCATTCAAACAACAAGATATATCCAAGACGCGACAATGTAACAAGCGACAGCAGTGCCCTCTCGGAAACAGTAGCATATCCAGAAACAGGATATACATGTGCAGACAGTAGCCGACATGCCACGACAACAAAAGAAGCCATGTCCTCGTAGAAACAGGAGATACTAATACGCCATAAGCTAGAATACACACTATAATTTTTGGGAAAGAATCCTTGCACTATATTTTTGGGGAAAGAATCCTTATACTATAATTTGTGGGAAAGGATCTCTGTGCGAAAGCAAAAACACACCCACACACACCCACACACCCACACACACACCCACACCCACACACACACACATATTCTTATTAGTCTGTTTATGCCAGCGTCAGGGTTAGCGAATCATAGCTGATCAAGACCCTGTCCCATCTCTCCGTTGCTACCCCAGGTGACAGGCATAGCCTGACTAACGTGGCAGGGATCGCCATAGTCCACTTGGTGGTGGATTCTGCTAAAGAAGCATTGCACAACCCTTGCTTTTTAGCTGTACTCCGGGACTGAAAACAAAAAAAAATAGCTGCCAGTACTCTCTCCCACGCCGATACGAAGCTGTATCCCAACACATCCACAGCATCGGCTGCAAAGAACACCAGCTCGCAGCTACAGAGAGATAGCACAAGAGAAGATCAGTTTGCTTATGCCAATAGCGTCGCAGGGAGGTTCAGACATTGGACCAGAGCAAGGCCTGGGTAGCTGTCATGTTATGTTTCCTCAGCGTGTCTTTCACCCGACCTTGATTGTCCTCGCACTCTATATCCAGATGTTTCCGAGTTGAATGCAAGGCACCTGGTTGTTCTGGATTCATGCGTATCACATGCCCGAGCCACTTAACTCTCTGATTTTCATTGTCCTCCCTGGCAGGTTTTGTCCCCACTATTTGTTAGATTATTTCACTTCGCACTTGATCCCTTCTTGTCTTGTTTACCATTTTTCTTAAGCATTTTGTCTCGCGCGTTATTTTTTCCGTCATGGTATTTTCTCTCATGATATATATTCCTTAATATATTTGCATATAATATATACCACCTATGACAATCTCTCATTACTACAGATTTATAGAACAGCAGTTTCTTTCTAGAGATCACGTATATTCTCATCGCTTCAGCTTTCTCGCAAGAGGTTCTTGTCCGCGTGCCTTCTTAACAAAATGATACACGTCAAAGCCCAGACTGAACGAGGTCATAAGGTACGCAAAAACTAATGTGTAAGGATATTTGTAAAAAAAAAAACATACACACACAAAAACTCATATGAGGGACTCCTCTTTTAGCCAGGCTGACTGGGAAGAACTGGCGATGGACAATGTCACTTGCAGAGAGCTACCTCATTCGAGGGGGGTGGGGTGGGGAGAGAGAGAAATCAGGGATGTAAAGAGATATGGTCTTCCAACACAGTCTACTGCAACTGTGGATGACGACGTCAGTTAAATACGAACAGAATAAGTCACGGGAGATGTTGCACGTACACGGCGACTGTAGGCACAGCTTAGAAACATCAGCCCTGGGTTCAGAACCATCTTTTCTCATACGAAAAGAGCCACTACAGCCCGTTAAGTTTCACAAAAACCAAAATGGCGGGGGAAGGTTTCCTTCCCCTATAGAAGATTATTTGCGCTCATTATGGTAATTTCATGCGGTGGAGCTTCACTTTTGTGATCCTGTGTCCGGAATAATTTAACGTTAAAAAAAAAAAAACGAACCAACTTTAATGACGAACAAAAACTATCGGTTTTGAAAACATTGTAAAAAAAAAAAAAAGGCAAGCAGGAATTCACGCAGTAAGTATGCTAAATAACCATTGCTTTTAGGTATACTATCAGACTACACATTTAAACTGTGGGCTTGTTTGCTGAAGGTGACATCCACTTTACAGGTGTAGATCACGATCAGTGAATGTTAAACGTCAGCTCTTCTTGACTTCAGGTACAGATCGAAGACTTAGTAGATTAGCAAGTCAGCGGGAACCGAAGGAAAACGCTTACGTACAGGATCCAGACAAGAGGTCTCCAAATTCTTCAGCTCATAGATCTCCTCATTAAATTTCGGATCGATCATCGCCACAACCCCCTCCCCTCCCTCAAGAAGTTTCAGATTGTTTATCGACCCCCTCATGAACCTTCAGATTGTTCATCGACCCCCTCATGAAGTTTCAGATTTTTTTATCGACTCCCTCATGAAGTTTCAGAAATTTTATAGATCCCCTCATGAACCTTCAGATTGTTCATCGACTCCCTTATGAAGTTTCAGAATGTTTATCGACCCCCTCATGAAGTTTTAGATTGTTTATCGACCCCCTCATGAATTTTCAGATTGTTTATCGACCCCCTCATGAACCTTCAGATTGTTCATCGACTCCTTTATGAAGTTTAAGATTGTTTATCGAACCCCCCCCCCCTCCCCAATGAAGTTTCAGATTGTTTATAGACCCCCTCATAAAGTTTCAGATTGTTCGTCGAGCCCCAGGCATTTATTATAATAGAGTAATCTAATTACAGTCCTCTTAATACCACCACCAATAATAATAGCAATAAATAATAATACCAATAATAATAATAATAATTTCATATAAAATGTATCGACCCGGCGAATAGTCCCATCGACCCTATGGGGGTGGGGAGAGGTGTCGGTATCGACCCCTTTGGGAGAACCCTGTACTAAAAAAAAACCATCAAAAGTAAAGGCAACAGAAACTGTGAAGTGTTTAACGTCGTCAAAATCTGAGCCTCAAAAATGACGGGAAGAGAAAAGGTAGTTGGAATATTTCCAGTCACAATAATATGTATATAAACGAAGACTAAGTGCTAATATTTATTTAATTAAATTATAACAGTTGAAAACAGGCTCACTTCTCTCTTTTAGATTCATTCATTCATTCATTTGCACGTCCTGTGCGGAACTTTGCCTCCCTAACAGCACTCCTGTAGACCTCTCGGTTGTGAGCAAGATGGCTTGCTGCAGATCATCAACGGTGTCTTGCAGCCATCTTCGCCTTGGTCTTCCTCTCTTTCTTTTTCTCATTATGTATCCTTCCAAGACGGTCTTCTCTAGATTATCATGACGTTTCACGTGTTCAAAATATTTAAGTTTTCTCTATTTAATCCTCTTTATTACTCAACCTTCTTCAATATTAAGTTCTTGTAGTATAGATATATTTGTTCTTTTTTGTGTCCATGATATTTGAAGAACTCTTCAGTAGGATTTACATTCAAAGGCATTTATGTGTTTCTCAGCTGTTTTGTTAAGTGTCCAGGTCTCACAGGCATATGTTGCGATGGGAAAGATGCATGCCCTTAAAAATCTTATTTTTGTAGTTTTGCCTGTTCCTCTCCACAGATTCTTTAGTTGTTTTACTTTCTGAAGAGCGATAGATGTCCTCCTTTTAATTTCCCTCTTTGTATCTCCATTACTAGTTAGTAGTGATCCAAGATATTCAAAACTCTCCACTTCTTCCTCATTGATACATATTTCATTTTGCCTTGTTTGTTTTGTCAGTTGTCATCAGTTTAGTTTTCTTTAGATATTATGTAAAACGATAGACTAGCAGAGACCAGTTCCTTCTACCGTACACCATATTAAAAAAAATCTATTTGAAATACTCCAGCATATGCAGTGTATACGACAGAGAAGAAACAAACAAAAACGTGACAGGAAACCACAAGTGGGCCGCAAGTGTTAGGAAGTGATATGATATAAGATTCAGGGTGAAGTGTGTGGGCTGTTTGTGATATGAAATACAACGGGTCTGTTCATGATATGAATAAGAGGAGGCTAAAAATCATCATCGTATGACTCCAGAACAGTGCTTCAATGTTCCAGAAATGGCAAAGAGGGAAACTGTTTTATCTTCGCCTTAATCTCCTTACGCCACAGCTGTAAAGTGTACTGTGCGCATTTGGAATACATCATACGAAAAGTCAAAGTTGCATTCTTAAAAATTTTTTAAACTGTATAAAGAAAGTACTTTACGGTTCAGTAAACTAACAAAACTATGTAAAGAAAGTACTACACTGTTCATTAAACTAACAAAACTAGGTTACTGTACTGTTCAGTAAACTAACAAAATTATGTAAAGAAATTACTATAATGTTCAGTAGCCTAACAAAACTATGTAAAGAAATTACTACACTATTAGGTAAACTAACAAAGCTATCTACATTCTGGTATGCCCCTACCTTTATGAGATTAAAAAAAAAAAACTTAGCAAAATAAAGCACACCTGAACTCAAGAGACTGTTACGTTCTCCCCCCTCCTTCTCTCTCACAGCGCCGTAAAATATTCTGAAACCCCAACTTTAGCTGGTGGCACCACCCGCCAGTTAGACACCGCATGAAAAACTGAAGTTCCTAGCAACTGACAACATGTGCTGCACTCTCCTTGTCAGAAACCATCTACATCGACTAAAGAAATCGATAACATAAAAATTAGCGAACATTTTCACGCACGATACAGCTGGCCATGTAATTTTATATATATCTAAATACCAGCCAGTTTGTTACAGGAATGTATCGATGTTTTATTCTGTCACGAGAAGGTTATTGCTGAAGTAGTGGTAGATAATGATGGTGATGTACGGAACTGTTTGCTTTACAAGAGGGGGACCGACTAGCGTAGTGGTTTCAGCACTCGTCTAGCAACCGAAAGGTCGAGGGTTCGAATCCCCAGCTGAGCGGGATATTTTTTTTCCCGACCAATACGGCCCTGAGGTCGGCCCAGCCTCGTAAAAAGAGTACCAGAGAAAAATCTCGGAAGGCAAGGCAGCGAGGAAAGGAACTGGCCACCCTACCTCATACGTTGATGGCCCAGCATGATGACATCTCTAGCGCTTCATCCCCTACGGTGTTTGCTACGGGGCTATCCTATCTTTACCTTTACAAGAGGCAGTACGATAGGAAAGAAAAAGATAGCAAAATCAAAACAAATATAACATTTATCCTAAATTAGTTAACATGCATCATACTAACACTACTTGAAGAATGGAATAGATTGGCCACTACTGCTAAGGACCACCCCTTCAAAGATTTGGATTGGCCAGTGTTGCTAAGGACCACCCCTTCAAAGATCTGGATTGGCCAGTGTTGCTAAGGACCACTAGATCTAATTAAACTTGAAAGTGATTTATCGCAGATATAGTCTCTGTTCGAGGTGGAGCCTTCTAGGAAGGCCGACACCAGTAGCAAAGCCATGCTTACTGTACTAGGCCTCGACTCTCAAAAAAAGTCTCGAAAACAATCGAGATAGCGCTGTCTCATGAGTGTTATTTGAGCACTGGTCTCAAATGCTCCTCCGACTACGACTACAGACTGACCAATGAGAACAGGGCACAACATCTTACCATACTCGTCCAAAGCATCGTACCAAACGAAACGAAGACAAACCATCACAGATGATATGCCAAGTTCAGACACGAACACTGGAATACATACGACTAATACTTCAAATTCTACACGCTAAATAGGCCCTTTATCTATATCTATGTGCTTATTTCTTCTTTCATACACATATCTTTCAACGAAAGGCCGTATTTTTATCGTCTTTTTGCTTCGTTTATTTTATAAACCACGCTGCATGTTTTAAATGTTAACTATGCCCTTCCCAGACGTCGACCGTGCTTATTTTGTGCCGTCTACAATTTTCATGGCTTCCCATAAATTCTTTTCTGAACGTTTTTTTTTTTTTTTAGTGGCGATAAACCGCTGGAGAGCAGCTATAAATTGATTATACTCACTGGAAACTTTATTTCGACTTCACAAGTCAAAGACTCCAGCGTTAGAAGGACATTTTCCAGATTTAATCGATGATCATCGCCCTAATTTTTTTTGCGAGGGTTACTTTGAACTTCCCAGCGTGCACTGGTGCTGATGGTAGATGTGTAGGGCTCTGATTTTCTTCTTTTTTTTTTCACATTTGTTAACCAAATTACCATATTCCCTTTTCCATAAAGCAATGCAAATTACAAACATATTTACCTGCTCCCGTTTATATTTCTTTAAAATTTTGAAAGACGGATCTCTTTTTAATACATCAGAAAAGATTGTATCCATCCGCGGGTGGTGGAGTGGGTTAGGCGCTCGGTCTACACCCCCGCTGGTACCGGATTCAATATCCCAACAGAGGAGATTTGTTGTTGTTGTTGGTACCTCATCAGAAAGTCTCAGCAGTCCATCCAACCTCTAAAATGTGGTACCAAAGAAACCTGGGAAGGTAAATGCGGGTAAGCGTGATACTGACCATATCACACTTTCTTGTGCCGATGGCCTTGGAAATACGGGCCTAGTACTGTATCCCCAGTATGCCTTAGTGACAAGGAAACGGGGGACCTTACCTCTGACCTTTACGCTTTAGTAGGTTTTCAGGTTCAGCTTTCTCATCTTCTAGTACATTAACCTGAACGAGCACTCTTCATCAGGGGTTACCAACCTTTTCACCTGAAAGGACCACTTTTTCGAACCACATATTATCTACCAATCATCGTTTTATGTATAATACGGAAGTGCTAAATTAAAAGGAGAGCATCTATTTCTCTTCAGAAAATAAAACAACTAAATAAGCTGTGGAGAGGAACCGACATAACTATAAAAATAAGATTTTTAAGGGCATGCATCTTTCCCATCGCAACATATGCCTGTGAGACCTGGACACTTAACAAAGCAGTTGAGAAACACATAAATGCCTTTGAATGTAAATGCTACAGAAGAGTCCTTCAAATATCATGGACACAAAAAAATAACAAATATACCCATACTACAAAAAATTAATATTGAAGAAGGTTGGCTAGTAAGGAAGATTAAACAGAGAAAACTTAAATATTTTGGACATATTAAACACCATGATAATTTAGAGAAGACAGTCTTGGAATGGTACATAATGGGAAAAAGAAAGAGAGGAAGACCAAGGCGAAGATGGCTGCAAGACATGATAATCTGCAAATGGACGCATCAGCAGTAGGGCATCTTGCTTACAACCAAGAGGCCTACAGGAGAGCTGTTAGGGAGGCAAAGTTGCGCAAGGGACATGCAAATGACTGACTGACAGCAGTGCTACAAACCCTTACTTTTTCTTAATTAACCAGGTGGCGCTTAGTACTGTTCGATAACGGCGAAAAGGACCGCCTGGTGATGATCCAGGGTCATTTGTGGTTCGGAGGATATAAGCTGGGTAACCAGTGTTCCACATATCGTAATTCTTGTATGGTATCTGTTACAGAACCCCCCCCCCCCTTTCCGAAAGAAAAAGAAGAAGAAGAAGAAGAAGAAGAAGAAGTGCATATCCAAAGTTTCTCGAGGGGAAAAAAATACACTAGTAAGGTAAGAGAAGAAATCAAAGTACCAGCCCGACATACCAGTATAAAATATTTCATGAAACCACAAGCGAAAAGATAAATAATAAACAGGGTTGTCAACTCCGAGGCAAAAGAAAACAGAAAGTTTCCATTGAACGGCATATCTCAGAAACTTAATCATTCTCTTTAAGGTACAGATGATAGATACCACTTTCTTCCTGTTCCATTTGCACCTTTGTCTTCCGTTCAGCACAGCAACTGAATTTTCTGTCTTCAATTCAGCACAGCAACTTAATTCAACAATTTTTGTTCTGCCCCCCTTGCAAACAATGGCAACTACGAATAGCTATCTAACTGCCATAAATCTTTCAACAGATTAGAATCAATAAGTCCGATAACCTGTTCCTACGGTAGCACATATCAGATCCCAGTACTGTCATAGCCTGCACCCGCTTAACTAGGGCACGTCTGTCAGTGTGGTGGCATTTCACTGTTTGCAAGCCTGGGTGGATGTAGTGAGGATATGCTGACGTGCTTGCGCGGGTTAAAGGTCATGCGTACACAATGCCGTTGACAGGTCATATGGCTGATAAGATCAGGGGGAAAAAAAATCGCCAGTCTGGTCTTATGACTGTAAAGACTTCATGGAAGCGATTGTGAGGTTTACCTGCTGCGTGACATTCCTCTTCGCTTCTTCTTCTTCTTCTTTGAGCAGCTGCTAAATTCAGCTGCTTTCCGAGCCATTGAGGCTCACCGCTGCAAACAAGATGCGTCTCCATTCCTCTCTGTTCTTGATCTCCACTATTCTGATACAATAATTCTTATGATTGTACGATACGTGATAATGTTTTCTCTGTTAAATTTATTTCTGTAATATATTTCATAAAATTCTGTACGAAAAATCATTTTTCTGATCTAAATTACAAGCGAAGTATAAGAAGTCAGAAATCAATTTTAAAAAAAAAAGAGAGATTCTGAATTCTGAGAAAGAAAGTAAAGTAGCATAGAAACAAAGCAAGATAGTACATAAATAGAGCAAAGTAGCACAGAAACGGAGAAAGGTAATACCGAAACAGAGAAAGGTAATACAGAAACAGAGTAAGATAATACAGAAATAGAATAGGGTAATACATAAAGAGAGCAAGGTAATATAGAAATGAGAAGAATAATTCAGAAATAGAGCAAATTAATATAGAAACAGGATAAGGTAATAGAGAAACAGGAGATGTTAATATAGAAACAGGAGAAGGTAATATAGAAACGAAAGAAATGATTTAAACAACTAAGAGATTCACACACACACACACACACACACAAACACACACACACACAAACTATTCATAAAGCTAAATAAGTGAGAATCAGATTAACAGAGAAAGATAATGAAAAATAAGACAATGAGAGACAGACTTAAATAATGTAAGAAATAAATGCGATCCACAATACATAATGAGTTATCTCTGCATTGTGATGATAGAAACATGAGGAAAGTTTGAAAAAAATAAAGACCGAAAGAAACGGGAATAAGTTATATCAAATGAGATATGTAATTTAAGAACATCAGGGAAAAAGAGGAATTGGAGGTGGATTGGCCACACTCTGAGAAAACCCGACACCAGCATAGCAAGACAGGCACTGTCATGGAATCCTCAAGGAAATAGAAAAAGAGGAAGACCTAGACTTACTTGGAGAAGAGAAATTATGACAGTGCTCAGAGACAAGGGATGCACATGGAAGGAAGCAGAGAATAAATCCAAGAACAGGGATGACTGGAGAGCCCTTTATCTGCGGCCTTTTTGGCTCAAGGGAGTGAAATGCGATGCTGCTGCTGCTGCTGCTGATGATGATGATGACGCTGATGGTGATGATGATGATGATGATGATGACGCTGATGGTGATGATGAAGATGATGATGATGATGACGCTGATGGTGATGATGATGATGATGATGACGCTGACGGTGATGATGATGATGATGATGATGATGACGCTGATGGTGATGATGACGCTGATGGTGATGATGATGATGATGATGACGCTGATGGTGATGATGATGATGATGATGATGACGCTGATGGTGATGATGATGATGATGATGATGGGGAAAAAAAGCACTATGACAGTCAGTTAGAGTCACTGAGGTGCGTAGAAGATTTTTTTACTGCAGTCTGAATAATCTGGTGCTACGTGGCACTTTCAACAGTGATAAAGAAAAGAATGAAGACATACATGGGCCACCTGATGAGAAGAAGCAATCAGTGAATCACAAAAGCAAGCCATCAAATTGGAAACATCCTGGGAGATGGGGGGTGGGGGTGGGGGCGGAGAGGCCAACCTCGAGAGATCCTAAAGAGAACACTGATCAGAGAGACATCATATCCCTTGATGAGATTGAGAAGCTGGCTGAGAATGGAGACTCATGGCGAGGCAACGCTGTGGGCCCTGTGTGACGTCTGACGAGCAGCACGGGAAGGATATAGGATGCGGCACCTGAAACACTATTGGTCAGCACGAATCAGTAAATATCATCACACTAACAGAAACGTCCGGAATAAAGGCGGCCCGCATCACACAGTAGAGGTCGCGCGTGAATTCACATATAACGTTGCTTATAAATCCACAGTTGAAAACAGACAGAAACGTGTGTATTCAAACAATCCTGGCCTAATTACAATTGTATTATTAATGAAAATACTCGCACGATATTATTCTGTGGTTTGAGTCCACGTTCAGCAAGGAGGAATGAGGGCACGGTCTTAATTCACGGCAACTTCAGCAAATGAGAACTTACCTAATGAATGCCGGTGCAAAGGTCACACACACACACACACACACACACACAAATGAATGAATGAAACGCACAGAAGACGACCTATAATGAATGAGATGGCCAGAAGATGACTTCTAATGAATGAGACGCACAGAAGACGACCTCTGATGAATAAGACGCACAGAAGATGACTTCTAATGAATGAGACGCACAGAAGATGACTTCTAATGAATAAGACGCACAGAAGATGACTTCTAATGAATAAGACGCACAGAAGATGACTTCTAATGAATAAGACGCACAGAAGATGACTTCTAATGAATGAAACGCACAGAAGACGACCTATAATGAATGAGATGGCCAGAAGATGACTTCTAATGAATGAGACGCACAGAAGACGACCTCTAATGAATGAGACGCACAGAAGATTACCTCTAATGAATGAGACACACAGAAGACGACCTCTAATGAATGAGACGCACAGAAGACGACCTCTATTGAATGAGACGCACAGAAGACGACCTCTAATGAATGAGACACACAAGAAGAGCTCTGATTCATTTAATCAAGGGGGGTAATGTTCTGTAAGGAATGATGGAAACTTCAACCAACTCCACCCCTCCCCTCCCTTCCCCCACCCCCACCCCCCACATATGCGAGCAGTTCACTCCCATTTTCAGTATACAGGGTGTCAGTTCTATCATGTATTAATACTTTTAACTTTTCTCCTGGGCTATCAGATAGACTGGAACTGTAATAGATATGTCCTCATGGCTTGCATCAAATATAAAGTGTGTCATGTCTAATGAATATGGATCACAACATAAAGCCATAATCTAAAGAACACTTGTTAGGTTATAAAAGAAACCACACCCAATGGAGAACCAGGAGACGTCGTCCAAATGACATGTCGGACAAAGAGATCACACGAACGACCAAGAAAACGTGAACTTTCATCTGGTGGAATGTAAACTATCACCAGGACAGGCCATCATTAGAGACACGGTCAACTTGACAGTGAAAGGGGACGAGAGAGAGAGAGAGAAAGAGAGAGAGAGAAAGAGAGAGAGAGTGTGTGTGTGTGTGATAATGAGAAGGAGAGAGAGAGACTTGACCAGGCGAAGGAACTAGGGCAAACCATTAGCTCGGGTGCACAGACAAGAGAGAAGAACTAAAGAACAATTGACGGCTCTGGAAAACTCTCTCACAAACATCCAGAAACAACACAGTTCCCTTCACCCTGGCTTGAAACACTGGAGACAAATGGGGTTTTCTCCCCTTACATGGTTACACTCAACGCTGTTTCATTCACGTGACAGTTTCTTTAAGAAACAAACAGTACTTCTGTCATTCACTTGAAAGCTTTAAGAGCGCGTGGCACATATCAGAAAATATAGGATCACTGTTAGTGCCTTATACTGTTTTCAACACTAGACAGATCTAGCTCTTTCATGTAGGACAAAATATTAACCGACTGTTGCACGGTCCATATTAGAGACTCATTGAATGTACACATTATTACATGTCTTCGTAACAAAAGACATGACAATTAAGCACAGAATGCCATAAAAAGCATCATCATCATCATCATCATGTTCCATGCCTGGAAGCTTCGACGAACATGTCTCTCCAAAGTTTCCATCTTTCAGTTTTCTTCATCAGTTCTCTTGTGTTGTGCTTCTCCCACGCCATTTTGTCAAGCCGTCCAAGACGATGTTTCTTGGTCTACCTCCCCCTTCCTGCCTCCATTTTCCCCTGTTGTCACGATATTTTCTATCCCTCCTCCTCTGATTATATGGCCGATGAACCCAGAATTGTTTTCTTCCTCAAGATTCGTTTCTTACTGGTTTTTCTTTGGCATTTTTTTTTTATTTGTTCTCTTTGTCCATGATATTCTTATCGTTCTTCGTAGGAACCACATTTCTGTTGCCTCTAAAGCTCTCGTTGCTTTTGTTAATGACCAAGATTTGCTTTCATATACTAGTACTGGATAGGAACAGCATTTCAAGACTCTTTTTCTAGTATCTATTGACAAAGATGGACTGGACAAAAAAATAGATTTCATTTTTTGAAATGCTACTTTTGCCTGGCATGTTCTGTTTTTTACCTTGTGTGGTACACATACCGTATGATATTACTGATGTACCAAGATGTTTGAATTTGTGCACTTGTTTTAATGTTATTCCTTTTATAAAAATACTCAACTGTTATTAAACAAACAAATAAAAAGATATTAATTCAGTGTAAAAAATATGTACAAAAATAGAATTAATCTAGTAATAACAATAAGCCCTGGAAATATTTCAAATATTAAACATAAACAGATAAAAACAATGAAGCACAAGGGAAAAAAATAACGTGAAAGAAGTGTGTAATAAAGAAATTTACAAAAACAAAATGTTAAAAAAGTAATGAAAATAGGAAAAAAAAAATTACACAGGAATACGTTAGAAAAGAATATTTAAAACAAAAAAAAAACACACTTTAAAAATAAATTATAAATTTTTCTAAAGGCCAAAAACGGATTAACGAAGAACAATAACCAATGCCTGAAAGTAAACACGGAATTAATTATCTACCCTTGTTTAGCGGACACAAGATAAAAGCACCGGCGATTATTTTCGCACTTTCCAGCTACTAACAAGACATGTCCATTAATATTAACTGAATATTTTGAATACATCGAGCAGGAAGACTGGATACATTTCACTATTCCCTTCTTTAATAAACAAATGCCTAGTCGCTATACCTCGCCCACAGCACGCAGAAAGGCCAAGAAGGTCATAAATGAATCACATACGAGCCAGCCTCCACCATTTCTCAAGTGCATTAATAAGGACTAGTTGATCTTCTATGAAGTACGACTTTTGACTTTCCCTACAAGTGCTTTTGACTGAAACAAACACAGTCAACGACAGAGATACACAGAAATATTTTACTTTAGAGAGAGAGAGAGAGAGAGAGAGAGAGAGAGAGAGAGAGAGAGAGAGAGGCCTTCTACAATTAGGATACTTAATTTTAAAAAAATATATATCCGTAATCGCCGGCCTTTTTTCTACCAGGGTTGCCAATACTACCAGTTATACATTCCTTTTTCTACGAGAATTGCCAATACTACCAGTTATACATTCCTTTTTCTACGAGAATTGCCAATACTACCAGTTATACATTCCTTTTTCTACGAGAATTGCCAATACTACCAGTTACACATTCCTTTTTCTACGAGAATTGCCAATACTACCAGTTATACATTCCTTTTTCTACGAGAATTGCCAATACTACCAGTTATACATTCCTTTTTCTACGAGAATTGCCAATACTACCAGTTATACATGACCATTTATATAACTTGTTGCTTATAAAACCTTATCAGTTGGATGCTTTTTTTTTTCTTTCTTTTTTTCTTCTTTGTTATTCTTTTAAATTCTCGTTTCCATACCATTACGGCATATTAGGGTGTTAGGCACGTATTTTCCACGACTTTCGGCACATGAAAGTGTGATGTGGTCAGTATCACGTCTGGCAGCATTTACTTTCCCAGATTTCTCTGATGCCCTTTTTTTAGGCGCTGGGTCGGCCCCGAGGCCTTTTCCGGTCTTGCACCAGAAAAAAAATTCCACTGCTGGGACTGAACCCGGTACCACAGGGTTAGTAAACAGGGCAACTAACCACTCAGCTAACCAGGCCTTGATTCATCATAAGTAGACAACATTTAATGACGCTTAACAAACTTCACGTCTTCATCGTCTGCATTAATTTTTTTTCTATCATGCCTTCATGTCTTAACTCTATCAAAAGCTTTCGTGTAATCAACAAAGTACAAATATACATCTTTTTTTTTTAGCCATCTGAATGGCGAAATGGTTAGTGGACTGGTCTTTCATGGCAAAGGTCGGGGGTTCGAATCCGGCCGGAGGCACCCCAGTCACCCAGCTGTAGAAATGGGTACCCGACTTCGTCTGGAGCTGGGGAAGGCGTGATACTGACCATATCACCCTCTAGTGTGCTGACAGGTCAAGGAAAATATGGGCACTAACACCATATCCCTATGTGCCCTCTAAGGCATGACGGGGTTACCGTTACTTTTTTTTTTAACTATAAATCTTTTTTTTAACCTCTAGAGATTGTTCTATTACAGTTAATATAAAAATTTAGTTGCTTGTGCTGTGTCCTTCACGAAAACCACACGAGAATTAGTAAGAATATGTACTGGAAGCAAAGAGCAGCAGAAAAAGAGTGAACAACGGCATAGAGTGAGTACTAGGATATAAAACGAGGCGTTAGACAAGGCTGGGTATTGTCACGTGATCTATTCTCATTATGCAACTAAAACGTCGGGAGAAGCTTTAGAAATTTGAAAGGAACTAAAATAGGAGGCCATAACAGCAATAACCTGGGATTTGTGGATGATGCAATAGCAGAAAGTGAAAGCAGTTTACAGAAACTTGTGAATAAGATTATTAAGAGATAAAAAAAAACATGAGGCTTAGAGCTAAAAAAAACATGGAGAGACAAAAAAACCTTGTCAAAAAGATAAGAGAGAGACAATGTACTGTCATAGGACATGCAATGAGAAGAGGGGGCATTGAAAATATTATAACAACAGGAAAAATAGAAGGAAGAAGATCAAGAGGAAGACCAAGAGAAATGATACTGGACAGTCTGACGGGATGGTGTGAGAGGAGATCACCAACTGAACTGATGGCCTGCATGAAGGATCGTGTACTCTGGAGAAGCATTAATAGCCAACGCCAGTCGGCACGGCACCTGATGATGATGATGATGATGATAATGATGATGATTAGAGCTAAAACAGTAACAAGACAGAAACAATGGCAATATCGAAAAGAATAAACATACCAAAGTGCAACATCTTTTCAAACAGGAAGACACTGACACAAGTAAACAAATTCAGTTAGAGCAACAATACAAACCTGATGAGAAGTGCACAAATGAAATAAAATCACAAATCGGCATAGGCAGCTTTTTAATGACATAAAGAAGATACAAAAATAAGAAAATGTCCATAAAAGTGAGGAAGAGAGTGTTACAATGCTACACAGATTCAGTTTTGCGGTACGGCCGTGAAACTTTGGGCAGTCAACAAAACAATAATAAAGAAACTGGAAACAACAGAGATGTGGTTTTTGAGAAAGATGCAACAAATATCATGGACAGATAGAAAAAACAAACAAAGAGGTCCTCAAAGAAGTTTCGCAACAACAACAACAACAACAACTATTACTACTACTATTTAAAATGATAATTTTTAAAAACGGCAGTCACAATCTCTGGGACATGTCATGTGAAGACAGAAGCTAGGAACTTAGTAATCACTGAAAAACTCATGGGAAAAAGAAAAGAGCGGAAGCCCAAAAGAAAAAAAAATACATCAATGGCCTGACCAATTGGCATGGGCAAAGAAAAGCATCTGAATTAATAGGAAACACCAAGGACCGCGCAAGATGGAGAAGCACTATCTCCAATGCTATCTCGCCTCGGCACACAATAATTATTAACGATTATAGAGGTTAGCGAGTTTCAGACTTCTTTGACTACGTCGGATCCCCCCTCCCCTCACCACCAACAAATATAAATAATTCTTCAATAATTATGGCACTTCACAGTTACAGAATAACATTCACTTCATACGGACATCTATCATCCGAGAACGTGGTCCGCTCTTCCGGCACTGCCTATTTACCGGCACACACGTTTCAAGATCGTCCTCGTGAATAAGCTGTCAGTCCTAGATGTTACGTGCTACAGCTCCCCTACAAAAAGTTTACAAACTTTCAACTCGGTGACACAGGATCAGCGAATTAATCCTTTCTTCAACGTGAAGAATCCTTCAGATGTTTGTTATGTAATCCATTTCAAACAGAAAAAAAGGGATGTTGAACGGATGGAGGACTTCCGTTGAGCGTACTTTCTGCGAAAATACAAACATAAACGCCAAACACGACAGGTCCTGCCTGGGCTAGGAGAGATCTTAAGAGAACAAGGATATATTAAAATGTAGTGCGTGTGTGTGTGTGTGTCTGCGCGTGTGTGTGTCTGTGTGGGGCGAGGCCCTGTTCCAACGATAAAACTGACACGCTGGGTCAGCTATTTTAAGAAGAGAGGACAGAAAACGACGTGCTCTCTATTTACACACTTTCTGACTCCAGCTCCCCCTGTTGTAACATTACTGTGCTGTCCTGACTTGACGCCGAGGAATCTAGACACATGATGTGTTACAAACAGTAAATAGACACATGATGTGTTACAAACAGTAAATAGACACATGATGTGTTACAAACAGTAAATAGACACATGATGTGTTGCAAACAGTAAATAGACACATGATGTGTTGCAAACAGTAAATAGACACATGATGTGTTGCAAACAGTAAATAGACACATGATGTGTTGCAAACAGTAAATAGACACATGATGTGTTGCAAACAGTAAATAGACACATGATGTGTTGCAAACAGTAAATAGACACATGATGTGTTGCAAACAGTAAATAGACACATGATGTGTTGCAAACAGTAAATAGACACATGATGTGTTACAAACAGTAAATAGACACATGATGTGTTACAAACAGTAAACAGACACAAGATGTGTTACAAACAGTAAATAGACACATGATGTGTTACAAACAGTAAATAGACATATGATGTGTTACAAACAGTAAATAGACACATGATGTGTTACAATCAGTAAATAGACACATGATGTGTTACAAATAGTAACTACATTTAATAGTTTTTTTTTAAGTAAAACACTTGAATTGTGAGTGACACTTAAGATGTACATGAGAAGTACTAAGACAGCTTCAGCAGTCCGTGTACAGATAAAACTTAAACAAAAGTTAAACGAGTACAATCTGATGGGACGTGCTTTGCTCTGAGTGAGACAGCAGAAGAATAGAATTACATTTTTAGTTTAGTTTACTTCGATAAATCTATTTTACTTCATAAAGCCATAGAAATTTGGAAGTTTAGTAAGGATACGCAATTTTTTTTACAAAATAAGACAATAATGACCTGGGATGACAGACTTCAACATACTTGATGAAAAGACTATAGCACACTAAGGAAGACACAAAGGTTCGGAGAAAGCTATCGATGAAGAGTCAGAGATCAAGGACAGAGTCAGCTGAATATACTGAGCCAATGACAAGAGTCAACTGAAGATAGATAGTCAAAGACAAGAGTCAACTGAAGATACTGTACAAAGTCAATGACGAGAGTCAAATGAAGATACATAGTCAATGATAAGAGTCAGCTGAAGATACATAGTCAATGACAAGAGTCAACTGAAGATACATAGTCAATGATAAGAGTCAGCTGAAGATATATAGTCAATGACAAGAGTCAACTGAAGATACATAGTCAGTGATAAGAGTCAGCTGAAGATACTGTATATAGTTAATGACAAGAGTCAGCTGAAAATACATAGTTAATGACAAGAGTCAACTGAAGATATATAGTCAATGATAAGAGTCAGCTGAAGATACTGTATATAGTTAGTGACAAGAGTCAACTGAAGATACATAGTCAATGACAGAGTGGGCTAAAGATACACAGTCAGTGATAGAACCAAGCAGTCATCTGTTAATGAACTGGAAATACAGATTCAGTTAAATAAATTCTGACTGTACAGAAACATAAAAGAATTAATATGAATGAAACACAAAAAATATAAGATTCTCTCTCTCGTTTTCTTTTCATATCTCTCTCTCTCTCTCTCTCTCTCTCTCTCTCTCTCTCTCCACTGTTTAAAGGGGAAAAAACAGAATGTTTAAACATATTGTGACAATAAGCAAAAAAACAATAGTAAAAGTGACACGGTAGAAATAAAGAAAGTCTACAAGAAAGCAAGCACAGATCTCCAAGGACTGGTATCTGCTCAGTGCCATGACAACCAAACTAATTGACAAGTAAAATAGAGGACAAGGAGGAAAGGTGAGAAGACAAAAAAACAAAGCAGCCTTTAATTTCCTGATACACACCGGAAATTGATTTGGGGAGGGGGGGGGGGCAGAAAGAGGCACAGAGATTTGTACTTTATTTTTCTTTCTAAAAGGAATTTTTTTGTTGGGTCCCCTTCGACATATATACCCCCCCCCCCCCCCCACAGGAGTGGTTCTAAAATCTGTGTCAAGTTCTGGACCCCTAAAAACAATGATAATTCTCTCCGCTTCTGATCCACTTTGCTAATAAAAAGCTTTCACAAACTTTCGACACTGATTTAGATTTGCTACTCGGACTCTGGCATAGTCTTTTAACAGGTTCCCAGTTGGTAACCGATGGTTCACGGCAGTGAAACTTCTCTTATACACTGAGAGATATATATTCGGAGATATCGCAAATCACTGGCGTAGTCGTTGTTTCAAAAGTTGTGATTTGAATCAGTGTTTCAAATGTTGTGGCAAGAATCAATCAATTTTTCATATATTGTGGTACTAATCATTGTTTCTAATGTTGTGACACGAATTAATCAATGTTTCAAATGTTGTAGCGCGAATGTCTTTGGTCTTGTGTCCATGGATGATTACACTCACAACTTTCCTCTTCAATTACACTCACACATTTCCTATTGGATTACACTTATAACTTTCCTCTTGAAGTACACTCACGGCATTCCTCTTGGATTACACTCAGAACTTTATTCTTGGATTACACTCACAACTTTATTCTTGGGTTACACTCACAACTTTCCTCTTGAAGTACACCCACGGCATTCCTCTTGGATTACACTCACAACTTTCCTCTTGAAGTACACCCACGGCATTCCTCTTGGATTACACTCACAACTTTCCTCTTGAAGTACACCCACGGCATTCCTCTTGGATTACACTCACAACTTTCCTCTTGTCTCGGGATATACACGAGAAGATGGAACAGTGCCCCTCCTCACCCCAGCCGAACTGACAGGACTCTCAGTACGCCCTGCTATGATGAATACGATATCAGTATCAGTCATCAATCGCCAGGCTGCTGTGACATACAGACAGATCGGACATTTCTACTCACATCACCTCAAAAATAAGACCAAATAATGGATCAACCACTACCATATATTCTGGAGGAATGGTTATAAAACTTTATACACTTGAGGTCAGCTTTTTCCAGTTTATATATATATATATATATATATATATGCTGCAAACCACCAGGGTATACGAAGTATCACAGCGCCAAAAACCTTTATTTGTTTTTAATTCACTTTAATACCACATTGATGACGCTGCCACGGAGTACCTAATAATGTAGTTTTGTAGGATTAGACCCCGAAAAAATTGCAGACAAAGCACTTTAGTGAGACGTGAGAGAAAGAACAATCACAAGAGAATTACCTAGGATTCGAACCACGGACTCCGGTAGGACGAGCAGTCGTCTAGCCATGAAAGAACACTGTGAACAGTTACTAGTGACTTCGTTTTCAAACACATTTTTTTTTTGGAGGTGCGAGATAGCGCAGTTCGTTAGTACGCTGTTCTTTCGTGGCTAGACGGCTGTTCGTCCTACGGGAGTCCGTGGTTCGAAACCCAGGTAACCCTTTTGTGATTTTTATTTCTCTTACGTCTCACTAAAGTGCTTTGTCTACGATTTTTTTCGAGGTCTAAATCCTACCAAACTGTGTTCTCTTACTTTACCGTATGAAAGCCTCTTTGTTTCCTATTTATAAAATAAAAATGTACCTAATAATGCAGCCTCCATGTTGGAACTACAGTCCTCGAGCTTCGTTGTTCAACTGAGGGTTCGAGGAGGGTCACATAAGGTTCGCGAGGATCAGTTTGCATCCGCACTGTAAGTCAAGATTATGTAGACTATCAGAGATGTGTGAAGACTTACTGTAAGTCAAGATTATGTAGACTATCAGAGATGTGTGAAGACTTACTGTAAGTCAAGATTATGTAGACTATCAGAGATGTGTGAAGACTTACTGTAAGTTAAGATTATGTAGACTATCAGAGATGTGTGAAGACTTACTGTAAGTCAAGATTATGTAGACTATCAGAAATGTGTGAAGACTTAACTTAATGCTAACTGGCGTGAAACTGTAGAGGGACCATCGTGAAATTATCGTGTTCAGGGGTCCAAGACCTGACAAAATATTGAGAACCATCGTCCAATAGCACATTCATTAAAACTGGAAAAGAATGAACTAAAAGGGAGAGATAAGAGCAGGCAAAAGTTAAGATGACAAGGCTCGAAATCCTGGAGCCTTTAGTGTCCTACATAGAAATCTCTCACTCACACTGGAAGAAAATGTAGTCTTGACAACCTAAAATCAAACGCAGTCAAGCGCAACTATTTATCCGTTTTCTGAGAAGAATAAACAGAAATCCGTGACATCGGGACGGGACGATTTAGCGCTGAACACGGGCAACAGAGAAAGTTGATAACACGCAATCCAGTCTCTGCAGACAGCACACCATTGACGTAAGGGACAGCTGTTGACAGCACGGGAAGACTTAATATGGTGAGACGAGACGGCAGAAAAAAAATAGCAAATATTGATAAGTTTATGTAAGGCTGTGGGTATATATATATATATATATATATATATATATATATATATATATATATATATATATATATATATATATATAATGAGAATTCTAAACTTCATATACTATTATAAGATGTCGTCTTTCTAAAGATATGAAAAGATGTAGAGGAACATCCATTTATTTGTTAGTACCCTATTCATATTATCTTTCAAAATTAGCCATCATAAAAACTATAAACAGTTTTGTGCGTATTATACTTCCGCTATAGGATCACATACTCCCCTTCGGGATCACCAACCGAGAGCTTTGAAACCACGTACCGAACTTTCACAGCTCAGGTATTGCTGTTAATATTATGCATTGCTCCTAGCGGCCTTGTTACTTGTCCGTCGACCAAGGATAAAGAAGACAGATGGCGGCTATTCAGTACGCGACGGAGGCCAAAATCTTGTATATCAAGTCGCTGAACCCAAGAGGCCCTGGACTTTCTCCGTCAAATCTAAATATCCCTCGAAGCAACAAAGGCCTCTTACGACTGCAAATATTTTTTTTTTTCGTATCATTCTTTACTAGCCATCCAGGGTCCATACGTTTATGATGTTTTGGAGAATTAGAGGCCCACG
The DNA here is from genome assembly GCA_009760885.1 of Achatina immaculata. Classification (NCBI taxonomy): domain Eukaryota; kingdom Metazoa; phylum Mollusca; class Gastropoda; order Stylommatophora; family Achatinidae; genus Lissachatina; species Lissachatina immaculata. Next base: position 16,387,627 of record CM019696.1, read on the forward strand.
TCGCCTACAAATATTCTTACATCTTACATCCTTCCCTTGCCGTTAAAAGTCACATGGTAGTTCGTCAAGTTTTCCTGTTTTGGAGAGCTTTTCAACCTCATCAAGAGATTTTATGCTTACTAATTTGGCCTTTCTTAACAATGTCCTCTTCAGAGATTCACATGGTCGATCTCTTTTTCTTCGGCCTGTTGTGTTCTACTTGAAAGCTTGTTTTGGGATTCTCTTTCTTCTCATCACGTGACCGATGTATGTCCATTTCCCCCTTTTTTTTTTTGTGATCATCCATGAGACAGATTGTTGTTCGCTAATCTGCCTTATCTTTGCGTTGTTCTTGAATTCGTTCCATTTTATACAGAGTATTTTCCTTAGGCATTTGTTTTCAAAAGAGTCTAATTTGTTCTCTGTTTCTTCAGTTTTTTTTTCCAGTTTTCCCATGCATAAATGAGGGTGGATATTACATTTGAACTGATTAATCTTAGCTTGGTTTCCTACAAACATTCATTCATTTGCATATCCTTTGCGGAACTTTGCCTCCCTAACATCTCTCCTGTAGGCCTCTCCGTTTAAGAAAGATGGCCTGCTGCTGATGTATCCATTTGCAGATCATCAACGATGTCTTGCAGCCATTTCATCTTCGTCTTCCTCTCTTTTTTTCCCCCGTTATGTATCCTTCCAAGACGGTCTTCTCTAGATTATCATGACGTTTAATGTGTCCAAAATATTTAAGTTTTCTCTTTTTAATCCTCTTTACTAGCCAGCCTTCTTCAATATTAAGTTCTTGTAGAATGGATATATTTGTTCTTTTTTTTTTTGTGTCCATGATATTTGAAGAAATCTTCTGTAGCATTTACATTCAAAGGCAGTTAGGTGTTTCTCAGCTGTTTTATTAAGTATCCAGGTTTCACAGACATATGTTGCGATGGGAAAGATGCATGCCCTTAAAAATCTTATTTTTGTAGTTATGTCTGTTTCTCTCCACAGATTCTTTAGTTGTTTTACTTTCTGAAGAGCAATAGATGTCCTCTATTGCTCTTCAGAAAGTAAAACAACTAAAGAATGTCTGTTTCTCTCCATAGATTCTTTAGTTGTTTTACTTTCTGAAGAGCAATAGATGTCCTCCTTTTAATTTCCCTCATTGTATCTCCATTATTAATTAGTAGTGATCCAAGATATTCAAAACTGTCCATCTCTTCCAATTTTTCCTCATTGACACATATTTAAACTGGCTTGTTTGTTTTGTCAGTTGTCATCAATTTAGTTTTCTTTGCATTAAGATAGAGGTTTTGCTCTTCGCTGTTCTTATGGACTGAGATAATTAGTTTTTCCATTCCTTTTTGTGTTTTGGACAATACTACTGTGTCATCAGTATATCTAATTTCTGGTATTTCATAACCTCCAGTTGTTATGGCATCGTAATATTATTTGTCTACATTACTGAATTAAAAAGTTCACTTGGACTGACAAAGAAGGTCGAGCCAGAAAGTGAAAAGATTCCTTGCTATGATGAATTCATGCAAAGAAATAAACTGTATGTTGAACATCAGTGTCCAGAGAGGGGAAAAAAGCCGATACATTGATGTTTTTGCAAGAAACGAGAAAACGATACAATTATGTTTTTGGAAAAAACGAGAAAACGACACAATGATGTTCTTGTAACAAACGAAAAAACCACACAAAGATGTTCTTGCAACAAGTGAGAAAACGACACAGTGACCATCTTGTACCAATCCAGAAGACGACACAACGACGTTTGTGTAGCAAACAACAAAACGAGAGGGAAAAAACATACGAGAAAACTGCATATGGACGCTCTTTTAACAGATTAGAAAACGATAAGTCATACAGAAAAGTCGAAATATCTCAGGCAACAATGAAGCAATAATGAAAGTTTGCATCTAAAAAGAATAAGTACTCTTGGATGGGGAAGATCTATATGTAACTATAAGCCAGATGAGATGATAAAATTAGAAGAAACTCATCATATTAGACAGAAATATACCCTGGCATGTTTCCTTAAGTCCCCAATATGGTACTGAACAGATAAGACTTCAGCAGTCTATCTCCGTCACACTAGTAGCACGGTATTACTATTCTGCTGTCAAGTGCCACAATAGCCTCTTGGCAAGAGTAGCGTATAGAAGTAGGATATTGTCTCCACAAGCTTCGTTTCGCTGCGTCCCAGATAAATCATTTCAGAGACCACAGAAAAGGGGGCAGAGAGACGTATTTGCCTGTCTACAGCCAGAGGTGTTGTGAAGTGTCAATAACAAGACAGTTTTGTTATCTCCCGTTTGTGTAGGAAATCTTTCCATGGAATTTATTTACCTGGTCCACAAAGATATTCACAACCTTGTTTAACGTAGAACGTAAGATAGAAAACTGACAAGGATAGATACAAAACTGACAGGGATAGTTTAAAAAGATGACGTTTCTTGAAACGAACAAAATCAGTTCTTGAGATGAAGGATAAAACGACAAAATGAGTTTCCGAAATGAAGAAGAAAACGATAAAATGAGTTTCTGAAGTGAAGAAGAAAACGATAAAATGAATTTCTGAAGTGAACAAGAAAACGACAAAATGAATTTCTGAAATGAAGAAGAAAACGACAAAATGAATTTCTGAAATGAAGAAGAAAACGACAAAATGAACTTCTGAAATGAAGGAGAAAACGACAAAATCAGTCTCTGAAATGAAGGAGAAAACGACAAAATGAGTTTCTGAAATGAAGGAGAAAACGACAAAATGAGTTTCACAAATGAAGAAGAAAACGACAAAATGAATTTCTGAAATGAAGGATAAAACGACAAAATGAGTCTCTGAAATGAACGAGAAAACGACAAAATAAGTCTCTGAAACGGGTGAAAGAAAAAGGACAAACGCGATGTTCTTGAAATAGTAATAATAATAATAATAAAGATATCCTGTAATCCTGGAAGAAGAAGGATGGACGAAAGAAAGAAAAACAAAATGCAAACTGGAAAACCAATATTTACAAATCTGTAGAAATGAAAGGCAAACTTTATTTCCAACGGATGAATAACTTTCCATGCACGCCCGTTCTGTCCCACATCAGTAAAGCACTTGTATTATGCACGTATACAGAACAAAAAATATATGAACAACTTTTACGTACATACAGTAACAAGTTATCCAAACACGTACGGTAAAGACAGAGAGAGAGAGAGAGAGAGAGAGAGACAGAGAGAGAGAGAGAGAGAGAATTAACGAATGAATAAAAGCAGAAGTAAAAGAGAAAGAATAAAAAAGAAATTCTGAGGAAAAGAGTAAGAGAAAAACAAAGAAAAGAAAAGAGTAAAAATATAAACCAAGAAGATGACGAAGAATTTTTTATTTTTTAAAATACGACAAGAAAATAAATGGAAAAAGGTTACTGAAAGACAAAGAAGATGAAATAAATTGAAAAACAAGAAGAAAACATAAGAAGAAAAAAAAAAAGAAAGAGCAAATGAGAAGGCATGGAAAAGAGAAAAATGAGTATTTTTAACACACACAAAAATGTCTCGCCAACATTCCAGCAGTCTTGCTCAATGCAGAGGTACCTTAATCTAGAGCATAAGTTTCATAAACAGCTTTACATTTGTCATTTGCCATACTTCAGTATTCACAGAAGAGAGACGCAGCCTATCAGAGGTGACACGCAATTCGACGCTAAGGGTCTTTAGGGCGTGGCTCCTGTGCTGGAAAGAGCATATAGCAATACTTTGACACGCGATCCACTACACGGCGAACGTCCTTTGTGCTGCCCAAGCTCGTAATACAGGAAGTAATTTTAAGGTAGAGTTGAAGGTAATATAAAAATTAACATGCAATTAATTAATTAATTGTATATTTATACCAACGTTATCCTACCAGTGTCAAACAATGGGCGCTAACCAAGAAACAGGTAAATAACATACACACATGGAAAATGAGATACCTAAGAAAAAAAAAAGCAGCAAGCTGGGAGGACTAAGCAAAAAAGACGATATAAGACACTTGGTAGAAGCTATATCGTGTCTATAAGACATAGAGAAACAAGGAATGAAGTTGTGTGGCCACTTAATGAGAATGACACACTTATAACCCCAGAGGGGCCCACCCCCTTAGAATGTCAGGAGTTTAAAGGGCCGAAACACTTGTCGGGGGGGGGGGGGGGGTACTTCCTCTGATGATCTGAAGGAGTTGTGTTGTTGTTCCGCTCTCTACGGTAGAGAGTTTCCTGCATACAACCAGTCGAGAGGGCCTTCGACCAAAAAAAAAAACTACAGGGCACAGGTCAAGAGAAAATAGAATAAATGGAGTTAAAGAAACACTCAGGAATTATGGCATGAACATATATCTAGGCTATTTACATGCTCCCCCTTAAAAAACACCAAATGCATTCCTCCTTCAACCCCCCCCCCCCTCAACATCATCTATGCACTCCGACACATCCATATATGCTCCGATCTCATCTGCAGCACGGTAACTGATGACAACCGTTCTTTCTTGGCTTGGCCATCCTTCTGGAGCTCTTCATGAAGCTTATTCTAATACCGAAAGATTAGGGAATCAAGATGTGTGCATGCGAAATGGGTTTATAACACAATCTCCACCCCCAAGTTTCACCCACCTAGCTCCTTCCTTCTTGACAATAATTCAAAGCTGTCAGAGAAGTCCTCTGTTCGACCAGCTTCTTTTAGAGCATTGATGATAAACAAACATCCAGTGGCAAAATAAACCTTAAAGAATGAATGTAAAACGCATGTAAAAACATAAAACATCATTAAACTTACATAACATCAAGAAAACTGAACGGTAGCTGGGAATGAAATCACCAAAATAATAACACCAGTAACAAAACACCACTTTTGGAAATCTAGGCACTTTCCAAAATTAGGTTTCCTATAAGGAATGTCAGCTGTTAAGATCAACTATTCGTCGCAATATCCCTGTGTCACGCCATGCATGTAAATATTTACTAAACTTTTAAATATGCTGGTCTATTTCCAAAACTGCAACTATCAGTATTTTCAACGATTTTTAAGTCAGAGAATTGAATTTCAAAGAGAGATAAAGAGCTCTCGACATAGAAGTCACATCAACAAGTTTCTAACGCCAAACTCAGTGAATGAGACAACGGAACCAGTCTCTCGAGAAAATCCCAACGTGAATCATCACATCACATATCACATCACATATTACATCACCTCCCACATAAGAAATTAACACCGCTGAGCAAAGACTGCGTCTTACGTTTGAAAAATATCCATATGCTTCATTCGGATTTTACAGTTGTGATAGTTGGATCGTGTACACATTAGCGGGTTTATGAAGAGCCGAAGGAGTTGGGGGGGGGGGGAAGAACAAGTGTACCCACCTACCTCCTTCCGTGACCCAATTTCCCCCCCCCCCCCCCTGTCAACAGCTGTGAACATTTCAGGTAGCTAAACAAGACACACCAGTCCATGCGTTTTGACGCCAGATTTCACACAGACGACTCTAGTCTTTTCAGAGTCACGAAAGCATGACTGCACAGTTCAGACAACACATAAATATGCTCGTTAAACTATACAGCCAGCGCCTGAACAGAAAAACTGCGATTAAGAAGTCAAAACCAGAAGCTAACAGAGCAGATGGGAAATTTATCAGCTTATTCTAATACCGAAAGATTAGGGAATCAAGATGTATGCAAGCGAAATGGGTTTATAACACGATCTTTTATTTCTAGCTTCAGAGTAGGGTACCGAAGGTAAAATTGGATGATCTTTGACCCTCACTGTAAAGAAAACTTAATTCGAAGCGACAGTCAAGGTAGCGGAGAGTCAACTGATTCAGTCCGAAAAAAGTGACTCAATCCGAAAAAAGGACTTACTTAATCTAAAATAGCAAACATATGACTTCAACAGGTTAAAAAAAAAGTGAAACAGCGCTGTAAATTTATCACTTAGCGATAAAAGATAAGATTTAGTTAACTGTAGCGTGGTGGCGAAGCATGTCTGTATTGAGTAGTGTGTACATATTTGCACGGAACGATGTACACGTTTGACCAGTTATCTATCTATCTATCTATCTATCTATCTATCTATCTATCTATCTATCTATCTATCTATCTATCTAAACGAACAAAGTGCTGTACGTATGTGAATACTGTGATGTACAGATGTGAATATTGTGATGTACAGATGTGAATACTGTGGTGTACAGATGTGAATTTTGGGATGTACATATGTGAATATTTTGTGTACAGTTGTGAATACTGTGTTGTACAGATGAGAATACAGTGGTGGACACATGTGAATAACAGCTGTGTACTTAGTGTACATATATGAATAATTTTCTGTACATATGTGGGTACGTTGGTGTACATATGTGAATATTGTGGTGGTACATATGTGAATAACAGTGATACACATATGGAAATGACAGTGGTGTACATATGTGAATGCTGTGGTGTACATATGTGAATAATGGTAACGGTATGAGCTGTGAATCAGCGTCACTGCACACGGCCAACACATGAGTGTTCTGCGGCCTAGTCAGCAGTTAACCAGAAACTAGTAACTAGTGTTGCCATCAGCACTAACTCCGTAGCTAGCGGCGTCATTCCTCTTCCTTCTCAGTTTTTCTTCGGTGTTGGGTAAACCCAGGGAGTGTTTTTTTTTTTTTTGGTTGAAAGTCACGGTCTGGCTGCCACCAAGGAGAGTGGAAATCGAGACCTGTTTGGTGAGAGAGTGACTAGTCAACTTAAACATACGCGTATCTGAGTAGTTCTAGTCTATTTGAAAAAGAATGGCGTACAACATGTCTGAATAGAAGAGAGCACATATTTAAACAGGGTTGTGTACGCACTTTAATAGAGTAGTGTGCGCTTTTGAATATAGTTTGGAGAGTGTCTGAACCGAGAATTGTGAATATCTGAACGGAGAATTGTGAATATATGACAGTTTAGTGATTTTTGAAGGTAGATGTTACGTAGGTCATCTTGGTATTTAGGAGTGGGGTAAATACAAGGTTATGTCCCCTAGTTTAGTTAATACTTGTTTACGTTTTAGTCTCTCTTAGCTTAAGGCGTGTGTGTTTTGCTTTGGCCACGCAGCTCGTGCAAGTAGAAACTGGTCAGATGGTCGGTTAGGAAAACGAGAATATGGGGTAGTCTTAGTTTTATGTTCGTTAGAGAGAGTCGGAGTCTTGTGTTTGTTAGAGTAGAATGTAGCTTAGTGTAGGGACTTTGTGTTTTAGTTGTCGTCAGTAAGTAGATTGTAGTACGGGACAGTAAGTTTAAAATGTGGCAGGATTCTGGTGGCGTCGAAGTCTTCTTGACGTTAGTAGACGCCAGGAATCATATCTGTTGTTTTGCTGCAGTAACGTAATGTCATGTTTATTGGATTTGTCACTGCCTTCGTTTCAACGCATCGTCATCTCCAATATGTCACAACTTGTACCAATAAAGCCATTATGATCTATAAAACTGCTACTTGTGTTCGCCACTGAGTTGAAAGCCGTTCCTAGGAGAGTTAGTTTGTCAGCGGATAGTAAACAGACACCAACAGACACCATCAGACTCCAAGCAGGCACTAAGCCGACATCTACCAACGACGAAAGAGATGGTCCTCGACTGTTTGGAAAGAGTGAAGTCTCGACTGTCTATCGTTGTAATACTAATCAGTACTAAGGAGTCTTGGATATAGTGGAAGTGAAAGCTCAGGTTTTGAAGCTAAGAAATGCTAGTGAAAACAGTAGGCCTACAAATATGAGGCACACATAGTGTATAGTAGAATAGTGGATAACTAATTCTACCAATACCCCCTACCTATATAAAAGTGTATAACAGTCTACGACTACCTTTAACTGCCACCGGTACTATTTTAAATATCTGAATCGAGAATTGTGAATATCTGAACAGAGAACTGTGAATATCTGACCAGAATTGTGAATATCTGAACAGAGAACTCTGAATATCTGACCAGAATTGTGAATATCTGAACAGAGAACTGTGAATATTTGACCAGAATTGTGAATATCTGAACAGAGAACTGTGAACATCTGACCAGAATTGTGAATATCTGAACAGAGAACTGTGAATATCTGACCAGAATTGTGAATATCTGAACAGAGAACTGTGAATATCTGACCAGAGAACTGTGAATATCTGAACAGAGAATTGTGAATATCTGAACAGAGAACTGTGAATATCTGAACAGAGAACTGTGAATATCTGAACAGAGAATTATGAATATCTGAACCGAGAACTGTGAATATCTGAGCATACATAGGGGCAGACTGAAGTGGCTAGATAGAGAGATACGTACAAGAAAACGGATTGGAAGCTGGAGTGTACTGAATCCGGGATGGAGTGGGCAGCCACCTTTAAAGAAGAAAAAAAAAACTAGCAACCTGACCACGTTGTCAAGCTTCAGTCGGTGGCGTACCAGAAAACCCTCGTGACACAAGGCGACACTCTGCTTTGAAGACCACAAACAATGACTACACGAAGGTATAGTTTCCTTTCTAGAAACAAGAGAAAAGGAGGGGAGGGGGGTAAAAACAGGATTATCATAACTGTGCGTTATGATAATCCTGTTTTTTTTTTTTTTAAAATAAGGATTAAGATGTGTCGGTACAAGGAAACTGTAACTATGGAAAGTCTGGAAAAGTCTGGAGTCGCTTTGACCTTCCAGTTATAAGTGTTTTATGAGCGTGTGTGCTACCTGGAGAGTATCATTAACTTTTTTTTTTACTGATTCAGATAGCAAAGTTTATACAGCGAAATGGCCACTTAAAAAAATGTACGTACAAGCGTATATCAATAGCTGGAACTGTGTTAAAATACAGCACTTTGGTGGCAAATGTTAACAGCCGTGACCTTTCGAAGTGGTTTTCGAACTATTCTGGTGTAAGGCTTTGCACACAGAGAGAGAGAGAGAGAGAGAGAGAGAGAGAGAGAGGGAGAGAAACTGCTGAAATTAGAAACAAATTAGAAGCAGAAGAAATATAATATTCCCTGAACCTGTCACGAGAAGACAGTTACTGAAAAAAAAATGAAGGAAAAAAAGCCTCCATGGAAAAAGAAGAAGAAAGAGGATGCGATCGAGAGAGGAAAAATCTGATCAAGTCAAACTGGAAAGTAAGTGCCGTGACGCGTAGCGTAGGCGATCATTTCTCTCCACAATTCCCTGTCTTTAGACTTTCTTCCTAGCCACACTGACAGGCCATCCAGTAACTTCTCTCCCTGTCTTCCTCTGTCTCTTCTTCCTTCAATTTCTCCAGTTGCCACAGTGAAAGTGAGGACAAGTGATTTAATTAGAAATCCAAAGGGATGCGTTATATGGAGAAACTGTAGGCAAATAAGTATTTATCGGCACGGCACATGATGATGAACGACACTTTACTACTTAGCAAACGTCTTACATCTTACATCCTTCCCGCCCGAAACGTCACATGGGGCTCGCATGGTAGTTCCCCAAGTTTTCCTGTTTACAGCGAGCTTTTCAACCTCATCAAGAGATTTTATGCCTCTCTTTTAACAATGTCCTCTTTACAGTTTCACGTGGTCTGCCTCTTTTTAATTCGGCCTGTTGTGTTGCACTTGATAGCTTGCTTTGGGATTCTCTGACTGTTTCTTCTCATCACATGACCAGCATATGTCCATCTCCTTTTTCTGATCACCCATGAGACAATATTGTTGTTTGCTCATCTGCAAACTCTGGTATTTAAAGAAAAATAAAACCCAATGTAGCTGCTATTTTTACAGACCCACCTGTAACAAATTTACGTACAAAGTAACACCAGCATTTCCTGAATGAAAAGGAGTACAGAAACACACCTGAACGAAATACCTGACACAGCGGCCAATCAGAAGCCAGAGAGTCACAGCTGTTGTCTGTAACATGCACGCGCCGACTCTTCTTGTAAACACAATCTCATTTCGGGGGTGGGGGGGGGGGAGTGGGAGGGGATGTGGGAGGGGAGATGGGATTCCCATGCCGGTTGTGACAGAAAACCGAAAATGTCCGAAAATAATCATAATCGAAAAAAGAACATGATGAGATCGAGAGACCTCCGCGGATTACAAGCGGTGTAGAAATGGGTCTTCAGACATTCCTAATGTCGTACCCAGCTTTGACAAAACGGTTATAATAATAAATGGAACTTCCAAGAACATTCACTACGGCATGCTTTCTTTAAAATACCGAGAGATCAGTAATAGTGAGACATTTATGTACTGGTAAATAGAATAGCGGCAGGAACAGTAAAAGTAGTATCAATAGTAGTAATAATAGGTGTCTGAGTGGCGAAGTGGTTAGTGCATTGGTCTCTCATGGCGAAGGTCGGTGGTTCGAATCCGGCCGACGGCACCCCAGTCACCCAGCTGTAGAAATGGGTACCCGACTTCTTCTGGAGTTGGGGAAGGAAAGGCAGCCAGGCGTGATACTGACCATATCACCCTCTAGTGTGCTGACAGGTCAAGGAAAATATGGCCACTAACACCATATCCCTATGTGCCTCCAAGGCATGACAGGCTAAAAAAAAAAATTCCATGACGGATTAACCACCTCCCTGGCTTTTAGGCTAAGCTTAAAACGTCCCCCCCCCCCCCCCACCAGCCGACCTCTGCTGTTCATTTCGTGATATAAATTTCATAAAATAATAATAATTCATATTCTCATTTCATTTCAGGATGATGGCCCGCCCGCCCCCCCCCCCCCCTTTTTGGCTTAAGCCTGTACAGCTTAGGGGAGCTAGACTCCAGGTCATTTGATAAGGTAACAAGCGTTACACTGAAATACGAGATTGATAAGGTAACAAGCGTTACACTGAAATACGAGATTCATAAGGTAACAAGCGTTACACTGAAATACGAGATTGATAAGGTAACAAGCGTTACACTGAAATACGAGATTCATAAGGTAACAAGCGTTAAATTGAAATACAAGACTGATAAGGTAACAAGCGTTATACTGAAACACGAGATTGATAAGGTAACAAGGATTCAAATGAAATATTAAAAACTGATAAGGTAACAAGGATTAAATTGAAACACGAAATTGATAAGGTAACAAGCGTTAAACTGAAATACGAGATTGATAAGGTAACAGCGTTAAACTGAAATACGACATTGATAAGGTAACTAGGATTAAATTGAAATACTAGATTGACAAGATAACAAGGACTAAATTGAAATACGAGATTGATAAAATAACAAGAATTAAATTGAAATACGAGATTGATAAGATAACTAGGATTAAATTGAAATACGAGACTGACAAGATAACAAGGACTAAATTGAAATACGAGATTGATAAAATAACAAGGATTAAATTGAAATACGAGACTGATAAGGTAACAAGCGTTAAACTGAAACATGAGATTCAGAATGCAACAAGCGTTAAACTGAAATCTGAGACTGACAAGGTTACAAGGGTTAAACTGAAATATTGAGACCAAGGAGGTATGGTCGTGCCATTCTGAGGAAGGATTCGCCATGAGAGAAGTTACTGGGAACTGAAGCCGGTTTCAACCCCTAATGTCCTGTTTCTTCTGAGGACATTGTCCCCAGGCTGGCTGGACCTGTTACCACTAGCTCTACGAAGATGGAGGATAGGGTCTGGGTGGACCAGTTCCGGCTTGCTGCCCCTGGTAACCGTAACATAGTGCCTTGTAGGTTATGACTGTAATATTGTTATAGCTTGGTAAATTGGGGTATTATTATTATCAACATCATTATTATTATTATTATAATTTTTACTATAATTATGATTATTATTGATAAGTGGAAAGTAGGTAAGAAATGACAGAAAATAATTTGAGAACCGGTGGAAGAGGAACACTCCCACGGTATTAGTAGTATTACGATAGAAATGATTAAATACTTAGAAATATTAGGCATGATGGACGCCAATAATATAAGACGGAATAAGAAAACACACCCAGAATACGAACTAGGAGGATTTACTGAGATAACAATATTACATATGGAGGCAGACAAACGGACACTGTGTAAACAGATCTGGACTAATCCACACAGGTATTGCAAACACCTGATACTGGATAAGAAGAGTTTAGTCAAGCGAGAAAACTGAATAGACTTACTGATAGGTGAGGCATATTTGCTAATCTTAGGATGGAATTTGTACATATGAATAGTCCAAGGGACCAATAAGATGACCAAAAGGAGTGGACCGACTTATCCCAAAGTCCAATCAGTATGTTATCAACCAGCAGACCAATAAAAAGATCTAGAGGGGTGTCCTATTGGAAAACTGGCTTACGATATATAAGCCAGGCAAGCAGTTTTGAAAAGGAAAGACAGAGAAGTCAGAGAGGACAGGAATGAAGAATAGGAAGATTGATAGGAGAGCAACGACAGATAGAACACACAGACAATTAGAGGAAATAGATATTCAGGAGATAGAAATGCAGTTTGGAACCAGAAGTAGTTTAGAACAGACAGAAGATATGTTTCAAGTTAGAAAACGATTATTAGTCTCTCTCTCTCTCTGAACCTTAAGTGCCCAGGCCACATGGGGCTTCCGCAAGGGTTTTCTACAAATGCTTGTCCTTCGCCTTTTTTTCTGCTCTTGCCCAAGTGAGCCCTCTATTGCTCAACATCCTTTCTGTTGTTCTTCTCCATGTCTCTTTTGGTCTACCCTTACTTCTGTTCCCCTGTGGTGTCCATCTTAGTGCTATTTTTGGTAGTGAGTTGTCAGTCACTCGGAGCACATGTCCCAACCATCGCCAGCGTCTTTCCTAATTATTAGTACTACACGAGAAATGCAGAAGATCTGATATTTTTGAAACTTTGTGTAAAATACTTTCGGAGAAGTCTCGATGTGAATTTCGTTTGATGAGTATTAAAAGTGAACTATAATTTGATTCAAGAAGGAACCATCTGAATTTTATAGTGACTGGATGTATTAAGATTTCAGTCTTGTGGTGAATCATATAGTATCACGTGTAGTGACATTCTGAAATGATGAAGTGGATAAAGAGAACAAGTAGTAACGTGCATTCATAAATTAAAAGGTGACAATGGAGAAAGGTAATACTGCCGCGGTCACAACCTGTTAACAGTGCTGAATGAAAGTGCATTAGGTTGATAACATTTAAACGGCCAAAGTGTGCTACTTAAACGTGATAATCGCCATCACTCAAAGTCCTTATATGAGGGGGAAGTCACTAAGTAACTCGCAAATTGAAATATTTTATATGTGGCAGTTATCAGGTAGTATTTAAATATATCTTTAGATAGTACCATCATCCAACTTTATAATAGTTGTATGTAGGGGGCGCTGGGAGTTACGTGCGCATGCACAAAGCAATAACAAAATGGCTACCCAGCTGTTAAGTATGTACTAAAGAAGAACAGAGTAGTGTAGTGCGATTTCTGTGGGCTAAAGGACATTCAGTTGAGGACATTCATAAGGAAATGATTACAGTTTATGCTGAAAAGTATTTATCACGTAAAGCGGTCTATAACTGGGTAAAAGAATTTTCTCAGGGACGCACCGAAATTGTTGACGAAGTCCGACTTGGCCGTCCTGTTCAGATTGCAAAAGAAACGACTGTGCAACGTGTGAATGAGATTACCAGAGCTGATAGACGAGTAACGATAGACAGTGTAGCAAGTGCTACGGGATGCAGTTCGAAGAAAACGTCCTGGTCTGCTGACTAGAGGTGTGTTTCTCCGTCATGACAATGCCAGACCACATACGGCTCGGTTAACCCAAGAGAAAATTAGCCAGCTGGTTTGGGAAGTTCTTGAACATCCACCCTATAGTCCTGACTTAGGTCCAAGTGATTTTCACCTGTTTGGTCCATTGAAAAACCACTTTGGCGGGAGAAGATTCTTGAGTGATGAAGAGGTGGAAACATAAGTAAAAAAATGGTTCAGAAATCGGAACTCCTAATTTTTACGCCATGGGTATTGCATCACTGATTACACGATGGGACAGATGTATCAATGTTGGTGGCGATTTCGTTGAGAAATAGAGGAATAATGCAGGTTCAAAAATTAAAAGTTTTCAAATTACTGTCGCATTTAGTTTTTTTGTAACAGGCATTTGCGAGTTACTTAGTGACTTCCCCTTGTATTATTGAAACGTTGCTCAGTTGATGATCATTTCTGCTCTCTGTAGCTGTAACAGACTGATTGTGTGTTTGCGTGCGTGCGTGTGTGTGTGTGTGTGGATAAGAGATTATAAACACGGGAAAAATGCCCTATCAGCATAGACTAGAACAGCCCTGGTCTAGAAGGATGAAAGGACAAAACACAGAGGACAGCGGAGAGCTCTTGGCCGTGATCAATGTTCTACCTGAAGCGAAACAGAGCCCGGTAGGAATAATCAGAGAACGCTAACTCGGCAAACACTTTACTAGTGAAACGCACCTGATCAAATGTCCAGCACTGCCATGTCTCTCTTTGCACACGTTGATACTCAGCAGCAGATCGTGTACTTGTACAACAGCTTGGGTAAACACTGGACTCGGTTCTAACATGAAAGCGCTGGATCTGCATGCAGGAACAACTATTATAAGATTTCAAATTCGTTACGGTCAAAGGTTCGGAGAACTTGCTGTCCGAGGGCACGATCATAGCAACGTATGGCATTCCTTCTTCTAGCGTCACGTATTAATTCTCCCATATCCTTCTATCAAATATACAGTACTCTGACCTATAGGTAGCATTGTTTTTGTTAGGTTGTTTTTAGTTGTTCATCGTGGTCAGGACATTCCTATATCCACTCGGCTGGCCATTCCTATATCCACTCGGCTGGCCATTCTTATATCCACTCGGCTGGCCATTCCTGTTATCACATTTGAACGGATGTTGTTTCCAGCACAGACGCTCCAAACAACAATCTCCAAACAACAATCTCCAAACAACAATCTCCAAACAACAATTTCCAAGCGACAATCTCCATGGTAGATTTTCTTTCCCCTAGACTTTTGCTCTGGCACAGACAGTCTGACCTTCTTTCTTTGAGATTCCAAACTACACAGTGATTTTAAGCGTGCGCGACAATCCACACGGGCATTCGGTCTCAAAACACAAGGACATTCTGTCTAAAAACAGTTCGGTCTCGCTACTTAAAAACCAGGGACAGTTATGTGCTGGAAGATTCACGAGAAAAAAAAAACACAACCACTGCGACTTCAGGTGGGGTTCGAACCCGCGACCACCAACACCAGAGGCGAACGTCTAACACTGATTTCCTGCACTACTAGTCCTTGATGGATTATAAGAAAAGGCCAAGAAAGAGGAAGTGTAAATAACTGGAAAAGTTTTGTCTTCCTCTCCTCTCTATAATAAAGAAAAGCTATGAACCACTACCAAAATAGTCACGGAGCTTAAACGTTGGAGCAGAAAAGCTTTCATTACACTGGAAATGGAACATCCCCGCTGTTTTCCTGTTCGAAGCCAAGAGACAACTAATTAATACCAACATTATGCTACCAATGTCAGACCATGGGCACTAATCAAGAAACAGCAAAATAATAAAAAAAAAATATCCGCATGTGAAATAAGGTCTTCAGAGAAGCAGCAAAAGCCACTAGGAGGGATAAGATAAGAAATGACGACACGTGACAACTGTTAGGAACTTACACCCTGGATACAGTACATAGAGAAGCAAAGAATTAAGTGGTTTGTCCACCTAATGGGAATCTCACTCACTCACTCACTCACTCACTCACTCACTCACTCACTCACTCACTCACTCACTCACTCACTCACTCACAACCGCGAAGGTCTTCAACCCAAAGAACTACAGGACATAGATAAGGAGGAAGACCCGGATAAAGATGGATAGATGGAGTTATAGAAACACTCACGAACTACGGCATGAACACCACTGAGGCCACCATTCGTATGGCCACAGGAACGCTAACAGCATCTCCCCCTGGAAACTTCGTGGTACAAAAGGAAGGATAAAGGCAAAAATAGACCACTGGAATAGCTTGAAGACTTTGGTGTGCGCATAAGAAGAGTTTCTGGGGAGGGGGGATTTTGTAATGCAGTGTAACACTATTTTGAAGCCCTCTATGCTACTCTGTGTTTTGCCTCTGCAGTGCCTGGGCTCCTCTTTATTTAGTACCTGGGCCCCTCATCGTCCTCTAGGCCCTGGAAAAGATGCATCAGTTGCACTTGGGGGCCTGCACAGACGTATGTGTGCCTTGTCTTTACTGTGTTATTGGGGCATTCGTTAAGCCGGTGTAGTGCCTTGGAGTGCATGATGGTTCTGATTTGTACATTATCTTGAAGCCACGTTTTCTGTTACTGGATTAGTTATTCACTGACTCCAGCCATCAACTTCACGTTTCTGGATTAGTTATTCATTGACTCCAGCCACCAACTTCACGTTTCTGGATTAGTTATTCACTGACTCCAGCCATCAACTTCACGTTTCTGGATTAGTTAATCACTGTTTCCAGCCATTCTTCATTTCCAGGCTGTTTCAAATCTCAGGTTGGCAAACACACTGATAAGGGAGTCAAGTCAGCCCTGCGTAACACTTGACATGAAGATTTATTGATGGAATGGATGAAAATGCAGCTTGTGATGACGATAATCTGACCGCCGGCAGGTTGTCCCTGCCACATGGCGAGTCCATTTACACTTGCAAAACTCCAGAACAGATATAAACATCCATTTTCTCGACAGAGACATCACGAGAACCACCCACCCAAGTACACATCCAAACCAACACTAACTTACTCAGCTTTTCCCCCCACTATCCCCAGCCACGGGATTCACAAACCACGTGACCTTCCGGAAGAATCTCGACCCTTATCTGGTGTTCAAAATAAATACCCATAAGGCTAGAAATGGCCTTTCTGTGGAGAAAAAAAACCAGTTATCTCCCATACTGCTACAAAAACCAGAGAAGAAAAAAAAGAAAGAAAATATGGCTGCTATCATCTTGCAGTAGGTAATAAAAAAAATGCCGCGAAAAAATGCAGGGAATTCAGTTAGCAAGTCATTACAACAGCATGTGTTTGTTAACATTCCAGGTGCTGTTATGCTAACGCCTTCCTAACATCCGGGTTATTATAAACAGTTTTGTAAGGAATGGATTACGAAAAAAGCTTGCCGCGAAATGAATAGTTCAGTTGCTTGTTCAGCTAATGAACATTTCAGATTAAACATTACAAATGGCGGCATCATGAGGAGATAACTGTAGGTGGATTTTACAAGGCGGGAATAGGGTTTCTATATCCTTTGTCAACCGTTTTTGTAGTTACTACATTTCTACTATGCATTGAAGGTTTTTGTAGCTACTACATTTCTACTATGCATTGAAGGTTTTTGTAGCTACTACATTTCTACTATGCATTGAAGGTTTTTGTAGCTACTACATTTCTACTATGCATTGAAGGTTTTTGTAGCTACTACATTTCTACTATGCATTGAAGGTTTTTGTAGCTACTACATTTCTACTATGCATTGAAGGTTTTTGTAGCTACTACATTTCTACCATGCGTTGAAGGTTTTTGTAGCTACTACATTTCTACTAAGCATTGAAGGTTTTTGTAGCTACTACATTTCTACTAAGCATTGAAGGTTTTTGTAGCTACTACATTTCTACTATGCATTGAAGGTTTTTGTAGCTACTACATTTCTACTATGCATTGAAGGTTTTTGTAGCTACTACATTTCTACTATGCATTGAAGGTTTTTGTAGCTACTACATTTCTACCATGCGTTGAAGGTTTTTGTAGCTACTACATTTCTACTAAGCGTTGAAGGTTTTTGTAGCTACTACATTTCTACTAAGCGTTGAAGGTTTTTGTAGCTACTACATTTCTACTAAGCGTTGAAGGTTTTGTAGCTACTACATTTCTACTAAGCGTTGAAGGTTTTTGTAGCTACTACATTTCAACTTCGCGTTGAAGGTATAAATTTCTCAGCTTTCAAAGGCAGCATTCCCCAACAACAGCATGTCGGGTAGACATTTTTCCATCTCAGACTACTGCAGGAGGCCAATCATGGATACTCAATTAAGAAACTTTTCCTTAAGATACATTTCACTGTTGACTGTACTACTCATCCTTCTAGACGGAGTGTGTTGTATATAGCTTGACCCTGAAACCCACCGCCCATTGCGGGCCTAAAACTGATAGTTTAGTGCGGTCACTCGGCCTGTTGTGTGGATGGCACACGAATCTCTGACACAAAGGCTACGCATATGAGAGTAGCTATATGGATGTGCGAGAGAATACGTGAAGCGAGTATATGAAAGTAATAATTTCATTAGCAGAAACAAAATGTGAAGGGAGATTTGAAAGTAACAATTTGATTAAGAAAACTTGACATTCCTACATTCAGGGCCGTGGCCTTTTCCTGGCTCGGAGAAGTTGATGGTTCAGTGCGAGAAAGAGGGAATGAAGGGAAGGCCTGGTACATGATCACTTGTAGCAAAGCTGTTAACAATACTCGTTTTCAGTTGTATTTAGAAAAGATCATCATCATCATCATCATCAGGTGCCGTGCAGACTGGCGCTGGCTCTTATGCTTCTCCAGAGTACACGATCCTTCATGCCAGCCATCAACTCAGTTGGTGATCTCACACCATCCCGTCAGACAGTCCAGTATCATTTCTTTTGGTCTTCCTCTTGACCTTCTTCCTTCTATTTTTCCTGTTATTATAATATTTTCAATGCCCCCTCTTCTCATTGCATGTTCTACGAAAGTACACTGTCTCTCTCTTATCTTTCTGACAAGGTTTTTTGTCTCTCCAGCTCTTCTCATACATTCTTCATTAGTTATTTTTGCTGTCCAGGGGATTCGCAACATTCTTCTAATAAACCACATTTCTGCTGCTTCCAATGATTTTTGTGCAGACCTGCCTATTGTCCATGATTCACTTCCATATAACAAGATAGGTTCAATATAGCATTTTAGGACTTGTTTTCTAACACTTATTGATAATTATCAGTGGCGGCAGAAGCCCGGAATTCATCGCTAATCATTGCTAGGAGAGAAAAAGGCAAAGTCTGGCCATTGCTGAGCGATATTTAGTTCTGAACTTTCCATGGTGTATGTGGTCAGTGTGTCTACAGCTGCACGAAGAGCAAGAACACTTTCAACGTTATACGTAATGACACATAGACAGCTACATATTTCATAGCATATCCTTTGATCAATGAGCTGAAAGTTGTAATTCGAAGAATGAAGTAGGAAGCGTTTCTGAAAAAGAATCTTTAACGATAAAGGGAGATAAACAGAAAGTACGGGCGATAAAGAGAGATAAGTAGAAACTACAGGCGACAAATACACATAAGTAGAAAGTACGGGCGACAAACAGGAATAAGTAGAAAGTACGGACGACAAAGAGAGATAAGTAGAAAGTACGGGTGACAAAGAGAGATAAGTAGAAAGTACGGACGACAAAGAGAGATAAGTAGAAAGTACGGGCGACAAATAGAGATAAGTAGAAACTACAGGCGACAAATACACATAAGTAGAAAGTACAGGCGACAAACAGGAATAAGTAGAAAGTACGGGCGACAAAGGAAGATAAGTAGAAAGTACGGACGACAAATAGAGATAAGTAGAAAGTACGGGCGACAAATAGAGATAAGTAGAAAGTACGGGCGACAAATAGAGATAAGTAGAAAGTACGGACGACAAATAGAGATAAGTAGAAAGTACGGGCGACAAAGCGAGGTAAGTAGAAAGTACAGGCGACAAAGATAGACAAGTATAAAGTATGGGCGACAAAGAGAGATAAGTGGAAGAAAGAAGGAGAAATAGAGGGAAGTGGAAAGTACGAAGGACAAAAGAAAGATGAAGTGGAAACTACAGGGGACAAAAAAAGAAGGTAAAGTGGAAAACAGGCGTCAAAGCGAGGGAAGTGGAAAGTTATGGTTTTGGAGCAGTGAAACAAGGCACAAATAGAAGGAAAGTGCACAGAACACCAGCTGGGAAACCGGTTATAAAATTATATATATTTTTTTTTGAAACAAGGAAGCCAAAGGGCATATTTTAACAGTTAAAAATATCTTCTCCGCGTAAGGTCGCTGGACGAGTTGGGCACATCGTGGGCATAATTCTGTGACCCAATGAAGTCAAAAGGTTAAAAGGTCGGACAAAATATCGACATTTCTCAGGGCTTGTCGTGACAGTACATGCAGCCAGGCAGATCTAAAGGGTAACTGAGCCGGCAAGGGGGAAAACGGGGAAGTAATCTGGAGAATCTGTGGGGTGGGGGGGGGGAGTTGAATTAGAGATAGGAGTAACGGTACTTGCTTGATAGACTTACATGTTACCGTGTATTAAGCATTGATGTTACATTTGTTGTTACAGTTGGTGTGATCTGGCAGTTTGAAGGATTTAGATACACATTTTCAGAGTTAGAACGGGTTTTCTGTAGTTATTTCATCTGAAATAGGCGATGACTCTTAAAAAAAAAAAGAATTTTCTCTCTGCCATTTCTTTAAGCTTTTGGGGCACCTAAACTTTAGTTTAACATCCTCTCTGCTCCTTTCTTTAAGCTTTTGGGGCAGCTAAAAGTTATTTTATCATCCTCTCTGTTCCTTTCTTTAAGCTTTTGGGGCAGTTAAACTTTATTTTAGCATCCTCTCTGTTCCTTTCTTTAAGCTTTTCGGGCAGTTAAACTTTATTTTAGCATCTCTCAGCCCCTTACTTTAAGCTTGTGGGGCAGCTAAACGTTATTTTAGCATCCTCTCTGTTTCTATTTTTAAGCTTTTGGGGGGCAGCTGAACTTCACTTTAACATCCTTATGTTAACATTGCCAATAGAAATCACAGATTATTCCACATCAACGTTGTAGCCGTCACTTTTTGTGAAGCATATTCCCTGACACTTTGATAAACAAGAAATGTGATTCCCCACCCACAACCCCACCCCCACCCCCTCCCCCCTAGGCTATATCGTCTGTCTGCACTATATATTATAAACAGGAAACTGTCCGACCTGCCCTGCAGTGAATCAGAAATGAGACTGGAAACAAGATCTGGAAGCTGTTTGAAGATTTGAGGAAGCAGGTGTGTACCTTGGCAGTGGCGGTGAATGAAAGGTTATTTGGGAGCTATCATTATCTCAGAAACAAGGGCAGATGTTTATATCAGAAATATATATATAACGATGAAGTGTCTGCGCTGCAAGTCTTTTACACGAGGACACTGTTGTGTGAGGTTTCCATCAGCGTATTGGAATCTGGTCTGTCGGAGAGTTTGAGGCTAGATCTATGACGCAAGACTTTCATATCAGACCACTTAATTAACGGCCAAAAATATCTCTCAGCCGACGCAGACGATAAACTACGGGGAGATGTTTTCTGTGGAGTTCTGGCAAAAAGCGCGGGCTGTCATTTGATAGATGATGATGACAATGTCAAAGCTTTCTAATTTCCGCAGGGACTACACCATGTAGTTTGCAGATGAGGACCGGTGTTAGCATAGTGAGATGCCATGTCTTGCTTACCAACATGCTCCACCGAGATGTGGATCACATATCGATCTCTGCGTCTACTGGTCAGGCCGGGACGATAAAGCCGGCTTTCTGGAAACACCTGGATGATGGCAGGCACAGATCTGATAACCACCTCACCTTTCCTCAATTTAAACCTCAAACGCCCCTTTTTTAACCACTGTTTCTTCGATAAAATGCTAAATGTTATCATCACTGTACATCGGGCGCTTAGATAAGCGCTATGATTACGCATCAGACAATTATATAAGCGCTATGACTGTACGCCAGACACTAACATTTGTGCTATGATTGTACGTTCGACAAGTAGATAAATGCTATGATTACACAGCGAATAATTAGATATGCGGTATGACTGTAGGTCGGAAGTAAGATATGTGCTATGATTGTACGTCCGACAAGTAGATAAATGCTATGATTACACATCGGACAAGTAGATAAGTGCTATGATTACACATCGGACAAGTAGATAAGTGCAATGATTACACATAGGACAAGCAGATAAGTGCTATGATTACACATAGGACAAGTAGATAAGTGCAATGATTACACATAGGATAATCAGATAAGTGCTATGATTACACATCGGATAATTAGATAAGTGCTATGATTACACACATGATAATTAGATAAGTGCTAAGATTACACATAGGATAATTAGATAAGTGCTTCGATTACACATCGGATAATTAGATAAGTGTGAAGCAGGATCACTTCGGAAGCCAAGTAAATGGAAGCGGCAGTTGGCGGAGGCAGAAATCCGCGATGTTTAGCCCGGGAAGTCGCTTTCGTATTTACTTCGCTCATTCTCTAACTTTTCTTAGAATACATAAACCGATTAAAAATCGTCGCTCACTTCTGTGTTTTCTGTTGTTTTATTAAAAAAAAAACACACAATGAGAACTGGAACAAATATTGAGAATTCGTCATTTTGTTTACAAGTAATTATAACCAAAATGTTTAGTACATGCCGGAGAAACACACTGTAAATATTCTAAGTGACTAAACAAAACACGCGTTTAGAACTTTATCTGTTTTTATTTGCTTGTACATGGATATTTTAGCATAATTAACATGTCTAATGCCGTCTCAGGGGTGCATATTGTGGCTTTACTTATTTAACTTGTATACTGAAAATATAATGAGGAATGTTAGAGAAGATGTAGACAAAGAATATTACGATGCCATAGCAATTGGAGGTTATGAAATACCAGAGATTAGATATGCTGATGACACAGTGTTACTTTCCACAACACAAAAAGGAATGGAAAAATAATTATGTCAGTCCGTAAGAACAGCGAAGAGCAAAACCTCTTATCTTAATGCGAAGAAAACTAGATTGATGACAACTGACAAAACAAATAAGGCAGCTGAAATACGTATCAATGAGGAAAAACTAGAAGAGGTGGAGAGTTTTGAATGTCTTGGATCACTATTAACTAATAATGGAGATACAATGAGGGAAATTAAAAGGAGGACATCTATCGCTCTTCAAAAATTAAAACAGCTAAAGACGTTGTGGAGAGGAACAGACAGAACTACAAAAATAAGATTTTTAAGGGCATGCATCTTTCTCATTGCAACATATGTCTGTGAGACCTGGACAGTTAACAAAACACCTGAGAAACACATAAATGCCTTTGAATGTAAATGCTACAGAAAAGTTTCAAATGTCATGGACACAGAAAAGAACAAACATATCCATACTGCAATAACTTAATATTGAAGAAGGCTGGCTAGTAAAGAAGATTAAACAGAGAAAATTTAAATATTTTGGACACATTAAACGTTATAAGAATCTAGAGATGACTGTCTTGGAAGAGTACATAATGGGAAAAAGAGGAAGACCAAGGCGAAGATGACTGCAAGACATCTTTGATAATCTGCAAATGGATGCATCAGCAGCAGGGCATCTTGCCTACAACCGAGAGGCCTATAGCAGAGCTGTTAGGGAGGCAAAGTTCCGAAAAGGACTGACTGAATCTCTCTCTCTCTCTCTCATCCTCCCCTCCTCCCGCCAACGCGCAAGACACATGGGTCTGCTGGTAGCAAGAGGAATCCAAAATGTCTGTGAGTGGGGCGAAGTTAGCAGGGAAACTGGATCCATGTGGGGTGTTGAGGAGGGCTTGTTCCAACATGTGGAAATAACTTACAGTTGTTAGTGCTGCTTATAATAACGTTCGTTAATTCTATTTACATACCTAGTCGCGCGTGCGTAGTTAAAAGGACAGAGCGTGAAAACAGATTGAGATTGAGGGCAGAATTAAAATAGATCGCAGAATAACTACTTATTTTATACTTCGCTTCAATTGTCACTGCCAACATCAAAGCCAAGAGAGACAACTATGAAATATTCAGCTTGCTGTTAAGGCATTCGCGTTCACTTCCCTTCTATAGAAAAGCCATGGCAACATCAGACCATGCACTTTAAGCTAAAAATACTTGTGGTGGGAAAAAAAAAGAAGAAAAAAAAAAAGGGCAACGAAAATCTGAAAATTTAAGTAGGACATGAAAACGTGAAACTAATCACAATGCACTACCAAATTGGATTTCATTACATGTATATTAGGCTTTCATTTCTGTTGCTGGTGTATGTTTAATAGCAGGCCCGACGGAGTCTGAAACACGGTTTGATAGGGTCTGGAGTTGGTAGAACTTTACCTTTTATGAAGGACTTGGCATTAGAAAGCAGAAACAAAGGAAGTCCGGGCGGGAGTCAAGGTTTGGCCTACCCAGTCTATAGTCTTGAGATCTAGACAAGTCTCTTACATCTTACACCCTTCATTGCTGTTAAACATCACATAGGGCTCGCATGGCAGTTGGCAAAGTTTTCCTGTCTTCGGCGACCCTTTCAACCTCATCAAGGGATTTTATGCCTATTAATTTGGCCTCCCTTAACAATGTCCTCTTTAGAGTTTCACGTGGTCGACCTCTTTTTCTTCGGCTTTTTGTGTTCCGCTTGACAACTTGTTTTGGGATTCTCTGGTTGTTTCTTCTCATCACATGACCGACATATGTCCATCTTCTTTTTCTGATCACCCATGAGACAGGTTGTTGCTTGCTCATCTGTCTGATCTCTGCGTTGTTCTTGAATTCGTCTCACTTTATACGGAGTATTTTCCTCCGGCATTTGTTTTCGAAATAATTTAATTTATTGTCTGTTTCTTTAGTTGTTTTCCAGCTTTCACATGCAAACAAGAGGGTGGATATTATATTTAAACTGAATAGTCTTAACTTAGTTTTTGTGTTTATAACTTTTGAGTGCCATATGTTCTCAAGGTTCTTGAAGATAAATCTCTGCTACACAAATATTCAGCAGTTTAACTGACATTCAGAAAAAAAAAACATCGGCACATCATGTCTTTAAAGTGCAATGCTGT
Organism: Achatina immaculata; assembly: GCA_009760885.1. Classification (NCBI taxonomy): domain Eukaryota; kingdom Metazoa; phylum Mollusca; class Gastropoda; order Stylommatophora; family Achatinidae; genus Lissachatina; species Lissachatina immaculata. The sequence continues at coordinate 16,412,441 of CM019696.1, forward strand.
TGATTTAATCTATCACCGTTCACCTCTATTACTATCCCCTCTCTCTCTCTCCCTCCCTCCCTCTCTCTCTCTATCTCTCTTTCTCTCTCTCCAGTTTACTTCAAGTCCTCCTCTTATCACTTCCAAGTGATGTCTTCATGTCTGTCTTCGTTTGCACCTATGCTGCCTCTAAGGAGTGCGGCCGAGCACACAAACAAATATACCGTGCACGAAATTTTATAAACCACTCAAAAAAAAAAAAAAACCAAGCACACAAAAAAAAAAACAAGAAAAGTGTTACTTTTATTTTAAAGTTTCCTGTTGCTACGTTTTGCTATAGTAGCGCTGAATAAAGGTATCATAATGTTACATTAGTTGTTTTCTTGATTCATTTGGATTTTAGTTAGTTTTTTTTCCTCTATGGAAACTCGAAATAATACTTTGTAATTCGAAGTTACGACGCACGTCTGAGCTCTTTTTTTTCACAAAATATTTGGACACAGGTTCAAAGTTTTGCACACAAACCGAAAAACCTCAGAGGTTACATTGGTTTACACTTTCGTCTTTGAACTTCCAAAAAAAAAAAACAACAACTCTGTACGCAATTTCATAGCATAAACATCGAAGCTTTATATAGCAGAAATCAGCTACGGTGATAATACATCACCTTAATAATGGTACATGTTAAGTTCAACGCAAACAGTTCAAAGACGGTTAACGTCGCTGCTAATTAAACATTTTGCTATACAAAATTAAAAAGAATATTTATAAGTTATTATAAAATATAACACAAAAATAACGTTTTTACAATAGTTTTTGACATCCCCAAATACCACAAATTCACGCATGTAGCTAGGCATTGCTAGATTTTATTTTTCCAATGTGACGAGGTGACGAAAACGGAAGCAACTACAAAACAAAATGGCAGCCTTTAGCTTTCTGTCCATAAAAAAAATTCAATGGTTGCAACGTAATGGATTAGACAAACAACGGGCAACGACAAGGAGAAAGAAGATGATGAAAGTAGAAGAAGAAGATGATGATGATGATGATGACGATGACGACGATGACAAAATAAGGAAAAGGATTATAAAAAGAATAAGACGAAGAAAGATCATGCAAAATAATGACTAAACAAACGGCAGAAAAGTCAACAAACTGCAACAAGACGACTACAACCGAAAGACACAACGATACTGCTCCTCACTCGTGCCTGTACCTCCTTCAGCCACATCTCCCGTAGCGACAGCGCCATTTTTTCCCTTCCACCTCACAAGACCGTCTCAACTTTTTTTTCTACCTACAATTTTTGCCATAGAACCCATAATCCAACAAGTTGTAAAGAAATCCAACAAAGTAACCAATAAAAGCAACAGCTTTCACGACTTCGATGTTCGATGTGAATAATCACTAAGATCCAACAATATAAACCCAACAAGACAGAGAAACAATCACGTTAGTATTTTGACGTAAATGCTCAATTATAACGCATGACCATCTAATCCATCCAAAGGTCGAAACTGCACGGTGTGTTTTGTCAGTTACATAATCACTGTCCAACAAAGGAGTTAATTTCTCTTTGTAGTGTGTAAAATAACCCAAATTACTGTGGTCAGAAATAAAACGTTCCTTTACAATGCAAATTTATCACCTTAATTTTGGTAATTTTATCCTAATTTAGTCTCCTGGATAGTTTGAATCTTGAAGAGTCTCAAGTTTAGTTAATTATACCAAGTGTTTAGCATGGTCTCTTTGGTATACACATATGGTGCCCGTATTTGGGGTCTGAACAGTTGAAACTGGTACCTGAATTTGAGGTCTGAACAGTTGAAACTGGTACCTGTATTTGGGGTCTGAACAGTTGAAACTACTACCTGTATTTGGGGTCTGAACAATTGAAACTGGTACCTGTATTTGGGGTCTGAACAGTTGAAACTGGTACCTGTATTTGGGGTCTGAACAGTTGAAACTGGTACCTGTATTTGGGGTCTGAACAGTTGAAACTGGTACCTGTATTTGGGGTCTGAACAGTTGAAACTACTACCTGTATTTGGGGTCTGAACAGTTGAAACTACTACCTGTATTTGGGGTCTGAACAGTTGAAACTGGTACCTGTATTTGGGGTCTGGGCTGCTGACACTTGCCCGGTACTGAATGTAAAATGTAATACTCCAGTCACTGTTACATGTCTATTGAGAAATGTAGCATTCCACTGTTACTTAGACATTCTATACTTCGCGGTTATTTGTAAATATAACACTCCACTTTCTTTTTAAATTGTTCCAATCTATCTTGTAGAATGTAATACTTCACTGCCTCTTATATAATGTATCCAGTCACATGTCACAAAAAAACTGAAAAAAAAATCACCTAATGTGGCACACCGTCCCAAGAAAAGAAAATCAAAGTTTCAATATCGTGTGTGTCCTCCTCTGGCAGTTATCACTGCTTGACACCGCCTTCTCATCGAACCAATGACACGTTGTATCAATTGTTGAGGCATGTTATTCCATTCTTCTTCCAACGCTTGGGCTAATTCTTGGCGGTTTCCATGACGATTGTGTCGTCTTCACAACCTGCGGTTCAGTTCATCCCAAATGTGCTCGATAGGTGACAGGTCCGGTGAAGCTGCTGGCCGTGGCAAGACAGTAATCTGGTGCTGCTGAAAGTGGTCCCTGACGACACGTGCGACATGTGGACGAGCGTTATCCTGCTGCAGTATCATGCCTTGTCCATTAGCATCCAGAAGAAGCTTTACGTTGCGTGTAATGATTCCGTCCCTATATCGTCAACCTGTAAGTTTGCCATTGAGGAAGACTAGAGGTTTGTTCGGCCAGCATAGGAAATTCCTCCCCAAAACACTACACTGCCTCCTCTCCTCGTATCCACCTCTAGCACACAGTTATTCGCAGTGTTCTCCTCTTCGCATGTACACTAAAGCACGCCTATCATGGCCTTGCAAACAGAATCTGGACTCATCAGTGAACAGGATCCGTCTCCATTGATGATAAGAACATGTCACGTGATGCCTGGCCCAGGTCAAGCGGGTTTGTCTGTGGCGAACTGTCAGTACTGTTCTAACTGCAGGCCTATGAGGTCAGAGATTTACTTCTCTGAGTCTGTTCTGCACTGTCCTGCCCGACACATGTCTTAAACTTGGAATGTTGCTGGCAGTCTATGCTGCCTGGAGAAACCTGTTACGAAGGTGCATGAGGTGGATGTAGCTGGGTGGTAACTCGTGGTCTACCGCTTCTATGGCGGTCAGCAACGGAACCATTTTGGTTAAAACGACTTTGAAGGCGTGATATTGTGTTTCTGTGAACATTAAAATATTGAGATACTGCTGCTCCTGTTGATCCAGCAATTAACATCCCAACAGCTATTTCTCGCTGATGTTCGTTCAATCTTGGAATGGTGAAAAAAGATGTTTATGTTGGAGTTCCACTACTTCTTTCTTCAACGAATACGTGAAGAGATCTCTGAGAGCAGAATTTACACACTTACCCTCATTTTATCCGTGGTCGTGGATCACTGCACGTGATTTCACTAGAGCTGTGGTTATCTCCCCATGAATAGAGCGATCAACTTCGTGTAGCACGGGGAAGTGGACAACACTCAGACAAAACCTTGTGCCAAATTTTACTTCATTTCACTGGTGACAACGTGATTGGTGCGCTTGACACCACCGCCCACTTACTTTTTTCTGTGAGTATATTTTTTCTTACTATATTAGTTTCCACTGCCGAGGCAGATAAACAGACACATAGACACTGAGGCAGACAGGGATATAAATACACACACACACTTAGACAGAGGCATACAGACAAACAGGCATATATAGATAAATAGACACGTAGGCAACCAGAGAGGCAGGCACACATAAAATATAGACAAAGAACCAGACAGACATATAGACTTACACGTATACTATCTGTAAAAGATAGATATACAGACAGACAGACAGACAGACAGGCAGGCAGCCAGATAGATAGATAGATAGATAGATAGATAGATAGATAGATAGATAGATAGATAGATAGATAGATAGATAGATAGATAGATAGATAGATAGATAGATAACCTACCTTGTTTGTGGGCCCGAAAAGACCAACCACAGAAAGCTTGGGAGATTTACCTCTCTTGGCCTCTGACCAAGAACCTCCAGGACTTGTGGCAGGATAGAAAGTGTCATCAACTGACAGGTTACCCGACCTTGACCTACCACGAAGACTGCCCTGTGAGGGTCGTGAGGAAATTAGAGTCGTGTTAAATCACAGAGAAACATGGAGAAGAAGAAGAAGTGATGAGAGAGATGTATGGACGTGAGATGGAAAGAACAAAGTATGTGGGTGACGGAGTGAAGTAAGGATAGCCGTAGTGATTAACAGATCTGCACTTGTATTGTCTCCCTGTAACTTCGAGCTGGCGTTATTTTCAGCCGATGCTGTGGAGGCGTTGGGCTACAGCATGGTATCGGCGTGGGAGCGGGTTATGGCAGCTAATTTTTCAGCCCCGGAGTACAGCTGAAAAGCAGGAAGTGTGGAATCTTTCTTCAACAGTATGGCCATCCCTGTCTCGTTAGCCAGGCTAGGTCTGTTACTGGGGGTACCAGGTGGGACAGGGTCTTAGTCAGCTATGGTTCGTAAACCCTGACGCTAGCATATCAGCTATGAGTCGCTAACCCTGACGCTAGCACATCAGCTATGGGTCGCTAACCCTGACGCTAGCATATCAGCTATGGGTCCCTAAACCCTGACGCTAGCACATCAGCTATGGATCGCTAAACCCTGACGCTAGCACATCAGCTATGGGTCGCTAAACCCTGACGCTAGCATATCAGCTATGGGTCGCTAACCCTGACGCTAGCATATCAGCTATGGGTCGCTAACCCTGACGCTAGCATATCAGCTATGGGTCGCTAAACCCTGACGCTAGCATATCAGCTATGGGTCGCTAAACCCTGACGCTAGTATATCAGCTATGGGTCGCTAAACACTGACGCTAGCATATCAGCTATGGGTCCCTAAACCCTGACGCTAGCACATCAGCTATGGGTCGCTAAAACCTGACGCTAGCACATCAGCTATGGGTCGCTAAACCCTGACGCTAGCATATCAGCTATGGGTCGCTAACCCTGCGGCTAGCATATCAGCTACGGGTCGCTACCCCTGACGCTAGCATATCAGCTATGGGTCGCTAACCCTGCGGCTAGCATATCAGCTATGGGTCGCTAACCCTGCCGCTAGTATATCAGCTATGGGTCGCTAACCCTGACGCTAGCATATCAGCTATGGGTCGCTGATTGCCTCAATGGACAGCGGCTTCGTCCCTCTGATTAATAGATACACACTTGGACCAACATAATGGCCAGATAGAAATAGCTGGTGTCCCGGATACGAAACAAACTCTCAAAAATCTCCGGTCATGGCCGCATATAACAGGTATGTACCAGAAAGACAAATTCAGCCGACAAGTTGCCAGAAAGATAAGCAAACAGTATGGGACGAAAGACAACGGTTAAAACACATTTAACAGTAAAGGGACACATACATTATCTGGCTTGGATGGCCAGATTGAAACGAATCATTATCTTGTGTCCCTCCAGGCAGGGGCTGGCTACAGTGGGCCTCCCAGCTCGGATTGCCTCTTGCCTTTGTGGTCCTCCAAGACAAACTAATTCCTGCCCACTGACAATGTTTCCTAACGGGCACTCTTGTTTTTTCTGCTGAACTTTTCTGGCCATGATAGCTTTCAGGTTTTTTAAAAATTGTATCTTTTGGCACGAGCGGCCATGTTGGCTGAGCGGTTAGGCGCTCGGCCTACTAATCCGGTGGTACCGGGTTCAAATCCCAGCATTGTGATTATTTTTTTCTTTCTGGTATCACCACACCAAAAAGGCCCCCGGATTCACCCATCCTCTAAAAAAATGGGCACAAAAGAAATCTTGGAAGGTAAATGCGGCCTGGCGTGATACTGACTACATCAGACTTTCATGTGGGGAAGGTCTTGGAAGTACGGAATTTTATCTTTACCATTTTACCTCTTGATAAGGCCAGAATATTTTCATTATGTTTTTTTTAAAATTTAAAGCACGTGAAAATAGAAACTGACAGTGGAGACTGAATATACAGAAGCTAAAGCTTTAACAATGAGTATATACAGTGAAAATATGATACAAAAGTGAAGAATTACTTTAAAGTTAATATTATTACAGTGCTGGAAAAAAATGATAGTCAAATCACTTTTACATATGAGAGAAAGAAACATGACAAGAGGATGTCCCATAGATAAGGGGTTAATGTCCCAAAGATAAGGGGGGGGGGGTCAATGCCCCAGAGATAAGGGGTTAATGTCCCAGAGATGATGGCTTAATGTTCCAGAGATATGGGTTAAAGTCCCAGAGATAAGGGGTTAATGTCCCAGAAATAGGGTTAATGTCCCAGAGATAAGGGGTTGATGTCCCAGAGATGTTGGGTTAATGTCCCAGAAATAAAGGGGTTAATTTCCCAGAGATAAGGGGGTAATGTCCCAGAGATAAGGGGTTAATGTCCCAGAGATAAGGGGTTAGTGTCCCAGGCAATTTTCTCGCCATTTTTCTGTCTCCAATATCTAAGAATGCTTTGTCTATGAATTTTTTTTTAGAAGCCTAAATCACACAAGATTGTGTTCTGTTATTTTATTTGTGTGAAAGCCTCGTTGTTTCCTATTTGTAGAAATTACTTTTAACATTGAATCACGTTTGCGTATTTTAGAAGTAAGATAACAAAACATACAAAAAAGATGCAAGTTTTACCTGTTCTAGATAAAAATTTAAACTGAGAAGAAATGTGAAACGAAATAAGGCATTCGTTTTCTGCACATTCTAGGAATTTGTGAGCTTAGAACAACACGAAAACAAAACTTGACTCATAAGAAGAGAGAAACTTGACCTTTAACAATTCTAAATATGAATATAATATTTCTTTCTTTCTTTCTAGCGACAATAGAAACAAGTTTCTGATAAAGTATCTGTGTGAGATATAGGTGGCTTCTACGCTAGAACTACATAAAGCTACATCAAGCACTATACACGTATTGCGCATGCAGAAACTATTAATAATAATAATAGTAGCAGCAGCAGCAGCAGTAGTAGTAGTAGTAGTAGTAGTAGCGATACTGTTAGTAGTAGTAATAGTAGTAATAGTGATAGTAGTAGTAATAGTAGTATTAATGGTAATAGTAGTAATAGTAGTAGCAATAGTAGTAGCAGCAGCAACAGCAGCAGTAGTAATAATAATAGTAACAGTAGTAGTAGTAGTAGTAACAGTAGTAGTAGTTGTAGTAACAGTAGTAGTAGTAGTAGTAACAGTAGTAGTAGTTGTAGTAACAGTAGTAGTAGTAGTAGTAACAGTAGTAGTAGTTGTAGTAACAGTAGTAGTAGTAGCAGCAGTAGTAGTAGTAGTTGTAGTAGCAGCAGCAGCAGTAGTAGTAGTAGCAGCAGCAGCAGCAGTAGTAGTAGTAGTGGTGGTAGTAGTAGTAGTAGCAGCAGCAGCAGCAGCAGTAGTAGTAGTAGTAGTAGTAGCAGCAGCAGCAGCAGTAGTAGTAGTAGTAGTAGTAGTAGTAGTAGTAGTAGTAGTAGTAGTAGTAGTAGTAGTAGAACATACTTTAAAATTACCAAAATGCATACAAGCAAAACTTTACTATAGGAAAGGGTAAGCACTAAAAGCGGGATCGTTCATGAAAGCAAATCAAGAAACTACATGTAGCGAGCTTAACCCTTCTACTCCAAACACAACACTGGCCTTGGTGGTACACCTCGCACAACTATAGAAATGAATAGTCATAGTAATATTTAGGCAGTCCGAATGAAACAGAAAGTAGCATATTACTAATCCAACCGATATTTTAAAATTATAGCGTAGATTCCTTCTAGTTTCCTTTATTTCTACACAAAATTTATACCGGCATGTCTTGGAAAATATAACTGAAGAGTGAAAGAGTTAACATTAAAAAAAAACTAAACAATAACTTAAATATATGAATGTTTAAAGTTTAGGTGTAAATCTAATAATATCTCAAGCAAACAGTTACACAAGGGAAGATGACGAAATGATTAGGATGAAAAACTGTTATTTCCCATCATCATCATCATCATCTCATCATCATCATCATCATGTGGCATTTCTTTAAGGAATGTTGACTACAATGAATCTGAAACTTATGCTCTCTTTTGTGGTCACTGCGTATTTGGTCAAGAATATTGCTCTCTCCTCATGTCCATTACATGTTTCCACATATGTTAGATGTTATCCTATATGTTAGATGTTATCCTGTATGTTAGATGTCCTCGTACATATTATGTTTTCCCGTTTGTTATATGTTATCACGCATATTAGGTGTTATCATGTAAATTAGATGTTCACCTATAAGTTATGTTTTAGATGTCCTCATTATGTGCTGTATGTTTCCACGTATGATAGATGTCCTCGCATATATTGTATGTTTCCACGTATGTTAGATGTCCTCGCACATGTTGTATGTTTGCACGTGTTTTAGATGTCCTCGCATATGTTGTATGTTTCCACGTGTTTTAGATGTCCTCGTATATGTTATGTTTTCACGTGTTTTAGATGTCCTCGTATATGTTATGTTTCCACGTGTTTAGATGTCCTCGTATACGTTATGTTTCCATGTGTTTTAGATGTCCTCGTATATGTTATGTTTCCACGTATGTTAGATGTCCTCGTATATGTTATGTTTCCACGTATGTTAGATGTCCTCGTATATGTTATGTTTCCATGTATGTTAGATGTCCTCGTATATGTTATGTTTCCACGTATGTTAGATGTCCTCGTATATGTTATGTTTCCACGTATGTTAGATGTCCTCGTATATGTTATGTTTCCACGTATGTTAGATGTCCTCGTATATGTTATGTTTCCACGTATGTTAGATGTCCTCGTATGTTATGTTTCCACGTATGTTAGATGTCCTCGTATATGTTATGTTTCCATGTATGTTAGATGTCCTCGTATATGTTATGTTTCCATGTATGTTAGATGTCCTCGTATATGTTATGTTTCCACGTATGTTAGATGTCCTCGTATATGTTATGTTTCCACGTATGTTAGATGTCCTCGTATATGTTATGTTTCCACGTATGTTAGATGTCCTCGTATATGTTATGTTTCCATGTATGTTAGATGTCCTCGTATATGTTATGTTTCCATGTATGTTAGATGTCCTCGTATATGTTATGTTTCCATGTATGTTAGATGTCCTCGTATATGTTATGTTTCCACGTATGTTAGATGTCCTCGCATATGTTATGTTTCCACGTATGTTAGATGTTCTCGTATATGTTCTGAAAACACTAAACAATGAACTACACAAACAAAACGCAGGAAAGACTTAAAGACTGAAAAAAAAACTCACTACAGTTTCTTCATTTGTAACAGTCGCCTAAGTATTTAAGTAATGAAGTATAAAAGAAAGATGTATTAAATCTATGTTTCTAATATTTCTTCTTCTTCTTCTTCTTCTTGGATGTGCGAACTGAATGTTATTTGCAGCCACTGCGATGAAGATATTGAGGCACATCATCCTGTCACCTTGACAACGGTTTACGGCAACTATTTTTGTCAGAATTTGAGTGCAGAGATAAAAAAAAAGCAGTGTGCAATACTTCTTTAACAGACTCCACCACCATGGAGACTATGTCGATCCCTTCCCCGTTAGCCAGACTAGGACTGTTACTAGGGGTACAAAGGAGAGGTGGGACAGGGTCTTGGTCAGCTATGGTTCGCCAGCCCTGACGCTAGCATGTCAGCTAAGGGTCGTTTAATCTAATCTTAACAGCAGAAATATTGACCTAGAAAACTTCTGGACTGACAGGGTTGCTTAAAGTAGAAGAGGAAAATGTGTTCCTTAAATCAATGTTTTAGCAGGTTCCTGTAGGACAAATTCCAGTGGGGACAGATTCATGAATGTTGTAGCCAACGGAGTTGCATTAATGTTCTGATGTAACGCTCAAAATTGATTGTCTTAATAAGAGATTTACAGAGAGAAAGAGAAAGAAACGTTCGAAGAGACTTTATTTTCAAAGGGTTAATAATTCACCACGCAGGAAGACCAAGAGAAATGATACTGGACAGTCTGACGGGATGGTGTGAAAGGAGATCACCAACTGAGCTGATGGCCTGCATGAAGGATCGGATACTCTGGAGAAGCATAATAGCCAACGCCAGTCGGCACGGCACATGATGATGATGATGATGAGGCCCGTCTATCATTCTGCCCTTTCAGAGAGAGAGAGAGAGAGAGAAGAAAAGAAAGAGACAGAGATGGAAAGAGAGAGAGAGTGGAAAAGAGAGAGTGGGTAAGGAGAGAGTGAAAGAGAGAGAAGGCAAGAAAGAGATGGAGAGAGAGAGAGGCGGGGGGGGGGGGGAATGAGAGAAAGAGAGAGAGGCCGGGGGGGGGATGAGAGAGAGAGAGGGGGGGGAGAAAAAGAAGCAGAATAAGACAGAAAGAACGGGAAAGAGGGAAACTGATTTGATTAACGTCTTTGTTTATTTAAATTTTAAAAAAACATAATAAATTATCACTGAAAAAGAATTTTGTATACGATATTTATACATCGCTTATTTTTAACTCTTTAAAGGACTCTGACTTTGTATTTACAGATTACAGAACACACACACACACACAACCGCACGCACAAAATACGTTTTAAAGTTTCATAAAAATCATTTCTTATAAAAAAGGAACGTTTTGGAAACTATTTTAAAATGATCATTTACGTCTTCTTTCTTTCTTACAAAGATTTTACATATATATATATATATATATATATATAATATATATATATATATACAGCTATATATACATACATATATATTTATGTATCACATATCAGATATACAAGCATCCATTAGCTGATGATCATTTTGCACAAGATATAAATGATATAGTCCAAATATATCCATTAGCTGATGATCACTTTGCACAAGATATAAATGATATAGTCCAAATATATCAGCTGTAGAAATATCACCACACAAGACTTGGAACGTGCACAGAAGAGTCCAGTAGTGGGAGTGTTAAACTGGAGATCATACCATGCGTGAATGGAACAGTACTTTTATAGCCTATGTCTACATACAGTCATTGGGTCATCTACATACATCCATTCGGCCATGTACATACAATTATTTGACCAATTACTTACAGCCACTGCACCATCTACACATAGTCAATGGACCATCTACATACAGCCAGTGGGTCATCTATTTACAGTAACTGGACCATCTCCATACAATCACTGGGCCATCTACTTACAGTCATTGGGCCATCTACATAATTGATTTACACTCTTCATAATGCAATCTAATTGCAATTTAGATTATTTAAACACATCCATCCATCCATCCATCCATCCATCCATCCATCCATCCATCCGCGAAACTACTTGAATGCCTAATTCAGCCTGTTTTTCTTGTCAAAGACTTTTGTATCTCTGTCTTCATATTAGTATTTTGATATTTATACTAGAAACATAAACCAACAACACGAATTGTAACAAAGTTAACGTTTCGTAACATTGAAATAACGTACAGGATAACATGCTTATATGGGGGGGGGGGGGGGGAAGAGAATGAGTGAGACTACAACCATATTATTTTTCACAAAGTGTAAGTGGCGACCTTATATAGTGGCCCAGTGTTATACTTTTGTTAAGGGATGTTATATTCAAGTATATATCCACACTGTTTATTACTGTATATGGGAGATACAATGGGGGGGGGTAACATTAAAAGTAAGCTGTAGTTTGGTTACTTTGGGAGTAGAAGATATAATATGGGTACTGAAGGGGGGATAACTTTATAATTAAATTTTACCCTTGTAGCCGTGAGGATAATATTAGATAAAAGCTACGTATGACATATGAAGGATGAGAGATGGCTTGTGGACATTTAATGGACATTTAGTGTCATTATGATAATGCGCTGGAAAAAAGTGTGTTTGTGACACGTGTAATGTCGGGTAGCTCCCTGCTGCAATCTATCTGTAAAACGATGTGTCCTACGTCTCATACAAGTCAATGTAAACAGGCTGGACATTGAATCATGTAGCTAAAGTAGGTAATCCGATTTCAGAAAGATGTCTTCCTGATATCTCAGTGACTTTTGCTTTGAAACAGAATATACATTTTTTCCCCTCTCTATTGTTGTGTTGTTATGTTATCAAGCTCTGTCCTCGTTTGTTATGCCAGTCAGTATAGTACAGGTCAGGAGATAACTGGCTGACTTGTCCTCGTTTGTTATGCCAGTCAGCATAATACAGGTCAGGCAATGACTGGGTAAGTTGTCCGTGTGATAGGCTCTGATCCTTGCATTAAAGATCCACTGGGTTCTTGAGAACTGAACTTTTCAGGAATTGGTTGTTCAGCATTGACCTTATCTTGGGCCTTGCATGGAGCATAGAGTTCATCTTGGACCTTGCACGGAACATCGACCTCATCTTGGACCTTGTATTTAACATCAACCTAATCTTGGACCGTGCATTTAACATCGACTTAATCTTGGTCTTTGCATGGAACATCGACCTAATCTTGGACTTTGCTTGAAGCATCGATCTCACTTGAACTTTACATGAAGCATCGACCTCATCTTGGGAGAACGGATCACATCTCGGACCTTTCAAGGAGCATGGACCTCGTCTTGGACCTTGCATGGAGCACTGACCTAAACCTTGTTGCTTGCATCCAGCATCCAGCATCGACCTCATTTTGGACATTGCATGGGCCTTATACTAAAGGCCAAGAGGATTACATTTCTTTTCCATAAGCTTGTAGCTTCTAATGTAGTGTCATGCTGGATCTTGTACTAAAGATACTGGATTATCTTTTTTTTAAAAGAAATTATGAATTCGTAGCTCTTATAGTATCGTGGTACCGACTAATCTGATCTGATCAAGACCCTAACTCAAGACTGTGGGTAGTTTCTTGCAACTGCCATGACATGCCAACAAGGAATATTCAGGTCATCGATTTGTCCTCTTCTGTAGTGGATCCAACAGTGAAGTCTTGTTTTACGGGCGACAACCAATATCTTAAGTCTTCTTACATCTTACATCCTTCCCGTACCGTTAAACATCACAATAGGGCTCGCATGGTAGTTCGCCAAGTTTTCCTGTTTTCGGTGAGCTTTTCAACTTCATCAAGGGATTTTATGCCTGCTAATTTGGCCTCTCTTAACAATGTCCTCTTTAGAGTTTCACGTGGTTGACTTCTTCTTCTTCGGCCTGTTGTGTTCCACTCGTTTTGGGATTCTCTGTCTGTGACCGATATATGTCCATCTCCTTTTCCTGATCACCCATGAGACAGGTTGTTGTTCACTCATCTGTCTTATCTCTGCATTGTTCTTGAATTCCTTCCACTTTATACCAAGTATTTTCCTGAGGCATTTGTTTCCAAAAGAGTCTAATTTGTTGTCTATTTCTGTAGTTGTTTTTCAGTTTTTGCATGCCAAAAGTACATCTCAAGTACTTGAAGAGAACTTAAGACGCCATAAAAATCTGTTACAATCAGTGGGCATAAATGTATGTCGACTCGAGTCACCGTGCATAAGTTGGTATATTTATGTTGCATCTAGACGGCAGGTGAGCAGCAAGGCTTTGAGAAGATGCTGAATGAGAACCCGCCGTGATAATATCCTCGTCTTATGTCACTGGTTTGATAAATGGCAATATTTCAATGGGGGCGTAGAGACTATATTTAATGGGGGGGGGGGGCGTAGAGACTACATATTCAATGGGGGCGTAGAGACTATATATTAATGGGGGGGGGGGTGGAGACCATATATTCAATGGGGGCGTAGAGACTATATATTTAATGGGGGGGGGCGTAGAGACTATATATTCATTGAGGGCGTAGAAACTGCATATTCAATGGGGGTGTAGAGACTATATTTAATGGGGGGGGGGGGCGTAAGACTATATATTTAATGGGGGGGGGCGTAGAGACTATATATTCAGTTTTTTTTGGAAGGGGGGGGGCCTAGGGAGTACATAATTGAAGGTGTATTCTTGCTCTATAGAGTCACTTTACCAGAAACATTGTACTAGGAGATCTGTCACTTTGGAATGTTAGATGTGATGAGGCGGGGAGCGAGAGAAAATAAAACGTGATAGGTTAATGAAAGGATAAACATATGAAGATATATGTGGATGTTATATTGTGGGGGAGGGGGGAGATGTATACAAATCTTCATATTTTTTGTTACTTTGAATGCTGTGGAGTCAAGCAAATCAAAAGAATTACCGAATATGCATGGCTACAACAGGTCATGAAGATAAAACTTTGAAAAATAATAAAACAACAAACATGCAAAATCCGCTTCCAAGAATCGCAAGTCATCAGCAACAATAAACAGGTTATAATCTACAAATCCAGCTTTTTTTTTTAGTCTCCTGTTTTGTTTTTTTCACTTCTATACGGGTGACATTCATGCAGTCACGGGACTTACAAAACTGTCGTCATAGACTTTCAGAGCGTCAGAGTTCTTGGAGTCCCCTTTGTTGAAGAAGTGCTCCCTGAAGGGCAGCTGGAGCGAGCCACGGCGCTGTTTGGTCGGGGGCGGTTCAAGAAGTACTGGAACCACGCCCACCGACTCTCGCCTAGAATTTCGCTGTATTTGAGGGAGACATTAACATGAAGCATTAGGCGAACAAAAACAAAAACACAAAAAAATTACAATCAGATTTAGGCCTGGCTTAGGCTGATTGAGACAAGGGGGTTAAGGTGAAGGGCAATGGAGAAGGGTTAAAGGGGCCTATGTTTGCTGCGTGAGAGAAGGAATCAATGAGATTTTATGACGAGAAACAGGAAACAGGTAATTATAACTGAAGTGTGATGGGCGTGGCTATTTTATGCCAACTTCATGATATGTCCTCAAAATGTGTGTGAATGATGATAATTCTACACCGGATTACCGTTGGAGATATAGATATAAGACTTTTTTTTTTTTTGGAAATGGCAACTAATTACATATTATTTAAGGCAAGCTAATAAACAACAGCTGGAAAGGAATCAGTAAAAGCATAACCAAATAGACAACAGCTGGAAAGGAATCAGTAAAAGCATAACCAAATAGACAACAGCTGGAAAGGAATCAGTAAAAGCATAACCAAACTGACGGCAGCTGGGAACTAGGTACACAGTAACGAACTACAACAGACAGCTAAATGATAGCTGACAGCAGAAATTTTGTAAAAAATGAAGTGATAAATACTAGGAAATGTTAGTAATCTTGACCATAATACGCAGTACTAAGGGACATTTTGCTAATAACAAGAGGTGAGGAAATGATGTTCATGACGCACAGAGTTTAAAAATTAATTAGATGTAACGATATTTCTACAAACAAACAAAAAACTGGGCCCTTGAAAAAACAAGCAATAGTTAATCTTTTCAAACTTAAGTGATACAGATCTATGTTAAAATAAATGATAAAGCTAGGGATGAGAAATAAATGCCATTGTTGTTCTTTTTTGTTGTTCAATTCCCCCCCCCCCCCCCCCCCCCCCGGAGAGAACTGCCAAGTTGATGTTCTTTGCAAGATATGGAAGATTTTGTGGCACAACATCGTGACTAACTGGGAGTGGGTTACGGCTGCTGGTTTTATTTTTTAATCACAGAGTGGAGCCAATACACACATACACGGGCAGGGTTTGCAGTACTTCTTTAGTAGACTCTACTCCCCATCGAGACAGCAGCGATCCTTATCTTGGTTACCCAGACTTGGCTAGTGCCTGGGGATACAAACAGAGAGGTGGGACAGGGACTTGGCCGGCTGTGATTAATCAACACTGACGCATGAGTCAGCTGTGGGCCGCTAAGGGCTACATTGAACATCTTCGCCCCGTTCATGGAGTCATTAACAAACAGATGAAGACTAATGATTTTCTTCTTGATAGTTCTACTACAACTACACAAGTTCCTGATCAAGGCAGCTGCAACAAAAATGTCGTCAGTACTTAATGTAGTTCGTAAACTGTGCTCACTTTAACTCATTCTCGGCGCCCGCGTACTAGATTGTTCTTTAAGAAATGTTTAGTTGTAAAATTATTGAAAGAAATGTTTAGTTGTAAACTGTTGCTGAAAGTCTGAATACAAGGTAGAATCTCTCTTTCTCTCTCTCTCACGCACGCACGCACGCACGCACGCATGCACACGGCATATGGTTGTTTTCGATTTTAAAAAATGTAAAAATGGCTATTCGCATTTAAGCACTTAAAAAAAGGCATAACCTAGAGCCATAATTTCATTTGAGTAAATAGGTGCGTAAAGCCGACGTAAATAAGAAGTGATTTTGCTTTACATAAAGCAATAGAGTCACAGCAGGTAAGCGCAGGTAAACAACAAAGAAAAAAAAAGAGTTCTGCCGCTTGGTTGTTGAGCATCTAATTTCAGGCAGCAAATATCTCTCTAATGATTTAAATCAGTTCACCTCAGACAGCGCTGACATGACTGTAAATATTTTCTTTTTTTCATTCATGATTACGTCATTTGTAAAAATATTTAACGAAACAGAAAAAAATACATCAGCAAACATAAGGAAGAAAACATAAAAGATTATCATGACAAACGTTATTTAAAAAACGTTAAACGATTTTATGACTTTAACAGCAATTTAGAGCACTAAAAAAATTAATAAACTTTAAAAATTGCGGGTTAAAACTACTTGCATTTTCATAAGTAACTTTTCCATCATTACATGATAAATTACTTAACAGCTTAAAATGTGCTTCATTGTTAAAAAAAAAGATTTAGGAAAAATTAACAAGTCCTGCTTGGGGCATATGGCATGTACATCTGTCTCAAAAAATAAGTCTTGTTCGGAGCAGTTGGTATATACATCTGTCTCAAAATAAGTCTTATTCTGGACAGTTGGTATATACACCTGTCTCAAAGATTTAGGAAAAATTAACAAGTCCTGCTTGGGGCATATGGCGTGTACATCTGTCTCAAAAATAAGTCTTATTCGACGTAGTTGGTTTTTATATCTGTCTAAAAAAATAAGTCTTGTTCGGAGCAGTTGGTATATACACCTGTCTCAAAATAAGTCTTATTCTGAACAGTTGGTATATACACCTGTCTCAAAATAAGTCTTATTCTGAACAGTTGGTATATACACCTGTCTCAAAATAAGTCTTATTCTGAACAGTTGGTATATATACCTGTCTCAAAATAAGTCTTATTCTGAACAGTTGGTATATACACCTGTCTCAAAATAAGTCTTATTCTGAACAGTTGGTATATACACCTGTCTCAAAATAAGTCTTATTCTGAACAGTTGGTATATACACCTGTCTCAAAAAAATAAGTCTTGTTCGGAGAAGTTGGTATATACACCTGTCTCAAAAAATAAGTCTTATTCTGGACAGTTGGTATATATAAATCTGTCTAAAAAAATAAGTCTTATTCTGGACAGTTGGTATATACATCTGTCTCAAAAAATAAGTCTTATTCTGGACAGTTGGTATATATACATCTGTCTCAAAAAATAAGTCTTATTCTGGACAGTTGGTATATACATCTGTCTCAAAAAATAAGTCTTATTCTGGACAGTTGGTATATATACATCTGTCTCAAAATAAGTCTTATTCTGCACAGTTGGTATATACATCTGTCTCAAAATAAGTCTTATTCTGCACAGTTGGTATATACATCTGTCTCAAAATAAGTCTTATTCTGCACAGTTGGCATATACACCTGTCTGAAAAATTAAGTCTTGTTTGGGCAGTTGACACTGAACCAAGAAATGAGGGTCTTCAGTGCTTAAGAACCTGGGGTAAAACACGTTGTGAAATCTCAGTATGAAAGACAAGATCCTTGAGCTAATAAATTCTGCGGTAAACACTTTTTGACTAGACACGATTATAGTTACCTTTATCTTTTAATCTGACAGTTCTAATCAACCAAAATTACACATTACAACAGATTAAAAACACATAAAAAACATAACCAATGAAAGTGAACAAGAAACGCCCACTTTTGGACCCAATTCTGGACAGCCAGTTGTCCCTCTGAGAATATTATTTGAAGAATGATATTTATTGGATATAACAAATAAATATGTTAATTATTAAACAACAACTGATGGATGACACCTCTAGAACAGTGCTTCTCAACCTTAGCTCCATTTACCCCCAGGTAGTTCATAGAAGGACTCCGACCAGTAAAAGAACTAGCTACATTAAAGAAAAAAAAATGTAAGGACCATAATGTGGTATCTGTTTATTAACTTATTTTTGAAATAACGGGTCCATAGCTATTTTCAGGCCGGGTAGACGCTCCACAGCTGTTTTCAGATCAGAATTTGAGGGGGGGGGGGTGTCCGCAGCTGTTCTCAGGCCTGAAACAAAGTCCACGATAAATTAAGACTGAAAATAAATCAGCAATTTACAACAAAAGGATAAGCTTGTGTATATCCATCGATTTTGTGAAGCGGATTAACTATCGACTGACTTAGGGGAAATAACCATGAAATTATTTGTCTCTCGGGCTGAAAAATTTGCTTACCCCTGCCTGTTTGTTGGCTTTTCCAGATCCAGATTTGCTGTTGCCTGGCCGAGATTTTGTCGGGATCGTTGGTTCTGGTTCTTTATCATCTTTTTCTGGAGGAAGAAAAAATGATAACTGCGATATTAAAGTGAATGAGACGGAAAAGACAACTTCGCGAGTTCTTATTTCTAAAATGTGAGTGATATATGTGTACGCGTATGTAATTTTATTATCTAATGTTTTGTAGGCTTGACAACCGATGATGATGATGATGATAAGGACAAAGGATAAGGACAAAGTTGAACTTACAAGCAAACATCAACTGGATTTGTCTGACGTAGCATCTTCATCATCATCATCATCATCATCATCAGGTGCCGTGCCGACTGCCATTGGCTATTATGCTTCTCCAGATACCCGATCCTTCATGCAGGCCATCAGATCAGTTGGTGATCTCCTCTCACACCATCCCGTCAGACTGTCCAGTATCATTTCTCTTGGTCTTCCTCTTGATCTTCTTCCTTCTATTTTTCCTGTTGTTATAATATTTTCAATGCCCTCTCTTCTCATTGCATGTCCTATGAAAGTACATTGTCTCTCTCTTATCTTTTTGACAAGGTTTTTTTTTTGTCTCTCCAGCTCTTCTCATACATTCTTCATTACTTATTTTTGCTGTCCAGGGGATTCGCAACATTCTTCTAATAAACCACATTTCTGCTGGTTCCTATGATTTTTGTGCAGACTTGCCTACTGTCCATGATTCACTTCCATATAACAAGATAGGTTCAATATAGCATTTTAGGACTAGTTTTCTAACATTCATTGATAAGGATGTGTTGGCTAACATGTTTCTCATATCTGAAATGCAGCCTTTGCTTGGCCTATTCTATTCCTAATTTCTGTTCTGCATTTCCCATCTGAAGTTATTACTGCACCAAGGTATTTGAATTTCTGCACCTGCTTTAGAATAGTTCCGTTTAATTTTATACTGCATGCTGGTGGATTCTGTTTCTTAGATATAACCATAGTGTTTTTTTGATGTTCAAAGTAAGGCCTTTCTGTTCACTTTCTTTGGCGACTTTGTCCAAGAGATTTTGCAGGTCTTGTTGGTTCTCAGCTATCAGTACTGTGTCGTCAGCATACCAAAGGTTGTTAATATTGTATCCTCCGATTTTTATACCTGGTTCTGTGATGATTGTTCTTAGAATATTCTCGCTGTACAGAGAAAAAAGGTCTGGAGATAGTATACATCCTTGTCGCACCCCTTATTTTATAGGTTGATATTTTCCAGTTCTATTTTCAACTCGTATCATGCAAAACTCTTTATCGGGTCAAATAAAAACTAGGTTTCCAGGGTGGTGGAGTGTGTTGAAGAAGTACTGCACGACCCTTGCCGTTTTTTTAAGCTCTACTCATGGGTTGAACAAAATATCCGCCACATTCCACTCACAATCAAACACGATACTGTGCCTCCACATCTTAACCGCAGCGGCTGCAAACAACCCCAGCCCACAGCTCCAGGGAGATAGTAATAGAAGAAGAAGAAGAAAAGATATTTACTGACAGGAGATAACTGTCCATCATGAGCTGAATTTCACTTGTATCTTCTATTTCATTTTTCTCTTTCTCCCTAAAAATGGGGGGAGCACACGACTGAGGAAAAGCCAGCAATTTGGACAAATAGATGGTCAAGACCGTATTTAATTTCCTTGTAAATGCTTTCCTCAACTAGGCATGGCCAAAGAAACATCAGTCTCTATCGTCTGAAGGCTATCAAGAAATCAGAAAGTGCAGCTTTCAAGTTGGATATTTTATATAATAAAATTATACAAAGTTATATTAAGTTATATTAAGGATATAGTTTCATGCTTTATATTATGAAGTTATATTAAGTTATGTGAAGGGTACAGTTTCATACTTTTATATTATAAAGTTATATCAAGTTAAATTAATGTTATAGTTTAATACTTCTTATATTATAAAGCTATATTAAGTTATATTATGGTGTTATATTTTCAAAACGTAAAACCTCACAGGTTATCACATCGTCCTTCACCGCTGGAAGAAAAGATGGAAACAGGTCCATTTCTTACAATTCGCAACAAACCAAACAACAACAACAAGAGCAACAAGAGCAACAACAACAACAAGAGCAACAACAACAACAACATCTCGTTCCTCTAAAAGAAACCTAAACTTTAATTCTTTGATTTTATTTCTGCCGACGCCTTGAAGACACCCGAAGGAGGTTATCAACTCTTTACAAAACGGTTTACAGGAGCGCCTGGGACTAACTTAATTCACTGGCACCCAAGGAGGATCTGTTTAATGCTTCGGGCAGTCGTAAATTCCCCTCCCGAGAAAGCGGCCTTTATTTTAAAGAAGATAAAACTGGCAAGTGACAAGTAGAAAGTCCCTTCAGGATATCCTCCCTGTCTTACATTCTTCTCTAAGTTTCCTTTTTTTTTTTTGAGGCTTGTATTTTTTTAAAGCAATTTTATTTTATTTTTAACAGCGAGCCGCGTTTGCTAGCCATTAACGTCAGACCACAATATGTCTCGTATTTCTGCAGCTACAGATAACGTTTTCTCTCGTTGTCCGCGTGATAACCCGAGAAAACAAAATAACTTCCTTCTTAGTATCGCCTTATTACTGCTAGCTTGAGTTCTTTACAGCTGATTCCTGCGGAAGGATTTTCTAACACAAGCATCAGACAATGAACTCCAACCTTCCGAGGGTTTTATTCATGACCTTGATTTTTAAAAATATATTTATTTAAGTCTGACAGACTTAAAGACCCGCCAACGGTGTGCACAAGTTAAAGAATAATCTAAGTTTGGTAATAACAGAACCCACCACTCTATAAATCTTTACATATTAGGACAGTGAGTCAGATTAAAGAGAGGGAGACCATGGATAGTTATTGGAGAAGATTCATTACGTGGCAGTGGTTGACGCTCAACAAACATCTCACCAGACCCTGAGTGGATTCAATGCAACGGTTTATTGTACCAAAATCTAACCATAGTATAGATCACGGTGACCAGGTACAGCCGGAACTCATTCAGTCGTTTGCATGTCCCTTGAGGAACTTTGCTTGCCTAACAGCATTCCTGTAGGCCTCTCAGTTGTGAGCAAGATGGCCTGCTGCTGATGCATCCATTTGCAGATCATCAACGATGTCTTGCAGCCATCTTCGTTTTGGTCTTCTTCTCTTTCTTTTTCCCATTATGTACCCTTCCAAGACGGTCATCTCTAAATTATCATGACGTTTAATGTGTCCAAAATATTTAAGTTTTCTCTCTTTAATTCTCTTTACTAGCCAGCCCTCTTCAACATTAAGTTCTTGTAGTATAGATATATTTGTTCTTTTTTGTGTCCACGATATTTGGAGAACTCTTCTGTAGCATTTACATTCAAAGGCATTTATGTGTTTCTCAGCTGTTTTGTTAAGTGTCCAGGTCTCACAGGCATATGTTGCAATGGGAAAGATGCATGCTCTTACAAATCTTATTTCTGTGTTTCTGTCTGCCCATCTCCACGGATTCTTTATTTGTTTTACTTTCTGAAGAGCGATAGATGTCCTCCTTTTAATTTCTCTCATTGTATCTCCATTATTAGTTAGTAGTGATCCAAGATATTCAAAACTATCCACCTCTTCCAGTTTTTCCTCACTGATACATATTTCAGCTGCCTTGTTTATTTTGTGAGTTGTCATCAATTTATTTTTCTTTGCATTAAGATAGAGGTTCTGTTCTTCGCAGCGAAGATAGCTGCAAGACATCGTTGATGATCTGCAAATGGATGCATCAGCAACAGGCCATCTTGCTCACAACCGAGAGGCCTACAGGAGAGCTGTTAGGGAGGCAAAGTTCCGCAAGTGACATGTAAATGACTGACTGATTGATATTATTGGAATCATATCAGTAAAAAAAACACTAAAGGAGATCCTGATGTCCCATACAGAACACTTCTGGGCATGGCCCCGATTGTAATGAAGCAGCTACCAGGGACCAGCAATACAGTTTAGTCTTATCCAGTCTCATGTCTTCTGTTTACCATGGTGTTATGCTCCCATGAACCTTTCGTAATATTTTATAGAAATAAATTCTATTGAATCGTAATTCTATTGAAATACTGTAATTGGAATATGAATATGATATGATAAATACAAATAAACAAACTTTTGATGAATGTCAGAGGTCAAGATATTAGCCACAGTCTGGCTGATTTATGTGAAACTTGATTCAAATAAAAAAGTATTCAGGTGCTATATAGAACCAATATTGTTACATAACTTTGAAATTTGGACTGAACACTTAAACAAAAAAACAAAAACAAAAAGACAATGAAACTGGAAGCAACACAGATGTGATTTTGGAGAAAGATGCTTTAAATGCTCTGGAGAGACAGAAAAACAAACGAAGAGGTCCTCAAAGAAGGTTCAGAACAATGAAAACTAGTTAAAATAATAAGAAAAAAAAAGACAACCAAAATTTCTTGGACATGTCATGAGAAGACGGAAGTTGAAGAACTTAGTAATGACTGGAAAATTTCAACAGGGAAAAGGAAGAGAGGAAGACCAAGAGAAAAATATCCAAGTGGACTGACCAAGTGGTATGGAAGAAGAAAAGCATCTGACATATATCGGAAACACCAAAGATAGCATAATATGGAGAAACATGGCCCCAAAAGCTATCCGTTACGCCATATGATGATAATAACAACATTCAGACTCTGGGATCTGATTGGTTCTGACATGTATGAAACGAAGCACACTGCTTGTCCTGGGACAGTTCAAAATTAAAACTTTCATGACCACCGAACATGCATAACAGTCACGCCGTCGTAAAGTCCAAATATCGTAAGTCGAGCAATCGTAAATCGAAGGGTATCCGGAAATGAAAAATTCGAGGAAAAATGCTCAAGGACACCGAACTCATAACCAGTATCTGAAAAGAATAAACGGCTGATTTACAAAAGAGAGGACTTTGTATAAAACGCTTCCGAAAGACACAGTAGCGGAGTTTGAAATAATAGATCATACCAGCTCATATCTTTTATACTAGCAATTATCAGTCTTGAATGGGTAGAACACACCAGCTAACATCTTTTTTGTTAGCAATTATCAATCTTGAATGGGTAGAACACACCATCTCATATATTTTATACTAGTAATTATCAGTCTTGAATGGGTAGAACACACCATCTCATATATTTTATACTAGTAATTATCAGTCTTGAATGGGTAGAACACACCATCTCATATATTTTATACTAGTAATTATCAGTCTCGAATGGGTAGAACACACCATCTCATATATTTTATACTAGTAATTATCAGTCTTGAATGGGTAGAACACACCATCTCATATATTTTATACTAGTAATTATCTGTCTTGAATGGGGGTTAAGACGCTGTCCGTTTCGGCAGCCAACTATCTGTGGTTGACATACTAGCGTCAGGGTTGGTGAATCATACCTGACATACTAGTTTCAGGGTTGGCGAATCATAGCTGACATACTAGAGTCAGGGTTGGCGAATCATAGCTGATTAAAGGCCCTGCCAATCTGTCTGTTGGTACTCCCATTAACAGGCCAGGCCTAGCTAACGGGGCATGGATCGTCATAGCCTATGGTTGTGGAGTCTGCAAAAGAAGTATTGCACGCATCCCCACCCCAGGTATTTAGCTGCTCTCAGAGACTGAACAAAACAGCGGCAATAACCCATCCCCCAAGCCGAGAAGACACTGTACCCCAACATCGTCACCGCATGGGCTGCAAGCAATACCAGCTCGTAGTTACAAGAAGAAGAAGAAGAAGAAGAAGATCAATCTTAATGAATATTGTAAGAATCAAGTTTTCAGCGATAGGAACCAATATTATCTATTAATCTTGGTCACAAGATTTAATCAGTCTGCAACTTTGCGTTTAATGCTCGCATAAAATTTCTCTAGATTTTCAAACCGAACCGGTAGTTCTCTTGTTTCTTTGTTTCAGGCAGCTATCTTTAAACTAAGGGAAGTCTGTTATTCTTCAGAGATTCACGGCTTGCCTGGCTCTTGTCTGTGAGATAAGCGCATGTGAATAATTTGGCGCAGTGGTAGATTTTGTGGAAAGCGAGCAAATTGTTCCAAGTTCTGCCCCAGACATAGGTAACTGATTTTTCTTGTTATTTTTTTCCTGGATTAAAAAAATAAACTCTTCGTCTCTCTCTCTCTCTCTGTCTGTCTGTCTGTCTGTCTCTTTCTGTCTCTGTCTGTGTGTCTGTCTGTCTGTCTCTTTCTGTCTCTCTCTGTCTGTCTCCCTCTGTCTGTCTCTGTTTGTCTGTCTGTCTCTGTCTCTGTCTCTGTCTCTGTCTGTCTGTCTGCCTCTGTCGGTCTCTCTCTGTCTATCTGTCTGCCTCCCTCTGTCTCTGTCTGTCTGTCTCTGTCTGTCTGTCTGTCGCCTGTTTCTCTCTGTCTGTCTGTCTCCCTCTGTCTGTCTGTCTCCTTCTGTCTCTGTCTGTCTGTATCTGTCTGTCTGTCTGTCTCTGTCTGTTTCTGTCTGTCTCTCTCTGTCTGTCTGTCTCCTGTCTCTGTCTGTCTCTCTCTGTCTGTCTCTGTCTGTCTCCTTCTGTCTCTGTCTGTCTCTGTCTGTCTGTCTCTGTCTATCTGTCTGTCTCCCTCTGTCTCTGTCTGTCTGTCTGTCTCCTTCTGTCTGTCTGTCTCCCTCTATCTCTGTCTATCTGTCTGTCTCCCTCTGTCTCTGTCTATCTGTCTGTCTGTCTCTGTCTGTTTCTGACTGTCTGTCTGTGTCTGTCTCTCTCTGTCTGTGTCTGTCTCTGTCTGTCTGTCTCTCTCTGTCTGTCTCTGTCTGTCTGTCTCTATCTTTCTCCTTCTGTCTCTGTCTGTCTCTGTCTCTGTCTGTCTCCTTCTGTCTCTGTCTGTCTCTCTCTGTCTCCGTCTGTCTGTCTGTCTCTGTCTGCCTGTCTTTCCGTCTCTCACTCTCTCTAAATGTGTACGTGTGTGTTTGTAGGTGCGTTCAAGAGTTCATATTTTATAACTGCCACTAGCGTGGAGGATACCTCGCTTCTGTGGTAACTTTCTGGGAAACAATATTGAAGAAATGGGTACCCGACCTCTTCTGGACCCGGAGAAGGAAAGGTCAGTCATGATGCTGACCACATCACCCTCCAGTGTGTTGACAGGTCAAGGAGAATGTTGGACACTAACACCATACTCACTAACGTGTCTGTAAGACTCGGCGCTACCATTACAGGTCTTGATTAGCTGTACTGGGCGAAGAAACTGGGGAAGTACGAGACACTTACGAGATACAAGAAGCTCGTAGATACTTTGTCATTCACATATACATTCCCTTTCTTAATAATCATATCCCCCCCCCCTTCCTCTCTCTTTCTACTAAGTTCTACCCTCTCCTCACCTGTAACTTATATTCTAGAAAACCCCAACCCTCTCTGTACAAGATTACAACCCCACTACCCCAATCACATTCATCTGTTCCATTCACTCTTTATTCGACTTGATTACACCTTTCCTCACTCCCTATTTACTACCAACCTATCACCCCTCAAGTCGTCATTTAAACATTATTCAAGATTCCACCAGACGCACTTTCGGACGCAGGTCCTTGTAAGTCTCAGCATAGTTCTGCCCTTTCTTCTACTATTTCTTAACCATCTTATTTCTTTTATATCATTCATATGAATTTATATTTTCTATTCTTTTCTTATTTCTTTGCCTTGCACATTTTTGTGTGCGATTAAGGTGCAGACCGAAACGTTACAAATGTGTCCTCGTTAAATAAATTAGCTGTACCTACTGCTGTTTTAAAGAGTTTTAACATTTTGTTATCACAATTTTACTGCAATGACTTTGTGTGTATCTTATATCATATATCTTATATCCTTCCGGTGCCGTTAAACATCACATAGGGCTCGCAGGGTAGTTCGCCAATTTTTCCTGTCTTCGGCGAATCTTTCAACTTCATCAAGGGATTTTATGCCTATTAATTTGGCCTCTCTTAACAATGTCCTCTTCAGAGTTTCACGCGGTCTACCTCTTTTTCTTTGGCCTGTTGTGTTCCATTTTATAGCTTGTTTTGGGATTCTCTGATCGTTTCTTCTCATCACGTGACCAACTTATGTCAAATCTCCTTTTCCTGATCTCCCATGAGACTGGTTGTTGTTCAGTCATCTGTCTTATCTCTGCATTGTTCTTGAATTCGTTCCACTTAATGACGAGTATTTTCCGTAGGCATTTGTTTTCAAGAGGATTAAAGAGAGAAAACTTAAATATTTTGGACACATTAAACGTCATGATAATCTAAAGAAGACTGTCTTGAAAGGGTACGTAATGGGAAAAAGAAAGAGAGGAAGACCAAGGCGAAGATGGCTGCAAGACATCTGCTCACAACCGAGAGGCCTACAGGAGTGCTGTTTGGGAGGCAAAGTTTCGCAAGTGACATGCAAATGAATGAATGAATTTATTTTCAAAAGAGTCTAATTTCTTGTCTATTTCTTTAGTTGTGTTCCAGCTTTCGCATGCATAAATGAGAGCGGATATCACATTTGAATTGAATAGACTTAACTTGGCTTTTGTGCTTATAACTTTTGAATTCCATATGTTCTCAAGATTCTTGAAGATCGATGCTGCTTTTGCAGTTCTAATTCTATCTTCCTTTCTAGTGTCACCATCCTGATCTATGTAGCTGCCAAGGTATACAAATTGACTGATTTCTTCAACAGTTATCCCTTCTACGTGTATTTTTTTCCATTTTGATTAATGGGAAGTTTCATTATTCTTGTTTTGTCCTTGTTAATTTCAAGTGCTATTTTGCTAGCCAGTGAAGACAGGCTATTTGTTTTTCCTTGCATGGAATATTCACATTGTTACTGATAGAGTTATGTCATCAGCAAAATCAAGATATTGTAGTTGGGTCCCATATACCCAGTCAATACCTGTGTTACCTGTGCAGCATTTTTTTTTATTATGAAGTCTATTGTAATTCCAAAAAGTAAAGGAGACAGTACACATCCTTGTTTCACACCTGTTTCAGTCTGGAACCATTCACTCATCCCTTCTTCTGTTTTGACTGCATAAACATATCCATTAATGATGTTGACACTTTTATATGGTATTACATATAGACTTAAAATTCTCCACAATGAATCTCTGTGTATGCTATCAAATGCTTTTTTAAAGTCTATGAAGTTCAGTATTAATGGTTTCTGTTTTTCAATATGTTCTTCAAGTATTATTCTTAGAGTAAATATCTAGTCGAGGCAGCTTCTCCCTTTTCGAAATCCTGCTTGTTCTTCTCTCATTGCGGTATCCACTATATTTTTAAGTCTATTCAAAATGACCTTGCAAAATACTTTTAACACAACTGATATTAAGGTTACTCCTCTCCAATTGTCACAGGCACTAAGGTTGCCTTTTTTTCCCTGGTATTTTAACAATGATTTCTTTTTTTTTTCCATTTAGAAGGGACCTTTTCTTCTTTCCAAATATTATTAAACATTCTCTGTAGTTGTTTCATGTTGTCACTATTGATAGCTTTTAGCATTTCGGCTGTTATTTCATCTTCACCTGCAGCTTTGTTGTTAGCCATTAAATTCACTGCTGTTTCGATTTCATGCAATTTAATTTCATCTAGGTTGACATTTAGTTGTGGGGCTGGTAAGTCGGTTTCAAGGTTTATCAATTCTTTTGGGTGTGATCGATTAAGTATTTCTCAGAAGTGTTCAGCCCATCTTTGCTTTTGATCTTTACTTGATGTTAATAGGACTCCAGTTTTGCTAAGGATTAGTCTTTCTTTAGATGTAATAGTACCTGTTAACCTCTTCTGTATGTTATATAAAGTTTTGCTGTCTCCTGTTTTTGCTGCTTTCTCTGCCTCTTTCGCCATATTGTCTATGTATTCTCTTTTATCCCTTCTAGCTGAACTTTTTGCTCTCTTGTCTATTTCTTTGTATGTTGCTTTCGCCAGATCTTTTCCATGATTTGTTTTTATATTCAACATGCCTAATTTGGCTGCTCTTCTTTCATGTATGTACTTGTGTTTTTTGATATCCATGCTTTTCTATTTGTTTTTTCAGTCCAGCGCTTGCTTTTGCAGCAGTGGTTATGGCTGTGCTGTAAGAATTCCATAATTCATCTATACCTATCTCCTCTACTTCACTGGGTGTTGTGGAATGATTGGCAAGTTCCTGATTGAAATTACTATTAGTATTCTCTTCTTGTAGTCTGTGGCTGTTTATCTTTCTGTGTATTGATTTCTTGTGTTGGCTTTTCAGTTTTAGTTTTATTTTCCCTACACACAGGTTGTGATCACTGTTAACATCTGCACTCCTATAAGCCCTTACATCTATCAGAGATATTCTGTATTGTTTTCTAATACAAAAATGATCTATCTGGACTTCCGTTGTCACATGCAAGATGGCGGACGTTTTTTTTTTTTTAACGCTCTTGCCGGCATGCAGAAATCAGCGGAATTCTGCCTGATCTGTCACATGTCCAGTACCGGGAGCTGGGCATAAGGCTAACAGCCTTACCCTGGGACCTATCTTGAGGCAACTCCAGATGGGAAAAAACAGATATCGTTACGGAAACTCGCAAAGAAATCAGCCGAGCTTCAGGGATGCCGACTCATAAGAGCTCATTGATCGGCCCCAAACATGTGACAAAGAATTGATTCTGGAATATAAGAACGATGGCAGCACAAACAAAAACTACTCAGGTCATCAAAGGAATGGAGAGAGATCGCCTAGACGTACCGGGCATCAGTGAAATGCGACGACCAGAAGGAGGTAAAAGATCGGCGGAAAACTAAGTTAATAATACATTCAGGCAGAAACGACGGTAAACATCGAGATGGGGTAGGTATTATTATATCAAATGTAGCAGCAAATAGCCGTGTAGAATGGGTACCAGTGAACAGTCGTATAATAAGAGCACGATACAACCTAAGACACGGAAGAATGACAATAATACAATGTTATGCACCCACGAACGATGCAGATGATGAGGTGAAAGGTGATTTCTATCACCAATTACAACAAATCATCAACAAAGTCCCTAATTGCTATGAGGGATTTCAACGCTAAGATAGGGAAAGATAATACCGATGTTGAAAAAGTAACGGAGAAAGAAGGAATTGACATGGTTAATCAGAACGGAGAAAGATTAATTCAAATATGTCTAACAGAGGGCATGGTCATTGGAGGCACAATATTTCCATACAAAGAGATACATAAAACATCTCCAGATGATAGAACTAGAAACCAGATAGATCATTTTTGTATATGTGTGTATATTTACATATTTAATCTTATATATATATATATATATATATATATATATATATATATATATACACACACACACACAAAGCTATTCGTGTGCATACTTTCTCCAATCACAACGGGCAGTAAGGTTAGTAGAAGTGAAATTCACATTTTCATTTCTTTTCCCGTTACCTCCAACAGTCTACAACTAATCTAGGAAGGAATACTGCAGGATACTGCACTACGTAATGTATGAACTATACGAACGTTCCCCTGAAGTACTTACTACTTTACCTTATTCTTCCCCTTGTACCGTGAGGTTTCCAAGGGAGATAATTGGCATTTTTTGGCCCATATGAGTGGCCTCGGTGATGTTCATGCCATAATTTGCGAGTGCTTCTATAATTCCATCTATTCATCTTTTTCTGGGGTCTTCCGATTGATCTTGTGGTTCTTTGTTTGAAGACCCCCGTTGGATGGATCTGTATATGCATCATTCTCAGAAACTGGCCGAAACAGTTAATTCTTTGTTTCTCTATGCAGTGTAGGCATCGTGCAGATCATGCCAATTGTCTTTTGTCGTTATTTCTTAGCTAATTCTCCCCCCCACCCCAACAAGGACGTTTGCAGCTTTTATTGGACATCTCATTTCGTATTCAGATATTTTATTTTGCTATTTAATTGTTAGTGCCCATTTTTGTTTTGGCTTTGGTAACACAAATATGCTATTGATTAACTGTCTCCTCGTTTCGACTGGTATGTTAGGATGAGAAAGCGGGGGGGGGGGGGGGGATAGCTGGTGTGTAATATCATTTTCTCTTTGTGTTCTATCTTCAACTTCTCTACCAAGATTCCCATCTTCTGCAACCACACATTCAATATTCTTAACTTGTTGGAATTTTTTGTCCTTGATGTAGATTTTCAATGGGCGTGGACTTCTGTTGACTTTCATGGTCTCTGTTTTGACAATGCTGATTTTTTATATCATAATGTTCATAGCTGTGATGGAGATTTTTCATATGATCTGGCAAGCTTTTGGGGTCATTGTTCATATGATCTGGCAAGCTTTTGGGGTCACTGTTCATATGATCTGGCAAGCGTTTGGAGTCACTGTTCATATGATCTAGCAAGCGTTTGGAGTAATTGTTCATATGATCTGGCAAGCTTTTGGGGTAATTGTTCATATGATTTGGCAAGCTCTTGGGGTCACTGTTCATATGATCTAACAAGCGTTTGGAGTAATTGTTCATATGATCTGGCAAGCTTTTGGGGTAATTGTTCATATGATTTGGCAAGCTCTTGGGGTCACTGTTCATATGATCTGGCAAGCTTTTGGGGTCATTGCTCATTACACACTGGTAGTGTGCAAACATTAACTCAACCAGTTTCTCTGAAGTATTTTTGTTTGTACATCTACTGGTAAGGCGGCCTGGTTAGCTGAGTGGTTAGGTGGCGCTTGGTTTACTAACCCAGTGGTACCGGATTCAGTCCCAGCAGTGGGATTTTGTCTGTTACACACCAAAAAAGGCCCCTGGGTTCACCCAGCCTCTAAAAATGGGCACCAGAGAAATCTGGGAAGGTAAAGCGGCCAGGCGTGATACTGACCACATCACACTTTCATGTGCCGAAGATCATGTAAAATACATACAAGTATGATGTAATATACAGTAATACACTGTATTCCCGAATATGTCTTGATGACATGAACATGGGAATTTTACCTTACATCTACCAGTAACTTCAGGTAACAAAAATTCGCCATGTGAAATGGATGCCATGGCTATGTTTACCTGGGTATGGCGAATTTTTACAGAAACGAGGCAGATACAACAAAGAGAAAACTGAATAAAGACGGCGATAAAAAGGATTCTTAAAAGAAGAGGAAAGGAGGCTGGGAGAGCTTACTGTAGTGGCAATGCTAGGCCTTACTCCGTACATTATACTGGAACTCCAGGGCTTACATGTGGGGTTTAATTTGGCGTGATAAAATATACAGACGGGAGAATAAGAATGTTTTATGAGAGAGAGAGAGAGAAAGAGAGAGAGGGAAAGAGAGAGGGAGAAAGAGAAGGAAAGAGAGAGAGAGAGAGGGAAAGAGAGAGAGAGGGAGAGAGAGAGGGAGAAAGAGAGGGAAAGAGAGAGACGGAAAGAGAGAGAGGGAAAGAGAGAGAGAGAGGGAAAGAGAGAGAGAGGGAGAGAGAGAGAGAGGGAAAGAGTGAGAGGGAGAGTGAGAGGAAGAGACAGAGAAGGAGAGAGAGGAGGAGAGAGAGGGAAAGAGAGAGAGAGGGAGAGACAGGCCGGTAAGCACACACTGAAGCGCCGAAGAATTTAGTGACGTCAAGTGAGTTATTGATCACTGGGCAGAGAGAGGGTAACTCTCCCGTGACTCACTTGTCCCGGCTATATATACTTTAGTTTGACGTCTCCAGCAAACGTCCTCGCATTTACATGATAACGCTTGGGCCAGAAGGCTGGCCCCGCCCCTACCCCACCCCACCCCCCAACATGCGTCACACCCTTGTAATTGATGCATCAGATTTCTCGTTGTATTCCAGTTTCCTGTCTCTCGGCTTTCATGAGCTTGTTTAACCGTCAACCATCGAAGAGGGTTTATAGCATATATGGTTTAACCATCAATTTATAAAAGATGCATAGTATGTGGTTTAACCGTAAAAAAAAAACATCACAGAACATTAGAAAAATTTGATTTAATTATCAGTTGTTGACGGAAGCGTAGGGAGACAATAGTTGGAATGGTGGTTTAACCATTAACATGTGGATTATTATGGAACGATTGTTTAACCACTAACATGTGGATTATGAATGGAATGATGGTTTAATCATTTAATATATGGGTTATACAAGGCGTTCTGAAAATCAGTGTGCAGTATCCCAGTATATATTCTGGAATTGTAACGTTATCTTGATCGGCGACTGCCATACGGCACAGATATCACAACCACTGAGATACCGCTATATCACATTTCGGATTCGATACCAGGACGCTGCACACTTGACTTTTGGAACTACCTGTACACGGAACTATGGTTTAACCACTAACATGCGGATTACGTGTGGTATTGCAGGTTTAACCATTAACATGTGAATTATGAATGGGATTGCTGGTTTAACCACTAACAAGTGGATTATGTAGAGGATTAATGGTTTAACCAATATATATATATATATATATATATATCTTTTTCTTCTTTTTTTAGTTCTTCTTCCTTTTTTTCTTCCTCTTCATTCTCCCTGTAGCTGCGAGATGGTGTTCTTTGCTGCTGATGCTATGAAGATAGCGAGGCGCAGCAATGCGTCGGCTTCGGAACGGACTACCGAGGCTATTTTATTTTTCTCCAGTCCGCGAATGAAGGTAAAAAGTTGGGGTGGGGGTGGGGTGGGTGGGTTGTGCAAGACTTCTTTAACAGACTCCACCGCCACCGATGACTACGGCGATCCCTGCCCTGTTAGCCAGACTGGTCCTATTATCTGAGGGGTGGGGTGGTGTGGGGGACCAACGGAGTGTTGAGAGAGGGTCTGGATCAAGTATGGTCCGGCCAACCCTGACGCTAGTATGTCAGCTGTGAGTCGCCGGGTGTCACAACAAGAGTAAATCACACCTTTAGTAAATCACACCTTTAGTAAATCACACCTTTACGGAACTAACAATTCAAAGGGAGGTAATTTTTGACATTTTCTATCTTTATTTTCTGAAAGCAAAAAAAGATTTCGATCTACAGACTTGGCCCTGCGACCTGGTCCAATAAAACAGGCATGGTGAAAAAACAAAAAAAGATATCTCTCTGCCTCATAGCAGCGTTTCCTGTAACAGGATTTCTAGGACATCTTGTTAACGATGTGAGCATTTATTTGTTCTGCCATGGGAGTGAACCTTCCAGAAACTGCAAGAGTTATCTTCGCTTGTGGCTGGTCATGGCTCCAAAGTTAAAAGTATGGATCCCGCAATGGTGGAAAACTTGATGATGATGTTTAAAACTTGATGATGATGTTTGATCATCGACTAAAAAACTTGATGATGATGATGATGGTAACTGAATATAAAACGTGATGATGATGCTGATCATCGTCTACAAAACTTGATGATGATGATCATCATCAACCATAAGACTTGATGATTATGTTAATTACCGACTATAAAACTTGATGATTATGTTGATCGTCGACTACAAAACTTGATGATGATGTTGATCATTGGCTATAAAACTTCATGATGATGTTGATCATCGACTATAAAACTTACTGGTGATGCTTTGATCTTCAACTAAATGGAACTAAAAACATTGCACATATATGCTGACAACCCATGGAACATTAAGAGGTACGACAATGGCAGATCATTAAACACCGAGATGGTGATCAGTCACCATTATAAAATTAAATATAATTTAATTGGCAAGCCACACGATGATGATGGATATCGCCAAGATGACCAAAGTACGTGAAGTAACATAACAAACTACACAGCAGCACAGCGTGAAGAATAAAGTTCCGGGCGAATAACCATGAAATAATTCTGAATTTAAAAAAAAAACAAAACAACTGACAAACTACATTTCTTACACGCGAGAGCAAATCACAGTTAACATTCTAACGACTAACTACATTCTCGCACAAACTACAACTCACGGTTTCACTGCTCTCGATCTGAATAACTGATTCTCGGACAGTCTACCAAAGACTTTTTTCAAATATTCTCGAACAAGTCTCAACTGTCCCGACAAAAAAAAAAAAGCAATGATAAGTGAAGCTAACTCAACGCGCGAATAAAAATGAAAATGTTAACAATTGCCATAACAACCAAGGGAACTAAATCCCCAAACTTTCGACTACGTTATCTACCTTGTAGCTTTCTCTGCAACTTCTCACGGAGTTAAAGAAGGTTGCAGGAGGACATTGACAACCCCTGTGACACAGGATGGTTGCCGCACCATCAGCCACAAAGATCTTCCAGCACGGGGAACAAACACATTTCTGGTGCTACTTCAAACCGCTTAGAGAACAGAAAAAAGAAAAGACAAAAAACAAAAAAAAAACTCTTGTCTTATCTTGTCCTTCCTCATTTACTGCTAGGTGTAGAGGTGAAGTGCAATTGTCTCCCAATGGCTCGCCTTTTGGCTTCGTACACTGAGATGTTCAGGGACTCTGCTATACCATCGGTCCATCATTTGCATGGGCGGCCCCTTCCTCTGCCTTTGTGTGGTCTGTAAAACATTGCTCTCTGTGGTACACTTTCTGTTGGTAGCTGTGATACATGACCGAACCATTGTATTTACTGTTTTTTTTTAATTATAGTTCATAACGGGTTCAACTTCTACAAGTCATTTCCAATGACATCATTTCTGATCCTGTCCATTCTTGATATTCCAGGAATTCTTCTCAAGAACCTCATTTAAAACTAACATCCTTTATGAAACCAATAGCCGTTGGGCACAATCAAACCAACCATTAAATCTCCTTGTAAAAAAAAAAAAAAAACAAAACACACACATACACACACGCTGTGAAACATAAACATAAATGTGCACTCTTATATAATATGATCTTTTACGCTTTTTAACTCCCGAAAAGCAAAAAGGAAAAACAAAAAAAAAAACAAGGTTAAAGAGCTCGGGGCGGTGAGGACAACTGAATACATTTAGCTCCATAGATTTAATGAACAAAAACTGCGTTCTCAACATGATTCATGAAAACAAACATCCACCAGGGGGCTAGTATAATGCAAAGAGGTGGAGGGGGGGGGGCTGGGAAATAAAGAAATAAGAGGCCTAGTTTATGTCCAAAGCCAGGAAAATTCCCCCCCCCCCCCCCCTCTCCCCAAATTGTCCTTTTTTCTAACAAAAGGTTCTGGAAAATTTGGAAATAGATGGTTGCATAGACCTCATTTTCCACAGCGGTATTACCGCACGCGATATTAAATAAGCCACTATAAAAGAGTTTCCCAAAAAAACCAGCCCTTGTGTACTTCTAACTCTCAGCTGTCATTCTTTCCTGGTCAGATCTCCCTGATTGACAGACTCACTGTCAGTTTGGCTCGAGTCCTGCGTTTTCACGATCTTCGTGGCGTTACCTGCACTTAAGTTCGAAATTCTGGAATCATCCAAAAAAAAAAAGAGAGAGAAAGAAATAGGGAGAGAGAGTGAGTGTGCAAAAGAGAGAGAAAGTAAAAGAGAGAGAGAGAGAGAGCGAAAGAAAGAGAGACTGAAAGAGAAAGCGAAAGAAAGAGAGAATGAAAGAGACAGCAAAAGACCGAGAGCAAAAGAGAGAGACCGAAAGAGAGAGAGAGTGAAAGAGAGAGAGAAAGAGAAAGAGAGAGCGCGAAAGAAAGAAAGAGTGAAAGAGAGAGAGAAAGAGAAAGAGAGAGCGTGAAAGAAAGAGATAGTGAAAGAGGGAGAGAGAAAGAGAAAGAGAGAACGTGAAAGAAAGAGAGAGTGAAAGAGAGAGAGCGTGAAAGAAAGAGAGAGTGAAAGAGAGAGAGAGAGAGAAAGAATGAAAGAGCGAGAGAGAGAAAGAGAGAGAGAGAAAGACAGCACGAAAGAGAGAGAGAGAGAGCACGATAGAGAGAAAGAGCGAAAGAGAGAGAGGGAGAGAATTAACTCCGTATAACGAGACATAAAACTGTGAAGAAGAAGAGGAACACGAAACGGGTAGCACTCTTCTCTCAACATGGCGACGTGGGCGGGAAACATCTGTAATAAAATGGAAATCGCCGACATTTTTCCGTCACAGAATTTGAGGGGAGGAATAGAAAAAAGAGGAAAAAAAAACTGACGAGAAATTACGAATTACATCACGCATGCGCGATACAACATCAGAACGCATGTGGATAAGTTTAAAGAAAATACAGAAGTTTTGAGTATACAAGAAACATAGAAACGATGATATATCATAATATAAATGATATACTACTTTAAGAAACATATGCGAAAAAGAGAGTCCCTCAAATATCATGGACACAAAAAAAAAAAAGAACAAATATATCCATACTACAAGAACTTAATATTGAAGAAGTTTGGCTAGTTCATTCATTCATTTGCATGTCCCTTGCGGAACTTTGCTTCCCTAACAGCATTCATGTAGGCCTCTCGGTTGTGAGCAAGATGGCCTGCTGCTGATGCATCCACTTGCAGATCCTCAACGACGTACTTGCAGCCATCTTCGCCTTGGTCTTCCTCTTTTTCCCATTATTTACCCCTCCAAGACGGTCTTCTCTAAACTATCATGACGTTTGGCTAGTAAAGAGGATTAAACAGAGAAAACTTAAATACGAGTATTTTGAGCACGTTTAAACGTCATGAGAATTTAGAGAAGACCATCTTGGAAGGGTACATAATG
Source organism: Achatina immaculata (assembly GCA_009760885.1). Taxonomy (NCBI): domain Eukaryota; kingdom Metazoa; phylum Mollusca; class Gastropoda; order Stylommatophora; family Achatinidae; genus Lissachatina; species Lissachatina immaculata. The sequence continues at coordinate 16,449,607 of CM019696.1, forward strand.
GGGGAAAAGAAAAAGAGGAAGACCAAGGCGAAGATGGCTGCAAGACATCGTTGATGACCAGGGAATGAACGCATCAGCGACAGGGAATCTTACATTCGAGAGGCCTACAGGAGAGCTGTTAGGGAGGCAAAGTTCCGTAAGGGACATGCAAATGACTGACTGTGAAAAATATAAGAGAAAACCTATGCATACACAATTCACATTTTTTCTTCAGATTTCAAGTATTCCAAGATCTCAGCCCGCTGCCGGAGAAAAGTCTTTTGTTCAGTTTTTCTGTTCCACATTCTGCTGCGGCCGCTCAGGTTCGGCTTGAGGTCCAAACGGCTAATGCCAAGATTGGCGAAGAAGATCTACATGGGCTAGGTACTTTAGTTTATGTTCTGACATTTGGATTCATTATTTCGAACAATCGCCATTGAGTGAATATTTTACAGTGTCCGGACCTTGCACATAATATGGTGGTTTGTGTCCATAATGTCCGGATATTACACAGAATATGCTGATCTGTTTGCATTTATAATGTCCGGATATTACACAGAATATGATGATCTGTTTGCATTTATAATGTCCGGATATTACACAGAATATGATGATCTGTATGCATTTATAATGTCCGGATATTACACAGAATATGATGATCTGTATGCATTTATAATGTCCGGATATTACACAGAATATGATGATCTGTTTGCATTTATAATGTCCGAATATTACACACAATATGATGTCTGTCTGTGTCTATGATGTCCGTGCTGTACACAAAATATAATATCTGTTTGTGTCTCTAATTTCCGGACCTGGCACAGAACATGATGGCCTTCAGGTAGCTCACAGAATGTAACAGGCCTTCATCTTCATCTTCATTTTCCACTGCATTAGATCCTGATTATCCATTTCTGGGTTCTATTCTGGCATGCAAATTTACAAACATGCACTCTTAAACGAAGTCTTAAGAGCTGAATACCCTTCCTCTTCGAGACCATTCCCCCCCCCCTCCTTTTTTTTTTTAAAGAAAAAGGCCCAGATGGCTGACAGAGATACACCCTCTTTTAATCTGACTCAATCTCCGTGTTTGAATATTCTCATGTTGTTTGACTTTACAGAACACACGTTCCCAGATATAGAAAGGTGCAACAATAATAAAGAGGGAGGGAGGGAGTGAGAAGGAGGGAGGGAGAGAGAAGGAGGAAGAGAGAGAGAGAATAAATGATAGGGAAAAGAAGAAAGAGTTGACGGAGAAAGAGATACGAAGAAATAGACAAAAAAAAGAGAAAGGGAGAGATGGAAAAAGACAGAGAGATGGAAAAAGACTGAGACATGGGAAAGGACAGAAAGATGGAAATAGAGAGACGGAAAGAAACAGAGAGATAGAAAGAAACAGAGAGATGGAAAGAAAAAGAGAGATGGAAAAAGACAGAGACATGGAAAAAGACAGAGATGGAAACAGAGAGACGGAAAGAAACAGAGAGACAGAAAGAAACAGAGAGATGGAAAGAAAAAAAAGAGAGACGGAAAGAAATAAAGAGATGGAAAAAGAAACAAGAGAGCAGGAGAATGATAGGCAGGCATTAAAAACTTCTGCTTAAGGGAGGATTCATGGAAGCGATGTCTGGTTGCCTAGATACCTGAATATATCAAAGAAGAAGAAGAAGAAGCAGGAGAAGAAGAAGAAGCAGGAAAGAGGAGGATGAGAAGAAGAAGAGAAGAAGTAGGAAGGAGAAGAAGAAGAAGCAGGAAGGAGGAGGATGAGAAGAAGAAGAGAAGAAGTAGGAAGGAGAAGAAGAAGAAGCACAAAGGAGGAGGAGGAGGAGAAGAAGGATGAGGAGGAGAAAGAGAAGAAGAATAAGCAGAAGAAGGAGGAGGAGGAGAAGGATGAGGAGGAGAAAGAGAAAAAGGAGAAGAAGAATAAGCAGAAGGAGGAGGAGGAGGAGGAGATGATGGAGGAAGCAGAAGAAGGAGGAGGAGAAAAAGAAGAAGGAGAAGAATAAGAAGAAGAAGAAGAAGGAAGAGGAGAAGAATAAGAAGAAGAAGAAAAGATGATGATGATGATGATGATGATGATGAACATCAGTATAGAAACCAGCATTAACGATCTGTAACATAACACACATATTGATGACCGTAATGACCAAACAAACAAACAAAAATGCACTAAAAAACTGAAGACCTGTCGTATGCGTTTGAAGGTAAAATAGTAAATCTAGCACTGTAACAGATACACATCCTTCATTAGTTACACCAACACAGAGAGAGTTGCTGGGCTTACTCAGACAAATGCAGGCAGGAGAGCGTACAGTACTGCGCGGCCAAAACTTGAGCCACTCTATATCAAATACCAGGAACATTTATTTCTATTTGCCACAAGATGGTAAAGATAATATGTGGTCATGCTGCTAAATATTTCAACGCCATTTTTTCCAGAATAGTTATATCGTCTTCTTACATCCTTCCCGTGCCGTTAATCGTCACAGAGGGCTCCCATGGTAGTTCGCCAAGTTTTCCTGTTTTCAGCGAACTTTTCAACCTTGTCAAGGGATATTATGCCCACTAAACTGGTCTCTCTTAACAATGTCCTCCTTGGAATAGTTATATATATATACTGCTAATAAAAGATTAGGGGTAAAATCCCCTTTTTCCATGTCATTAGGGCACATTACGGACACAGTGTTAGGCCTGTATTTTCAATTCCTTCGGCACATGAAAGTGTGATGTGATTTGTATCACGCATGGCTGCATTTACCTTCCCAGATTTCTCTGGTGCCCATTTTTAGAGGCTGGGCGCACCCCGGTATTTCCCACGTATTTCTCTTGTGATTTTTCTTTCTCTCACATTTCACTAAAGCGCTTTGCCTACGATGTTTTCGAGGTCTAATCCTACAAAACTCTGCTCTCTTACTTTACTGTGCGAAAGCCTCGTTGTTTCCGATTTCTTAAAATTTCGTTCCAGTGCACCCCGGGGGTATGGGGGTACCAAGAAAGAACCCAAAAATTCCCACTGACTACTGGGACTTGAACCCAATATCACCAGAGGTTGCCAGATACTGCTGATAGATTTCGAAAACGATAAGAACAAAATGACAGTTCAGAGGATATTAACTGAGCAACCTTAAGCCTGAGAGTCCAACAGTTTAGGGGATTCACCGTCAAGCAGAACAATAATGTCTAAAAGCAGATTATTATCCATACTACATGAACTTAATATTGAAGAAGGCTGGCTAGTAAAGAGGATTAAACAGAGAAAACTTAAATATTTTGGGTACATTAAACGTCTTGAGACTCTAGAGAAGACCGTCTTGGAAAGGGTACATAGTGGGACAAAGAAAGAGACTAAGACCAAGGCGAAGATGGCTGCAAGACATCGTTGATAATCTGCAAATGGTTACATCAGCAGCAGGCTATCTTACTTACAACCGAGAAGCGTACAGGAGAGTTGTTAGGGAGGCAAAGTTCCGCAAGGGACATGCAAATGACCGACTGACTGATTATTGTTTTCAGGCGAAGGACGTCCCATAGGGGCAGTTGTGATAAGAACACATTTATCATAACATAGTCTTTGTGAGAAAGGGAACATAGATCTGACTGCTTAAAAACTCTGATCTACTTCTGTTGCTCAGAAACCTGTAGCAATCGACACTAATTGTAATTGATATTTTTGTAAAATGCCATGCCAGGTTGGTGGACGGATGGGGACATGGAGATCGCTGGCAGGGATGAGGAAAATCTGATGTGAAACCAATGAATCCAGGACACGAAAAGTCTTTGAGTCTCTACAACAATGGCTGTCAGAATTAGGTAAACAAAAATGAGCCAGCAGACTACAGGTGGCGGGGAATGGATATCGTTTAGGCACTAATCGGATTCCTCATCCCAAAGTCAGAGTGTCTCTATGGAACTGTCTCAAAGCCGTTTGGCCAGCCAGCGTTGTATGCTGGATCTGACATGGAGAAGGGGCTTAAATACAACCACCAGAGGCTGGAAAATAAAGGTTTGGTGAGGTCAGCCTACACCACTGTCTTCATGGCAGTACGAGCAAGACCACAGTCTGCCCTAGCAAGGAAAGCTGCTGAAGTAGGAGTTACCTATCCATAAGGTGAGTCGCACAAATCAGGCTGCCACGCTCTATCGCTAATGAAATATCATGCGCACGAAGAGGAAGAAGGAGGAGGAGAAGGACGATATAGGTTGTAGGAACTTTATTAGGTTTAGCCTAGAGATCATGAAGTGATTATTAAACCGTACCTGGATAGATACTATTTAGAAATACTCTGACATAACCCAGATACTTTCTGTAAATCTATTTTGTAACAAATGAATCAGTTATAAACTTCTATCAGAAGCTGTGCCCCGTAGTATCTGCATGTCGTAGGGGTGGGAACTGTTAGTGCCCTCATATTTCTAGGCCACTGCAGCATTTGGGGTAGGGATGCCAGCACCTCTCCTCGCTGCCTTTGTTTTCTTAGGGAAATCCCAGGTACCCATTTTCTGAAACTGGGTTGACCCAGGTGCTGGTCCGGGTCCGAAATTGAGAACCACTTGTCTTTCGAGCACTGGTTTGTCAGGCAGTGATTGGTTAACCTGTCAAATACCAGTAAATTATGTATTAAGAAAGAGAGAAATCGAAACTTTCGAAGGTCGAAGGTTACTGTAACAAACCCCAGCCCATTGATTTGCGAGGCAGTCTATGACAAACTCCAGCCGGATGACTTGTGAGGCTGTCTATGACAAACTCCAGCCGGATGACTTGTGAGGCAGTCTATAACAAACTCCAGTCAGATGACTTGTGAGGCAGTCTATAACAAACTCCAGTCAGATGACTTGTGAGGCAGTCTATGACAAACTCAAGCTGGAAGACTTGTGAGGCAGATAGTCTATGACATGGAGATATTAGCCATTTATCTTCACAAGATCAAACCCCTTAAAAGACGGGTGAATTTTTTTTTTTTTTTTTTTGGCTTCTGGATTTCTTTTGTCATTTTATGTCTTTTTGTCCACGAATAAAGACATTTGACGAAATATTGGCTGCATGTGTGTGCACGCATTTCTTAGCTTTCATTGTGTTTCCCCTTTCATGTACAACAAACACCGCACAAGTTGAGATCCCCTCTCAGACCATGGTACCAGTCTTCAGTCCAAGCAGTACCTCATTGCTATTCCAACTCACGAACGTTTCAAATCTGGACGGTTAGCCAAAGACACAGGACCTAATCGATAGAACTAGATTAAGGTATGGGAATGTTTAATTAAAAGTTAATGAACCGAAACGCTGAAAATAAAAATTGCGAATCGTGGAGGGTACGAGAATCTGAAGAGGAAGCGAAAGCTCGCCAATAGACGTGCCCTCCAGAGCATTCACTTGTTCCTGGGAACAAAGCTTAAGACAAAACTTAAGAAATAATTCTCTCTGTTTTTTTATGGCCTGTTATCATTTTGAGCGCACTCAGGCGCATAATATACGTGCAATATCGTTCTGTCTTATCGTTTTGTTCTGTTTGGTTTTTATTTTGTTGTGGAAAATGCAGAAATACAACAGAAGATGAAGTTTAGATGCAAGAGATAACCAATGACAGAAAGGTATAAACAACGTTTCACATACACTTTTTGTCTTTCTTTCTTTCTTTTTATTCATTCAATCTTTCTTTCTTTCTTTTCCTCTTTCTTTTCATTATTTCTTTCTTTCTTTCCTTCTTTTCATTCATTCATTCTTTTTTTCTTTCAATCTTTCTTTCTTTCTTCTCCTCTTTCTTTCTTTTCATTATTTCTTTCTTTGTTTCTTTCTTTTCATTATTTCTTTCTTTTCATTATTTCTTTCTTTCTTTTCATTATTTCTTCCTTTCTTTCTTTCAATCTTTCTTTCTTTCTAATCCTCTTTCTTTCTTTCTTATCCTCTTTCTTTCTTTCTTTCTTTTCATTCATTCTTTCTTTCTTTCTTTCTTTCTTTCAATCCTTCTTTCTTTCTTCTCCTCTTTCTTTCTTTCTTTTCATTCATTCTTTCTTTCTTTTCATTAATTCTTTCTTTCTTTCTTTCAATCTTTCTTTCTTTCTTGTCCTCTTTCTTTCTTTCTTTTCATTCTTTCTTTCTTCTCCTCTTTCTTTCTTTCTTTTCATTATTTCTTTCTTTCTTTCTTTCTTTTCATTATTTCTTTCTTTCTTTCTTTTCATTATTTCTTTCTTTCTTTCTTTTCATTCATCCTTTCTTTCTTTTCATTCATTCTTTCTTTCTTTCTTTCAATCTTTCTTTCTTTCTTTCAATCTTTCTTTCTTTCTTTTCATTATTTCTTTCTTTCTTTCTTTCTTTCTTTTCATTCATTCATTCTTCCTTTCTTTTCATTCATTCTTTCTTTCTTTCTTTCAATCTTTTTTTCTTTCTTCTCCTCTTTCTTTCTTTCTTTCTTTTCATTATTTCTTTCTTTCTTTCTTTTCATTTTTTTCTTTCTTTCTTTCAATCTTTCTTTCTTTCAATCTTTCTTTCTTTCTTTTCATTCATTCATTCTTTCTTTCTTTTCATTCATTCTTTCTTTCTTTCTTTCAATCTTTTTTTCTTTCTTCTCCTCTTTCTTTCTTTTCATTATTTCTTTCTTTCTTTCTTTCTTTCTTTTCATTCTTTCTTTCTTTCTTTTCATTCATCCTTTCTTTCTTCTTTCAATCTTTTTTTCTTTCTTTCCTCTTTCTTTCTTTCTTTCTTTTCATTATTTCTTTCTTTCTTTCTTTTCATTTTTTTCTTTCTTTCTTTCAATCTTTCTTTCTTTCAATCTTTCTTTCTTTCTTTTCATTCATTCATTCTTTCTTTCTTTTCATTCATTCTTTCTTTCTTTCTTTCAATCTTTTTTTCTTCTTCTCCTCTTTCTTTTTTCATTATTTCTTTCTTCTTTCTTTTTTCTTTCTTTCTTTCTTTTCATTCATTCTTTCTTTCTTTCTTTCAATCTTTCTTTCTTTCTTCTCCTCTTCTTTCTTTCTTTCTTTTCATTATTTCTTTCTTTCTTTCTTTCTTGCTGCTTCTTCTCTTTTTTTCTCCATCTGCATTCAGATTCAAATATTTTCAACTATCCAGGTAAAGATGGTCGCACCAAGAATCACATCATCATTTTTTTTTTAATCTTCAAACGTGCCCCCACAGTATTCCATTCATACTACATGTACTTTGTGGGGACGAGGTTTGTGTCAGCAGAACATGTTCCCCAGGTATGACTGCAGCAAAGATGATAATGTTAGAAGCATAGCCAGGTACATCAGCACCAGGCAAGAATTTATATTACAAAATGTAGTTCTAGGAGATCTTAGAAACAGCTGCTGCACGCCTTCGAGTTACACACACATATACATAATAAAAGACGCAGGGTATCACAGAAGGAGGTTTGTGAATCTTGCATTTATAACAATAATGCCACATTTACTTTCGTCACACTGGCACAAGACATAGAACAGGAAAGGACATCACTAAAAAAAAGCATCGCATATCTTTACAAGAGTTGATGTACAGTGGACTCCAACTCACTGTAGTATCCAAGGGAATCAGGAGGCCGACGCATTGAAAAAGAGAGGTGGAGGACTCCCCCAGGCTGACACAAGCCTCTTATATGTTGAAGCCAAAATGCTGATAAAAGCCAAACATAAGAACAAACGGGAAAAAAGAACACCCAGGACACCATAAGAATGATGTCTACTACCAGCTCAGCAGAGAAGAACAAGTCAAGATCTTTAGAATCTTATCTTATCTTATATCCTTCCAGTGCCGTTAAACGTCACATAGGGCTCGCAAAGTAGTTCGCCAATTTTTCCTGTCTTCGGCGAGTCTTTCAACCTCATCAAAGGATTTTATGCCTGTTAATTTGGCCTCTCTTAACAATGTCCTCTTCAGAGTTTCACGCGGTCTGGCTCTTTTTCTTCGGCCTGTTGTGTTCCACTTGATAGCTTGTCTTGGGATTCTCTGATCATTTCTTCTCATCAAGTGACCAACATATGTCCATCTCCTTTTCCTGATCACCCATGAGACTGGTTGTTGTTCAGCAGAGAAGAATAAGTCAAGATCTTTAGAATAGGCCACAACAAAGTGAGACACAATATGTTCAAGACAGACACAGCTGACGAATGCACCTGTGGTACCGACAGAGTGACAGCCCAGCACCTGTTACAGGACTGCCCCTCATTTGAAGAACCGAGAGGGCGCTTCTGGCTGTCACCTGTACCAATCCATGGCAAGCTGCACGGCTATCCTGACAGTTTAAGAAGACGACAGCTTTCTTCACGGACATCCCAGCTGGTTCTTAAATTGTTCGAAGGATGAAGAGGAAACAACAGCATCCAGTCGCAACATTATGCAGTGTTAGCCCATTGTCCTTCATACAATACATTGTTTATACATTGTCCTTAATACAATACATTGTTTATACATTGTCCTTAATACAATACATTGTTCATACATTGTCCTTCATACAATACATTGTTTATACATTGTCCTTCATACAATACATTGTTTATACATTGTCCTTCATACAATACATTGTTTATACATTGTCCTTAATACAATACATTGTTTATACATTGTCCTTAATACAATACATTGTTTATACATTGTCCTTCATACAATACATTGTTTATACATTGTCCTTAATACAATACATTGTTCATACATTGTCCTTCATACAATACATTGTTCATACATTGTCCTTCATACAATACATTGTTCATACATTGTCCTTCATACAATACATTGTTCATACATTGTCCTTCATACAATACATTGTTCATACATTGTCCTTCATACAATACATTGTTCATACATTGTCCTTCATACAATACATTGTTCATACATTGTCCTTCATACAATACATTGTTTATACATTGTCCTTCATACAATACATTGTTCATACATTGTCCTTCATACAATACATTGTTCATACATTGTCCTTCATACAATACATTGTTCATACATTGTCCTTCATACAATACATTGTTTATACATTGTCCTTCATACAATACATTGTTTATACATTGTCCTTCATACAATACATTGTTTATACATTGTCCTTCATACAATACATTGTTCATACATTGTCCTTCATACAATACATTGTTCATACATTGTCCTTCATACAATACATTGTTTATACACTGTCCTTCATACACTATCCTTCATACAATACATTGTTTATACACTGTCCTTCATACATTGTCCTTCTTACAATACATTGTCCTTCATACACTATCCTTTATGCAATACACTGTTTATACACTGTTCTTCAAACATTGTCCTTCATACAATACACTGTCCTTCGAAGCACTGACATTATTATTTCAAGTGTTTTCAAGCGTTCTGGACGATGACAAGTTTCCTTAGAAAAAAGACAAACCGATCGCATGTTCACTCCAATACATTCTTAATATAGTTGTATATGAGATAAGCGTCTGAGACTCACTTGGTTTTTGGCAAGATCAAGTGAGAACTGACGCCATCAGACAAACGACAGAAGCCACGATATAATCCTGAACATTTTGACAGACAAACAATCAAGTGATCCAGCCACCTGGCCAGAATGCGCCAAACCAGCTGATATTGCAGACCTCCAATAGCAGAAGATCTAGAGTCAGAGTTAGGAAGGCGCACAAGACGAGTATGGCTAAATAATGTTCACCGGTTCTGCAGAGACTTTGAATATAACTGGCCTATTCCAGGCACCTGACACGCAGCATGAACTGCGCTATCCCCAACACCAGCACGTCCATGAAGTAAGATACTCCACATCCTCCCTTACGCGGGCAGGTTAATTCCATCAAACACATAAACTAGGATTTTAACCAAATAAAAAAAAGGGTTTTAACGAAATAAACAAAGGATTTTTTTAACCACACACACAAGAACTTTAACCACATAAACAAGGATTTTTATCACATAAACAAGGATTTTAACCACATTAAAAAAAAAAAAGATCTCATTCTGAAGTAACTGCGTGACACTTTGAAGGAAAGAATCCACTCTAAGAGCCAGGTAAGCAAGCAGGGGGAGATAAGCATAATCGATGTATTCCACACTGTAGATAAAAATATTACTGTGACAAAAAAAAAATAACAACTTTATGTGGTTAAATTTGCTGGCGGTCCACCCTGTTGGATACTTTGATAAAGACAAGTGTGATTCACATTTTGCCCACTGACTGCTGGCACTATTCTTTGCTCCAAGTCATAGATTCATCATTCCCGTACATTATAGGATAGGGTTAACACATAATCTTATATATTAGGGCTTTCAACATTTAAATCATCGGCAAAGTCGTTTTTTTTAAAAACATTAGTAATTTCTTTATTCTCATTAAAAACAAACAGGAGCAATCTAAGAATCTACTTCTTGTCGTAGTGGTGTAGTTATTAGTGCACTAGCCAGCCGATCAGAAGTTCCAGAGTTCTATTTCCCACTCGTGCGGGTTTCTTCCGGCCCGACTGGCATCAGTGTCAACCCAATCTTCAGAAAAAAAAATGGGTACCTGGGGTTTCCATAGCAAAATAAAGGCAGTGATGACAGGTGTTGGCATCCCTACCTCGAATGCTGTAGTGGCCTTGAAATGTGAAGGTAGTGATACTTCACATCCTTACCTCAAACCCTACAGTGGCATAGAAATGTGAAGGTAGTGATACTTCACACCCTTATCTCAAACCCTGTAGTGGCCTAGAAATGTGAAGGTAGTGATACTTCATACCCTTATCTCAAACCCTGTAGTGGCCTAGAAATGTGAATGTAGTGATACTTCACATACTTACCTCACACCCTATAGTGGCCTAGAAATGTGAAGGTAGTGATACTTCATATTTTTACCTCAAACCCTATGGTGGCCTAGAAATGTGAAAGTAGTGATACTTCACATCCTTACTTCAAACCCTATAGTGGCCTAGAAATGTGAAGGTAGTGGTACTTCACATCCCTACGACATGCAAATACTACGGGACACAGAGACTGTTTCATTATTTCCACTAACAATACCGAAATTCCGAGGATAATATATGAGCAACCCATGTGTTTGCACGTTGTCTAAACACTCTTCAATGTATGTTTGCGTAACTGCACATTAAATTTGATAAAACCCTGTCAAAGCAACGTGAATCAGGTGCTCAAACATGCCACAAATAGAAAAAAGAAATAATCTGCTAACTACATGGAAGTAAACAACACGAACAACATTAACACAACAATAACAACAAAAATGCTGACTTATAAAATACTCTGCATTGAAAAGGGTATTGAATCCCTTAGCAACCTCTTATAAAATGGAGACATTAATCCTTTCGATCCGTTCGTCCGCAAAAAAAATGATGTTTTATACTTTAATTTGTTCTTATATCTCTTATACTTACATTTTTTTTTAAACCTCAGAATCTTACTACAAGAAATCTATGATTACTACAGATCGAAACACAAAACTAGTTCGGTCAACCACTGAATGTTCTTTTTTAAACTAGAAAACTCCAATATGTTAGAACGTATAAAAACCTGTGGTAGCTTTGATAAATTCACGCAGAAATGTTGCTTGATACACCAAGTAAAGAGCGAGGGAGAGGCGTGGCAATTCGCGAACTGTCATCTCAGTGCGAAAGGAATATACAACATATGGTGTTTCAGTAAAACCAGATTTCAAATAAGTCCATCACATTTATGCTGGTACGCCGTCTTTGAAAACTGAGAATATTTTTCTGCAAGGCGGGGCGCATTTGAGTAAATGTGCTCTGATATCAAAGGGATATGATGGTTCTGTGTATGTGGCCTATCACGTGTATTGATGACTGGCGATCAGAAACAAACATCTTTAGCTAACAGTGACATCACGTATGCAAATTAATGTTATAATAATGAGTTTAAAATTTTGGAATTCATCAATCGTTTTTTCAGCCAGGACGAGTCTGAAGTTGCTCCGATCTATTCCTTCGTGCAGTCTTCGGGAAAGTAAAGGAGGAATAGATGCGAGGACAGGACTTGGTGTCTTTGCAAGGCTCGATAAGAGGAAAAGGAGCTGGACTTGCTGTCTTTGCGAGACTTCGCAAGAGGAAGGGGAATAGATGCGGGGGGAGGAGTTACTGTGCTCATTTCGTGCTAGGCTCGACAAGAGGAGCAAGGACTAGACTTTTTGTCTTTGCGAGGCTCGACAAGAGGAGCAAGGACTAGACTTTTTGTCTTTGCGAGGCTTGACAAGAGGAAGGGGAATAGATGCCTGGAACGGACTTACTGTCTTCTATTCGTGGGAGATTCGACAAAAGGAAGGAGACAAACTGGGATTATACTCCCCCTCCACACCCCCCCCCCCCAGAACCAGGCTGTTTGTTAGGCCCAACGGCTCTTTTTTTTTCTTCTTCTTTTCTTATATGAGATAAATTTAGGAAACCACTACAACGTTCCGCTGACCGCTTGGGCTGATCTGGCTTTCCACGGCCCTGGTAGGAGCAGCACCGTCGCAATAGACTCTTCCTCCCACGCTAAGTAACAGACCTCAGCATCAATAACAGCCTACACAGATACAGGCCTGTGTCCAGTGCACGCTGACAGAAGAATCAGAGAAAGTCCTCTTTAGACGTATAAGAAGAAAACCGTTTTACTGAACACCTGGCCATACGAGACACATGAAAGTTTCACGACAGAACTGATAATGTGCCGGATAATTTCGCACCCGGGTTGGAGGGGGGGGGGGCAGTTTCGGACCGACCGGAACTGGGGTGGACCCAGCCAAAAAAAAAAATGGATGCTTGGGCTTTTCCCTGGGAAAATAAAGGCAGCGAGGACAGATCCTGTCTTCCTATCTCTCGCAACGCCGTAGCGGCCTAGAAGTAAGGCGTATTTATCATCTCTACAATATGCAAACGCTACGAGGCATAATTTTAAACATACAGACGCTATGGGACATACTTTTAAAAATATCAAGGTTACCTGACATAATTTTAAATATACAGACGCTATGCGACATAATATTAAACATACAGACACTACGGGGCATATTTTTAAACATCCAAACGCCACGGGACATAATTTTAAGCCCGCAAAACGCCCAGGGAGATAATCTTAAAACATTCAAAAGTGGTTACAATGAGGGATATATGTGAGAAAGTTGATCCTATGAAACTTGATCGAGGAGTTCTATGACGTGAACTCCTCCAGCAGTAAAAAAAAAGGAATTACAGAAGACAAAGATCTCTAAGGACATCGAACGTAGATGCAACCCGAGCACATAGCTCAAACTTGTAACTGAATAAGGGTCAGTTGGCTTGTGTCAGTGCCTATTACGACAGAAGTCTTGATATCTTTGGAGAATTCTAGAGACGTCCAATGCCGACCAAGAGCAACGTGCAGTTATGTCTGCGATGTGTAAGATAAACAGAATGAAGACGATCTATTGCCGTACGTACGTACTTTCCCTTCTTGGTTAGGGATTTAGTACAAACACAGCAGTCTACTTTCCAGTCTTTAATTACCACAAAGAAGCAAAAAATATACTCATTTTAAAAAATGTACAGTAATTTGTAGAGACAAAGAACACACTGTATACATACACACCAAAGACCCCATTATGAAGATGGGGCAGCAAAAACAATAAACTACAGTTTTCAAGCTCCGAAAAAAGACACTGCAGACACTATAAACCCAATTACATCATCTACAGCCCGTCCAGACTACGGACATATCTATATCATTTGCAGGCGGTCCAGACTATAAACCCATCCACATCATCTTCAATTCAATTCTATTCAAGTCCCATGCCGCGTGGCGTAGGCGATCATTTCTCACCACAATTCCCTGTCTTTAGACGTGATTATGAGATCCGCCGGTAACTTTATTCCTAGCCACACTGACAGCTCAACCAGTAACTTCTCTTTCTGTCTTCCTCTGTCTCTTCTTCCTTCAGTTTTTTCCAGTTGCCACAATGTGTTCCAATTTTCCTCTTCTCAGGAAATGTCCTATAAATCTCGCTTGTCTGCCTCTGATCTTTGCTATAATTTGCTTCTTAACTCCAGCCTCTCTTAAGACTTCTTCACTGGTTTTCTTGGCTGTCCATGGTACCTTCAACATCTTTCTTATAAACCACATCTCCATGGCCTCCATTTCTAGCTGTACTCTCTTATTCATAGACCATACTTCACACCCATAAAACAAAATTGGCTCGATGTAACATTTAAGTACCCAGAATCTTGTTTCTGTTGATGCGGATCTGTTGCACACGATGTTTCTCATTGTCTGGAATGCTGACTTGGGCTGAGCACGTCTGTTTTTTATTCCGTTGTGACATTTGCCATCAGCTGTTATAATCGTTCCTAAGTACTTGAATCTATCAACTTGTTTCAGATTCTTCTGGACGTCCTAATCCCAACTAATAGAGAACTCCAGACTTAGAACACGTCCTCCAAATCTGAGCTGTCTACAAGAACATAAGAGCAAAAAAACCTGTCCTTAGGAAAAAAGAACGGAGAGGGGAAAGTGTGGGCGGGTGTGACTCTTGCTGGCGATGAGACTTGTGTCGGGAACCCATCTATTTGTCCAGACAGCTCAATTTTTTATTCGCAGTCTCAAAGCAGCGTAGTTCAGTTCTTTACTATAATGCCCAATAATGATGATGATATTATCACAAGGTGCCAAAAGTCCTGGTTTTTTTTTTCTTATACCTGTGAGGCTGTGTGTAGGAAGACGGGTGAGATTCTCCCAGCGTGACTGCGGTGACTCGTGGGTGAGATTCTCCCAGAGTGACTGCGGTGACTCGTGGGTGAGATTCTCCCAGAGTGACTACGGTGAGAGGTGGGTGAGATTCTTCCAGAGTGACTGCGGTGAGAGGTGGGTGAGATTCTCCCAGAGTGACTGCGGTGAGAGGTGGGTGAGATTCTCCCAGAGTGACTGCGGTGAGAGGTGGGTGAGATTCTCCCAGAGTGACTGCGGTGAGATGTGGGTGAGATTCTCCTAGAGTGACTGCGGTGAGATGTGGGTGAGATTCTCCCAGAGTGACTGCGGTGAGAGGTGGGTGAGATTCTCCCAGAGTGACTGCGGTGAGTGGGTGAGATTCTCCCAGAGTGACTGCGGTGAGATGTGGGTGAGATTCTCCCAGAGTGACTGCGGTGAGACGTGGGTGAGATTCTCCCAGAGTGACTGCGGTGAGAGGTGGGTGAGATTCTCCCAGAGTGACTGCGGTGAGATGTGGGTGAGATTCTCCCAGAGTGACTGCGGTGAGAGGTGGGTGAGATTCTCCCAGAGTGACTGCGATGAGACGTGGGTGAGATTCTCCCAGAGTGACTGCAGCAAGACGTGGGTGATATTCTTCCAGCCTGACTGTAGTAAGACGTTTCCCATAAGCCGATGACTCATAATATCACAAGCTCCCCAAATCCAAGGAAATATAAAACTTTTCCAACAAAATTCTAAATTAAATCAGGCATGACATCTATAAAACCAATATACAATAATAAAGTATTGCCCAGTGTTTCCCCAAATTGGGCGATAACGCCCCCTCCCCCCCTTTGGCGTTGGAAAGGACCGGGGGCGGTGGAAGAAAAGGGGCAGTAGGGAATGGGGGCGCTGAGGGAAAACAAAGTAGCAGACGGAGAGCAGTAATATCTTCCTTCTTAGCACTTTTCAACCCGATATTGAGAAATTTGTGCCCGTACAAGAAACTCATCCATCACGTTAAAAGTTGAGAAAATAAAACAGTAGATGAGTTATAAATGTACTCCTTCATACTGTTAAATTGGTTTGCTTGCTGAAGTTTTTAGCTCGGTAATGCTAGTTTAATAGGCGATATAATATGAACAAATAGTACATAACCACCCCCCACCCCCCACACGGAGGGAGCGTTGAGGATGTGGCTTGAGAGAAAAAGGGGGGAGGGGCAGCCCTGGGAAAGACTGGTACAGATAAGGCAATCGCCAGCTGCAAAAAAAAAACCAACAACAACAAACCCACAACTAAAGATACAAGCAGCTCTTGCAATACAAAAACAAAACTGTGAATCTAATGTGTACACGAGTGGTAAGGTTAATGAACCACATTAACATAATCCCCACTTTATCACCTTTAACGGAATGCATAATTAGATGACACGTTATCTGCACGCCCAGCAAGGTCAGACGCTGAGAGCCATCTTACATGAAAAGCTTATGGACCTCCAGCAGACAACAGAACATATACAATTCACAAACTGCGACTTGATTCTTCTAAAAAAAAATACTTAGCAGGAAAACGCTATAATCTGAAGAAGTCTTCGTTACTTGTCAACAAAAAGTTCAAATCTAGTGCTCAGCCAATCGGCCAGAAGTTTAAACAAAAACAACAAACTCTCAAACATAAACAGCACGCAGTAATCTCAGGTAAACTCCTTGTTATCACTGTTTTATACGTTGTTTTATTTGTTTTTTTTTTCTTAAGTGAAGTTACAGGGGCAGACTTCTTGAAATAAATGAACAAACAAAAACTCACGATTATTTGGGAAGAATGAGCCAGAATGCCGCAAGGCATACAGTTACTAAGGCAACCGTATTGTAAAGCGGTTAATTACTAGAGTGACTGGTTGTAAAGTAAAAAAAAATTACTAGGGCAAATGTAAAGCACACACACTTGTCAGAGTAAACATGCTTTTAAAAAAACCAATTCACTTGCTGTAGTTATATTACTGTAAATGTTGAAAGTTGCTTAAATAACACTCAGAATGTCAAATTAATGAAGTATAAGAGGCAGTTACTAGAGTTGTGTTTTTGTAAAACACACAAATACCAGAATACCAGTGTTGTCGTAAAGCAGGCAGTGACTAGACATTACAGTAAAGCATACAATTACTGGAATAACAATTCCGTCAGCATAAATCTTACAGACACGGAACGTTGTAAATCATACCCATGTTTTGAGACGGCGCAAGGTACACATTTGTTAACACTTTCTTCCGGCAAGCAGCAGAGTGCAATCAAAACACGTAGAACTGAATACATCAGTCCCAACATCACAACACAGTACACCCAAACAGGTTTTTTTTGATAATGGCGATGCAACCGCCCGTTCCCACAACACGCAGACTTGTATCAACAAGCCATGTTGCTAGCATTCTCTTCACTCAGCTCCTATCTTGGCCTGGTTGGCTGACCAAAAAAAAAAAAAAAACTCCTTCAGTTCTAACATTTACAAGCGCCCATTAAAAACTTCCACACCGGCCAAACAAGCCTTGAATCCACATTTTTTCCTGTTCTCTGTTTCGCTTTGAGCGAACAAGAAAACTGGCATGCCTTGTTTGACTGCTTTAGCGCGCAAACACGGAATTTCGGACTCTTCCAACGGCACATTCAGTCTTCAAAGTAAAACTCACGTATTAGCACGTAAACTCGTATCGTTACGTTAAAAAAACATAGATATTTCTCTAACGTAAGCGCAGCTATTAAACAATTATAAAAGTGCATTTAGTAGCAGAAGAAAATTATGTATGTCTGGAAGCACTTGCTAAGTAATTGTAGTGTCTTCGCATTTCTCGGGCATCACAGTACTCGTAAAGACGTCAGTACCTGTCCTAGCTGTCTTTTGTTGTTATTTTTTTTTTTTCTAGAGAAGCCGCAGGTACTCTCTTTCTCTTTTTTTTTTTTTTGGGCTGGATTTGTTAACAAAACAAGGGAGATAGTCTGTGACAGAATGGGGATTGTATTGTAACTCGGTAAATTGTGGTCAAAGTTGTTGACTACTGCTCAGATGATTTTGCAAGCACGGAGCGAGTTGTATCTCTGTGTCCTCATTGGCCAGTTGGTCACGGGGTCTGGGGCTCCTTTTGCACGGGATAGGGATTTCTGCTTGAGATGTGTGTGTGTGTGTGTGTGTGTGAGAGAGAGAGAGAGAGAGAGAGAGAGAGAACATCTAATTTTATGTTTGTTTGGTCTCGGTAGGTTACTGTCGTGTTGATTGAATCATTATGTAGGTTTTCTGTGAGTTGTTGTCTTTTTAAGGACAAATTATTGTGTACATATCATTATGTAGGTTTTCTGTGAGTTGTTGTCTTTTTAAGGACAAATTATTGTGTACATCATTATGTAGGTTTTCTGTGAGTTGTTGTCTTTTTAAGGACAAATTATTGTGTACATATCATTATGTAGGTTTTCTGTGAGTTGTTGTCTTTTTAATGACAAATTATTGTGTACATATCATTATGTAGGTTTTCTGTGAGTTGTTGTCTTTTTAAGGACAAATTATTGTGTACATATCATTATGTAGGTTTTCTGTGAGTTGTTGTCTTTTTAAGGACAAATTATTGTGTACATATCATTATGTAGGTTTTCTGTGAGTTGTCTTTTTAAGGACAAATTATTGTGTACATATCATTATGTAGGTTTTCTGTGAGTTGTTGTCTTTTAAGGACAAATTATTGTGTACATATCATTATGTAGTGTTTTGGGGAACGTGGTTGTCCTATTTATGAAAGTTGTGAAATGTGATTCTGTTGGAAGCCGTGCACAGAAACTTCGGAGAGACTGAGGTCAGTACGTTTTCCAAGTTTGAGTGAGTTTGGTAGATTCCTGTGGCGATCGCAGCTCGCCCGGATAGTTTGTGTACCTTTTGTTGATTTCTTCATGTCAGTTTACATTCGCAATTTCCATTTTTACAACCATTCGTACACACGTTTTGGGTTCCATTAAAGTTTTTCTTGCTGTTATTGCAACTCCAGACTTCTTCTGTGATGTGTGGACTAAATGTTAGCCGAGCCATGTGTCATATATCGTGGTCGAGTTGTCATTCACGTTAGACTGGCCATGTCCTTGTTGTCGACAACGTAGTGGTCTTGTTATTGTTCGCCAGGGCTGTGGTTGTTGTTACTGTTTCAGTTGCACGGTGTATATATATATATAACAGTTCTGAGTCTTAGTATTACAGCTAAGTCAGTAACTAGTTAACAGTGCAATACAATCCCTTGATGAGGCTGAAAGACTCGCCGAAGACAGGAAAAACTGGCGAACTACTTTGCGAGCCCTATGTGACGTTTAACGGCACGGGAAGGATATAAGATATAATAAGATAAGATAGTAGTAAAGATAGAAATAATACTGATTCAGACTGACCCAAGTGCTGGTCGGTCAGAAGAAAATTCCATCCAAGTTTGAATTTGGACCAGGAACCTTCTGATCGGCAGGTGAGTGCACTAACCACTACACCACAGCGGCACATATCTATACTTACATGTAGAATTTAAATGAACAAAATTTATTGACGTAGAACTCTACTGCTAGTATCGGAATGCTACATTCATCCAGACAACAACGTTGCGTTTATCACGTTTCTTACAGGTAGAATTTAAATTGATTAAAGAAGCCTTGTTATTTGGGTCAACCTCGCATTCTGAATATGGAAATACGAGTTCCATAGCGATAAAAGAATATGTTGCAACATCTCTCTCTCTCTCTCTCTCTCTCTCTCTCTCTCTCTCTCTGTCTCTCTGAACCTTAAGTGCCCAAGGCACATGGAGCTTCCACAAACGCCCGTCCTTTGCTTTTTTTTTTCGCTATTGCCCAGGTGAGCCCTCTATTGCTCAACATCCTCTCTGTTGTTCTTCTCCATGTCTCCTTTGATCTACCCTTACTTCTGTTCCCCTGTGGTGTCCATCTTAGTGCTATTTTTGGTAGTGAGTTGTCAGTCATTCGGAGCACATGTTCCAACCATCGCCAGCGTCTTTCCTCAATAACTGCTGTCAGTGGCTTCATCTGCATTTCTGTGTTGTAACATAGACGAACACAAAACGTTTCTTTATATTTGACTGGCGAGAAGTTTCCTCTGCTAATCAAAAAGGAGGGGGGGGACACCAGCCATCATTAATAAAAACACAAGAGCAAGACAATCTCCAGACACGATGATTATGCTAATGCAGTGATTCTCAAGTTTTTCTTGACAGTGGATCCTCTTCCTAGGGCTTGACAACAGCCCTGGATACTTCACTAAAAATAAAAACAATAAAAAGAACCCAGATGATGCTGAGACATAAGGTACTTGACCTTTTAGTTCAGCCAGTTCAGAAAACTGATGTCTCAGTCGGGATGAGCACAATCACGAACAGTTTGTAAGAAAAAAGAATGCAGAATGACACTGTCTGAGAAGACGCTGTCCGATGAGACAGTCAGTGACCCATAGCTGGATATGCTAGCGTCAGGGTTAGCGAACCAAAGCTGACCAAGACCCTGTCCAACCTCACCGTTGGTACCCCCAACAACAGGCCTAGCTGGTTAACGTGGAAAGGAATCGCCATAGTCCCCATGGTGGTGGAGTCTGCTAAAGAAGCATTGCACACCCCCCCCCCCCCGTGCTTTTTAGCTGTACTCCGGAACTGAAAAAAATGGCTGCTATAACCAGCTCCCACGCCGATACGATGCTGTGCCTCAACACTTTCACAGCATCGGCTGCAAAGAACACCAGCTCGCACTTACAGGAAGATTGTACAAGATAGTGTCTGATGATAGCGTTTGTAATGATCAATCCTTAATCCACTTGTAGGTCTATGCATCTCTCTCCGAGGAGTCTTTTTCTTCTTCTATCTCCATGGAACCACGGGCCGGTGTTCTTTGTGCAGCGGATGCGGCGAAGATGTTGAGGCACAGCAGCGTATCGGATTGGGAGTGGATAATGTCGGACAGTTTTTTTCAGTCTCTGAGTAGAGCTTAAAGAAGCAGGGCGTGTGCAAAATCTCTTTAGCACGCTATGGACTAAGTAGAACTTAAAGAAACAGGACGTGTGCAAAAACCCTTGAGCACGTGGACTAAGTAGAGCTTAAACAAACGGGACGTGTGCAATATCTCTTTAGCACGTGGACTAAGTAGAGCTTAAAGAAACATGACGTGTGCAATATCTCTTTAGCACGCTATGGACTAAGTAGAGCTTAAAGAAACAGGGAGTGTGCAATATCTCTTTAGCACGCTATGGACTAAGTAGAACTTAAAGAAACAGGACGTGTGCAAAAACCCTTGAGCACGTGGACTAAGTAGAGCTTAAAGAAACAGGGCGTGTGCAATATCTCTTTAGCACGTGGACTAAGTAGAGCTTAAAGAAACAGGACGTGTGTAATATCTCTTTAGCACGTGGACTAAGTAGAACTTAAAGAAACAGGGCGTGTGCAATATCTCTTTAGCACGTGGACTAAGTAGAGTTTAAAGAAACAGGACGTGTGCAATATCTCTTTAGCACGCTATGGACTAAGTAGAACTTAAAGAAACAGGGAGTGTGCAATATCTCTTTAGCACGCTATGGACTAAGTAGAGCTTAAACAAACGGGACGTGTGCAATATCTCTTTAGCACGTGGACTAAGTAGAGCTTAAAGAAACATGACGTGTGCAATATCTCTTTAGCACGCTATGGACTAAGTAGAGCTTAAAGAAACAGGGAGTGTGCAATATCTCTTTAGCACGCTATGGACTAAGTAGAACTTAAAGAAACAGGACGTGTGCAATATCTCTTTAGCACGCTATGGACTAAATAGAGCTTAAAGAAACAGGGCGTGTGCAATATCTCTTTAGCACGTGGACTAAGGGGTTTTGTGCCATGTTATCCAAGCTAAGCCTGTTACTGGGAATACCAGCGGAGAGGTTGGGTAGGGTCTTGGTCAGCTATGGTTCGCTGGCTGCCAAATCTGATAGCGTCTTTGCCCCCTTTAGGGGTGCGTGAAACCCAGGGTAAGAACCACTGTGCTGGTGTGATAACAAGGACCCCAGGTTAGGAACCACTGTGCTAGGGTTCGACATCGTTCCCACATTAAGAACCACTATTCTAGTGTGACGGCATGGGCCCCAGCTTAAGAACCACTATGCTAATGTGACAGCATGGGCCCAGGTTAAAAACCACTATGCTAGTATTATGACATGGATCCCAAGTTGAGAACCACTGTGCTATTGTGATGGTGTGGGCAATACGTTAAGAACCGCTGTGCTAATGTGATGGCATTGGTCCCACGTTAAGAACCACTATGCTAGTATTATGACATGGCCCCCAAGTTAAGATCCACTGTGCTAATGTGATGGCACGGATTCCACGTTAAGACCCACTATGCTGGTCTAATGTCATGGATATCAGTGTAGAGAAACCGGAGCTGACGAGAACCAAACCTATCTGCCCTTTGATGCTCCGAAAAATGGATTTAACAAGGCTAGTACGCCCCTTTTTTTCATGGTGGTAGGTCTTGCCCAGAAGCTCGCATTTTTGGTTCCAATACGTGTCTTCTTAGCAAGTCACTGTAATCAATTCTCAGTCCGAAGCAATGCGTATGTTCCAGTAACTTCATGGTATCAACTGGTTAAACGTATAGTGCTTGAAGTTACAGAGAAATACGTCAGCGGTTCTCAGAGGGTATACAGTATTTAAAAACGTGGCCATATTGTCTTAACGGTCATGATCAGGGCAGTGCAGAAAGTAGGCAGTGTAGACAGTGAAATATGTGCTGAACGTAGGCAGTGTAGACAGTGAAATATGTGCTGAACGTAGGTAGTGTAGACAGTGAAATATGTGCTGAACGTAGGCAGTGTAGACAGTGAAATATGTGCTGAACGTAGGTAGTGTAGACAGTGAAATATGTGCTGAACGTAGGCAGTGTAGACAGTGGAATATGTGCTGAACGTAGGCAATGTAGACAGTGAAACATGTTCTGAACGTAGGCAGTATAGACAGTGAAATATGTGCTGAACGTAGGCAGTGTAGACAGTGGAATATGTGCTGAACGTAGGCAGTATAGACAGTGAAATATGTGCTGAACGTAGGCAGTGTAGACAGTGAAATATGTGCTGAACGTAGGCAGTGTAGACAGTGAAACATGTGCTGAACGTAGGCAGTGTAGACAGTGAAACATGTGCTGAACGTAGGCAGTGTAGACAGTGAAACATTTGCTGAACGTAGGCAGTGTAGACAGTGGAATATGTGCTGAAAGTAGGCAGTGTAGACAGTGGAATATGTGCTGAAAGTAGGCAGTGTAGACAGTGAAATATGTGCTGAAAGCAGGCAGTGTAGACAGTGAAATATGTGCTGAAAGTAGGCAGTGTAGACAGTGGAATATGTGCTGAAAGTAGGCAGTGTAGACAGTGAAATATGTGCTGAAAGTAGGCAGTGTAGACAGTGAAATATGTGCTGAAAGTAAGCAGTGTAGACAGTGCAGCCTGTGCATAAAGTACATCGCCGGGAACATTACCACACGACTCTTAAGCTCTACGTTTTAGTACAGCGGTTAAACAAGTTCAGCCCCGCCCTCTGTCTGTCATCGGCGTGAACTGTCACCCAGACATGTTGGAATAAATGTAACCCCAACGTGTTACACCCAGCGAAAGGACGCATCAATCTCTTCACGAGATTGGTTGACCTTTTTAACCTCCTTTCCATGGGGAGATAATTTAGCAAAATCTCCTCGCAACTTTTCGTTTGTTTTGTATATGTTTTGTGATAGAAGCATGTAAAGTAGATGTAACTGAGTTACAACAAAAAAATGTACTACTTCTAAAACTGATCACATTTATACTACTCCACTGTCGCTTTTGTAACGCGTAGAGAAGAAAGTAAATAACAGGAAACAACATGTCTGCTGAAATGAGGTTTTGAAACAGTTTTGGCGTATGCTGGCAACTTGCTTTTTACTCTACAAATAGAACTTACAAATTGGCCTCATCCGTCTCTTGATAAATGTAACCCTACAGGAAGGCCTTAGGTACTAAGTTCATGGGCTGATAGTTTTACAGCCAATGAAATGTTTCCACGCTATGTCTATCAGGATTGCACTGTTAACAGTATCCTAGCTTGTGACCTCTAACTGTTAACAGTATCATATCTTGTGACCTCTAACTGTTAACAGTATTATAGTTTTTTACTTGTAACTGTTAACAATATCATAGCTTATGCCCTCTACCTGTTAACAGTGTCACAGCTTGTGATATCTAACTGTTAACGATATCATAGCTTTTTACCTCTGACTGTTAACAATCACCTGTCTCATGGGTGATCAGAAAAAGAAGATGGACATATGTCTGTCACGTGATGAGAAGAAACATTCAGAAGATTCCCAAATAAGCTATCAAGTGTAACACAACAGGCCGAAGAAAAAGAGGTTCACTACATGAAACTCTAAAGAGGACATTGTTAAGAGGGGCCAGTTTAGTTGGCATAAATCCTTTAATGAGATTGAAAAAACTCGCCGAAGACAGGAAATCTTGGCGAACTACCATGCAGGCCCTATGTGACTTTTAGCGGCACGGGGAGGAGAATGTAAGATGTTAACAATATCACAGGTTGTGGCCTCTAACTGTTAACAATATCACAGCATGTGGCCTCTAACTGTTGAAAGAAAATAGTGCAATCGGTGTGTTTAATGTACTGTTTCACATCGTTAAATACATTAGTTTGCTAGCGGAAGTTTTAAGTTGTTTAATCCATATCCTAGTTCAATAAGTCATTGTACGAATAGTGCATGGGGGGGGGGGGAGGAGGAGGAGAGCGTTGAGGATGTGGCCTGGAAGATAAGGGTGCGGTAGCCCGAACAAGCCTAGGAAACACTGCTCTAAAACGAGTTATCTTATCATACTTAAAAAAATTGATTGAAGACTTTCGACCATCGGCTTCCCAGGTAATCCATCTGCAGAAAAAAATAGTACATAACACACTTATATTAGGGCAAATGCTCCGAAACAGGAACATATTAGCTTCAAGGTGAGCAGTCTCAGAGCTTGCTGTACACTCACGTGAGAGAAGCTTAAGTAACATATAATTATGGTTAAATCAGTAGTATCTAGGAGTGTATGTGACAAAGACGCTTTTAAGCCAGTTAAAAAAAAAAACAAACAATAGTAATACTTATGTTTTACAACGAGCAGAAGAAATTGTTTTTAGTAATATCAGAGAAGTTAGTTAAAATAAATGTAGTGAGAAAATAATGAAATTCTTTTACCTACAACCATTAACTCTTTTCTTACAATTAGCCATTCTAAATGGCTTTGTAGAAAACAAACGAACAAAAGATAAAGATCATTTAAATGGTTTATTCTTTGCTTTAGAGATTTAAACTTCAAACTGCCATACACGCAAGATAACTTTCAAGCTTCTGTAATCTTCCAGTAAAACACATATGTTGTTTATTATAAATATTTTGTGTGGTCTTGAAA
The DNA here is from genome assembly GCA_009760885.1 of Achatina immaculata. Classification (NCBI taxonomy): domain Eukaryota; kingdom Metazoa; phylum Mollusca; class Gastropoda; order Stylommatophora; family Achatinidae; genus Lissachatina; species Lissachatina immaculata. The sequence goes on from CM019696.1 coordinate 16,474,697, forward strand.
ATTCTTGTTTGGTAGGAAAAGAGTTAAATAAACGAAGTGTGTACACCTGGTAACATCGTACACATTGATTTGATTCGGGCTCAAACAACCAAGGACAGAATGGTTCTCCTGCTACGAAATGACAGGTGACGAAAGGCAACAAAACAACCACCACATCAAAACAAACCTGTAAACTTTGTTGGCATGTCGTCTATCAAAGATTCCACAACCGATGGCGTCGACCATAAGTTCCGAATCTGGGCCATTCTGCCACTCACGGCCTGGTAGTTCCCACAAAACTGGACCTCGTGGCGTCACTCTCTGAAACTATCACTCCGAATCCTCACTGTTCCAAATACATCCTTCATTCACTTACCCCCCACATAATATATGTATCACTATTTAATCCACGGCTTTGAATCCACATCGGAACAGTTTATGCGTAATTATTTCTCACATGGCTTGAAACAAAACTAGCCCTTACAAGGGTCTCATACTGAATCGCATTTGAGCCAGCAGTAATCAGATAAGAGTTCTGTACATAATACAACGTGTGATAAACAATGACTTCAAGCTTTATATTTGCGTCCTGCTTCTAGAAGAGCTCATCGTAGTCTGTTCAAGTAAAGGAAATGTATCGCGTTCTCACATCTCGTTAACTCAAATCAGTAAATAATATAACGCCAATAACACGTAATTTAACACTCGAAACATCGCGTCCAGATATAAATTTCCAACCGCAAACAGGTGCATTCACATATGTAACTTACATACAGGCCATGCTCTATAAAGTTATATCTATGTTCGTGCTTGTTCTTATATTTTTAAGCTTCTATAAAGTGACTTAAATGTACACGCCATTATATGTCTTAGATTGTCTAGATGTTTATGTTCCTGTGCCGCATATGGCAACAATTAGAGCAACATATCTAGATGCTTTAAGATTTTCTAAAACCTAAAATGAAAAATAAAACTGAAACACCTATAGGTTGATCAAATATAAAGAAGTGGAAACATCTGTAAGTTGATCAACTATAAAGAATAGGAGACATTTGTAAGTTGGTCAATTACTAAAAAGTGGAAACACCTATAAGTTGGTCAACTATACAAAGCTAGCCAACTATTTAAAAAAAGTGGTCTGTACGTTAGTCAACTATTAAAAAAAAAGTGGAAACAACCTGTAAGTTTGTCAACTATATAAAGTGGAAACAGTTGTAAGTTGCTCAGCTATACAGAAGTGGAAATACCTGTATGTTAGTCAACTATAGAAAGTGGAAACACCTGCAAGTTGGTCAACTATAGAAAGTGGAAACACCTGTAAGTTGGTCAACTATAAAGAAGTGGAAACAGTTGTAAGTTCGTCAACTATAAAGAAGTAGAACAAAGATGTAGAAACACCTATAAGTTGGTCAACTATAAAGAAGTGGAAGCACTTGTAAGTTGATCAACTGTAAAGAAGTAGAACAAAGATGTAGAAACACCTATAAGTTGGTAAACTATAAAGAAATGGAAGCACTTGTAAGTTGGTCAACTATAAAGAAGTAGAATAAAGATGTAGGAACATCTATAAGTTGGTCAACTATAAAGAAGTGGAAACACCTGTAAGTTGATCAACTATAAAGAAGTGAAAACACCTGTAAGTTGGTCAACTATAAGAAGTGAAAACACCTGTAAGTTGGTCAACTATAAAAAGTGGAAACACCTGTAAGTTGGTCAACTATAAAAAGTGGAAACACCTGTAAGTTGGCCCACAGGAATTTAACCCACTTTGTCTAAAGCGTGAGTCCTTAACTTTTCACAATCAAAGAAACCCCCCCCCCCCCCACCCCACCCCCAATAAATCCCCATGGACCGCCAAACGTCTATAGCCTCTCTATCAAGATTGTGGAAACTATCATTATGTGCAGTTCTATTAATTGTGAGCTTTTCTACGTTATACAAGAATAGTAAAGAACAGAATAGATGAACCAAAATTCTAATCAAGAAATATTTTTTTATATAAATAAACCGGGCCTTATACACCCCCCCCCCCACACACACACACACATGAAGACGTTAAGAACTCGTGGTCAGAAGTAATTGGGAAAAAAGTCATGTTTCTACTCAAAGAAATCATAAAATTTCCATACTCTTCCCTGAATTAGTACTCACGTTGTCTGGTAATAGATTCGGAAAGCCTAGTTTGCCCTACTGAGCCACGAAGTGTGTCTCATCACTCCGCACTGCGCATTCGTTTTGTAAACAGTCAGCCGACTCTTGCTGCGAATTTTGCTGATTAAATTATCGACGATTATTGGTCGACCTCTGGATATGACATTTTTTTGGGGTAGATTCTGATCTGGGAAATCGAAGACAGACAACGTTGCCTGTCATACAGTGAATGGCCAGGCAGGGGTAGGACATATATTTCATGTGTAGAACAAACAATTCATTATTCTCTGGTTCTGGTCGCTTCATTAAATGTTTTCACAAACTTCCGGATCCGATTCTGTTCTATGACAGTCAGTCTTGTCCCAGGATGCTGGTTTCTTTTTTTTATCTTAAAGAGCTTCCGTTCTTTTAAGACATCATCTTTCCCCTTTCCTAAATCCCCCTCCCCCTCACCCCCCCCCCCCCCCCCAAAATCACAATGACCTGCCTGGCTCTCGTGAAAAGAAAAAATCTACATCTTGTCCTCCTGAGAAACTGATAATGTCAAATACAAAAGGCAATATACAGCGCTTTTTTCTATCTTCCGTCTTAACTTTTTTATACGTTTTTGTTTTGCCTTTTTGTTTTCTCAATAACTTTGCGTTTTATACAGCAGTTTTTGCTTTCTCCCAAAACTTTTTATATATCGTTTTTGCTTTATCTATATCTTTCTGCACGGAGCTTTGCTTTCTTTGTGCTTTAACTTTATATGTTATGCTAACCTTATCTTTCTTCGCATTTGCTAGGCAAAAAATGTCTCTGCTAAAGACTAGTTTGGGCTAGTCCCCAGAATCTCTATTTATTTAACTTTATTTATATCTGTCTAACTCCCTTCTCTTTTAAACACGTATCTGTCTAACTCCCTTCTCTCTTATATCTTTCTAACTTCCTTCTCTTGTATATCTAACTCCCTTCTCTTTTATATCTGTCTAACTTCCTTCTCTTTTATATCTAACTCCCTTCTCTTTTATATCTGTCTAACTTCCTTCTCTTTTATATCTAACTCCCTTCTCTTTTATATCTGTCTAACTTCCTTCTCTTTTATATCTAACTCCCTTCTCTTTTATATCTGTCTAACTTCCTTCTCTTTTATATCTAACTCCCTTCTCTTTTATATCTGTCTAACTTCCTTCTCTTTTATATCTAACTCCCTTCTCTTTTATATCTGTCTAACTTCCTTCTCTTTTATATCTAACTCCCTTCTCTTTTATATCTGTCTAACTTCCTTCTCTTTTATATCTAACTCCCTTCTCTTTTATATCTGTCTAACTTCTTTCTCTTTTATATCTAACTCCCTTCTCTTTTATATCTGTCCAACGCCCTTCTCTTCTTTCTCTAGAGAAAATCTACAGATCTGCTCTGATTAAATGTGTCGAATGACGTGTTATTTAAATGAATCGGTAATACTTCGTCATGCCCAAGGTATAAGAAAATATTTACTTGTTCACAAACAAAAGTTATTTCTTTTTTTTGTTGTTGTTGTTAGAGGACTGAAGCCAGTTTCCTAAACTTGCTAAATTGTCAGATCTTTTTACTTCGAGAAGTTTATACGATCAGATGAAAAAAAACCACGTAAAAAACACTTAAATTTTTTTCATTGAGCTTTGCTTGGTCTTGACGTCTGCACTGTTTCAAAGATATCACGCCACTAATTTCTCGGATAATGCCAGGATTTAAAAAAAATTCTTTTCCAAAGCCTTTCGGGCTCCTAGACTTAAAAAGTTTATTTAGTCTGACTAGTAGTCAGTCACTGCAGTGCCGGAAGACAAACTATCACTCACATCATTGTAAGACATCACCCACAGTATTGTAAGACATTACCCACAGTATTGTAAGACATCACCCGCAGCATTGTAAGACATTACCCACAGCATTGTAAGACATTACCCATAGCATTGTAAGACATCACCCACAGAACTGTAAGACATCACTCACAGCATTGTAAGACATCACACACAGCATTGTAAGACATCACCCACAGCACTGTAAGACATCACGACAGAGAGCACTAAAGATAAGAATTACAGCATTGTAAACATCACTAACAGCATTGTTAGACATTACCAACAGCATTGTAAGACATCACCAACAGCATTGTAAGACATCACGACAGAGAGCACTATAGATAAGAATTATATCATTGTAAGATATCACCAACAGCATTGTTAGACATCACCAACAGCAATGTAAGACATCACGACAGAGAGCACTATAGATAAGAATTACAGCATTGTTAGACATCACCAACGACATTGTAAGACATCACAACAGAGAGCACTATAGATAAGAATTACAGCATTGTAAGACATCACCAACAGCATTGTAAGACATCACGACAGAGAGCACTATAGATAAGAATTACATCATTGTAAGACATTACCAACAGCATTGTTAGACATCACGACAGAGAGCACTATAGATAAGAATTACAGCATTGTAAGACATCACCAACAGCATTGTAAGACATTACGACAGAGTACTATAGATAAGAACTACAGCATTGTAAGACATCACCAACAGCAATGTAAGACATCACGACAGAGAGCACAATAGATAAGAACTACAGCATAGAACGCTCGTCATTAACAAAGAAAGGAGCACAACATACAGCCCTGCACTGATTATGTGATTAATGTGAATTTATGATAGATAAAGCTTGACAACCATTGGCTTAAATTTATGAAGCCTCTTCTTCTTTTTGTGACGTGTCCTTTCCAGAAAGTTGTTCCTCTCTACCACCTCCAGCAGCCTGACTGAATGCAGCGTCTTGCAATGACACATTCAGACTTCCCGTGATGTCCCGAGTCCACCTGCGGCCAGGTCGTCACTTTTATCCTGTGCCGGGCACTGTGTCTTCTAATATCGACCTCCCCAAACCATTGTCTTTTGATTTGGCCGAATTATCTCAGCTTTCTAATTCTGATGGTGTTAACGAGCCAGTTTTCTGTGACACCTAATCCCATCAGTTATCTTTTTATTTAAATTTCTCTCTATCCATGATATTGCAAGTGCCCTTCCGTAACATTTCATTTCAAATGCTGTTATTCTCTTTTCTAGCGATTTGTTAAGTTTCCATGTTTATTTGAGAAGTACTTTCAGAAAAGACATCAGCATCTCTCTACACGTATGAGGGATGGGGGGGGGGGGCTCGCAGACGCTGTCCGATGAGGCAATTAGCCACCCATAGCTCATATGCTAGCGTCAGGGTTAGCGAACCATAGCTGACCAAGACCTTGTCCCACCTCTCCGTTGGTAACCCCCAGTAACAGGCCTAGCCTGGCTAACGGGACAGGGGTCGCCGTAGTCCCCATGGTGGTGGATTCTGCTAAAGAAGCATTGCACATCCCCTGCATTTTAGCTGTACCGCGGGACTAAAAAGTAGCCGCCATAACCCGCTCCCACGCCGATACGATGCTGTGCCTCAACACCTCCACAGCATCAGCTGTAAAGAACACCAGCTCGCAGGGATATAACAGCAATTAAAAAACAAATCATCTTTCAGGTTAGCAACAATTTCTGCCAGGATAAGAAACCTTTTCTCAACAAACTCAACATTACACGTCCTGCAAAGGATGAAGTTCTCCAATCATACCGCACTTAACCACAAAACAAATCGTTGCGTACTTCCTGATCCGAATTAACACCAACTTCAGTTCAAAGAAATTGTTTTCAGTTCAGCGGAAGTTCGAGGGTACAGCCCGACACCAAACAGCCGGGGCCAAGACAAACAGAGCGAGCTCTAGAAACGGACAAACCAACAGTAAACAGTCCAGCGAAACGTCCAGACGGAAATGGAAATGAATTTAGAACGGTCTGAAAGGTTCGCCTGAAATTTGATCCGAAAAGAAAAATTTTTTAAAACTTGGGGGGTGGGGGTATGAAAAGGAGTTAAAGTGGAAAGCTAGGAGGATGATCAAGTGTCTGGATCTTTTTACAAACAGGCGTGTAAGATGAGTGTATAAAACACATGGATGTAGGGATGATAATCCAGCGCCCAGGCTGATGAAAATTCTGACAAGCTACAAAAGAACAGTGAAACATACATGTTTTATTTTTCCAAATGTGTGACCCCCGTGGTCAAAGCAGACCACCCCCGCCAACCCCCCAAAACCCCCACGGCCTAGCTCGCGTCCACCCCCGCCCCCCACAGCGGGCTCCTTTCTCCCGCCCCCCACACAGCCTAGCTCCTTTCCCCCGCACCTAATAGCCTAGCTCCTTTCCCCCGCCCCCCAAAGCCTAGCTCCTTTCCCCCGCCCCCACGGCCTAGCTCGCCTCCAACCCCGCCACCACAGCAGGGCTCCTTTCCCCCGCCCCCCACGGCAGGGCTCCTTTCCCCCGCCCCCCATAGCCTAGCTCCTTTCCCCCGTCCCCCCACAGCCTAGCTCCTTTCCCCCGTCCCCCCACAGCCTAGCTCCTTTCCCCCGTCCCCCCACAGCCTAGCTCCTTTCCCCCGTCCCCCCACAGCCTAGCTCCTTTCCCCCGTCCCCCCACAGCCTAGCTCCTTTCCCCCGTCCCCCCACAGCCTAGCTCCTTTCCCCCGTCCCCCCACAGCCTAGCTCCTTTCCACCGCCCCCTATAGCCTAGCTCCTTCCCCGTCCCCCCACAGCCTAGCTCCTTTCCCCCGTCCCCCCACAGCCTAGCTCCTTTCCCCCGCCCCCTATAGCCTAGCTCCTTTCCCCTGCTCGTTTCCACCCCCACCCCCATAGCCTAGCTCTCTCCCCCACCCCACAGCCTAGCTCTCTCCCCCACCCCCAGCCTAGCTCTCTCCCCCACCCCACAGCCTAGCTCTCCCCCACCCCACAGCCTAGCTCTCTCCCCCACCCCCCAGCCTAGCTCGCTTCCACCCCCACCCCCCACAGCCTAGCTCTCCCCCACCCTATTGCCTAGCTCTCTCCCCCACCCCCCACAGCCTAGCTCGCTTCCACCCCCACCCCCATAGCCTAGCTCGCTTCCACCCCCACCCCCCACAGCCTAGCTCGCTTCCACCCCCACCCCCACCGCCTAGCCCGCTTCCACCCCCACCCTACAGCCTAGCTCTCTCCCCCCATCCCTTACCTCTAACGCGCGATCGATGGACTGATCCAGAGTAGAATATTCCAAATCTAGCAAGCGTTTGACAGCCTGGGTGAAATCGATGCCATCCACTCAGCATTCATTCCCGACCTGGCCATCCACAAAATCTGTCGTCCTTACAGGGCATCGTATTCGAATATTTTCGACAGCTTGGTTCAACATGAATAAAGACGTCAAACCCGTCCTCCATCCAGACGAATGGGTGCAAATGGGATCTAAGCCGGGACAATACCAGCTTTCTGCACTCAAAATGCCCGAATTATCAATTTAATATTCTGTCTGCTACAAAAAAAGCAGAACAAGGGGTTGTAACAAATAAAGCGTTACATGTATATCTGGGATATGTTTTACAAGCTCGTTAAACCCCTTTCGATTTGCGATGAATTCCCTAAGATAATCTCAGACTCGGGAATGTATAAAGAGGAAGGTGGGGGGGGGGGGTGTGGCCGAAAACAAAACTAGATGTCGCCTGGCAGGGGACACCTGTGTAAACAAGACCTCATCACATTATCAAGTGTACCAGCTGGTTCTGATGACCCTTCTCAAGGTCTCCAGGAAACTGATCGAGATGGTCTCTCATCTAGAGCGGGGTAAGGACAACAGTCTCTGGGCTAACGTCAGTGAACGTATACAGCATAAGCTGGTCACAAGATTTTAAGCCAGAGTCGGAGTCACACATACAGCGCCTGGCATATTCCACCATCTGCTTTATAGAAGTGGTTGAACATGCTTCATTAGACGGAATAGATGTAATAAATACAGATGATTATTTTATGACTTTTATTCCAGAAAGTGGACGATATAAGGGGTGAAGATGATGTTCGATTAGGCAATCTGCGACCCATAGCTGACCAAGACCCTGTCCCACCTCTCCGTTGGTACCTCCAGTAACAGGCATATCTTGGCTAACAGGGCAGGGATCTCCATAGTCCCCAAGGTGGTGGAGTCTGCTAAAGAAGAAATTGCACACCCCGTGCTTTTTAACTGTACTTCGGGACTGAAAAACTAGCTGCCATAACCCGCTCCCACGCCGATACACTGTGCCTCAACACCTCTACAGCATCGGCTGCAAAGAACAACAGCTCGCAGTTATAGGGAGATAGCACAAGACAAGACAAGAATGGACGATATAGGGCTGAATTATTTCCCTTTCTGTTGTTTATTTATTCCTGTTACGTCAAGTGGGCGTTATTCGTGTATTGATGAAGTATTTTAAATTATTGGGGTTTCTTTAGCGCAACACATTAACAAGAAGAGGGCCCTTTCAACTGAATAAAATCTGAAGAATTTTGAGCACAAAAATCACACAGTTTCTTAATTCCTTCAACGTGTTGCTGGCTTTATCATGCATTGTCAAATTTAAAAAAAATAGTTTTCAAAGCTTCATCTGCACGCCACTGTAATCCTGGAGCTTTATGAGTGACAAGTTGTCTTAATTGGTATTCTTCTGTGAAGTTAGAGGGTAAAGAAAACTGGCTGAAAAATAGAACGCCATCATGAAGATGACAGATGCGACATGAATAAGAACTGACCGCAAAGAAGAAGAAGATATAAGACAAGATGTTTAAAGCCAAAGGAAGAAAATATCATCAAGGATAGCAGATACACACTGAAGATATGAGAGGAATACATCGGAGAACTTTATTACGATGAAAGGGAAGAGGTAAATATAGACAATGATAATGACAGACCATCATCATCATCATGTGCGGTGCCGACTGGCGTTGGCTATTATGCTTCTCCAGAGTATCCGATCCTTCATGCAGGCCATCAGCTCAGTTGGTGATCTCCTCTCACACCATCCCGTCAGACTGTCCAGTATCATTTCTCTTGGTCTTCCTCTTGATCTTCTTCCTTCTATTTTTCCTGTTGTTATAATATTTTCAATGCCCCCTCTTCTCATTGCATGTCCTATGAAAGTACATTGTCTCTCTCTTATCTTTTTGACAAGGTTTTTTGTCTCTCCAGCTCTTCTCCTACATTCTTCATTAGTTATTTTTGCTGTCCAGGGGATTAGCAACATTCTTCTAATAAACCACATTTCTGCTGCTTCCAAATGACAGACCACATGTATTAAATGCAGAAGTGGAAAAACAACAAATCAGCGAACCAGATACTATAATGAAAAAAAAAGATATAGAAGCAAAACGAGAATTTGGAATAGAAATAATAACAAAACTGATCAATGACATTTACAATAGTGGATATATCCCAAACGATCTTCTGTCATCAGTACTTGTAGCCTTGTCCAAAAAACACAAGGGGCAATAGAGTGCGAAGATCACAGGACTATCAGTCTTACGAGCCACTTGCCAAAAATTTTGCTTCGCATAATCATGAGGTGAATTAGAAGTAAGATAAGACCAGAAACTGCAGAAGAACAGTGCAGATTCAGTAAATGAAACGGCACAAGTAATGCAGTATATATATATCATAAGATCACTAACAGAACGGGAAATATAAGTGGAAGAAGAGATCTGTACCTATGTTTTACAGAATGTAAGGCCTTTTATAAAGTAAAGCACAAGGAAATCATACAGATATTAAAAGACATGAATGTAGACGGAAAAGACCTGAGAATCGTAAAACAGATACAGTGGAAACAAACAGCTGCAATCAAGATTGATAGTCAAACAGGATTGTTCTGCTCACCGGCCTCTTCGCCTCAGCGAGAACTGTAGGACACGCTGAAAACATGCCTGGCTTAGGAGCAAGAGGATACAACCTAAACTAAGATATGGAGACAACACGGTACTGATAGCATCATCATCATGTGCCGTGCCGACTGCCGTTGGCTATTATGCTTCTCCAGAGTACCCGATCCTTCATGCAGACCATCAGGTCAGTTGGTGATCTCCTCTCACACCATCCCGTCAGACTGTCCAGTATCATTTTTCTTGGTCTGCCTCTTGATCTTCTTCCTTCTATTTTTCCTGTTGTTATAATATTTTCAATGCCCCCTCTTCTCATTCACTGATAGCCCAAAACGAAAAAGGGCTACAAGCACCGTTACACAAAATCGTAGAAAAAATAGTGAGGATAAAGGACTACATTTAAAAGAAAAGAAGATAAATGTCTTGGTCATATCCAAGAAAAGAAGATAAATGTCTTGGTCATATCCAAGAAAAGAAGATAAATGTCTTGGTCATATCCAAGAAAAGAAGATAAATGTCTTGGTCATATCCAAGAAAAGAAGATAAATGTCTTGGTCATATCCAAGAAAAGATAAATGTCTTGGTCATATCCAAGAAAAGAAGATAAATGTCTTGGTCATATCCAAGAAAAGAAGATAAATGTCTTGGTCATATCCAAGAAAAGAAGATAAATGTCTTGGTCATATCCAAGAAAAGAAGATAAATGTCTTGGTCATATCCAAGAAAAGAAGATAAATGTCTTGGTCATATCCAAGAAAAGAAGATAAATGTCTTGGTCATATCCAAGAAAAGAAGATAAATGTCTTGGTCATATCCAAGAAAAGAAGATAAATGTCTTGATCATATCAAAGAAAGAGACACCAGCAAAATGTAACACCAAAGTAGAAAGCACAGAATTAAAGCAAGCGGACAAATTCAAGTATTTAGCAACAATAATAACACAAAACGGAAGATGCGAAAACCGAAATAAGGAGCAGAATAGCCCAGGCCAAGTCAGCATTTATGAAAATGGTAACATGCTGAGCAACAAAGCTCTGTAGATGAATACCACCGAAAAAAAAGAGAGTTATTCAGTGTTACATGGGACTCGTATCGTAATATGGTTGTGAAGCGTGGACAACAACCAAGAGCACTCAAAATCTACTGGAAGCAGCGATTTGGTTCAAAGAAACATGAGAACACCATGGAATGCCAAGAAACAAATGAAGAGGTTCAAAATGAGGCTGGAGGTTCAAAGTGAGGCTGGACAAAATAGAGAAATTATGGCAAAATCTACACGGAAGTCCAGATTAGTAGGACATGTTTTGAGATGAGGCAAAGTGAAACAGTGCTCAGAGACATGGGATACACATGGAAGGAAGCAGAGAATAATTCCAAGAACAGGGATGACTGGAAAGCCTTTATCCATGGCCTATGCTCTCAAGGGAGTGAAAGGCGATGATGATGATGATGATGATGAGTATTCTCAAAATAATATTGCCACGAGTGTACATTTCATGTTAATCTGTATGGTACATGGGATCATCAGTACTACCAAGCCACAAAAGCATGAATAAGACATGGCTTTAGTGTTCGTGTTTTGATTATCTCTGCTTCTAGAACAATAATTATAAAGATAGATGAGTTGACTATCTCTGCTTCTAGAACAATAATTATAAAGATAGATGAGTTGACTATCTCTGCTTCTAGAACAATAATAATAAAGATAGATGAGTTGACTATCTATATTTCTAGAACAACAATAATAAAAACAGATTAGTTGACTATCTATGTTTCTAGAACAACAATAATAAAAACAGATTAGTTGACTATCTCTGTTTCTAGAACAATAATAATAAACAAAGAAGAGTTGACTATCTTTGTTTCTAGAACAATAATAATAAACACAGATTAGTTGACTATCTCTGTTTCTAGAACAATAATAATAAACAGAGATGAGATGACTATCTCTGTTTCTAGAACAATAATAATAAAAGATAGAAGGGTTTTCTAACTCTGCTTCTAGAACAAAATCGATATAGCATGGCCATCACTTAAATCAGACTCTCTGCTATAAATTTAAATTACCAGTAGAACTGAAGTAGGGATTGTCTGAATCATAACAATTTGAAAAGAAAACATTCTAAACACACTTCTTTTTAATACTCTATATGTGGCCATAGTAGTAATATCTCTATCAAGATATGTTTTTAATACTCCATATGTGGCCATAGTAGCAATATCTCTATCAAGATATGTGAAAAAGTACTACATTATACTGCTTACTTTTTCTTATTAATTTTATATACCAAAAGTGACTACCTGTACCTATAACGTTTAAAGGTCACACGGATGATTTCTTATCAGGTGACGACCAATTAACAAACCACCATACAAATTCTGATATACGAATAAACTCTTTCTCCAAATCAGTCAGTCGGTCATTTGCATGTCCCTTGCGGAGCTTTGCCTCCCTAACAGCACTCCTGTAGGCCTCTCGATTGTAAGCAAAATGGCCTGCCGCTGATGCGTCCATTCGCACGTCATCAACGATGTCTTGCAGTCATCTTCGCTTTGGTCTTCCTCTCTTTTTTTCCCCTATTATGTACCTTTCGAAGAAGGTCTTCTCTAAATTCTCAAGACGTTTAATGTGTCCAAAATATTTAAGTTTTCTGTGTTAAGTTCTCCTAATCAGGCGACAAAGAGAGAGAGAGAGAGAGAGAGAGAGAGAGAGAGAGAGAGAGAGAGTCCATGAATAGAAGACTAAAACTAATAAGGCAATAAGAAATCTTTTTTTTAAGTCATGATTTATAGGAATTTAACGGACTCTGAAACAGGATACTGTGGACTGAATTAGCATCCACGGCTTTCTTTAAAGTCATACAATGTACCCTGGAAACATGTCCAGAAACAGTTAAAAACAAACATCGACGGACACCCGTAACTCTGGATATGATTGCTTCTGTTCATGTAAATGCACTGATTCTGGGCAGGAAAAGGGGGGGGGGGTGTGGCTCCTCGGGAAGGAGTTTCAACTCTTAAGTGGAGGAATTTCAAGTTTTCCCGGGGGAGGAATTTCAAGTGAAATTTTCCAGTTTAAGGGGAGGAATTTCAAATCAAATCTGAGGTCTAATGGAAGGAATTTCAATTTTAAGGGGAGGAATATTTCGAATGCAGAAGAAAGTACAACGGTGAAACTCCTTTCCAGATGATGATTTGATGTATATAGAATGATTCTGGGCAGTCTGGATTGAAAAGGGAGGACAAGGAATCTGAGACACATAGAAGCACTGGTGCGACGGCCCACCAACGAATGCTTATCATCGTCCGTGTTACATCCTTCCCGTGCCGTTAAACGTCACACAGGGCTCTCATGGTAGTTTGGCAAGTTTTTCATGTATGCGGTGAGCTTTTAAACCTCATCAAGGTATTTCATGCCCACTAAATTGGCCTCTCTTAACTGCTTAACACACGTTATTAAAAATGCCGCACGTGGTCATACATGTTACAATCGTACATGCTACAATCATACATGCTACAATAGTACATGCTACAATCATACATGTTACAATAGTACATGCTACAATCATACATGTTACAATAGTACATGCTACAATCATACATGTTACAATAGTACATGCTACAATCATACATGTTACAATAGTACATGCTACAATCATACATGTTACAATCGTACATGCTACAATCATACATGTTACAATCGTACATGCTACAATCATACATGTTACAATCGTACATGCTACAATCATACATGTTACAATAGTACATGCTACAATCATACATGTTACAATCGTACATGTTACAATCATACATGTTACAATCGTACATGCTACAATCATACATGTTACAATCGTACATGCTACAATCATACATGTTACAATAGTACATGCTACAATCATACATGTTACAATAGTACATGCTACAATCATACATGTTACAATAGTACATGCTACAATCATACATGTTACAATCGTACATGCTACAATCATACATGTTACAATAGTACATGCTACAGTCATACATGTTACAATAGTACATGCTACAATCATACATGTTACAATAGTACATGCTACAGTCATACATGTTACAATCGTACATGCTACAATCATACATGTTACAATAGTACATGCTACAATCATACATGTTACAATCGTACATGTTACAATCATACATGTTACAATCGTACATGCTACAATCATACATGTTACAATCGTACATGCTACAATCATACATGTTACAATAGTACATGCTACAATCATACATGTTACAATAGTACATGCTACAATCATACATGTTACAATAGTACATGCTACAATCATACATGTTACAATCGTACATGCTACAATCATACATGTTACAATAGTACATGCTACAGTCATACATGTTACAATAGTACATGCTACAATCATACATGTTACAATAGTACATGCTACAGTCATACATGTTACAATAGTACATGCTACAATCATACATGTTACAACAGTACATGCTACAATCATACATGTTACAAACGTACTTGCCGCAATCAATTTTCTACTGACGCTACACTGATTACTCTTGAATTGAAAACTCGTTTGGAAATCTACAAACTCTTGAGACTATAGTAAAGTTTATAACTGAAACTTGATAGACCATCTGAGAACAACAACAACAACAAACGAAAAGAAAAAAGGAAGACGAAACATCTTTTGTCACGCATACAATATTGTTAATCACTAAAGTTCTCAAAGAACATAAGCAGATCAAGGGACTCGTGATTTCACTGAGCGAATGAGTCCCCAATTCACATCGAAAGAGATTCCAACTTTTCAAATACAAAAAGAAACCATGGAGACTTTCGTAAGGGTAACATAATAAAACATAGCGTTGTATGCTGAGACGTCCAAAACATTCATAGACAAAGCACTTCTAGACGTGGGAGAAAGAGAAATGACATGAAAAATTACGTGGGACTTGAACCACGGACTCCGGTAGGATGTGCAACCGCCTAGCCACGAGTTATCAGTGCATTAATCAACTTAGCTATCTCGCATCCCCCCCCCCCCCTCTCGAATCTAAAATCTCTCACGTCTAAAAGTGCTATGTCGATAATTCTTTTTCGCGGTCTAAAGATACAGTGCTCCGTTCTACAACTTTTCTATACAACTATTAATGTAATTATAAATATAATTCACCTACTTGATCTAAATTTCGACACTTCCGAAGTGCCTGAATAAAACGTTGCCAGTCCCTGACTTCTACTATCCTGAGGAAATGGGAAATACGAGACGGGATATAATAGACCTATTCTAACACACGTCCAGAAATGATGTCAAGATATATATATATATATATATATATATATATATATATATATATAAGAAAATCAGAGAAAGATTTACGATCTAAATTTATCCTCTTGACCCGCATGTTCTGGCAGTTCCGGATACGTTAGATCCAAGCAAATTATACGTGTACTGGAACTAATTATACGTGTACTGGAACTCTTGCGAAGAACTTGAAAAGGAAACAAACAAAAAAGTCGGAATACCTTGAATAAATCACACACAAAATAACACTTAAATTTGTGGAAACTTGTTAACTTGATAAGAAATCCCAAATTGCTTATTTCTCTCGTAAGTAGAAGTGTTCTTGTGTACGGAACGCTACGCGCAGGAAACTCTCTAATGTAGAGAGCGGAACAATAGCACAGCTCCTTAAATCATCACAGGCAAGTAGAACTCCTCAGACAAATGTTTCGGCCCTATTAAACTCCTGACACTCTGTTGTGGAAGGGGGAGGGGAGGGAGAAGGGGGGGGGGGGGTGATGAGGGCCTGGGTCATGACTCCCATGGGTCTGTGAGTTATCTTCTTCTTCTTCGGCTATTTCAATAAAAAATTACTTAAAATTATTACATTATTTAAAAACATATTACTATTACTATTTTAAAATGTCCATTAACAATAAACATGTCCATAAATTATTTGAAATTATTGAGAATTCTCCGACAATAAACTTTTTCAAACTTTTATTTGCTGAAACATATTTCAAAGATAAAAACGATGAAAAATAAAGAAAGAAAAGAAGAAACTGAATTTGAAAAGAGAATGAATGAAGAAACAGAACCTATTAGGAGGAATATATACAGCAGGCCGGCGTGTCCGCGGTCATTTGGTTCCAAATATTCGCACAAAACCGCGGAGAAACCCACACCTTATATCATATGAATATGAATATATATATATAACACATACACAACAATAACAAACGTAAAAATCCCGTTTCCATGCCACTAAGGCATAATGGCGATGCAGTGTTAGGCCCCATATTTTCCATGGCCTTGGGCACATGAAAGTGTGATGTGGTCAATATCACGCCTGGTCGCTTTACCTTCCCAGATTTCTCTGGTACCCATTTTTAGAAGCCGGGTGGACCCTGGGGCCTTGTTGTGGTGTGTACGAGGAAAAAAAATCCCACTGTTGGAACTTGGACCCGGTACCAGTGGATTAGTAAATCAATCGCCTAACCACTCAGCTAACCAGGCCGTATATACCTAACAATGATACAACGTAAATAAACATCACACACAGTTTTAAACATTTCACTACTTATTCAGTTATTTTCAGTTTACATTATGAAGGAAGTATAGCCGTTTCTCATCAGACTGATAGAAATAGCCATTGTCATCAACTTTGCACTCTGTGCCAACTTTAAGCAGTTTTTGATCTAATAGTGGACAACTTGGAAACTGAGAGCTTTCAACCACGTGACTGCCCAAGCGCGTGAGACGAGGAAATGGCTGACCGAGAGATGATTCATGACGCCTATCATACAGGCAGGAGTCCGCGCAAAATTTATCTTCTTCTTCTTCTGTGTTCGAGGTTGTTGGTCACGTCAGATCCTGATCCCTGTCGATGTGGCAGAGCCTGTAGACCTCTCCAGATCCTGGTAGGAGCCCCAAGCTTGTGTTCTCTGACCATGTCTCACGTCTCAGGCCCGCGTGGTTTGGGCACTCTTGAAGGATATGTTCTAGAGTCTGGACTCCACTGTTACATGGACTCTCGTCTGTGTGACAGATTATGAGTCGATGCAGGTGGCTCAGTAGTCTGTAGTGCCCTGTACGTAGGCGAAAGAGGATGTTTTACTGATGTCTTTGTAGTTGGTGTATTCCATCTGGTTCGTTGTTGCATTTCAGTTATTTCTTTCATTCAGATCCTGCAATGGTTACGGATTACAGTTTTCGCCTCTTGGTAGTTTACTGGATGATTTGTTTGATCTTGATTGCTGCCAGTTTTTGGATAGGCTGTCAGCTATTTCACTGCCAGCTATTCCACAATGGGATGGTACCAATTGTAAGGCCACAGCTGTTGACAGTGTAAGGTGCTTTAATTCTGTTGTGATTTCCTGTATGTCTGCATGTGGGTTTGTATGTTGTATGAATTCACATCTACGAAAGAGTAGTTTTTTTAATTTTTATTTCATATTTTCTTTTCATACTCAGGTTATTTGAGTTCTTCAAATATCATGTACACAAAAAGAACATATCCATACTACAAGAACTTAATACTGAAGAATGTTGGCTAGTAAAGAAGATTAAACAGAAAACTTTAATATTTTGGACAAAATAAACGTCATGAGAATTTAGAGAAGACAGTCCTGGAAGGTACATAATGGGAAAAAGAAAGAGAGGAAGACCAAGGCGAAGATGGCTGCAAGACATCGTTGATGATCTGCGAATGGACGCATCAGTAGCTTGGCATCTTGCTTACAACCGAGAGGCTTACAGGAGAGCTGTTAGGGAGGCAAAGTTCCGCAAGCGACATGCAAATAACTGAGTGATGCCGTCGTCACTTGACAGAAACCGAAAACTACCATTATGGCATCAGTAGGGCCATTGAAAAAAAAACCAGAATGAGAACCACTTTTTTACGACTGCGTTCTTCTGTTGTAACAACTTATAACATGAAGATCTCCTAACGTTTTGTAATACGAAAATCTCCTAACGTTTTGTAACATGAAAATCTCCTAACAAGAACTGCTAACAAAAACTGCATCCTCCATTTTCAACAAACAAAATCCACTAAAATCAGTGACATAAATTCGCTTTAAAACAGTTAAAATGCAGCATACAGAAACCGATTATTGTTGATAATGTAAAGCATTAATAAAATAAATAACACTTAAAATAACACTTAAAACTTAAAATAACACTTAATTAACAAAAAGTGGTAGATTTGTATCGCTTCTCGAATATATTAAAGAGATAATGACGGCAATGAAACTGGTTCTAGTAATAAAGGTAGATAGAGGTGCATGGTTCAGTTTTACAGAACGGCAGAGGGAGTGAGGAAAGTTAGAGAAAAAACACGAGTGGTAGAAAGTATGAAAGTAAGATGAGAACATATAAATGAAAAACATAGAACATCCAATATTTCGGCGTTAGTCTTTTTCACGGATCACATGCAAGGACAACACAACGCATAAACACATTTTTTTTAAAATGAAAAACTTAGCTTTGTGATATCCTCCTAATTCTAAATACGCAACAAATGCGCCCGAAAGACGTAAGAAACGCATAGCTTATATAAGCTTAATTTTTTATAAGTTATGACAAAAATTTATTTCCCAGGTAACTCAAACCAAACCAAAAATTGTCACCAAGATATCAGGTCCATGATTTAGCGTGAATTTTGCTATTCTCGTGTATAGTCAGAACGTAGTAGCTGCCCTTGCTAATCACGCATTTTTTTTTACCATAACTCACGTTACGTTTATGGAAAAGTCGTGATTTTTGTGGTGAGCACAACTCACTTCCCACTCAATATTAACCCTATAAAATGAAGAGGTTACACAAAAATATTCGGTTAATTTTCAAGCAGACAATTATGGCGCGTCTATCGCTAAATTTACGAAACATTGCTATTGGTCGCGTGCAAGGAGGCGAAAGAAAGGTTGCCAGACATTTAAACGTGCAAAAGAGCACCATCAATCGACTTTGGCACCGTTTCCAATCTACTGGCTCAGCTGAAGACCAGCACCGCAGTGGACGACCCAGGGTGACAACAGCAGCTGATTATCGCTTTATTCTGGTTCATCACCTCAGAAACAGGTTTACAACAGCTTCCTCAAGTGCCCAGTCATTGCTTGCAGGACGTCGTGTGTCTGATCAAACTGTCCGGAATAGACTGCATGAAGCTGGACTGGTGGCACGACGACCTCACCGAGGTCCTGTCTTAACGAGACGCCATCGATAAAATCAACTTGTTTGGGCCAACCAGCATCGACCCTGGACAACTGACGATCAGTGGAGACGTGTCTGGTTTAGTGATGAATCTTCCTTTTTGTTGCACCGCCATGACATGCGGAAAAGGGTCTACCGTACGCCAAATGAACGTTTTGCCCAAAATTGCGCTGATGAAGCTCCACAGCACGGTGGTGGAGGTGTAATGGTATGAGGAATGATCTATTTCAACGGAAGGAGTCCATTGCTGCAGACTGAAGGAAGCTTGAATGCGCAATAAAATTCTTCGACCCCATGACTTTCCATTTTTGGCTGCGCAAAAGGTCTGTGTTTCAACAGGACAACGCCAGAGCCCATTCTGCACGGTTCACCACACAGTTTCTAACTGTCAACAACATTCTTACCCTTTCCTGGCCATCCCAGCCTCCAGACATGAATCTGATCGAGCACCTATGGGATGAGCTGCAAAAACGTGTTTATCGCTGAAACGTTTCTCCAGCCAATCGTCGTGATCTGTGGCAGGCCCTCCAGGAAGAGTGGGCGCCCATCCCACAGGCGCACATCAGACATCTTATCGCATAATATGCCCAGGAGATGCAAGTCGTTGATCGATGCAAACAGAGGCCACACACCATACTAAGTTGAGAACCCCTGGGACTAACAAATTCTCGTCACACAGATGCAAGAAACTGTCAAGTGAGTGTGTAAACCCTTAGGTACTATCATCATGTGCCGTGCCGACTGGCGTTGGCTATTATGCTTCTCCAGAGTACGCGATCCTTCATGCATGCCATCAGCTCAGTGGGTGATCTCCTCTCACACCATCCCGTCAGACTGTCCAGTATCATTTCTCTTGGTCTTCCTCTTGATCTTCTTCCTTCTATTTTTCCTGTTGTTATAATATTTTCAATGCCCCCTCTTCTCATTGCATGTCCTATGAAAGTACATTGTCTCTCTCTTATCTTTTTGACAAGGTTTTTTGTCTCTCCAGCTCTTCTCCTACATTCTTCATTAGTTATTTTTGCTGTCCAGGTACTATTGTGTGCACTTTTAAAATTTTATTAATTCAGTTTAAAAAGCTGTAGAATATCAAAGTTATGGCTAAAATTGGGTCATAGTAGTTATTGCGTTTTTTTTTTTTTTTTGGACAGTATATAAAGCGAGAGCAATGATTGGTTGAGAGATGACGAAGAATACAGCCCTTGCGCAGTCTCGGTATTAACGCTATTGGCATCCGATTGGTCGAAGTTGTTATGTTTAGTCAAATATGGGCCAACCCCCCCTCCCCCCCCCCCTCCAAGTCATTAAGTGTTAAGTCAGAGGACAGCAATAGTGATTTTATGCCATGAAGGGTACTCTGAACATGAAATAAGCAGAAAGATGAATGTTAGCAAGACTGCCGTTCATAATGCGATCAAGAAATATCGAGATACTGGAGATTTCGGCGACCCAAGAGGAGGTGGACGTCCCAGGTAAACAACCCCACGTGATGACAATACCGTACATCGAATTGTTATGTATTCTCCGAGAAACTGATGCAGGAAAACCATGGCCCTTTTACAATCAGCAGGTACAGAGATAAATATCAGTACTGTTTCCCAATATCTCAGCAAAGAATGTCGATTAAAATCGTATAAACCTGAAAAAAAACCCCACCCTAGACTAACCCAGTTACACGTATGGATCACAAACGTGCAGTAAAAACAAAGAAAGATGAACAAAAATTGCAGTTTTCTGAGAACAAGACCCTAAGAAGAATCTCTGGGCCCATAATGGACACCAACAGTGGAGAATGGACAGATCTTTGATTGAAAGGGTTAAGAATTGGGCACGTAGGCACGTAGGCCCGTCTGACATTCTGGTCTTTATCATACATCTTTCACTCTATTCCAGACATTCTACAAATATGCTGTTCATGTAACAAACATAATTGACATTGAAGCTGAGAGACATAAAACAAAATATAACATTTACGTTTCGCTCTTATCTATTCACTCAGTACAGAAGTAACTACTTAAATATATAAATGACTATCTACTAAACAAACATTTCGGGACTATTCAGAATAAACAGTTAACTGTATTCGGTGTCTGTAAGAGCAGTTTAAGATAACTTTTAAGTTTTATGATTCATGGAGGCATGCAGTCGACATCAAATAGATATTGGGAATGTTTGTAGTTGTAGGAAGGAGTATAATTTATACAGGATGGGAGGGTATTCCAAAGATGAGCAGCAGAATAGCTAAAGCTTTTCTTGTAAAGATCAAGTCTAGGTTTTGGAAGACATACGTTGTTCAAGCGTTGGCTGCACTTCGAGCTGAATTTAAACAGGTTCCATATATAAGGCGGGGCATGCCGTGAAAGAATTTGATGTACTAACTTGGCTTTGTTGAAGAGGAACCTGTTCTTAAGAGGCAGTATTTTGATACGTTTGTGCTGCTTAGTAGTTTGTGCTTGATCTTTGTCACTAATAAGCTTTACTGCTCGCTTTTGAAGTGAGCAAAGCCTCTTTGTATTTGACACTGAGCAACCATCCCAAACTGTTGAGCAATAGTCTAAATATGTTTGTAAATGTGATATGTAGTATGTCTTCCTTGTGTCTTGATCGATGAAGTGCTTAATTTTGGCTAATTGGTATACTTTTTGTGCGATGAGTTTTGTTAGACCTTGCACATGAGAGTTCCAGGCCAGATGTTGGTCAATAATAAGACCTAGCGTTTTGTGCTCGCTAACGTTTTCTATCTGTGATGTTTCCGTGCTGAGCCGAAGTGTTGTTTTTGTTGCGTTTTGTAGTTTCTGTCTTGTTGTTATGAGCATTGAGTTTGTTTTATCGGTGTTTATAATCAACCCATTGTTTTTGCTCCATCTAATTAAATTGTATAACTCGACCTGAAGAGTTGATTCTAGATTAATACAATCGTAGTCACTGGTGTAGACTGTGCAATCATCGGCAAAAAGGTCACAAGAAGAGTGTTTAAGATGAAGTGGAAAATCATTGATATAGATAGCAAAGAAAAACTGGCCTAGAATAGAACCTTGCGGAACACCAGTGTCAACTTTAGCAGAATTTGATAGAAAATTGTTAAAGAATACTATTTGTTGTCTGTCTGAAAGAAACGATGCAATTAATGTTATTAGGTCAGGGTGCAATTTATAAGTCTTTATTTTTCTTACAAGAATATCGTGGTCAATCATATCAAATGCCTTTTTAAAGTCGACAAAGATGGCAATACATAGTCTGCCGTCATTTATGTTTACTAACTAGTTTTCTGTCATTTCGGTAAGAGCTGTGTGGCAGGAATGATTGGGTCTAAAGCCTGACTGACTGTCTATGAGTAAATTGTTCTCTTGCATGTGTCATAGAGTTATTTTGTGTATGTGTTTTTCGAGTGGTTTTGATAATGACGATAATATGGATATTGGTCTATAGTTGATAAGTTTGTTGGATGAGCCAGATTTAAAACGAGGATACACCTTAGCAGTTTTAAAAGCCTGGAGAGGTAGAAAAAACACTGAACTGAACAGCTTATTTAAATCCCAACGAATTATAAATGTCTTGAAACTGAACAGACTACGCTGGCTAGGGCATGTAGAAAGAATGGAAGAGAACAGACAAACGAAAATTATGTATGCACAAGAGATGCCGGAAACAAGACCAAAGGGCAGACCAAGACAGAGATAGAAAGACAACATAGAAGAGGATATAAAAGAAAATTGATGTCACCAACTGGAGAGAGAAGATTAAGAATAGAGAGGACTGGATACGAACTTTATCTGCAGCAATAAGCCTTAATGGCTCGGAAAGCTGGAGAAGAAGATTAACTCAATTAATAAAACAGAAAAGACTTGAGCTTGTTTGCAAAGCGTCATCAATCATGGACTGCTGAGAATTGGAGTCAGGTCTTTTTTTTTGTATGATGAATCAACTGTGCAGGAATTTGCCTCACGTGCATCACATGTTCAACGATCAAAAGGTAAAAGGTTTCACGACAAACAAATGGTTAGCACTATGAGATATCCTCATAGTCAGATGATATGGAGTGCAACGTTAAAATCTGGTACTGGTTCATTACACTTTTTACCGAAAGAAACTACAAAGACTGGTCTCGTTATGTGGAAATGTTAAAAGACAATCTTGGTAACTCATATGACAGTGCACAGATGCTCAGTTTTCATGCATGATGGCGCCCCATGCCATAGATGCAAAGCTGTGAAGGACTACCCGACGAGGAGCAAAGTTACTATGGTTGACTAGTCGGGTAACAGTCCCGACCTCAACCCCATAGGGAATTTGTGGACCCTTTTAAAGGATAAAGTTGCAGAAAACCAACCATTAAATTCCCCAGCTTTGACCTGAAGCAGTAAAGTAAGTCTGGTGCAATGACAATTCATGTGACTACTGCAGATCTCTGACAGTCTGGTGCAATGACAATTCATGTGACTACTGCAGATCTCTGACAGTCTGATGCAATGACAATTCATGTGACTACTGCAGATCTCTAATTGACAGTCTGCCACATCGTATTCTATCTGTGAGAAAAAACAAAAATGGCCATACCAAGTACCAGAGGAGTAACCTTAATATCAGTTGTGTCAAAAGTATTTTGCAAGGTCATTTTGAATAGACTTAAAGATATAGTGGATACAGCAATGAGAGAAGAACAAGCAGGATTTCGAAAAGGGAGAAGCTGTCTCGACCAGATCTTTACTCTAATACTTGACGAACATATTGAAAAGCAGAAACCATTAATACTGAACTTCATAGACTTTAAAAAGGCATTTGATAGCATACACAGTGATTCAATATGGAGAATTTTAAGTCTATATGGAATACCATCTAAAACTGTCAACATCATTAAGGACTTCTATAATGGATATGTTTGTGCAGTCAAGACATAAGAAGGGATGAGTGAATGGTTCCAGATTGAAACAGGTGTGAAACAAGGATGTATACTGTGTCCTTTACTTTTTTGGGATTACAGTAGACTTCATAATGAAAAATGCTGCACAGGTAACACAGGTATTGACTGGGTACATGAGACCCAGCTAGAAGATTTTGATTTTCGCTGATGACATAACTCTTATCAGTAACAATGTGAATTCCATGCAAGAAAAAATAGATAGCCTGTCTTCACTGGCTAGCAAAATAGGACTTGAAATTAACAAGGACAAAATAAAAATAATGAAAATTCCCCTTAATCAAAATGGAAAAATACACATAGAAGGGACAGATATTGAAGAATCAATCAATCTGCATACCTTGGCAGCTACATAGACCAGGATGGTGACAGCAGAAAGGAAGTTAGGATCAGAATTGCAAAAGCATCATCGATCTTCAAGAATCTTGAGAACATATGGAATTCAAAAGTTGTAGGCACAAAAAAACCAAGTTAAGAATATTAAATTCAAATGTAATATCCACCCTCATTTATGCACGCAAAAGCTGGAAAACAACTAAAGAAACAGACAAGAAATTAGACTCTTTTGAAAACAAATGCCTAAGGAAAATACTCGGCATCAAGTGGAACGAATTAAAAAACAGTGCCGAGATAAGACAAATGACTGAACAACAACCAGTCTCATGGGTGATGAGGAAAAGGAGATGAACATATGTTGGTCACTTGATGAGAAGAAATGATCAGAAAATCCAAAAACAAGCTATCAAGTGGAACACAACAGGCCAAAGAAAAAGAGGCAGACGGCGTGAAACTCTGAAGAGGACATTGTTAAGAGAGGACAAATTAACAGGCATAAAATCCCTTGATGAGGTTGAAAGACTCGCCGAAGACAGGAAAAATTGGCGAACTACTTTGTGAGCCCTATGTGACTTATAGGAATTATATAAGATATATATATATATATATAAGAAGAAGTACTGACACCAATGGGTTTTTTTTTTTGTTGAGAGGAGTGTAGATATTCATCCGCTGTGTTAGTTTTCAAATGCCCCCAGAACTGGACTACTTGGTTCTGTACAACTGTGAAATTTAAAAAAAAATGGCAGGTGGACTTCTTTAACTTTTGCAAATGACCGTATAGTCCAAATCGAGGCTGTTATTTTTACAGCTCCATGCGTTAATCTTGTTCAACAGGGGCGCTGGGCGCAACTTTAGTTCTGGGATGATGGGGCGCAACTTTAGTTCGGGGATAATGGATGCAGGTTTAGTTCTCTGATAATGGATGAAGGTTTAGTTCTGGGATAATGAATGCAGGTTTAGTTCTGGGATAATTGGATGCAGGCTTAGTTCTGCGATGATGTCCCTGGCTGAAGGATCGTCATGTTCCTAAAATATGAATCCAGAGTTGTTTGCTCTGCCTTCCTTTTCTTCGTCCCAAGAATTTCCCAATAAGGTGCTAAAGCTTCATTTAAACTCTCCTTTTTTTTCAAGTCACTTCTTTCCCACTCGCGGACCGTTTCGCAACTCTCCTCAATCATTAGCGAGAAATCGTTCAAGAGCTTTTGTTTATATTAACTTCACAAAACAGCCCGGTTCTTCTTTGTTCTTCACCTCCTTAGCTGTTCGATTAAATCTTCTAATTTTGCAGTACACAGGCTTTTTTTCCTTCTCCTCTTATATTATTAATCAATTCCAAGATACCATCTTTCGCAACTGCCTCTAATCCAGCCTCTCTTGCTAACTTTGAAACTTCTTTGATGACTCCTTTAAAAAAAAAATTGGCAAATTTGAAACCAGCGTTAATGTCAGTCGTCATAAATCAAACCTGCGTTAATGTCAGTCGTCATAAATAGAACCAGCGTTAATGTCAGTCGTCATAAATAGAACCAGCGTTAATGTCAGTCGTCATAAATAGAACCAGCTTTAATGTCAGTCGTCATAAATAAAACCAGAGTTAACGTCAATCGGTGTAAAACAAGCCAGCGTCATTGTAAATCGACGTAAATCAAAGCGGTGTAAAATCAGGACAGTCTGTGCTAGAAACTGGACGGCTGCTGGCCAACCAAAACAACCCACATACGTTACTGGGAATGAAAGCAGTGAGTTCTACTCCCGACGTGGTCTCCCTCCAGTGGACACAGCTGTCAAAAATGCTCACTCGGCGCACTGTCATGAAAAAAAAAACGCCAGGGATAATGATGAATGCATTCATGAACGGCGAGGCGTACTGGATTACACTGCGATCACAGTTGTCAGTGGCAGAATGAAAAAAAAAAAAGATATAGCACGCTGCTTTGTTTATGAATACAAAACTTCGTCCAAGTCACAACATCTTACGTCTTACGTCTTACATCCTTCCCGTGCTGTTAAACGTCACATATAGCCCGCATGGTAGTTCGCCAAGTTTTCCTATTTTCGGCGAGTTTTTCAACTTCATCAAGGGATGTTATACCCACTACACTGGCCTCTCTTAACAGTGTCCTCTTTAAGAGTTTCATGTGGTCGACCTCTTTTTCTTCGGCCTGTTGTGCTCCACTTGATAGCTTGTTATCGGATTCTTTGACTGTTTCTTCTCATCACGTGACCGACATATGCCTATCTCCTTTTCCTCATCACCCATGAGACTGGTTGTTGTTCACTCATCTGTCTTATCTCCGGGTTGTTCTTGAATTCGTTCCACTTTATGACGAGTATTTTCCTTAGGCATTTGTTTTCAAAAGAGTCTAATTTCTTGTCTATTTCTTTAATTGTTTTCCAGCTTTCACATACATAAATGAGGGTGGATAATACATTTGAATTGAATAGTCTTAACCTGGTTTTTGTGCTTATAGCTTTTGAATGCCATATGTTCTCAAGATTTCTGAAGGTCGATGCTGCTTTTGCAATTCTAATTGTAACTTCCTTTCTGGTGTCAGCATCCTGGTCTATGTAGCTGCAAAGGTATGCAGACTGGTTGACTTCTTCAACAGCTGTCCCTTCTATGTATAATTTTCCTTTTTGGTTAATGGGAAGTTTCATTATTTCTGTAGTTTCCTTCTTAATTTCGAGTCATTTTACTAGCCAGTGAAGACAGGGTATCTGTATTTTTCTTGCATCGAATTCACATTGTCACTGACAAGAGTTATGTCATATGCAAAATCAAGATCTTCTAGTTGGGTCCCATGTACCCATTCAGTACCTGTGTTACCTGTGCAGCATTTTTTTCTTTCTGAAGTCTATAGCAATTCCAAAAAAAAAAAAGCAAAGGAGATAGTATACATCCTTGTTTCACGCCTGTTTCAATCTGTAATCATTCACTCATTCCCTTTTCATATCATATGAGATTAATAATAATCATAATCATAATCTGGCGGCAGAGAAAATAGAACAGAGTGAAGCCTTCTCTTTTCATCAAAGCAAAACGAATCAGGAGATATCGATGACGCAAGATCTACACTGACAGGGGAGGCAGTCTTTGCCTGGTTGATCTAAGACTCATTACCGACCTTGTGGCTTGTGTGGCTGAAGGTTGTGAGAGTGAGTTTAGCGCGTGCGTCACTGGTTATAAATTCAATGGTATAACTGACGCAGGAATAACAACATATTTTCTATCATGGAAGAAAAAAAAACATGGCGCCCACATTTGCTGTAATATAGTGATAGTGGAAGACTACAGTAAACCTAAGCTAAAGGTAAAATTCCCGTTTCCATGCCATTAAGGCAATTTGGGGAATACAGTGTTAGGCCAGTACTTTCCGTGACCTTCGGCACATTAAAGTGTGATATGACCAGTATCACGCTTTACCTTCCCAGAATTCTCAGGTGCCCATGTTAAGAGGCTGGATGAACCCTGGGACCTTTTTCGGTGTGTATCAGGAAAAAAAACCCAAAAAACTCTTACCGCTGGGACTGAACCCGGTACCACCGGGTTAGTAAACCGAGCGCCTAACCACTCAGCCAACCAGGCCGCTACAGCAAATATGGAAGAAGCGAACTAATGCTCTGTTGTTTGAAACATCTGGTCTAAACAGCCAGAAACAAGAGCAAGGCTGAAACTGTATGAGATAAGATGATATCATTCCCGGCTAGTGAATGCAAACCCGTTACAATCGCTCCTTCCACCAAATCAAATAAAGCAATATACCCGGTAATGGAATTATTTTCAGAAAAATAGCTATGAAATCAGATAATGCGTGTCCCACTGCGACGACCCACGTCGCCAACGACGACCCACGTCGCAAACGACGATCCACTTCAACAAACTCCACAGTTATATACAAGAATTACAAATAAAGTCGAATTTTCTCCAAAAGACAGAGCCGTAAACTGTAAATGTGTACACAAATACGGAAAAGTCTATGGGGGAAAATTGCAAGGAAAACATTAGCACATTGTGTATGTCACGATGAGAACGGAGTACATTCCCTTAAACTCCCGTCCGATATGATCAGATCAGCGTTAAACTGGGTTACTGACACTTGTGTGAGGGAAATTGAGAACATGTAAATAAACCTGCAATGGGCACTAAACCAGAGTATACTGTACACACGGTTGCCAGTTTATTAACTTTAAAAAAATCTTTATATAGAACTACGTGAAGGAGGTTATATCTGAGAAGTGTTCAGTGCTGGAAAAATTGGGGGAAAAATAAGAAAGCAACTCACTGTACGGATACAGTAGTCACTCGAATGAAATATGGATTATATCACTAAATGGATATGGATAGCGTTTTAGAAAAAAAAAGGCAAAGGATACGATCATTCAATGGACATGGGGGCCAGGCTGCACACACACAAAAAAAGAGGATGATGAAATTAAGGACAATGAAAACGAAAGAAGACACACTTTGTTATTATTAGTAAGCAGAGTGAAAATCAAGCAAGGTTCAAGGTTCAAAGTTCAAAATTCAGACTCCGGCGTCAACGTATTCAGAATAGCTCCATATATGCTTCACTACATTCCTCAGCATCCGGCCCAAGAGCTTGTTTGCTGAAAGTTCCGGTCAAAAGTTGACTGTTTTCGATGTGCCACACAGTTCAGATTTCCTGCCAACGTCCCTGTTCTGTTCCAGCTCCTGCAGTCTCCTTACAGCTACACTGTCTTTCCATTCCTGCCCTTCGTTTTCCCGCAGAAACTTGAGCAATCTCACTCTTGTGTGCGATACTTACTAACATTTAGATTTAGCGACGGTATGATGATGATGACGACGACGACGACGACGCAGATATATGACATGTATACAACAGGTTGTGATATCACAGCTTGAGATATACATCACAACTGATCAACTCTGACGCTTTATCTGTGATAAAGGCGCGTGATCTGACGCTAAAAGAGATGTCTGCGATGAACGCACGTGATCTGACGCTAAAAGAAACGGCTGCGATAAAGGCACGTGATCTGACGCTAGAAGAGACGGCTGCGATAAAGGCACGTGATCTGACGCTAAAAGAGATGTATGTCATAAAGGCACGTGATCTGACGCTAAAAGAGATGTATGTCATAAAGGCACGTGACAGTTACCAGAACTGGAAACAGGAGCTGGCCATCACACTATCCTACTGTAGCATAGCCTTGTAAGTAATGATTATAGTTATTATAATTATTATTATTATTATTATTATTAGTGACATGATCAGGAATAAAGAATGTATTGGGGGGCAGAGAAGTTATAGTTAGAGGAGCGAGGAACGGATACTCGGTACTTCAAAGACCTGATCAAAGGTAAAACCGTATCGATAGATCTGATAGATCGTGAGAGTGGTCCAGTTCTAGAGGTGCGACTTCGCGCGCACATGCAGTAGCCCAGGGGGAACAATTGACCAGTAGATCAAAGACTGAACAGAGAACGGACTAGGTCCCGAAGCAGGTAACATGAAAGAGATGGTGGACTTGTTAATGGGAGGTAACAATTAGACGACGGAGATGAAAGAGACTTAAAGCGAAGACGCCAGTTGCGACCGGTTTTGGCGTGGTCAGAACTTACGAATATAAAGAAGGGAGGAGGATTCAGGAAGGCCGGCGGAGAGCAGTTAGGGGTTCTGAGAGAGGAGGAGAGAGGAGACGCAGAGAGGAGGGGAAGAGGCATTCAGCAAGAGAAATGTAGAGATAGAGACATAGTGTTAGATTGAACTAGTGTAGCAAGAGATCGTACAGTAATTGTTACCAAGAGCTTTTGTATTACTGAATATTGTGAACGCTGCTTAAATACTGCTTGTAGAATTATGAGAATTATGATATTGTGATTTTGTGAGATGCCCGTGCTACTATGATGAAAATAATGAAATGTGTATAATCTTGCCTATGCCTATTATTACAAGTGAGTTATCAGCTATACGTATTGATCATATTGATATTATTTGTCAAATTAAAATGAATCAGTGAAATGTTCATGAGAAATCAACTATTGCCATGTATGTGAAACTTCGACGTGTGATGTACCAAGGTGAGATGTGATGATAATAGAACATTCAATAATAACAATAATAAGGAACAATATATAAATCAACAAAACATTGTTAAACTACTTCCTCGCGATGTACCCAAGAGCAGGTTGTCATATTAATTCATTTCCGACGAGAAGGTAGGCACGTTTCCATAGGTGGTGGAGGCTGCTAAGAAGATATTTACTTCTTTAGTCACCTCAGCGGAACTGTGGTGCACTTTCCACCCGACTAGATGCCGTTGTTTACAGATTTTCACCAAGGCGTCTCTTGCGAAGAAATCAAGTCTCATCTAGACTGCGCCAAACAACATGTCAACCATCAGCACAGAGCCTTTCTTTCCCGCAATGCCAAATCTCTCTCTGTTCTGCTTGGGCAGCTTCCCTCTTCACACTTTCTCGACAGCCAGAACTTCCCAGGGCAAAAGAGAGGAGACATATAAGAAAAAAAAGGAGAAGTATACGAGTCAATACGGCTATTTTCAAGATTAGTTCAGTCATCCCAGAAGATATCGATCACTATTTGGCAACACTTGTTCACGCTTCCCTGGCCAAATGTGTCTGAACGCCTAGCTGGCATATCGACTGAGAGAAGGAGAGGGAATGAGGAGAAGAAGAAAAGAGAGAGAGACAGAGACACACTGAGAGAGAAAATGAGACAGAGAGAGAATGAGGAAGAGAAGACAAAAGAGACAGCGAGAGAGAGAGACAAAGAGAGAGAGAGAGAGAGAAAGAGAAAGAAAATAAGACACAGAGAGAAAGGGAGAGAGATACAGAGACAGAGACACACTGAGAGAGAAAATGAGACAGAGAGAAAGAGAATGAGGAGAAGAAGAAAAAGAGACAGCGAGAGAGAGAGAGAGAGAGAGAGACAAAGAGAGAGAGAGAGAAAGAGAAAGAAAATAAGACAGAGAGAGAGAAAGAGAGAGAGATACAGAGACACTGAGAGAGAGAACTATTTTTTTTAAAAATGTGACAAGAATCTTGACATACGATAAAAAGCGATGTGCCTGTACGGAAAAGCACGAAGAAAATGTCCTCAAAGATTGTATAAATGTGAGATATGGCCTGAAAGTTTGTATCAACGTGAAGAAATGCCTTTAAAGATTGTATAAATATGAAAAATGTCCTGAAAGATGGTATACACTTTAAAAAAATGTCACGAGAGATTGCTTTAATATGGAGAAAATGTCCTGTGAGATTGTTTAAATGAAGAAAATGCTATGTGAGATTGCTTTAATACGAAGAAAATGTCCTGTGAGATTGTTTAAATGAAGAAAATGTCCTGTGAGATTGTTTAAATTAAGAAAATGTCCTGTGAGATTGTTTAAATGAAGAAAATGTCCCGTGAGATTGTTTAAATGAAGAAAATGTCCTGTGAGATTGTTTAAATGAAGAAAATGTCCTGTGAGATTGTTTAAATAAAGAAAATGTCCTGTGAGACTGAACAAAATCTCAAGAAAATATACCAAGAGGTGATGTGTAACTGCGAAGAAAATGTCCGTAGAGACTATATTAATACATTCTTAGAATATTTTAAAATTTGAAGAAATTTACCAGCAAGATTGAAGGAGGAGGAAAAAACAACCTGCTAGAGATTGCGGATTAAATACGATGAAATCTGAACGATCAAATAGCATTCCTGATGTACTTTGATTAAAGTGTTTGGGGGGAGGGAAGGGGAGTAATATTATTAAAACTTTTTCCTTACATCCAATCCATTATTTTTTTGTCATTTTAAAAATAACCCCCAAAAGTTGTAAAAATAAATTTTAAAAATTGCACAGAAGCCGAACTGCACTCATTACTTTGCAGAGTCTTTGAAGATGAGCTGGGCATCTCAGTCTGAAGTTTTTTTTTATTTTAGGCTGTTGGGGCTCCCCGTTCTCATGGGAGAACTTTCCTACGTGGAGCTTGGAGCAGTTAACACGATGTAACGTCTTTTATAATAATGAGGCTAATATGAGAGGTCAAAGAAACCTTCTCCAGGGTGGGCAAAAAGTTCTTCTTCCCCTTCCCCCCCCCCCCCACCACGGAAACGAGAAGAGGGTGGGGGGGGGGTGTGAAACTCGCCAGGAGTGGGAGTTTTTGTTTACAGATAAATGAGCCAAAATAAACACAAGGAGAGGGAATTGTCGAAAATGAGATTTAAGTATGGATGAATTGTTTGGATAATGAGAGATGAGAACTGTAAAACAATCAGGCTGTACACTCACTGTTTCATGCAGAACTTACGGGGTTTAAATACTGATTAGCTGAGGGATAGAGAGAGAGAGAGGAGGGGGTGGAAGAAAGAGAGCGAGAAGAGAAAATGAGAGACAGGGAGAAAGAGAAAAAGAAAGAAGAGAAAATGAGAGAGAGAGAGAGAGAGAGAGAGAAAAAGAGAGAGAAGAAAAAATGAGAGAACGAGAGTGAGAGAGAAGAAAAAATGAGAGAGAGAAGAAAAAATGAGAGAGAGAAAAAGAGAGAGAAGAAAAAATGAGAGAGAGAGAGAGAGAAGAGAACATGAGAGAGAGAAAGAGAGAGAAGAGAAAATGAGAGAGAGAAATAGAGAGAAGAGAAAATGAGAGAGAGAAATAGAGAGAGCGAAGAAAAAATGAGAGAGAAGAAAAAATGAAAAAGAGAGAGCGAGAAAAGAAAAAAATGAGAGAGAGAAGAAAATATGAGAGAGAAAGACAGAGACAGAGACAGAGAGAAAGAGCCTACACCACAACACAAAAAAGTAGCTTCTCTGCATCTGTTTAAGAGATACATAATTTATTGATAATTCAAGGACCACAGCTTCAAGAGACGGCAATACAGAATGTAGAGATAGTTTAAGGACCGCTGCTTCAAGTGACGGCAATACAGAATATAGAGATAGTTTAAGAACCCCTGCTTCAAGTGACAGCTCTGCAAAGAGACCTAGACTTATTTCTCCGATGGTGCTCCGAGTAACACTTCAGCCTAACCAGCGGCGGCAAGGATATGGTCGCCGTAGTGCTGGACCTCCGAATAGTGCATTAGCTTCTCCTAGAGAGGGTCGTTGATTTGAGTCCGACTGGATACGCTTCAGTCACCCAGCAGCGAAAAAAAAGACGAGTACCTGACTTATTCTGGAGCTGGGGAAGGGAAAGCGCTCGGGCGTGACGGTGACCACATCATCCTCAAATGTGCCCACAGGTGAGGAGGGGGGAGGGGAATAACGGGCATTGACCCAGCATCCTCTTAGATGTATCCATGGCAAAGCAGGTTTGACTTTACCTACCACGGTTATGGACCGCGCCTAGAAGCACTGCATCTTCCCCTGCCTGTTCTCCCCCCTTATCTGCAGATCTGCAAGTACTGCAGTAAACCACTCCACTTTCAGCACGACGCTTAGGCTTTTAACACCTCCACAACGTCAACTAGAAAGAACATGGCGCTCACAGCTCCAGGGAGAGCAGAGTAAGATCAAGAACTAGAACAATATAAAAATTAAGAGGAATAAATAATTCTGAAGACAGGCAACAGCTCAGGAGTCTTTCAGATTTCGTTATGGAAGAAGAAGAAGAAGAAGGAGAAGAAGAAGAAGAAACACAATGATTTTCATGCACTGATCCAATCGTGTGTTATAACTTTATGTACACTTTGTGTCACGCCCTTCGCGTCTTCTTTATCAGAAGTCCATGTTCTAGCGATGCCATGTTGTCTTCTGTACCTAGATGTACATACTACTATCAGACTAAGGAGGCATGGGATGTTCACAGAGGTCTGTGGGATGTTCACGGAGGTCCGAGTCCCCAGCATGTGACATCCCACGTTTTAAAAAAAATTATTATGGTTGGTCTATCCCCGTTATGTGCATAGCCCATAGCAGTGCACGTTGTGCTAGTCTACATGGACACCCAATACCAGTACATGTTGTGCTAGTCTACATGGACAGCCAATACCAGTGCATGTTGTGCTAGTCTACATGGACAGCCAATACCAGTGCACGTGGTGCTAGTCTACATGGACAGCCAATACCAGTGCATGTTGTGCTAGTCTACATGGACAGCCAATACCAGTGCACGTTGCTAGTCTACATGGACAGCCAATACCAGTGCATGTTGTGCTAGTCTACATGGACAGCCAATACCAGTGCACGTTGCTAGTCTACATGGACACCCAATACCAGTACATGTTGTGCTAGTCTACATGGACAGCCAATACCAGTGCACGTGGTGCTAGTCTACATGGACAGCCAATACCAGTGCACGTTGCTAGTCTACATGGACACCCAATACCAGTACATGTTGTGCTAGTCTACATGGACAGCCAATACCAGTGCACGTGGTGCTAGTCTACATGGACAGCCAATACCAGTGCACGTTGTACTATTCTACATAGACAGCACATAGCACTGCACTTTGTGCTAGTTTACATGGACAACCAATACCACTGCACTTTGCGCAGGTCTACATAAACATCACCTACCAAGTCCACTTTGTGCTAGCCTGCATTGGACTCATTGGGCAGAGTTCTAAATTCTTATGGATAATACCTGCACTACAATCATGCTACCTACAGTTTCTTAGCTACCACAGTGACACATTTCCTGTCTCTCATATTAGGACACTGCCAGTCAGGTTTCAGAAAGGAAAGCTCAACAGACCACATATTCCACTTGCGGCACCAAGCTGCGAATACAGACACTAACTACACAATATTTTCACCGATTTGAAGAAAGCCGTGCAAACAGTATACACGAAGGCAGACTGTGAGGAAAATTATGCAAGAATTTCAGACAACAACAAAGTCAGTACGCCCGATCAGATTATATATGACTGACGCATGCAATATGATAATATGTAAGAAAGAAAATACGATCCCTTTTATTATAACAGCAGGTTTAAGAAACAGAGGAACCCACTCTTAGTAGAATTTAAGTTCGACTGGTAACAGGAGATTTAATCAAATTTAATTTACTATTGTTTCTGTCAACCTTTTTTTTTATAGTAAAAAAGTAAAGGTAACCCTGTCATGCCTTAGAGGCACATAGGGATATGGTGTTAGTGCCCATAATTTCCTTGACCTGTCAGCACACTAGAGGGTGATATGGTCAGTATCACGCCTGGCTGCCTTTTCCTTCCCCAACTCCAGAAGAAGTGGGGGTACCCATTTCTACAGCTGGGTGACTGGGGTGCCGCCGGCCGGATTCGAACCCCCGACCTTCGCCATGAGAGACAAGTGCACTAACCACTTCGCCACTCAGACACCCACCTTTTTTTATAAGCTAGCCTTAGTTTCAAAACTTGCTTCACCCGACACAAACCTCGCACAGTATAAACCGCATACGTTTAAGCAGCCATATATACGTATAGAAACATATAAAGCATCCATGCTGAGAGAGATATATCCGTGATTAACACGAAACGACTACCTATACGCCAAATGTATAATTTACATGAAGGACTACACAATACTTAGACATAGAAATACGCTTCTGCTCATTAATATATATTAATCTATTAAAATAAACACTGTTTTTTAAATCTCAGTAATAAATCACTCTGTATCATAAAGACAGAAAAATAGTAAGAAATCTGAAGTAATCGTTGAATTAAATACAGCTATAGGCCATTATAATCTAGCTTTACATTCTTAGGTATTTGTTAACGGTTATAAAAACAAGATTTTAAACGCCGGGAAATTTCAACAAAAAAATGTGTGAATTGCACATAAAAAAGTTCCACAGAACAGAAGATGTCGCTCAAGATGACATATACCCCACATGCGGGCACTCCTTTCATGTCGAGGTCACACACGCACACTCTCCAGAACTGGTCTCGCTGATATCCACACAGAGAGAGAAAAAGAGAGAGAGAGAGAGGCGCACGTACCAATCTCCTCAAACAGCCAGTGTATCTATGGAGCCGCGTCTCCCCCAAAACGGGACACAGTTCCCGGGTTCTAAATAAAACAGAAACCAGGGACCTCTATTTCTAGCCTGGAACCAGGTCTGTGCTGGCTTGGACGGCCAAGTCCTGCTGGCTAGCCATCGCACTACGGCTTTTGTCAACATTTCTGTCCGTTTCTGCCAGCCATCTGTCCATCTTGATTAATCTAACGCATATCAAACCATCATATTGCCAACGCTCATGTCTAACAAATCTCCTAATCTATTTCTGTTCATACGTTTGTGCCCCCTCCTCGAATTAGAAATAAAAAAAATTCTCTGTTTTATTTTCTGTGTCATTTTATTTGTTTTTCCAAATCCTTCTCATTATTTTG